>JAWWQZ010000035.1:12521114-13780421 GCA_033815515.1 Cryptocheilus praepositus | reverse complement strand
TGCTTTTACAAGATTGCAAATAGGCTTTATTGCGAATTTTTTGCGTTTGTAGTCAAATCTTGTGCGTATTTTGCTGAAGCGTATTTTGCTATGTTAGAACCGCGATGCGATGAAATACTGCAGAATATAATTAAATCGTGCAAAATAAAGGTAACGTTGAGTTATTAGAAGCCAAAGTATTGAAGCACCGTTCCGATATCAATTGCTTTTACAAGATTGCAAATAGGCTTCATTGCGAATTGTTTGCATTTGTAGTAAAATCTTTTGCACCGGTCACCGGTGGCAGTCAACGTGTTAACACTAAACGTACCGGTACTTTACACCTACCTATTCTTACCATGATTGTACATTTGGCTCCTTATGAAATTAACGTCGATTTTCGTAAGGAAATTCCTAATTTATTAAAGCGAGAAATTGAATAATCAGATGATATAAGAATTTACAGAAAGTCAAATGTGTGATAGAAACAATAATGAATATACGATCTTAAAGTAAATTTTGAAAAGGGTCATTCGATTCCGCTTGGTACGTTTAGTGTTAAGCCTCCTTGCACTCTGTAGAAAGTTGACGGTAAAAGATGAAAGGATCTTTACTTGTAAAACTCAGACGCGTCGATGTAACTTTGCGAGGTGACCGATCGCAGGGCACTGAATATTCTCTCTCCAGTGGTCGGCCCGTTCTTTTTCGTCACTTCTTTCGGCGGGTCAGGCGGTGCCGGAGGTGGCGGCACTGAGCTAGAAACTGGTTCGCTGGTCATCTTCGTTCCTGCGATCGTCCCTTGAAGGGTGTTGCCAAAAATGATCGGTTCCCGTTCCTGATGTGCGGGAAGTTCGTTCGACGGTTCGTACATAGGCTGATCCGGGAGACTTTGAATGTACTGCGAGACTCTCTGCAGCTCCTGGGCTTTGGTAGGGCTACCGTGAAACAGATACGACGGCGCGCCGTCCTCGGAAATTCCAGTCCTGAAGGGCGTCATCTCAATACTCTGCGACTCCTGACCGCTCTGATCGATCTCATTGCCCAGCCCTTGCGTGTTCTGCAACATTTTCGACAATGTGTGCGAACCGTAGATCGATCCCATGATTGTCTGGCTGGTGGCATTCGCGGTACTCACGATGCCGAAGCTGGTCGGCGAACCGCGCGATTCATTTCTAACGTGTTGCCTGATGGCATGGCTTCTCTGAACAATGTCGTAACTGCCATAACTGAGTGCGGTGTCGTCCGGATCAATCTTGCCGTCCAGGCCGGATATAGGCGCTCCATGAACGCCGTACCTGATTCTCGCCTCGTTTCCGTTCTCGAATTGCCTGTAGGGACTGGTTCTGGGGTCGAGCGGTTCTGTTCGACGATCGTTCTCCTGGTGCTCGAACTTCGTCACTCTCGGGTCGGAGTGACTTTGTATCGTGTACGGTGTCATCTGAATGCTCTCGATCATGGACTTGGCTGCGTCACCGTCGAAGCGGAACACGTGATCGTTCTGTGGTTTATAATGATTATAGGCTTTGGGCGGTTCGCCGTTGAAAATGAAGGCCGTGGAAGCGGCGACGTTTCTTGATGGAGCCGGGACACGCGGAAGGGAAGGCGGAGGAGTTAGCGGACCTGGTCCCGCTTCCTGCATCCTCAAATAGTCTACCGCATTCTGGGTTTGAAGTGGCGATGGCCTTGGGCGAGCTGTTGGCCTTGGCTGTGGTGCCGGTCGTAGAGGTTGGGGTGGTATTGTACTACCACCTGCGCCGAGGGGCGGATGTAGGTCTCTGTCCACTGCTTCGAATCTGCAACAATATGTCGTTGCCTCTCCTATACCACCCTCTTAACTATCGATTTTTATTGCGCGGTGAGCTGGGCTTGGACCGTGATCGGTTTGTTCGACGAAGGCGCCGAACTCGTGCGCCGTCTTATCTGTCTCACTACGTGCACATCGTGGTAACTTGCAAGTGATCTGGTTATGTATATAGCGTATATTGCCAATGCATATTTGCAATGTATGTCGAATACTATAAGAAAGGAGATAGTCAACGAAGCGACAAGGTTTTACTAGAGACACAGAAAAAGAGTTCGATTATTTTACCGTTGAAATATTTTTTCGGCCTATTTCTGCCGGTTTCGGTACGTTCCAACGATGATCCGAACAAAAGACACTCTTTTTAGCTCATAATTATCTTGCCAGTATAGCATTAAATTGCCTTTACGCGGAGCCGCCAATGATGTTATTCCATTATCTAGAGTGCTCGTATGAAACCCGGGTCAATTAAAGTACGATCTGCCGCGCGCATGTATCGTGTCGGCGTACGCTAAACACTTTGAAACATTCGCTCTACCGGCATGCTCTCAACTAATAGCCTGCGGAGCGTTACACGGTTGACGAGTAGATACGCTTAAAAGAGTGGAAAAAATCTCTGATGGTATGACATTGATTCTGTTACCTCGTAAAGGCTCCCTGCGCATCCAATCTTAGGTCGCTGTCGCTGTGCAGCAAGTTTTGAGACGCGTTTCCGGTCTGGCGATATAAGCCCGGTATGGTCTGCGCCGTTGGATGTTGCGCTTTCACTAGGCCGACCTGAAAATCGACGCAATGGCGCGAGAGTAATCTTAAATTGCTCACCACCTTCGCTTTCGTTATTTTTTCCTGTTATCTCCGGTTACCTTTTCCTCCCGCGGTGCCCACAGCCAGGATAGCCTTTGTCGCCAGTCTTCGCAGATGTTCCAGACATTTCTCGCACCCCATTGCCAGCCGACACAGTATCTAGTTGTTTTAATTGCACACACCGTCAGTCATGGAAGTGCGAATCGAAGGCGAATTGCATATCTCGTAAAGCTATCAGTTTTATCAAAGTTCGTCGAGATAATTGAAAGTGTCGATCCCGTCGCTGACTGTTTTCAAAATATTCAATTAGTCGTATAAGCTTTCAATTTCGGGCATCCATTTACGTAAACCATGTTTGCCGTGGCTGTTATTTACTGATTGTACGGATTTCGCATGCACGTGTATACGCTGCCGAGATTAAGCGTTCGCTCTGGTCCAAAGAAAATTCTGTGTGCGGCGGAGCATTCAAATGTGCAAGGGTTGTCCGTTGAACGGGACAGGTTTCCTGTCGTTACGAGAATGTGCTATAATTAAGTACGTGAGTGGGGTCCCGTCAAAGGGGTCACACAGGGTAATCAATTTCAGTAATATTGGCCGCGACGCGTAATATAAATTTTCACCTGGCGCAGAATGCTTAGCCGACGCGTATATGTGTCGGACACAATCGGTGTACCGTTATTTTGACGGTGGTTACATGGCAATCGACAGACCCTCGCGAGCGTAAAAGACCGAATAAGTGATTTTGAAAGCGTTCCGCGCGTGGGCAGCCGGCGATGAAATTGTTTCCCGTTTTTCTCGTTTTCATTTGGAAAATGACGCGCGAAGCGAAGAGAATAAATGAATAGCGTTATCGGCCCACGATGTTGTTGTCTCGGCTACTATTTGCATTAGCCGCCCTCGACTCATTGTCGTTGCTCATTCATCTTTCTCCGCGGCTGTCGAGAGTTATCGACATTGTTCCTGCGGAACAAAGATATCGCGTCCTGGCGATTACAATCGTTACAGTTCCCCCGCCTGATTCAAAAGTCCGCGAGCAGAGTGGCACGGCTATAGGTTAGCGGCTATGAAAGCTGTCTCTTCATTATACGTATTCACGTGCCCGCGCGCATAACATATACCCGCCAGACTGAGTTATGCGCGCACCGTCCGACTCGATTTTTCTTCGCGTACCTCCTCAGAGACGTCTCTTGTTATCTCTGCCCAGTCAAAAGCAGTCTTACCCGAGGCGCGCGAAAAGCCTGATACGAAAACTCGCGATTACAATTGGTCGGCGAACGAGGCTTTAACCTGTTGCAGGGGGGGCCCCATTTAATCTATTTCCAGGGACGAGTCGTTGTGCCGTTGTTCCGTTGCGCGGAGATACGGGTAGATACATAGGCAGATAGATAGATAGATAAACAGATATAGCGAAACGGCGCTATGGAAACGGAGCGAACGAGATAGGTAGACAGATACATAGATAGATAGGAAAGCAGAGAAACCGAGCTGACGACCGGGAGGCGAGGAGCGGAGCGGCGAAAGTGAGACAGCGGCGGAAAGACAAGAAAATGCGGGGAGACTTAAACGCGGTGAAGGAAAGAAGCCTGACAAGGAGTAACGGGCGTGTTTGACCGGACGGAAAGTGGGTAACGCAGTTGCCTGATCGGACGGCCAGATGGGAAGCCATGAGCAAAGAGCGGATTATTTTTTTCTGCCCGTGGGAGGGTGTCGTCACTCGGTATCATAAATATTCCATTGGCGCGGAATGCAATCACCTCCTGCAAAGCGCCAGAGCCGCGCCAGCGACGACGACAATGACAAAAGCCACCGTGAGTCCGGTGAGCGCCCAACCCATCCTTCTTAATGCCAGATCCAGGCACAACCACGAATCCAATCAGACCGGCGAGCCTGAAACACACGGGGCAAAGCCATGGTGAGCATGATCCGATTACAGTTATAGAACCGAGATTATTCGTGGATTAACGGACCTTATGGACCTTAGTGCGCGCATACCGGCTACGAACCACGAGGCGTAGATTCATTCACAACAGACGACCGTTGCTTGCGACCATCTACGCTGATATTTATCTCATGGATCGTATGCTAAGTGTATGGTCTAACGCGACATTTAGAGTTCGCTATCACGGTAATCTGCTTAATTCGATACATTTTGCGTTCCCATAATTTAGACGTTTGTTGATTTAGAGCGACGCTGATAATTAATGTGTATCGAGATACACGGTTAATACAGCACTCGATTGGATAACTAGATTTTAATTTTGGTTTGTGGTTCAAATTGTATAAGGGTATTGTTTCTGAGCTTCATGTAGCGTGGTTTTGTTTTTGAAGAAGTCATGTTGCTGGGAGAATTTATTTTCCAACTGAGATGCGGAAATTTGGAGGATTTTTGTTTATTTTTAGCTGTATATTCCACATACACGCTTTTCCTTTTGTGAAGTTTTACATCCTAAAATATTTCAATTTCCTTTATCAACACAAATGAAAACCATCACGATTTCCATTTTCCAGGAAATACAAATGAATAGCATTTTCTTCTCGTTTGCAAAAAGCAGAAAAGACTTGAGTTTCGTTTGCTGTTACAAGGATTCTCTTCAATATCTCGCTCATAATTTTAATTGCTTCACAAGCCGATGTATGGGGGAAGATAGGACGGATAGCCATTGCGAACGTTCATGATGGTTAACGAAACGTATGAGTTGGAGCCGTCAGAACTTTCTCTCAAAGTCGTTTCTGACATTCCACATGGCAAAAGGATTAGGAGTTTTCGGGTTTCTTGATGAATTAAGATCACACAGTCTTCTCGTCGGCAATTTGCTTTTCTATCCCCACATTTCGACATGACCACCAGCTTTCTAACCGTTCCTGCGTTCGCAAAACCACACGTGTTGCCGAGTTGGTGGAAAGTACGTGTACCGAGCAACGCGACTTTTCCGTGTACATGGTTTGCAGCCGCATATATATGCACAGAGGCGATCGGGTATATAACGGCGGAGGACTAAAGAACACTCGAGAGCCCTCAGACTGCTCTACCCTTATCGCAATGTCGGCAGTCTACCCTGCGGTAGAATATATAATTGTAGTTGCGGCCCCGGCGATGAAATTGCAGCGATATTTTTTATCGTTCACCGCGAATTAATTCGGCTGTAACGTTAAATGTCTTTTCGCTGCGGCCTCGACTTCGTACTCGCCGCAACTACCACATTCTGCACGACGTTATTTATAGGGCCCCGCTAATGCGCTGTATTATTTAGTCACCGTTACAACTATCCTTTACCGTCTAGCGTTTCTGCGTATCCTTATTAATCTGCATATCCTTACTAATAAGCCAGCGAAAAATTCCCGGTTGCCTTTCAACGCAGTCGCCACGTTCTAGAGGAGCGCGAAGAAATTCCGTACTTTATTTTGCTCGAGGAAAGTGTGAAGCGCTGTCGGTTTTCCGCACACGCGTCCGACGCTCATGTTCGCGTTTTAGCTCAGACGTTTTGGCACAAAGTATACGCGCCCGGTCGGCTTAGGTGTAACCACGCAGTCAGCTCCTTTCGGTGGGGAAGGAAGGGAAGAAAGCCGAGGGAGGAGAAAAAGACGAGCGACGAAGGGAGAGCGAGCGTGCTGGAAAGAAAGGGGCGCGCGAGCACAAGCCTGAAAAAATAGGCCAAGCCAGAACTCGGTGTCGGTGAACTTTGCTTAGATGCTTCGAAGCCGCACTCAGCAGGCATTGCCAGCGATCCGCAGCTTGACTGTCGCTTTCTGCCAAACGCGGGCAACGTTGACCAAAATCTTCCGAGCATTCTCTCCCGTTTCCATCTCGAAACGAGAATGAAAGCGCTGTGGGCGCATAAAAGTGGACCAGACGGGCCGGATTATATGATCGAATGAAAGCGGAATATGGCGAGCTATAACTCGCGCCCGTTCTAAGGGACTGGCGAAGGGGCGCGTGGGGATTCCCGTTTGTTGCGCGATGCTACTGTTTTCGGCCGGAAGCGGAAGAAGAAGAGTGAACGTTCGCGAGGTCGATGCACCTTGAGCGCAGACGCTTTGACTCTACCTAAGCAGAAATGACTCCCTTGTCGCGGTCACGCCGATGACACATGCTCTCCTCCGAGGCGGATAATTTACACGCGATCGCTCGATAGATAAGATGTTTTTTAACAATGAAAAACTTCGGGTCTTGCACTATCGAGACTTCCCGACAAAAAGTCGACGTTCCGACGTCGGAGCGGTTGAAAATAATTAACACGGTAACTGCCGTGCGTATTTTACTATATTCAAACTGTAAACGTGATGAAGTCCTCCAGAATATGATTGAATTGTGCAAAGTGAAAATAATGCGAAGTTATCGGAGACCAAAGAATTGAATCACTATTTAAAATTAATTGCATTTACAAAATGTAAATGCTACCAATTGGCTATTTTTTTAATTTTTTGTGAGACCTTTTACGCCGGGTACCGATGACTACCACGGCAGTCAACGTGTTAACACGTGTTGACTACCGTGCATATTACATTATATTAAAACCGCAACGTGATGAAATACTACAGAATATGACTGAATTGTGCAAAATGAAAATAATGCAAAGGTATCGAAGACCAAAGAATTGAATCACTATTTAATATTAATTGCATTCATAAAATTATAAATGCTACCGATTGGCAATTTTTTGAATTTTTCGTGAGACCTTTTGCGCCAGCTAACGATGACTACCACGGCAGTCAACGTGTTAACACGTGTTGAAAAGAATGTAAAAGTATCGGAGACCAAAGAACTTAATCACTATTTAATTGCATTTACAAAATGTAAATGCTACCGATTGGGTATTTTTTGAATTTTTCGTGAAACCTCTTGTCACCGATAACCACCACGGCAGTCAACGTGTTAATCGAGTATTTCGACGGCGGGAATTGGAAAGGTTGGATTTCGTGAGAGTGGGAAGCTCAAAAATGACAGGGCGATTAGACGGATTTGATTAGGCGAAATCAGGCAGATGAGAGCATAATGTGGAAATTGTTAGGTGGGGGTACGAAAATTGAATATTGGAAAGTCATTGCGAGGCGCCAGCCGAAGAATCACTTTCGCCGGTCGAATGTTTAACTGAAGTTCCGTTCGGGTAAAGATTTTGGGCGAAAACGAGGGAGATGAGGTGTGTCGGAATACGATAGAGGAGCCCGGGAGCTTAGCGGGTAGGAAGGCGAGAGACTTCGAGGCCGTCGTCGCTGAATTCCGTTCTTTACCCTTTCACTCCCGCCGAAAGAGACAATGATAGCAATTAGCGGTGTGTAAGACTGCTGCCCGAGGCTGTGCAGAAAGAGAAAGAGGTCCTCCGATTCTCGAGTACATCCATTCAGCGGCTAGTCTCTTCTTTTTGTCACTGCATCCGTGCCGAGATGAAGAGGGAGATAAAACGGGTCACGGAGACAAAAAATATATCTTTAATTTAACCCTTTCGCTGATCGTCGGATCTGTTTCCGACGTGTCGGCTCCTTTTAATCAAATTTTCATTAAAGTACTTTGCTTATCTGTCTGATGTACGCATTTGATCTGCGTCTCGCAAGGTTAAGGGATTACGTCCTCAAGGTTCATTCGCATTAACTCCCGAACCACAGGATTATCTCTTTCAGGTCATCGTTACTTACTGCACACTCGCATATTCTCTTAATCACACGTCGCGAGAACCTTGAATTGCTGCGCGCGTAATATGTTTACAGCGAAGTTATCTGGGGCACGCATATTGAAACGTTGTTTAATTGCTTCGCTAGCTATCCTTCGCGTTGCTGGCCTGTTTTAAGTTTATGTTTAGGTCGCCGTTAATGTGCAGAGAGATCGCGTAGAGGAGTCGGTCCAACATATGTACGGTCCTCTCATTAATTTACCGCGTTGGAAATGTTTTGATTCGGGCGCACTTCAAAGTTTCATGAAAGTCCTGCGTTTCGCTGGAAGGAGAACGATTAATAGAATATCGGTATTGTTACCGGTGAGCGATGAAGAAGGATGTGAGAAGAAAATTTTATGAAGATAAGTTGGGAAGGGAGAGTGCGATCCTTTATTCTGCGTTTAAAAGAACAAATCGCTTCGCTTCCTTTAGACAAGTGAAGAATTGGTTCGAATTCTTTAGCCGTGTCGAAGACGCTGGGACACGTCAGAGTTGAGTGATAAAAGCATAGAAGCACGTGGCATTCGATGCTTGAATTATAAAGAAAAGGGAAGTAAAACGATTGTACGTAAATATCGTAAATATCATTTTCGCAAAATTTTGCATCCCAGCATCATTCGTTGAACGTTCCTCGAAGCACAGTACTTGCTTCTCTAAACAAGACTACCTCATCCACCCTTGCCGTGATGGCAAAACGTTTTCATTAACTTAATTAACATTGTGCATATTATCCTGTTTTCCGATCGAACTAGCTACAACATTTTTCTTAATCCACTACTTAAGCCTTCAGTACATAATCTCGTTTTCTACTTACAAGTTATCTTCGATGCACGGATAACTACGCTTAAACTACTCCTCGTCCGCAAAGGCGTGAATATTACTTTAAGTCCGCTAATTAATCGCATATAATCAAATTACTTCGGTATTTTTAATAAATCGTGTTAGACGCATTTCTCTATGACAGCCTGTTGGGCAATCTTGCTCCATATCTGTCACACGCGTCTGACAGTTATTGTTGCAACACACGTAACAACAACGCAATCGATATACCATCGCAAACTTAGGCGTTTCCTGACGGGTTTGTGCAATCAGCTCAGTAGTAGACCTTCCCCCATTCGGCAGTCGATGATTGTACGAGGAAGAAGAATGCTTAGCACAAAACGTACCAAGCAGGATCAAATGACCCCTTTCAAAATTTACTTTAAAATCGTACATTCATTGTTACTTCTTCCGCTCATTTGACTGCCTGTAAATTCTTATATGATCTGATTATTCAACTTCTCGTTTTAACACGTTGACTGTCAAGCGTATTTTGCTATGTTAGAACCGCGATGCGATGAAATACTGCAGAGTACGATTAAATCGTCTAAGATGAAGGTAACCCAGAGTTGTTAGAAGCCAAAGTATTGAAGCACCGTTCCAATGTCAATTGCTGTTACAGGATTGCAAATAGGCTTCATTGTGAATTTTTTGCATTTTTAGTAAAATCTTTTGCGCCGGTGCCGAAGGTTGACTTTATGTAAGGTTGTATTATAGATGGTCCGCGCATCAAATTTTACTTTTAAATACGCACCATACGCACTCACGCATTAACGCGTTGACTGCCAAACGTATTTTGCTATGTTAGAATCGCGATGCGATTAAATACTGCAGAGTACGATTAAATCGTACAAAATGAAGGTAACGCAGAGTCGTTAGAAGCCAAAGTATTGTAGCACCGTTCCAATATCAATTGCCTTTACAAGATTGCAAATAGGCTTCATTGTGAATTTTTTGCATTTTTAGTAAAATCTTTTGTGCCGGTGCCGAAGGTTGACTTTACATAAGGTTGTATTATAGATGATCCGTGCATCAAATTTTACTTTCACATATGCACCATACGCACTCACGCATTAACACGTTGACTGCCAAACGTATTTTGCTATGTTAGAACCGCGTTGCGATGAAATACTGCAGAGTACGATTAGTAACGCAGAGTTATTAGAAGCCAAAGTATTGAAGCACCGTTCCAATATCAATTGCTTTTACAAGATTGCAAGTAGGCTTTATTGTAAATTTTTTGCATTTTTAGTAAAATCTTTTGCGCCGGTGCCGAAGGTTGACTTTATATAAGGTTGTATTATAGATGGTCCGCGCATCAAATTTTACTTTTAAATACGTACCATACGCACTCACGCATTAACACGTTGACTGCCAAGCGTATTTTGCTATCTTAGAACCGCGATGTGATGAAATACTGGAGAGTACGATTAAATCGTACAAGATGAAGATAACGCAGAGTTGTTAGAAGCCAAAGTATTGAAGCACCGTTCCAATATCAATTGCCTTTACAAGTTTGCAAATAGATTTCATTGTGAATTTTTTGCATTTTTAGTAAAATCTTTTGCGCCGGTCACCGGTGACCACCGTTGCATTCAACGTGTTAATAAATTAGGAATTTCTTTGTGAAAATCAATGTGTATTTCATAAGGTAATTACCTCTCGTGATAAGAATAGGTGTAAAGTACCGGTACGTTTACTGTTAATTAGAATATATCCGCGTTACCGTAAAATCCAGTGTTCCTTCGCTCTTTGCCGCTGTTTCCTCCGCGCATAAACAAGACGACTAGAATGATGGGGTTTCTTTTTGTTAAGGCCACGTGATCGCATTGTCTCGCATTTCTCGCACCTATTGTCGAAGGAATACGAATGAACGAACGACAAGGCACGCGTACACGTGGAGCAGAACGGACGACGACGAAATAACGAGTGGTAAGTAGTGGCGGGTACCGAAAGTGGGTCAGCTTTACAGGGCACACTTTGCGCTTCTCCACCTAGTGAATTCGTGTTAGCGTGTCAAGGTTGTTGTGGCCCGTTGTCTGTTATATGCAAATAAGGGTGCTGGTCCGTGCACGTGACAAAAAAAATATTTCAATCGCCCCCACCAGTATCGTCGAATTTCGTTGTCGTATGCCCGGCTGAGTTCACGATATTGACATTGTTCGAAAGCCAATCGCGATGTGCTCCACAAATATGCACCAAATTGACTCGTCTTTTATTGCACCCGGCATCGAGTGGTTTAATATGTGTCACATTTCCAACTTTCGCGCTTGTTTGTCTCTTCTCTCTCTCTCTTTTTCTCTCTGTTTCA
This sequence comes from Cryptocheilus praepositus, assembly GCA_033815515.1. Lineage (NCBI taxonomy): Eukaryota > Metazoa > Arthropoda > Insecta > Hymenoptera > Pompilidae > Cryptocheilus > Cryptocheilus praepositus. The sequence continues at coordinate 13,769,059 of JAWWQZ010000035.1, read as the reverse complement.
CATTATATAATTTTTCATTTCCATGGATGAGGACAAAAAGTTTTTGGGCCATTTCGATTACTGCGCGATATGGGTCAAGCGATATTTTAAATCGAAATGCACGTACCAGTGCTAGGTTCAATGTTGCGCGTGAGACACAACATATTGCTTCGTAAAATTTACACGGATTTCGGCTCGTCGTCGGCGGGCGCCTCCGCGAAGTTATGAGATTAGAATTTTAGACTTCGCCCATGAATAATTCACGCCGAGGTACCGTGCGCGCTCGTCGACGGGGATGTGTGTTGATCTCGTCTCATTCCGTTACATAGTGAAATTCGGTTTCCATGTCGGATCGCACGGCGCAGTGCGAAAGTTCGACGAAAAACAGCGATAAATTATATCGGAAGAACGTTCGTCCGCGCTCTCCTCGATCTGACAGATCCATCAGGGAAAATTGTTTTTCGATTTCGTCCGCTGATACTCGTGACAGCATAACACCCGCGCGCAATATTGTTCTACGCGAACGCAGAATAGATGCAGTAGGTGTTATTCGGCATGCACTCGGGGAATCTTTCAATTTATTAGGTGTACAAATGAATAATCCAATTTTTCAGCTAAATTCAAGGTTTATTTTAAAACAAAGTAAATTAAATTTTTTAATCAAAGTACTCGCCGTTGCTTTCTATGACTTTAACACGTTCACGCCGGGGCCGATTTTCATGTTTTTTGCTGTGAGGCGGCAGTCGAATTTATGCAGCGCTTCATTTGGTGGCGCACGATTGTTGCTTGTTTCAATTATTTGAATTTCAATTATTTAAGTTTTCAACTATACGGCAATTTTGTCCACTTACTAAACGAACTATATTTTTGATGGTGACCGGCGTCTAAACAAATTTTCACGCTCGATGGGACAGTCGAGTGTGAGCCACCGGTGGTACACGCCGGCGTGAACGTGTTAAGCCATCTTTCAGGCAGCTGATGAATTCTATCTCGAAAAAATGTTACGTCTTTAGATACGATAAAATCGTCAAGCCATTTTCGGCATTTGGAAATCGTTTGCTGCGTTACTCCCAACTGTTCTGCAAGCTCCTTTTGCGTTTGTGCCGAATTCTCAGCGAGCAGTTTTTCCAAATCATCGTTATCGCACTTCCGAGGGCCTCCAGGGCTTTGTCTGTCGATTAGACTGAAATTACCGCTTTTAAACCGCTTAAACCAAAATGTGCACACATCGTGTGATACAACACCTTCGCCAAGGAAGGAACAAATCGATTCGCATGCTCTTGCAGCATTTTTTCCTTGTTGGAATTCGTAAAGAATGCAATGTCGAATATGCACCTTATCTGTTGCCATTTTCGACTCTACCGAACTGAATAATATTAAAGGTTATGTTGGACTTTTTGTAAAACTACTTGTTATTTTTAATAGCTATGTGTCAACACTGCATAACCACAAAAGAGTGGGAAAATCTATTCAATTTAACATTTTCACTGGCAAGCGTATTTCGCTACGTTAGAACCGTGATGCGATAAAATACTGCAGAGTATGATTAAATCGTGCAAAATGAAGGTAACGCAGAGTTATTAGAAGCCAAAGTATTGAAGCACCGTTCCAATACAATTGCTTTTACAAGATTGCAAATAGGCTTCATGACGATTTTTTTTGCGTTTATAGTAAAATCTTTTGCAACGGTCACCGGTGACCACCACGGGAGTCGAAGTATCATTCCAATATCAATAGCTTTTACAAGATTGCAAATAGGCTTCATGACGAATTTTTTTGCATTTATAGTAAAATCTTTTGCGCCGGTCACCGGTGACCACTGTGGCGGTCAAAGTGTTAACATTGATTTCATAACCGCTCAAAATAATTTTGATTATTCATTTGTACACCTAATAGTTTGCACCGCGAAATATGTCCGGCGGTAATTCATTGACGGCTAATCAACGCAGTCGATCCATATTTATGAGCGGCCGTATCATCGGCGTCTGACTTAAACTTATGCGCACGATAGCGGGCGTGGTCCGAGCAGAAATGCAGATACTGTGCGCAACAAATCGTCGTTAGGTATAACGTTTCAGTCGAGGGACAATTTAAAATTCCACGCGATAACGGCGCGGTCACGGCCATCGAACGCCGGCACGAACAATATGGAAGGCTCTCTCTCCCTCAACGTTTAAGCGTTGAGCGGCATAGTGCCGCTTGAACATATCGCTGGCGATCGGACGAAGTTAATTATCGCTGAAGAGACGGTTAATGCCAGAATTTAGCCCGACTATCGAAGCGCGGACAAATGCCAGTGATAAAGCGGCATAAAGGGTATATATATATACATATATATATATGCATTCATGAAATGATATTTCACGTCATTCTTACTATTGCATCAACTCAAAAGGGTTCTCAAAATCGTTTGTCAAGAAGCGTCCATTCATAAACAAATTACACATTGCTACCCAGCAGTGTTGGAAGAACTCTTTTAACCCTTCTTTGCATGATTTTTTCTTTATTGGTGAAATAAATCGAGGTGATATAATTCATGTTCAAAATTAAAAGAAAAATGGTTAAAAAAATCTTAGTATATGTTTATAGTATAAATTTAGCAAAAAATAATATGATGGGAATTTCCATCATCATGCAAAGTTAGATTAAAGTGAACTTGTTCTTTTATATAATTTTTGGGCATTCAATGTTATGATGGAAATTTCCACCATCATGCAAAGAAGGGTTAAGAATTGTGGTTTTTAAGCAAATCTGCATGAGATTCCGATGGTAGGGATGACCACATTCGGAATCTTACGGGTCTCATCTCTGCGATGTCGCGTTCATCGACCGGTGTATTATCGAACGATTCAAAACTATCTGCAGAGACGTGTTGTGTGTTCCTGAAGATGTTCATGCTGGGAGATGGCGAGTGAGAAGCAGGTGGCAGAATGTGAAAGGGAATAAAAGAAGGAAATCTGTCGCGAAGCAGTGGTTCTGTTTGCCTAGCACACCTTGGAAACTGCAGGCAAGGCAGTAAAGAGTGCCCACGGGGAAAAGCACATAGATTAAATATTTGCGGAGTATTTTCGCTTTTCATTCCTTTTCTCCGCGTTGTACGGCCGCCACACACGCGATTCGTTCCCAGCGATCGGAAACCACGTACAATATTGGCTCCCGTACAAAGGACTATTTTTTTAAATTAACGCAGCACAGACGAAACGGTGGGAATATTTGCCCCAAATCTTCCGGTGAAAATCGAGGACCGTTGTCGTCGACGTAACCTCACACGTGAATTTATGTATGCGTCATCTGATGAATATAGGATACAAATTGCTTACTGTAATATTTATTACTTGACCTTGTGGGTGTGGTATAGAATACATTCATGGTATCCCCTGCGTGTCGTAAGAGGCGGATAAAAGGGGTTGAGTATGAGACTCGCAATCTCATCCCGTAAAGAAAGAATTCATTGTGATACCCTTCAGTGAATATGAATTCATTGCCGTGCTTATGCGGAGAAAACGTCAGAAAAATCTTAAAAGGCAGTTTACCTCTGGAAACGTGATTTATTTAAACTTTTCTTTTTCGCCCATTTTCCGCCGCAAACTGTTTTCCTCGGCAGTGGCGATTTGCTCGGGATCGTATCTTTTTCTCCACCCTTCCGCATAATTACGAAACGTATCCGGCCGATAAACCCGTCCTTTATTTTCTCCTGCCCGGTCATTAGCATCCGGCGCGGAAGAGTTCTGTCTACGTGATTAAAATATGTGAAATACCCCGAAACAAGATGAGAATGTGCAAAACGCGCGTTGAACAAATACTAAAAATTTGCACTAAGAACACCCCCTAAATATCGATAGCTCCGAATAAGTATTATATTCTATATCCGGATGTCCATTGCGATTAGCCACGCCATATTTTACCTTGCTTGCCTTCACCGCGATATTAAACGCCGTTCGACGTTGAACCCGGGCTTTATTTCGCGCCCCGTTGAACGGTCATTAGCATCCGGCGCGGAAGAGTTCTGTCTACCTGATTAAAATATGTGAAATACCCCGAAACAAGATGAGAGTGTGCAAAACGCGCGTTGAACAAATACTAAAAATTTGCACCAAGAACACCCCCTAAATATCGATAGCTCCAAATAAGTATTATATTCTATATTCCGATGTCCATTGCGATTAGCCACGCCATATTTTACCTTGCTTGCCTTCACCGCGATATTAAACGCCGTTCGACGTTGAACCCGGGCTTTATTTCGTGCCACGTTGAACGGTCATTAGCATCCGTCGAAGAAGAGGTCCGTCTGTGTGTCACTAAGCGATCGATCGCGTCGTCGGTTACGTTGGTCGTCCGCATACGCGGCTGCAGGAGTGCCGCAGGTTCATTGCACTTCCGGTCGCATTCGCAAAACTGCATCTACCCCGCAGGCTCGCCCACAAGCTCTGCCCGCTGGCGCTCGTCCACCATGAAAGCGTTGTTGCAATCTGATCCCGTCCTTAACCCGGCTGACGAACAGCGAATGGGATACGTGGGCTAGGTCACTTGAAATAAGATATCGCGGCATATATAACCGTGCGGAGTGAAACGCGAAAAGCAGGAGAAGAAAAGAGACGACAAGCGCCGAGAGGAACAAGTTTCCGAGATCGTCCATTATGAGGAATCCAACGCATCCGAGTTGATTGCACTTATTTCCCCGGTGCAAGCAGAAGCGTCGGTGTCGCGGGATGGGAGCGAAGAATGAGGAAGAATGGATAGTAGGAAGACAGCCAAAAATGTGTGCAAAGAATGGAGCCGGTAGGTCGATTAAAATCAAACAAAACACAGTGAGTATCCTAAGGGTAAGGAGAGCGGCGGAGACTGGCGAGGAGGAGATGAAGGCTAACGGAGCGGCTTCGGTCCGGTTCTCCTGTCGGAGTGGAGCGCGAGAAGGGGTGGAGAAGTTCTACCTTCGGCGCGGAGGAAAAAAATCAAATGGAATGAACAAAGAGAAGAGGAGAAAGCACGAGGCGAAAGGACGGAAATGGAGAACGTGGGTGGGTGGAGGCGAGATGTAGAAACGGCGCGAACGAATGTCGGGGGAAGAAAGAGACGGGTGAACGGGGGAAACGAGAGGAGGGACAGTTAAAAAGCGCGAGACGGAGAGAGCGGAAGACTAGGAGAATGGGGGAAAAGTGCAGGACAGAGAAGACGCGGGGGTCGAGATTCGACGAAGAAGGGTGCGTCGGTGTTGGCTGGTAAGAGAAGCTCGATACGAGGAACGGAGAGCGAGAGACACGCGGGGAAGAAACGGAAAGAGACAGACCGAGCGCTAGGGAGGTAGGGTCAGAGGCGGTGGAAATTCTGGGTAGCTGCCAGATGGCGCATTGCGCTCCAGAAGCCCAACCCCTGAGTTTCTAACGTTTGCTGCCAAACACCGAAATCTCGCCGCATCTCTCTTCCGCTCGCTCTCTCCCACTTCCCACGCCCTGCACTTCCCTCTTCATATTCCTCTGTAATCGAAAGGTGGCGGGGAGAGATCGCGCTCAGGGCCACCAAAAATCCAGGGCACGAGCCGCCTCGGTTCGGCATGGGAGCACTCAATTTCTAACTGGAATCCGATTTCTGACCTACCGGGATTTTGCAATAATCCGTCGTGGCGCGGGAACCCGCGAATTTGGCTAATAATCAGCGCAACGTCGTCTGCTGATGCGCCGTCAAATCGGCATGACATTTATCCCTCGTATTTTCTCCTCCCTCAATACTTTGCGGGCAACTATGAAAGCCGGGGGGAAAGAAGGAAGAATCACGCCGGTAATTACGGGCTAAAGTGGGAAATGCCCGGAAGCGTCGGGAATCGAGTGGCGAGACATAAATTTCGATAAACTTTGTCCGTTCCGTTCCTTCTCTCCCTTTCTTTCCCTTGCAATCAGAAGCAAGTAGTCAACGCAGCGGTGTGCTGTTTGCGTCCAGCCGTGATGAAATTAATCTGAAATTTCCACGCGTCCACCGCATTATCTGGCGCGTGATCTATTAACGCTACGTCCGAACGTGTGAACGCAAATGTGCATTGAGTGAATTTACCTTATAACGTAAATCACTGTTTTAATGATCCGGTTGACTTCGAATCAATGCGAAAACCGAGGTTCCAATAGCGGTCGGTATTGTTTGATTGTGACGCGGGGATGTATATAGATATCAGCGCTGAATGAGGGGAATTAGATATATCGCCCTAGAAAGTTAGAATAGCTAATGGGGTGAGGCGTTGGCGTCAAAGTCGGCAAACTCTTGGAAACTGAGTGTTCTGCGTACGTGATGCGAATAATTCGCTGCCAATGGGACATGAATCGGGTTGTTTCCCCGTACATATACATACCTATGAGTCTGTCTTTCAATGAAGAGGACAAATGAATCATTAAGGACCACCAGTCACTATTGTGAGAATCCCAATTGGATTTTTACCATTGTCAAGTTACCTAAAGGAGTCGCTTTGCTCTTCAGTCTTGTTCAGCGTTGCATTTTAAACATATTTTCTTTAACACAACGTCCTCATTTACGTTATTTACCGCGTCGCCATTCGCCAAATCGCACGAAAGCAATTGTCGCAACTTAAGCGTCCGAAGCAGGCGCAAGTGAATTGATCGGCGCAACTGCCAAATTTTCCGTATATGATTCGGCCGTAGGATACACTGTCTATCTCAGCAGTCTGGGTCACGTATTTCGTGCGGCTGACTATGCACGTCACTATCCACTGGCAATAGCTATGAATTCCCATACCAATCTACGGGGTGAACGAGAAGTTCAATGTTCTATCGGTAATGGCGAGTTGCCGTCCGCAAGCCGAGCCTTTTCTCTATCGGACGCTCGCGTCCTTAATGGTCTTTATGGGATCACGCCGTAGCTATTCTCTCTCGCAGACTGCCCGTCTCCGACCGAGATTGCGCTTTCCACCACCGCCGTTTCATCGCGGTAACTCGTTAGCCCGGCGATCGAAACATAACCGCTCCTTACGGAGCTTCCTTTTTATAGAATAACAAGGCAGGACAAAAGCGACCCAAGGAAAACAGCTACGTAGGGGCGCGTCCGCGAACTTTTAAACGTCTTGCGCAACTCTCGATACAACATTATCTTCTGGTTGTCAGTTCGCCTTTAAAATCCTTTATACGCACGAGCATAGACGGTAAACAGTTTGAGATAAAGTTACTTCTACGAGGTTTGCCGGGGACATTGCACGGATGAGAGTCGGGTACATTCAGCACGTATCCTCCTCTCGACCCGACGCTGTCGATCGCGTGACCTAAAGAGACAGTGTACCCGCTTCGGAGCGCCGAGAAACGTGACAGCATGTTTTGTATCGAAGTATAAAGGATAACGGTATAAAGTCGAGGGTGAAGGATAGGGAAAAAGGTGGGTTACAGAAAAGGGCTTAACGAGGTACAAGATCTTGCGGTCGTTATTAGGTCACCCGTTAGGTGGATTTAATATGGCTTAGGAGCGCCTGGAATGCCAGACCCGCCGCATTCTCAACTCACCCTCCTTCGTGTACATCCTCCCTACGGCTCTCGCGGCACACACTTCTCTCCTTTTATCCCTAACGGAAGATAAAGGCTGGAAGCATCCGAGGGAGGGGAAGAAATTGTGCGAGGAGGATAGTGGCGGCGGGAGAAATACAGGAAAGGGCGCTGAAGTGAAAAAGGGAGAAGAAAGAATGAAGATGGAGGTGTGAGGGAGGAATGGGGATAGAAATAGAGAAGCTCCACTTTCCCTACCGGTTGCTTCATCTCTTCCCTTCATGTGAGAATTTGTGCGAGTCTAAAGTGGAAATGTTGAGACTCAGAGAGAGAGAGGGGGAAGGAGGCGGTGAGATGGAATGTTCGAGTGGGTGAGCGTAGTGAACAGAGAGACTGCATGAAGAAGAGGAAAGGATGCTAGAGAACTTCCCGCCACAACCCCATAAACAATGCGGTCGAAAGGAGAAGTTTCTTTTACTTCCTGACTGGGAAAAAATCGGGATTAGTTCGGCGCGTATTATCCTTGCCAAGAGAATCCGAGGACGTGCGCGTTTCTTGCCGAGAAAGGAGGCCTTTGTGTGCGGAGGTCTCGCAGGTATTTTTCTATTACCCCGAGTGTGCCTCTTCCAGCACTTGTATTCGCGACGAACGACGCGAACGCGAAACTCGTGACGAAAGGCACACGGGCGGAGAGAAGAGAATTAAGCAAAAGGTTGTGAGAGATACGGAAGCAGTTAGTCAGTCAAAATCCGATGAGGTATGTGTATGCTGAACCGCCGTTTGTCCAAGAACGCAGCGAACAAACACAGTCGACGGAGGTATAATCTTTTCCCTGCGGATCGCAAACGGCGATGCGAGAGGAATGGGAGTGATCCGCCGTCTGTGCAGGATATTTCCTCGCTTCAATATGCTTCGTGATCACCCGACCCGCGATGTGATTCCTAGTAAAATCATTTCGACAGACTTCATCGCCGGTGCTCGACGTTAAATCAGAGTGATTCGTTTTGAACGAATTATTAGGAAGCGCAGCTAAATCGTTGGCTCGCATTGCATGGTACCTATATAGAGGCGCCGTCGGGAGCCCGACATCGGTATAATCCAATAACAATACCTCGGTCGCGAGTGAATTACCGTCTACACGCCGGTAGAATCATTAGTATATACATCGCCTGTATGTACGTTGTACATACACTGCACATCCGGCTATATACGAACAGAGCGATATGGACTGTGGTCCTTCGGCAACTGTCTCGAGAGTGAGATCAAGAGGTTCCGAAGAAGATGGGAAGAGATACGGCCGAGAGAACGGTGAGCTAAGGTACTTTGAGAAGGCTCAGGTACGTCGAAGGCGAAATCTCGATTCGGTGCACGGCAATTTCCTGCGTAATGTAATTCTATCAAGCGGAAGAAGACGGAGGCATTTAGTCCCTGGCTCGAAAGATCGCCATCGGTTGAGGCCGGAGAAGTGGAAGAACGAAGGAGGTTGGATTTCTGTTTGATAATGAATTCGCAGATAATGGATCGTACGAGGCAAAGGTTTCGCTTTAATTAATTAAAGGCCTGTCACAGGATTGAAGTTAACCAAATGCGAAAGGGATAATATTCTCTGAGTAGCAATGGCGTTCATGCAGCGACTACACCCATATGATATGATACGCGTCGTTAGTGTGCAGCTATACTTTGCGCACCTGTACGTGGCTGCTTGTATGTCAGGACGCTTTCCTGCACGTGCGTATATCGACGTCCCACGCGTCGACTACCGGCTCGACCCCGCCCGCCGGCGGAATTGTTGCTCCAGCCCGGTTGCCCGTTTGTTGTTTTCGCGGAAGTTGCATTCTGCTCACTAGGTCCGCGGCACGGCGCGGGCACCTGTGCGAATTCCGCCCACTCACGTTTGCCCGGGCAAATCATTTATTAAGAAAAAAGTACTCCTGCGACGGGAGAAAGCGCGGCTGAACGGAAAAGGCAGAGGGAAGGAGGAGGAAGTTTGGTCTTGCGCCCCCAAGAGAGGCGCTTATTCTTTCTGTCCTGCAGCCCCCCGGCATTCAGCCTGATAAATTAAATTTTATGTCGTCGCTGCATCGCGCATCGGCGATCGAGAGTGGCGAACAATGAAGAGGAGGAATTGACACGGAAGATAGGCGGATGGCACTCAATATTGTGGAAATTTTTATGCTTCGCGACCCACGGTATTAGCGAACAAGTGTTATTGCCTCGGCACGATGATGCGAGTTTGAGCTTGATTGCACGCTGTTGTTTGCGTTGAGCCTGTGCTCGGTCCGAATCGTGTTACACGTGAAATGAAATGCCTTTCGTGGCCTCCGTTTTCTTTCAAGCATTCCGTATCGCGACCAACGAACTGCGTTCCTAAGACTCCACTTTCCGACTTTCCGGTTTCAAGGCTTCCCAAATTATTGATTCCTAGCATGCGGCAGCTCCGCAAATGCACATCCGCTGGACGACGGTGTCTGTTAATTGAACGGTATTAGTTACATCCGCGAAGTCGTACTGCGGCTGCTATTTGATTTTCCACTTTTCCGGAAGTTAAAGAGTAAAATCTATCGTGTACGCGTGGCTCGAATCATCGCGCCGGTTCCCGTTTCACTTTTTTGCCTTACCGGAGTGACGTCCAATGTCCATTCTCTCCCCGTTCGTATTTTTTTTTGTTTCCCCGAGAGTTTCCAATATTATGACGGCGATCTCGCCATCGGCGCATACCAACGACAGGGTGAACTTGGAAGTCGAACTTCCCTTCCCCGAGTAAACATCCGCCCATGCCCCTACGTTCATTACAGAATTTCGCGTTGATATTCCCTATGATCCATGCCAGAACTTCCGTCGCTCGTCCTGTCCATTCTGTTTACCGGTACCCGCTGTTCCGTGTATTTGTCATGGACGCAAGTAGGAATTCACGTTCGTACGGAAATCTGCAAAGCTATTCGTCCACAGGGCGTGTCCCCGGCCGGTGACGTTTCTGTGAGTTTGCAAACGTTCGAAAAATGCGGCCTGTCTTGCCTCGTCGGAAAGCCGATAAAGCTCGGCGTTGCACACTGAATGGCAGCTTCCTAGCTTTCGGAACTTTTTGTGCGCCGACGTAAGCATCGACAATTATTTGCGTCAAGTTTTTTGTGAAAAAATCCTCGTCGGCGGAAGCGATCGAGCGCCGGCATGTCTGATGATGAAATTCGCTTTTATCCGTGGCCCGACTTCTGACGGCGCGACGACGGAACGTTAGCGTTCGATATTCCACGGGGTTCTCGACGATCGTTAATGAATTATTAATTAGCTGAAAGAGGATTACGCGGCGTTCTTGTGTCTAGATGATCGTCGTCTGCTTCCGCGTTAACTACTTGCTGTTCGACGTATCCCTGCGACGTTGGGTACATTCAGGGCGGCGTTTAGAAATGTTGCTATCGTACTCCACTGTGTCAATTAGCACGGCGTTCATGATGTGTCACTCATTATTACGTCGCGAATCAAATTGGAAATATAATATGATCGTCACGTTATATCGGTTCAGTCCAGATTCGACGACGCGTTAATGATGACTGTGAATGAACGTTGATTGACGGTTTTCGACCTCCATTAATCGAGCTTCCATAATGGGATTTCGTCGTCGAGAAGAAAATAGCATTGCCATCAATTTACCAATCTTTTCGTTTGAGCGATGATGCCTTATAAATGTCATTCAGAGCTGTTCTGTTACCCGAGACTACAGACGGTATGTGTTCTATGCGAGGGATATTTGCATACACTCCCCTCTTTCGCACGTCGATGCAAGAAGTAATGATTTCTTGCGTTTCGGTCTGCGGTTTATTCTCGCGCCATTCCATCTTCTCATCGGTTATTCACTAGCGGTAACAAAAACTCTCTCCCTCTCTACTTTTATCTCCTCTGTGCGCGATGCGATTGGAGACAGCCGCTTCGAACCCGAGTCGGCCGCTTTTAATGGACTCGAATGGTTTTGCTTCGTCATTAATGAACGTTGATTAACGATTTCCTGTTTTATTTGAATTTCAGTGGCCACCGTTTGAGCGAAAGAAACGACGTGTGTGACGATTAGAGTATTTGACTCGGGTACACATGCCTTTTTCCTAATGTACATTACATCAACGATTTTTTTACTGAAACTTTCGAACTTTTTTCGTACGAGACGATTTGCTTTGCTTTCGTAGTATCACGAAATTGTCATTCGAGCAGTTGGATAATGTTTTTACCCTAAACGGACTCATCTTTAATAGAATTGACGCGTCCTTGATCTTTCATTATAAACGCAATGCCTAGTGAATATCTTTCTATGTTGTTTATTAATCCATCATCATTCATTGGTTGTCGTTGGTTTAGCGATTTTCTGGCCTTACAACACTGACTTTCTGCAGTATCTGACAAGCCTGAAACTAGAGTTGGTTGTTTGCCAGAAGTCAAAGTAAATTGCAACTATGAAATGTGTGTCCCAAGTGAAATGGTATGAATCTCCGTCTACATCGTGCGCCTCGCATTTGCAAAGTCTTTACCGATATGTGCTACAAATTCTACAGCGACGTACGAAGAATATCGATGCGAATGCGATTTCTAAAGTTTACGATGTATGAGAGTAACATGAAATGTTCAATGAGCTGTCGGAGTGAATGTGTCGATGCGGTTGCGAAGAGCTAAGTCGTACTTTTAGGTTTACTCTTAGTCGACGCGCATGTGGTTCCCAATGCACAATTGCAACATTATCAGTGTGCAAATCGTTGCGAGATAACGTGTATCACAGCATCGTTTGTCGAAATGCTGCACTGTTATCAGGAAGGGGGAAAAAAGCGCTTTTTCTATCCTCATTTGCCCACCGGAAAACGTGTAAGAAGACTAGACGGCAGGTTGAAAAAACTGCACTCACTATTATCCATCGCTAATGCTCAGCCTAAACCGACTCTCTGTGCTCACCGGTTTCAATAAAATCCCTTCCGTATACGATACCGATCAAACATCGTGCTCCCCGGTCACTGTAAATGTTTGTCTGCTACCGATAATTACTCGCTTATCGATTTTCGGCATTGCGAGCGATTAATCATCCAAATGTGGGTATTCACCGAATTAAATTGATGATTCGTGAAATGGCAAAATGCCGACGGAGTTGACTTCGCGCTTTAGCCAGAAAGGCAAAATTTGCGCACGTGCGATCAGCTCAGCGCGTTCTTGTACAATCGGACGCCCTCGAACTTTCGCCTCGCGGACTGTTGACTTTTTCCCCCCTTACAATGGCGTTTCTCGGTAATAACGTTTTTGCTCGTCCGAGCGTATTTTTCCACACAAATCAGTTATTCGATACAACGGAAATATAATGGAGCTGGTCGTGTTCGCCTTTCTACGGACTTATTGTCTCATTGGCTCGGTTCGAAATCCATTTAGGAGGGCAAGCGGCGTTAGACAATGGGTCGTATTCAACAAGTAATGAAGCCAGCCGATTGGCAGACTGCTACTCGCCTACCGACTACTGAACAACTCGAACTAGCGATTCTGATTGCGAGTGCTTAACGGGCGGATTTTCCTGACGATGCTCGCGCAGGTCGACGAATCAATCGACGCCGATAAACCGATGTGTGTTGGGTTATAACTATCTCGACAGTCTGGAAATCCGCTGGTAATCCAGCAATTTGACAGCGCTCTAATCACAGGTTAGAGGAAACAACGCGTTCGCCTGCACACTGCCGTAAGCCGCGTCTCTTCATTTTGGTCAGAATATTCAAATTTGACCGGACACGAGCTCGTCCTCGCGTGTAAAGCATCAGCTTCGCGTCGGATTACGGACCCTGTGTGACGAAGAATATTTCGTAGAGGGCGATTTGCCGGGCGACGCCGACTGTAACGCAATTGCTTTTGTAACTGACGGTATTGACTTCAAAGGACGATCGTTGACGTGCGCGTATTCCACTGCACGCAATATTTCTTTCATTACTTTCATGTCGGCGGACGCGCAATAAAGTTAAACCGTTAACGCGGTGGACTTTTCCTAGCTCGCTTTTGATCTTAATTTTTCGCATACTGGGATACACGGCGCACCTTAGACCTCCCTTTAATCTCGGCAGATTGCATGACCGCTGCAAATTAGATTGGTAATTAAACCTCGGACTCTATTCGTCTCTACGTGCGAGCTGGCCACTGCGCGCTATCAATTCTCGTATGGAAAATGGGCGGAACTAAAAGGACATTTTCGTGCCGATGACACACGATAATGGGCATGAACTCGAGGAGGATGCACTCGGTGTGGGAACGCCTCGTCGAATCGGCATATTTACTGCTCTCTCTCCCTCGCCCACTGTGACAATAACCCTTAGAGAACTTGGCAGATGGCCATGTGGGTAAACCTTTCGTAGGCGATTACAGGTCTGAAACCAACCCGGTTTTGGGATCACAGACCGAATTGCGACGGTCCAACGGGCGCGGGTGGGCAACAAGCGTGCTATGATCTAAAAATACCGCCCCTCTAACACGACACTCGTTTTTTTTTTCACTATTTGCCATGCCTCGCTAATCTTTGCCAGATCCTCAATACAGAACGCCGGAGGAAAATGGCGATCTAAATATAAATCGGGAGCAGATCAAATGAAACGAAAGTTCCGTCGAGTTACTCCGCGCCGGGCTCGCGGAACCATTCGCTCAAATGACGTTAACACTAAACGTACCGCTAGTTTACACCTACCTATTCTCACCATGAGGGGACGTTTGACCCTTTATGAAATAAACGTTGATTTTCGGAAAGAAATTCCTCAGTTATTAAAGCTAGAAATTCAATAATCAGATGATATAAGAATTTACAGAAAGTCAAATGAGCGAAAGAAATAAGAAAGAATGTACGATTTTTAAGTAAATTTTGAAAGGGGTCATTTGACCCCGTTTGGTATGTTTAGTGTTAACACTTTGACTGCCAAGCGTATTTTGCTATGTTAGAACCGCGATGCGATAAAATACTGCAGAGTATGATTAAATCGGGCAAAATAAAAATAACGCAGAGTTGTTAGAAGCCAAAGTATTGAAGCATCGTTCCAATATCAATTGCTTGTACAAGATTGCAAATAGGCTTCATTGCGAATTTTTTGCATTTCTAGTAAAATCTTTTGCGCCGGTCACCGGTGATCACCATGGCAGTCAAAGTGTTAATTGAGTCAGTTAAAATTTTCCCGCCGAATTCCTTCGTATTACACAATGTAGGCGGTATAATTCTGAAAGCGGGAAACAGATAAGATCGACCTTCACCTCGACATCTCACAAGACAAGCTAAGAATGGTGGATGAAGAGGGTGCCGTACCGTCTCGCAGAGATTTGATTGTGATCCGATCGTCGTCAAGGTTTATTTTTCTCCGTTGCGGTACCAGTGATTATCAGTAATGGACCGAGGCTGACAAAACCCTTTCGATTCGCTGATAATCGAGTCCGCGGAAGCCGTTCTGTTTGTCAAGGACGAGCCGCGTCGATGCGGCTCCGCGTGGAAATGGAAATGGTAAAGCGCTGGGGTTCATTTTCGGATTCCCATTCGCCATCGGCGCCGGGCATAATATGGAGACCGATGGCCGACGGAAATTATACGGTGAACAGCGTATCCGCGAATCTCAGCGGCGAAGATGAGATTTCGACGTTCCAGTTTCGACGTTCGACGTTCATCCCGAAGAACGGGCGACGATTGAAAAGTGTGCCTCGGGCTAGGCGAGAAGTGGGGATCGCCGAGAAAGGAAGGCACGATCGAAACGAAACACCCTCGAAAACGATCTGCCGAAATACATTTCGCCCTCCTCTTCTCGCCTCAAAGAGGGGAACTCACGTTCGCCGGAGTAAGAAAGACGATACCTGAGATCCAAAGTATTCCGACGAAGTAATCTGTATTCGTAGGAAGATCGCTCGTATCGTGACTCATCTTTCCCCGCTTTCCTCTTCCAGCGATCTCTATTGCGCCGCCTCGTTTTTTAGCCGCATACACCTCGTCTCTATCACCCACTATTTCTGACGACGCGTGTCAGAAAGTTTGCGCGCGTCTGGTCATTTCGGCGGGGGCGGTCAGCGGGCGAGAGTCCATCTGGGAGTTTATTCCGCAGAAGGTCGTGCGTGCGAAAGAGGGTGACACGAAAATCCTGACATCATCGAGCCAGATATATCCCTTTCTTGCCGATGTCCTGGTAAAAAGGAAATACTGCTCGAGCGGACTGGCCAGACGGCCGGTCGCGGGAGGTGTCGGGCGTAGTAGTCTTCAGGACGAGGAACGTGGCATTTTGCTGCGCCATACGTGAGCAGGACTCGAATCTGTTCCGACGTTTATTCTTTCCAAGGATTATACCGTGTGGGAGTGAAAGACGAAAGCTCAAAGCTCCTTACATCTGAGCCCGTTATCTTTTCTTCTCGATGAACACGACAGAAAAATGAAAGAGGCGTGGGAGGGGGAGAGACAGATAGAGGACGAGGGCGAGAGGAGGGAAGGATGGAAACGGAAGAGAGTGGGCGCGTTGAAGAGAGAGAAGCAGAGAAAGAAATTCTGAAGAAAACAGACGAACTGGGTCGTGGCCAACAGCTGCCTTCTGCCCATTATTTCCGTCTCTCATTGGTGCACGTTACTTACTGCTTCCGTTTCGCTGCACGGTGAAGAAAGACGAGGGGTAAAAGGGATGGACAAAGGCAATCGATACGGTAAATGATCAGATGTCCTCGCGACAGTTTTCGCGTATTAGCGTTCGTATCAGGTGACTCGTCGACGATGCTCACGGTTTTTACGATCTCCCCTATTTTTACGGCGTTGATTTACATGACAAACCTTTCGCGGTGCCTGGTTCGCTCCGCGCCACGACGAAGGACGGAAGTTTTAACGCGCGAGTAAATATTTTCATATGGTAAATCGTTAGCCGACACTCTAACGATCGCGCAATGTGTCATTCGGCTCCGTTGCTGGTTGTTGAACCGAGTGCATTGTACTTTCGAGAACGCGCTGCCCGCGCTGTGAGAAAAAACGCGTTCGTCGAGAAGTACAAATGTATCGTTCCTAAAAGCGAATAAAACTTTTTCCATCCTCGGCCGGGGGATTTATTTCGATCAAATGGGTAGACGGTTGTTTCGACAAGCTCCGGTTTTCCGATATAAGAATTTGATATATAGCAGCGCGGTGCTCGGATTTGTTTCGACCTTTTCGTTCGGAGCAAAAAAGAAAAACGAAAAAAAAAAGAATCGGTTTGTCCAGCGCGAAGTTAGTTTTGGGACAGCGACCAAAATACATTATCGCGGCGTCGGACATTCGTCACTTTTCGCGCAAGCTTTCTTTCACGACTCTCTCTGCTTGCGTGTTTGGCAAAGGCGAAACATGATGGATTGAGTTCTCGTCGTGACAGACGTTTGAATCGTCGAACTGCCAGTGGGAAGTAATTTGACGGAATGGTACATCTATCAATCTATTCGTTGAAACGTTCGTCTACTCATCTATTGCGATATCTCTTCAGACCATTTCGAAAATTTCGAAACGGGGAGGCTCTTCCTCTCCCTTCTTCTCGATTGCCGTGTTCGCCTTTTCATTCTAATATCATTCACACGACAAAGGGTGTTTCAATTATAACACGCGCCGAGGCGCAATATTAACACACCCTAACGACGCGTTATCGTGGGCAATCGAGCCGTGCCTCTGCGCGTTTGAAATTCAAAAGCCAAACGTGCATCGCGCGCTCGCTCGTCGGTATTAGATAATGAGCCAGTCCGCCTGAGCGTGAAAATAATTGTCGACGAAGAAACGAGACGACGTCTCCTTCCGTTTTACACGATAATTTTAAACCGTCTATTATCGTACCCCGCTCGTTACAGATAACCGCATTTTAGTTCCCCTGAAAGAAAGTATTTACCTGCCAACCGTACACTTCGAGCTTCCGTGTTAGCTGGCGAAAGGGTAATCGTTAACTAGAGCGAGTTACGCTTGCGTGCGATGCAGAAAAGTCCGTGGCTATCCTAACTTCACAGGTCGAACGATCGTGAGTGGCCGCAGCGCGTCTCTTTAACCTTTCACTTTACCGTCATCGATAGACTATGTCACACAGTGCCGATGTTCCGACATTACTCTCCGCAGTCTACAGCGATATTCCCGTGTCCCCGTGTCTCTGCAATATTCACGAGCCGAGACGAAGCTCGACAGAGACTGCCGTTGGAAGTAAAAATTCGCGGATATCCCCGGCTCGCGAACAGTGGTTCGTGGAGGCGATCGAACGGCGTCCGTGAATCGGGAAAAGAACGGAGTGCAGTAGTGTGGATCAAGCATGGGTCAGACGCACCTCAAAGGGAACGTATCACGGGATAGACCGAGTTCCACGCTGCGTTTCGCGATATTTTCTGCCCTAACCCCTCGTACCGACACCGCACCTGTACCGAACAATGTCCTGTAATGGCACTGTCCCCGTGTATTTCGCCTCCTCTTTCACATTTATCTCGCCCTCTCTCTCTCGCGCGCGCGCTCTGTCTGCCGTGCGACAAACCCGTACACCCTACTTTCCATGGGCTTTTGTAATGCACATCCATAGTTGAGTTGCGCGATGAGCGCGCGAGTTAATGAGCTCCATGGAAAATCGCTTTCGTAAAGCACGCGACTGCGACAAAAAAAAAACTGCGGATATTTCATGACAGAAAAGCGTCGATACGTCGGCAACATGTGCATCGACGCGTGATGAATAGGCGATATCGATTTTGTCTCTTTTTGACGCGACGTCGGACGATTTCTTGAAAAAGGACGTGATGGGATTTTTGAAAACGCAAATTGTATGGGAGTAAATTCATAATGCGGCGGGGGTCGGTCGGGCGACGACGAAAATCGCGAGGCGAGTGCGAAAGTTCCCAGCCGGGGAAGAACTTTTTTCCATTCTGTGCTGCCTATCCTCAGTCACGTCTCCGCAATTCGGTGCGACGTGAGCGTTCCCAGTATCCCAGGATCGGTCCCGTCCTTAAAAGGTTCGCGCAAATTATTCCCCAGGAACGAATCAATAGCGTGAACGAACGATTCTGTAATAGAATGTAGCGCGTGATGCTCCGCACTGACGGAATGTAGAATCTAATCATATATTCCATTTTCGTGCATCAATCTACTTCACATTAATTAATTCATTGGACGATATCGATCTTCTCGGAGTATACTCGTGTGTATTCGCGTTAAACGGTACTTCATAAAATATAGTTGATCTACCGAATAAAGAAAAACGTTAACTACGGTGGACGCGAATCATTTCATAACCACGCCAGAAATTACATCGACAAACCTTCATAGACGTTGCCTGGAAAATGAAAAGAATTCATCTGTCCGCTCAGCCGCAATCCAGGAATTCCACTACAATCTACAGGATGAATCAAGCTCAAATCAAACAAGCGCTCTTATCGACTCTCGCGCCGTGGTGCGATTTTTTTCATCTCCCGTTCCTTCTCTCCTGTTGACGACGTGACACCAACGCGTATGTCCCGCGACATCACCAAATGGCTGTGTTCCTACGTTCCCTTCAACCCCGTACTTCTGCCTATTTTCTCTCACGCCTTTGAAATTCGCACCGACACCGACGGACAGGTGGCAGGGGTGGTTTAATAAGTTTCGCGTTCGTCAGAACGTAGGGACTGTAACAAGGAGTACGAGGGCGAGAAGCAGAGAGGTGAAAGGACGAGAGGAAAAGTGAGAAAGACCGCGGTGAGTGAGTGGAGGTATGGCACTAAAGGAGACAGGACGACGAGAGGAGGTGCGAGCGAGAAAGAAAGAGGAAAACAGACTGAGAGACAGGGGATGTGCGAGGAGAGGAGAGCAGAGGAGAATCCAATAGTCCAATACCCGGGTAGTACCAAAGCTCTTTGTTTCTCACTCAGATGCCAATAGCTTGGCGTGCTTCAGGCTATATGCCTACATATGACGGTGTTGGCCGCACTAGTACGTCATCCTATAGCGTTAGTGCGATCCGACGATGGCTCACAAGCCATCGCCAACCACTGGCATTTGCAAAATAAATATATTCGGTTTAGTCTGGAGACACGCCAGCAATGGAATACGTGCGTATGTACGTTCAACGTACGACGTCGCGTCATGCGATCGTATATGCCGTTCTTTGTTCGATGCGGAACGTATTGCGCGTTGATCGATTTTATTTTTAATAATCTTAAAATCCCTGGCATTAAAGGGATCTTCGTGGAATTCATTTCGCCGCAACACAGTATAATAGAGTTTCGCTACGGTTCTATATTGTGTACTCTTTCGGAAGTGCATGAGAAAACCTGCATTGTTAAGCGGGCTAATTATGTGTCACGCGACGATGTCAAGTTTCATGCGTTTAAAGCGTCTCAGGGGTTAAGACCGAAGCTATGTTAAATGGCCTTTAACCGAAAAACCGTGTATAGTTGCCGAAATTTATTTCGCAACTCGTGACAA
This sequence comes from Cryptocheilus praepositus, assembly GCA_033815515.1. NCBI lineage: Eukaryota > Metazoa > Arthropoda > Insecta > Hymenoptera > Pompilidae > Cryptocheilus > Cryptocheilus praepositus. The sequence continues at coordinate 13,749,214 of JAWWQZ010000035.1, read as the reverse complement.
GTGATAAACGTGCGGTGGACGGTTAATTATCGGTAGGACGTTAAATTGGTACAACGTAGCAAATAAATCGCGGCACGCTTCTTCGCCCATTAAATATATTTCTCTCACGGCCGTCGACCCGTTTAAACTTTCACGACGACGTCGGAAGTTTAACGAGTCGAAGAGGTTTGGCGAAGGAAACTTTCGTTTGCAGGCGATTCGCACGCGAAACGTTTAGCCGTCTAACGATAATTAATGTTCGACGAAATAATGCGAATGATATATCGGAGTTCCGCGTCACGCGAACTGCAAATGAATGAAAGACGAGTTCACGCGAATGTACGTGGGCATATACCGGGAAAGGAGGGGGCACCTTCCTGTGGAAATGTTTTCAGCAACTACGAAGGAGCACTTTCCCCGTAGGAATGGAGGACATATCAGCGACAGCCGGTAAACTTTTAAGCCATATTACGCGTACGCGGACTAGCAACCGCGTTTGGTCTGTCGGAAAGTTAGCTTTAGCGGTTCCCAAAGTGCGCAACGACGTTAGTTATTGAAAATGACGCGACGAGCACGGCTCAGCCACGGCATTTGTACTTTCCGCGCTATCCCGACAGAGATGCAATTCCTTGCCCCAACGAAATTTGAGGATTACCTTGACATGGACACATGTGCGCCGCTTCGGCCGAAGTCATGGTCGCGAGACCGTGGAATAGAATTATGCAAGGTCGCACGTTATACGTACGTGCAGTGGTCAATTAGCCGCCAGTGACGCAGGCTGCAAAACGCTTGATATGCTAAATCGCGAGAGTACTACAGAGATATGGCCTATCTCGCTCTCGAGATTTCCGCTGATTACGCGTGGCAATGAATTCGACACGATTGCACAGAAAACGTCTTTTCATCGACGATGAAACGTTTTCTCGTGTCAGGCTGCAGTTTGCAGCGAGTGGGCTTCTGCTAAGTAAAGCGTCGCGGCAGGAGGCATTCGTGGTCGGGTGTGGTGGTAGTGTAAATCGACCATCGGGGGCGTGTCGTGGTCCGATGTGTTGTGTAGTACCTTTTTACCCTGTTCACCGTTGGAAAAGGGGTGTATGATATATAGCGCGCTGGCTTCAGAGACATCCTTATCTCCTAAGTTGAAAAAAGAAAGTCGATTTATCATCTGACCGAACTTTGTAGTCCTTTGTTTATAGGAGTGCAGGTATGAATAGACTAACGACGATAAAAAGCGCAGATGCGATGGGACGATGAAAGAAAAGCGATATTCTGATCAAATTAGTCAACCGTGGAAAAATCTAATATAAATTTATCGGGGGTGGAGTGGGCCGTATATGCTACGTAAAATCTAATATTGGAATGAGATTTACGATAGGCGCTTCCGATTGGCTAGCTTTCGGAATGGGCGTCGAGTAACTGCAACGAGATTTCGATAAGTGCTTTCGCGTGGGCGTCGAATACTCGAAATGAGGCTGCTGATAGATGCTTTATCCGGTAATAAGAACCAAGACGCTCCTCATCCCGGTCCGGAAGAAATTGTGTTTCAAGGACAGCTCATGTAGGAGAGTTGTTCGATGATGTTCGACCTTTCGTGCGAGTGACGTTGACGGAAGCGATTCAAAGGGGGGATCTCATTTCCAGTAACGGCAACTTCAAAGAGGACTTTGGACTTTAGTTGTTGTCGTTGAGAGGCACTCATATATTTGCGCCATACATCGCTGTTACAAGGATGGAAGCTCAAAGAGAGAGAATGAAGAGCAGGCATTCTATTCCTGTAAATAACAAGAATCAGAAGAATTCGATAAATCAAGTGGAGCACGGTCTTCGGTGGTGCTCAATTAAAAAAAAATCTTCTCACTACGCACCAGCTGATAATGGCGCAGGAAATTTTATGAAAAATTCCTCGCACCCCTGCGAATACCTGGATTTCCGTGTAAAATTGTTCTACGAGCGTTTAATGGCGAGAAAGACAAGTGGAGAGCGTTGATCGGATTCGTTCGGAAACTTTACTCGTGCAATACCAAGATGGTTCAACATTTTCTACAGGTCACGAAATACTCGCCTGTCTGCCGTCTGACAGTTCAGCTTTATCTGTATGTATATATATATATGCCTGCGTGCGTGGCTGTGTGTTTAAAGACAAAATACCGTAAATGTACAAAATCGTCGAATGCAGAGCATCAAAGATGCACGCTTGATGAGAAACGCTGAAAGTCAAGACAGAGTGTCAATTTGTTTTATTTCGCGATGCAGCGTTGAAGTCGTGGCGAACGGTGGAAGCAGAGTAAATAAAATTACCCGACGAAAAGCACGCTCTTCCTCTTCGTCGACTATCAAGACACCTTCGCTGTCTCCTTGGATCCCACAGACGACGACGTACTGCCGGAGTGCATTATTAACGTTCGAGGAGTACAAGCGATCTTGTGCAGGACCCGGTGCATTGCGCACGACAGATACTGAGATGCGGCGTACGGCTTTCAAGGTAATTAAATGGACAGTAAGGGCGGAGGGTAGGGACCGGCGTCGTGGGAAGTCTACGTACTAAGGGTGCAAAGGTGGCCAGTGCACGTTGAACGCATATATATAAGTACATGGCCTGTGTGCATACCTATGTACACACAACTACAAAGAAGAAGGAGTATGAGCATTACGTGCGATAAAGATGGCGATGCATGGAGATAGAGAGAGACGCCGAGAGGGAACAAGAATGAATGCGTCGGTGGGCGTACAAGAAGCTGGTGCGCAAGCATATATATCAAAGGGAGATGGAGAGCGAGAATGGATATGTGACGTGTGTAAAAGACGTCCAAGCGTGAGAGAGACAAAGAGGAGGGAAAGAAGGAGATGGGAGTGCTGTAAACGTTGATGGAGCACCGAGCCCATCACTCTCTTGTAAATCTGATTACGTCCTCCACTACCGCCGACCATAGTCATTCACGAACACCCCCGATGGACAACTATATGGGGATCCCTGTGCACACTACCGGCGAGCCAACCAGTCGGCTCCACCGCCGGTCGCCGACTGTCACGAAAATCGAATTCGTTACTTCCTGGGTTTGTCTCCTCCATTGATTTCCGCCCAGTTTACCGTCTGCGAGCCCGACGTGCCGGCTCCGGAAAAATACAGTTATTCGGGAGTAACGAGGAGGTCAGATTGATATCGTTATCTTTAGTCCGAATCGGTTCGTCCGCGCTCAAATGGAATTGAAATAAAATTCCGATATGGAAATAAATCGTTTTTTGCAAGTTCGTGGTCGCTCACTGCGACCGCCGGTATTAATTTAGAATGAAGGGCTGCGGTGGACCGTACGAACTTAGAAATAACAAGATGACGTTACCCCGTTCAAACGATTTCAATCGATGTTTTTCTAAGCCACAATTATCTGATTCGATCGTCGTCATGCTTCGTGCCACGAGAACTCGGCAACCGAGTCCATGGCGTACGGGATTCTCCAAATGAAGCCGCAGACTAATCATATTCGCTGATCTTCTGTCGGGACAAGTTTCGCGGAGGTTTCAGTGCGTCGGCTTCAGAACAGCTCGAGGTGGACAGCAGTCAAGTTCGGGAGGGTGTTTAACGAATTTGCTTCTAAACTGACAGAAAGGGAGAAAGAGAGAGAGAGCGCCATAGTCGCCGCCATCAATTTCCGCCTCGTTTCCCGTGTGGGGAGAGAGACTGTATTCGCGCGCTACGCGGAAGACATGGTGAAAATTGAGCATCCATGTGCGAAGAGGACGATCAAAGCGGCTGGGCACTTTCGAGGGGGAAATTAAAAAAATTCTCCCCCCACTTTGAGGGTCGAACCCCACTAATTTATTCCTTCGACACGGGGTAAACGGTTCTGGACAGTGTTCAACGGACGTTTATTGCTTCCGACGGCAGAAAGTACATCTGCAACGAAAGTCGCTGATAAATAGAAACGGAAATGGAACGGCGGAACGGAATAAAACACAGATTCTGCGGATTATCGCGAGAATGCAAATGAAGTTGTGCAAGCTTTTGAAAATCGAAGAGGACACGCTTGGGCTACTTATAGTGTGTCTAATTCGAGCGACAGCATTTAACCGTATCGCCGTGGACGGAACTGCCAATATCGATAAATATTTTTGTCCGAACGAAAACGTGCATTCCCCGAAGTTCATACATTTAACAGCACCGTCAGGATCATCGTTTGAAAACGCCTCGACTGTTTCGATCAAGCATCTGGCGAAAAGTGTGCGTGGCTAACGTCACATTATTTTACACCGCAATTACCATATAAGGGTGATTGTCTAACTCGAAAATTACGCCGCTGGCGAAGGCCGGAAATTTGGCCATTTTTCGCGATTTCGCTTCAAACTTTGAATCCACTTTCCTCGCGAACTAAACGACTTAGAACGCTCCGGGAAGTTGCGTTCGTGATGGTTTTGAGTCTACTAGCACTGGCAAAAAGTCCGGTGCGATTATCGAAAATTTTTTTTTTGCCGATTTGGGCCGAAAAAATCGACGTGGGGGGGTATTGACAACTTTCGCGTTTTTCGCCAAAATCTTAAAAGTGCGATATCTCCGATACTAGACAAGCTAGAGAGGTCCGCGAGGGCTCATTTTAAAGCGCTTCCGGTGTACTATAACATACTATAAGGGCGATTGTCCAACTCGAAAATTACGCCGCTGGCGAAGGCCGGAAATTTGGCCATTTTTCGCGATTTCGCTTCGAACTTTGAATCCACTTTCCTCGCGAACTAAACGACTTAGAACGCTCCGGGAAGTTGCGTTCGTGATGGTTTTGAGTCTACTAGCACTGGCAAAAAGTCCGGTGCGATTATCGAAAATTTTTTTTTTTTGCCGATTTGGGCCGAAAAAATCGACGTGGGGGGGTATTGACAACTTTCGCGTTTTTCGCCAAAATCTTAAAAGTGCGATATCTCCGATACTAGACAAGCTAGAGAGGTCCGCGAGGGCTCATTTTAAAGCGCTTCCGGTGTACTATAACATACTATAAGGGCGATTGTCCAACTCGAAAATTACGCCGCTGGCGAAGGCCGGAAATTTGGCCATTTTTCGCGATTTCGCTTCGAACTTTGAATCCACTTTCCTCGCGAACTAAACGACTTAGAACGCTCCGGGAAGTTGCGTTCGTGATGGTTTTGAGTCTACTAGCACTGGCAAAAAGTCCGGTGCGATTATCGAAAATTTTTTTTTTGCCGATTTGGGCCGAAAAAATCGACGTGGGGGGTATTGACAACTTTCGCGTTTTTCGCCAAAATCTTAAAAGTGCGATATCTCCGATACTAGACAAGCTAGAGAGGTCCGCGAGGGCTCATTTTAAAGCGCTTCCGGTGTACTATAACATACTATAAGGGCGATTGTCCAACTCGAAAATTACGCCGCTGGCGAAGGCCGGAAATTTGGCAATTTTTCGCGATTTCGCTTCGAACTTTGAATCCACTTTCCTCGCGAACTAAACGACTTAGAACGCTCCGGGAAGTTGCGTTCGTGATGGTTTTGAGTCTACTAGCACTGGCAAAAAGTCCGGTGCGATTATCGAAAATTTTTTTTTTGCCGATTTGGGCCGAAAAAATCGACGTGGGGGTATTGACAACTTTCGCGTTTTTCGCCAAAATCTTAAAAGTGCGATATCTCCGATACTAGACAAGCTAGAGAGGTCCGCGAGGGCTCATTTTAAAGCGCTTCCGGTGTACTATAACATACTATAAGGGCGATTGTCCAACTCGAAAATTACGCCGCTGGCGAAGGCCGGAAATTTGGCCATTTTTCGCGATTTCGCTTCGAACTTTGAATCCACTTTCCTCGCGAACTAAACGACTTAGAACGCTCCGGGAAGTTGCGTTCGTGATGGTTTTGAGTCTACTAGCACTGGCAAAAAGTCCGGTGCGATTATCGAAAATTTTTTTTTTGCCGATTTGGGCCGAAAAAATCGACGTGGGGGGGTATTGACAACTTTCGCGTTTTTCGCCAAAATCTTAAAAGTGCGATATATCTCCGATACTAGACAATCTCGAGAGGTCCGCGAGGGCTCATTTTAAAGCGCTTCCGGTGTACTATAACATACTATAAGGGCGATTGTCCAACTCGAAAATTACGCCGCTGGCGAAGGCCGGAAATTTGGCCATTTTTCGCGATTTCGCTTCGAACTTTGAATCCACTTTCCTCGCGAACTAAACGACTTAGAACGCTCCGGGAAGTTGCGTTCGTGATGGTTTTGAGTCTACTAGCACTGGCAAAAAGTCCGGTGCGATTATCGAAAATTTTTTTTTTGCCGATTTGGGCCGAAAAAATCGACGTGGGGGGTATTGACAACTTTCGCGTTTTTCGCCAAAATCTTAAAAGTGCGATATCTCCGATACTAGACAAGCTAGAGAGGTCCGCGAGGGCTCATTTTAAAGCGCTTCCGGTGTACTATAACATACTATAAGGGCGATTGTCCAACTCGAAAATTACGCCGCTGGCGAAGGCCGGAAATTTGGCCATTTTTCGCGATTTCGTTTCGAACTTTGAATCCACTTTCCTCGCGAACTAAACGACTTAGAACGCTCCGGGAAGTTGCGTTCGTGATGGTTTTGAGTCTACTAGCACTGGCAAAAAGTCCGGTGCGATTATCGAAAATTTTTTTTTTGCCGATTTGGGCCGAAAAAATCGACGTGGGGGTATTGACAACTTTCGCGTTTTTCGCCAAAATCTTAAAAGTGCGATATCTCCGATACTAGACAAGCTAGAGAGGTCCGCGAGGGCTCATTTTAAAGCGCTTCCGGTGTACTATAACATACTATAAGGGCGATTGTCCAACTCGAAAATTACGCCGCTGGCGAAGGCCGGAAATTTGGCCATTTTTCGCGATTTCGCTTCGAACTTTGAATCCACTTTCCTCGCGAACTAAACGACTTAGAACGCTCCGGGAAGTTGCGTTCGTGATGGTTTTGAGTCTACTAGCACTGGCAAAAAGTCCGGTGCGATTATCGAAAATTTTTTTTTTGCCGATTTGGGCCGAAAAAATCGACGTGGGGGGTATTGACAACTTTCGCGTTTTTCGCCAAAATCTTAAAAGTGCGATATCTCCGATACTAGACAAGCTAGAGAGGTCCGCGAGGGCTCATTTTAAAGCGCTTCCGGTGTACTATAACATACTATAAGGGCGATTGTCCAACTCGAAAATTACGCCGCTGGCGAAGGCCGGAAATTTGGCCATTTTTCGCGATTTCGCTTCGAACTTTGAATCCACTTTCCTCGCGAACTAAACGACTTAGAACGCTCCGGGAAGTTGCGTTCGTGATGGTTTTGAGTCTACTAGCACTGGCAAAAAGTCCGGTGCGATTATCGAAAATTTTTTTTTTGCCGATTTGGGCCGAAAAAATCGACGTGGGGGGTATTGACAACTTTCGCGTTTTTCGCCAAAATCTTAAAAGTGCGATATCTCCGATACTAGACAAGCTAGAGAGGTCCGCGAGGGCTCATTTTAAAGCGCTTCCGGTGTACTATAACATACTATAAGGGCGATTGTCCAACTCGAAAATTACGCCGCTGGCGAAGGCCGGAAATTTGGCCATTTTTCGCGATTTCGCTTCGAACTTTGAATCCACTTTCCTCGCGAACTAAACGACTTAGAACGCTCCGGGAAGTTGCGTTCGTGATGGTTTTGAGTCTACTAGCACTGGCAAAAAGTCCGGTGCGATTATCGAAAATTTTTTTTTTGCCGATTTGGGCCGAAAAAATCGACGTGGGGGGGGTATTGACAACTTTCGCGTTTTTCGCCAAAATCTTAAAAGTGCGATATCTCCGATACTAGACAAGCTAGAGAGGTCCGCGAGGGCTCATTTTAAAGCGCTTCCGGTGTACTATAACATACTATAAGGGCGATTGTCCAACTCGAAAATTACGCCGCTGGCGAAGGCCGGAAATTTGGCCATTTTTCGCGATTTCGCTTCGAACTTTGAATCCACTTTCCTCGCGAACTAAACGACTTAGAACGCTCCGGGAAGTTGCGTTCGTGATGGTTTTGAGTCTACTAGCACTGGCAAAAAGTCCGGTGCGATTATCGAAAATTTTTTTTTTGCCGATTTGGGCCGAAAAAATCGACGTGGGGGGTATTGACAACTTTCGCGTTTTTCGCCAAAATCTTAAAAGTGCGATATCTCCGATACTAGACAAGCTAGAGAGGTCCGCGAGGGCTCATTTTAAAGCGCTTCCGGTGTACTATAACATACTATAAGGGCGATTGTCCAACTCGAAAATTACGCCGCTGGCGAAGGCCGGAAATTTGGCCATTTTTCGCGATTTCGCTTCGAACTTTGAATCCACTTTCCTCGCGAACTAAACGACTTAGAACGCTCCGGGAAGTTGCGTTCGTGATGGTTTTGAGTCTACTAGCACTGGCAAAAAGTCCGGTGCGATTATCGAAAATTTTTTTTTTGCCGATTTGGGCCGAAAAAATCGACGTGGGGGTATTGACAACTTTCGCGTTTTTCGCCAAAATCTTAAAAGTGCGATATCTCCGATACTAGACAAGCTAGAGAGGTCCGCGAGGGCTCATTTTAAAGCGCTTCCGGTGTACTATAACATACTATAAGGGCGATTGTCCAACTCGAAAATTACGCCGCTGGCGAAGGCCGGAAATTTGGCCATTTTTCGCGATTTCGCTTCGAACTTTGAATCCACTTTCCTCGCGAACTAAACGACTTAGAACGCTCCGGGAAGTTGCGTTCGTGATGGTTTTGAGTCTACTAGCACTGGCAAAAAGTCCGGTGCGATTATCGAAAATTTTTTTTTTGCCGATTTGGGCCGAAAAAATCGACGTGGGGGGGTATTGACAACTTTCGCGTTTTTCGCCAAAATCTTAAAAGTGCGATATCTCCGATACTAGACAAGCTAGAGAGGTCCGCGAGGGCTCATTTTAAAGCGCTTCCGGTGTACTATAACATACTATAAGGGCGATTGTCCAACTCGAAAATTACGCCGCTGGCGAAGGCCGGAAATTTGGCCATTTTTCGCGATTTCGCTTCGAACTTTGAATCCACTTTCCTCGCGAACTAAACGACTTAGAACGCTCCGGGAAGTTGCGTTCGTGATGGTTTTGAGTCTACTAGCACTGGCAAAAAGTCCGGTGCGATTATCGAAAATTTTTTTTTTGCCGATTTGGGCCGAAAAAATCGACGTGGGGGGGTATTGACAACTTACGCGTTTTTCGCCAAAATCTTAAAAGTGCGATATCTCCGATACTAGACAAGCTAGAGAGGTCCGCGAGGGCTCATTTTAAAGCGCTTCCGGTGTACTATAACATACTATAAGGGCGATTGTCCAACTCGAAAATTACGCCGCTGGCGAAGGCCGGAAATTTGGCCATTTTTCGCGATTTCGCTTCGAACTTTGAATCCACTTTCCTCGCGAACTAAACGACTTAGAACGCTCCGGGAAGTTGCGTTCGTGATGGTTTTGAGTCTACTAGCACTGGCAAAAAGTCCGGTGCGATTATCGAAAATTTTTTTTTTGCCGATTTGGGCCGAAAAAATCGACGGGGGGGGGGGTATTGACAACTTTCGCGTTTTTCGCCAAAATCTTAAAAGTGCGATATCTCCGATACTAGACAAGCTAGAGAGGTCCGCGAGGGCTCATTTTAAAGCGCTTCCGGTGTACTATAACATACTATAAGGGCGATTGTCCAACTCGAAAATTACGCCGCTGGCGAAGGCCGGAAATTTGGCCATTTTTCGCGATTTCGCTTCGAACTTTGAATCCACTTTCCTCGCGAACTAAACGACTTAGAACGCTCCGGGAAGTTGCGTTCGTGATGGTTTTGAGTCTACTAGCACTGGCAAAAAGTCCGGTGCGATTATCGAAAATTTTTTTTTTGCCGATTTGGGCCGAAAAAATCGACGTGGGGGTATTGACAACTTTCGCGTTTTTCGCCAAAATCTTAAAAGTGCGATATCTCCGATACTAGACAAGCTAGAGAGGTCCGCGAGGGCTCATTTTAAAGCGCTTCCGGTGTACTATAACATACTATAAGGGCGATTGTCCAACTCGAAAATTACGCCGCTGGCGAAGGCCGGAAATTTGGCCATTTTTCGCGATTTCGCTTCGAACTTTGAATCCACTTTCCTCGCGAACTAAACGACTTAGAACGCTCCGGGAAGTTGCGTTCGTGATGGTTTTGAGTCTACTAGCACTGGCAAAAAGTCCGGTGCGATTATCGAAAATTTTTTTTTTGCCGATTTGGGCCGAAAAAATCGACGTGGGGGGTATTGACAACTTTCGCGTTTTTCGCCAAAATCTTAAAAGTGCGATATCTCCGATACTAGACAAGCTAGAGAGGTCCGCGAGGGCTCATTTTAAAGCGCTTCCGGTGTACTATAACATACTATAAGGGCGATTGTCCAACTCGAAAATTACGCCGCTGGCGAAGGCCGGAAATTTGGCCATTTTTCGCGATTTCGCTTCGAACTTTGAATCCACTTTCCTCGCGAACTAAACGACTTAGAACGCTCCGGGAAGTTGCGTTCGTGATGGTTTTGAGTCTACTAGCACTGGCAAAAAGTCCGGTGCGATTATCGAAAATTTTTTTTTTGCCGATTTGGGCCGAAAAAATCGACGTGGGGGGTATTGACAACTTTCGCGTTTTTCGCCAAAATCTTAAAAGTGCGATATCTCCGATACTAGACAAGCTAGAGAGGTCCGCGAGGGCTCATTTTAAAGCGCTTCCGGTGTACTATAACATACTATAAGGGCGATTGTCCAACTCGAAAATTACGCCGCTGGCGAAGGCCGGAAATTTGGCCATTTTTCGCGATTTCGCTTCGAACTTTGAATCCACTTTCCTCGCGAACTAAACGACTTAGAACGCTCCGGGAAGTTGCGTTCGTGATGGTTTTGAGTCTACTAGCACTGGCAAAAAGTCCGGTGCGATTATCGAAAATTTTTTTTTTGCCGATTTGGGCCGAAAAAATCGACGTGGGGGGGTATTGACAACTTTCGCGTTTTTCGCCAAAATCTTAAAAGTGCGATATCTCCGATACTAGACAAGCTAGAGAGGTCCGCGAGGGCTCATTTTAAAGCGCTTCCGGTGTACTATAACATACTATAAGGGCGATTGTCCAACTCGAAAATTACGCCGCTGGCGAAGGCCGGAAATTTGGCCATTTTTCGCGATTTCGCTTCGAACTTTGAATCCACTTTCCTCGCGAACTAAACGACTTAGAACGCTCCGGGAAGTTGCGTTCGTGATGGTTTTGAGTCTACTAGCACTGGCAAAAAGTCCGGTGCGATTATCGAAAATTTTTTTTTTGCCGATTTGGGCCGAAAAAATCGACGTGTGGGGTATTGACAACTTTCGCGTTTTTCGCCAAAATCTTAAAAGTGCGATATCTCCGATACTAGACAAGCTAGAGAGGTCCGCGAGGGCTCATTTTAAAGCGCTTCCGGTGTACTATAACATACTATAAGGGCGATTGTCCAACTCGAAAATTACGCCGCTGGCGAAGGCCGGAAATTTGGCCATTTTTCGCGATTTCGCTTCGAACTTTGAATCCACTTTCCTCGCGAACTAAACGACTTAGAACGCTCCGGGAAGTTGCGTTCGTGATGGTTTTGAGTCTACTAGCACTGGCAAAAAGTCCGGTGCGATTATCGAAAATTTTTTTTTTGCCGATTTGGGCCGAAAAAATCGACGTGGGGGTATTGACAACTTTCGCGTTTTTCGCCAAAATCTTAAAAGTGCGATATCTCCGATACTAGACAAGCTAGAGAGGTCCGCGAGGGCTCATTTTAAAGCGCTTCCGGTGTACTATAACATACTATAAGGGCGATTGTCCAACTCGAAAATTACGCCGCTGGCGAAGGCCGGAAATTTGGCCATTTTTCGCGATTTCGCTTCGAACTTTGAATCCACTTTCCTCGCGAACTAAACGACTTAGAACGCTCCGGGAAGTTGCGTTCGTGATGGTTTTGAGTCTACTAGCACTGGCAAAAAGTCCGGTGCGATTATCGAAAATTTTTTTTTTGCCGATTTGGGCCGAAAAAATCGACGTGGGGGGTATTGACAACTTTCGCGTTTTTCGCCAAAATCTTAAAAGTGCGATATCTCCGATACTAGACAAGCTAGAGAGGTCCGCGAGGGCTCATTTTAAAGCGCTTCCGGTGTACTATAACATACTATAAGGGCGATTGTCCAACTCGAAAATTACGCCGCTGGCGAAGGCCGGAAATTTGGCCATTTTTCGCGATTTCGCTTCGAACTTTGAATCCACTTTCCTCGCGAACTAAACGACTTAGAACGCTCCGGGAAGTTGCGTTCGTGATGGTTTTGAGTCTACTAGCACTGGCAAAAAGTCCGGTGCGATTATCGAAAATTTTTTTTTTGCCGATTTGGGCCGAAAAAATCGACGTGGGGGGGTATTGACAACTTTCGCGTTTTTCGCCAAAATCTTAAAAGTGCGATATCTCCGATACTAGACAAGCTAGAGAGGTCCGCGAGGGCTCATTTTAAAGCGCTTCCGGTGTACTATAACATACTATAAGGGCGATTGTCCAACTCGAAAATTACGCCGCTGGCGAAGGCCGGAAATTTGGCCATTTTTCGCGATTTCGCTTCGAACTTTGAATCCACTTTCCTCGCGAACTAAACGACTTAGAACGCTCCGGGAAGTTGCGTTCGTGATGGTTTTGAGTCTACTAGCACTGGCAAAAAGTCCGGTGCGATTATCGAAAATTTTTTTTTTGCCGATTTGGGCCGAAAAAATCGACGTGGGGGGGGGTATTGACAACTTTCGCGTTTTTCGCCAAAATCTTAAAAGTGCGATATCTCCGATACTAGACAAGCTAGAGAGGTCCGCGAGGGCTCATTTTAAAGCGCTTCCGGTGTACTATAACATACTATAAGGGCGATTGTCCAACTCGAAAATTACGCCGCTGGCGAAGGCCGGAAATTTGGCCATTTTTCGCGATTTCGCTTCGAACTTTGAATCCACTTTCCTCGCGAACTAAACGACTTAGAACGCTCCGGGAAGTTGCGTTCGTGATGGTTTTGAGTCTACTAGCACTGGCAAAAAGTCCGGTGCGATTATCGAAAATTTTTTTTTTGCCGATTTGGGCCGAAAAAATCGACGTGGGGGGGTATTGACAACTTTCGCGTTTTTCGCCAAAATCTTAAAAGTGCGATATCTCCGATACTAGACAAGCTAGAGAGGTCCGCGAGGGCTCATTTTAAAGCGCTTCCGGTGTACTATAACATACTATAAGGGCGATTGTCCAACTCGAAAATTACGCCGCTGGCGAAGGCCGGAAATTTGGCCATTTTTCGCGATTTCGCTTCGAACTTTGAATCCACTTTCCTCGCGAACTAAACGACTTAGAACGCTCCGGGAAGTTGCGTTCGTGATGGTTTTGAGTCTACTAGCACTGGCAAAAAGTCCGGTGCGATTATCGAAAATTTTTTTTTTGCCGATTTGGGCCGAAAAAATCGACGTGGGGGGTATTGACAACTTTCGCGTTTTTCGCCAAAATCTTAAAAGTGCGATATCTCCGATACTAGACAAGCTAGAGAGGTCCGCGAGGGCTCATTTTAAAGCGCTTCCGGTGTACTATAACATACTATAAGGGCGATTGTCCAACTCGAAAATTACGCCGCTGGCGAAGGCCGGAAATTTGGCCATTTTTCGCGATTTCGCTTCGAACTTTGAATCCACTTTCCTCGCGAACTAAACGACTTAGAACGCTCCGGGAAGTTGCGTTCGTGATGGTTTTGAGTCTACTAGCACTGGCAAAAAGTCCGGTGCGATTATCGAAAATTTTTTTTTTTTTTTTTTTGCCGATTTGGGCCGAAAAAATCGACGTGGGGGTGTATTGACAACTTTCGCGTTTTTCGCCAAAATCTTAAAAGTGCGATATCTCCGATACTAGACAAGCTAGAGAGGTCCGCGAGGGCTCATTTTAAAGCGCTTCCGGTGTACTATAACATACTATAAGGGCGATTGTCCAACTCGAAAATTACGCCGCTGGCGAAGGCCGGAAATTTGGCCATTTTTCGCGATTTCGCTTCGAACTTTGAATCCACTTTCCTCGCGAACTAAACGACTTAGAACGCTCCGGGAAGTTGCGTTCGTGATGGTTTTGAGTCTACTAGCACTGGCAAAAAGTCCGGTGCGATTATCGAAAATTTTTTTTTTGCCGATTTGGGCCGAAAAAATCGACGTGGGGGGGGTATTGACAACTTTCGCGTTTTTCGCCAAAATCTTAAAAGTGCGATATCTCCGATACTAGACAAGCTAGAGAGGTCCGCGAGGGCTCATTTTAAAGCGCTTCCGGTGTACTATAACATACTATAAGGGCGATTGTCCAACTCGAAAATTACGCCGCTGGCGAAGGCCGGAAATTTGGCCATTTTTCGCGATTTCGCTTCGAACTTTGAATCCACTTTCCTCGCGAACTAAACGACTTAGAACGCTCCGGGAAGTTGCGTTCGTGATGGTTTTGAGTCTACTAGCACTGGCAAAAAGTCCGGTGCGATTATCGAAAATTTTTTTTTTGCCGATTTGGGCCGAAAAAATCGACGTGGGAGGGTATTGACAACTTTCGCGTTTTTCGCCAAAATCTTAAAAGTGCGATATCTCCGATACTAGACAAGCTAGAGAGGTCCGCGAGGGCTCATTTTAAAGCGCTTCCGGTGTACTATAACATACTATAAGGGCGATTGTCCAACTCGAAAATTACGCCGCTGGCGAAGGCCGGAAATTTGGCCATTTTTCGCGATTTCGCTTCGAACTTTGAATCCACTTTCCTCGCGAACTAAACGACTTAGAACGCTCCGGGAAGTTGCGTTCGTGATGGTTTTGAGTCTACTAGCACTGGCAAAAAGTCCGGTGCGATTATCGAAAATTTTTTTTTTGCCGATTTGGGCCGAAAAAATCGACGTGGGGGTATTGACAACTTTCGCGTTTTTCGCCAAAATCTTAAAAGTGCGATATCTCCGATACTAGACAAGCTAGAGAGGTCCGCGAGGGCTCATTTTAAAGCGCTTCCGGTGTACTATAACATACTATAAGGGCGATTGTCCAACTCGAAAATTACGCCGCTGGCGAAGGCCGGAAATTTGGCCATTTTTCGCGATTTCGCTTCGAACTTTGAATCCACTTTCCTCGCGAACTAAACGACTTAGAACGCTCCGGGAAGTTGCGTTCGTGATGGTTTTGAGTCTACTAGCACTGGCAAAAAGTCCGGTGCGATTATCGAAAATTTTTTTTTTGCCGATTTGGGCCGAAAAAATCGACGTGGGGGGGTATTGACAACTTTCGCGTTTTTCGCCAAAATCTTAAAAGTGCGATATCTCCGATACTAGACAAGCTAGAGAGGTCCGCGAGGGCTCATTTTAAAGCGCTTCCGGTGTACTATAACATACTATAAGGGCGATTGTCCAACTCGAAAATTACGCCGCTGGCGAAGGCCGGAAATTTGGCCATTTTTCGCGATTTCGCTTCGAACTTTGAATCCACTTTCCTCGCGAACTAAACGACTTAGAACGCTCCGGGAAGTTGCGTTCGTGATGGTTTTGAGTCTACTAGCACTGGCAAAAAGTCCGGTGCGATTATCGAAAATTTTTTTTTTGCCGATTTGGGCCGAAAAAATCGACGTGGGGGGTATTGACAACTTTCGCGTTTTTCGCCAAAATCTTAAAAGTGCGATATCTCCGATACTAGACAAGCTAGAGAGGTCCGCGAGGGCTCATTTTAAAGCGCTTCCGGTGTACTATAACATACTATAAGGGCGATTGTCCAACTCGAAAATTACGCCGCTGGCGAAGGCCGGAAATTTGGCCATTTTTCGCGATTTCGCTTCGAACTTTGAATCCACTTTCCTCGCGAACTAAACGACTTAGAACGCTCCGGGAAGTTGCGTTCGTGATGGTTTTGAGTCTACTAGCACTGGCAAAAAGTCCGGTGCGATTATCGAAAATTTTTTTTTTGCCGATTTGGGCCGAAAAAATCGACGTGGGGGTATTGACAACTTTCGCGTTTTTCGCCAAAATCTTAAAAGTGCGATATCTCCGATACTAGACAAGCTAGAGAGGTCCGCGAGGGCTCATTTTAAAGCGCTTCCGGTGTACTATAACATACTATAAGGGCGATTGTCCAACTCGAAAATTACGCCGCTGGCGAAGGCCGGAAATTTGGCCATTTTTCGCGATTTCGCTTCGAACTTTGAATCCACTTTCCTCGCGAACTAAACGACTTAGAACGCTCCGGGAAGTTGCGTTCGTGATGGTTTTGAGTCTACTAGCACTGGCAAAAAGTCCGGTGCGATTATCGAAAATTTTTTTTTTGCCGATTTGGGCCGAAAAAATCGACGTGGGGGGGTATTGACAACTTTCGCGTTTTTCGCCAAAATCTTAAAAGTGCGATATCTCCGATACTAGACAAGCTAGAGAGGTCCGCGAGGGCTCATTTTAAAGCGCTTCCGGTGTACTATAACATACTATAAGGGCGATTGTCCAACTCGAAAATTACGCCGCTGGCGAAGGCCGGAAATTTGGCCATTTTTCGCGATTTCGCTTCGAACTTTGAATCCACTTTCCTCGCGAACTAAACGACTTAGAACGCTCCGGGAAGTTGCGTTCGTGATGGTTTTGAGTCTACTAGCACTGGCAAAAAGTCCGGTGCGATTATCGAAAATTTTTTTTTTGCCGATTTGGGCCGAAAAAATCGACGTGGGGGGTATTGACAACTTTCGCGTTTTTCGCCAAAATCTTAAAAGTGCGATATCTCCGATACTAGACAAGCTAGAGAGGTCCGCGAGGGCTCATTTTAAAGCGCTTCCGGTGTACTATAACATACTATAAGGGCGATTGTCCAACTCGAAAATTACGCCGCTGGCGAAGGCCGGAAATTTGGCCATTTTTCGCGATTTCGCTTCGAACTTTGAATCCACTTTCCTCGCGAACTAAACGACTTAGAACGCTCCGGGAAGTTGCGTTCGTGATGGTTTTGAGTCTACTAGCACTGGCAAAAAGTCCGGTGCGATTATCGAAAATTTTTTTTTTGCCGATTTGGGCCGAAAAAATCGACGTGGGGGGGTATTGACAACTTTCGCGTTTTTCGCCAAAATCTTAAAAGTGCGATATCTCCGATACTAGACAAGCTAGAGAGGTCCGCGAGGGCTCATTTTAAAGCGCTTCCGGTGTACTATAACATACTATAAGGGCGATTGTCCAACTCGAAAATTACGCCGCTGGCGAAGGCCGGAAATTTGGCCATTTTTCGCGATTTCGCTTCGAACTTTGAATCCACTTTCCTCGCGAACTAAACGACTTAGAACGCTCCGGGAAGTTGCGTTCGTGATGGTTTTGAGTCTACTAGCACTGGCAAAAAGTCCGGTGCGATTATCGAAAATTTTTTTTTTGCCGATTTGGGCCGAAAAAATCGACGTGGGGGTATTGACAACTTTCGCGTTTTTCGCCAAAATCTTAAAAGTGCGATATCTCCGATACTAGACAAGCTAGAGAGGTCCGCGAGGGCTCATTTTAAAGCGCTTCCGGTGTACTATAACATACTATAAGGGCGATTGTCCAACTCGAAAATTACGCCGCTGGCGAAGGCCGGAAATTTGGCCATTTTTCGCGATTTCGCTTCGAACTTTGAATCCACTTTCCTCGCGAACTAAACGACTTAGAACGCTCCGGGAAGTTGCGTTCGTGATGGTTTTGAGTCTACTAGCACTGGCAAAAAGTCCGGTGCGATTATCGAAAATTTTTTTTTTGCCGATTTGGGCCGAAAAAATCGACGTGGGGTGGTATTGACAACTTTCGCGTTTTTCGCCAAAATCTTAAAAGTGCGATATCTCCGATACTAGACAAGCTAGAGAGGTCCGCGAGGGCTCATTTTAAAGCGCTTCCGGTGTACTATAACATACTATAAGGGCGATTGTCCAACTCGAAAATTACGCCGCTGGCGAAGGCCGGAAATTTGGCCATTTTTCGCGATTTCGCTTCGAACTTTGAATCCACTTTCCTCGCGAACTAAACGACTTAGAACGCTCCGGGAAGTTGCGTTCGTGATGGTTTTGAGTCTACTAGCACTGGCAAAAAGTCCGGTGCGATTATCGAAAATTTTTTTTTTGCCGATTTGGGCCGAAAAAATCGACGTGGGGGGGTATTGACAACTTTCGCGTTTTTCGCCAAAATCTTAAAAGTGCGATATCTCCGATACTAGACAAGCTAGAGAGGTCCGCGAGGGCTCATTTTAAAGCGCTTCCGGTGTACTATAACATACTATAAGGGCGATTGTCCAACTCGAAAATTACGCCGCTGGCGAAGGCCGGAAATTTGGCCATTTTTCGCGATTTCGCTTCGAACTTTGAATCCACTTTCCTCGCGAACTAAACGACTTAGAACGCTCCGGGAAGTTGCGTTCGTGATGGTTTTGAGTCTACTAGCACTGGCAAAAAGTCCGGTGCGATTATCGAAAATTTTTTTTTTTTTGCCGATTTGGGCCGAAAAAATCGACGTGGGGGGTATTGACAACTTTCGCGTTTTTCGCCAAAATCTTAAAAGTGCGATATCTCCGATACTAGACAAGCTAGAGAGGTCCGCGAGGGCTCATTTTAAAGCGCTTCCGGTGTACTATAACATACTATAAGGGCGATTGTCCAACTCGAAAATTACGCCGCTGGCGAAGGCCGGAAATTTGGCCATTTTTCGCGATTTCGCTTCGAACTTTGAATCCACTTTCCTCGCGAACTAAACGACTTAGAACGCTCCGGGAAGTTGCGTTCGTGATGGTTTTGAGTCTACTAGCACTGGCAAAAAGTCCGGTGCGATTATCGAAAATTTTTTTTTTGCCGATTTGGGCCGAAAAAATCGACGTGGGGGGGTATTGACAACTTTCGCGTTTTTCGCCAAAATCTTAAAAGTGCGATATCTCCGATACTAGACAAGCTAGAGAGGTCCGCGAGGGCTCATTTTAAAGCGCTTCCGGTGTACTATAACATACTATAAGGGCGATTGTCCAACTCGAAAATTACGCCGCTGGCGAAGGCCGGAAATTTGGCCATTTTTCGCGATTTCGCTTCGAACTTTGAATCCACTTTCCTCGCGAACTAAACGACTTAGAACGCTCCGGGAAGTTGCGTTCGTGATGGTTTTGAGTCTACTAGCACTGGCAAAAAGTCCGGTGCGATTATCGAAAATTTTTTTTTTGCCGATTTGGGCCGAAAAAATCGACGTGGGGGGGTATTGACAACTTTCGCGTTTTTCGCCAAAATCTTAAAAGTGCGATATCTCCGATACTAGACAAGCTAGAGAGGTCCGCGAGGGCTCATTTTAAAGCGCTTCCGGTGTACTATAACATACTATAAGGGCGATTGTCCAACTCGAAAATTACGCCGCTGGCGAAGGCCGGAAATTTGGCCATTTTTCGCGATTTCGCTTCGAACTTTGAATCCACTTTCCTCGCGAACTAAACGACTTAGAACGCTCCGGGAAGTTGCGTTCGTGATGGTTTTGAGTCTACTAGCACTGGCAAAAAGTCCGGTGCGATTATCGAAAATTTTTTTTTTGCCGATTTGGGCCGAAAAAATCGACGTGGGGGGGTCTTGACAACTTTCGCGTTTTTCGCCAAAATCTTAAAAGTGCGATATCTCCGATACTAGACAAGCTAGAGAGGTCCGCGAGGGCTCATTTTAAAGCGCTTCCGGTGTACTATAACATACTATAAGGGCGATTGTCCAACTCGAAAATTACGCCGCTGGCGAAGGCCGGAAATTTGGCCATTTTTCGCGATTTCGCTTCGAACTTTGAATCCACTTTCCTCGCGAACTAAACGACTTAGAACGCTCCGGGAAGTTGCGTTCGTGATGGTTTTGAGTCTACTAGCACTGGCAAAAAGTCCGGTGCGATTATCGAAAATTTTTTTTTTGCCGATTTGGGCCGAAAAAATCGACGTGGGGGGGGGTATTGACAACTTTCGCGTTTTTCGCCAAAATCTTAAAAGTGCGATATCTCCGATACTAGACAAGCTAGAGAGGTCCGCGAGGGCTCATTTTAAAGCGCTTCCGGTGTACTATAACATACTATAAGGGCGATTGTCCAACTCGAAAATTACGCCGCTGGCGAAGGCCGGAAATTTGGCCATTTTTCGCGATTTCGCTTCGAACTTTGAATCCACTTTCCTCGCGAACTAAACGACTTAGAACGCTCCGGGAAGTTGCGTTCGTGATGGTTTTGAGTCTACTAGCACTGGCAAAAAGTCCGGTGCGATTATCGAAAATTTTTTTTTTGCCGATTTGGGCCGAAAAAATCGACGTGGGGGGTATTGACAACTTTCGCGTTTTTCGCCAAAATCTTAAAAGTGCGATATCTCCGATACTAGACAAGCTAGAGAGGTCCGCGAGGGCTCATTTTAAAGCGCTTCCGGTGTACTATAACATACTATAAGGGCGATTGTCCAACTCGAAAATTACGCCGCTGGCGAAGGCCGGAAATTTGGCCATTTTTCGCGATTTCGCTTCGAACTTTGAATCCACTTTCCTCGCGAACTAAACGACTTAGAACGCTCCGGGAAGTTGCGTTCGTGATGGTTTTGAGTCTACTAGCACTGGCAAAAAGTCCGGTGCGATTATCGAAAATTTTTTTTTTGCCGATTTGGGCCGAAAAAATCGACGTGGGGGTATTGACAACTTTCGCGTTTTTCGCCAAAATCTTAAAAGTGCGATATCTCCGATACTAGACAAGCTAGAGAGGTCCGCGAGGGCTCATTTTAAAGCGCTTCCGGTGTACTATAACATACTATAAGGGCGATTGTCCAACTCGAAAATTACGCCGCTGGCGAAGGCCGGAAATTTGGCCATTTTTCGCGATTTCGCTTCGAACTTTGAATCCACTTTCCTCGCGAACTAAACGACTTAGAACGCTCCGGGAAGTTGCGTTCGTGATGGTTTTGAGTCTACTAGCACTGGCAAAAAGTCCGGTGCGATTATCGAAAATTTTTTTTTTTTTGCCGATTTGGGCCGAAAAAATCGACGTGGGGGTATTGACAACTTTCGCGTTTTTCGCCAAAATCTTAAAAGTGCGATATCTCCGATACTAGACAAGCTAGAGAGGTCCGCGAGGGCTCATTTTAAAGCGCTTCCGGTGTACTATAACATACTATAAGGGCGATTGTCCAACTCGAAAATTACGCCGCTGGCGAAGGCCGGAAATTTGGCCATTTTTCGCGATTTCGCTTCGAACTTTGAATCCACTTTCCTCGCGAACTAAACGACTTAGAACGCTCCGGGAAGTTGCGTTCGTGATGGTTTTGAGTCTACTAGCACTGGCAAAAAGTCCGGTGCGATTATCGAAAATTTTTTTTTTGCCGATTTGGGCCGAAAAAATCGACGTGGGGGGGTATTGACAACTTTCGCGTTTTTCGCCAAAATCTTAAAAGTGCGATATCTCCGATACTAGACAAGCTAGAGAGGTCCGCGAGGGCTCATTTTAAAGCGCTTCCGGTGTACTATAACATACTATAAGGGCGATTGTCCAACTCGAAAATTACGCCGCTGGCGAAGGCCGGAAATTTGGCCATTTTTCGCGATTTCGCTTCGAACTTTGAATCCACTTTCCTCGCGAACTAAACGACTTAGAACGCTCCGGGAAGTTGCGTTCGTGATGGTTTTGAGTCTACTAGCACTGGCAAAAAGTCCGGTGCGATTATCGAAAATCTTTTTTTTGCCGATTTGGGCCGAAAAAATCGACGTGGGGGTATTGACAACTTTCGCGTTTTTCGCCAAAATCTTAAAAGTGCGATATCTCCGATACTAGACAAGCTAGAGAGGTCCGCGAGGGCTCATTTTAAAGCGCTTCCGGTGTACTATAACATACTATAAGGGCGATTGTCCAACTCGAAAATTACGCCGCTGGCGAAGGCCGGAAATTTGGACATTTTTCGCGATTTCGCTTCGAACTTTGAATCCACTTTCCTCGCGAACTAAACGACTTAGAACGCTCCGGGAAGTTGCGTTCGTGATGGTTTTGAGTCTACTAGCACTGGCAAAAAGTCCGGTGCGATTATCGAAAATTTTTTTTTTGCCGATTTGGGCCGAAAAAATCGACGTGGGGGGTATTGACAACTTTCGCGTTTTTCGCCAAAATCTTAAAAGTGCGATATCTCCGATACTAGACAAGCTAGAGAGGTCCGCGAGGGCTCATTTTAAAGCGCTTCCGGTGTACTATAACATACTATAAGGGCGATTGTCCAACTCGAAAATTACGCCGCTGGCGAAGGCCGGAAATTTGGCCATTTTTCGCGATTTCGCTTCGAACTTTGAATCCACTTTCCTCGCGAACTAAACGACTTAGAACGCTCCGGGAAGTTGCGTTCGTGATGGTTTTGAGTCTACTAGCACTGGCAAAAAGTCCGGTGCGATTATCGAAAATTTTTTTTTTGCCGATTTGGGCCGAAAAAATCGACGTGGGGGGGTATTGACAACTTTCGCGTTTTTCGCCAAAATCTTAAAAGTGCGATATCTCCGATACTAGACAAGCTAGAGAGGTCCGCGAGGGCTCATTTTAAAGCGCTTCCGGTGTACTATAACATACTATAAGGGCGATTGTCCAACTCGAAAATTACGCCGCTGGCGAAGGCCGGAAATTTGGCCATTTTTCGCGATTTCGCTTCGAACTTTGAATCCACTTTCCTCGCGAACTAAACGACTTAGAACGCTCCGGGAAGTTGCGTTCGTGATGGTTTTGAGTCTACTAGCACTGGCAAAAAGTCCGGTGCGATTATCGAAAATTTTTTTTTTGCCGATTTGGGCCGAAAAAATCGACGTGGGGGGGTATTGACAACTTTCGCGTTTTTCGCCAAAATCTTAAAAGTGCGATATCTCCGATACTAGACAAGCTAGAGAGGTCCGCGAGGGCTCATTTTAAAGCGCTTCCGGTGTACTATAACATACTATAAGGGCGATTGTCCAACTCGAAAATTACGCCGCTGGCGAAGGCCGGAAATTTGGCCATTTTTCGCGATTTCGCTTCGAACTTTGAATCCACTTTCCTCGCGAACTAAACGACTTAGAACGCTCCGGGAAGTTGCGTTCGTGATGGTTTTGAGTCTACTAGCACTGGCAAAAAGTCCGGTGCGATTATCGAAAATTTTTTTTTTGCCGATTTGGGCCGAAAAAATCGACGTGGGGGTATTGACAACTTTCGCGTTTTTCGCCAAAATCTTAAAAGTGCGATATCTCCGATACTAGACAAGCTAGAGAGGTCCGCGAGGGCTCATTTTAAAGCGCTTCCGGTGTACTATAACATACTATAAGGGCGATTGTCCAACTCGAAAATTACGCCGCTGGCGAAGGCCGGAAATTTGGCCATTTTTCGCGATTTCGCTTCGAACTTTGAATCCACTTTCCTCGCGAACTAAACGACTTAGAACGCTCCGGGAAGTTGCGTTCGTGATGGTTTTGAGTCTACTAGCACTGGCAAAAAGTCCGGTGCGATTATCGAAAATTTTTTTTTTGCCGATTTGGGCCGAAAAAATCGACGTGGGGGTATTGACAACTTTCGCGTTTTTCGCCAAAATCTTAAAAGTGCGATATCTCCGATACTAGACAAGCTAGAGAGGTCCGCGAGGGCTCATTTTAAAGCGCTTCCGGTGTACTATAACATACTATAAGGGCGATTGTCCAACTCGAAAATTACGCCGCTGGCGAAGGCCGGAAATTTGGCCATTTTTCGCGATTTCGCTTCGAACTTTGAATCCACTTTCCTCGCGAACTAAACGACTTAGAACGGTCCGGGAAGTTGCGTTCGTAATGGTTTTGAGTCTACTAGCACTGGCAAAAAGTCCGGTGCGATTATCGAAAATTTTTTTTTTTTTTTTGCCGATTTGGGCCGAAAAAATCGACGTGGGGGGTATTGACAACTTTCGCGTTTTTCGCCAAAATCTTAAAAGTGCGATATCTCCGATACTAGACAAGCTAGAGAGGTCCGCGAGGGCTCATTTTAAAGCGCTTCCGGTGTACTATAACATACTATAAGGGCGATTGTCCAACTCGAAAATTACGCCGCTGGCGAAGGCCGGAAATTTGGCCATTTTTCGCGATTTCGCTTCGAACTTTGAATCCACTTTCCTCGCGAACTAAACGACTTAGAACGCTCCGGGAAGTTGCGTTCGTGATGGTTTTGAGTCTACTAGCACTGGCAAAAAGTCCGGTGCGATTATCGAAAATTTTTTTTTTGCCGATTTGGGCCGAAAAAATCGACGTGGGGGGGTATTGACAACTTTCGCGTTTTTCGCCAAAATCTTAAAAGTGCGATATCTCCGATACTAGACAAGCTAGAGAGGTCCGCGAGGGCTCATTTTAAAGCGCTTCCGGTGTACTATAACATACTATAAGGGCGATTGTCCAACTCGAAAATTACGCCGCTGGCGAAGGCCGGAAATTTGGCCATTTTTCGCGATTTCGCTTCGAACTTTGAATCCACTTTCCTCGCGAACTAAACGACTTAGAACGCTCCGGGAAGTTGCGTTCGTGATGGTTTTGAGTCTACTAGCACTGGCAAAAAGTCCGGTGCGATTATCGAAAATTTTTTTTTTGCCGATTTGGGCCGAAAAAATCGACGTGGGGGGTATTGACAACTTTCGCGTTTTTCGCCAAAATCTTAAAAGTGCGATGTCTCCGATACCAGACAAGATAGAGAGGTCCGCGAGGGCTCATTTTAAAGCGCTTCCGGTGTACTATAACATACTATAAGGGCGATTGTCCAACTCGAAAATTACGCCGCTGGCGAAGGCCGGAAATTTGGCCATTTTTCGCGATTTCGCTTCGAACTTTGAATCCACTTTCCTCGCGAACTAAACGACTTAGAACGCTCCGGGAAGTTGCGTTCGTGATGGTTTTGAGTCTACTAGCACTGGCAAAAAGTCCGGTGCGATTATCGAAAATTTTTTTTTTTGCCGATTTGGGCCGAAAAAATCGACGTGGGGGGTATTGACAACTTTCGCGTTTTTCGCCAAAATCTTAAAAGTGCGATATCTCCGATACTAGACAAGCTAGAGAGGTCCGCGAGGGCTCATTTTAAAGCGCTTCCGGTGTACTATAACATACTATAAGGGCGATTGTCCAACTCGAAAATTACGCCGCTGGCGAAGGCCGGAAATTTGGCCATTTTTCGCGATTTCGCTTCGAACTTTGAATCCACTTTCCTCGCGAACTAAACGACTTAGAACGCTCCGGGAAGTTGCGTTCGTGATGGTTTTGAGTCTACTAGCACTGGCAAAAAGTCCGGTGCGATTATCGAAAATTTTTTTTTTTTTTTGCCGATTTGGGCCGAAAAAATCGACGTGGGGGGGTATTGACAACTTTCGCGTTTTTCGCCAAAATCTTAAAAGTGCGATATCTCCGATACTAGACAAGCTAGAGAGGTCCGCGAGGGCTCATTTTAAAGCGCTTCCGGTGTACTATAACATACTATAAGGGCGATTGTCCAACTCGAAAATTACGCCGCTGGCGAAGGCCGGAAATTTGGCCATTTTTCGCGATTTCGCTTCGAACTTTGAATCCACTTTCCTCGCGAACTAAACGACTTAGAACGCTCCGGGAAGTTGCGTTCGTGATGGTTTTGAGTCTACTAGCACTGGCAAAAAGTCCGGTGCGATTATCGAAAATTTTTTTTTTGCCGATTTGGGCCGAAAAAATCGACGTGGGGGGGTATTGACAACTTTCGCGTTTTTCGCCAAAATCTTAAAAGTGCGATATCTCCGATACTAGACAAGCTAGAGAGGTCCGCGAGGGCTCATTTTAAAGCGCTTCCGGTGTACTATAACATACTATAAGGGCGATTGTCCAACTCGAAAATTACGCCGCTGGCGAAGGCCGGAAATTTGGCCATTTTTCGCGATTTCGCTTCGAACTTTGAATCCACTTTCCTCGCGAACTAAACGACTTAGAACGCTCCGGGAAGTTGCGTTCGTGATGGTTTTGAGTCTACTAGCACTGGCAAAAAGTCCGGTGCGATTATCGAAAATTTTTTTTTTGCCGATTTGGGCCGAAAAAATCGACGTGGGGGGTATTGACAACTTTCGCGTTTTTCGCCAAAATCTTAAAAGTGCGATATCTCCGATACTAGACAAGCTAGAGAGGTCCGCGAGGGCTCATTTTAAAGCGCTTCCGGTGTACTATAACATACTATAAGGGCGATTGTCCAACTCGAAAATTACGCCGCTGGCGAAGGCCGGAAATTTGGCCATTTTTCGCGATTTCGCTTCGAACTTTGAATCCACTTTCCTCGCGAACTAAACGACTTAGAACGCTCCGGGAAGTTGCGTTCGTGATGGTTTTGAGTCTACTAGCACTGGCAAAAAGTCCGGTGCGATTATCGAAAATTTTTTTTTTGCCGATTTGGGCCGAAAAAATCGACGTGGGGGGTATTGACAACTTTCGCGTTTTTCGCCAAAATCTTAAAAGTGCGATATCTCCGATACTAGACAAGCTAGAGAGGTCCGCGAGGGCTCATTTTAAAGCGCTTCCGGTGTACTATAACATACTATAAGGGCGATTGTCCAACTCGAAAATTACGCCGCTGGCGAAGGCCGGAAATTTGGCCATTTTTCGCGATTTCGCTTCGAACTTTGAATCCACTTTCCTCGCGAACTAAACGACTTAGAACGCTCCGGGAAGTTGCGTTCGTGATGGTTTTGAGTCTACTAGCACTGGCAAAAAGTCCGGTGCGATTATCGAAAATTTTTTTTTTGCCGATTTGGGCCGAAAAAATCGACGTGGGGGGTATTGACAACTTTCGCGTTTTTCGCCAAAATCTTAAAAGTGCGATATCTCCGATACTAGACAAGCTAGAGAGGTCCGCGAGGGCTCATTTTAAAGCGCTTCCGGTGTACTATAACATACTATAAGGGCGATTGTCCAACTCGAAAATTACGCCGCTGGCGAAGGCCGGAAATTTGGCCATTTTTCGCGATTTCGCTTCGAACTTTGAATCCACTTTCCTCGCGAACTAAACGACTTAGAACGCTCCGGGAAGTTGCGTTCGTGATGGTTTTGAGTCTACTAGCACTGGCAAAAAGTCCGGTGCGATTATCGAAAATTTTTTTTTTGCCGATTTGGGCCGAAAAAATCGACGTGGGGGGGTATTGACAACTTTCGCGTTTTTCGCCAAAATCTTAAAAGTGCGATATCTCCGATACTAGACAAGCTAGAGAGGTCCGCGAGGGCTCATTTTAAAGCGCTTCCGGTGTACTATAACATACTATAAGGGCGATTGTCCAACTCGAAAATTACGCCGCTGGCGAAGGCCGGAAATTTGGCCATTTTTCGCGATTTCGCTTCGAACTTTGAATCCACTTTCCTCGCGAACTAAACGACTTAGAACGCTCCGGGAAGTTGCGTTCGTGATGGTTTTGAGTCTACTAGCACTGGCAAAAAGTCCGGTGCGATTATCGAAAATTTTTTTTTTGCCGATTTGGGCCGAAAAAATCGACGTGGGGGGGTATTGACAACTTTCGCGTTTTTCGCCAAAATCTTAAAAGTGCGATATCTCCGATACTAGACAAGCTAGAGAGGTCCGCGAGGGCTCATTTTAAAGCGCTTCCGGTGTACTATAACATACTATAAGGGCGATTGTCCAACTCGAAAATTACGCCGCTGGCGAAGGCCGGAAATTTGGCCATTTTTCGCGATTTCGCTTCGAACTTTGAATCCACTTTCCTCGCGAACTAAACGACTTAGAACGCTCCGGGAAGTTGCGTTCGTGATGGTTTTGAGTCTACTAGCACTGGCAAAAAGTCCGGTGCGATTATCGAAAATTTTTTTTTTGCCGATTTGGGCCGAAAAAATCGACGTGGGGGGTATTGACAACTTTCGCGTTTTTCGCCAAAATCTTAAAAGTGCGATATCTCCGATACTAGACAAGCTAGAGAGGTCCGCGAGGGCTCATTTTAAAGCGCTTCCGGTGTACTATAACATACTATAAGGGCGATTGTCCAACTCGAAAATTACGCCGCTGGCGAAGGCCGGAAATTTGGCCATTTTTCGCGATTTCGCTTCGAACTTTGAATCCACTTTCCTCGCGAACTAAACGACTTAGAACGCTCCGGGAAGTTGCGTTCGTGATGGTTTTGAGTCTACTAGCACTGGCAAAAAGTCCGGTGCGATTATCGAAAATTTTTTTTTTGCCGATTTGGGCCGAAAAAATCGACGTGGGGGGGTATTGACAACTTTCGCGTTTTTCGCCAAAATCTTAAAAGTGCGATATCTCCGATACTAGACAAGCTAGAGAGGTCCGCGAGGGCTCATTTTAAAGCGCTTCCGGTGTACTATAACATACTATAAGGGCGATTGTCCAACTCGAAAATTACGCCGCTGGCGAAGGCCGGAAATTTGGCCATTTTTCGCGATTTCGCTTCGAACTTTGAATCCACTTTCCTCGCGAACTAAACGACTTAGAACGCTCCGGGAAGTTGCGTTCGTGATGGTTTTGAGTCTACTAGCACTGGCAAAAAGTCCGGTGCGATTATCGAAAATTTTTTTTTTGCCGATTTGGGCCGAAAAAATCGACGTGGGGGGGTATTGACAACTTTCGCGTTTTTCGCCAAAATCTTAAAAGTGCGATATCTCCGATACTAGACAAGCTAGAGAGGTCCGCGAGGGCTCATTTTAAAGCGCTTCCGGTGTACTATAACATACTATAAGGGCGATTGTCCAACTCGAAAATTACGCCGCTGGCGAAGGCCGGAAATTTGGCCATTTTTCGCGATTTCGCTTCGAACTTTGAATCCACTTTCCTCGCGAACTAAACGACTTAGAACGCTCCGGGAAGTTGCGTTCGTGATGGTTTTGAGTCTACTAGCACTGGCAAAAAGTCCGGTGCGATTATCGAAAATTTTTTTTTTGCCGATTTGGGCCGAAAAAATCGACGTGGGGGGTATTGACAACTTTCGCGTTTTTCGCCAAAATCTTAAAAGTGCGATATCTCCGATACTAGACAAGCTAGAGAGGTCCGCGAGGGCTCATTTTAAAGCGCTTCCGGTGTACTATAACATACTATAAGGGCGATTGTCCAACTCGAAAATTACGCCGCTGGCGAAGGCCGGAAATTTGGCCATTTTTCGCGATTTCGCTTCGAACTTTGAATCCACTTTCCTCGCGAACTAAACGACTTAGAACGCTCCGGGAAGTTGCGTTCGTGATGGTTTTGAGTCTACTAGCACTGGCAAAAAGTCCGGTGCGATTATCGAAAATTTTTTTTTTGCCGATTTGGGCCGAAAAAATCGACGTGGGGGTATTGACAACTTTCGCGTTTTTCGCCAAAATCTTAAAAGTGCGATATCTCCGATACTAGACAAGCTAGAGAGGTCCGCGAGGGCTCATTTTAAAGCGCTTCCGGTGTACTATAACATACTATAAGGGCGATTGTCCAACTCGAAAATTACGCCGCTGGCGAAGGCCGGAAATTTGGCCATTTTTCGCGATTTCGCTTCGAACTTTGAATCCACTTTCCTCGCGAACTAAACGACTTAGAACGCTCCGGGAAGTTGCGTTCGTGATGGTTTTGAGTCTACTAGCACTGGCAAAAAGTCCGGTGCGATTATCGAAAATTTTTTTTTTGCCGATTTGGGCCGAAAAAATCGACGTGGGGGTATTGACAACTTTCGCGTTTTTCGCCAAAATCTTAAAAGTGCGATATCTCCGATACTAGACAAGCTAGAGAGGTCCGCGAGGGCTCATTTTAAAGCGCTTCCGGTGTACTATAACATACTATAAGGGCGATTGTCCAACTCGAAAATTACGCCGCTGGCGAAGGCCGGAAATTTGGCCATTTTTCGCGATTTCGCTTCGAACTTTGAATCCACTTTCCTCGCGAACTAAACGACTTAGAACGCTCCGGGAAGTTGCGTTCGTGATGGTTTTGAGTCTACTAGCACTGGCAAAAAGTCCGGTGCGATTATCGAAAATTTTTTTTTTGCCGATTTGGGCCGAAAAAATCGACGTGGGGGGTATTGACAACTTTCGCGTTTTTCGCCAAAATCTTAAAAGTGCGATATCTCCGATACTAGACAAGCTAGAGAGGTCCGCGAGGGCTCATTTTAAAGCGCTTCCGGTGTACTATAACATACTATAAGGGCGATTGTCCAACTCGAAAATTACGCCGCTGGCGAAGGCCGGAAATTTGGCCATTTTTCGCGATTTCGCTTCGAACTTTGAATCCACTTTCCTCGCGAACTAAACGACTTAGAACGCTCCGGGAAGTTGCGTTCGTGATGGTTTTGAGTCTACTAGCACTGGCAAAAAGTCCGGTGCGATTATCGAAAATTTTTTTTTTGCCGATTTGGGCCGAAAAAATCGACGTGGGGGGTATTGACAACTTTCGCGTTTTTCGCCAAAATCTTAAAAGTGCGATATCTCCGATACTAGACAAGCTAGAGAGGTCCGCGAGGGCTCATTTTAAAGCGCTTCCGGTGTACTATAACATACTATAAGGGCGATTGTCCAACTCGAAAATTACGCCGCTGGCGAAGGCCGGAAATTTGGCCATTTTTCGCGATTTCGCTTCGAACTTTGAATCCACTTTCCTCGCGAACTAAACGACTTAGAACGCTCCGGGAAGTTGCGTTCGTGATGGTTTTGAGTCTACTAGCACTGGCAAAAAGTCCGGTGCGATTATCGAAAATTTTTTTTTTGCCGATTTGGGCCGAAAAAATCGACGTGGGGGGGTATTGACAACTTTCGCGTTTTTCGCCAAAATCTTAAAAGTGCGATATCTCCGATACTAGACAAGCTAGAGAGGTCCGCGAGGGCTCATTTTAAAGCGCTTCCGGTGTACTATAACATACTATAAGGGCGATTGTCCAACTCGAAAATTACGCCGCTGGCGAAGGCCGGAAATTTGGCCATTTTTCGCGATTTCGCTTCGAACTTTGAATCCACTTTCCTCGCGAACTAAACGACTTAGAACGCTCCGGGAAGTTGCGTTCGTGATGGTTTTGAGTCTACTAGCACTGGCAAAAAGTCCGGTGCGATTATCGAAAATTTTTTTTTTGCCGATTTGGGCCGAAAAAATCGACGTGGGGGGTATTGACAACTTTCGCGTTTTTCGCCAAAATCTTAAAAGTGCGATATCTCCGATACTAGACAAGCTAGAGAGGTCCGCGAGGGCTCATTTTAAAGCGCTTCCGGTGTACTATAACATACTATAAGGGCGATTGTCCAACTCGAAAATTACGCCGCTGGCGAAGGCCGGAAATTTGGCCATTTTTCGCGATTTCGCTTCGAACTTTGAATCCACTTTCCTCGCGAACTAAACGACTTAGAACGCTCCGGGAAGTTGCGTTCGTGATGGTTTTGAGTCTACTAGCACTGGCAAAAAGTCCGGTGCGATTATCGAAAATTTTTTTTTTGCCGATTTGGGCCGAAAAAATCGACGTGGGGGGTATTGACAACTTTCGCGTTTTTCGCCAAAATCTTAAAAGTGCGATATCTCCGATACTAGACAAGCTAGAGAGGTCCGCGAGGGCTCATTTTAAAGCGCTTCCGGTGTACTATAACATACTATAAGGGCGATTGTCCAACTCGAAAATTACGCCGCTGGCGAAGGCCGGAAATTTGGCCATTTTTCGCGATTTCGCTTCGAACTTTGAATCCACTTTCCTCGCGAACTAAACGACTTAGAACGCTCCGGGAAGTTGCGTTCGTGATGGTTTTGAGTCTACTAGCACTGGCAAAAAGTCCGGTGCGATTATCGAAAATTTTTTTTTTGCCGATTTGGGCCGAAAAATTCGGGTGTACTATAACATACTATAAGGGCGATTGTCCAACTCGAAAATTACGCCGCTGGCGAAGGCCGGAAATTTGGCCATTTTTCGCGATTTCGCTTCGAACTTTGAATCCACTTTCCTCGCGAACTAAACGACTTAGAACGGTCCGGGAAGTTGCGTTCGTGATGGTTTTGAGTCTACTAGCACTGGCAAAAAGTCCGGTGCGATTATCGAAAATTTTTTTTTTGCCGATTTCGGCCGAAAAGTACGACGTGGGTGGGTATTGACAACTTTCGCGTTTTTCGCCAAAATCTTAAAAGTGCGATATCTCCGATACTAGACAAGCTAGAGAGGTCCGCGAGGGCTCATTTTAAAGCGCTTCCGGTGTACTATAACATACTATAAGGGCGATTGTCCAACTCGAAAATTACGCCGCTGGCGAAGGCCGGAAATTTGGCCATTTTTCGCGATTTCGCTTCGAACTTTGAATCCACTTTCCTCGCGAACTAAACGACTTAGAACGGTCCGGGAAGTTGCGTTCGTGATGGTTTTGAGTCTACTAGCACTGGCAAAAAGTCCGGTGCGATTATCGAAAATTTTTTTTTTGCCGATTTCGGCCGAAAAGTACGACGTGGGGGGTATTGACAACTTTCGCGTTTTTCGCCAAAATCTTAAAAGTGCGATATCTCCGATACTAGACAAGCTAGAGAGGTCCGCGAGGGCTCATTTTAAAGCGCTTCCGGTGTACTATAACATACTATAAGGGCGATTGTCCAACTCGAAAATTACGCCGCTGGCGAAGGCCGGAAATTTGGCCATTTTTCGCGATTTCGCTTCGAACTTTGAATCCACTTTCCTCGCGAACTAAACGACTTAGAACGGTCCGGGAAGTTGCGTTCGTGATGGTTTTGAGTCTACTAGCACTGGCAAAAAGTCCGGTGCGATTATCGAAAATTTTTTTTTTTTGCCGATTTCGGCCGAAAAGTACGTTGTGGGGGGGTATTGACAACTTTCGCGTTTTTCGCCAAAATCTTAAAAGTGCGATATCTCCGATACTAGACAAGCTAGAGAGGTCCGCGAGGGCTCATTTTAAAGCGCTTCCGGTGTACTATAACATACTATAAGGGCGATTGTCCAACTCGAAAATTACGCCGCTGGCGAAGGCCGGAAATTTGGCCATTTTTCGCGATTTCGCTTCGAACTTTGAATCCACTTTCCTCGCGAACTAAACGACTTAGAACGGTCCGGGAAGTTGCGTTCGTGATGGTTTTGAGTCTACTAGCACTGGCAAAAAGTCCGGTGCGATTATCGAAAATTTTTTTTTTGCCGATTTCGGCCGAAAAGTACGACGTGGGGGGTATTGACAACTTTCGCGTTTTTCGCCAAAATCTTAAAAGTGCGATATCTCCGATACTAGACAAGCTAGAGAGGTCCGCGAGGGCTCATTTTAAAGCGCTTCCGGTGTACTATAACATACTATAAGGGCGATTGTCCAACTCGAAAATTACGCCGCTGGCGAAGGCCGGAAATTTGGCCATTTTTCGCGATTTCGCTTCGAACTTTGAATCCACTTTCCTCGCGAACTAAACGACTTAGAACGGTCCGGGAAGTTGCGTTCGTGATGGTTTTGAGTCTACTAGCACTGGCAAAAAGTCCGGTGCGATTATCGAAAATTTTTTTTTTGCCGATTTCGGCCGAAAAGTTGAGGCTGGGGGGTTATTGACAACTTTCGCGTTTTTCGCCAATATCTTAAAAGTGCGATATCTCCGATACTAGACAAGCTAGAGAGGTCCGCGAGGGCTCATTTTAAAGCGCTTCCGGTGTACTATAACATACTATAAGGGCGATTGTCCAACTCGAAAATTACGCCGCTGGCGAAGGCCGGAAATTTGGCCATTTTTCGCGATTTCGCTTCGAACTTTGAATCCACTTTCCTCGCGAACTAAACGACTTAGAACGGTCCGGGAAGTTGCGTTCGTGATGGTTTTGAGTCTACTAGCACTGGCAAAAAGTCCGGTGCGATTATCGAAAATTTTTTTTTTGCCGATTTCGGCCGAAAAGTACGACGTGGGGGGTATTGACAACTTTCGCGTTTTTCGCCAAAATCTTAAAAGTGCGATATCTCCGATACTAGACAAGCTAGAGAGGTCCGCGAGGGCTCATTTTAAAGCGCTTCCGGTGTACTATAACATACTATAAGGGCGATTGTCCAACTCGAAAATTACGCCGCTGGCGAAGGCCGGAAATTTGGCCATTTTTCGCGATTTCGCTTCGAACTTTGAATCCACTTTCCTCGCGAACTAAACGACTTAGAACGGTCCGGGAAGTTGCGTTCGTGATGGTTTTGAGTCTACTAGCACTGGCAAAAAGTCCGGTGCGATTATCGAAAATTTTTTTTTGGCCGATTTCGGCCGAAAAGTACGACGTGGGGGGTATTGACAACTTTCGCGTTTTTCGCCAAAATCTTAAAAGTGCGATATCTCCGATACTAGACAAGCTAGAGAGGTCCGCGAGGGCTCATTTTAAAGCGCTTCCGGTGTACTATAACATACTATAAGGGCGATTGTCCAACTCGAAAATTACGCCGCTGGCGAAGGCCGGAAATTTGGCCATTTTTCGCGATTTCGCTTCGAACTTTGAATCCACTTTCCTCGCGAACTAAACGACTTAGAACGGTCCGGGAAGTTGCGTTCGTGATGGTTTTGAGTCTACTAGCACTGGCAAAAAGTCCGGTGCGATTATCGAAAATTTTTTTTTTGCCGATTTCGGCCGAAAAGTACGACGTGGGGGTATTGACAACTTTCGCGTTTTTCGCCAAAATCTTAAAAGTGCGATATCTCCGATACTAGACAAGCTAGAGAGGTCCGCGAGGGCTCATTTTAAAGCGCTTCCGGTGTACTATAACATACTATAAGGGCGATTGTCCAACTCGAAAATTACGCCGCTGGCGAAGGCCGGAAATTTGGCCATTTTTCGCGATTTCGCTTCGAACTTTGAATCCACTTTCCTCGCGAACTAAACGACTTAGAACGGTCCGGGAAGTTGCGTTCGTGATGGTTTTGAGTCTACTAGCACTGGCAAAAAGTCCGGTGCGATTATCGAAAATTTTTTTTTTTGCCGATTTCGGCCGAAAAGTACGACGTGGGGGGTATTGACAACTTTCGCGTTTTTCGCCAAAATCTTAAAAGTGCGATATCTCCGATACTAGACAAGCTAGAGAGGTCCGCGAGGGCTCATTTTAAAGCGCTTCCGGTGTACTATAACATACTATAAGGGCGATTGTCCAACTCGAAAATTACGCCGCTGGCGAAGGCCGGAAATTTGGCCATTTTTCGCGATTTCGCTTCGAACTTTGAATCCACTTTCCTCGCGAACTAAACGACTTAGAACGGTCCGGGAAGTTGCGTTCGTGATGGTTTTGAGTCTACTAGCACTGGCAAAAAGTCCGGTGCGATTATCGAAAATTTTTTTTTTTGCCGATTTCGGCCGAAAAGTACGACGTGGGGGTATTGACAACTTTCGCGTTTTTCGCCAAAATCTTAAAAGTGCGATATCTCCGATACTAGACAAGCTAGAGAGGTCCGCGAGGGCTCATTTTAAAGCGCTTCCGGTGTACTATAACATACTATAAGGGCGATTGTCCAACTCGAAAATTACGCCGCTGGCGAAGGCCGGAAATTTGGCCATTTTTCGCGATTTCGCTTCGAACTTTGAATCCACTTTCCTCGCGAACTAAACGACTTAGAACGGTCCGGGAAGTTGCGTTCGTGATGGTTTTGAGTCTACTAGCACTGGCAAAAAGTCCGGTGCGATTATCGAAAATTTTTTTTTTGCCGATTTCGGCCGAAAAGTACGACGTGGGGGTATTGACAACTTTCGCGTTTTTCGCCAAAATCTTAAAAGTGCGATATCTCCGATACTAGACAAGCTAGAGAGGTCCGCGAGGGCTCATTTTAAAGCGCTTCCGGTGTACTATAACATACTATAAGGGCGATTGTCCAACTCGAAAATTACGCCGCTGGCGAAGGCCGGAAATTTGGCCATTTTTCGCGATTTCGCTTCGAACTTTGAATCCACTTTCCTCGCGAACTAAACGACTTAGAACGGTCCGGGAAGTTGCGTTCGTGATGGTTTTGAGTCTACTAGCACTGGCAAAAAGTCCGGTGCGATTATCGAAAATTTTTTTTTTGCCGATTTCGGCCGAAAAGTACGACGTGGGGGTATTGACAACTTTCGCGTTTTTCGCCAAAATCTTAAAAGTGCGATATCTCCGATACTAGACAAGCTAGAGAGGTCCGCGAGGGCTCATTTTAAAGCGCTTCCGGTGTACTATAACATACTATAAGGGCGATTGTCCAACTCGAAAATTACGCCGCTGGCGAAGGCCGGAAATTTGGCCATTTTTCGCGATTTCGCTTCGAACTTTGAATCCACTTTCCTCGCGAACTAAACGACTTAGAACGGTCCGGGAAGTTGCGTTCGTGATGGTTTTGAGTCTACTAGCACTGGCAAAAAGTCCGGTGCGATTATCGAAAATTTTTTTTTTTTTTGCC
The DNA here is from genome assembly GCA_033815515.1 of Cryptocheilus praepositus. Lineage (NCBI taxonomy): Eukaryota > Metazoa > Arthropoda > Insecta > Hymenoptera > Pompilidae > Cryptocheilus > Cryptocheilus praepositus. The sequence goes on along the minus strand of JAWWQZ010000035.1, from coordinate 13,712,954 downwards.
GATTTCGGCCGAAAAGTACGACGTGGGGGGTATTGACAACTTTCGCGTTTTTCGCCAAAATCTTAAAAGTGCGATATCTCCGATACTAGACAAGCTAGAGAGGTCCGCGAGGGCTCATTTTAAAGCGCTTCCGGTGTACTATAACATACTATAAGGGCGATTGTCCAACTCGAAAATTACGCCGCTGGCGAAGGCCGGAAATTTGGCCATTTTTCGCGATTTCGCTTCGAACTTTGAATCCACTTTCCTCGCGAACTAAACGACTTAGAACGGTCCGGGAAGTTGCGTTCGTGATGGTTTTGAGTCTACTAGCACTGGCAAAAAGTCCGGTGCGATTATCGAAAATTTTTTTTTTTTTTTTTTTGCCGATTTCGGCCGAAAAGTACGACGTGGGGGTATTGACAACTTTCGCGTTTTTCGCCAAAATCTTAAAAGTGCGATATCTCCGATACTAGACAAGCTAGAGAGGTCCGCGAGGGCTCATTTTAAAGCGCTTCCGGTGTACTATAACATACTATAAGGGCGATTGTCCAACTCGAAAATTACGCCGCTGGCGAAGGCCGGAAATTTGGCCATTTTTCGCGATTTCGCTTCGAACTTTGAATCCACTTTCCTCGCGAACTAAACGACTTAGAACGGTCCGGGAAGTTGCGTTCGTGATGGTTTTGAGTCTACTAGCACTGGCAAAAAGTCCGGTGCGATTATCGAAAATTTTTTTTTTGCCGATTTCGGCCGAAAAGTACGACGTGGGGGGGTATTGACAACTTTCGCGTTTTTCGCCAAAATCTTAAAAGTGCGATATCTCCGATACTAGACAAGCTAGAGAGGTCCGCGAGGGCTCATTTTAAAGCGCTTCCGGTGTACTATAACATACTATAAGGGCGATTGTCCAACTCGAAAATTACGCCGCTGGCGAAGGCCGGAAATTTGGCCATTTTTCGCGATTTCGCTTCGAACTTTGAATCCACTTTCCTCGCGAACTAAACGACTTAGAACGGTCCGGGAAGTTGCGTTCGTGATGGTTTTGAGTCTACTAGCACTGGCAAAAAGTCCGGTGCGATTATCGAAAATTTTTTTTTTGCCGATTTCGGCCGAAAAGTACGACGTGGGGGTGTATTGACTACTTTCGCGTTTTTCGCCAAAATCTTAAAAGTGCGATATCTCCGATACTAGACAAGCTAGAGAGGTCCGCGAGGGCTCATTTTAAAGCGCTTCCGGTGTACTATAACATACTATAAGGGCGATTGTCCAACTCGAAAATTACGCCGCTGGCGAAGGCCGGAAATTTGGCCATTTTTCGCGATTTCGCTTCGAACTTTGAATCCACTTTCCTCGCGAACTAAACGACTTAGAACGGTCCGGGAAGTTGCGTTCGTGATGGTTTTGAGTCTACTAGCACTGGCAAAAAGTCCGGTGCGATTATCGAAAATTTTTTTTTTGCCGATTTCGGCCGAAAAGTACGACGTGGGGGGGTATTGACAACTTTCGCGTTTTTCGCCAAAATCTTAAAAGTGCGATATCTCCGATACTAGACAAGCTAGAGAGGTCCGCGAGGGCTCATTTTAAAGCGCTTCCGGTGTACTATAACATACTATAAGGGCGATTGTCCAACTCGAAAATTACGCCGCTGGCGAAGGCCGGAAATTTGGCCATTTTTCGCGATTTCGCTTCGAACTTTGAATCCACTTTCCTCGCGAACTAAACGACTTAGAACGGTCCGGGAAGTTGCGTTCGTGATGGTTTTGAGTCTACTAGCACTGGCAAAAAGTCCGGTGCGATTATCGAAAATTTTTTTTTTTTTTGCCGATTTCGGCCGAAAAGTACGACGTGGGGGGTATTGACAACTTTCGCGTTTTTCGCCAAAATCTTAAAAGTGCGATATCTCCGATACTAGACAAGCTAGAGAGGTCCGCGAGGGCTCATTTTAAAGCGCTTCCGGTGTACTATAACATACTATAAGGGCGATTGTCCAACTCGAAAATTACGCCGCTGGCGAAGGCCGGAAATTTGGCCATTTTTCGCGATTTCGCTTCGAACTTTGAATCCACTTTCCTCGCGAACTAAACGACTTAGAACGGTCCGGGAAGTTGCGTTCGTGATGGTTTTGAGTCTACTAGCACTGGCAAAAAGTCCGGTGCGATTATCGAAAATTTTTTTTTTTTGCCGATTTCGGCCGAAAAGTTGAGGCGCGGGGGTATTGACAACTTTCGCGTTTTTCGCCAAAATCTTAAAAGTGCGATATCTCCGATACTGGACAAGCTAGAGAGGTCCGCGAGGGCTCATTTTAAAGCGCTTCCGGTGTACTATAACATACTATAAGGGCGATTGTCCAACTCGAAAATTACGCCGCTGGCGAAGGCCGGAAATTTGGCCATTTTTCGCGATTTCGCTTCGAACTTTGAATCCACTTTCCTCGCGAACTAAACGACTTAGAACGGTCCGGGAAGTTGCGTTCGTGATGGTTTTGAGTCTACTAGCACTGGCAAAAAGTCCGGTGCGATTATCGAAAATTTTTTTTTTGCCGATTTCGGCCGAAAATATCGTCGTGGGGGGGTATTGACAACTTTCGCGTTTTTCGCCAAAATCTTAAAAGTGCGATATCTCCGATACTAGACAAGCTAGAGAGGTCCGCGAGGGCTCATTTTAAAGCGCTTCCGGTGTACTATAACATACTATAAGGGCGATTGTCCAACTCGAAAATTACGCCGCTGGCGAAGGCCGGAAATTTGGCCATTTTTCGCGATTTCGCTTCGAACTTTGAATCCACTTTCCTCGCGAACTAAACGACTTAGAAGGGTCCGGGAAGTTGCGTTCGTGATGGTTTTGAGTCTACTAGCACTGGCAAAAAGTCCGGTGCGATTATCGAAAATTTTTTTTTTGCCGATTTCGGCCGAAAAGTACGACGTGGGGGGTATTGACAACTTTCGCGTTTTTCGCCAAAATCTTAAAAGTGCGATATCTCCGATACTAGACAAGCTAGAGAGGTCCGCGAGGGCTCATTTTAAAGCGCTTCCGGTGTACTATAACATACTATAAGGGCGATTGTCCAACTCGAAAATTACGCCGCTGGCGAAGGCCGGAAATTTGGCCATTTTTCGCGATTTCGCTTCGAACTTTGAATCCACTTTCCTCGCGAACTAAACGACTTAGAACGGTCCGGGAAGTTGCGTTCGTGATGGTTTTGAGTCTACTAGCACTGGCAAAAAGTCCGGTGCGATTATCGAAAATTTTTTTTTTTTGCCGATTTCGGCCGAAAAGTTCGACGTGGGGGGGTATTGACAACTTTCGCGTTTTTCGCCAAAATCTTAATAGTGCGATATCTCGGATACTAGACAAGCTAGAGAGGTCCGCGAGGGCTCATTTTAAAGCGCTTCCGGTGTACTATAACATACTATAAGGGCGATTGTCCAACTCGAAAATTACGCCGCTGGCGAAGGCCGGAAATTTGGCCATTTTTCGCGATTTCGCTTCGAACTTTGAATCCACTTTCCTCGCGAACTAAACGACTTAGAACGGTCCGGGAAGTTGCGTTCGTGATGGTTTTGAGTCTACTAGCACTGGCAAAAAGTCCGGTGCGATTATCGAAAATTTTTTTTTTGCCGATTTCGGCCGAAAATATCGCCAGGGGGGGGTTTTGACTTCTATCGGTTTAATAGACATAATCTTAAAAGTGCGATATCTCCGATACTAGACAAGCTAGAGAGGTCCGCGAGGGCTCATTTTAAAGCGCTTCCGGTGTACTATAACATACTATAAGGGCGATTGTCCAACTCGAAAATTACGCCGCTGGCGAAGGCCGGAAATTTGGCCATTTTTCGCGATTTCGCTTCGAACTTTGAATCCACTTTCCTCGCGAACTAAACGACTTAGAACGGTCCGGGAAGTTGCGTTCGTGATGGTTTTGAGTCTACTAGCACTGGCAAAAAGTCCGGTGCGATTATCGAAAATTTTTTTTTTTTGCCGATTTCGGCCGAAAAGTTGAGGGTGGGGGGTATTGACAACTTTCGCGTTTTTCGCCAAAATCTTAAAAGTGCGATATCTCCGATACTAGACAAGCTAGAGAGGTCCGCGAGGGCTCATTTTAAAGCGCTTCCGGTGTACTATAACATACTATAAGGGCGATTGTCCAACTCGAAAATTACGCCGCTGGCGAAGGCCGGAAATTTGGCCATTTTTCGCGATTTCGCTTCGAACTTTGAATCCACTTTCCTCGCGAACTAAACGACTTAGAACGGTCCGGGAAGTTGCGTTCGTGATGGTTTTGAGTCTACTAGCACTGGCAAAAAGTCCGGTGCGATTATCGAAAATTTTTTTTTTTGCCGATTTCGGCCGTTATGTACGACGTGGTGTGGTATTGACAACTTTCGCGTTTTTCGCCAAAATCTTAAAAGTGCGATATCTCCGATACTAGACAAGCTAGAGAGGTCCGCGAGGGCTCATTTTAAAGCGCTTCCGGTGTACTATAACATACTATAAGGGCGATTGTCCAACTCGAAAATTACGCCGCTGGCGAAGGCCGGAAATTTGGCCATTTTTCGCGATTTCGCTTCGAACTTTGAATCCACTTTCCTCGCGAACTAAACGACTTAGAACGGTCCGGGAAGTTGCGTTCGTGATGGTTTTGAGTCTACTAGCACTGGCAAAAAGTCCGGTGCGATTATCGAAAATTTTTTTTTTGCCGATTTCGGCCGAAAAGTACGTCGTGGGGGGGTATTGACAACTTTCGCGTTTTTCGCCAAAATCTTAAAAGTGCGATATCTCCGATACTAGACAAGCTAGAGAGGTCCGCGAGGGCTCATTTTAAAGCGCTTCCGGTGTACTATAACATACTATAAGGGCGATTGTCCAACTCGAAAATTACGCCGCTGGCGAAGGCCGGAAATTTGGCCATTTTTCGCGATTTCGCTTCGAACTTTGAATCCACTTTCCTCGCGAACTAAACGACTTAGAACGGTCCGGGAAGTTGCGTTCGTGATGGTTTTGAGTCTACTAGCACTGGCAAAAAGTCCGGTGCGATTATCGAAAATTTTTTTTTTGCCGATTTCGGCCGAAAAGTACGACGTGGGGGGGTATTGACAACTTTCGCGTTTTTCGCCAAAATCTTAAAAGTGCGATATCTCCGATACTAGACAAGCTAGAGAGGTCCGCGAGGGCTCATTTTAAAGCGCTTCCGGTGTACTATAACATACTATAAGGGCGATTGTCCAACTCGAAAATTACGCCGCTGGCGAAGGCCGGAAATTTGGCCATTTTTCGCGATTTCGCTTCGAACTTTGAATCCACTTTCCTCGCGAACTAAACGACTTAGAACGGTCCGGGAAGTTGCGTTCGTGATGGTTTTGAGTCTACTAGCACTGGCAAAAAGTCCGGTGCGATTATCGAAAATTTTTTTTTTTTGCCGATTTCGGCAGAAGAGTATATGCGCGTGGGTATTGACAACTTTCGCGTTTTTCGCCAAAATCTTAAAAGTGCGATATCTCCGATACTAGACAAGCTAGAGAGGTCCGCGAGGGCTCATTTTAAAGCGCTTCCGGTGTACTATAACATACTATAAGGGCGATTGTCCAACTCGAAAATTACGCCGCTGGCGAAGGCCGGAAATTTGGCCATTTTTCGCGATTTCGCTTCGAACTTTGAATCCACTTTCCTCGCGAACTAAACGACTTAGAACGGTCCGGGAAGTTGCGTTCGTGATGGTTTTGAGTCTACTAGCACTGGCAAAAAGTCCGGTGCGATTATCGAAAATTTTTTTTTTTGCCGATTTCGGCCGAAAAGTACGACGTGGGGGGTATTGACAACTTTCGCGTTTTTCGCCAAAATCTTAAAAGTGCGATATCTCCGATACTAGACAAGCTAGAGAGGTCCGCGAGGGCTCATTTTAAAGCGCTTCCGGTGTACTATAACATACTATAAGGGCGATTGTCCAACTCGAAAATTACGCCGCTGGCGAAGGCCGGAAATTTGGCCATTTTTCGCGATTTCGCTTCGAACTTTGAATCCACTTTCCTCGCGAACTAAACGACTTAGAACGGTCCGGGAAGTTGCGTTCGTGATGGTTTTGAGTCTACTAGCACTGGCAAAAAGTCCGGTGCGATTATCGAAAATTTTTTTTTTGCCGATTTCGGCCGAAAAGTACGACGTGGGGGGTATTGACAACTTTCGCGTTTTTCGCCAAAATCTTAAAAGTGCGATATCTCCGATACTAGACAAGCTAGAGAGGTCCGCGAGGGCTCATTTTAAAGCGCTTCCGGTGTACTATAACATACTATAAGGGCGATTGTCCAACTCGAAAATTACGCCGCTGGCGAAGGCCGGAAATTTGGCCATTTTTCGCGATTTCGCTTCGAACTTTGAATCCACTTTCCTCGCGAACTAAACGACTTAGAACGGTCCGGGAAGTTGCGTTCGTGATGGTTTTGAGTCTACTAGCACTGGCAAAAAGTCCGGTGCGATTATCGAAAATTTTTTTTTTGCCGATTTCGGCCGAAAAGTACGACGTGGGGGGTATTGACAACTTTCGCGTTTTTCGCCAAAATCTTAAAAGTGCGATATCTCCGATACTAGACAAGCTAGAGAGGTCCGCGAGGGCTCATTTTAAAGCGCTTCCGGTGTACTATAACATACTATAAGGGCGATTGTCCAACTCGAAAATTACGCCGCTGGCGAAGGCCGGAAATTTGGCCATTTTTCGCGATTTCGCTTCGAACTTTGAATCCACTTTCCTCGCGAACTAAACGACTTAGAACGGTCCGGGAAGTTGCGTTCGTGATGGTTTTGAGTCTACTAGCACTGGCAAAAAGTCCGGTGCGATTATCGAAAATTTTTTTTTTGCCGATTTCGGCCGAAAAGTACGACGTGGGGGGTATTGACAACTTTCGCGTTTTTCGCCAAAATCTTAAAAGTGCGATATCTCCGATACTAGACAAGCTAGAGAGGTCCGCGAGGGCTCATTTTAAAGCGCTTCCGGTGTACTATAACATACTATAAGGGCGATTGTCCAACTCGAAAATTACGCCGCTGGCGAAGGCCGGAAATTTGGCCATTTTTCGCGATTTCGCTTCGAACTTTGAATCCACTTTCCTCGCGAACTAAACGACTTAGAACGGTCCGGGAAGTTGCGTTCGTGATGGTTTTGAGTCTACTAGCACTGGCAAAAAGTCCGGTGCGATTATCGAAAATTTTTTTTTTGCCGATTTCGGCCGAAAAGTACGACGTGGGGGGTATTGACAACTTTCGCGTTTTTCGCCAAAATCTTAAAAGTGCGATATCTCCGATACTAGACAAGCTAGAGAGGTCCGCGAGGGCTCATTTTAAAGCGCTTCCGGTGTACTATAACATACTATAAGGGCGATTGTCCAACTCGAAAATTACGCCGCTGGCGAAGGCCGGAAATTTGGCCATTTTTCGCGATTTCGCTTCGAACTTTGAATCCACTTTCCTCGCGAACTAAACGACTTAGAACGGTCCGGGAAGTTGCGTTCGTGATGGTTTTGAGTCTACTAGCACTGGCAAAAAGTCCGGTGCGATTATCGAAAATTTTTTTTTTTGCCGATTTCGGCCGAAAAGTACGACGTGGGGGGTATTGACAACTTTCGCGTTTTTCGCCAAAATCTTAAAAGTGCGATATCTCCGATACTAGACAAGCTAGAGAGGTCCGCGAGGGCTCATTTTAAAGCGCTTCCGGTGTACTATAACATACTATAAGGGCGATTGTCCAACTCGAAAATTACGCCGCTGGCGAAGGCCGGAAATTTGGCCATTTTTCGCGATTTCGCTTCGAACTTTGAATCCACTTTCCTCGCGAACTAAACGACTTAGAACGGTCCGGGAAGTTGCGTTCGTGATGGTTTTGTGTCTACTAGCACTGGCAAAAAGACCGGTGCGATTATCGAAAATTTTTTTTTTTGCCGATTTCGGCCGAAAAGTACGACGTGGGGGGGGTATTGACAACTTTCGCGTTTTTCGCCAAAATCTTAAAAGTGCGATATCTCCGATACTAGACAAGCTAGAGAGGTCCGCGAGGGCTCATTTTAAAGCGCTTCCGGTGTACTATAACATACTATAAGGGCGATTGTCCAACTCGAAAATTACGCCGCTGGCGAAGGCCGGAAATTTGGCCATTTTTCGCGATTTCGCTTCGAACTTTGAATCCACTTTCCTCGCGAACTAAACGACTTAGAACGGTCCGGGAAGTTGCGTTCGTGATGGTTTTGAGTCTACTAGCACTGGCAAAAAGTCCGGTGCGATTATCGAAAATTTTTTTTTTGCCGATTTCGGCCGAAAAGTACGACGTGGGTGGGTATTGACAACTTTCGCGTTTTTCGCCAAAATCTTAAAAGTGCGATATCTCCGATACTAGACAAGCTAGAGAGGTCCGCGAGGGCTCATTTTAAAGCGCTTCCGGTGTACTATAACATACTATAAGGGCGATTGTCCAACTCGAAAATTACGCCGCTGGCGAAGGCCGGAAATTTGGCCATTTTTCGCGATTTCGCTTCGAACTTTGAATCCACTTTCCTCGCGAACTAAACGACTTAGAACGGTCCGGGAAGTTGCGTTCGTGATGGTTTTGAGTCTACTAGCACTGGCAAAAAGTCCGGTGCGATTATCGAAAATTTTTTTTTTTTGCCGATTTCGGCCGAAAAGTACGACGTGGGGGGTATTGACAACTTTCGCGTTTTTCGCCAAAATCTTAAAAGTGCGATATCTCCGATACTAGACAAGCTAGAGAGGTCCGCGAGGGCTCATTTTAAAGCGCTTCCGGTGTACTATAACATACTATAAGGGCGATTGTCCAACTCGAAAATTACGCCGCTGGCGAAGGCCGGAAATTTGGCCATTTTTCGCGATTTCGCTTCGAACTTTGAATCCACTTTCCTCGCGAACTAAACGACTTAGAACGGTCCGGGAAGTTGCGTTCGTGATGGTTTTGAGTCTACTAGCACTGGCAAAAAGTCCGGTGCGATTATCGAAAATTTTTTTTTTGCCGATTTCGGCCGAAAAGTACGACGTGGGGGGGGTATTGACAACTTTCGCGTTTTTCGCCAAAATCTTAAAAGTGCGATATCTCCGATACTAGACAAGCTAGAGAGGTCCGCGAGGGCTCATTTTAAAGCGCTTCCGGTGTACTATAACATACTATAAGGGCGATTGTCCAACTCGAAAATTACGCCGCTGGCGAAGGCCGGAAATTTGGCCATTTTTCGCGATTTCGCTTCGAACTTTGAATCCACTTTCCTCGCGAACTAAACGACTTAGAACGGTCCGGGAAGTTGCGTTCGTGATGGTTTTGAGTCTACTAGCACTGGCAAAAAGTCCGGTGCGATTACCGAAAATTTTTTTTTTTGCCGATTTCGGCCGAAAAGTACGACGTGGGGGGTATTGACAACTTTCGCGTTTTTCGCCAAAATCTTAAAAGTGCGATATCTCCGATACTAGACAAGCTAGAGAGGTCCGCGAGGGCTCATTTTAAAGCGCTTCCGGTGTACTATAACATACTATAAGGGCGATTGTCCAACTCGAAAATTACGCCGCTGGCGAAGGCCGGAAATTTGGCCATTTTTCGCGATTTCGCTTCGAACTTTGAATCCACTTTCCTCGCGAACTAAACGACTTAGAACGGTCCGGGAAGTTGCGTTCGTGATGGTTTTGAGTCTACTAGCACTGGCAAAAAGTCCGGTGCGATTATCGAAAATTTTTTTTTTGCCGATTTCGGCCGAAAAGTACGACGTGGGTGGGTATTGACAACTTTCGCGTTTTTCGCCAAAATCTTAAAAGTGCGATATCTCCGATACTAGACAAGCTAGAGAGGTCCGCGAGGGCTCATTTTAAAGCGCTTCCGGTGTACTATAACATACTATAAGGGCGATTGTCCAACTCGAAAATTACGCCGCTGGCGAAGGCCGGAAATTTGGCCATTTTTCGCGATTTCGCTTCGAACTTTGAATCCACTTTCCTCGCGAACTAAACGACTTAGAACGGTCCGGGAAGTTGCGTTCGTGATGGTTTTGAGTCTACTAGCACTGGCAAAAAGTCCGGTGCGATTATCGAAAATTTTTTTTTTTTTGCCGATTTCGGCCGAAAAGTACGACGTGGGGGGTATTGACAACTTTCGCGTTTTTCGCCAAAATCTTAAAAGTGCGATATCTCCGATACTAGACAAGCTAGAGAGGTCCGCGAGGGCTCATTTTAAAGCGCTTCCGGTGTACTATAACATACTATAAGGGCGATTGTCCAACTCGAAAATTACGCCGCTGGCGAAGGCCGGAAATTTGGCCATTTTTCGCGATTTCGCTTAGAACTTTGAATCCACTTTCCTCGCGAACTAAACGACTTAGAACGGTCCGGGAAGTTGCGTTCGTGATGGTTTTGAGTCTACTAGCACTGGCAAAAAGTCCGGTGCGATTATCGAAAATTTTTTTTTTGCCGATTTCGGCCGAAAAGTACGACGTGGGGGGGTATTGACAACTTTCGCGTTTTTCGCCAAAATCTTAAAAGTGCGATATCTCCGATACTAGACAAGCTAGAGAGGTCCGCGAGGGCTCATTTTAAAGCGCTTCCGGTGTACTATAACATACTATAAGGGCGATTGTCCAACTCGAAAATTACGCCGCTGGCGAAGGCCGGAAATTTGGCCATTTTTCGCGATTTCGCTTCGAACTTTGAATCCACTTTCCTCGCGAACTAAACGACTTAGAACGGTCCGGGAAGTTGCGTTCGTGATGGTTTTGAGTCTACTAGCACTGGCAAAAAGTCCGGTGCGATTATCGAAAATTTTTTTTTTTGCCGATTTCGGCCGAAAAGTACGACGTGGGGGGTATTGACAACTTTCGCGTTTTTCGCCAAAATCTTAAAAGTGCGATATCTCCGATACTAGACAAGCTAGAGAGGTCCGCGAGGGCTCATTTTAAAGCGCTTCCGGTGTACTATAACATACTATAAGGGCGATTGTCCAACTCGAAAATTACGCCGCTGGCGAAGGCCGGAAATTTGGCCATTTTTCGCGATTTCGCTTCGAACTTTGAATCCACTTTCCTCGCGAACTAAACGACTTAGAACGGTCCGGGAAGTTGCGTTCGTGATGGTTTTGAGTCTACTAGCACTGGCAAAAAGTCCGGTGCGATTATCGAAAATTTTTTTTTTGCCGATTTCGGCCGAAAAGTACGACGTGGGGGTATTGACAACTTTCGCGTTTTTCGCCAAAATCTTAAAAGTGCGATATCTCCGATACTAGACAAGCTAGAGAGGTCCGCGAGGGCTCATTTTAAAGCGCTTCCGGTGTACTATAACATACTATAAGGGCGATTGTCCAACTCGAAAATTACGCCGCTGGCGAAGGCCGGAAATTTGGCCATTTTTCGCGATTTCGCTTCGAACTTTGAATCCACTTTCCTCGCGAACTAAACGACTTAGAACGGTCCGGGAAGTTGCGTTCGTGATGGTTTTGAGTCTACTAGCACTGGCAAAAAGTCCGGTGCGATTATCGAAAATTTTTTTTTTTTGCCGATTTCGGCCGAAAAGATGAGGCTGGGGGGGTATTGACAACTTTCGCGTTTTTCGCCAAAATCTTAAAAGTGCGATATCTCCGATACTAGACAAGCTAGAGAGGTCCGCGAGGGCTCATTTTAAAGCGCTTCCGGTGTACTATAACATACTATAAGGGCGATTGTCCAACTCGAAAATTACGCCGCTGGCGAAGGCCGGAAATTTGGCCATTTTTCGCGATTTCGCTTCGAACTTTGAATCCACTTTCCTCGCGAACTAAACGACTTAGAACGGTCCGGGAAGTTGCGTTCGTGATGGTTTTGAGTCTACTAGCACTGGCAAAAAGTCCGGTGCGATTATCGAAAATTTTTTTTTTGCCGATTTCGGCCGAAAAGTACGACGTGGGGGTATTGACAACTTTCGCGTTTTTCGCCAAAATCTTAAAAGTGCGATATCTCCGATACTAGACAAGCTAGAGAGGTCCGCGAGGGCTCATTTTAAAGCGCTTCCGGTGTACTATAACATACTATAAGGGCGATTGTCCAACTCGAAAATTACGCCGCTGGCGAAGGCCGGAAATTTGGCCATTTTTCGCGATTTCGCTTCGAACTTTGAATCCACTTTCCTCGCGAACTAAACGACTTAGAACGGTCCGGGAAGTTGCGTTCGTGATGGTTTTGAGTCTACTAGCACTGGCAAAAAGTCCGGTGCGATTATCGAAAATTTTTTTTTGCCGATTTCGGCCGAAAAGTACGACGTGGGGGGGTATTGACAACTTTCGCGTTTTTCGCCAAAATCTTAAAAGTGCGATATCTCCGATACTAGACAAGCTAGAGAGGTCCGCGAGGGCTCATTTTAAAGCGCTTCCGGTGTACTATAACATACTATAAGGGCGATTGTCCAACTCGAAAATTACGCCGCTGGCGAAGGCCGGAAATTTGGCCATTTTTCGCGATTTCGCTTCGAACTTTGAATCCACTTTCCTCGCGAACTAAACGACTTAGAACGGTCCGGGAAGTTGCGTTCGTGATGGTTTTGAGTCTACTAGCACTGGCAAAAAGTCCGGTGCGATTATCGAAAATTTTTTTTTTGCCGATTTGGGCCGTGGGGGGTATTGACAATTTTTTCGCCAAAATCTTAAAAGTGCGATATCTCCGATACTAGACAAGCTAGAGAGGTCCGCGAGGGCTCATTTTAAAGCGTTTCCGGGGTACTATAACATACTATAAGGGCGATTGTCCGACTCGAAAATTACGCCGCTGGCGAAGGCCGGAAATTTGGCCATTTTTCGCGATTTCGCTTCGAACTTTGAATCCACTTTCCTCGCGAACTAAACGACTTAGAACGCTCCGGGAAGTTGCGTTCGTGATGGTTTTGAGTCTACTAGCACTGGCAAAAAGTCCGGTGCGATTATCGAAAATTTTTTTTTTGCCGATTTGGGCCGAAAAAATCGACGTGGGGGGGTATTGACAACTTTCGCGTTTTTCGCCAAAATCTTAAAAGTGCGATATCTCCGATACTAGACAAGCTAGAGAGGTCCGCGAGGGCTCATTTTAAAGCGCTTCCGGTGTACTATAACATACTATAAGGGCGATTGTCCAACTCGAAAATTACGCCGCTGGCGAAGGCCGGAAATTTGGCCATTTTTCGCGATTTCGCTTCGAACTTTGAATCCACTTTCCTCGCGAACTAAACGACTTAGAACGCTCCGGGAAGTTGCGTTCGTGATGGTTTTGAGTCTACTAGCACTGGCAAAAAGTCCGGTGCGATTATCGAAAATTTTTTTTTTTGCCGATTTGGGCCGAAAAAATCGACGTGGGGGGGTAATGACAACTTTCGCGTTTTTCGCCAAAATCTTAAAAGTGCGATATCTCCGATACTAGACAAGCTAGAGAGGTCCGCGAGGGCTCATTTTAAAGCGCTTCCGGTGTACTATAACATACTATAAGGGCGATTGTCCAACTCGAAAATTACGCCGCTGGCGAAGGCCGGAAATTTGGCCATTTTTCGCGATTTCGCTTCGAACTTTGAATCCACTTTCCTCGCGAACTAAACGACTTAGAACGCTCCGGGAAGTTGCGTTCGTGATGGTTTTGAGTCTACTAGCACTGGCAAAAAGTCCGGTGCGATTATCGAAAATTTTTTTTTTGCCGATTTGGGCCGAAAAAATCGACGTGGGGGGTATTGACAACTTTCGCGTTTTTCGCCAAAATCTTAAAAGTGCGATATCTCCGATACTAGACAAGCTAGAGAGGTCCGCGAGGGCTCATTTTAAAGCGCTTCCGGTGTACTATAACATACTATAAGGGCGATTGTCCAACTCGAAAATTACGCCGCTGGCGAAGGCCGGAAATTTGGCCATTTTTCGCGATTTCGCTTCGAACTTTGAATCCACTTTCCTCGCGAACTAAACGACTTAGAACGCTCCGGGAAGTTGCGTTCGTGATGGTTTTGAGTCTACTAGCACTGGCAAAAAGTCCGGTGCGATTATCGAAAATTTTTTTTTTGCCGATTTGGGCCGAAAAAATCGACGTGGGGGGTATTGACAACTTTCGCGTTTTTCGCCAAAATCTTAAAAGTGCGATATCTCCGATACTAGACAAGCTAGAGAGGTCCGCGAGGGCTCATTTTAAAGCGCTTCCGGTGTACTATAACATACTATAAGGGCGATTGTCCAACTCGAAAATTACGCCGCTGGCGAAGGCCGGAAATTTGGCCATTTTTCGCGATTTCGCTTCGAACTTTGAATCCACTTTCCTCGCGAACTAAACGACTTAGAACGCTCCGGGAAGTTGCGTTCGTGATGGTTTTGAGTCTACTAGCACTGGCAAAAAGTCCGGTGCGATTATCGAAAATTTTTTTTTTGCCGATTTGGGCCGAAAAAATCGACGTGGGGGTATTGACAACTTTCGCGTTTTTCGCCAAAATCTTAAAAGTGCGATATCTCCGATACTAGACAAGATAGAGAGGTCCGCGAGGGCTCATTTTAAAGCGCTTCCGGTGTACTATAACATACTATAAGGGCGATTGTCCAACTCGAAAATTACGCCGCTGGCGAAGGCCGGAAATTTGGCCATTTTTCGCGATTTCGCTTCGAACTTTGAATCCACTTTCCTCGCGAACTAAACGACTTAGAACGCTCCGGGAAGTTGCGTTCGTGATGGTTTTGAGTCTACTAGCACTGGCAAAAAGTCCGGTGCGATTATCGAAAATTTTTTTTTTGCCGATTTGGGCCGAAAAAATCGACGTGGGGGGGTATTGACAACTTTCGCGTTTTTCGCCAAAATCTTAAAAGTGCGATATCTCCGATACTAGACAAGCTAGAGAGGTCCGCGAGGGCTCATTTTAAAGCGCTTCCGGTGTACTATAACATACTATAAGGGCGATTGTCCAACTCGAAAATTACGCCGCTGGCGAAGGCCGGAAATTTGGCCATTTTTCGCGATTTCGCTTCGAACTTTGAATCCACTTTCCTCGCGAACTAAACGACTTAGAACGCTCCGGGAAGTTGCGTTCGTGATGGTTTTGAGTCTACTAGCACTGGCAAAAAGTCCGGTGCGATTATCGAAAATTTTTTTTTTGCCGATTTGGGCCGAAAAAATCGACGTGGGGGGGTATTGACAACTTTCGCGTTTTTCGCCAAAATCTTAAAAGTGCGATATCTCCGATACTAGACAAGCTAGAGAGGTCCGCGAGGGCTCATTTTAAAGCGTTTCCGGTGTACTATAACATACTATAAGGGCGATTGTCCAACTCGAAAATTACGCCGCTGGCGAAGGCCGGAAATTTGGCCATTTTTCGCGATTTCGCTTCGAACTTTGAATCCACTTTCCTCGCGAACTAAACGACTTAGAACGCTCCGGGAAGTTGCGTTCGTGATGGTTTTGAGTCTACTAGCACTGGCAAAAAGTCCGGTGCGATTATCGAAAATTTTTTTTTTGCCGATTTGGGCCGAAAAAATCGACGTGGGGGTATTGACAACTTTCGCGTTTTTCGCCAAAATCTTAAAAGTGCGATATCTCCGATACTAGACAAGCTAGAGAGGTCCGCGAGGGCTCATTTTAAAGCGCTTCCGGTGTACTATAACATACTATAAGGGCGATTGTCCAACTCGAAAATTACGCCGCTGGCGAAGGCCGGAAATTTGGCCATTTTTCGCGATTTCGCTTCGAACTTTGAATCCACTTTCCTCGCGAACTAAACGACTTAGAACGCTCCGGGAAGTTGCGTTCGTGATGGTTTTGAGTCTACTAGCACTGGCAAAAAGTCCGGTGCGATTATCGAAAATTTTTTTTTTGCCGATTTGGGCCGAAAAAATCGACGTGGGGGGTATTGACAACTTTCGCGTTTTTCGCCAAAATCTTAAAAGTGCGATATCTCCGATACTAGACAAGCTAGAGAGGTCCGCGAGGGCTCATTTTAAAGCGCTTCCGGTGTACTATAACATACTATAAGGGCGATTGTCCAACTCGAAAATTACGCCGCTGGCGAAGGCCGGAAATTTGGCCATTTTTCGCGATTTCGCTTCGAACTTTGAATCCACTTTCCTCGCGAACTAAACGACTTAGAACGCTCCGGGAAGTTGCGTTCGTGATGGTTTTGAGTCTACTAGCACTGGCAAAAAGTCCGGTGCGATTATCGAAAATTTTTTTTTTTTTTTTTGCCGATTTGGGCCGAAAAAATCGACGTGGGGGGGTATTGACAACTTTCGCGTTTTTCGCCAAAATCTTAAAAGTGCGATATCTCCGATACTAGACAAGCTAGAGAGGTCCGCGAGGGCTCATTTTAAAGCGCTTCCGGTGTACTATAACATACTATAAGGGCGATTGTCCAACTCGAAAATTACGCCGCTGGCGAAGGCCGGAAATTTGGCCATTTTTCGCGATTTCGCTTCGAACTTTGAATCCACTTTCCTCGCGAACTAAACGACTTAGAACGCTCCGGGAAGTTGCGTTCGTGATGGTTTTGAGTCTACTAGCACTGGCAAAAAGTCCGGTGCGATTATCGAAAATTTTTTTTTTGCCGATTTGGGCCGAAAAAATCGACGTGGGGGTATTGACAACTTTCGCGTTTTTCGCCAAAATCTTAAAAGTGCGATATCTCCGATACTAGACAAGCTAGAGAGGTCCGCGAGGGCTCATTTTAAAGCGCTTCCGGTGTACTATAACATACTATAAGGGCGATTGTCCAACTCGAAAATTACGCCGCTGGCGAAGGCCGGAAATTTGGCCATTTTTCGCGATTTCGCTTCGAACTTTGAATCCACTTTCCTCGCGAACTAAACGACTTAGAACGCTCCGGGAAGTTGCGTTCGTGATGGTTTTGAGTCTACTAGCACTGGCAAAAAGTCCGGTGCGATTATCGAAAATTTTTTTTTTGCCGATTTGGGCCGAAAAAATCGACGTGGGGGGTATTGACAACTTTCGCGTTTTTCGCCAAAATCTTAAAAGTGCGATATCTCCGATACTAGACAAGCTAGAGAGGTCCGCGAGGGCTCATTTTAAAGCGCTTCCGGTGTACTATAACATACTATAAGGGCGATTGTCCAACTCGAAAATTACGCCGCTGGCGAAGGCCGGAAATTTGGCCATTTTTCGCGATTTCGCTTCGAACTTTGAATCCACTTTCCTCGCGAACTAAACGACTTAGAACGCTCCGGGAAGTTGCGTTCGTGATGGTTTTGAGTCTACTAGCACTGGCAAAAAGGCCGGTGCGATTATCGAAAATTTTTTTTTTGCCGATTTGGGCCGAAAAAATCGACGTGGGGGGGTATTGACAACTTTCGCGTTTTTCGCCAAAATCTTAAAAGTGCGATATCTCCGATACTAGAGAAGCTAGGGAGGTCGGCGAGGGCTCATTTTAAAGCGCTTCCGGTGTACTATAACATACTATAAGGGCGATTGTCCAACTCGAAAATTACGCCGCTGGCGAAGGCCGGAAATTTGGCCATTTTTCGCGATTTCGCTTCGAACTTTGAATCCACTTTCCTCGCGAACTAAACGACTTAGAACGCTCCGGGAAGTTGCGTTCGTGATGGTTTTGAGTCTACTAGCACTGGCAAAAAGTCCGGTGCGATTATCGAAAATTTTTTTTTTGCCGATTTGGGCCGAAAAAATCGACGTGGGGGTATTGACAACTTTCGCGTTTTTCGCCAAAATCTTAAAAGTGCGATATCTCCGATACTAGACAAGCTAGAGAGGTCCGCGAGGGCTCATTTTAAAGCGCTTCCGGTGTACTATAACATACTATAAGGGCGATTGTCCAACTCGAAAATTACGCCGCTGGCGAAGGCCGGAAATTTGGCCATTTTTCGCGATTTCGCTTCGAACTTTGAATCCACTTTCCTCGCGAACTAAACGACTTAGAACGCTCCGGGAAGTTGCGTTCGTGATGGTTTTGAGTCTACTAGCACTGGCAAAAAGTCCGGTGCGATTATCGAAAATTTTTTTTTTGCCGATTTGGGCCGAAAAAATCGACGTGGGGGTATTGACAACTTTCGCGTTTTTCGCCAAAATCTTAAAAGTGCGATATCTCCGATACTAGACAAGCTAGAGAGGTCCGCGAGGGCTCATTTTAAAGCGCTTCCGGTGTACTATAACATACTATAAGGGCGATTGTCCAACTCGAAAATTACGCCGCTGGCGAAGGCCGGAAATTTGGCCATTTTTCGCGATTTCGCTTCGAACTTTGAATCCACTTTCCTCGCGAACTAAACGACTTAGAACGCTCCGGGAAGTTGCGTTCGTGATGGTTTTGAGTCTACTAGCACTGGCAAAAAGTCCGGTGCGATTATCGAAAATTTTTTTTTTGCCGATTTGGGCCGAAAAGTTCGACGTGGGGGGGTATTGACAACTTTCGCGTTTTTCGCCAAAATCTTAAAAGTGCGATATCTCCGATACTAGACAAGCTAGAGAGGTCCGCCAGGGCTCATTTTAAAGCGCTTCCGGTGTACTATAACATACTATGGTATTTCCCCGATTTAGGTGATTATTGCCGGAGAGTCGGACGTACGTGTTGCTGGGTCGGTTCGCCCAATTTTTTGCACGCTATTACACAGGTTTGGCGAGGGGTATTTTTAGTTTTCGTGCGATCGACCGGGTTGCCGTTTCAACGCTATGCACGGCGGTAGTATACACGATGAGGTACATACATGTACGGTACATATAATTATCCGGAGCAGGTACGACCTGTACACGAATTCGTGCGAACGTTACACGTGGGATTGCATTGTACACGTGTGTTCTTTTGCGCACTATGATTATTCGTTGACGATTATTTCTGCCCGTATCGCGATGGCGATATCAACATGTCCCATATGCGGATGCATGCATGCTCTTAATGAACTTCTCGCATGAACTTAATGAACTTATTTAACGCTTACGTTTACTCACCCATATCTCGTTGGGGGTACATTTTGTGCTCAAATCCCTTTCGTGGGTCACGTAATTTCGTGTGCACAAACGTGTGCGAAGGATTGTACGTCGGACATCTTGTATTAAAACACCTTCTCAGATAAAAATAATAGATTTGCGTAATTAGAGTATTTTCAGGTTGCGTTCGCGGTACGATGAGATATTTCATAATTTATTATGAATATGACTTTCTTCATGAACTTTCACGCGCGGTGTATTTTTTCTTTAATTTATATTTGAATACCAGATGGTCTGATCATTACAACTGTGGTCTACCTAGGTATATGCAATAATCCGCAGCGAATCCCTAGGAGAGTCGCGTCGTTCTTCTAGCGCCACGAATACGTGTTGATTTTCTCCTTCTACGTTGCCGAGGAATTTGCACACCACATTTGCGGGTAGTTTCCGCTCGTAATTACCGGCCCCGATATCTTTTCAGTCCCTCTGCGCACTCACCTGTGCAGTATACCTTGCTTAGATTACGCGGCATGCGGTCTACCATGTCACACGAGAGAATTTATTGAGTGTGAGGACGTAAATTACTGTTGCGGTCGTATGTAAAAAGGAACAAAGCAAGGTCATTTACTCCGTTCATTAGCGACACGTTTCATATTGCCGTTACTATGAGTGCGTGCACGTAAGCGAAATTCATTTACCGCTAAGACAGAGAAAATGGGGGCTAGGCAATTCTAAGACGGCCAATCGCCGCAGCATTAAAAAATGTCCACCTATAACTGATCTACCGTTGAAAAATCCGCCAGCCCATTTTCGAACCTTGTTTACTTTTCACAATGAAATCCCGAACAACGGCGTAATGCGCGTTTGGCAATATTAACATCACGGGGAAAAACGAACGTTTAGATGAATATTCGGACTGTGAACACGCATACACGGTATCTGGTATTCATACGAGCGAGTTTGCAGATTTGTAGAATACCCAAATGTATATCCGCGGATGCGTATATCCGAATTTATTCGCGCAAGGGCTTACAACGAAACAATATGAATGCCCCGTATATTGGATTGGTAACTCGGCAATAACTGTCCCGCGGGATAGAATTCTCAAAAATCCCAAGTGTGTGGCGTTAACTATTGATCCGCAAGCCGTTTACACGTCCACGTCACAAATTACGAAAACGCTCTCGTCCATCGGTGCGCGACGCTGTTCGTCGTTTATCGAGCTTGTATCAGTCCGCTCGACAAGGACATTTATCCTCATAAGCTGCCAGTGTAGCTTATTACCATCGGCGGTCAGCAAGACGTGACACGCACGTCATTTTCCTTCCGGCCTCGGACGTTCGATGATTCGGTCGGTTAGCGCTCGAATCTTTTACGTGTTTAGCCTGCCTACTAATTACGCGGGGACATGATTGGCACGGCGTCAAGCGATAATAAAATTGGTAGCCACTGACATAGTGACTGATGGATAATCCAAGCATGGATTATCGTGTAATTTGGAATTACCAATTACCACCCTTCTACTGTATAATTTGGAATTACCAGTTACGAGTCCATTTGGCGTTTCAATAAGTATCCTCAGTGTACGATTATAGCGTACCGCTGATTAAACGAAAAATAATTGAACGACTGCCTCAATTATTGAGCGCCGCAAAAGAATCATGCTAGATGTAAATCGATTCGTTTCGCTTCGCAGCTTTCCTGTTCATATTTATTCCGTGCCCACGGGCTAAAGAAAAGGAATGCTTATTAGCAACAATAATTTGAATTCCGGTTTCGTAGCATCGGCGGTTCGCGTCAAGGTGAGTTCCTGAATGGACGCTGAGAAGTAGGGGCAATCGGATGTTCCTTTCACAGGTAATTCACTTTCCGGCCAGTATCGATTGAATTTTGCGGAACTTTTTGCGCGTTAAAGGCAGACCACCTCGATGAGTACATCGGGACGGGCATTACCATACCGTAAATACCATTCGTTGGTTGTGGCAAGTCGAAGTAGCAAAATAACTTTCGCTGGTCGAGGACGACTGAAAGTGCGGCAACGAGGTGCTCAAAGGTACGGCGTTATTTCAGTGGAGAGATGGCTTTTCGGTCGTCTGCCTCGAACTGATGAAATTTTGAAGAACCCCTTCACACAGAGACGGCGGCGGCGACAGAGTCAAGTGCAGCTGTCTACGATCGTCAGAGAGTACAGGAATGTGTAGGCGATACGTTCGTGTAATTACTCTACATCGTTTGTCGTAAAAGCGAACGACTTTTAAACAAATTCTGTCCCGTAGCAGCGACGTGCGCTTATATAATAGATCCTGCAGCGTAAACTCGTCGAAAGGCGAATTGTTACAGTGTGTAACTTTATTATGTTCCCTGACTCTGCGCAGTTACGATTACCATACGAATTGTAACGATATTCCCACACGTCCCACAAGGCAGCCCGCACACGCACGATGCACGCGTACAGTTGAAGAAAAAGACAGTAGTTTAGGTTGCCTGTCACGCAACAAGCGCATTCTCCTTCGGATTTATAGAAACACGGAAACCGAAGTGCAGCGACTAGTTCTCCGGTGTAGGTATCTGGCGCGAACTTTCCCTAAAGGAGTTTAATCGCAGCATTAAAACCGCACGCGGAGGTAAGGGCTGAAATAGTCCTGAAGCAATTAGAGACGCGTGCGTGTTAAATCGACTCGCGGCTACCGAGGCGAGTAAGATTTAATTAACGAGCGATCTCGCCACTCCGCAGAACTCTACCTGCGCTCTCACCCGTTTGAAAAGTGAGGCAGCGGGGCGATGCTTCTTGCTCACGATTAGGTAGACGCGTCAGTGCATTCAAATTACGTCTATGGCATTTGGGGTGCCGTGAGTAATGCCGTCGCAGTTCTTCTGCCGGAAACGAGTCCGCTTCGGAAGACTTTCTTACACCGGGACATCGCTTTAATACTGTTTAAGTTAAATCTCCGCTATCAGGCGACTCGCTATTTAATGCAAACGATACAGTGTCGCAAATAGAGTCGATCTATCCTCGGAGTCACGTACGAATGCAGTTCTTACGCCCGCTTGAATCCGACTGAAAGCTCCGCCGATGGCGTAACTCCATCTTGGTTGTGTGCCATAAACCCCGCTGAGCTGAGGGCGCGCGACCTTCTGTTCTTAAAAATATTTCTCATCCCGCAGCTGTAGCGAGACTTCTATTCATCCGACGATTCTCAGCCGCGCACCTCGTTCTTGCTAATTTTATGCCGTTCTATAAAGGGACGTCGATTGTCCGGTATTTCTGATTTCCGCGACTCGGCTAATAGATAGCTGAAATGGGATTACGTCGAAAAGCCAGCGTCAGAGATTTCGTCGATTAAATTCTTAGCTCGACATTTTTCAGCCCCGCGCGTCCGCTTGCTTGTTGGATACCCTTAAGGAATTCGAGGAAGGTTCGCGACTTAGTCGCCCTCGAACTTGCGAATCATTTTTAATCCAGTTCTGGATTAACGACGGAAACGCCGTGTTTATCACGATGTTCCGGCATTAATAACGACGGATCACAGCGTTGAAATCGAAATCATCCGCGAGACCCACCCAACAAACTTTCGTCTGGTCTTGAGCCGATATAATTGGACGAAGAAATTTCTTCTCATCTTCCATATACGTGTCCACTGCTGGCACATTACCTTTTTAACGACGCCAAATACGCATTCGGAGATATCGTAATTAAAAGATCGGCGCATACACGTCAGTGACGAAAATATGTTATGGAAATGCACTACGGCGTCGGAGCTCAAAGGAAATGCACTTTAGCAGACCTTCGATAATTCCTCGAGCCGCAATATAATTGCACGAAGAAATGTCTTCTCATCTTCCATATACGCGTCCACTGCTAGCACACAACCTTATTAACAACAGCGAATATGCATTCGGGGATATCGTAATTAAAAGATCAGCGTGTACACGTCAGTGACGAAAATATGTTATGGCAAGCACTACGGCGTCGGAGCTCAAAGGAAATGCACTTTAGCGGACCTTGGATAATTCCTCGAGCCGCAATATAATTGGACTAAGAAATGTCTTCCTATCTTCCATATACGTGCCCACTGCTGACAGACAACATTATTAACGATACCGAATACGCATTCGGGGATATCGTAATTAAAAGATCGGCGTGTACATGTCAGTGACGAAAATATGTTATGGAAATGCACTACAGCGTCGGTGCTCAAAGGAAATGCACTTTAGCGGACCTTCGATAATTCCTCGAGTCGCAATATAATTGGACGAAGAAATTTCTTTTCATCTTCCATATACGTGTCCACTGCTGGCACATGACCTTTTTAACGACGCCAAATACGCATTCGGAGATATCGTAATTAAAAGATCGACGTGTACACGTCAGTGACGAAAATATGTTATGGGAATGCACTGTGGCGTCGGTGCTCAAAGGAAATGCACTTTAGCGGACTTGATAATTCCTCAAGCCACAATATAATTAGACGAAGAAATTTCTTCCCATCTTCGATATACGTGTCCACTGCTAGCACACAATCTTATTAACGAATACCCATTCGGCGATATCGTAATTAAAAGATCGGCGTGCACACGTCGGCGACGAAAATATGTTATGGAAATGCACTACGGCGTCGGTGCTCAAAGGAAATGCACTTTGGCGGACTTTCGATAATTCCTCGAGCCGCATTCCTTCCTTCGGGTCGACGGCGTATTGCAAATTGCGTCGCAATTGTGTCTCTCGTTAAATTTTAATGCGAAGGCACGTAACAACCGGACTGCCTCGTTCGTTTATGGCATACTACGTTTTACGGAAACGCGGCTAACGAACGTGCGGATGGAGAGAGCGATAAGAGAGATGGCGGAGAAAGCTCGTTTCGGAATAAGGGTACAGCGGTATAACAATGTGCCGCCTTTCACCGGTGCGCTGCGTGGGTCAGGTTTATAATTTCCCGTGCCTACCTTACCGATGAAAAATACCGTATTCTCGTTTTTATTCGTCATAAGACGGACGCGCGTAAAATATGTCGCAATAAGTAACGCAAAGTGCAGCGTAGACGGGCCGAACGACGTGACATCCTGCGGACATGTGCGGCCCAGGGGGTCCATCCGTTTGCTTCCTCTCCTTTTTCCAGTAATGCTTCTTTCTTCCGCTTCGCGTGCGACTCTTTCATGTCCTCCCTCCTCAAGCGCATGAAAGAATATCCGTAGAAAAAATTGGAGTAATTTCACAGTCGCGATGTAGGCGAAGGCGCGTCGCTCCAAAATATTTACTGGGACGTAAGAATTGTATTTTTCATCGGATGACGATTGTGCCGCTTATCTCTATTAGTTGCAAGACCCAAATCGTAGGCCCTGCAGAGGCGAAGATTTATAGTTAGTTGTCGTCCCGCAGGCGAAGTGCACAATAAATAAATTATTAGTCAACCTTCATTTAAAGCGATCTGTGTGCACTTTTGCCTCTTTTTTATTACTTTTAGTTTAGCTTCCACACCGCATACAATAAATATAGATAAGTCGTTGTCCCGAAGCGAAGCACATCGGGCGCATATTAGTACAAACCGCATAACGGGAAATTGGTCAAACTTTTTTAGTGTCACCACACCTTAGGCCTCTCTTTTTTCCGAATTAGACCAACGGTGAGTATTCTACTTTCCCGCTTCGACGTCGGCTCGTTTTGAGCCGTGCGCGCATTAATCTCGCTCTCAGAGCTTTTAGCTCGCCATTGGGACCCGTTTAAAATCCTTGTACACCGTCGAATCTTTTCGCCGCGATCGCACGCTACCAGTTCGTGGTTCTTCCATAAATGAAATTGGTATTCTGCCGAGGGAACGACGCCGCTCTCTCGCTGGCGGCTGGAATCTCCGGGTAAAATTCATCGTGAGAGCGAAGAAAAATAAGCGAATTTGGGAGGAAAGGGAAAACACGGATGTTCCCGGCGTAACCTTCCGCTGAACACCGTCGTCTCTCCGTGGCGATATTCTTTTATTAAGTCGTCGCATGGACGTACAAAGGGATTTGGGCACGGCATGTGCCCGACGTTGTTTGGTTTTAAATTGGAGCATGATATTCGGACGAGTGAGCAGTGCGTCGCCGCGAATATTCACTGTTAATAAAACCAGCCGCGTTGGTGCGGATTTTACACGCGCAATTTTCATCTGCACACCTCGCCACGTCATTTCTGTGCGATTTTGTAGAATCGCGGCTTTCAGTGGAACCAGTGGTTACCAGGTCGTCAGAACGCGTGGTGTATTTCATTAGGGATTTATCGAGCGCGTACCGGACGAATAAACGTCCGTATTGTGTTGATGTTCTCGCATTAATATGCCGAAAGCTGACGACGAGAAATCTCGTTAGTCGGTGTTCTGCATTCTTTCGAACACGGAGTGTATAGAAGTATCTTGATAAATTTCGTTCGCCCGTGACATTACTACCCTGTGATTTTTATGGCGTGGCATGTCCGTACTTATCCGTTTTTTTTTAAAGCTTACCATTTTATTTCGTGAAACAATTTGTCTGATTAAAAAATATTATTAGTTTCAAATTCACGTTTACGATGCGTCATGTACGTGGGCGCGGCTTTTCGCGTTGGCGATCTGCAGAAATGACGAGTGACAAGGTTTATGACTACGTGACAGCATCGCCGGTGAACTTTTCGGTAAGTCTCGAGCGAAATGCAATTTACTGGATGTTTTATGATGCCGCTACCCACGTCGCACGTCTGGAACCCCGTGTGACTTGAACGCGTTATGTGCGTCATCCGGATATATCCGGCTATGTAACCTGACGTCTGTGCATTTTCTTGACTTTGCGCAACTGATGCATAAATAACGCGGACCGCGCGGATTTGTTAAGGTACGCCAGCCGGCGGATCGAAAAGTCATGAACGATTCCGTGGCTTTATGAAATATACCGAGGACGTATCGTGGCGAGACGTAATTTACGGTTTACGGTGCAGTTCGATACCTTCTCAAACTGCCTTTATTGTCGATGCGCAATAGATAGTATATATATAGGAAGAAACCGATATAAAGAGAAAAAACTGTTGGACAATTTCGCGCGAAAGAGCAAAAATAAAATTACGGTCCAAACCCATTCAATCGAAATGTGTTCAAAACAAGCCCATCGGAAACATTCAATCGGTAATAGTGTGTTCTAAGCGTAATTCTTCCACTTTGCACTCATCATAAACTTCCTCCTTAAAAAGCCAGTCCATAATCTTAATTACACATTCCAGGAAAGTTTCTTTCTCTTCAAAGTTTCACCGATTTCCCGAAATCTTCCTTTTTTCCCACTCCTGAAAATCCACTCACTAATCACCTTCGCACAAATTCCACTCCCTTTCCGGAAATTCTCTGAAATAACTCATCAACTTTATTCGCCGACTGCAGCCTTAAAAAAAGCAACGGTAGAACTTGACACGAGAAATTCTACTCTACCAAAATTCGAAATCCCCCGCGAACACCGGAGAGTCCATGAAGTCGTGTCTTGCAACAATTTATATTTCATTCAACAGATAATTTGGTTTTATATATATGGTTTTTTGTTCATCAACAAAATTAGAAGTATGGCCAAATTTCCTATCTGGCGATCAGAACTTTTACAGCCTTCCGGGATTCGATTATTTTACACTTCTACAGCACGAAAAGTTATAACGTAACGACATTTTGGTGAAAGTATAAAAAATTCCAATCAGATACAGCCAGCGGATATAAATCGAACGACGACACTTGTTGTTGAGCTCATTTCTTTGCTACGGGACAGATAACGAACTGCGGTCGTTAAAAAGGTCTTCAAAAAAAAAGTGGTCCGTAATTTATCGATATTAAATTTCGCGTCATGTCGTCCTGTGCCCACGCGTTCCTTCCGTCATTAATACGAGGGGCGGTTATATCGATGCATAGCATTATATCCTTATCAAGTGTCTCGCGTAGCAAAACACTATTACATGTCAGAGGCTTGAACGATTTATAACATTAAAAAATATTAGTACCCGGCGAAAGCTTAATCGTGAAGCTCGTGAAAGGGCGTATTCTCATTCTTTTACTACCCGCGATATTTTGTAACACATTTCCTACCTCATGGTATTCTTATCTTTCCTACCGTTGCTTTTTACGCTCCAAATGTCCATTTTACACGACTTTTATTTATTATGCAATGTTTTGGTATAGGGTGGTTCGTGTTCCAGAGGTTCCAAAATTGAGGTCATTGTGGTTTCTAAAAGCTTTAAATCCATTATAACACGTCTTACGCACCATCGATGATTTTAACCATTATCGAGCATCGGGATACTAGTTCCTAACGTAGAAAAACTTAGTCAAACGTTTGCACAGCTATTTAACCGCTTACGTAGACATTTATAATCTTCTTTACTAGATAGCGACTTAAGCAAATACATTCTCGGAAACCGTAGTTTGTTCGTAAGCCGTTAACGCGGATCTACAATGCCGGATGGCATATTCTGGTTTGGCCCATTCCAGTCATAATGTGGGCGGTCTAGGTTGTCGCGAGAGTATTTTATACGGCGTGCTCGCGTGTCCGTGCGGATACAGGCACGTCGACATTATTACGTTGCCGTTTACCGCGCGGATATCTGGGTAAACCCCGACTCCGACCTCTCTATGAAGACGACATGAGACGCGCAAAGTGCGTCTATACGGACGCCCAACTCTCGGCACCCCGAACTTTCCTCCTGTCGGACGGTGACACCATAAACCGCGGCATTATGAGGCGCTTCGTGAATTATTTCGGCGTTTTCGCCCCATCGCGATATCTGCCGTCTCCAAACGTGAAGGTCAACTGGCAGAGAAATTTTGCATAACCCCTCTCGCCCTCGCGTTAATATCGATGAACTCGGTATTGTGCGTCTCCCGACTGTAATGCGAAAGTCCCGAACTCTCCTCGAACTGACATGCACCCCGTGATCCCCATGAATCCTGCCACTTCAATACCGTCCGACGAAGTTCATAGTTTGATCCGTCCCCAGTCGAGTGCTCGTAAGTGTCAGGAAGATATTGTATGGAAATGGCGGCGGAAATTCGATCAACGAACGCCTCACCTTGGGACGACGTGTACCATCCTCGTCTCCGTTGCACGTTTCAATGCGTATACCGTACGGCGCCCTATGACTCCGTTCTCGCATTTCTAACTAATTGCCGGAATATTGTGGTATGAGCATCGCCGTTAGTGTTTAGCGGAAGCATTGTATGTAAATACGTGTAACGCCGGCATGATACCCGCTCCGTGGACACGGTATTCGGCCAATGCGTAAACTGCCCGCATATGAGTGCCCGCTGCCGAATGTACTCATACATAATTCAAGAGTGTATTACGAACAACAGTGCACAAGAGTATACGTAGGCGAATGTGGAGTCCAGTGCGCGGATACCGATAGGTTGACGTTTTCACGTCTCTAAAGGTCCCGCGACACACTCGCCGCGGATGTGAGAAAACGAGCAACTGTATGTCGGTGCAGCTGTATCTGTGTAATAACAAACATTCTATGACCCGAGGCACCCTGGACTGGGGCACGGGAAGCAACTAATAAAATGAAATCGGACTGTTTTCATCGGTTAAGTTGCGATAATGATGAAATCGCATGAAGAACTTGCAATGAGACACGTAAATGGATTGAAGAATTATTCCTTAACCACTTGCGCTATAAAGACGTGCCACGCACGTCGAGATTATTTTATTCCAAAACCGCCAGCGACATGTATACCACGTCGATAGGCATTTGTCGCAGAAGCAAAAACGACGTGTCTTTTACATAGACGCTGCTACTACATCCATAGCTGCTACTAGGCTTTATGGCGAATTTTTTGCATTTATAATAAAATCTTTTGCGCCGGCATATTATATTGTAGAGCGCGGCAACCGAAAATTAAATCGCAGCGCAAGTGGTTAAGAGGAAGTAGAAAATTCTGATAATTGACGTGCGCACACGTGGAATCGTGTTTGTGCGAGACAGTGTTAAAATCTCTTCTTTGCGGACATTAACATGTTGACTGCCGAGCGTATTTTGCTGTCTTAAAACGGCGATGCTACGAAATACTACGCGCTAACTGACTTATACAAAATCTAAATAATGTATAGGTATTGGAAACCAAAGGATCGCATCACTATTCTAACAACAACTACACTTATAAAATAATAATTGCTACCCATGGCGAATATTTTGGATCTTCAGTAAAATCTCTTGCGCCGATCACCGATACCATCACGGCAGTTAAAGTGTTAAGAAAGCACAGAGTGCCTTTTAGATTGTAGGAGGGCAATAACGGCGTCAAGCTGGCGAATTGCCTCAATTTTAACAGTTATTCGATCGGCTACAGAATGACGGTGTCAATTGGCCATGGTAGTGCAAATTTCCTGACAGCAGGAACGCTGAAAGATGCGCACACGCACGGATACATGAACGGAGAGCGTTGCAAGAGTAAATTTGCCGACGCTGGGGTAATGCAGTACTTATGTTCCCGATATACGTCCTTTGCTCGCAGAACGGAGGGACAAACGAGAAACGGGGCTGCGAGGCACTCTGTGTACGCGGAACACCTAGATGTCAAGTATCGGCCGAAATTGGGTGACGATCGACGACTTGATGGTAATCTCGACCAGCCGTAATCAGCCGGCGTCGACAATAGAAGACAGAGAATAGCAGAGATTCACACACGGTCGAGACCTTTCGAAATTGGCCATGTTTTGTCACCCAGAACAGTTCGATCGACGACCTGCGTCATTGCGACTAAATTTCTGCCTTCGCAACTGAGTACAGGTTTCGAGACTGGCTGGCCGACATAGATAACGTAATTACAGGTTTCCCGAGATTATTATAATTATTGTAACCGTGTAGTAATGGTAGCTGAGTACGACGATAACGCATATGCCTCTCCACCTTCGGCACCGCTCCATTATTAAACCGGTTCGATCAGGAAAAAAGAGCGCAATCGGGGACCCGATCTAAACCATCCGGCCGGTTCGCAAGCTCTAGAATAATGCTCAGTTGGAAAGTTCTCGAAATCGGACCGGGATCTGATGAGGTTGTCCGGCTGGGATGAAAACGCATCGCGTTAGAAATAGTACGCGCTCACGCGATGTCACTTTTAGCTCATCATTCGGTTTTCCTGCAAATTGCCCGACAGTCTGCTTCATTTCCTTGCGGTATTTACGGCAATCGATAACGAACAATTTAATTATTTAGCCGCAAGCTGTGTTCATGACGTACATTTGACGTGTCGCGCATTTTTCATGAGAGACGGCGATATTACGGCGCTTGTAAACGATCGGAAAATTATTTTTGTCCGACAGCGATGGAAGTTCTCGCGCCTGCAGTCGGAAAATCGACGAGATAATGACTTGAGTGATCCACAGAGAGGCTCCGGCATTCGCTTGTAGTCCGTCACGCGAAACTACCCGTGAACAATGCACCTGTGCTGAGGCTGCCCGTGCAGTTACAGGAGCCCCGAGATTGGCTGTTCCGCAAAGATAACGCTATTATACTCTTCTCGGCATTCCAGGCACGGGAAAATCATACCAGCAACACCACGGATACTTTCTTCCTGCGGCTCTCGCGGCAGGATACTCGAGTGGAATGAAATCTTGCTCGAGCATTGCTACGGGAGAAGAATACAATCCTAACGCTAATCGGCAATGAACACGCGCACACGCGGGTAGATTGGATTTTCAATCCCTCACAAATATACGCGTCAGTTCTGCACGTAGCTCGACCTGCCTCTCTAACCTATTATTTACACCTAGAGTATAATATTTAACAGGTACTCTGTGAACCTTTATAACGTGCAAACTTATCGATTTTCGCGCCCGAATCCATTTCACAGTGCCGTTGAGCAGTCTTTTACTCGAGTCAATAGGCAACGTGCATTAACTCACACGACTTGCCATTATACTATCGTTAGCGTATAACCCGAGTCTTACCGCGATCGAAAGGTTACAGCCGCACGGCTTCATTTAATTAACATCCAACGATGCGAAAGTATATACACGTGGTGCCGTCCGTGAGAGCACCGCGGCGTGTGTATACCAGAGTGAAATCCGTGCTCGTTGCAGCGACCGTAGAAATTGCGTCGTCGACAATCGCGATTAGAAACTATCTCGTTCGCGTGTACGAGGCGCGTGCGCGCCAGCAAAAGGCGGCTTTTAAGCGAGAAGCACCGAACGAAACGAATCCTGTTTTAGAGCCCAGGCATCTGGCCGAGCGAGTGTGCGCGGGGCTGAAAAAAGCGTGATTCCAACGCGAATTGGGATGATTGTGCGTCAGCAATGATACGGAATCCAATCGAACACGTAGCGTCGAACAACGTAAAACCAGCAGTGGGCCAGAGGATTCGAATGCACACGCATCGGCGGACTAGTCCGCCTGGATTGGCTGCGCCGAGGAGATAACGCTATTACACCCCAAGCGATCGGGGAGTCACACTGAACGTCACGGTAGTTGTTCTCGCACAGCGCCGCTCCGAAGCTAAATGAACGACGTCTGTTGTATGCGCTCAGAGGGGCATTGCGTCCTCAGACGTGAAACCGTTTGCTTCCGCGTGCTTTCTTCCGGCTTTCGCGCAAACAGGCGGCGCGGTACCGTTCTCAGGTGGTGGGGCAGTATTTACAAAACATGTCGAGATTTTCCGCGTCGAGACCGCGCTGCCTTCTTGGCAAAGGAAAAACGCGAAGTCAACGTCAGCGGTGTAATTATCTCGGAAAAACAGCGCCCGACCTTGCGTAGTATCTGGTTTTGTGACGCAGCGGTTAGAATAAAAATTTATACAACGGGCGTAGGGAAAGAGAGAGAGAATGCGAAGTATTAAAAAATAATG
Source organism: Cryptocheilus praepositus (assembly GCA_033815515.1). Classification (NCBI taxonomy): domain Eukaryota; kingdom Metazoa; phylum Arthropoda; class Insecta; order Hymenoptera; family Pompilidae; genus Cryptocheilus; species Cryptocheilus praepositus. Next base: position 13,681,291 of record JAWWQZ010000035.1, on the reverse strand, counting down.
GGGGTTATTTCCGTGCGTCGTGAAATGCCGATGCATTGTTATATATCGTTTTATGCTGACCGTTACCGGATGCTCCCACTCTTCGTTGTACTCTCGATTTCCCTTATTTCCTCGACGAATTTCTCCCGCGTTCATTCGAGCCCGTAACAGCGTCGCTGCCTCTGAGCGTTTGAAAGGAGCTTTATAGTTGTCCGTGACGCGAGACATCCTCTTCTCTCTCCGGTAAAGAGAAACACGGTCCGCCGACCGCGAAACTCTCTGGCCCTCTCCAAGATGATCAAGTTTACGGGGTAGTAGGCGACTTCCCGAATCGAGTTCGACAAGTTTGTCGCGTGCGCGCTCAGTCGATGCGCCCTGTCCCTGATCTGACTGTAAGATTAGCCGACGGTAGAGTGGAAAACTTGATTGACGAAAAATTTGAATGCAATCGCCGGTGGGCGTACACCGTTGGCTGAACGCCGAGGTACGCGTTATTGCCACGATACAATTTCCGTTCGATATATGACGAGCCACTCTTCGTTTACAGCACCCCAACATAATGTTTTCTTCCCACTTTCACGGACCAGTTTTTGCGACAACTGCTACGCGTGCTATTTCTTTCGTTGACTTGGGTATTTTTTTGTATTTTCTTTGTTTCCTTTTCTCAGTGGGCGATGGGTGTATAAAAATATGTAGCTTATTAACGATACGACGATGATATCGAGTTATAATTAGCGAACGCGATGCGATTACGTATTGACGCGCAATGGATTCCTTGCCAAATAATCACCGCGTTAATTGATTCCTAATTGGCCCGCTAAATCTACACCCTGTCGACCGAATCGGATGTGGCGGACCGCGATGTATATATAGAACCAATTATACTTGGCAACCGAAGTTAATATAGGCTGCGAGCGTTAATGGGTTAATACTCGGTAGGGTTATAAACCAGGATGAACAACGTTCGTTCCCCTCACCGCGGGAAGTTCGGGAAAGTTCACGAAAGTCGGGACCCTATTAGTGTGCACCCTTGCAAGCTGGCTATTCATGATGTTCTCCTCTAATGTCACAGTTTAAGGACAGTCTGCTGAAACAAGTCGTCCATCATTGTCTTCACTCGTACAGTCCCCAGCCATCGGTATATTCTATATAATCTCAATTTTTCAAACACAGTCGTTTCGAAATCAACAAAATTTTCTTCATTCGTACCAGCCATCTGCATACGCCGAATAATCTCAATTTTTCAAACACTCACTCGTTTCGAAATCAACAAAAATCGGAGTAGCACCCCAGACCACAGATGAATGGTCATTCCAACATAGAAAAAGCTTTATGGTAAGTTGCAGTTGAAAAACCCCATAGTAATCTTCTTTTGCCACGATTACAATTCGGGAGAAATCTCAAGAGGCGGTCATAATCGAAAGTCCACCCGGCGAAAGGAATGATGATAAATACGGTGTAGTCTAAATGCTCCTAAAAGGAAAGTATGGAGAGATGCATAAAGTCTAACTCGCATAGTATAAAAGTCCCAAGTATCTTCTAGTACGCGAGCGCGAGTGGGAAGAGAACCCCGACAGTAAGCACATCTGGCTCTGCGCGTGCACAGACACCTGCTATTTTTGCAGGGGCGAGAAGAGGCGGAAGAAAAACGAGAGCGCATCTTCGCTGACTGTGAAATCCTTTAGTTAGAGAGGAGACGATTTATTTTACGTCATGCAATGGCGATAAAAACAGGGTTACGTTAATGGCCAGCCCCCGCCAGCATTTCACCTTACCCTCTTCTCATTGACAGACTTGTTGCGCGTGATTCGCGGAATACTCGTCATTCGTTTTCATTCCAATAATCTTTCGCCTTCTGTCTTCCACGACGGGATCAGGGAGGATTTTTGGAGGATTCGGCATTGAAAATCTCGCGCCCTCGTGTATGTGCATCGACGGGATGTGCTCGTTCAGAATTAAACCGCCCGGAGGGTAGAACGTGACGAAGCGCGTATTTTTCTACTTATTAGCGTGCCAGTAGGGCAAGTTCAGCGTAAAGATAGCCGGCTCGATACCCGGGTATAGACACCGGCTTCGTTCTATGTACAACTGTACATGACAATGGGCGTTTCAAGACACGAACTGATTGAGGCCACACCGTCGTCGACCGGCTTTAAAGCGTTCTCGATAACCGATTTCATAGCCAGTCCCCACGTTGGATATCGTGTGCCGTACGTTTCTTCCGATTCCTGCTTTCGCGGTCGAGCTCGATGATCGCATGAAAGCGCCGGTGCACAGATCCATTCTATAAGTCACGTTCAAAAATGTTTACATGTGAGCACTCCTTTGGGATCCCGTGGTTCAGCATTGTTATGTTGGTTTTTCCGAATTGTTCGGCAAGTCGCGCAGGATTCGGCATAGTTTAGTCCTGACGCACGATATTGATTTCATTTACCATTCACTAACGGTTTAGTGGTGGAAAATATGAGTCCGTACAACGGGCCGAACAAAATTCTTCACTTTTATACATTCGGGTTTCAATATTGAAAGCGTTTCGGCTCTTTAAACAAACGACCGAAACTCTATACTTTTTAGCGAAAACCTTTCAACATTGTTGCACACCGTGCAAAACTGGGCGGACGTGTGATGCTTGGATGTTCAAACAGTGTCTAGGTCCGACAAACGCGTCCGAGCAGGTTTGTACATTTGATTTTTTCGGTCTGACGTTGATCTCTTCGTAAACAGTGGATGTACATCACGCGTAAACTTGTTGTATATTTTCGTTAGTTACCACCGTGAGACCTTAGCGATTACCATTCTCTGTGTATTTTGTTTGTCTACCGTGCAGCGTTATAGATCTCTCCCGCCAACCTAAATTTTTTGAATCCTCGACGAAATGTTCCCATTCATCTTATTATTAATTGACATTAATATGCAGTGTTAACGATTTGAAAACCGTGTTTTATTCTCTTCTTTTTACGTATGCAAAATTGCTCCTTTTATGAACAGATAAAATTTAATGTTCCTACTTACGATGACCTGTACATTTTGTGCATCGTGAAAAATTACACACCCCGATAATTTGCAAGCTTTCACTCTCTTTCTCTCTCCTTTGGATGAAATTTTATGCAATTACGTATTGCTATTTTATTTAACGAAAGAAGATTATATAATTTTGCAAAGGTGGCCAGCGTCCACGCTAATGCAATATTTCATAGACAGTTTTCCGCTTTTAACCTTAAAAATGCGGGAATTAAATGAATGTGGATATTACGGGACATTTTTCCACGCGAGTTTTTTTAAAAGGAAAGTGACAAATTGCCATAGCAATCGATCACTGTTTTATTCCTCTTTTTATGCTTTTACAATATGAGTTACGTACAAGTCTTTTTTTCTCACTGGTCATAGCCAAGTGGAAACGATTAAAAGTTTAGTAACACCGGAGGGGCCTAACTGATTCGGCATCGATGCGTTGATTCATATATAGGTCGAAGGTTATCCATCCAGGACCCTATGGAGGGGATAGTTCTTTGGTGCCGTCACAGTGGATATGATTTTAATTGTTATTGCGTCGATAACAGATGACGTATAAAAACTTGATGAACGATGCGTGTAAAATCCGGATTGATGGATACGCATTAATTTAAGTGATATAGTCGAAAATCGGTCAAACAGAACAATATTTTCCTTTGCTTTAAGCTCGTGCCATTTTGTAGAAGAAAGTTTACACTTTTTGGACTCATCAAACACGCGAAGGGCTTTAAAACACAATTAATTTAATGCTCCAAGCAGCAAAAAACATCGAGAAAATCCTAAATGAAACGAAACCCATGTATTCTCCCTCGAAAATGGAAGTTTCGTACTCAATTTGGCTTTATTTCAGACGAAACGTACAATAAAGAGCTTAAAATTAAATACAACTGTACTGTAATAGTTTAGGCGAACTGGAGAAAAGTGGTAGAAAATTGTAATTTTTTCCGGCCCACAATGGTACTATTCAACAAATGGAAAAGTTTGCCACTATCCAGCGTGTGAATGTTATATGACGTGTGAATGGCGTGTTAAATTCTCTACATGCCTACATTATTGATAACAAGAAGTTACGTATGGCAAGCGAGTGAGATGAATAAGATGTGGCACAAAAGAATATGAAGAAAAAATGGATATACAAGGTCTGAGTTACCAGGAGGTAAAAGGTGAGGACTTTAAAAAAATGGATGCACGGCGGAAACAAACCATTGACATTAGAAAATAAGTGTCACGGAGCATGCACTTTGCATAAACTTCGTTCAGTGAAGTGTAGTAGGTTCATGGCCCGTCTTGTGTGAGCATTCATTTATTTGCCTATGCATTACCACATCTACGAATGTTCACTCGCAACAATATTAGCGACGATTTGCCGTACGACATGATATAGCACGAAAGTTGGAAGAAGAGAAACACCAGCCACGGAATAATAATGTTACGATCTGGGCATGCCGTTTTGCCCTCTCGTTGTGCTCTAATAGTCGCATCCGCATATTTTCTTAGAGACGTATATATGTGTAAACACGCATCAGAGATCGCGGAGTAAAATTAAGTTCGGTACATTTGCTGATTACGTAGCGGCCTCGTCGATCTCTTCTTTCTAGATATTGGACAAGATACAGCGACCGTCCTGATTGTACAGTTCGGTCGAAGTGACAAGCGTTCATTCTTTATTCATGTACTTCATATATACATCTCCGTTGATACTCTGTACGACGGCTGTGCATAGTAGTACTAGATGCATAGACTCATTTGTAGGTCCATAAATATGTCCATAAATACGCGAGACGTCAATTTTTACGTACGTTTTCCCACGTTCCCGCTAGAATGCGACAGTTTCGGATTGTTTAGCCCCCGCCCTTGTCAGATATAATGCAGACATTAAGAGCGTTCTTTGTACACGGTGCCATTCATTAGGCAAATCTGACGGTGTACCGTTATACGTCGGCAGTCGTATGTACGTCGAGTTCATCTATAGTCTACAGTACGTTTATACATTATAAAGCGCCCTCAAAGAGATACTCTTTCTGACGTATTGAATCGCGCGTGCATTCGTATTATAGTAAAGCGCATATCTATGTATGTTAAGGAGACCTTGATACGCTGAGACGCAAAGAGCAAGTTCTGCAGACATCGTGCAGTATGAATTGTTTGAAGTGCGCGTAAAAAACACAGGTATGTAGATGAAATTAAAAAATATTCTGGTATCATCCCCTTTGAATTACGAGATATTCTGGAAACGCACATTTTAGGCTGCGTTGCAATGCTTTTTGTATATCGACATAGAGTACTAAGAAGACCGTGATACGCTGAGACGCAAAGAACAAGTTTTGTAGACATCGTATATTCGTAGTGCGCGTAAAAAACACAGGTATGTAGATGAAATTAAAAAATATTCTGGTATCATCCCCGAGACGCAGAAAACGAATTTTAGAATGTTCTATATCGACATTGAGTACTAAGATAGGCTGAGACGCAAAGAGCAAGTTCTGCAGACATCGTACAGTATGAATTGTTTGCAGTGCGCGTAAAAAACACAGGTATGTAGATGAAATTAAAAAATATTCTGGTATCATCCCCTTTGAACTACGAATTATTCTGAAAACGCACATTTTAAACTGCGTTGCAATGCTTTTCGTATATCGACATAGAGTACTAAGTCGCTGACATCGTTGCTTTATGACAATTTAACAGTTATATGTACGTGTACGTACGAAAGAATAATTCGACGTGCGCGATTTTTTATTGAATGTTGCCCGCCGTCCGACGGAGAAGGTTTTCAGAGTACAAGGCGAATTGTAGGCAACCTCAGCCGTCCATGTAACATATTTATGCAGGAGGCTGCGCAGTTAAAACGATTCCCCCAGTAGATTGGGTAGACTTATGACGCGTGGCACGTTTTTGGTGTGCACTCTTGCGCTGGCTGTAGAACATGTATATGCACGCCGACGTGAACTCCTGTATACGTAACGGGCGCAGCTGGCTTCATAAAAGGGCGTATGGATAATATCGTTTGCGCTCCTGTACGCTGTTTCCGGTGTTCGTTACTATCTTCCGAACGCAAACTTCTTTCGGATTCATGGAACCTCACAGTTGTCTACCTTTACCCCGCACCACCCCACGTCATTTTACGTTAATTTCCTCGGTAGTCCTCTCTTTCGCTCTCCAACAGTTCGAGTCTCGATCTAGTTACGTCCGTCTCTCTCAATCCTGGCTTTCCTCCGCATCTTTCGAAGTTGCTCGAGCCGCGATCATCGTTTGTCATCTTTGCATCGTCAAATTGTAAGAGCGTACGGTGGGTCTGACATTTCGCTTTAGCTGAAGACCGTTCCGATGTATGAGTAAGACGCCGTACAGAATGAGGAGTCAAGGAGAGTGAGTAAAGCAGGAAAGGGGGCGGGTGCCCGCAGGAGTCTTTAAATCAGTTTATCAAAGCGACTCGAAGATCTTTTATCCGTACATGGTCCCATTCCTTCTCCTCGGGGAAAATAACACGAAACCAATTTTTCTTGGAACAGATATCCAATGTGCTGGCATACCTCATCATCGAGTTAACGTTTCAAAGATGATGCGTGGGAGCATCTACCCCGCAGATAGCCTGAATATCTTCGGTATCGGTAGTCGCATGTAATAAAAGACGCAGATTGGCGGCCGTGCTGGCGAAAACCGAAAAAACCACAGAGGTCGGGGTAGTTAAGCTAGGAAGCCGGAGAGAGTGGCTAAGCGCTTTCACGCTTACGTGTTTATAACGATTATTTCAATTTAGCGCCGGTAACGTGCTATCTTTTTATTTGTCGAACGGTGGAGACCGTTTTGTTAATCTTGTAACTAACCGCGCGCGTGTGTGTGTCACTTAACTACGTACATAGGACGATAATTCTGTGCCGTTATTTGTCGAGTAAAGATTTCATTTACATACTCGCGATAATACCCACTCGCTCTCTGACTCTCTCTTTATGTCACACTCCACCCCTCGTTCTCTCATTGATGATTTCCACGAACAGCTCGCGAGTCGACATGTTGCTGCTGACACGTAGAGCTAGCACGAGATCACGCGAATTAGTGTTCGTTCTTATATTATTTAGGTCACCAGTCGACAGCGTGCACTCATGGTGACGAGATATCGAGTTCAAATGGCTTTTCAACGCAAACGCCCGCGTATCCTGATGGAATATGCGTCAGACTCGTATGGGTGTATGTGGAGGAGAAAAAGAAGGCATACGATCGAAAAAACCGTACGCAGAGGGAGCCGTGATGAAAGTGCGAATTTTAATATTCATTACAGAGGATCGGTATATTGCATCATTAATTCGCCGAGGCTCACCAGGTAATTGAGAGTAATTAGGAGTTGCAATCAGGACACAAACGGAGTGTCGAGTCAAAGACGTATTAATTAAGGCTTTATTAAATGCTGTTTATCAACACTGCCGTGGTGCTTCGGGCGCATTGATTCGGGCATGACAACCCACATTACTTGATGAATATCCATTCGATGAGTATTAATCTTTCACCGCGAAATGCGGCGGGCGCAGGGCGTGCGCATTGCCAAGTGCAAATGTACATTCTTCCAAACGCACGTGACTGACCTTTTAACGACCGGTACACACGTATGCTACACACGTGCAATGTGTAGCCGATCATGTGCACCGCGCTCTAAATTAAAACATATATGCGTGGCGACAGCGTTACCTACCAAAAGTGAGACCAGGCAAATGGGACGTAAAAAAAATTGCGCGCACCCCGCTTTAAGTCGCAGCTTTCTCGTGTGTACGTTCTGTCTTTTTTTTTCGTAACTATCGATCCTATCCAGGCTCGCTCGGCCATAAACTCGGCTATTCGATGGGACGTGTGCTTACCTTTCGGCTCGGTTTCCAAGTTCATTGATCGGGGATGCGAGAGATTTTGAACCGCGCCGAGGAGATGGAAATAAAAGCAGTGGGGCAACGGAGGGACAGGGACCGGGGCGGAAGGAAGAACGTGAAATGGGTTGATCAGAAATGCTGGGCCACACGTCCGCGGTGGCGCCGAGAAAGGGAAAAGTTGAAAAAGTGGTGAAACGTCGCGACGACTTTTTCACCGCATTACTCATCGTTTGCCGTGCCGTTTCTATGAATGTATAGAGACGGGCAGCGATCAGTCTCGCGCGATTTCTATGCGACGCGTGACGGACTGCCTTTGTCACAATTTTCCGGCACCCGTCGGTTCGGCAATCCATTGCGGCAATAAACATCGCGAACCATAGGAACGTTATGTGAGCAGCGCCGATGCGTGCGATCTAATAATAGTGCGATTTCGTTTTTGCACGAATATGAGAGAACGTGTCTTTTTGGCGACATGTGAAAAAATCCATTTTCCGAATGGAACGCCTTTCACGAACTACAATTACGCTAATTATTCGCCCGTCGCTAACGACCATCTCGAATCATTCATGAGGAGTGCTGCGGTGAAAGTACGCTGCACAATAAATCGCGTCCTCTTCGTCCTGTTGTCTGTTTCTTTCCACCGTTCGCGTACCTCACGGTATCCAATAAAAGAAGTCGGACGACGCTCATTATCCGCGCGCGAAGCGATAACATCAATTTATTTTTCTCTTTCAATTTCCCGATATCACGCTTTTGCATCGAGCACCCAGGCGTTATGAATCGTGCGGAAAGAACGAAAATCCGTCTGAGAGGAGGGTAAAAGGGGGTGGCATGGAAGAGGGCATCCGTCGCGGAATAATTTTGTCGTCACTAAAAGCGCGTGCCCCGTAAAAATTATTCCATCGTCGGGGACGTACTTATCGACAGATCAGCACGAAAAGAATATTCAACACGAGGTCACGTTTCATCCCCTTCCCGTCGCTGCCCCCTCGCCTCTCTTCGCACGTACAAAACACAGACACATGCAGACGTAGGTATAGGCGGATCTGCATGCACGCGCGTTTAAACGGTTAAGTGTTCGCCGTCGCGTCCCTAATCACCCCATTTCACGGTTAATCAGCCGAATGGCGGTCCGGAGAATAAGGGAGGAAGGAAGGCAGAAGAAATGAGAGAAAAAAAACAAAGGTGCTTCAGGGATAGCGTGCACCAGCGAGCAGAGGAGCGAAGACTGCGGAGCGTTGCGAGGAAGAGCGAGGTAAGTATACCGAAGAAGGATGAAGAACTGAAAGAAAAAGCCCGACGATGAGACAGCGCGCTTAGAAGAAGGAAAAGCGTGGACGGGTGATCTTTGTCCAAGCATGACAGTAGGATGGCGCAGGTCGACGTTGTGGAATACCGCACCTGATCAATTAAGCTGCTAATCACGCCGAAATCACTGGCCAGGGCCGGCACTGTACACCGCGTAGGCCCCCACTATCTCGCGTGCGGAGAACGTGGCCTCGTTTCTTCATTCCCTCGTTTCATCGTCGTCATTTTTCTCTCGCTTCCTCGCGAACCCTTCCTCCTCTCCTACCCCGTCTCAGTCTCACCCTTTCCCTCTTTCTCACAGACACACACGCACAATCTCTCCTCCTCCTCCCCTTTCTTTTCAGGCGAATTTTTCGTCCCTCGAGTTTTCGTTCAAAGGCGGATTGCGGGCGACAACGACGTCGTGGTATGCAAGGGGTAAGTTCGCAGGGGTGGTAACGTCCCGATGCGAGTCTCTTATACCGGTCACGAGTGCTAGAGCTTGCGAACTTGCGCGACTCTCGCTCTTCGCACGACTGACTGAGGCCTGGAACCGAGAATTGCCGTCCACCCTACTCGGAGACGCCGACGTGCGGCGCTACCAGCGACCAAATCCACCCCTCTGCCTACCCCTCCATCGTGCAGAACGTGCGCCATTCGCCTCGAGTATACGGGGTGGCATCGAACGAAAAAACTCACGCGGCTTTCCGTGCTCCTGAATCGTGCGGTTCATCACGATGTGCACTTCCCTCGCCCGCTCCTCTCGCTTTAATTCCGACAACTTTATTTCCGGAACCTTCCTTTCTCCGGAGGTGGCCACGCTCATACGCTCGGCGTTCTTTCTTGCTCGGGGAGTGCTTTCAAGACAAAGACGAGTAAATGTTCGCCCTAATCGAACGAGCATAACGCAAATTGCAAAATAGCTATTGATTTATTGGGAGCTTGCGTATAGATAATTCGTTGCGCGGTTGTTGCGAAATAGTGCAGAGTCGTACGCGCGCGGACGGCTCGGGGTGAAATGCCTGTCCGGAGTTCGGGGAGTTAGTCGGAATTAATAAATCTGATAGTTTATTATGCCAGACGTCGCGTTGACCGAGCTAATCCGTAATTAAAGAGTTTTTCTTCGGATGAAAATTTCATATTAATAGGCAGCACGTCGGCGAGCGGTCGCCAACTGAAACTTCAGCCCCGACGGGTGCCTCGCTGAATGTTTCCGAGTGAAACTCTCATGCTCGCCCGGCTGGATAATGACCGCTTATAAATAATCTTAATGTACCGCTCGCGGACGTGGATGGTGTGTGAGGCGATCAACACATCAATTTCAGGTCTGCGCGGAACTTCGCCGAACACAACACACCGGCGAAGTGTGAGAATGGAGAAGCGGAGCAAACGGTGAGGTCGCCGAAAGGAAGATTTACGAGTTACGTTGGGCGACGGGAGGAGACAATTTTTATAGGAGAATTTTTATCGTCCACTTCGGCTGCAGCTCGCAGTCACATCCGACTTTGCGCAAGGATTCTTTGTGCAGGCGTCGGCGACGGCGACGCGTTCGCCTACTGGGGTGACCACTTTAAACGTTTTAGTCGAAACGGGAATTTACGGGCGCGAAAGTATCACGTGCCCGCCTTCGCCTCGGTTTCATCGTCTAAAGTGACCGGCTGTGTATCGGCTGCGAAATACTCAGTCTCGCTCTCGCCGGTTTCCCATTACACGCTGGATGGATCGGGTACGAAAACGATAAGTCGATGTCGTCGATCGTGGCAAGTCGGTTCCGGCTTACAGGATCCCGGAGGCGGTGGGAGGCCAATGTCGTCCTTGGTCTCACTATCCTTTCGTTCATTATTCAGTTTAAATGGAACGGGGCTCAGGCGGTAATCGAAGCGTGCACGTCTACGCTCGGCTTTTTCTTGCCACATCTTTTTTGGTTTCATGCAGCCCCGGCATACGATCTCCTTCGCTTACGACATCGTCTATCCTTACTTCACCCTGTTGTTCGTCGATATTAGGTCTTTCATATTCTTAGTTACGTCTTCCTTGCTTCCACTGCTTCCCCTTTTCTTTTGCCGAACCTACTCTCTATACCCTGTTCCCTTCTTCCCTTTCATTTTACCCCTTCACTTATCTTCTCTCTCTTGTGGTCTCTCTTTCGTCCAGGAGCAACCACCTGTAACCATTCTGAGAGACAGGCTTTCGTTCCAAACTGCAGGCGTCCTTCTCGACATTCCCCCTCCGACTTGAATCTGCTTCCACTCCCTTTCGCCTCACACTTTTGCATCCCTTTCACCGTTCTTGTCGATCTTACGCGGATCAAACTCGATGGCCAATCTCGCACGGTGATCCATCAAAGGAAGACCCGATAGGCGCTTGTATTTTCTTGCTCGTTTGCCAGACCCTATCCTATCCGCCATCTCCTACCCACCTCTTCAATCCTCTTGATTTCCTCCGTTTCTCACGTGTCCCTCAACTTGACACAGTTTCCAGTCGTCCCGATGTGTGCTTCTTTTTTTAGGACCGCTTGAATGAGAGGTTGTAAGTAAATTGCCGAAGTAACAAGGTCCTCTTGACGATTTATTTTGTTTTTCTATTGGAGCTGATTGTTCTGATGATTTCTTTTATTTTTGCACCGTGTGGTTTAAGAAGGTAAATGAGTTAATAATTTCAGATTATGGTGGTTTAAGAAGGTAAATGCGTTAATAATTTCAGATTATTTTGTGTGGTATTGGTTGGTGTTCCAAGTTTAGCGTATACTCTCTACGCATCCACTATATCTTATTTTACTGTATTCAACGGATTGATCAATCCAATTAATTTGACAGAGCGAGAGAGTGAGAGAGAGAGAGAGAGTACGAAATAAATTTACGCGGCGAACAGAAGATCGATTTTCGGCATCCAGTTTCACATAGTCAGATATTATTTAGACTATACGTATTGCTTCTGCGTACCGTCTTAAATTGAGAGTAGGCTGTTGTTATTCTGCAAAAGAGATTCACATTACTGTCGTTATTCTGCAAAAGCGTTTCTCCTTCGCTGTGAAATCCAATTACCAAACTTCCGTGTACATTTTTGCTGGTGACGGTAAGAGGAAAAATTCAGTGCACAATAAATTTAATTTGAAACGCGACGAGCAGAGGAGTCTGTCGACGTGCAGAGTGCCAAAGTCAAATTCTTTAGATCGTAAAAGTCGACGCTTCTGACCGTGCGCCGTTCAGATACTTTCAAGCCGATAATCATATTTTCTTTACTGATCTGCTTTTCTATGGTGTGATAACGCCTCGATGCTGCTAAACACGTTAATACGTCAGAAGGTTGCAGAAATGCGTGACGCAAAGACTTTTTTTCTACCACTGTGCTGTTTGTTTAGTCTCTTTACAGTACAAACGTTGCTAATAAATATGTGTCAAGAGGTACTTAATTGTCCTTTGACACCTAATATCCTTTCGTTTCATATTAAACTGTTTTGGTTTCCATGGCATGTACCAAACTAGTACTTTCAAGCACTCTAGTAAACTTACTAACTGTTACTGTACTGTATTTCACACTCGATGGCATTCCATTCTCTATTAGCGGTGTGTATAGGTCGTGAACGGAACCGCATTTCCGCGCTATGATCTTTGTACCAGCAGAAATGATAAAAAATAAGGAGTGCTGACGTGAAAGTCACTGATATACATACTTCACATGACGTAATGCGCGCCCTTGTGATGCATGCTAGCTTGACAACGACAGTTGCACAATAGCGATCGGTCCTTTCCATTTTGACAGAAAGGTACTCTCTTTTTCCCGCTCACATATATTTGACAAGCAACAGGGAGCGTGATAATGGATCTGCAATGTGCAACCGAAATATTTCGCTGAATGTGACGTGTGAAACCGATCAGCAGTCGGAAACAGCGCGAAATCAGTGACGGTTATAAAATGTTCATTTAGCGCTGACTTTAAATAGAAGCATTACGGTAGACTTCGTGTAAGTGGGGGGTACTGATAGAACGATTTAATTTACGGGTTAAGCGGATCAGCCTGAAAAATCAATGCTGACTAGGCTGAGGGAGGAGTTAAGCAGGGTGAGACAATTTAAGTCGGACGAGAGTAGTTCGGGAAACAATTTCAGCGCCGATTGTTGTCGCATAACAATGGTACATGGCCAGTGCCGACGCGTATAGTGAACCGATTGCGCCTCCGCGATTGGTTCCTGTCCGAAGTATTATTCGTGTGGCAATTCCGGAAATCTTCCCAATACTCTGGCGCAATGCGTTGAAGTTACTTTAAGAGATTTCCGGCAAAACTACGTGTGTTTGAATTTCCAAAGGCAACGCCGATCACGAAGTGCGCCCGACATATTTCGCGCGCGACTTCAAGGCAGACGCTTTCGGAGCTTTGGAAATATCGATTCGACGGCTTAAGCTTATTTACGCTCCCGACAGTCAATTGGCGAATTTCGGCACGAAGTTTCGTCGGGAAAATTCTTCCCCCGACTGACAGACACTTTTCCTTACTTCGTTTCGTAGACAGGGCGAGTCGCGTGACCTTTCCTTAGCCGAGAGAAGTTCCCTCACCTCGCCCGCGGCAATCAGCGTACGTGTCGACGTGACATTTTTCGGAGGTTTTCAACGAGCTGCGAGAATCATCGCTTCAGCTTTCAAGCGCCGAGCGTCGCGAATCCCAGAACGCGTCGCTGAGATAATGATGCGTCGCGGTAAATAGCGAGTGCAAATTTTGCTCTTGCCGCGGCGGGGTGCAAGCTCGTGATACTTCTGATTAACGTCGAAAGCCAGGGTGGACGGGTAAGAGAGAAAACGCGCACGGACAAGATGTCCGATAATTATACACCTGCAATCTGTCGCGAGCGTAACTATTGTCGAGGTGCAAACAGTGTCCTGTTTGCGCGGAACAAACGATATCGCCGTTACCCCGCGTCTGTGTTTATGCACACCGCGGGAATCAAAGAATTACTGACCGCGGGGAAATCGGAGCACATTTTTCTTAACCCTTTGAGTGCCGTGATGGTCACCGGTGACCGACATAAGAGATTTTACAGAAGATACAAAAAATTTGCAATGGTTGGCAATAATTATTTTATAAATGCAGTTATTGTTAGAATAGTGGTGCGATCCTTTGATCTCTAATAGCTGCACATTATGCTGACCGGCGTAAGAGATTTTACTGAAGATCCAAAATATTCGCAAAGCTTAGCAATAATTATTTTATAAATGCAGTTATTGTTAGAATAGTGATGCAATCCTTTGATCTCTAATATCTGCACATTATGCTGACCGGCGTAAGAGATTTTACTGAAGATCCAAAATATTCGCAATGCTTAGCAATAATTATTTTATAAATGCAGTTATTGTTAGAATAGTAATGCGATCCTTTGATCTACAATACATGCACATTATGCTGACCGGCGTAAGAGATTTTACTGAAGATCCAAAATATTCGCAATGCATAGCAATAATTATTTTATAAATGCAGTTATTGTTAAAATAGTGATGCGATCCTTTGATCTCTAATACCTGCACATTATGCTGACCGGCGTAAGAGATTTTACTGAAGATCCAAAATATTCGCAATGCTTAGTAATAATTATTTTATAAATGCAGTTATTGTTAGAATAGTAATGCGATTCTTTGATCTACAATACGTGCACATTATGCTGACCGGCGTAAGAGATTTTACTGAAGATCCAAAATATTCGCAATGCTTAGCAATAATTATTTTATAAATGCAGTTATTGTTAAAATAGTGATGCGATCCTTTGATCTCTAATACCTGCACATTATGCTGACCGGCGTAAGAGATTTTACTGAAGATCCAAAATATTCGCAATGCTTAGTAATAATTATTTTATAAATGCAGTTATTGTTAGAATAGTAATGCGATTCTTTGATCTACAATACGTGCACATTATGCTGACCGGCGTAAGAGATTTTACTGAAGATCCAAAATATTCGCAATGCTTAGCAATAATTATTTTATAAATGCAGTTATTGTTAAAATAGTGATGCGATCCTTTGATCTCTAATACCTGCACATTATGCTGACCGGCGTAAGAGATTTTACTGAAGATCCAAAATATTCGCAATGCTTAGTAATAATTATTTTATAAATGCAGTTATTGTTAGAATAGTAATGCGATTCTTTGATCTACAATACGTGCACATTATGCTGACCGGCGTAAGAGATTTTACTGAAGATCCAAAATATTCGCAATGCTTAGTAATAATTATTTTATAAATACAGTTATTGTTAGAATAGTGCTGCGATCCTTTGGTCTCCAATACCTGCACATTATTTCCATTTTAGCCAATCGATTATTCACGGAATTATTTCGGTACAAATTAATTTACGTACGTCGCTGTCAGTGTGTGCATACCCAAAACTGAATAGATACCAAGGTGCGCGATAAGACATTAACCCTTTGACTGCTATGGACGCATATATGCGTTCATAGTCGACACCGATACATTTCGGCCGACGCATATATGTGTTCTCAATCGTTTCAATTTCTTACCCATTGCAGACTTAATTATCAATGTACGAGACGAATACCGATGCGTTCTTTATCAAATAATTTTCTTGCATTATTTAATTTGGCATAAATAAAAGAGTAAATAATTATCATTAAAACATAGTTGCACCTTACGTAATCGGTCAATAGAGTTCACACTAGCGAAAAGTGTTTCGTCTTCAGCGAGCGTTTTGGTCGGAAACATTCAGCAGTCAAAGGGTTAAATTACAAGATGCGATAGTGTTTTTAAGTGTTGGCAAAATTAGAGAGGATTAAGGTTGAAAGTAATGTTCCTGTATCGCGGAACGTTGTCATGAAACGGTATGTATATGACTGGCGTTGCTTTGTGCCGTTATAAGGTAGAGAAGCGTACGTCGTTTCCAAATCGTAGCTGAGAGCTTCTCACGGTGTTTATCGTCTTTAAAGTCTCTTGAAACGTGTCGGTGTTTATCTGTGCCGCTGAAGCTGTGTATCAGCGCGGATGATCTGTGCTCTTGCATTTCTCTGCAATTCCGTAAAGCACAATCCTACAACTGTCCCGCGTGACGATCAATATTTCCTCAAGCGTACTTGCGTTTCTTTGCACATTGTACCGAGCGATGATTGTTGACGGCAAATATTGACAATTAAGGCTTCCACTCATTTGCTTTGTAGAACGAAGATTTTGATTACAATATTGACCGTTTTCATTTAGGAACAATATATGTGTACCTTGCCAACGCATGTTGACATTATTCATGTAGAACAGAGTAAAGTTCATTATCATTCATGAAGAGTTGGCGAAATAAATTTTCCGAAATTCGCGTTACGCGTTCCTCTTGGGCTACTCAAGAAATTCCGGTGAGAACATTTGATATTTTGTCTCATCAAAACTTCTACGTGCTCAGGAGATACGTACTAACACCACTAATTGCTTGACAAAAACATCCATTGAAACTTATGAAACGGTGTACCTAGTATTTTAACATCGGCAAAGATGTAACATGTATACCAAAGTTATATGCGAGAATGATAATTTATCGATAAATACTTGAAGCACCCGATGCTCAGTAGATGTATTATCGCAGACGAGACTGGTCTGTGTCCAGCTTACGAACTGAAATACCGACTTTGCGCAAAATCGATCATATCGACGTGCAATTTACGTTTGGATAACATAGAATTGTGAAATCGAAAATGCTGATAACTACAGTCATTATGCCCTAGACGTTATAATGATTAGAACTTTAAATTGTGAGACATCGTGTTTCGTCCGAAAATAAACACAGTCATATATGAGTAATAATACAAGTAATTAATAAATTCAAAAATATATTCCAAGCTGAAAAATAATCGAAACGTTTTGAACACATGAAATACATACCAATTATATATTCAATTAAAGTGTTGAGCGACAACTAAGAGCTTTTTCTAATAAAAATAATAATTCAAGTAGAACTACTATTCTCCGTAAATATGAAACTATCTAAAATCACTAACATTAAAAAGGAATTTTGAAGAAACAAGTGTAACAGCGAAACTGTTCAAGTATTCAATGCAAATTCATAGTTAATGTTAAGTAAATTAATCGAGCACAACAATATAATACAACTAATAAATATATTCTAACCTAAAAAATATCCGACATCTTTTGAACATGTGGAATAGGTGCCGAATATGTATCGAATTAAAGTAAAAACTACAATTAACTTTTATTTGAATAAAAACAATAATTAAACTAAAGTTAATATTCTTATTGAGTATATAACTATCTAAAGCCTACCAAACAGGAAAGGAATTTTCAAAGAATGAGTATCACGACTGAACTGTTCAAGCATTCAATACAAATCGATATACTGCAATCGAGTACTGAGGGCGCTATATTCAGACAGCTATCGTTGCCGCGGAAAATCATCCTTTGAATGTGTTGACAAGTGCATGCTTGCATGATACACACATACATACAATTGGCACCACTAGAAATCTGAATACTACACTATTCTGGCACGTATCCGACAAATAAACTCGTTATTTCTTAGTAATTAGTTGCGAATAGCGGCCGTGTACAAAATCAGATATGTGAATGTGGTAAAACTCACCGGAAAATGATGTAAAATCCGTCAAACATGGTGTGTCTATGCCACGGCATCCCGCGTTTTCTGACACGCAAGCGTATCTGAACTCACAGCCAATTAGTTCAAATAAGTTAATGACCCGCACGAAATTAATGCGAAACACGTATTGACCCGTACGAAATTCACAAGACTATAACAGATCGGAGGGTTGCACAGTAAAGATAGCACAATAAAATAGTATAAATGCGGCAATTCGGCTCTTACGATCAGCACTGTGTCACTGCCAGACTCCGAGTGGGGTGTCTTAGAAAGCTGAGCTGTGATTGGCTGGTCCACAACAATGGCCGTAGGTCGAACCTGGTTGGTTGCCGATGGCAAGTCATTTCAGCGACTTCAAATTGTAAAGTTAGAACCTCATATTTACTGTTTCAGTCACACGAACGTAATAGACATAATATTTATTATTGATTTGATGTCCGTGTTTTCCACACAGCTAATGGTATAGTTTGGCATTGTCAAACTCACCGAAAATATTGTAAATACTATCGAGACCTACGGTTTCAAGTTCGTCAACATTTTGTCAACAATTTCGCTGTTTTGTTGTGTGGATAGGGGTGACCCAAATCATAGTCGAATGTCTCAATGAATTTAGTAAGTAAAGAGTCGGTAGTTAGAAGCACGCAGTGCAATTGCCAAGTTGCAAAACAGTTAAAATGGACAACCTAACCTTTTGCCACACTTACTGTGCTATCGTCAAGCTTAAAACTAAGAAAATGTCCTATAGGTGGGTACGTACGTATTGGGGGATCAATTCTTGATAATTATATTAACCCTTCTCAAACTTTTGAAATTGTAAACTATAATATGAATGTAATATTACTGAAAGTCTATTCTGAATATGGAAATCTTTATTAAACGCATTTGTGTAATGTATTGTAGATTATAGGAACTACGTACTTTACTGCTGTGAGGTGGTTGTAGTATAAGTGATGTTCTATCCTGTGTATCAGTTTTCTTATTAAGTGGAACTATAAAATGCAGATGGAGAGATTGTGCATTTTTTTTTACGTGTAATGCTTGTTGTGAACGTTGCTTCATATGTAATTCAGATTAAACTGCTTCTCGTCAAATCACTCATATCTGGTTCAGTTCCGTTATTATGTTTTTTCACTAAACTCAAATTGTAATACTGAACATTCAGTATTTGATATTGAATGTGAATCTTAATGGCATTGTTTTCCTGAGCTGTCACAGAGTCCAAAATTACCGTTGAATAGTTCATTGAAATCTTAAATGAAGCAATAGTACATAGAAATATGTATAGCTTCATGCAGCGCTTGTGAAGTTGTTAAAAATTTTATAATAATCCTCCAAATGTACTGCTAGAAAATTCTTAAGAAGCAGCAGCTAACCTCTAAAGATCATGACTATGGTACTGCCAAGCATAAATTGAAAAAGTGCTTTAAATATGACTGTTTATACATTGGGCGAGTGATACCTGAGTACTGAAATAATTTTTTTTCAAGTATCAGAATATTGATTGTAACTAAAAAATACAGATGACAGGAGTTACTCCTTCACTTGTGTGTAATGCTTTTAACTTTAGAGATATATTCTGAGTATGAATTTTGGTTAAATAATATCGGTTTGTCTGTGGACCATGTTAAACTGCTTTCTCATGAAAAATGATTTGCAAATTTCATCAGGATTATGTCCTGCCATACAAGAACAAATTAAAATTGTACACGGTGAATCATTAGTGCAAGTTCCATAATTTAACACTAATACGTAACGATTGTGTAATGTCTTTATTGGCAGACTGCTTGAATATTTTGAGGTCATTCTACACTTGAAAATAATGGAACTCGAAAACATCATCTTATCCTAGACAGTCGTGTTACAATGACGTTATGTGTTGCCTGAAACTCCTAGTCAAAGTTACAAAATTGATACGTTATGGTTCCAGTGTTTGCTTAGGGATATACAGTTCTAAGAAACAAACTGTATAGACTATAATTAATTTAAATTCTAATTAAAGAAACTGAAACGATAATTGTATCTTGTCAATCTTAGAAGATCTCTCCAAATAATTATATTATACACTCAATTACAGTTTTTAAAAATGTATGTTATACCATGGAACCTGTATTACTAATTCAGACTACACCGTTCTATTTGATTCTTATATATTAATATATAATTGTTATAAGCACTGCATATGATTTTTCAAGAGGAAGCAGATTGACGTGAATCATATATAAAGCAGTATTCACAATAAGTATTAGAGACGAACAAAAAGAAATTTTAATAAGAAAACTTATACGCATGATAGGACATCACTAATATCACACGCACCCTGTTGACATTTTTGAAGGTTCAGAAAAGGCTACTTTAATTTTCAAGAGTTGGTACCCCAGTACATACGTTACCACCTCTAAGACATTTTCTTAGTTTGAACTTGACAGCGACATAGTGCAGATTGCAAAGTGAAAGTTGTACTCCACACTTCAAAATATTGATATCATTATTTAATAAACTACATGAGACATTCCATTGTGATTTCACTCGCACCTAAAAATTCAGAAAACAGCTTTGGCGACATTCACACCGTGGCTTTTGATACTGTTTGTAACATTCTCTGTCAGTTTGATAATATTAAACTATGCCATTCACTGCATGGAAAACATGAAAGCAAATCAGTATTATATCTATTAAATTTATATGGCAGCAGTAGCTAATATTAAGATTTTAACCTTACTGCCTAGTTTGAAGCAGTAGAAAAGCATAACACCGGCAGCCAATCAGATTCGACCGGCAGCCATTGCTCTGAACGGACCAATCACAGCTCACCTCTTTGCGGCACCTCAGTCGGCGTCTTGCAGTCACACGGTGTTGATCGTCGCAGGTTAGCTCCCACATTTATACTATTTCATTGCGCTATTTTCATCATACAGCCCTCAAATTTGTTGTCATCTTGTAAATTTGGGACGGAGCAACACGTATTTCGCATTATTTTCGCTTGGGTCACTGAATTGTTCGAAATATTTGACTGGTTTCAGGTACGCTTGCGTGCGAGAAAACGCGGGACGCCGTGGCATCGAAATATCATTTTCGGCAGATTTTACGTCATTTTCGGTGAGTTTAACCACATTCACTTAAGTGATTTTGCACGCGGCCGCTATTCGCAACTAATTACAAAGAAATATCGAGTTTATTTGCCGGATTCGTGCGGAGATGTAACATTGAGATTTTTTGTGGCGCCAATTGTATGCGTGTGTGTATTACGCAAGCGTGCAATTGTCAACACACATGCAAACGATGATTTTCCGCGGGAACGGTACCTGTCTGAATACGGCGCCCTCAGTACTCGATTGCAGTATATCGATTTGTATTGTATGCTTGAACAGTTTTACCGTGATACTCAATCTTTCAAAATTCCCTTTCAGTGTAGTGGCTTTACCTAGTTCTGAATAATCTGAATAATTATTACAGAGTCCGATAGAATTAGAGGGTGTAGATTGCCGTCGGATATGGAATTTCTAGCACTTGGTACGATACGGATCATAATAATACGAAAAAAGTATGAGTGTAAACAATTCCGCGAAATGACCTGCCCGAAAGTGATGCGCAATCGTATAGGGGCCTCAGTCCCGTGTTGACATCCGTAAAGGTCGGATCGGGAGTTCGGAAAGTGATCGAAAGTGACAGATAGTTGTCCGACAAGCGCAATCGTGCTTTAATCATCAATCTAATAGCTTCTCAAGCTAATATATCATTAGGTACGTGGATTATTACTGTGCAAAAGTGAAGTGTAGTTGCCATGTGAACATTTTTGATGGACATTGACAATTAACTTTGACTGTCAATACTGGTAGTGACTTTTAACAGTGATTATTTGCAACTAATACAGATACCCAATATTAACAGTGCTATTAAATTCGAATATTAGTAACGTGTCAATAATCAATTTTCACAGTGATTATGAACAATGTACTTTACATCTTTATTTTAATGGTGCTGTTACTTGTGAATATCGACGGCGCATACACACTGTTCCTACATAGTGTATATTTATATTTAATGTGAATGATAAATATCAATAGTGATCGTAATATTGTGCCTATATATATTAGATACGTGGATTATTACTGTGCAAAAGTGAAGTGTAGTTGCCATGTGAACATTTTTGGTGGACATTGACAATTAACTTTGACTGTCAATACTGGTAGTGACTTTTAACAGTGATTATTTGCAACTAATACAGATACCCAATATTAACAGTGCTATTAAATTCGAATATTAGTAACGTGTCAATAATCAATTTTCACAGTGATTATAAACAATGTATTTTACATCTTTATTTTAATGGGGCTGTTACTTGTGAATACTGACGGCGCATACACACTGTTCCTACATAGTGTGTATTTATATTTAATGTGAATGATAAATATTAATAGTGACGTAATATTGTGCCTATGCTTACAGTGCAAACAGACAGCAGCAACAGCAATACTTTCTCACATGGGATGCAACAACAAGTGCCTACTTCTACTAACCCGTACTGTGGTTTTGCTTCTACTGTATGCTTATACTACCGTGGTGAGTCTCAACTATTCTTATTGCACAAGCATATGTACAATTTATTACTACATTGTTTTACACATTTTGGTGTTGATTTTCCACAACATTTTTCATATTGCACAGAATGGTTTGGTCGCGCACATCTTCAATTCATATGTATACTCGCTTTTCATATACCATGCGTATATTTATACGTTTTACACAGAATCATTCGCTTTAAAATTCCTAACATTATTGCGTTGTCCATTACATGGTACTTATTCCGATCGTTAAAAATCATATAGGTCACAACTCGCAGCGACCTCCACGCGGTGTGACCCGGACACTGTTATGCTTGAATCGGATGCTTTCATCTGAATCAAGGATCACAGTGACTAACCGCTGCGACTCGCGTTTTGTTTTGATCACCCAATGAGATGGTTCTACTAGATGTCAATGAACTTTCGTTAAACGTAACTTCACTTAGCCTTCCGTAACAATTAATGCATTCCTCGTACATCACGTCAGCATTCGCAGTAACTAAAAAAGAATTCCGTTGAAAAAACTACGTACATTTTTATTCTTGCTACCCTTCCCCTTTCTTTCAGCAACTTTGAGACCCCTCGTCGGTCTTTAGATTCAGTGTTGCTCAATGAAATTAGAATACTCGATTTCGAACGTAATTGCCTCCATCCGCGAATGTCGAGGCACGCGCGCGGTTCGGTCATCTCCATCCGCGAATGTTGAGATCCGCGAAATCGTTGACTTCCACCCGCGTGTGTCGAAGTCCGGGCGTCGCGATTTCGACAGCTTCTACCCGCGTGTGAAGCTCGCGAATTATAGTCAGTGCACAAGAATGTTCTATCACACATCCCGCTTATTCAACAATTAGTTAATTTCTTTCGAACTTTTTATTTCTCGAGTTTCATGAGTCGTTTTACACTTAAGACAATTTGCTTTCAACATTTTTAACGCGTATTTCGTTCATTGTACTTGCAATTCGGTATTGTAAAAGATGGGATGTGTCATAGAACATTCTTCAAATTATTGCGATCGCGCGCAATGCGATCTTAGAGTCAATTTTGCTTTTAAGTCCGCTTTTATTTCCCCGGAGTCGCACAGACTCTTTAGCTTCAACCCTTTGCAATAAAATGTAGAATCACGCGAAGTAGAGTCAGTGTTTGTTCGCCGTTACAAGTCCCCCTCGGTCGAACTATATTTTTCGCGTCGCGTTAGAGTCAGTGTTTGCTCGCCGCAAAATGTTTTTACTTTATTTTTTTTTTATTCATTTTTTTTTATTAAAACACCTCGGTCGCGAACACGTATACCGAAACGCATACACCGCGATCGCGTATTATAATAGTAGAGTCAGTGTTGCTGCGCCGATTTAAGATCTTTCGGTCGCGAAATTCACAATTATTATTTCGTCCGCGAAAGTAGAGTCATGTTCGCCGGTAATATTATATTCGGTCGCGAAATCCGTAAATAACTTCGGGCGTAACGCGTAGTAGAGTCAGTGCATCAAGAAGATGCCTGGTCCAATCTGAGAGGATGGAGGACTGGAGGCTAGGAGTCCGAAAACCGTTGAATCTGAAAGGATGGATGACTGGAGACTAGGAGTCCGAAAACCTTTCAATCTGAGAGGATGGATGAGTGGAGGCTAGAAATCCGAAAATCGTTCAATCTGAGAGGATGGATGACTGGAGGCTAAAAATCCGAAAACCGTTCAATCCGAGGGTCTATGATGCCTGGGTCTGTCCATACGATGGTTCTTGAGAGTCCAAAATCGACTGCCCTCATCCCACAGTTCAGAATGCAGAATCCAGAACTTGAGGGTCTAGGAACTGAGGGTCAAGGATCCGTCGATGGTGCGTGTTCCAGTGGTATGCTGACAGGGGGTGAGTGAATTTTTAAGTCCCTCCGGTCACTCAACCATGTCGTAGGGCGAATGGTCCGAAGCGGCACGAGTGACTGGTTGTAATTATTCTTTCAAATGGTTATCAATGGCGAGCATAGTGACCGCGAGTAGACTTTTCGCATTGCGAGAACTCTGCTCGTGAGTGGCAATGTTAGGCACATTTTTCATGTCTGTGTATTAGCTCAGGCTAGGCCTCCCTTGCTCAATTTCAATTTAATACATTTGCTCGCGTACGCGGTCGCGTTTGAATGTTTTACGTAAAAAAGTTGCGCACATTCAAAGTGCTTCGATAAAGTAGAGTCAAAATTTGCACTAAAAGTTGTTTAATTACGGCTTTTAGTATAAAGTTAAAGTCGCGTTCTAGTAGAGTCAATACGTTCGTTTTTAAGAACGTACCGTTTGCGCCCGTTTTTAATTAGTTTAATGAGCAAGATGGCATTTCGCGACAAGTAGATCCCATCATAGAGTGACATCGTTTGTTATATTTTTGTGACATAGAAAAGTCGCTTCTATGATGGGATCGCTTGAGGAAGTTTGTTTTTCCATGTTAGAAACATGAAAACAAACAGTCCAGTCAGTAATGCATGCTAATTTTTGCTTTCGATATGAAACTAAATTAAAGTCGAGTCAGTAATGCATGCTAATTTTTGCTTTCAATATGAAATTAAATTAAAGTCGAGTCACTATTGCATGAAAATCTTGCTTTTATTAGAAAATCAAATTAAAGTCGAGTCATTTTGAACAAGAGAAATGAATGAAACAATAAAGTTACGACATTAGTCCGCTTAGAAACGTACACAATTAGAATACTACTAATCTTAGCTCAGGATTCTTTCAGCAAGCACGGTTTGTACACTTTTTTTTGGCCGTACTCATGTCACTAAGGTCTGCAATGATGCATGTGCCCAGGTGCAACATGCATGGTTTAGACCGGTGAGTACGGTTTAGTTTTAAGGCGTAGATTGGCGATTGTATTGTGATAATGACTGCCGACGTACATGCCACTGTATGAATGCGTAGTGGTGTGTGGCGTGTACGTCGGGTAGAGCACAAAATGACCATTACTTTTCGTTTTCCGTCAATTATTAAACATTATCTCATTGCGTACTTCAATACGCCGATATGTTGCCCGTGCGGTCTACATATCGTCTTTTTTTAATTATCCAATAAAGAGTTCTGTGCGGCACTTGGTCGTACAGAATATTTAATAAGTCGAGTCACGCGTTAGTTTGCTCGGTCATTATACTTTACAATCGATTTCAGCATCGGTACGTACTAGTTGATAAGGGTATGAGTCAGTTTTGAGCTCGGGTGTCGGAGACGTCCCGGGACGTACTCTCTAGGGTTAGGCTCTTTTGCACCCGGGCGGTTGTGTGAGAACCGTGGAGTGATTGTGTTGGTGTGAATGTTTTGCTCTTTTTAAATATAGCGTTAGGTAGGCAGGTAGCATACTTTCTCGGTGTGAATGATGAACTAGACATAAGTAGGTAGGGCCAAGATAGGCTATCACTCAGATTCTAGTCATTCATAATTAGGGAAATTTCAAAGTGATTCGCCTAGACTTGGGTTTACTTAACTCGTGCGACCATATGTATTTTTCCTGCGAAATCGCGTTATATCAATTACTGTTGAACACACTGCAGTTGTGCTCAGTGCAGTCTTACTTTTTCGTTCGTGAATATATACCGATCTCAGTACGTGTTTCTTAATAATTGGTCGCGCGAGTTAAGTCTTAGTTATAAGATAGCAATTACTTTAATTTTAAGCAGAAATACGTATACATTGCACACACGAAGTACATCTCATTGCACAAACGAGCGAATGTAATTTCGTACGAAAGCACATAGTATCGTGCTATGCGTATGAAGTTACGTTCCTCATTGCACTACCGAGATGCATTTCATTGCACAAGTGGAGTACGTATTTCGAACTGTTCGGGAAGTTCGGTTAAATGTTCACGTGTACGAGCCGCCGAAAATTCACTCTCTAATTCGACAGTATAAAGTATTACTTCCGCGGTAGCACTTTATATGACAAAATTAAAGAGTTAATTTCGGCAGTGCCTGCGTGTCAGCCCTTGCTCGCGAAATTTTCACTCGAATGTTCATATGCCGTACAAACATAGTGTCCGAAAGGCAGGTATCAGCGTTTGTGTCGACGCGTGCACTCTCGAAAGCAAAGACGGAATTTTGCCTTCTGCACTACGAAAAAATATTAATCGGAAATATATGTGTATATATTTCCCATTAATTGACACATATGTTATTATATGTACAATATATTAGCATATGGGACATTATTTTATATTGACACAATTGAGTATTCCGTCTCTGCTTTCGAAGCAGTGGACGAATCGATGTAAAACTGATACCTGTTTTAACTCCCGAACAGTGGGGACTTGCTTATGCATGTCCGAAGAAAGAAGAGGCTATTTGATAAAATAGTCGAAGCGGCCCGGAGAAGAGGGCTTTCGTCGTGGGATTAGTTCCACGTTAGTCACTATGCTCGCCATTTCAAATGTCTACGTAAATGCTTGCTCATTTTTTAGGCAAGCAATTACGTCTTAAACGCGTACGCGGTCGCTCGATAAAGTCTCAATGCACCGCTAGATCAATTTATTTACTGATCGAATTATTTCTTAAAAACGTTTGGGATTTAAGAAATAATTTTGGTAATTGATAAATTGATTTATGTTGGTTGCTCGCGCTCGCGTAAATTCCGCTGTCCGTTTGTCCGAGTAGGGAAATTAAAATTTTGATTCGCGGTAAAATAATTTAAAAGCCACTATCGATCGATACGATGACTAGCGCCGCTCAATTGATGCATTTAATAATTTTATCATTTTTTCAATTTCCTCCGATATTGAAAAGTGATACATTGTTTTAAATGAATCAATTTTTCTTGGTTGCTCGCGCTCGCGGTTTCGATTTACGATAAAATAAATTTGAAGTGGCATTATCGATCGATATGTTGACTAGCGCCGCTCAATTGATGCATTTTTTAATTGTATCATTTTTTCAATTTCTTCGGATATTGTAAAGTGATATATTGTTTTAAATGTATCAATGTTTGTTGGCTGCTCGCGTTCGCGCGTAGGCGTTTTATTCATTTTGCGAATATCTTTTGATGAAAACTTAGAACCGCGTCAATCAGAAACATATCTGACCTATGATTACAATTTCTATGTACCTATGAGAATATATTGCATTTCATCTATGACTATACATAACATGTACGAAAAAGTATATAGCGAGAAATGTTGAGCACTGCTTAAGCAGGCTACTATTTTTTATATTGTTTTGTCCGCGGCATGTTACTTGCGAATGCTGACGTGATATCAGATAACTTTATTTTGTGGATTTTTTAATTTTTCATACCCAACAAATCACCTGTTGTTGATTGTTGGTGTTTTAAATTATACATTTTTTTAAATGTAGTTGCCATGTCGTTGGGTGTTTTTGAATAAAGTCAAATTTTAGAGTCATAAATTCAGAAACAAGATTCAAAATTTTTACTTCTTTTGGCTGCTATTCGGCTATTCCGGCAGCCAAACTGTTTAATAAACTTTTCTTTCAGCTTTATTAATCCAATCTGCTTTCTGTTTAGTCGCTGTATTCCCATATTTTGAGACAGGGATGGACTTTACTGGTACACATACTCAATTGACGATGTTCCACTTCACTTTAATTGGTATCAGATAATAATAAACTTACGTTTAATAAACTTTTCTTTCAGCTTTATTAATCCAATCTGCTTTCTGTTTAGTCGCGGAATTTCCATATTTTTAGACAGGGATGGACTTTACTGGTACACATACTTAATTGACGATGTTCCACTTCACTTTAATTGGTATCAGATAATAATAAACTTACGTTTAATAAACTTTTCTTTCAGCTTTATTAATCCAAGTCGCTGTATTCCCATATTTTGAGACAGGGATGGACTTTACTGGTAAACATACTCAATTAACGATGTTCCACGAGATAATAATAAACTTAAGTTTAATAAACTTTTCTTTCAGCTTTATTAATCCAATCTGCTTTCTGTTTAGTCGCTGTATTTCCATATTTTGAGACAGGGATGGACTTTACTGGTACACATACTCAATTGACGATGTTCCACTTCACTTTAATTGGTATGAGGTAATAATAAACTTAAGTTTAACAAACTTTTCTTTCCGCTTTATTAATCCAATCTGCTTTCTGTTTAGTCGCGGAATTCCCATATTTTTAGACAGGTATGATCTTTACTGGTACACATACTCAATTGACAATGTTCCACTTCACTTTAATTGATATGAAATAATAATAAACTTTTCTTTCAGCTTTATTAATCCAATCTGCTTTCTGTTTAGTCGCTGTATTCCCATATTTTGAGACAGGGATGGACTTTACTGGTACACATACTCAATTGACGATGTTCCACTTCACTTTAATTGGTATGAGATAATCGCTCTTTGTTTCTTCATTCATTTTTTAATTCTTCCTCTAAAAGTACTTCTTCTTTATTTGTAAAGTCCGGATATTTATTTTTTATTTTCGAAGTATTTATCCAACTTAATTTTTGTTGCAGGGTACGCTTCATTATTTGGATGGCTGATGCTAATGTTTACCATCATAGTTCCTCTTATTCGTGATGTTCTCATTTTTTAACTTTTCCTACTTTTCCTATTTTTTTTTTGTTTCAATGCATTCTTATATGTCTTTGCATGCAGTTCTTTGTTTTTTATTTCAATGGCAGTAATACGATTTACTTTTTTTCAGGCAGAGCATCCATACCTACCTGTCTCATACTCAACTGCACTTAACATGTAAGTTATTTGTAATCATGTACTTTTCTCTGATGAATATAAAATAACAACTTTTATTTACAAAGTCACAGTGCGAATAGCACATGCTAAATTGGATTATTATACATTTTCACTTCGTAATTTTACAAATGCCTGTGATAATATACAATAGTTGCACGTAAGATAAATTTTTGTTTATTTGCAATCAGTTTCAGGTGGGCTTTGTTTGCTTACAAATACTCTTGTTTTTATTTGTTTCTTTTGCCAATATTACTTCAATCTGCTTTTTGTTTCAGGTTTTACATCTTTATCTGGGGACACTGGACCGAAAATTACTGTCATCTATGATCGAGTTACAAAGTTACACTTACCTATAGTTTATGGCCGTGTAAAATTTAGGTGATGCTTGATTTATTTTAAATTTCTGCACATTTTTTAAAAAGGTTTGTAACTTTTTTAATATATTAATCGCTTCCAAGTTAATCCCCCAATCTTTTTTGTATTACTCTTCAATCATTAGGCATCATTGTTGTATTTCATTAATTTCAGGATAAAACTTTGAAAAAAACCTCTTGATACGTAAATATTTAATAAAACAAACCTCTTGAAGCATGAAACTGTTTAACTACAAAACTGATTAAAAATTCAAAATCAAAAAAATATGTCCCGAAATTTAAACGCATAATACATGAATAAAATTATAAAAATACAATAACGACAAATTATAAATGAACAAAGACCCATAAACAATAAGTAACAAATTAAAGAAAATACAAAAAACAACTTAATATTCATTCTGCGTATCGTTAACTTTTATGTCTCCTTTCACCTATATTGTTCGTTTAACATACTAAGTTTTCCGTAGTTCTTCCATTATAGCTTTTCCCTTTTCAGCTAGGTACTCAGCAATACTCAAGATTATGCGCATCACATTCTACAGGAAACGCAAGACCATCAACTCCTAGATACTAAGTACTATAGAATAGCATCATCTTAGTCCTAAGTTCGATACCGATAGATTTAAGTAGAACTTAAGTCACACGATCATCGCTTCACCGTCATTATCATCATCATTAGATTTTGTGAAGAACAATAGACGGGCTTCTCCTGTCTACTGTTCTCCTCGGGTAGGTCAATTTCGATTCCAAATTAGTCACTTATCGAACACATTTTCCACGCGGAAATGGTTTCGATGAATGAGTTAGTTTGGAATCATTGCTTGCAATAATGGTTGGGTGGATGGGATCGTTTTGGGAATGGGTTGGGTCATCATACACAGCGCCTCCACGCGGTATGACCCGGGCAATCGTTATTATCCACGATGTAAAAAATTATACTTTACCGTGGATCATAATGAGCTAAAGGCTGTGCGTTTAGGATAATTCAACCCATTCACCTTTTTCAGATTTCAATTTTTATCCGAGTATCTGGCGTCATTTAGCCGAACTGGTCTTATGCGAAACCCAATTTTTTCGAAGATCGTGATTTACTCGATCCTAGATTACTGTCGGTCTTTTTCATTCACACCGATCTTCAATTCTGGCTGTGGTATTGTCCGAAAAATGTAAAAACTTAAGAATAGATAGAAAACGGTCACGTCTCATTGCCTTGTTTATGTGTGTGTTCGCATACATGTCGTTGTTTGACCAATACAGTCTAATTTCTGGCGATTGCACAATACCCATAATAAGCAATATGCCAAAAAAAGTATTCATTTCATCTCTTGTAACAGACTGCCAGTCCTCCTGGTATATTCTACTGCTAGATGAAGAATTATTTATACTTTGAGTAGCAAACTTATTTGTTTCATCAACTATCTTCTCTACTATGTAATCCGTGAAGAATAGTTTGTATAAGGCAAAAGGGTCATTACAGTCAATATTTTTATGTAAAAATTCCTCTTCTTCAGAATACTCATTTATTACTACGGTTCTTTCTCTTTACTTCCTGCCATTCTTCATCGTGATAGATTCATCAAATCTTCTTCCCCCGTGGAACATTCACTCTTCATTGATAACATTAACAAAATCCTCGTCTGAAGAGGAAGAAAGTCCAATCTTGCCGCTTTTCTCCTGCTTTTATTTTTCACCCGAATCACTTATTTCCATATCCATGTTATCTATTTTTTATAATTAAAAATTAAAAAAAAAAAACATTCTAATCACCTTTCTAATTATACTTACTGTCGGAAATTTGTGGTCAGGATGAAAAAACGGCACGAGTTACAAAACTTGCACAATAAGATCTCAATGTACTGCAGAGCAGAGCTCGGCATCTGAGGGGAATAGCGCTCGTGAGGCTTCCCAAGTCACGAATATATCGTGCTCCGTTCGCGCGATTCCTATAATCTAAGAAGCGACGGACTGTAGGAATACCGGGGAGCGTGGAGAGGAAGCAGCGGAGGAGATGAGGAATAGTGGTGACAATTTGCCGAGCTCTGCTGCAGAGCAACAAACAACGCGTATGCAGGTCTGAACAGGCAATAATCACGCGCCGCCAGATGAAGCGCGATGTTAACACTTTGCGGACCGGGCATTCTATTGCTAATCGTACCCAGTGGCCGGGTATTTTTTTGCGTCAAATATCTTTAAATTAGTGATGATTTGTTAGTAGTTCACACGTTGACTGTCACGGTGGTCACCGGTGACCGGTGCAAAACATTTGACTAAAAATGCAAAAAATTCGCAATGAAGCCTGTTTGGAATCTTGTAAAAGCAATTTCTATTGGAACGGTGCATCCTAATAGAGCAAAATACGTTTGGCAGTCAACCTGTTAAAAATCATTGTCCCGTGAAATATTTATTTTTAACAACTTTAAAAATAAATGTTTTTTTAATATTTATGAATAGGTAAAAATGTGTTAAAACTAAACATTTTTTAAAGTATGATATTTCGTAAAACATGACACTAAATGAAGTGGAACACGACAAAGTTCTCACAAATATTCATATTCTCGTCATCACTTGATGTATCCGTTAAACTGTCCGTAAATAATTCTGTCACATTGCTAATCGTTTTGTCGCTATACATATTTCAGAGCTTCAAATAATTAATTCGCAACACAAATTACGAAAAACTGCGGCTGACAATCACGTAGCAACTGTGTGATATCTCGTCACCTGCCTCAAACGACAGAATATGCAAGACGATATATCTCGTCAATGGCCCCGAACGACGAAATAGCAATGACGAGATATCTCGTCATCCGTCCGCAATATGTTAATTTGAGTGCCGCCTCATAGCAAAACAAATGAAAAACGGCCCCGGCGTGAACGTGTTAAAGTCACTGTTCGTAGCTATCAATATCTCTGATTACAACTCTAACATAATCAGAAACGGTTCTGTATCCGTGATTCGACTTAGTAAGCAAGTAGAAAACTTGACGCATGGCGCGGCTGGACTGTTCTGCTTAGGATTCACTGTCGGTTCAGAGTTGTGTACGGACGGGTAGTCGGTAAATGTGCGTGCTTCGAAACATCGCACCGTCGGACTAGAAGCTTTCCTACCTGAATTCCACCTGAAACACGACACAGTGTCAAAGCTTGGTGTTTTATCCATTGAGTTGTGTATACATCGAAAGGTTTAAACGTTTAATAATTTTTGTCGCTACTAACGTGTTCCTAAACGTAGTACAGGATTTTCGAACAGATATTCTAACAATTGCGTGACGTAAAACGTAATCGATAAATCTAACGTAACGCACTGCATGTGTGAGTTTTCAAACGCTGATATGTCGAAAATCGAAAGTGCTGGGACAGCAGAAACTTCGCGGAAACATTTTTATTCGCGAATTGTTGTTTGGATTGTAACACGTTTGTTTCGGCGTTACAGGGTATTCATTGATTGAAACAATTCGGAAAAACGTCCGGTGTTATTGAACGATATACCCCCTAACAGCTTGCGTCCCATACAGTCCAATCGCGCTGTTCAGATTTTATGTCAAAAAGTACAATCGACCGCGATGCGCATACGACAATACACTTTCACTTTTTATTCTTTGCACAGGGTTTTTTTTTTTTTTTTTTTTTATAATATAAATAGTATGAATAATGTATTTTGTTTCTAAACATCATTAGTTTGATATACATTTGTTCGATAAAGACAAACATTATCGCGTCAGGGAATTTAATTAACGCTTCTATTGCGAATAGAATTTTTATGTGAAATTCATATACAGCACAGTAGCAACGGCGCATGTTTTTATCAATGTATTGTATTTACTTCGATTTGACCATCCTTAGAGATTGTAAATTTTCAATATAATCGGCAGTCAAGCTCTGTGGATTATCAATATTATTTTATTGTTGTCTGGCTACTGCCGACCTAGTAGAATTTCCTATACACGTGTCAGGTTTTAGTTTATGAAATATCGTCATCGATTACAATTCGTAAATAGCGTGTACCGTTTCTAACAAACATATAAACATATTCACTTTACACGCGGTTGTATTCATTATCGCTTCATGTTTTATAACTTTTTTTTTCATCCATAGAATAATTCTACGTAATGCCGAATTTGTTACTTTGTTCGATTTCCTGTATACATATTTGGTTGATATTTACGATTACGAAATTTTTACAATCGTGATATAACAGAAAGGGACCCAACGCACAAAGGGGAAAAAGGAAATTCTTCCAACATAAAACTTTACCCTACGCGTACCGAAGTTGTTTCGTATCATTGCGTTCGATGCTTACAAGGTTTCTTCATCGTCCGATTGATCTTTTCGTCCTTTCTAACTCGATTTCAAAAACTTTTTTCTTAACCGAATTCTCCCTACTTCCTTGTTCGGACTCGCTGCCCGATTTAGTTTAAAGCTGAAATATTTCCACCTCTGCCCGTCACGACGAATTACGCGCCTGGAATATGAGGTTTTCTCGCGTTGCAAGAAAGGCCAACTCATGGGGAAATGTCCGTTCGATTAAACATTCGCTTTCGCGTAGAAGTACTTTCTCGTCTGAGTACTCGCAGTTTTCCGTTTGCTCGCTGGATACTTTTCCGCCGCCACATACACGTCTATATTATCAAGGTTCATTCGTCAGAACTCGGCATCTCTTTCACGCGAGTTAGAAGAAGAATAACAATAAAGACGCGGGGCGTTTCTCGTGAACGGCATACTAAGAAGTTAAACGTGTGTTTCTCGCGAACTCTTCTCTGAAGTCGGGTAACGTATCTTGCGTGAACATTTCGTATTTCGCATTTCGTCGTATAGTAGTTAATATAGAGAATGCAATTTAGTTCACGTCTTTAATTATATTACGAGTATATTGCGCATTCTCGCTTCTATATATTATCTTGTTTAATTTATTGGCTTTCCGTTTTGTTTAGTATATACATTTTAAGTTATATATTCTTCGGGCTAACCTGTCGACTTTCTGTTCTTTCAGTAGAATTTAAAATTAACTTCGCGTTGATCGGGGAGCAATGATACGCGTTATCAGATCGACGAATGGTTAATAAATGATGAAATAGCTCATGCAAAAGAGAGTCTTCCGGCCGTGTTCAATTATCGTGAAATTGATTACCACGTGCAATTTCCCTTTCACTAGCTAGAAACACCTTTGTGATGAAGCACGCGCAGTAAGACAAGCTTTAAACTTGCTCTGGAAAATTGACAGTATCTCCTCGTTTTGTTTTTTCCCTTTTCTCTTTATTATCATGTATTGATTTTGGCGCGACATGCGATTCCACACAACGAGGGTGTCATCGATAAGCTTGATTTTTGATGACCGAAAACAAACTGACCGCGTAATAATGTTCCCGCTACTCATACAGCCATTTTGCGTCTCCCAAAATTTCTCCCGAATAACAAGAATGCAAGAATCTCGCGTATCTTAGGAATATGTCCATTTTAAACATAAAATGAATTATTGGTGTACATGATGTATTGTATTTTAATACCGAACGTAAATTGATAAATTTATTTTGGTTGCGAAAAAATGTGGATCGCGACGGGAAAACAAGTCATAACTTCGGCTAGTTTAGTTTATACCGGTTTAGCGTCGTTTGTTGTTAAATGTTTGTCTGATCAGAAAGAAGCTTAACACGTTGACTGCCAAGCGTATTTTACTATATTAGAACGGCGATGCTATGAAATACTACAGCGTTTGACTAAATTATGCAAAATGTAAATAATGTGCAGGTACTACAAACCAAAGGATCGCATCACTATTCTAACAACAACTGCATTTATAAAATAATAATTGCTACTCATTGCAGATATTTTGGATTTTCAGTAAAATCTCTTGCGTCGGTCACCGGTGACCATCATGGCAGTCAAAGTGTTAAGAAAATTTGTGATAGTTTTAAGAATTATCTGGCCCATGCCGTATGTTCGGGTAGTCAATTGCAGAACTCCGCTCGGTTTACTTGCGAAGCCATACTTGCGAAGCGTGCGGCATTAATGATGCTAATTGACCCCGCAATTTCCGGACATGAAATCAATTCCGTTCGATTGATCCAGCCGCAAACGTCTCCGAGCGCGATCACTTTCATCACATTGTGAGAAGCCGGCCGTTACGAGCTTTAAGCACATGTCTGATGACGACAAAACTCAGAATAGCTCGCGTGAAATTTCTTCTAACTACGTAGTATTCAAGCAATTTTCTATTTGCTAACGCGGTAACAACGAAGAACACACGACAACGTGCGAGCGTGTTTATTTTTTTAGCAATAATAAAAACCGGGACGCACTTGCGAAGCATCAAATTTGACACGGGGGGAAAATAACTTAAAAAATTCCGCACCGCTCTTCTGTCGTTCAGGCGACTATAAAATAAAATGTAACGTGCCCCGTGGGTTTTAAATAACATAGAACGTCTCTCCTTCGCCGTGGCTCTTACGCTTCTTTTTATCGCGCGAATATCTGCTAGTGCACTACTGCTGTTTTGTCTCGCTTATGAATTACGCCGATCCCGAAAGTCGGGTGAAAGGGTTGCGGGGTTACAGAACTCACTCGTTCCGTTGGAAGGACACGAACGGCGTAGGTATCGGATTAACGATACGCATTCAACGGTGCTGTGCCGAGCTGGCTAGTATTATCCGGTGCATTCGGTTTGGACCGATGCCGTGCACCTCGACGCATGACGTGTAAATACAGACTATTGAGAAAAATACGCACCGGTGAGATAACACATACAGCGATATGAGAAAGGAGGACCAATTAAGGCCCGGATCGCGTGATCAACAAAAATCACATGTCGAATTTACCTTCTTTTCGTGTTAATGGAACGTGTGTTACGTCGAACATTTTAGTTTAATCAAGTCATAATTGAACGTGTAGGTATTAACACTCTACCGACCGCTATTGACTGAAGATGCCACTCACTAACACAATGTATGTGCCTATTTGTAAAGCTTTATAACTGAAAAATACTTTATGTGTTGTTGAGAATCCTTTGGTTTCAAAGCAGTGTAATTTTATTGTCATTTAGAATTGTCCTAATATCATCTGATATTTATTTTATCTAATATAACCGTCTAATATCGTTGACCACCGAAAAGTCGAAATCGGCTAGCCGATTAATCGGCTATATCCAGGAATTGTGTAAATGTGTTGTTGAGCAGTAATTTTATTGTCATAAAACCGAAACGTGGATTAATCGGCTAGCGGTCGTTAAAGTGTTAATATACAAATTAATACAGATATTTCGCGGCTCACGGTAGAATCATATCGTAAAAACACCTGGTACCCGGAAAATATTGTAAGTGGAACATGCGTTTTACATATACGCTCATCCTGTCGAGCTTCATTCCTTATTGCTGGCCCTATGTTTCAATTAGTAGCAATTTGCCGCCATAACTGCCACGCAGGCGGTCCTTGTCTCTCTTTTTCGTTTCGTTCTCTCCGATGTTTGGAACTAATCCATAGGCATCATAAAAGTATATGTATCGTAAAAATGTGATGGTGTTCGCCGGGACAAGAAGCGGTGGCAGTCAACCTGTGCAGCGTTGAAAGGCGAAGTAGCTATTAAAGGAAGCCGCCGCCCCTTCTTGAAGTGCCACCTGAAACCCTATAAAGCAAAATTATGCTAGTAATATCGCATCACGAGCCGCATCA
The DNA here is from genome assembly GCA_033815515.1 of Cryptocheilus praepositus. Classification (NCBI taxonomy): domain Eukaryota; kingdom Metazoa; phylum Arthropoda; class Insecta; order Hymenoptera; family Pompilidae; genus Cryptocheilus; species Cryptocheilus praepositus. The sequence goes on along the minus strand of JAWWQZ010000035.1, from coordinate 13,644,271 downwards.
CGGAGCCCACGGCAAGAGAGCCCGGCTGTACAAAACTTCGAACTTCAGCTTTCGCCCTAGCGCGACTAGTTTTTCCGAAGGTCAGCCTTCAAGACAAGTTGTAATATGTTGCAGATACGATAGAGTCTCGATAGGCGACAGCTGTTCGCCCTAGCCCGAAAGACGGCAATGAAATGTGCTTCTGCTTCCACCTGAGCGGAGTAGGAATTTATTCGAGAAAAAATGAATTTTCTAAAACCGCTGAAACGAGCATATAATGCAGCTTTTAAATGGAAATAATTAAATGGAAATTGTGCTAGTAATATCGCATTACGAGCCGCATCACGGAGCCCACGGCAAGAGAGCCCGGCTGTACAAAACTTCGAACTTCAGCTTTCGCCCTAGCGCGACTAGTTTTTCCGAAGGTCAGCCTTCAAGACAAGTTGTAATATGTTGCAGATACGATAGAGTCTCGATAGGCGACAGCTGTTCATGATAGGACCTAGGTGAACCCGGTAAAGACGGCAATGAAATGTGCTTCTGCGTCCACCTGAGCGGAATAGGAATTTATTCGAGAAAAAATGAATTTTCTAAAACCGCTGAAACGAGCATATAATGCAGCTTTTAAATGGAAATACCGTAATTCGCTAGGTAGTTAACTCAGTGCGTATGGGTCACGAGAAGTTTCGCATATGTCAAACGTAACGAGACAGGTTACGAGATATCACATTTTAGTGCTTATTTATACGAGCGTATCAGTGACGCGGTAAATTAAATGTAAGTTGATTTGACTGTCCGCTTGTTAACACTGACCGCCATGGTGGTCATCGGTGACCGGCGCAAGAGATTTGATTGAAGATCCAAAATATTCGCAATGAGTAGCAATAATTATTTTATAAATGCAGTTATTGTTAGAATAGTGATGCGATCCTTTGGTCTTCGATACCTGCATATTATTTACATTTTGCATAATTCAGTTAAACGCTGTAGTTATTCATTGCATCGCCGTTCTAATATAGTAAAATACGCTTGGCAGTCAACGTGTTAAGGTAATAAATTCTTGCGATAACTCATGACAAAAGCGTCGCGAATTAATACATGTTAGTGTGTCGAAAAACTGGAAGAGAATTGGTTAGTATCAAAATGCTTGTGCGTACGGTACTAAGTGTTTAAGCGCGTGCAAAAATTTGTGGAAAATAAAAACACGTTGGTTGAGAATAGGATCGTATGTAATGTCTTAATTTTGTATAGATATTCCGCTTCTGACTGCAACTCAGATTTTTTAGGCGTAGGGTATTTTTTGGATATTGTCAGTGGCAGGAACTGAAGGATACCGCGTAGGCCTGTGAAATATTTGTTGACCTTTATTTAATCACAGTTTTTCTCGTTTATCGACGAGTCGATCCGCGCACAGCTTGTTTCATGCTCAACGTAATAGCCGCATGTTTATGCATTTTTTTACAGCCCGCGGACGCATAGCATTTTTTGTGACAGCTCCTTCATGTGAGGAGTTACCATTTTCATCCTGTAAAATCAAAACCAATTTCGTGTCCTTCAATGCGAACGTGAGCAACGGGTATACGCGTCCTTCGTTCTTTCCCTTCATTTTCGCCTTCACCTACTTCGACTAACATCGAAGCATCACCTTTGTCCATGCGTCTATAGGGAATAGTAATCCCGAGTTTACCCTTCCAGTCTACCTCTCATTCCGGACCGGATTTAATCTGACACCAAAAACTACATGGTGTGCCGAGAAAAAGGTGTTTTATTACGGTGCAATTATCGTTCTGCTCACATATCAGGTTTATCGCGGGAGAGGGATAGTTTCAATCGAATTTTCCAGATTACGTTTGGAGAGTTGTTGAAATATCTTCGCATGATTCAATTCATGACACATTCGCTGTCTATCGAGTTTTTAGTGAAACAATTAACCCGTCCGCGATAAGAAAGCTTTTCAACTGATTAACCCATTGACTGCCACGCAAATTTAGCGCGTCTTGCCCTGGGTGCCACAGTTTTATTTGAAAGAAGACATGAAGTTTTACAAAATATAATATTATTAAGTTTCTGATATAATATTGTAATTGTAAAATTGTATGGCATTTACAGTATTTTTATTGAAAGAAAAACACTTTTGGTACAGACGCTTACTACGAGATATCTCGTAGTTGGCAGTCAATGGGTTAATAATAGGGCAAATATTTCGTGTTACAATTAATAATACAATCGTACCTCTTCGCCGCGGAAAATTGTTCGATAGATACCTGAGGTACTACGTCCGAGGAAAAAGATAAGTGGGAATCTGCTAGCGAGCGGGAAAGGTAATGCGCAGAGATGTGTTTCTACATCATCGAATATCGTCTTACCAAAGTTACGCAAGAGTATCCTCGACAACGAGCGATCCTGATTTTATCAGTCGTCTCTTCCCAGGGGTATAAGGATCTAGTTCGGTTTTTGTTCAAGACATCGATGCTATTTCTGCAGGAATACAATCGCGCGTGATTCATTCTTTCATTTTCGGGGTTAGAGATGATCTGGCGTAAGATTCGATTAACGAGCGTTCGTAAGAAGATTAACCGAACTGTTGTAATAATTTAGCTTAATCGATCTAATCGTAAGAACCAATTTACCCGCGACACCTTTAATTAGTTCGGACGCGCGGTAAGCTGAGAAATTGAGTTCTGGTCAAAGAAGCGAATGATATAGGTTCGGCGAGGAATTTCGGAGTAGAGAATACGAGCATGTTAAACGAGCTGTGATTCCATTCCACGATTTCAATGTCGCCCGAGAGATTGAACTTATTCAATCAGGCATGCCGATCGAAATTATCTGAAGGAATTCATCTCTGTTTGCCGTGGAATTAATTTTCTATAATGAATGTTTTTCGCCGATGACATCGGAACTTTAATAAATCACGCTAACTCTTATAGTTCTAGTCAAATAGATCTTTCGTTTATGCACGTCTCCGTTCTTTTAACCCTTCTTTGCATGATTTTTTCTTTATTGGTGAAATAAATCAAGGTGACATAATTCATGTTCAAAATTAAAGGAAAAATGGTTAAAAAAATCTTAGTATATATTTATAGTATAAATTTAGCAAAAAACAATGTGATGTCCATCATCATGCAAAGTTAGATCAAAGTGAACTTGTTCTTTTATATAATTTTTTGGGCATTCAATGTTATGATGGAAATTTCCACCATCATGCAAAGAAGGGTTAAAGAAAAATGTACTTTGCGAAAAACTGTTCGTGACAGAAACTTTAGTATTCATTGTTGCTCAGTGAAACTGTGTTCGTAAACGAATTCAATACGCGATATTGTATTTCATCGACAAGATGAGGGGGCATCAGGGGTGTAATAGAAACTCTGTCGGAACGTAATGACATTACGAAAGCCTGTCGCTCGCGTATCCTCTGTCTCTGATATGTTGCGCGCACGTAAGGTCCCACTCAGTACATTCTTGCAGACATGCTCGTTACGTTTTGCGCGCTCGTGTACATACCTTTACCAACAACTACGTCTCCCGAATATTCCATTCCGTTTGCCGTTTGTCCTCCACGCACTCACCCTCCTCACTTTGCATAAGAACGTTTTCCATTACATGCATCGTTGCGCACACAATTCTGTCAACAATCATCTGCAAGCTCACACAATGCACCTTTGTAAACGATTTACATCTTACGCATGCGGCAATTTGCCTTTGTCACCTGATACTTTCTCCATTCAGGTTAGCGGCTACTCCTACGCACGCCGGCGTTGTTCGATACTTTGCATGAAAACATTCGGCATAACAGAAGCGATTGTGCAGAAAATCTTGTTAACGCGTTGACTGTTAAGCGTATTTTGCTATATTAGAACCGCGATGCGATGAAATTGCAGAAAAATTCCAGAGTATGATTAAATCATGAAAAATGAAGGTAACGCAGAGTTGTTAGAAGCCAAAGTATTGAAGCATCGTTCCAATATCAATTGCTTTTATAAGATTGCAAATAGGCTTCATTGCGAATTTTTTGCATTTTTAGTCAAATCTTTTGCGCCGGTGCCGAAGGTTGAACTTATATAAGGTTGTATTATAGATGGTCCGCGCATGAAATTGTATTTTCAAATGCCCACCATACGCACTCGCGCATTAACACGTTGACTGCCAAACGTATTTTGCTATGTTAAAACCGCGATGCGATGAGATACTGCAGAATATACTTAAATCGTGCAAAATAAAAGTAACGCATATAATTTCATACAAACTTATTTTTTGAGTAAAAAATTATGATAATTATTAAAAAACGTAATTTTTTTAATAATACCTATATAAATAATATAATATATACCTACATATACCTATATAAATAATATAATATATACCTATATATACCTATATAAATAATACCTATTATAAAGCATATTTTGCTATGTTAAAACCGCGATGCGAAGAGATACTACAGAGTATACTTAAATCGTGCAAAATAAAGGTAACGCATATAATTTCATACAAACTTATTTTTTGAGTAGAAAATGATGATAATTAAAAAACGTAATTCTTTTTAATAATACCTATATAAATAATACCTATTATAAAGCGTATTTTGCTATGTAAAAACCGCGATACAATGAGATACTGCAGAGTATACTTAAATCGTGGAAAATAAAGGTAACGCATATAATTTCATACAAACTTACTTTTTGAGTAGAAAATGATGATAATTAAAAAACGTAATTCTTTATAATAATACCTATATAAGTAATACCTATTATAAACAATACTTAAAATACTTCCAATTATGCAATATCTGAAAGTTTCACAAAAATTGCTTCATAAATAACAAAGCTATGATCTTTTGTAACGTACAAGTTTCCAAAAACCTGCGGCCCCAAGCTTATTTCTTACAGATTTCTTAGCGGTCCTTAAAATGTTAAGAGCGTGCCAAAATCGTGGGCGATCAACAATGCGTGTCGCAATAACAGTGCGCCGGTGTTGTTGACCCGTGACGATAAGGACCAACTGGGCGAGATAAGGGCCGACCGATAAGCTCGCGGCTGATAAAGGTTAAATGTTATCCAGATATGTAGGGTAGTAGTAGTAGTCAATGCTCGACGCTACTCTCCGCCTTTTGCCTCCCTCCGAACATTGCCACCCAACTTTCTCCCTCCCTGGCTGGATCCCGTCACCAGCCGAACCCTCTCGCGGACTCTCGCCGAGTCTCGCCCTCTCTTGGCCTGCCAAGCCGGAGGAACATCGCCGAGTGTTTTAGTCGTGAGCGCGTCGCGACACGAAGAGCAGTGTGCGCCTGCACTTGGCCTCCTGTTATCGATTCGTTTCGCTTCGATCAAACCGATCCGAAATACTCCTCTCGAGATATTCACGAAAGATCATTCAGAGAATCCCGGTTGAATCAGCAATTTGAATTTAGTCAATTGTCGAGCGTGGAAAGAAAAGATTCCGATGAAACGGGTGAAGGGGATGATAGGCGAATTTAGTTTAACGTCCGTTCTTCGAGATTTCGCGGATTTCTGTATCGAAATGTAGAGGTGGAGAACCGCTAAGTCGGTGACATGAGTTTTAATTAGACGTTTGATGGAGATGTAAACAGCTGCGGTCGCCTGGTTGAGTCGTGTTAGATTTTAAAGTCTCGGGTATTCCGTCTGATCATACACGTTGCGCTACTACTGCGAAATATCGTGCACGCGTTCGCTCTTGTTCGTCTGAAGTCGGCCAGCTTTCGACGAGCGCCAGTCATCGTCGTAGGCTACGAATTGTGAGTAATGTATGTTGTCAATGTGTACGGAAATACAGACGGACATGTGTGTATGTACATCTGTGGTAATATGAAGTATATGTAAAGTTATGTAGTTTATTTTGAATATGAAGTAGGACGATGCTGTCAAATATTGCGCATGACAATTCGAAAGAAATTCGGTAAAATACGTGACGCGAATTTGATTTTTCGAACTTCCGAATAAAATATCGCTGATGAATTACAACTAATGCATAACAAAAATAGTAATTTTGCTGCACACCGGCAAGTGTATTTTGTTATACTTTAGGTATTTTAGTTACTTTAGATACTTTAGGTACATCTTGGTAATATGAAGTATATGTAAAGTTATGTAGTTTATTTTGAATATGAAGTAGGACGATGCTGTCAAATATTGCGCATGACAATTCGAAAGAAATTCGGTAAAGTACGTGACACGAATTTGATTTTTCGAACTTTCGAATAAAATATCGCTAATGAATTACAACTAATGCGTGAGAAAAATAGTAGTTTTGCTGCACACCGACAAGTGTATTTTGTTATACTTTAGGTGTTTTAGTTACTTTAGGTACTTCAGGTACATCTTTGGTAATATGAAGTATATGTACAGTTATGTAGTTTATTTTGAATATGAAGTAGGACGATATTGTCAAATATTGGGCACGATAATTTGAAAGAAATTCGGGAAAATACGTGATGCGAATTTGATTTTTCGAACTTTCGAATAAAATATCGCTGATGAATTACAACTAATGCGTGAGAAAAATAGTTTTGCTGCACACCGGCAAGTGTATTTTGTCATACGTTAGGTATTTTAGTTACTTTAGGTACTTTAGGTACATCTTTGGTAATATGAAGTATATGTAAAGTTATGTAGTTCATTTTGAATATGAAGTAGGACGATTTCATAGAATATTGCACATGGCAATTCGAAAAAAATTCGGTAAAATACGTGACGTAAATTTAATTTTTCGAACTTTCGAATAAAATATCGCTGATGAATTACAACTAATGCGTGACAAAAATAGTAGTTTTTCTGCACACCGGCAAGTGTATTTTGTTACACTTCAGCTACAATTTGCCATGAAACTCGATGATATCGATCGATGGCTCATTGTTAGGTCGGCCAACTCGAGAGGACAATATCCCGATAACAAGCCGCGTTCAGAGTAAAATTTTTACGTACATCGATATCGCGCGCTGAATGCTTATCGAAAGGCACTGTCATTTCCACATAGAGCGTTTACACAAGATAGAGAAAAAATATTCTACGAGGTACGAATTTATAGATTGTTTTGTGAAAACGGAACTGACGATTTCTTCTTTCACTGTCATCGATATCGAACTTCGTGTCCGTTCGTGGGATTTGAAAGATCTCGTGGTTCGTTCTGCGCAAGTCTTTCGTTCTAACTCAAGACATCAATTTTAGAATAATACAGTCTACAGGGGTCGAAGGAGATTACAAACATTACCAATAAATTATTTTATTGTTGTTTACAAATTACATCGTTAGCAGTTTCATGACTTGTCAAAATATTAATGGCTTGTGCCAGAAAGTTTCTTCTCCTTAGTTGGCAAATTCGTTCAGTTAAAAGTCCTTTCTATGATTATGGGCTGCGAGAATGAAACTTTGTTTCCAAACAGCGGACGCGCTTTCGATATTGTTAGACGATATTGAGTGCTTAATAACTTTACATTTCGCGGCAGACGGATTATAACCGATAATTCTATTGGTTTGTATAGATATTGCAGTTCTTCGGTCGAAACCTTAGATTCCTCCTTTATATTCGCATAAATATTTACCTGAAAGATCCTTCGAATCATACGAGCGGTCCGCAGCCATAGAAATGGTCTTTTCTCCGGATGCAATATTATGCAAAGCAGTTGGAAACGCAGAAAAGAGACGAGGCAAAATCAGATATTTCTAGACGATTTTCATAACACGCTCCTATAATTTGAATCCGTATTTCCCATTCCATAAACTATTATCAAATAAAACCTGACTTGCGGAAAATATATTCTTCAAGACGATACGTTTGGTAAACATTATCTCGTTCTTCCGCGACTCCGCTTCCCTAAAAACGTTCTATTTGCTTAACTCGGGTGCATTGTGAAACGTAACAGTCAGGGCATAAAAATTAATGCCAGCTCCGAGTTTCCAAGGAACTAACATAGGAAGACAGAATGCGGTCTTGAGTAAACTTTATTCGGCACGCGAATAAACGGGCACCATTGGAAAAACTACTTGCCGCCTTGTTGAAGACCGAGTCTCGTTGCAAAGTAATTACTTTGGCCAAATACATTCACAGATTCAAACTGCCAACACACTGCGCACCGGTCATTTCGAGTCGAGTATTTCTAAGTTACTTATAGTTTATCCGCGATTTTAAAAAAAATCACTGTTACGCTAATGATTTCATTTCAATCGATGTCTTGAAGTATATGTGTATTTGGTAAGAGATATACTGTCATGATTTTCCAATCCATAACGCAACGTATTGGCAATTCGCGGTTTATTGTTTAGAACTGTCTTTGTTATAGACCTATCTTTGTTTTAGAACTATCTATTGTTATAGACCTATTTTCGTGTTTTACATATCAACTTTTCTCTGAATATTTAAAAGAAATTTAGTTCGCGAACTGTCGGAAAAGAAACGACTTTTGTTCTATTGTTATAGACCTATCTTCGTGTTTTACATGTCAACTTTTCTCTGAACATTTAAAAGAAATTTAGTTCGCGAAATATCGGAAAAGAAACGGCTGATGTATATAAATTACATGTAGCTTCTGCCAATCCACGTTGCGGTAACTCATCGAATTTCGTACGCGTGCAACTTTTACAAAGGGACACTATCGCAGGAGCAATACCATTTACTGTCCGTGAATGGGGCAGCGCCGTTCGGTTCAATACGTTCATAAAATTCCTCCATTGCAAGAACATTTGTGTTCATTGTGTATCAACTCGATCGTACGCGTAAAGCTTTCTATCTCTTTGAATGTCAAGAGAACAAACCCTTTTTCCATCCCATTGCTCGACGGTCATTTACCATTGAAGAACACATTTCATCTTTGTTAGGATTTACAAAAAGCGACGTAATACGAACTCCGACAAATCGGAAGATTTACTTCGTGTACTCAGAGTGTGTATGTAACTTTTATCGGCAACTTTGAGTATATATAGGTAAAATCCGGACGAAAGCATTTTTCGGCCTGTCGCTTTCGATGTTAGTAACGATGACCATTCAGTAGCGAAGTAAGATGGTTTCAAAGTATATCACAAATTCCTCCTTGACCCAAATAAGGATCATATAAAAACGATCGAGGGATTCTTCGAGTCTCTTGATGTAAGTGCATTAGAGGATGGCCATACATTTTCTTCCCCCTTTCTTATTCGTTACGCTGGAGCCGCTTCGAATAACGCGTTACTCATAAAACGGCAATAAGACTTTGGTAGCTCGCCGCAGGTTTAGCGGTACAGTCCATTGTCTCAGTGACTTTGAAGAAACGCCTGGGTAAAAAGACGTAAAAGTCCGAGGCCGGTGTGATTTCAAGAGTCGTAAATTTATCGTCGCCTGTAAATCAACGGCGGCGTACTTAGACGCCGGCAAGTGCCGGTTGCCACCTTTATTAAGCAGAAAAATCGCAAATACTTATCATTACTATTAGCTGCTAAAAGTTAGTTTAATAAGGTTATTTATTTTTTGCGCTAACCGAAGCGTCTCTAATTTGAGTCGGCGAAAGTGGCACGTCATGGGGGTTCTATAAAAAGGTCGGGGTTCTAAGAATATCATTTTCTTGGAAGACGTCATGTCAGTTTATAATTGGCAAAGTAAGATCTTGTAGAGGTATTTTTCTGTTATCGAAAAATTGAACGGAAAATAATTGGCGTCGGCACAGCTAAAATACGATATAGCACGAGCAGTCATGATACGGTAGACCTGCTGAAATTGTTCAAGCTGAATTCATTCGGCGGTGTGTTCCCGAGTTTGAAACAGGCACATTTTTTTTCCCTGAGATACCGATGAAAGGCCACTACGTGACAGTTATTCGTGTGTCGATTCGATTTTTCGTTCTCCCTCGTCGGACATCATGAAATGTCTTTACATGACAGGTATCCCAAACGTACCGTAATCATTTTCCTATATAATCTAAATCACTAATAATCTAAATCACTGTAACATTCAAGGTGGACAAGTTTCAATTATCACAAAACCAGATTACTCTCATTTTAACCCTTTGCACTCGACTGTGCCCTCTGAGGGGACACGAAGATACTTCGTGTTATTACTGAGGAAAATGTATGTACAGAAAACGTTTGTTCAAATATTTGTTTCCTTAAGATTTTTCCGGGGAGTTACAAGTTACGGCAATGAGGTAGCATTAATAATCTGTGTGCTATTTAATATTCAGTAAATTCGTGGCTAATAAACTGAGAGGAGAATTCTAGCGACTGCAAGAACAACCTTCTATATATTCCTGCAATAGGCTGAATGATAAACTGCAAGTTATTGTATAAACATTGTATATGACATGTGAAAGATCATAAACAAGTTATTACTGCGATATGTATTTGAATAAACCCGCAATGCACATTGGTGAACGAACTATGACGCATTCGGAAAGAATAGGCTATAAAATTTTAATTTTGTTTCAACATAGATGTATCAGCAAAGTTGTATGCAAAACATGATTTGAGCAGAGTATTTTTTTCAAAATTATACCATTTTAAACGAAATGTTGCGCTATTCGCTACTTCGTGAAGAAACATGATCGAGTGCAAAGGGTTAATTCGATCGATTACATCTACCACTGTACATAACAGATTCTCAACTCAAAACCATTATCTAGTCTCTCACGAAACATTGCCACGATGCATATAAAAATGATGTGGCCCATGCTAAAATACCCTGGCGTCCGTCAAAGTATCGTTCCGTGTCAATTATACTTTAAGCCAGCCGTCGACTCGTTTTACGTTGTCGATGTCTTCGATCGCGTCTCTGCCACTCAGAATCTAAAGTCTCCACCCTATCTCTTCGGCGCTCGACCGTTTCGTAACTTCTCGACAACGCGAGTTTCACTGGCGCGTTCGCCAGTGTTCGGGCACATACCAATTTCCAGAGAAAAACATTGACAGCCTCCGCTCGTTTAGTCGACGTAGAAATTACGCGCGCGTAATTTGATACGTCGCACGCGGTCTGCCTATCAGCCAGACTTTCCCTCGCGTTATCATTCCGGCGATGCGCGTTTTAACGAAAAAATGTCAGTCGCAGGGTAAATGGACAGTGACATTGCGAGAGAGAAAGAACGTTGTGACATGGGACGGAACGCACCGAAGAGATTCTGGGGTAATGATTTGGGAGTGACAGCAGTTTCATTCTGCTTTTCACGAACAGTCGCTAATCAGCCTTCTTTCATACTCGTTGAGAACGCTTCCTCTTATGGAAGCTTCAGACCGACCGGAACCTATTCGTATAAATCAGTCGGAAGATTTTTCTTCGTTTCGAGTAAGCGGTATTTTCTGTGACTCTTTCACCTATTTTTGCTACGTGTTAGTTTTGATTTATTTTCCGGGAAGAATTACTAGACAGATCGTTAGTCATATGCTTCACGTATTAAACCGCTTGAAAAATATGTGGCGGCAAGGCATGACACAAAGCTGCGAAATGGAAAAGTGCGAAAAATAGACGTCCGATGCAGAAATGTTCAAGAGCGTACAGATATATGTGTACATTTGTCAATATAAATTTAATTCGAGCCGCCCGTTTACGAGCATTTCAATCGTGTAATTTAACTGACAAGTAGATAAACACTTAATTAATAAACTAGTTCCAATGGAGGTGTGTACACTGGATCATTTTGACCGAGTCATAAATAGTTCGCGTTACCAATAATTGAATATTGTATATTTAATATCCCGTCAAGTGTGACTCGTCGATACCACCGCTTTCATTTATACAAATAATATTCATTTTTGCATACACATATTTTCAACTTTTTAACTAAATACTAAAAACGGATATTAGTGCCGCCACACAATAAGAATTTTATGAGTGTCAATGAGCAATTTTGCATTGAATAATTTACCACCGAATTTTCATCTTTCGTCAGTGAAATTAATTATAATTCGAAGAAACTCAACGTAACATATATGGCAATGAAATTTACCACACAGAAAGCAACGAGACAGTTTCAATGCGAAAGTTTAGCAAGTTTTGTTTAGCAAGTAGCATCAGTTCCACAAAGATGTTCCTTTATTTTGTTTACGACGGACCAATTCTGCTGTGAATAAGTTACCACGAATTTTCATCTTTTTGCCAGCGAAATTAATTATAATTCCAAGAAACTCAACGTAACATATATGGCAATGAAATGTACCACACAGAAAGCAACAAGACAGTTTCAACGCGAAAGTTTAGCAAGTTTTGTTTAGCAAGCGGCATCACTTCCGCAAAGATGCTCCTTTCGTCTGTTTATCTCATCCGTGGATGAAGTTCATGCTAACGATAGTGCAACGTGCTCGCCTTCGCAGGAATAAAACTGGAGCAAAGAAGTCAGAGATAAAAATAGGGGGGCAGTGAAAAGATATATTGACGTCGGGTGTTCAAAAAAACGAGATCGCTTTCGCAGATCCATGCAATCTTTACCAGTCCCCTGTTTCCCATACTATGGAGATGATCCGGTAAAGTGAGAGATAATGACGGCGACTTGAAATGCTACTTCTCTTTCCCTTCTCAAACAGGGGACCCACGGAGAGGAATAGCGAGAGTTCGCCTCCCACAATTTTATTCCATTCCGTTAGTCGAGTAAGAGCGAACGAGCCTGACACGACTTTCGTCCGAATTCTCTTTTTTAAGCTCTCAATTTAATCCGTACGTGTAAGTCTTCGCGTGCTCAGGAATGGCATTTGACCATCGCGGCCGTTCGTTTTCCACTTTTTCTACCGGTACTTACGCTAGAAAAAGACACGTCGCTGAGCGCTCACATTCATTCCGTCAAATGGGGGTGATTTTTGAGAATGTTCTCAAATGGCCTCTCTATCTTTAAATGAGAAATTTAATTCGGTAGGGACAATATCGAGCTTCTCTACAGACGCTTTCAACTTTGCGTTTCAATTGTTAATGTAACTTTGTATGGACGCTGCCCTTTGCCAGAGTCGAATATAATTGTACGTTTTAATTATAGGCAGATGGCTATTTTGCTGCATGAGTATTGCAGAAGTCGATTTCGTATTGTAGTGTCGGCTAATGGGACAAAATAACTGTTCTGTGCAGTTGGTTATGTTTGACTGTGGGGAGCAATGCGTCCAGCATTTTGATCGAAGCGATTCATGTTCTTCAGGAATTTTATATACGGTGTTGCCGACGCCCACATGCAAAACAATACGCAGAATTATACGTATGCTAAGATAATAAACTAATCAAACTGAAGAGAAATTTAACACGACTGCATATTTTTTATGAGTAAATTTGTCCGAACATATGTGGTTAGGAAAATTTCAAAGAGATCGAAGTTGCATTTAAGAATATATTATACTATTCGTGTATTTCGGTATGTGCTGCAAAGGTTTTAGGGTGTTAGGGTCAACAAGGTTAGTGTGTTGCGTTTTCGAAAGAAATCGCTTCTATATTCTCACGAAATTCCATTGTACTTAGAAAAATCTTTAGCAGATACGTTATTGGATAAAATATCCAAAGCATTTTGCGATCCTCCGCATCGCGATTCGAAAATCTTTCACTGGTGCTTTAACAAACGCGTTCGACCGATTTACTAATCTAGTGGTATTCAAGACTAGCGAGCCTTCTCATTCTTTAACTTCCAAATGGATTTACGATATAAACGGATATCAATCAAGTAACGGCAGGGACCCTTTTCGTACGCGGATCCGACCACACACACGCGGTGTACGAAATATAACCGTGCTTCTTCCACAAGCATTACTAATGACCTATTCTTGCACCCATCAAGTCTCATCGGTGCTCTCGCCTGCGAAGGTAGAAAAATACGAGATTTGAAAAACATTAGCGGATAATCTCGCCATTTTTCACGCCGCCACTTTCGGGCGATCGCTTCATCCATTACAATGCGCGTTTTTTCAAGGTGCAGCGCCATTTATCATGTCTCCTGCTGGAAAGCATAAAAACCTTATTACGCAGTCCGTGTCCGTTTTCATTTTACGCAGAAACGTCGGGCGCAGATGCTCGCTGGGACGGAAATTGACAAAATTATGATTAATTACCGGGAGCCAGTTAAAAAATCTTACAACGTTTACCCTTTCAAACGGGAACAAATGCGTCTCGCCGGGATGGCTTCCGCAGGCTGACGACTGGCAGACTCGTTAAGAAACGGACTGGCTGGCATGCCAAAGTGCATTTAGCAGTTGGTTCGCTGTACCGATAATTACGTCCCAGGACATTTCCCTTCTCGGCGAGTACAACAACCTTGTTACGCTATCTCGTGCCATTCCCACTACAATTATCCAGAAAATAGCATACTAGAAACCTACCCGAAAGCGGAACTACACGCACTGTTTCAAATAAACGTCATCCCAGAAAGTGTCGACAAAAAGCAGTCCCGACATTCGCGCGGGGATGAGAAATAATTAAAACGATTCTCCCGCAAAGCAAACACGGAGAAGACAACAAAGAATCGACATTCGCGTCCTCGCTGAGATGGTTGGTTCAACCGTGGCGTCCGCTTAACAGATATTTCGAGACATCGCCATTGGGCTAATCATAGAATGAACTTAATTGCATCGAGTCGATAACTGGCCGAGGACGTTGGCCCATTGGAAATCAATCGTTGCGGACAAGATGATACATGTACATACACGTCTGGACACGGGGCATTGGCACACACTCCGGAAAGCGCGATTCTATGTCACCGTGTGTAGCGAATCGATCATTTGATTTGTCGGATCGTAATGTGGAGAGCCTCGAACGAAGAGAAGGAGGCATAGAGACCGAGAGAAAGGGTGAGCGGAACATTGTCGTGTTGTCAGCCGAGTTATCTGCGAATGAGGCATTTGATGGACGGAATTTCCACGGGGGGAGGCGCATGGGGTAGTCAGCCTTCATAGGGGGCACGCGAACAGGGAAGATCGCTGTTAACACGTAACTTGGCGTGCACGCGTCTCAAGATGATGATGCCGTGGAGTGCATCTATTGTTCGGAGTTCATCTGAAGATCTGCGGTTACTATTGCGGGTCTCTCCTACGGCACCGACGTGTTGAGTAAGGTTCGCTGTCAAGCGAAGCACGATCTGTGAGACGCACGCTTGTACTAAGCGTTTAATCGATAGCCGTATTTGAAACTGTACGTATGTAAAGTAATATAAGCATAAGCAGAACGAGAATATTTTAACCGTTTGGATTCCAGAGGTTATCCAGAAAATCTTGTCGAGAAATACCAAGGGACGCAATACCATAGCGCTTGCTTCAATTTATGTCGGAAAATGTCAAACGGGGCAAAAGCGGTTGTGTTTATCAAATAAGTATAATTTAAAGTAATGGAAATTAGAGACAAAATGTTTTGCTCGCATGATCTGCACCAAAACAGTAACTATGCGAAGAATAATTATCAGTAAAATTGTACGGGTATCGCGATAAAACTAGTGGGATTTTTCGACATGAAATCTGGACAGTGCGGTCGCGCTGCATGGGACTCAAACGGTTAATGTGAAACAAATTTCTCCTGTAGGTCAAGAGAAGAATGCGCTCACGGTACAAAATGAAATTGAAAATCGAACAAAAAATTCGGAGGCTAAAATAGTGTTAATCCTTGACAGATATTTTTTGTCAATATGTATAGATTTGTAGTAAGAAAGCCCATTGTGTTAAATTATTTATGTCGATGACATTGCTACTGATTAATCAACGACATAGCAATTGAATATTTAAAATTGTTGGTATGAACAATGGGAGAAGACCATAACAAGCAATTGCCAGTGCAACGTTAATCACAAAGTCCAATCAAGTTGCATAACGATCACGTCAACGACGCTTCATGTAATTGTCATCCAATCATGCAAGGGAAGGGAAGTTTTGATTACTGGATATAATTCGCCTGATATCGTTCTTCGTCTGCAGGAATGCAGGACACACGTGTGTAACGAAGAATGTTTCCACTCGCACGCCATTCACCGCAGAGCATATTGCCCTGGGCCGTAATGAATGGCGGTACTCTGAGACGAGCGAAGTGGATTTAAGACAAAATTGGCTGTGACATTTGCACGTTTATTCGTGTTCCGCAATCTGGTCAAATCTCTACACCGCACGATTTTAACAACTTTACATTTTTTATGCTAACACCGTAACACACAGTGCTAAAACATCATAACCCTCTTTGTAGGCTGTCTATGAAAGGAAATAAACATTTCATACAATAATAATCACGTTCATTTACGGCAAATTAACCCTTTAACCTACAATGACGGACATATTTGCGTACGATGGTCGAAACCTAAATTTTAACCTGATGTATAATTGCCCGCGTAGATGATCAAGTAACTACAAAAAGTTTATTTATACAAAAATCGGGCCAGAAGTGAATATTAATAATGAACATTTTATACGCAATTACAGTCTGATGCAATAATTGTGGTAGACGCAAGTATTACAAAATGTTTATTTATACAAAACTCCAAAATACAAAATTAGTAATCTGTAACGGTATGATATATTTATTAGCGTGTTATACAAGTCGTACAAATGTCCCGAACGCTGCGCGAGCTTATATACAATTTCGGCCCAACATCTTCCAATTTAAATCATAGGTTAAGGGGTTAATTATCCTTCACATACGACCACATCGGATTGTCAGCATTGCGTACGTAAACTCGTAAATATGCGGATACGGCGAGTATATACTCCATAGGCGAGTTACACGTGTTGTTTTCACGCTAATCCGACAGCACACGTTGCGAAAAGATTGGGCCGCGTACTCATCGAGTGGCGGACGTGCTTCTCGATATTTCTCCCAATGTCCAGTGTACACGCGTCAAATACAGACGCCCACACGCGGAAACTGAGCAACACACATGAGTGCATTACCGTGATTACGACCTCATGGCAATATCAACTTGCCGTGCAAAAGACTCCCTGACAGTCGCCACCGCATTTCGACTGGTCGGTGCGAGGCCGGACGAGCGATATTTTTAATCACAGAGAAAACGCTTCCTAGCCTGCTAATTGCATCTGCCCACTGCCGCAGCAATTCTACCGGCCGACGCGTATATTTTCGATACTGCCCCGGTTCTAATGTGATTACTGTTCGCTCAGGCAAATTGCGGGCGCCAGATGTTGGAAGTTACGCGCACGACAAGCGTAATAAGAATTGAAATGGCCGAGGCACTGCGATCTTTTTCATAGACTTCTTTACGAACGGCAAAGTCGAGTACCCGCGTTGCGAGAAAACATTTGCGTAGGATCTCGAGTGCAGGGTCTTGCAAATGGCGAGCAAAGGTCACCTATGATCCTCAATTATTATATTGAGGTATCGTAGGTGATGAGTTTGTTGAATTGTGTTGTTTGGTTCCGTAGTAGGCAATTGACGACGAAACGACAAAAGATTAGCAAATAAGACTAAAGTGTCTTGATTGTGCTGTTATTGTTTATGAATATTATACTTCCTAGTTTCACGTATCTAAATATTGACTTTTGAAACGTCTCAACGCAATGATTATTGCACTTCTAAACGACTTTTCAAACGTCTCAACGCAAACGTCTCAAACAATATTCTGTCTACGTATCTAAATTCTACATTTTTATGCTCAAAAATGAATGCGCTTCTCGCTGGAAAGTAATATAAACGTTCAGAAGGAATTAATTAAAAATGTTAGGTTCCAAACGTAATGGAGCACCTGCGGTATGGATGGGAGTTCGGTGAATATTGTGAAAATGTGCCTTCAACTATAGCACTTCTGTCAGGATTATCAGCAGCCGGATAAACGGATAGAGATAAGAAAGGCGGAGCACACGTGTCTCCGCATCGAATTCGCGCACGACACGTTCCATGATCGATCGTAAAGTTCGTTACAGAAATAATCGTTACCCATTTTCCTTTGTTAACTTCCTCCGCCTATTCGCACACGACTTCCCCGCGGCTTGGCAACTTTTCCCTTCATTTCCGGAGATATTTCCTTATTCAGGAAGTTTCTGCTTCTCGCCTCTTCTGTCTCATTCCGCCACTCATCTTTTTTCTGTATCCGTGAGCTCTAAGTTAGGACTCACGTACAATTGGAGTTATCTCCTGGGAGAAACGGTTTCGCGGTTTAGCTTTATTCCCTCCCAAAGGATTCCCTCAAGCTAAATTCTTATGACAGTGCGATTATTACAGTATTGGAAGTTATCAGCTCTACTGTTCCATTGTAGGATTACCGTGCCGACCATTATTGCCGCTTGATATCGTTAACAATCGTTTAAGTTGTGCGCCGAAATAATACATCACGTTTTTTATTTCGATGTATGTCTGCTTCTAACTGTGCATTGATGTAACAATCCGGTTTTGAGACCCTGCGGACAAAACTTCTTGCGCAACAAATGTCTTTAGCAGAGCCAAAAATTCGACAGGGATTCCTTCTTGAAAATACCTCGTCGTCGATAATTTGCATACTTATTAATATTTGCTTTGTAGGAAGACCATTGTGTTTACCTTTTGAGTAGTGCCGTTTGAGTTCATTTTAGGCACGCAAAAGGTAATTATGAATTTTCTATATTAAGCCCGCGGCAGATGGAAATGGAACCCTTTACTCGTGAGTCTCCGTTTATTATCAGGCATCATTCATCAGTAATTTCAGACTTAAAAGGAAAGTCGACAAAATTCTTTACATAAATCGGGGGAAGCCACATTCTTCGTAATCTCCAAATCCACGTCGATTGAAATATATATTCCCCGTTCCATTCCGTACATCTGGAGAATCACAAAGCCTGAGAAATGAATGAAATTCAAGCTAATGCATAATGTAGTGCGCCGATTTAAATAATTAAGTCCTGGGAGTTTGGAAATTCAAAAGGAGTCTTAGTAAACGAGTCGCGGAGTCAATTTGCGTGGAATACTAATGGAAACTGTGAATTCCGTTAACTCGCTCTGTAGTTCCCAAAAAACTGAATACATTGATCCCCCGCTGTTCGCGATCTGTATTTCACGCGTGCATTTAGGTTTACATGCTAATAAAGCATTGTAATATGTTCTCGCCAACAACAAAATGAAAGCAACATCTGCGTAAAACGAAGGACCAATATAATAATTTCTGTATACCGTCCGGTCAGCAGTAAGTTTTGCTCTTCTACTTGGAAGTATAACAGTTAAATTTTCCCCAACTACCATCTATCAAATTCATTCGATTCAACGCGCACCTGAAGAATATTATGACTACATTTGCTGCTCTCCGAACTACTCAATTCTCTCTATACACTCCACGTTTATTTTTCACCTAGCTGATCGTATGAGTTCGTCCGGTCGTAGGCCTGGATATGTATGTAAGATTTAACACTTTGACTGCCATGATGGTCACCACTGCGCAAGAGATTTGATTGAAGATCCAAAATATTCGCAATGAGTAGTAAGAATTATTTTATAAATGCAGTTATTGTTAGAATAGTGATGCAATCCTTTGGTCTCCAATACCTGCACATTGTTTACATTCTGCGTAATTCAGTCAAACGCTATAGTATTTCACAGCATCGCCGTTCTAATACAGCAAAATACGCATGTCAGTTAACGTGTTAAATACATGAAACTAGAGAATATGATATTTATAAACAATAACAACACAACCAATACACTTTCGTCCTATTTCCTAATCTTTCGCCGTTTTGTCGTTTCACCTTTTTGTCTTTACGCCGTTTCGTCTTTACGTTTCGTCATCAACTGATTACTAAGCAACCAAATAACACGATTCAACAAACTCGTCACCTATGATATATCAATATAATAATTGAGGATCCTAGGTGACCTTTCCTCGCCAATTAGAGGAGCCTGTATTCGAGATCCCACATGTAATTTCACGAATTCATATTCACTGTCCGCACAAAAGCAGTGCCGCGCAATAATCTGCCATTTTTTTCCGACACTGATTTTTCCCCCGACCTGTTCTCTTGTCCATCCTTGTGTCTGCCTGGCTAATCCACCGGTGCGTTAATTTATGTCCCGAAACGACGCTATTCACCCGCCACCACGGCATGGCACGGGCGTACAGGATACTGCCGTTGTTTACCCAGAAGCTTCTCATTGTTATTCAAGAATCGCAGTCGACGAACTGCCGCCGCCCACGCGCCGTTGAGCCGTGCGACGTTAGGAATCCCTGTCGGAATCGATGGAAAATTCGCAGCCCCATCTGACCACGACGAAATTAAAGTTTCCAGTGCCCAGGAAATAGAGACAATAACGCGGAAGACGACTGTTTCGTCTAACGATACGAGCGCGACACGTTTAAGCTCTTGTTTCTGAATTTAGTCGCAACGTCTTCGTTCAATTATCGTCGTACTTAAGGGGTTATGCCTACTTGGGATCGGCGAAATGACATGATTTTCAAGATTTTTTTTTTTTGTCATTTTAGTGAGCACTAATTAAAATTCACAAAATACCACCAAAAAGTACGTATTTAGTGGTACTTGTATACATTTTTTTATAAGAAAATATTAAAAAATGGAGGAAATATAACTCTTCTCCTAGAGCTTTCGTTTATTTCCATCACTTGCGGTGACCACGGTTTCTCAAAAACTATTTCACCGATCGGACTCTAATTTTATATACTTATTTGTCATTACAATAGGCAGGGCCTGAACGAAGGATTTTTTATTTCGGTAATAAAAAAAAAGTTACAACATAAAAACGAAAGTCAGTTCACCTCGAAAGACGGTTTTTTTCGTAAAAGTGTTGTCATTCTTCTAAAAATTAAAATTATTCCAAATCCTTCGTTCAGGCCCTGCCTATTTTAATTAAAAATAAGTAAATAAAATTAGAGTCCGATCGGTGAAGTAGTTTTTGAGAAATCGTGGTCACCGCAACCGTATGTTTTAAAAAACACAGTTTCGAGATAATCGCGTTTAAAGTTTCAAGCTCTTTACTAATCATACATAGTAGCGCTCCAGATAAACGCTTATAATTTTTGAACGTGTACTTCGATTCTTATGTACTTTTGAGGAAATATTCTTAAAATGATGTACATTAAGAAAATGCAATAAAAAAAAGTTGATTTTTTTCACCAACCCAAGTAGGCATAACCCCTTAATTCTAAACGGCGTATAATGCCGGCGCGGTGACTTTTTTTCTTGCGAGGCGGCAGTTCTTTCTTGTAAGGAGGATTGCGTAGCGAGGAAACGCTGCTTTCCCGTGGACAGCCAGGTATAGATCGCGTTAATTGACAAATGAATGTGCGCACGTGATTGAGATTAGAAATTAATTGTATACAGAGTTGAGTCGAAGCCGGGTAAGAAAGTCAATCCATTCCGAGCGAACGTTTACTCTAACTTCGCGGAGGATCAATATCAATTACGGCAACGTCAACGGATGTTGTACGTCTCGTTGCACTCGTGATTGCGTTTCCCTGCGGTAGGTGTGGCGCATGGACACTTTTATTGAGGATGACGCATTTCCAAATAGTAGGTACCGTCAGAATGTCGGCAATTCCATAGATCGTGTATCGGGTATCGGCATGCAATTTTAGTTACGTCAACAGGACCGTCTAGCAAGTTGCAATTTATTGTTCCACAGCTGCTCCGTCGGAATTGTCCTTGAATCTTCTATCGACGGATTTGTCAGCGTATTATTACTAAGTGGATAATCGGCAGGGTAATTAGTTTCGAACTTTCCTGAGCGGAAGAAAGACTCTAGTGACCTAACTACGGAATAGGTTTAATGCCGATGCTAATAAGCCAATACATGTCTGACCGATGGCTTGTGTAAGACCACCGTGGCACAAGTTTACCAGCTAATGCACTACACGGCTTCTCTTGGTTAGGTAGTTTTCGAATAATATGTCCCACCGAAATATAAGACCACGTGAAACTTTCGAGAACCCAATAGCTAACGAAATTAAATTGTTCGTGAAAAATTTGTCGAGAGCGAACATAGATACCGGGTGAAGAATATTAATATAAAATGTCAATCTTTCGTGAAAGGCAACTTGTATCGTTTTAAATCCTCTCATGATCATCTTGGTGTAAGCAGATGGGTTTTCAAAAAATGTGCCAGATTTTTCGGAAGTAAAATCGCAAAGGAGAGCAACCAAAATCGCCTCATATCCCGTTTATTCGCGTAATTTATCGCAATCCGACGATTTCATATCAGAGGCAGACGTATTACTTTCCACTAATTATAAAATTACCGCGAGACAAACGATAAAACACGCCTGAGCCTTTGTGGCAGCAGCGATATTTAGAATATTATTAAAGCCTTTTCCGGTTACTTCCGAATTTAATAGACTTCTCTCTTATTACTTCCCGCCCACAATGCGGACCCTATGATACGAAACTGTCGAAAAGCATCCCCGTTGACTTGCAAAAAAAATCATACAAAATTATTTCGTTTTCCGTGTCGTACAAAACAGGGAGCTGTAAAAATGCTCTTGAAGGTACAAGCGCGGCAAAGGTTAAACGTGCCTAGAAACTCTTGTCCCTTGCAGCTCTCGTGTCACGCGACGCAACGCCTTACGTATTCCTCGGATATTTTTGTCATAATCAGTGCCACGTCGATGCGAACGTCGGCGTGGACCCTCGGAAAATAATGTTGTGTCTGAAATGTCAGTCACGACTTCAGACTGCTTCCCGTGAGAAATGTTAAGCAGAGAACCGTTGAAAATTCCGAATAAAGAGGCACGCCGGATAGCGAAGACTGTGCAAGGCCGCTTAAACTGGCAGATTAAGAAAAATAAGGAACGCTAAGACACGACGACTTAGCCGAGGGAACGCCCGGGAAGTATTACAATTGCTAATTTTAAGTAGGATTACTGCAAAAATTCTTGGCGACGGAAGCTGCCGACCGCGTTCTTCCTCGGTGGAGACAAGTTAATCGATGCCGCTGACGTTGCCGGTTAAAAAAGTCGCCGGGCACTCGTTAATTGACGCGCCCCTTTAAAACAGCCACCTCCGCGCGCGATTACACAATTTCGCTGACCGCGGAGGAGGATTTAAAAGCGTTCGCCGGCTGCACAAAGACACGCGTATGGCCATTTATTTTTACCTACTCAGTAAATGTCAGCGTTTCAATGCGGAAAAATATGACCCAGAATGCGCAGAAATTACGGAGGAGGTTTCGTTCGAGGCGAAGTCCCGTTTGAAAGTATCTTCCGTAATGGTCGTCGAAAGAGAAGGTAGGAACGGAAAGAACTTTTCGACACGCGCAGCGGTTCGCCTTCTCATTAGTTCGGTTGACGTTTGATCGACATCAGTCGCGGCATTAATGAAGAAACACGTTACGCGCTGCGGAGTTCGTTACGTGGTCAACGTAATTACTGTTAGCGATTATGAGAATAACCGGTGGGTAGCCGGGAAAGGGAGGATAGACATAATTAGAAAATGTGAAGAAAGGGGATGACGCGTCGGGGTGATAAAAAGAGAACGAGGAGGAATTACGGTAGGGTTGTTCCTCTGCTGATTGCAATGCTTCATTAAGGCGAGCCAAATTACGTTAATTATATTAATCGTCGATTGCCGTCAGTCAGTCGCGGCGACCTCGATCTATGAAATGTTTCTATCGAAAGTCAGCGTCGCGGTCAAATTAGTTGCGATCGATTCCAATGAAAACATACAGGTACATCAGGAAACGGTTTTGTACGACCTCAGTCATTCTTCTCCGCTTTCTTTAAAAGCGCACAAACTCCGCGCTAAATTATTATTCCGTACGTTGCAGCTATTATATGCTTTATTAAGGCGAGCCAAATTACGTTAACACTAGGTTTACGGGACCCGTCAATTTGACGGATTTCAAACTTTGAAATGAAACACGCAAAAAACCATCGCAATAATCTTAACTACTTTGCATCGTAAATTCATAATTTCATTAAAAGAGTTTATAAACACAATTATTATTTCCTTAAGCTTTCTAAATTTTGAAATTTGTATGTGATATACCTATCTCTACGAAACCCGTCAAATTGACGGGTTAGCTGATTACGTAAACAATCCTTATATATTTGCTTCGCATGTGAAATTATTCCTCCAATAGTAATTATAAGAGTGAAAGAAAAGTCTAAGATGCCCCCAACTCATTATCTCAATAGCGCCTCGATAATGTGACAAAGCGAATTATGTAGCTCGGGTGTCATGTTACTTCGTATTGAACGAACTCGCTTACTAGAGTGATCCTCGCGTCATTCGAAACTCAAAGCATGCAGCAGACTAAATATCGTATCGAAAAGATATTCGGAAAAAAAATCTTAACTTATTAATATTTTATTTTTACGTGAAGCCTTATATTGTTCAACTCAGATTCAGTTTGAATAAATTGATTTTTTTAATGTAAATACGTATTTTCATCTACCCGTCAATTTGACGGGTGCTCGTAGAGATAGGTATATAAGAAACGCCCGTAAACCTAGGGTTAATTATATTAATCGTCGATCGCCGTCAGTCAATCGCGGCGATCTCGATCTATGAAATACTTCTACCGAAAGTCAACGTCGTCGTCAAATTTGTTGCGATCGATTCCGATGAAAACATACAGGTACATCGGGAAACGATTTTATACGACCTCAGGCATTCTTCTCCGCTTTCTTTAAAAGCGCACAAACTCCGCGCTCGATTATTCCGTACGTTGCAGCTGTTATATGCTTCATTAAGGCGAGCCAAATTACGTTAATTATATTAATCGGCGATCGCCGTCAGTCAGTCGCGGCGACCTCGAATCTATGAAATGTTTCTATCAAAAGTCAGCGTCGTCGTCAAATTAGTTGCGATCGATTCCAATGAAAACATACAGGTACGTCGGGAAACGATTTTGTACGACCTCAGTCATTCTTCTCCGCTTTCTTTAAAAGCGCACAGACTCCGGGCTAGATTATTCCGTACGTTGCAGCTGTTATATCTGCCGTCTCCAAGGAAATGTTTCGCAAGAAACGTGAGCGATAAATATTCCCGCAGCTCGCTAGGCGAGCGCAGAAAACCGCCGGCAAAAATTCATATCGTCCCGATGCAAAGGAAAAATGCCTACGGCCGTGGAATGATAACGAACAGTATCGCGCGGATAGCAGAACGTGTCAGGACACGGCGTACTTTTCCATTTATTGGATATGCAGCCGGGAACATTCGTTCCGAGTCTGTACACCGTGAATATATGTTCCTGTTCGTCTGAACATGTCACCACCGTCGGTGGTTCGACACGGTATCCTTGTATACAATTATTCGTTCACTGAAACCATTTAACGAGACACGTAATGCGCGACTCATGTACACGCACATCTTTTCCACGTATTTCACACGAATGTGTATACTCGTGTATTGCCACGGATATTCCTTATTCACACGATCACCCGAAGTCCTTGTAAATACTTCTGAATATATATCTACGAGTGCCCAACTATTTTTCATTTTGATTTGCCTTGAAGTTAACCCTACGTAAAGCCACAATCCTGTTTACAGACGTTTCATGAAAATTGCGTATTTTATTATTCACTTTATCTGATCTGACGTAATACTCAAATGCCGCTGCCGGATCTTTTAACGAGATTTTATGTTGTATTATTTGCTTTATCTAACTGCTTTTATTTCGCGGTGTTAATCGGCTTTGTTAAACGAAGACTTTAATATTCTCCTCCCCTTTTCTATAACGAAAATAATATATTAATAAGTCTAAAATATGTTTTTTTAGAACATCGTAAGTGTATTGCTTTCTGTCCGTCTTTAATTCTCCTGACCTGTCAGTTCGAAAATGAAGAAATGAGAATTAGCGCATGTTCGATATATTCACGGAGATTTTTCCATGCACGTGTACGTTTGATAAACGATGGCCGACGAATTTAATCTGTTGGAAATGTTCTGGTCGTTAGATCGTGACGAATGGTAGTGAGTATAGGATACTTGTTGATCAATCGTTCATCGCCAGTGAACGACGACAGTGTGTTTCGCAATAAAATCTCGCAATAAAGGAATACTCTCGGCCAGAGATGCTAGAAGATGATTGCATCACAGCCGTTTCAATTTTATCACTCCCGCCTTTGGAATAGGATAATCGAGACCTTCGCCCACTCGTTCGATGGGTATAATCACCTGCGCGAAAATTTGTTTTTCTCAGTTAATTCCCCAGTTGTTACCCTATCAAGCACGGCATTCCTCGAATTTCTCATCAATGTTCCGTCTTGATCCACTTTTTTGGCAAAAAGAAAAGAATAATACAACATTCTCAGAATTTATAGGTGTAGCCTATATGTTTTTCTCGTCGTCATTAACCCTTTGCGGACGGATCGATTCGAAGCCGATGACAGTCGGCCAAAGCACCAAATCACGTTTAACACCTGGCATTTGTGAAGTGCATATATGCGCAAAGAGTTAACGTCACATTGATTGAATAATTAGATGTGAAGTTCTGATAATTCGAAATTGTAGCGATCTTTGTCATGACTTCTCTGACC
The DNA here is from genome assembly GCA_033815515.1 of Cryptocheilus praepositus. Taxonomy (NCBI): domain Eukaryota; kingdom Metazoa; phylum Arthropoda; class Insecta; order Hymenoptera; family Pompilidae; genus Cryptocheilus; species Cryptocheilus praepositus. The sequence continues at coordinate 13,617,975 of JAWWQZ010000035.1, read as the reverse complement.
GCCGATTGCCTTGCACTCTTATCGAAGTAAATATAGTAGTAGGATTATTCACATTTTCGAGTCTATACGAATATAATCAATCTACGAATTCGATGCCTAATTCCGCATAAACAGATTGCCTCTAACGCGATTTCTCTTACTGCTTCCCACTTCGTTGTAAGTTATACTGCATTCGACATTAATATTTTTATTTTCTTCTGTAAGTCGAACGGAAATTCTTTTTTGAAATTATGAGTACAAGTATCCTGTTGCTTTTCGAGCATGAAGTTAGTGGCGAACGTGGGAGTATCGTACATCTGCAAAGTATGTGTCAGTTTAATTTCAGTAATGTCTTATCACTGACGTCAACGTAAAAGCGAAGCGCGCTAATAAATTGAAATGTCAATTTTCCTTATGCGTGACATGCTTGTTTACTAACATCAAAGAAATAGTTACGGAATTTTTCATTCCTCCACCGCTCGGTTACGCCTGCCTACGATTATAAGCAGCGATAAATTCTACACTAGCAATTCTGTTTACGGAAAATTATGGCGACAATATATTACCGTAATGGCAAATTCCACAATCGACGCGTGAAATAGGTAACAATCACCAGATAACACAGATTCAATACAATTCCGTTGTACAGTCAGTGGCCAAAATAATAGGAAATCATGTGCCCACGGCGTAGGTACCGCGTTGATCATATTAAATTCACGAGATACATCTCGCCGTCGTTTAATTAAAATTCGCATCTCATTAATTAATCCGACTCGCGAACTGTGTAATCACTCACTCGTAGCTCTTATCGTTCTGTAGCAATATATATATATAATATATATATACGTGTCACACATAGTCCATATATCGCCCCGTCAAGTCTCGCGATTCGATTATTTATAGAATTCTGAACTTGTTGTGCAGTGGAATTGGTACGCCATAGAACGTGATGTTTTTCCGGAGTATGCTCGCGGATGAAAATGCACCGCCATTGAGGTCACTTGCTTTCGTGTCTGTCTGAGGCTTTCGTTTTTGAGCTCCTGTTATGGTTTTTCGCTCAGAGCCACGCGAACGCGCAATTTCGCCGATTCCGACAAAACGACACGGCCGTTGCACGGACGTTAACGGAGTTAAGGGGAATATTAAAGCTGCGGCCTAAATGCTAAACTGATTACGGCGGGACCGAGCTCGCGCCTCTGGCTGCGTCATTCGATGCTTTTCACTCTGCATATAGCAGTCAACGGGTGAACGAACTTGCTGCGTTTGAATTTCTCTCTTTCTGACTCGATCTCCGTTCCTCCCGAGTGTATTCATAATAAACTCAGCATCCGTGGATGATTTAGGTTCATCTTAGCACTTTTCACAAAGTGCGTTATATCTTCTGTTTTTTCGCGACTATTTATTTCTTTCATGTTTTGTACGTGTTCGATTTTTCGACCGACATTATTCCGTTTTTACTGTTTAAATTTTCATGTGTACTCCAACGGGTCTGGGTTAGGACAAACTTGCTGCGTTTGAATTTCTGTCTCTCTGTCGTATTCATTAAACTCAGCATTTTTTAGATCTTAGCACTTTTCACAAAGTGCGTTATATCTTCTGTTTTTTCGCGACTTTAAGGATTTATTTCGGTCTTCATGCAATCTTCTGTACGTGTTTGATTTTTCGACCGACATTATTCCGTTTTTACTGTTTAAATTTTCATGTATACTCCAGCGGGTCTGGGTTAGGACGAACTTGCTGCGTTTGAATTTCTCTCTTTCTGTCTCGTCACCTTTCATTCAGTGACTATCCAGATGCACATTATTGTTATTTTTTCTGTTTTTCGCCACTTCAGGATTTCGTCCTTCATCGTGTCATTATTCTGTTTCATGATAATGTTTGTCGAATTATTTTTCTTTCTGTACAAGAAAACGCTAAGAATATACTGCATAAAACGGAAAAATGTACTGCAGCACGTGTACATAAATTTTATTTTTGCAAAATGTATGGAAGCTCTGATTTTATAACTTGGTCAATTTAAATGCCTTCCAATTTCGGAAAGAACGCGTATGATAAGCCCAGTAACTTTGCGAAAGAACGAATTTTGCTCCGTCGGCGGTTGGCGCAGTTTGATTTTTGTTGCTTTGATCCGTTTATCCGCTCACCCCACGGTCTGTCTTTTTATCCCTGATTTTATCTAATACTCCGATATTTTCTGATAAAGAGGTGTGAAAGGGCGCGACGTAAACGCTAAACCGATTATCATGGTTCGAGAGTACCGGCAACCGCACCCGGTTCGACGCTTTTCACGGCACCCCAACATCGCTCTCGGTGAACGAATTCGCTGTTCTAGCCTCGAGCTCTTCGTCGTTACCATACAATAATGTTCATAAACTCCGCACACCCCACGAATGCCCGCACACGTGTCGTTCTTCCGAGCGATCCTGTACACTTTATAATTAATTATGGCGCGTATGTGTGTTCACCTAATACGCCAATGCGTGTCTTGATAAGCGCCGGCTAACGAACCGGTGGGGTAGGATTGTCAGAACTCGGAATCGTTGTAGTGAGGTAATGAGAATCAGTTCGAAGGATGTTAACACGTGGACTGTCAAGCGTATTTTCCTATATTAGAACCGTGATGCGATGAAATACTGACTGTGAAGGTAACAAGTTGTTAGAGGCGTATTTTTCCAATATATTACAAGATTACAAACAGGCTTCATGGCGAATTTTTTGTGCATGCGATGAAATAATTTCGTCGATTCTTAGAACAAGTTTTCGCGTTTAGAATGCCATCCATTAATACGCGCTATTCTATTTAACATGTTGACTGCCAAGCGTAATGTTAAAACCGTGATGCATGAAATACTGCAGATTAAATTGTGCAAAATGAAGGTAACGCAGAGTTGTTAGAAGCCAAAGTATTGAAGCACCGTTCTAATATCAATTGCTTTTACAAGATTGCAAATAGGCTTCATTGCAAATTTTTTGCATTTCTAGTAGTCTTTTGCACCGGTCACCGCGTATGTTGCTATGTTAAAACCACGATGCGATGAAATACTGCAGAGTATGATTAAATCGTGTAAATTGAAGCAACGCAGAGTTGTTGGAATCCAAAGTATTGAAGCACCATTCTAATATCAATTGCTTTTACAAGATTGCAAATAGGCTTTATTGCGAATTTTCTGCATTTCTAGTAAAATCTTTTACGCCGGTCACCGCGCATTTTGCTATATTAGAACCGTGATGCGATGAAATCCTACAGAGTATGATTAAATCGTGCAAAATAAAAGTAACGCAGAGTTATTAGAAGTCAAAGTATTGAAGCACCGTTCCAATATCAATTGCTTTTACAAGATTACAAATAGGCTTCATTGCGAATTTTTTGCACTTTTAGTAAAATTTTTTGCACCGGTCACCGATGACCACCGTGGCAATCAACGTGTTAAATCATTTCGTTGATTCTTACAAGTAACAAGTTTTCGCGTTTAGAAGGCCATCCATTAATACGCGCTATTCTATTTAACATGTTAACTGCCAAGCGTATTTTGCTATGTTAGAACCGTGATGCGATGAAATACTGCAGAGTATGATTAAATCGTGCAAAATAAAGGTAACACAGAGTTGTTAGAAGCCAAAGTATTGAAGTACCGTTCCAATATCAATTGCGTTTACAAGATTGCAAATAGGCTTCATTGCAAATTTTTTCCATTTCTAGTAGTCTTTTGCACCGGTCACCGCGTATGTTGCTATGTTAAAACCACGATGCGATGAAATACTGCAGAGTATGATTAAATCGTGTAAATTGAAGGTAACGCAGAGTTGTTGGAATCCAAAGTATTGAAGCGCTATTCTAATATCAATTGCTTTTACAAGATTGCAAATAGGCTTCATTGCGAATTTTCTGCATTTCTAGTAAAATCTTTTACGCCGGTCACCGCGCATTTTGCTATATTAGAACCGTGATGCGATGAAATCCTACAGAGTATGATTAAATCGTGCAAAATAAAAGTAACGCAGAGTTATTAGAAGTCAAAGTATTGAAGCACCGTTCCAATATCAATTGCTTTTACAAGATTACAAATAGGCTTCATTGCGAATTTTTTGCACTTTTAGTAAAATTTTTTGCACCGGTCACCGATGACCACCGTGGCAATCAACGTGTTAAATCATTTCGTTGATTCTTACAAGTAACAAGTTTTCGCGTTTAGAAGGCCATCCATTAATACGCGCTATTCTATTTAACATGTTAACTGCCAAGCGTATTTTGCTATGTTAAAACCGTGATGCGATGAAATACTGCAGAGTATGATTAAATTGTGCAAAATGAAGGTAACGCAGAGTTGTTAGAAGCCAAAGTATTGAAGCACCGTTCTAATATCAATTGCTTTTACAAGATTGCAAATAGGCTTCACGGCGAATTTTTTGCATTTTTAGTCAAATCTTTTGCATCGGTGACCACCGTGGCAGTCAATGCGTTAAAGTTAATTACGATGTGAACTGGTCAATTGGTGAATTTGATCGCGAACATGTTGTGGGTGGTCGATTCTAATTATAAGAGTTTATACGAAGCGCCCCGTGTACTCTTTCATAAATTCGTTACACAGTGTTATTCGTTATGTAATATGTCCGCCATGAAGAGCGGCGCGCTGCGTAATCAGTTTGTTACGGGGCGCTATGTGCTACGTGACTCACGTGCAACGTAAATTTCTGTGACAGTAAATAAGCACTTTAGTTGTTGAAATAAATTGGACTGAGAGTTCGGATGTGCTGTGCTGAAAATGTCAACGCCAAGCTGCCCAATCACTCCGAGCGGCAGTGTTTGGTCACGTGCTTCTGGCGAAGTTCATGTGGGAGGAATGTGTTGTTCTGGGGGAATGCTTACACTACAAATTAGCAGATTCCCACAACATTGTTCGTTCACGGTGTCGGGATGTGCTCTTCAAGAGCGCAAACACGTCCCAACGACTTCCACGACGTCGACGACGGATACTGGTGTGAACCGCGAGATAAGAGGTAATCCTCGCGCTATCCCGCAGAATTGCCAGATTATTTATCGATCGGGTCTACGGCACGGGAATTTAACAGAAACCATCCAAGCATTCCTTCCTTCCTTGGAAAATCAAATTAGCAGATAACTCGAAAGACTATTACATAGAAAATCTTGATACTTTGATACAGATATATGGACGCGCATGTGCGATTTGCAAGTTGCCGAGAGGCAACCGCAAGAAAAATACGTTGAGATTATTTGACGACGCGGTAGAGATGATCCGAACAATTTCCGACACTTTTGTTACATTTCCCAACGATGATCCCATGCGGGTTAATCCCAACAGGACTGCGTGCATTTTCAACATGATTTCATATTTCATCGACAATACATGCAAATACGTATCATCTATAGTCATCTTTATTCATAAACGATCCGCCGGAATACATTACTCCCAAATATATTATCCATGATACTCCAACTTCGCCCATACATTGCTTATGCTAAGTTCGCACTTCGTTGTTCGTCCGGGCTCGCGCATGATTGTAATTGGAACGTAATTTAACTGTTCGCGGCGCGTGGGCCGGGCAATTCTCGCGAAAGTCCTATAAAAGATAAAGAGCTTCGCTGCGGACGTATTGCACGGCGGGGGTAATCGAGTTAAAAACGTCGGGACCAGGAGATTCATTTTACCCGACGCGGCTCTCCCTTGCCGATTACACCGAGCCCGCCGTTCCCCGTTTAAGACGGTGAGGGGGTAAAAACCATCTGGAGCTTGGGTGGCTACAAAGGATACAGAAACGGTGGACGGGAGAGTGAAAGAGAGGGAATACAAAGCGCTGAGTATCTTATGAGACTCGTGGGACTGGTAAACAAAATCGAAAAGCAAAAACTGCGAAAGAAAAGTTCAGGCGAGCGACGATCTCCTGAGAATACTCCGAGGAATAGCCTGCAGCCATCGCTAAACAGGAAAGCTCATTCATTGTGTCTTCTTTGTTAATGTTCCACTGTGAGGCCTTATCAACGTCCCAAACGATCATCTTTCGTGCGTTTCTGATATACGTGCCGTTTCATCGTTGTCCGAACGTTGATGCACTTTCACATAAAGAAGTCTACGGGATTTTTGTGAAACCAAATCGCTGATTAGTGGAGGAAAGGGTTGATGGGAACAAATCTTTGACTGACCGCTGAGGACTGAATAATTTTTCGTGCAATATAGTTTTTGGCAGCAGCGTATTAACACTTTTCCGGCCGCACGTCTCGTTAGGATTTTTTCTTTCGTGTCAGTAGGACTGCTTCAGATCATTTCGTTTATCGCCGGCGGTTTTTCGAGTACAAGTAATTATACAACGCAACAAAAGACTCGCTTATGTCTGTAACCTATTGTTACTTAACACGGAACGTACCGGTACCTTACACTTGCGTATTCTTATCATGAGGGGTCATTTGACCTCTTATGAAATAAACGTTGATTTTCAGAAAAAAATTCCTAATCTATTAAAGCGAGAAATCAAATGATCAGATGATATAAGAATTTACAGAAAATCAAATAAGAGAAAGAAATGACAATAAATGTACGATTTTAAAGTATATTTTGAAAGGGGTCATTTAACCCCGCTTGGTATGTTTAGCGTTAAACAGAATACAAACGGTACCACATTGCTGTCACCGGCCCTTCCGCGGTAGTTTTGCACACGACACCAACGTGGTGTCACTGGTCTTTGCGCGATGGTTTTCACGGGACACCAACATGGTGTCCCCGGACCGCATAATGTTAAGATAGAGAACAACTGACCAAATAAACGAGATTTCATTTTTTTCTCATTGCTAAGCAACGAGGTATGAGGTTTCTGCGAGTTTTAGACATATACGAGAGGAACAATTTCTGACATACACACGAAACAGCAGTAAACAGCCAACACCTTCGCCGAGTGCATATTTACGTCGATAGTCTACACCGATTGTTTTCGCTGGACGCATATATTGGGTTGGAGGGAAAGTCCTGTCGTATTTTAAAGAAAATATTTGAATTAATTTATAAAAATATGTGTTTAATATTAATCATAATACATTTAATGTGTTGTATGATGAATGCCAAACTCTTCTGCAATTTCTCGACTTGTTAAATGTGTATTATTTTCCAACATGGATCGCAAAACATCATTATCGATCTTGGATGGTCGTCCAGATCGATTTGCTAAACGATCTTTGACAAGTACGAACATTTACAATATCTTTTCCAAATACCGCATATACATTTTTACATGCAACCGATGCGTTGCTGCCTTTTTGGAATTCATACAAAATGCTGTGTCGTAAATGCACTTTATCTACTGACATGTTTTTCACTTTAAATATCACAAGTAAATGATGAACGGTAAAAAAAGACTCCTTTTATATTATACAGCAGCTAAAAAAAACAAAAAAAATCCGAATGACTCACTAGCCAGATGTTTTTTTTTATTTACAAGAAAAATTACGTGCCTATTAAAAATACGACAGAACTTTCCCTCCAACCCAATATGTGCCTATAGCAGTCAAAGGGTCAAACGTGGCACGATACATTTTTCCATCGTAGAATTTGCTGTCCTTCATCGAGGTCGTTTGTGTGAGCATCGGTAACAACGCAGCTGTACACATACTTTACGACAGTCGCAGGATACTGACGGGTTTTAACGGAGTGGATTTTAATAGCCGCTGCAATTGCGTTCCGTCGTTCGTCGTTGTCAAATCAGTTTTTCTTTAAACTAGATAGCCTGACGACAATGCTGATGGCAGCGTTTCCAGCCCCAGGGTCGCGAAAACTTTCCATCCGCGTTTCCTTCGAACTTGCGACCAATGACAGGCGGAAATATGTCGCATACAAAGACATCTCGGCAGTCGTGCATTTTTATGTTTCCCGACGATTCCCGACATGCTTTGATGTCACGAACATCTTCTGGGATTTCCTCTTTCATTTTTTTGGCTATCGTTCGACTTTCGTAAGTAGAGCATGTCGGCTAACAATTAAAGTGTTAAATAATACACTGCTTAATTTTGATGACTTGCATTTCGCGACATATTTGAATTAAGATTTTAATACAAATCAGTTCTAATTCAATGCGTGCTATATATTTCATATTTCTAATTTGCGCCCAGTTTCACACCTTTTGTGGTTATTTTTTGGTTAACCTGTCTCCCAACATACACGCATTCACTGTTTTCTTTTTTGTACTCTCCAGAGAACTTTTCCCACGTTTCAATTCTGAAACTCGTGTCAATTGCGGTAAATGATTTACTCTGATCAGTATTCGGTCCCGTTATTGCCTGCCGTATCGACAATCTTCGAAATCGAATTGTGTGAGTGATGCACACTGCGCAGCTATTACGAACCGAATCAAAACTGTAGCGTATCTCATTCGATATCGCATTGGGAAAATCCATCTGCATTGACGTTCCGCGGCAGACCAGCGAACCTATACGTGAAACCTTAAATTGTGGAAATGGATACATTCGTTATACACCGCGAAAACTCTTGACATTCTGTCGAGATTTTCAACATCCGCCTTGTTAAGCAATTTTATTTTTTCCTTCTCATCATTACGGAACCGGGATACTTTTGATAAATTTCCGCTGACATAGACTTCACACCTACTTGAACGAATATTTGAAGATTTTTACGGATCTCTCCTTGGACTCTCAAGTAGATACGACCCTTTGAGGACATCCGATACTCCTCGATCAATCGCCCGGCGTCGAGTTTATCTTGTATCAAGCCCAACCTCGCTTCCTTCGAAACTTTTCACCTCCTGCATCCGATACTCCAGTCACGCCAACCGCAGAAAGTGGATTTGCCTTGGTCATTGACTGATATCGTGACACGTCGAAGCTTGTCCGCAGAACGAAAAACAAAATTAGCGGTCTATTTCCATCATATTTTCCCAAGAGGGAAAAACATCGCCCGAGATGACGGTGTCGTAATTAGAAGTTCAATATTTTCGTTCCTGATAGCGTCAACTTCAATTTCGCTTTGATTGCTCAGGAAAGTATTTCTTGTACCCAATCAGGGTATCTCACAAAACTGCCATTTTGACATCGAATAAAAATGAACTAGCAATCGGTTATGTTTCACGATACACTCTTAATATGTTAAAAAATTGGCAAGAAAATAGGGTTCAGCCGAAACTCTTACCATTGCCGTGATACAGTAATTCAGATTGACCTTGTAAATCTTCAGGTCGAAGTTGGGCACCTTTCTAGACTCAATACGCCGGTCACGTCAAGGCCATAGAATAAAATTGATGCCGGTCATTGCCGAGTCTATTTCACGGGTCAACTTTTAAGAGAACCTTGCGTGCTCAAGTCCATGGGCTTTTAATTAAAAGTCTAAGGCATTCGTCTCACGTTGAGTTATCAAATTAGTTTAACCGATCCGAAACGATAGAAGTTTCCTTGCGTAGGCGATCTAACAAATCTTACAACTTAAACCTTGAAATAAAAATCTGTCGTTTGTGTAGTAACACTTCTTACAGACATTGGCCTCTATCAATTTTACGTTCGGCAAGGACAAAGAAATAAGACTTTACTGTAGACTTTTTTTATTCCTGTACATTTTATGAACAAATGATTTGAATTACGCTTTAAAACGCGTTAAAGAATTTCCAATATAGTTACGGGTTTTAATGTTGTGGTTCATAACATAGACATTAAAAAAAGTTGACACGAATTATGAGAAACGCCTTAAAGTATTCATAATATATTACAGATTTTAATATTACTATTCAAAATATTGCCATTAAAGAAAAAACCAAAGTAGACCTTCGCTTGACTCGCGGAAGAACAGATACCACAAAAATATGCCTCGCTCGGAATTATTAAGCTTTTCTCTGGAACATTTTTCACTGCCACTAATAGCAGCGAGAAAATTAAGATATCAAAAACAGACGAGATAATCACCTTTCACTGAAACGTTAAAGAATGTGAGACAAACCCTGATAAGATTAAATTTAGAGGTCGTTGGTTTGTGCCGGGAAACAAACACGTCGAGACGTTCTGCAATTGATTGGTGTTTCAGCCACGCTCCCAGAGGTTGTTCCTCACACGTGAGAAACTTCTCGTTCTTCGTGTCCACGTACACTCGACTTTCCAAAGACCGTGTATCGAGGCAAATCTATAATGGGTCGAGTTTCGTCTTTTGAAATATTCCACAAACTGTTTCCAACCGAGAGACGAAAGTTTAGTGCTTTACAGAGATTTCTTGTGTGATATCTTTATCTGCCCGGCACATTTGGCTTCTTTATCCCTTTGACTGTTGAATACTTACGGCCGAAACTCTCGTCAAGGATGAAATATTTTTCGCTAGTGTGAACTCTATTGAATGATTACGTAAGGCGCAACTAAATTCTAATACTAATTTTCATTTATGCCAAATGAAATAATGCAAGAAAATTATTCGATAAAGAACGCATCTGTATGCAACTCGTATATTGATAATTGTGGCTGCAGTAGGTAAAAAATTGAAACGATTGGAAAACGCATATATGCGCCCATAGTCTACACCGATAGATTTCGGCGGACGCATATATGCGTCCATAGCAATCAAAGGGTCGTCATAATATTCCTTTATTTTGAATCCTGCTACACATAACACATTGCGTATGGATCACGAGATATCTCGTTTTAATGTTAACCGGTACCTTGCTAAAGTAACGAAGCCTTGCGACAATTTTTGATACTATAATTGTGAAGTAAATGAATATTATATTGTTCAGTATTAGTCAGTATTAAAAAAAGCTTGTATGTATTGTACTCAACTTTTTAGGACGTTTAAAAATGTGCAAGGTCCGGGTCTGCAAGAAAACCGTACGCAATGCGTTAACAAGCGACCTTTTAGAAACGTTTGCGCAGGTTAACGGTGCAGCGTTTGATATCAACCAATCCCTGTTCCGAAGCAGGCTTAGCGCGGTTAAAGCGACGATTCAACGACTATTCGTAAATTCGTTCAAATACGTTTCTCAGAACTTACTCGACGGACAAACTCGCCACTGGGATTTTACCGTTTCCTTTCCGCGCATTCTCCGGTTACGATGTGGCTTGGAATCGAATTTTTCTTAGCTCCGAATATGTGCGCGTCAAAGTCTCGATATGTGGCACACGTTTGCACACAGAGGAGTAAATCGACTGAAATCCGAAGAGAATTGTACCGTCGCGGTACGATTCTGCGAAGGCGAATGCAGCCTTCTAGAATAGCGCCCTGAGAATTAGATACGTTGTATGGGGAATAACAAACTGAAAAGGGAGAAAGAAAAATCGTACCAGTAGGGGTCTACCGTTTGTTATCTCGTGATGTGTCGAATAATGTAAGGTACATATTATTGGATTCCGGACGGTTGCCGTGTCTCTACTCAGCATTTTGCCGACATTTCCCAGGCGTTTCAGACTGCGTCATCAAGGCAGAAGGTGTGAATAGATACATTGTATAGGGAATAACAAACTGAAAAGCGAGAAAGAAAAATCGTGCTAGTAGGGTCTACCGTTTGTTATCTCGTGATGTGTCGAATAATGTAAGGTACATATTATTGGATTCCGGACGGTTGCCGCGTCTCTACTCAGCATTTTGCCGATGTTTCGCAGGCGTTGTAGACTGCGTCATCAAGGCAGAAGGTGTGAATAGATACATTGTATGGGGAATAACAAACTGAAAAACGAGAAAGAAAAATCGTGCCAGTAGTGGTCTACCGTTTGTTATCTCGTGGTGTGTCGAATAATGTAAGGTACATATTATTGGATTCCGGACGGTTGCCGCGTCTCTACTCAGCATTTTGCCGACGTTTCGCAGGCGTTTCAGACTGCGTCATCAAGGCAGGAGGTGCTCTGGTATCGGAGCAAACAAGTAAATGCTGAGAACAGACGCGGCAACCATCCGGAATCCAATAATATAAACAATCATGGTCACGAAAGCCTCAAATTTAAAATGTAATGTATATTTCAGAATATTTATTGTATTTGTAGTATTTTTTATTAGTACTTTATAGATGTATTATAGTATTTTATAGTATTTTTAGTATATGTATTATATTTCAGTATATTTAATAACCTCTTTTCAAATAACAATATAGTAGTATATTAGTATACTAACAATATAGTAGTATTATAGTATTTTAGTATTTTATTTTATTTTTAGTATATGTATTATATTTCAATATATTTAATAACGTCTTTCCAAATAACAATCAATATTACAAACCACTCTTTCGCACATTTGCTAGACGTCCTTGTTTCCGATCGTGACGGTAACGTCAATTTTGCACGTAGATGAACTGCGAGCAAAGTGGAACATCTTTCACGAGCGACTTCGAGCATTTCTCACTCTTACTCGTTCCTCCCATCCTTTCTAGTTTTGACGTATACGTACGTCCACGTTCAAGTTATTTTTCCGGAGCACGCCGCACAATTTCCACTGCGGGGTTCTCCCTTCTGTCGTCTTCGCTATTCGACTTTCCACTCACGCTTTTTATATACGCCGCAGCCGTTCCTTTTGCGTCTGACGAATTACGTTGTTCTTTGACTACACCATAATACCCTTTTCCCACTTGGTTCACCCTCCCTTCCCAAGAACATCTTTGACGGGGAAATCTTCCTTCGGCGGTCGGACGATTCTATTAGACGGGGAAAGGAATAATTTCACGAAGTAAACATCACCTTTTGTTCATATTTTCTGTTTGATACATTTTCAAACATTCGAACATCTTCAGAAGGTAATGGTTAGGCTTTTGACTGTCATTTCATTTGAAATATCTTCCCAGTGTAGGTAAACGACTTAGTAGCGTTAGTCTGTGGTTCTGTTTAGTCCACAGAGAGCAAAGGGTTTGCAGGGATTTGATTTGCATTGTTCACAGACACTGTCTTGTGCAACACAGTCTACATCGGGTTTCTATCAAGACGCGGGGTATAGATTGAATTGAACTGTTCCATATTTAATCAGCCGGCTGCTTCATTATTCCTGTTTCAATTCTTCGCACTTTCCAATGTTCTTATTGACGAAACCGAAGTATTTTAATCTACCAGTAATTCACGCGTAAGTTACACCTAACTTTAGGCGTAAATGATTCATAATTAACGGATTAATTTGACGTGTTCGTAAATTGAGGTTCTAATGTAACCCTGTTTAGGCTCCCTAGGTCATGTTTAACCCTAATTCGGAGGTCGCAATATTCATTTCGGCTGCGACGTTAATATTCCGTACTTAATAAATTTCCCTCGGTTCACGCACTTTAAACGCGACGATGTACCTGTATTAATTCTTTACTTACGCAATAAACCGGCCAGGACGGTTTGCCCGTAAATCTCCAACGAAGTACGGTATTGAAGCTGGCCAATTCATATTCGGTGTTTATTATACCGTCTCGGTAACCCCTTATTTAATTAGATCGCGGAATTCAGGGATGCGCGAATGTTTGCCGATCGAAGAAAGAAAGTACTTTGCGGTTTCATACTTGAAAAATATATATTTGTATATTACTTATATATTATCAAAACCGCAACGCAAGAATGAATTGTGCAAAATGAAAATAATGCGAAGGTATCACGTTACTGTATAATTAATCGGTCGATGACCACCATGGCAGTCAAAGTGTTAAAGCAATGCACACGTTTGTTACTGTATAATTAACTGACTGAGTAATTCCAGGTAAATCTGTGATTGCCCGAGGAATAAAATGTAACTATTCACGTTCTTTGCTTTGTAAATTGATAGCACTGAAATGTTTCGCCACTCGCCCATCTCAGGTTACAGATGTCATTTAATATGCCAGGAACAAAAGACAACCCTCTGCACTGTCTTGCCCTATTCACGAATTAACCCTTTGCGGACGGGACGGTGTGAAACTGAATGCTTTGTTGTACCGAGTCACCTCGACGATAATTATTTCAACTTGTTAGCAAACACATAGACGCATATATATACGTATCATAGAACCATTCTCATTTGTACTCAGCAGTACAATTAGAAATTTCAATTCAGTTTGTACTCAATGTAACTTTACAAATTAAACTTAATGCTCCTGTTTATTTATGCACAAAACGACAGTTTATATATGTAAGTTTCTAACATAACTTAACAACCTCACTCCTATAGGAAAATGTGTCTATTCCTATATATCGTCCACGCTATATACACATCGAAGCCATTTAATATTTCAATATTTTGCTACCCTCAACCGTTTTCGTCCTTATCATGAGTCAATCACATGAATTAGCTACTCTGATGGGTCGTGCTGACGCTTACATCGGCTAAAAAAAATTGTAAACGTTATGTTAAATTACAATTCATTGTGCAGACGCCAACCATCCGTCTCCTTACAAGCTTAAACGAATTTTCCGAGAATTCGCTGCATAAATCGCGGTAACTCTACGGGATTTTGTTAGGATTGCCGCTACTCACACCGATTAGTCTCGCATCGACGTTTCTCCGACGATGCCGCATTATTTTCGCTTTCCCCAGCCTATCAATCGTGCTTTCCCGCCTGGCAGTTACAAATACTCGCCGTTATATTTCCATTTCCTTCGCGCCCTGCCGGCCGTCGCACCGCACGCTTGACCCAAGTTCTTTGATTGGCATCCGAATTGAGTTAGCAGTACGATTCGGTCCGAGGCAATTTTCGCGCGTAATCGGTCGTTGGCCCCGCGATCTCAATTGCGTGGCAAAATGAATTTTAAGTGACCTCGTGCTTCCCCACACCTTCGGTCTTCTCCTCGATGTACGACGCGTGCTTTCGAAAACGGCCGAAAATAAGTCGCGGACCTGGCATCGGGTTTTGCACGTTCGAAAAATTCGTTGTTCGGTCTCGGATAAAATTTGGGTGATTCTATTTACGATGCATGTAATCGGGGAATGCATCAAGATAATGCTGATTTGATAGTTGCATTACAATAGTTGCAAGCAAATTTACGCAGACAGTATGTTCGTGGAAAATATACGTATGACGGTATATATATATTTTCAAGGTGGTCGACTATATGAGACAAGAAATTTTGTAGGTATTCGGTTCATTAATCGGGTATGTTTAACTTTTTTATATCACAGAATTAGCTGAATCTTTCTAGTAGTAGTAGTAGTAGCAGTAGTAGAAAAACAAACGTATGAAGACATACATACATGCATTTTCAAGGTGGTTAGTTATATGAGACACAAAATTGTGTAGGTATTCGGTTCATTAATCGGGTATGTTTAACTTCTTCATATCACAGAATTAGCTGAATCTTGCTACTAGTAGTAGTAGTAGAAAAACAAACGCATGAAAGCATACATATATTTTCATGGAGGTCGATTATATGAGATACGAAATTTTGTAGGTATTCGGTTCATTAATCAGGTATATTTAACTTCTTCATATTACAGAATTAGCTGAATCTTGCTAATAGTAGTAGTAGTAGTAGAAAAAAAGTATGAGGGCATGTATATGTGTTCAAGATGGTCGGCTCTATGAGACACGAAATTTTGTAGGTATTCGGTTCATTAATCGGGTATGTTTAACTTCTTCATATCACAGAATTAGCTGAATCTTGCCTGCGGCAACGTTTACGAACGAAATATCATCCATACGCTGAACAATATTCTTGCCTTTTGGCAGTCGTGCTTTATCAGCTATGTGCACTAATATTTTATATGGGGAGGGTAAATGTTAAATATAACATGCTGCTCTTGGCGTTTTTTAAATTCTCACTTTTATATCTCATATTTATCTTACTTGCACGTATGTTTGCAAATGCAATAGGAATATATGCGAAGATCCGTAGCTTCCGTGAGTCAAACAGTCCTCAAAAAACGAATGGCGCATTGTATTCCTCGTTTTATATCCCGACGAAAATTCAGATGTGGCCGCGTTGTACAAACTTGCAGGGAATAAGTTGGGGCTTCACCCGGGGGAGTACAATTTTTCCTTCCGAAATTAAATAAAATGTCCATAGACTTCACTCAACGAAATATCTTAATTTGTACTTTTGTCCTTTCCGTATTTTCCGTTCTTTACTATACACCTACTTTTTTTTTTGTTTTCTACTACTTCTAATTAATCCATTGTGTAACCTTAATATTAACTACGATTAAATTTGTATAGCCCTTCCTTGACTATTTATCGTTGTCAAAATCCTTGAGGGGTTTTATTTATAATTATTCGGTGTCTGTAGGTATCCGAATCGTATCGATTGGTGTGCGAAAAAGCAATTAACACGTCAAACGGTATTCGATAATCGAAACGCAGACTTTGAGAATGACATTGTGTTTCGTGATATGAGAACGCAATCTTCCACGGGGTCCATCGGAAGGAATTTCAATTAATCGGAAAAACTTTAGCCTCCGGTCATTGACATCATACGTTTTTCCGTTTTCCACATTCTCCACGTGCCACCATTTTCATTCTGCTCAGGAGTGTTCTCTTATGAAATTTCAAATATCTCGTACCGAACTCTTGTCAGGACGTATGCTTTAGCGGATCGCATTTTTATTGGCTTGTCAGAAATGGTACCTTCAAATCGATATACGTCGCTGAGTTCAGATGCGAATTGATAATAAGAACGTCATGAACGGAGCTTTTATAATTTAATATAACGTTTTTATTGTAACGTAACGTAACATATTTATTCTCTAAGCTGCGGAACGTCAGGTTATCCTGTCTAATATATTTCCGTTCATAAACAACTGGCGCTTGAACTACCCTTTATCATTTCTCTTCTAAGGACCATTTCCCCTAAGAAACCCTGTCATAAATTAGATTTAGAGCTAAACAATGACAGGCTCGACATAGACAGTCGCTACCGAGTTCGCCGCGGGTGTCTCAAAATCCAGATGTAAAATGTGACGTGAAATATCGTTCAATCGATCTTAGAGGTATTCCTGATAAATTGGCGTGTTGCAACGAGTCCTTTATTACTCTTGGGGAACCTGAGCCATATAGGGGGTGGTCAAGCAAGAAGATATCAGATTACAATTATTAAAAATATAAGATTATAATATAAAAAGAAAATTGGTAAATCACAAATTTGTTATTATATATGTGGTATTCAGTGTATATTAAGTTGGTATTATTTGGCCGATTATACGCGACGCAGAGACCCTTGTGTATCACGTTTTCAGGTTAATATACGAAATTTTATTTTGTTTGCATTATATTGTAATTATATTATAATTAAGATATATAAGAACATTTTTCTGGTCATCACTTTCTCCGGTACTTAATAAGAATGCATCCATATAACGAAACTTTATTCACTGGTGATTACGTGAGGAGGCTGATACTATAAATTTTGCGCAATAAATTGCCAATAAATTTGGATTCTTAATTATACAAGTAGCAAAACTGCGTTGATTGCGCGAAATAACAATAGATATAGACGACGTAACTTGTTGAATTATCTTGAAATTAGGGCCAAGCACCGATGCAATAGCTGGGCATGCTAATTCGCAGAATTCGCCAGTGATGGACGGCAATACAGGTCAAGATGTCGGTGACAGAGTTCAACGAGTTACCGGAATATGCTCGCGTGTATATCTGATACACAGAGATGCCGTCCATCTTGCCCGCTCATGGTATTACGGCCATGTATTTGAATGCATAATAACACCCCACGCATATCTGTGCATCCGTAAATAAATTCATACGCACACGCGCTGTCAGAGAAAGTGCGTGAATTATTATACTTGCCCGTGCAGGTGACGCTCAAGATCAGTTATAAAATCCATTTTGCTCGTAAGCAAATCAATTCCGAGACGAATTCGACCATTTATGCGTGCCCGCCATTTATGTGCATCCGTAAATAAATTCATACGCACACGCGCTGTCAGAGAAAGTACGTGAATTATTATACTTGCCCGTGCAGGTGACGCTCAAGATCGGTTATAAAATCCATTTTGCTCGTAAGCAAATCAATTCTGAGACGAATTCGCGTATTTATGCGTGCCCGCCATTTATGTGCATCCGTAAGTAAATTCATACGCACACGCGCTGTCAGAGGAAGTACGTAAATTATTATACTTGCCCGTACAGGTGACGCTCAAGATCGGTTATAAAATCCATTTTGCTCGTAAGCAAATCAATTCTGAGACGAATTCGCGTATTTATGCGTGCCCGCCATTTATGTGCATCCGTAAGTAAATTCATACGCACGCGCGCTGTCAGAGAAAGTACGCGAATTATTATACTTGCCCGTGCAGGTGACGCTCAAGATCGGTTATAAAATCCATTTTGCTCGTAAGCAAGTCAATTCCGAGACGAATTCGCCTATTTATGCGTGCTCGCCATTTATGTGCATCCGTAAGTAAATTCATACGCACACGCGCTGTCAGAGAAAGTACGTGAATTATTATACTTGCCCGTGCAGGTGACGCTCAAGATCGGTTATAAAATCCATTTTGCTCGTAAGCAAATCAATTCCGAGACGAATTCGACCATTCATGCGTGCCCGTAATTTATAATTCAGCCGCACTGTTTAATAGTCAATCAGCTAATTAACTCGCGTGCCGTTGCGCATACGTTTTTGCACAAGTACAAAATATATTAGCATACCAATAGCATAAGCGTTAATGAACAATCTATTCCGTTATTAGGACACATATTAGCATTCTTACTTTTTAATAAAATGGCACAGTTTGTACACACATTAGTTCGTCATGTTCTCATTGCCGAGTAAATACGTGCTTTGTGGGCAGTGTCGAAAGCAGGATAATTTAGTGACGCGCAGGTATTGGTATTCTTACTAAAGTCAGGAGCGCGGGCCGTTTATTATTTGCCGATTAATGAAAAAGAGATGTGTACCTGGGGAAGTGAGTTGCATAGACCAACTTCCATTTGTTACACCGCAAGAAACCAATAATGAGTTGGCAGTTGGAAGGCAATATAGAACGGGTTAACGGGATTAAAGCGGTAGTAGTTTGCGACTGAGAAAATTATACGTCCTTGGATAATGAAGGAGTATAAAGTCTATTTTTTCTTAACGCATTGACTGGCACGGTACTTTTCGGGATTTCGGTGTAAACAGCCAATTAAAATTTTATTCGATTTTTTTTCTGTACAAAAAATAAAATTATATCGGCAGAATACTTTTTCTACATAACATCCACTTACCTCATAACTTTTGGAGTCGGAGCCGATAAACGGAAATTCAAATTTTATTTGATTTTTTTTCTGTACAAACAATAAACATTACATTGACAGAATACTTTTTCTACATAACATTCGCATAACTGATCACTTTTGGAGTCGGAGCCGAAAAACGGAAATTCAAATTTTGTTCGATTTTTTTTCTGTACAAGCAATAAACATTATATCGACATAATACTTTTCTACATAACATCCACATAGCTGATAACTTTTGGAGTCGGAGCCGATAAACGGAAATTAAAATTTTGTTCGATTTTTTTTCTGTACAAGCAATAAACATTATATTGATAGAATACTTTTTCTACATAACATTCGCATAACTGATCACTTTTGGAGTCAGAGCCGAAAAAAACGCCGTGTATCGCATAACACGAGTGAGTGACATGCGAAAAACAATCCCTATCGTTTGATTACGATCAGGAAAAAAACGGGATGTCGTGTAATAGGAACCGATGGCGCCATATAACACACGCATCATAAATTTCGCATCAGCTACGTTTCTCTTCTCGTGGACGGGAATCGCTCGTTCACTCCCACGACAAACGTTAGCATATACACAATAAATAGCTGTCAGCTGAGCGCTCGTGATCTTTACAATAAATTCTTGTAAACGCGACTTTAGCACGCAGCGATCATGGAAAAATGTGCTTCAAAGACACGTTTCTATTAAATTAGTTTTATCGGCACGGGGCTATAGAATTCCGTCATAAATAAAAGCGGCATGTCCGTCACGTTACATTGTAACCACTGGGCAATAAACGCGGTACAATCTTTAAAGTCTTCGCGTGTGCAAATTCTCGCTTCCTTCGCAAATACTCGTACGCGAACACCTATAAAAGTCCATATCCCCGTTTCCATAAAAAACGTAGGCAATGTAGACGTGACGGCTATAACACAGTGGTCACATTTCGAATCCATCAAAATGACTAAATCCAAATCCTAGATGTCGTGCATCTGGCAGTGCTGATTATCACGAAATTATCCTAGTTATTTAAAAGTATCACGAAATCAAAGTTATGTATGTGGGATCTCAGATACAGGGTCCTCTAGTTGGCGAGGAAAGGTCACCTATGATCTTCATTTATTATACTGATGTATCATTGGTGACGAGTTTATTGAATTGTGTTATTCGGTTGCTAAGGAGACAGTGGACGGTAAGACGTGAAGGCGATAAGACGTAAAAACGAAACGGCGAAAAGACGAAACGACGACAGATTAGGAAATAAGACGAAAGTGGCTTAACTGTGTTGTCATTGTTTATAAATATTATACTCTCCAGTTTCACGTAATAAAATTCCTACACGTATAACTTAAACGTTATTGTAAATAAAGTCACGGCGCGTCGATCCGGGAAACGAGTTTAGCGCAAAAGTTATAAAACAAAGCTGCCCAGAAGGGTTTCGAGTAACTAAAAGATTCACGACGAGATTCGCGCTCGTCGATAAGCGTAATCAAGTGCGGGGCTTCTTTAAATAAGCTATGCATAATACATCGAGGCAAGGAGAAGATGCTGTGTGCGGAAGCTAGAGGCGTCGCGAAAAGGACGAAGTACCGAAGTAGCGACCGGTCTGACATTTATTCATGCGACACCGTCGCTCCACGTGTCGGTTGCATCGATATAAAATATACAATTTACCGCCCCAGTCTCGACTGACAAGACAATCCAGTCCTGAGGTACAATAATTTCGCGGCGACGCTGATGAAAACATCTGAGCACCGTGTTTCAGTGCCGCGTGAACATCCGGCGAAATTCCGCGAAGCGTAATCCTTTACGGGGGAGAAGTTTGCGAATGTACTTTCGCGTTGAAATTATTTTCCATGTGGAACGGGATTATGTACAGGAACTGAACTGCGGTGGGAAGAAAAAAAGCGTTAAAGTTAATAATATAAAAATGGTATTACAATGATATATAAAATTTGCAGTACAGCAATAATGAACATTAATCTTATTTGGGGGTTGAGATTATTTTCCATGTGGAACGGGATTATGTACAGGAACTGAAGTGCGGTGGGAAGAAAAAAAGCGTTACAGTTAATAATATGAAAATGGCATAACGATGATATATAAAATTTGCAGTACAGCAATAATAAGCATTAATCTTATTTGGGGGTTGAGATTATTTTCCACGTGGAACGGGATTATGTACAAAAATTGAAGTATGCGATGTAAAGAAAAAAAGTATTACAGTTAATAATATGAAAATGGCATAATAATGATATATAAAATTTGCAGTACAGCAATAATAAACATTAATCTTATTTGGGGGTTGAGATTATTTTCCATATGGAACGGAATTATCTACAGGGACTGAAGTATGCGGTGTAAAAAAAAAGTGTTACAGTTAATAATATAAAAATAGCATAACAATGATATATAAAATTTGCGGCAATAATAAACATTAATCAAACGTGCTTATCCGTGGGTTGACAGAATTTTTCTTATGGAACGGGATTACGTACAAAACCTGAAGTATGCGATGTGAAGAAAAAAAGTATTACAGTTAATAATATCAAAACGGCATAACAATGATATATAAAATTTGCAGTACAGTAGTAATAATAAACATTAATTAAATCTGCTTACTTGTGTAGTAACATTATTTTCCACGTGGACCGAGATTCCGTATAAAAATCAACGTATCGCGTGTGAAGGAAAAAAGCGTCAGAGTCCGTAACATGAAAACGTCATAACAATGCTACATAATTTTTCCAGTACAGCAATAATAAATATAAACCAACGGTAAATGTACTACAAACGTAAAGGTAATTAAAACACCTTTTTCACCGTTACGGCTACATTGACGCGCTAAGTGGAAACACGGCGCCGCTTCTTTGTTTATGTTTGCCTGCGCAGGGTTAATATCTGAAAAACTCAATATTTTCCCTTTGACAATGACAGCCTGGCCTCCCGTTGTATGAGAGTCGAGCAGATTTACTATGCCCCGAGAAAAGCACGCGGGTAAAAAGAAGGAGAGCGCAAGAGTGAAAGGATATGTTCATGGCATATGTTCTGGCATAATTCTTCCCGTATCTTCCGCGTTACTTTGTGCGCGCCCACGTAATACTCTTACGTACACAGCTGCTCTCAGCGGATCATCGCTCTCAATAATGTCTGATTTCTGCTTACAGGAGGAGACAGGATACGCCGGGCTGCGCATCGCGCACGGCCAAGGACAACGTCAGAAACGAATCATGTGGGGAGCGTTTGTGCGTCGTACCAAGAAAGCATCGCAAGCGAGTGTCGGATTACGGGAGAGAAATCTAATATGTGCATTGTACGATGAGTGCGAAGTGGCGTGCGAGTGTTGAACATTAGGAGACGGGCAAACAACCGTAAATTCCCATTTTACCGGGCGAGAGGATCTCGGGAATCTCCGATAAGCAGCCAATACAAAGAGTACAATACCCTCCAGACGTTGATTTACATTGAAAAAATACTACCGAGGTTCGCAGGTGTTCGAACACGAAGAATAGGAAGACGTGGGTAAACGTTTAACGAGCAGTCCAATTCAGAACGCACCATTGCCCATCAGGTGTAGTCTAACGGCGTGGGATTCGTCTTGGAAATTTTGCTAACTCCGCACTCGTCAGGGATCGTTTCACGTTGGATAACGAGCGTACAAACTACTAAATGGTTTCGTCAGCGGTGCTAGGCGCTGCCACCGGCACCGGCTTGGCTTTGGTCGTGGCCATGACGATAGTCATTTACCGATATTATGCCGTCAAGCGGAAGGGAAAGTACTGGAGCAACTTGGACCGTTGGTCGGATCCACCGACTACCAGGAACGAAACGCAGGATAAGCAGCAGCAGCAGCCGCAGCAGCAGCAACGTCATCAGAATTGCTACAGTTCAACGGCGACACACGTGCTGGATTGCTGGCGGAAACCGCAGAAAACCTACTACACGGTGCAGACGGCGGTTCGTATATTTCTTTTATCACATTGATTATTCGGAGAAATATTATAATGCTGAAATAACGACGGGATCGCTTCAAGGCTTGCGTAAGCTGTGGGCGTTTTATTTTTTAATGGTTTCGGCCGGGAATGTGTACTTGTTTTGTATGTTAACACGTTGACTGCCAAGCGTATTTTGCTATATTATAACCGCGATGCGATGAAATACTGCAGAGTATGATTAAATCGTGTAAATTGAAGGTAACGCAGGGTTGTTGGAAGCCAAAGTATTGAAGCACCATTCTAATATCAATTGCTTTTACAAGATTGCAAATAGGCTTCATTGCGAATTTTCTGCATTTGTAGTAAAATTTTTTACGCCGGTTACCGCATATTTTGGTATGTTAGAACCGCGATGCGATGAAATACTACAGAGTAGGAATAAATCGTGCAAAATGAAGGTGACGCAGGGTTGTTGGAAGCCAAAGTATTGAAGCACCGTTCTAATATCAGTTGCTTTTACAAGATTGCAAATAGGCTTCGTTGGGAATTTTTTCCATTTCTAGTAAAATCTTTTACGCCGGTCACCGCGTATTTTGCTATATTAGAACCGCGATGCGATGAAATACTGCAGAGTATAATTAAATCGTGCAAAATGAAAGTGACGCAGAGTTGTTAGAAGCCAATATATGGAAGTTTTAATATCAATTGCTTTTACAAAATTGCAAATAGGCTTCATTGCGAATTTTTTTGATTTTTTGTAAAATCTTTTGCACCGATCGCCGGTGACCACCACGGGTGTCAACGTGTTAAATAATTTCGTTGATTCTTACAAGTAACAAGTTTTCGAATTTAGGAGGCCATCCATTGATGCGTGCTATTCTATTTAACATATTGACTGCCCAGCCTGTTTTGCTATGTTCTAATATCAATTGTTTATATAAGATTGCAAATAGGCTTCATTGCGAATTTTTTTGATTTTTAGTAAAATCGTTTGCGCCGGTCAGCAGTGACCATCGTGGCAGTTAATGTGTTAATTTCATACATGCTGCATAATTTCTTTCACTTCAATAGTACTGGTCCGTCGCACAGATTACTACGGTATTTATTTCGTCAACTGAAGTATTATTCCCTGTTTTCGCTCGTGCCGCAGATTTTTCAGAATCAATAGTGAATGACGCGTTCTAAAATTTTCACCGAGCGAACGTGAAGAGGAAATGGACATTATTCTATTGGCTGAACATTTCAGTATGCAGGCGATCGGTTATCGGTTTGAAAGTACAGACGTATTTATGTTGTACATTTTATATCCACGTTTGAATAGCTGGGAAAGCAGGATTTTTAACGTTGAATAATCACGCAGTCAGTATGGTCTGGAATCAGTTACACAATGTTACCGCGTTATACATTCTGTAGTATCTCACGAGGATTCCGGTTTCCGCCGTTATGGCCAAATAATCGAATCATTGTTTTCAATTGTGGCACTGTCCAGTCGATCCTGTCAATCGAGATTAAATATATGATTGCTCGTATCGCCTTGTTTGTTTGTCGCTCTCACGCCGTTCGAGCTGAAAGTGTCCCGAGGTGACATGCAATACGATAGCTGTCGATTATTCTTGTGCTGCGCAATTGCATCAATAAATAGGAGGTTTTGGTAAAACAGTCGCGCTTCTCAGTAAACATTTCAGGAATAATTCAATAAGGTTGTGGTAACGAGTTAGTAACGGATTACAGAATTTGCCCTTTGTTCCATACTATAGAAGTACATTAATTAAAGAGTAGTTATAGCTTAGTAGCAGTACAGTAGTTAGAGGATAGTTACGGTAGTCGCTGCATGGATACAAAATTATATTATTGGCGAACACCGGTCACTGATCATGGAAATTAAAAAAAATTATTTAAAAAGTTGGAAGTAGAGAAACCATTATCCGACGTTTCAGCATTACATGCATCCCGTCTTCAAAGGAATAAATTATTTTTATTTGATTTCCACTGATTTTAATTTCATTCCGATCAGTGACCGTTATTCGCCAATAATCCAATGTTGCCTTCATATAATTCGGCGTTCAACAAAAAACAAATTCTCCCGCTAGTTGCGGTATGTATATACCTATACAAGATCGTAAGCACCAAAGGCCAAAACTTAGAAATTGCAAAGTCGTATACACATTTCATTTGGTTCGACGGCTTATTACTTCGGAACTCTTGTTCTTTACTCCATTGCGTGTACGGTAATTTGAAATAGCTCAATTGCGATTAGGGTTATCATCCATCATGCCATCAGAGGGCGCGACCTCTAGAGACACTACGTTTGTATTGAGCTGTTATGTCATTGTCATTGTGTGTCATTATTGTTTCTGATGACGATCCCCATTAACGCAATCTCCACTTCCGCGGGGAAATAATCAGGGACGGTATGGCGAGGTTAATTAATTCGTACATTTTCGGCTAATCAAGAGAGCGATTGTCAACATAAATGAACTGATATGAAGATGCCACACACATTCAATTCTCGACAGTTCCGTGGTCGCCATGCTATTGAAGGCCCAATTAGAGCAATCAATTGGCTGTTTCGTTGCGCATTCCGTCCCGTCTCTGTTTCCGTATCCTGCCCAATTATCGCACATATGTCTATCAGAGCAAGTAACTATTGACGTCAATGCTTTTATTTAGATTGTTTGAATCAATTAGCCCTACATGATAAGCGGGTTCAATGCCATTTTAATAACCATAACTCTATCGTCCGAAAAGGTAAAAGAACCTGTTTCCCTATAAAAATACAATATAGTACATACAAAATAGTAAAATGAAGTTATAAAAGCGTTTTTATTATTAAAGTAAGATTCGATGTTTGAGTAGGCGTATTACTATTCGTCGACTCTGCATTGGTAAGTGTTTAGAAAGGTTTCTAGTTGGATACTCTTGTACGACGAGGCGTGTAGCGCAAAGTAGAAAGATCTACGTTCGGTCTGGCGGCAGTGGATAATGTCGTGTGCTGTACCGACGCGTCGGTAAAGTCTGCGGCAGAGACTACTGTGGCCGGTAAATCCTTTGCAGCTGGATAACACAGCTTCCGTCCCATGTAGTAAACAGGGGAAGTTTATCTGTTATCGGCACTGCACCCATTTTACCAGGCAGAAGTTCTTAGCCTCGGGAAATTCTGAAATATTTTCGTGTGATAACACGTGCGCGCACCAAACGATGTTATCAAGCAGAATTCCATCCGTGAAAATCCTCTGTCAATTTATTGCGTTCCATCTGCACCGACCACGGATTTGATAGGCTTGCAAATAGTTACTTCATCCTGATCATGCAGAGCATTGGTCACTTTATACCCAACCCAGAAGTACGCATGACTTGTAATGGTGTTACACCGTTAAACGGACGATTACTATCTGCCTCTACGAAAACATCGGTCACCTCGATCGATTATTCAACTAGTTTCTTCGAAATCAATTTTCCGCCACCGCCCCCTTACCATCCTCTTTATTGATTGATATTTAATTTTTATTGACGTTTACATCGATTGATTCCCGTGTTTTCATCGATCTGCAATTAAACCATAAAAAATGCTATCATAATAACGCGCCAAATGTGATTGGTTCGCCATTTCAGAGTGTAAGATCGAGTTTATGGGAGTTATCGTCGTTTTATTGAGTTCGACTTTGAGAGAAGTTCTCAGGGCAGCGACGCAATTAACGCTCGCTGATTATCACGTCGTTTAAAAATTACAAGTAAGAGAGTGGTAAACGGAGAGAATTACGTGGGATCTCGCCGTTGCGCTTCGCTCTTTAACGATATTTCTGCTGAAGGTTACCCGAGGTAACTCGGTTACGAGTCACTTCTCGAGATACGGCGGTGATCTAGTAAAGCGTGTAAGTGGAGTGATTTTTTTTATTCCAAGAGCGAAACTCATTAGGACCCGCTCCCATCTCGCCGGAGAGACAATGTTTATAAAATTTGTCATGCGCCCCTTCAAACGCGATACTGACAAAATTGCCTCGCGGATATTCGACGCGTACTTGTGTCTGGCCGTTATTCGAAACTGACCACTGCGTGCGATACGCGCGACTGGTATTGGCATTCGAGATTACGAGACATGCACTAAGTAACGAGTAACAAGGACGGAATTCGCTTGTGAAAATGGACGTGGATCGGCAATATTCTACGCTCGCTTTATATCGTGTGACATGCAACGTAGTCGAACGACGAACAATAGATTCAAACACTTCACTCGATCTGGCTTTGACGATATTCGCGAGAGCACAGCAGCGGAGATAACGTTATACGCCCGCGCGGTACATAAGTGATTTTTTGT
Source organism: Cryptocheilus praepositus (assembly GCA_033815515.1). NCBI lineage: Eukaryota > Metazoa > Arthropoda > Insecta > Hymenoptera > Pompilidae > Cryptocheilus > Cryptocheilus praepositus. The sequence goes on along the minus strand of JAWWQZ010000035.1, from coordinate 13,590,674 downwards.
TGTCCGTTGAAAAGTGGAGTGAAAAGTTCGTGTCCGTGGCGAATATGAAATTGCACGGCGGAAAGTATATTTCGACGATGCCAGCCGGGCAACCTTCAAGGAGAGCCTTTATATTTCATCGCGAAACAACAACAGCGTGAAGCGTTTATCGTAAACCTGTCGCGCCGGTACAAATAACTGTGACTGCTCACGGAAATTTTGGAAAAATCGCAACACCTGCCGTTTACTTCACGCCCCGACGACCGGGACGCGTTTTCACACTTTCATTACAAAAATCCGCAACGCAGCGGCGCGCGACAAAATATTTTTTTGCCGTCGCCGAGGCGCTTAAAATTTTGTCGAAAAATGCATGAATAAATTTGCGTGCGCGAGTAAACACGCATGAAAACAAGTTTATTAAAACTCATGAAACGTTTGCTGGACATGAGATGGGCGCCGAACCTGAACTAAATGAGAAAGAATGAAGCAGTCGGCATTCGGCGAAGTGACGGAGGGAACTTTCGGTTCCCATTGTGATGCGATTTGAGTTCTAGGCAGCGATGATGTTCGTGAAGCGAATAAAATGGACGATCGCGGTGTGACGTCGACTTAATACTAAACGTACCCGTACTTTACATCTACCTATTCTTACCATGAGGGGTCATTTGACCCCTTATAAAATAATTTACAGAAAGTCAAATGAGCGATAGAAACAACAATGAATGTACGATTTTAAAGTAAATTTTGAAAGGGGTCATTTGACCCCGCTTGGTACGTTTAGTGTTAACCCTTTGACTGCTGAATACTTCCGGCCGTAATGCTCGCTGAAGACGAAAAACTATTCGGTAGTATGAAGTCTATTTATTATTTATGTAAGGCACAAATAAGTTATAATGATAATTATATAATAATATAATATAAATTATATAATTATGTAATAATATAGATAAATCTTGTACATTGATAATTGTGGCTGCAATATGTAAGAAATCAAAACGACTACGGACGTTTATATACGTGCATAGTCGACACCGATAGATTTCGGCGGACGCATATATACGCCCGTAGTAGTGAAAGGGTTAACCGTCGGGCGTCACAGTGTGGCCACGAAAAACGCTGGGGCAGTCGGCCACTAACCGCGACCGATGTTTTCGTGTGATCGTATCTTTTGACAGCGCGGGTAGGCGAGGCCGACCGACGTGTGTTAACGATTCGATACGTCTGCAATGCTCGCCAACTGCAATGGTCGAAACATTTTCGCAGCCCTCAGGGGAAAATGGAACTTCCCGTGTAAGGTACGATGGTAAAAACATGCCACCAGCACGATCACAGTCTATTCCTTAACACGTTGATTGCCGTGCGTATTTTACTTTATTAAAACCGCAACGCGATGAAGTACTACAGAATATGATTGAACTGTGCAAAATGAAAATAATGCGAAGGTATCGGAAACCAAAGAATTGAATCACTATATAATATTAATTGTATTCACAAAATTATGAATGCTACCGATTGGGTATTTTTTCAATTTTTTGTGAGACCTTTTGCGTCGGTCGCCGATGGTCACCACTATTTTACTATATTAAAACCACAACGCGATGAAGTAGTACAAAATATGATTGAACTGTATAATATGAAAATAATACGAAGGTATCGGAGACCAAAAAATTGAATCATTATTTAATGTTAATTGTATTCACAAAATTTTGAATGCTACCAGTTGCTTATTTTTTTAATTTTTCATAAGACCTTTTATGTCGGTCACCGGTGACCACCACAGTATTTTACTATATTAAAACCGCAACGCGATGAAATACTACGGAATATGATTGAATTGTGCAAAATGAAAATAATGCGAAAGTATCCCAGACCAAAGAATTGAATCACAATTTAAGATTAATTGCATTTACAAAATTATAAATGCTACCGATTGGGTATTTTTTCAATTTTTCGTAAGATCTTTTATGCGGGTCACCGGTGACTACCATGGCAGTCAATGTGTTAAGCGTGTATAAAACGACGACGCTGTGTCATGCTCATGAGCGACCGACATAAAAAGGACTATCTGCGCTTAGCAACGTATTCAAACTTTCTTATCAGCATTTCGGCCGGTGATGGGCTTTGTCACGAACAGATGACAAAATCAGTTCCCCTGGAAACTATGTGGCACAGGTTTTGCGTCTAGTTCACGCTAACTGCGACTCGCATTCAGTATGATGTACCTATATAAATTTTTGCTGTTGCTAAAACTATTAATGAACCGTAACTATGAATATTTGACACCGACACCCACTGTGTTTAAAAGAGACGTTTAATCAGTAATTTTTTAAGCAAACGTGCTGACCTTCTCGAAACGAATCGACTAACAGCTGACTTTTTATGACGATGACTCTTGCGTGCTGACAAAAACATAAACTTTCCTTAGCCTTCAACATTTATCTGGCGACATCTATAATAAACGCGGTACAGTTTCCTGGCTTATGGATCCCACACCAAACGCTTTCTCATAGCGTAGGCGCGTTTCGATTATGCATCAGTCAGATTATAGTTAAGCCCTATACTAGATCCCAGTTAGGTACTGATTACGTCCGATTAAAATCTTGGTTAGCTCGCGGTTAGGTCACGGTTATCGTTCGGTTAACCGACACCTAATTGAGATAAAGTAGTAGCAGGAGGAAAGGTATTTTCGTTCGATTAACCTCACATCAGCCTGAATCAACAGTGCCGCTCACGATCGTTAATCAGCTCGCCTAATTTTTTTCTCGCCGACCAACGCCGTCATGTACTACTCTCCGCGTTATACCCACACAAGCATGTACGTATGTTAATGAACATAATGTTCTCCGGCAACATCACTGCTTTCCAACTTGCTCGCATTAGAGCGCATTAGCGCGATGGAGGTGAGAAGCAGATGGTAGACTGAACGTTGCGATGTTCGAGGTTGATATTATTTCAACGAATTATCGGCGGGGAGTGGCTACGAAATGCTAAATGCCGGACCTCGTGCCCGGGATCACGTACGGAAAATTTGCCACATGCGTACTTGTTGTCTAAATCGTACTTCGCTAAATTCTTCCTTATCAATTGACCAAAGATTGCCTTGATACAATTTGTTCTGCGCATGCGATGAATATTATAAAAATGAAATGCAATCAATGTCATATTTTGATCAATTTATATAACTGACAGGAGTATATGGTTTAAATCTACGGTGCTACATGTTAATAAAAGTGTATCTACTCTAAAATAGTTCACAGTCATTATATGTATCGTACTTCACTAAATTCTTCCTTATCAATAGACCAAAGGTTGCCTTGATACAAATTGTGCTGCGCATGCGATGAATATTATAAAAATGAAATGCAATCAATGTCATATTTTGATCAATTTATATAGCTGTCAGGAGTATATGGTTTAAATCTACGGTGCTACGTGTTAATAAAAGTGTATCTACTGTAAAATAGTTCACAGTCATTATATATCGTACTTCACTAAATTCTTCCTTATCAATAGACCAAAGGTTGCCTTGATACAATTTGTGCTGCGCATGCGATGAATATTATAAAAATGAAATGCAATCAATGTCATATTTTGATCAACTTATATAGCTGACAGGAGTATATGGTTTAAATCTACGGTGCTACGTGTTAATAAAAGTATATCTACTGTAAAATAGTTCACAGTCATTATATATCGTACTTCACTAAATTCTTCCTTATCAATTGACCAAAGATTGCCTTGATACAATTTGTTCTGCGCATGCGATGAATATTATAAAAATGAAATGCAATCAATGTCATATTTTGATCAATTTATATAACTGACAGGAGTATATGGTTTAAATCTACGGTGCTACATGTTAATAAAAGTGTATCTACTGTAAAATAGTTCACAGTCATTATATATATCGTACTTCACTAAATTCTTCCTTATCAATAGACCAAAGATTGGCTCGATACAATTTGTGCTGCGCATGCGATGAATATTATAAAAATGAAATGCAATTAATATCATATTTTGATCAATTTATGTAGCTGACAGGAATATAGTATGTAGTTTAAATCTACGGTGCTACGCGTTAATAAAACTAAAACAGTTCACTATTTTACTTAACATGCTCGCTGCCCATAAATTAATAGGTTCACTATGCGTCAGCGCATGATGGGCAGCGAACGGGCTAATCAATATTTGTTTTAAACATGTTACGATTTTCTAAGTAAATCGTATCTCATGGAGGATGTCATAAAAAGCTTGTGATCGAGTAATTTTATATTGATTAAAATTTACACGCATAACAGCAGGTTAGAGGTCTTGAACAGCACACAATAAATGCCAATGCGATGAAATACTGCAGAGTATAATTAAATCGTGCAAAATAAAGGTAACGCAGAGTTGTTAGAAGCGAAAGTATTGAAGCACCGTTCCAATATCAATTGATTTTGCAAAAAGTCTTCCTTGCTAATTTTTTGCATTTTTAGTAAAATTTTTTGCATCGCTCACCGATGACCACCATGGCAGTCAATGCGTTAACTTGCATATAAATTAGTATCAAACAAAGAATTATGGCGTAAAATACTCTTGACGTACGCATGTGGCAATTTTTTTATACGTACTATATTTTATTCTCATGTCTACCCGTATGTCAATGAAACCGTTCGAAAACCATATACGTAGAGCGGACTAAGTGCGACTTAGTAGATGCTAAGTTTACGCCCCCGCACCGGTAAAACAGGCGGATACAAGGGCACTCGAAGACCATGCACACTGCCGGAGCAGGCTACTGCGATCGGGCCGTAATTGAGATAAACGTTGATTTAACCAATAGCTCTTGGTATCCATGTATTGATGCGCCAAGCACGCGGTTCACCAAATCGACCGTTCGTACTTCCTTAGGTTAATGCTCGTTTCACTAAAGTACCTTGTCGGAGACCGTCTATAATAATGGGAACATCTTGCAACAGGATAACAGTAATATCGGTCATTGAATTCAGTTTAATCTCTCTGCCGCTTCGCGATAGCTGCACATTGTTGCCTCCACTTGCTCAGCTACGATACACACGGTGTAAATAGACCGTTATTTTTACGGTATTTTTCACTTTTTCATTCGCATCGTACGCGCACAGTTACAGCTTCCACGTTGTCTCGTTATTTCCAATGTAATGCTCCTATTTCCGTCCGCTGCGAGCTCGATGCAGAAAGAATCGCGAAACAAGTTGATCCATTTATCCCTCTCCTCGTCTGTCATTGTTGCGTGAGCGATTCCAAAAATGTTAAACCTTTAACATGACGCGACCTATATACTTCTTTTTTATCCTGGCACCTTTCAATTGAGCTATTGTACTTGAAATTTCTCTCGCGTCGTCCGAAACGCACACAGTGGAGTTTGGCAGAAAATATTTCTTCCGCTCCCATCCCCGAACTCCGAACGTTTGTAAAATGAGTGTTTGCTTTTAATGTTTTATCCGTAATTCGGAGCTAGCGATATTCCGCTCCTCGTACGATCGTCAAATCATTCGCCCTCTTCCTCCATCCCACTTTCTCTCTCTTCCTCTGCATCTCCATCTTTATCATATTCAAGCGACGTTCGCCGCAGCTGTTTTGAATTTGTTATGACCCACATTATATATTCCGCGTCGGCACGTTTCAATCTTCGATGCGCTTCATAATAAACGCATAGATGAAAAATGACGAGCCCATTAATCGCCCCTTCTTGCCGCTACACATGTATTGCATACATGATACCGTGAATGACCGAAATTGGAGAATGTCGACTTTCACCAGTGAATGTCAACAGATACCAAATACGTCGGTGAAAGATCGAATATTTCATTATATTGTTGTACATTCGGACCCTCTTCGGTGTGCGTCGACCATTAGTGCATGGTAAATGTCAACATTTACCGGTGTAAGACAGAAATAAGGGTATTTAGCAAATATTTCGGCTTATATTAAGTCAGAAATAAACGTATATAGCAAATATACTTTCACCGGTGAAAGTTGACATTCTCCAGATTTCGGTGTTTCACTGTAACATATACATAACGACCCAAACGTCTGCCCACCGAAGACTCATCTTTCTGTAAACATAAATGGTGCCGATGAAAATGTACACGTTCAATTTCTTGCATTATCGAGATTCTTGTTTCTCCATTTTCCCACTCCGCTTACTTTCGTCCCCGCTGCGGGACATCATCCGGCCAGAACGACGTATCGTTACGATCGGAAATACTCCGCGCGGTAAAAGAGTGTACACCGCACGTACCCTGGGGTAGTACGTATTTGAAAATGAAACGCGAGCGAAATGGTTGTCATGGGACTTGGACACGCCGTTTGGCGAGTATACGAGCATTATGTCGCCGCGCACTCGCTCGCTATCGATTCTTCCTCTCGTCCATCGTTTCGCGCGAACGGTGAAGATCGAAAATGGGGAGGAAAGCGAGAGAATCGATAGCGAATAACGAATTTCGTTAAACTCCGTTAACACTTTGACTGCCATGATGGTCACCGGTGACCGACACAAGCAATTTTACTGAAGATCCAAAATATTTGCAAAGGGTAACAATTATTATTTTGTAAATGCAATTGTTGTTAGAATAGTGATGCGATCCTTTGGTCTCCAGTACCTGCATATTATTTACATTTTGCATAATTCAGTCAAACGCTGTAGTATTTCATAGCATTGCCGTTCTAATATAGTAAAATACGCTTAGCAGTCAATGTGTTAAACAAACATGAGCTACTCCGTCTTCGGATCGAAGGAGGAAAAAGGCCCCGCTCGGTGCCGCACTTCGATGCTTCCGATTCTCTTGCTTTCCTCCCCATTTTCGATCTTCTCCACTCGCTCGCTATCGATTCTTCCTCTCGTCCATCGTTTCGCGCGAATGGTGAAGATCGAAAATGGGGAGGAAAGCAAGAGAATCGGATGCATCGAAGTGCGGCACAGAGCGGGGCCTTTTTCCTCCTTCGATCCGAAGACGGAATAGCTCATGTTTGTTTAACGGAGTTTAACGAAATTCGTTATCGCGCTTATCGCATCTCCGTCTCCGTCCGCACAGAGTCCTATAAACCACCCCCCATGTCCGCGTGCCAACCGAGAATATAGAATCCGGAATTTGGATCGATACAGCGCTCTGCAACGACCGATAGATATCGCGCTTTGAAAATGCGACACATACGGCGTGGGTTGGGACAGGAGCGATAACGTATCAAGGAAAGAGAGAGAGAGAGAGAGAGAGAGAGGAGATCGACGTCCGTCTTATTTCCGAGACGGTTTACGCAGATGACCGATCGACTCCGTTTTTTCGCATATTCGTCAAGATTTTGCCGGGAAACATTCCGCGGGTCGTTACGGAAACTTTGTCGAAGCTTTAATATCCTGCACAAAATTTACACGACATGAACTCATGTATTTGATTCCATGAAAAGCTTGGCAATGCAAGCGTATTGCGCAGAAAAAAACATGTGCATGTGCAGAGTGTGTACATGTCTGACGTTATTTTATTCCGACCGATTTATTGATTAATTGTATTGCAAAAGATTTTGCCGAGAAGCACTTCATCGGGTCATTACGGAAAGTTTGCCGCAATTTTAATATCGTGCACAGAATTTAGGCGACGTGAACTCATGTCTTTGATTCCACGAAAAGCTTGGCAATGCAAACGTATCGAGCGGAGAAGAACATGTGCGTGTGTAGAGTGTGCACATGTCTGACGTTATTTTATTCCGACCGATTTATTGACTAATTGTATCGCAAAAGATTTTGCCGAGGAACATTCCGCGGGTCGTTACGGAAAGTTCGCAGAAGTTTTAATATCGTGCACAGAATTTAGGCGACGTCAATTCATATATTTGATTCCACGGAAAGCTTGGCAATGCAAACGTATCGAGCGGAGAAAAACATGTGCGTGTGTAGAGTATGTACGTTTCTGACGTTATTTTATTCTGATCGATTTATTGACTAATTGTATTGCAAAAGATTTTTCCGAGGAACATTCCGCGGGTCGTTACGGAAAGTTCGCAGAAGTTTTAATATCGTGCACAGAATTTAGGCGACGTCAATTCATGTCTTTGATTCCACGAAAAGCTTGGCAAGGCAAGTGTATCGAACGGAGAAGATGTGCGTGTGTAGAGTGTGTACATGTCTGACGTTATTTTATTCCGACCGATTTATTGATTAATTGTATTGCAAAAGATTTTGCCGAGAAGCACTTCATCGGGTCATTACGGAAAGTTTGCCACAATTTTAATATCGTGCACAGAATCGACGTGAACTCATGTCTTTGATTCGGAATGCAAACGTATCGAGCGGAGAAAAACATGTGCGTGTGTAGAGTATGTACGTTTCTGACGTTATTTTATTCCGATCGATTTATTGACCAATTGTATTGGAAAAGATTTTTCCGAGAAACACTCCATCGGGTCGTTACGGAAAGTTGATCGAAGTTTTAATATCGTGCACAGAATTTAGGCGACGTGAACTCATGTATTTGATTTCACGAAAAGCTTGGCAAGGCAAGTGTATCGAACGGAGAAGATGTGCATGTGTAGAGTGTGTATATGTCTGACGTTATTTTATTCCGACCGATTTATTGATTAATTGTATTGCAAAAGATTTTTCCGAGAAACACTCCATCGGGTCGTTACGGAAAGTTGATCGAAGTTTTAATATCGTGCACAGAATTTAGGCGACGTGAACTCATGTATTTGATTCCACGAAAAGCTTGGCAAGGCAAGTGTATCGAACGGAGAAGATGTGCATGTGTAGAGTGTGTATATGTCTGACGTTATTTTATTCCGACCGATTTATTGATTAATTGTATTGCAAAAGATTTTTCCGAGAAACACTCCATCGGGTCGTTACGGAAAGTTGATCGAAGTTTTAATATCGTGCACAGAATTTAGGCGACGTCAATTCATGTCTTTGATTCCACGAAAAGCTTGGCAATGCAAACGTATCGAGCGGAGATGTGCATGTGTAGAATATGTGTACATGTGTCTGACGTTATTTTATTCCGACCGATTTATTGATTAATTGTATTGCAAAAGATTTTTCCGAGAAACACTCCATCGGGTCGTTACGGAAAGTTGATCGAAGTTTTAATATCATGCACAGAATTTAGGCGACGTCAATTCATGTCTTTGATTCCACGAAAAGCTTGGCAATGCAAACGTATCGAGCGGAGATGTGCATGTGTAGAATATGTGTACATGTGTCTGACGTTATTTTATTCCAACCGAATTATTGACTAATTGTATCGCAAAATTGTATTAGCACAGCGAGTCAGTTAATATGTATAAAATTGTGTAATTTGTTGGGAAAAAAATGCTGACGTTTCGAAACTTGGGTTCTCGTCAAAGAAATCGGACTATATGTACTAATTTATGGGTATTAACGTCAATATCTAATATAACCTAGTGCCGGAACGTCAGGATGCCTTTTCGACAATTTATATAATTTTATACATATCAACACCGACAATCGAACTCTAAACAGACTATGGTTTCACGTAATCCGGTATCACAATTAACTGAAAACCAAATGGAGAGACTCCTCGGGCACACATATGTACGTATATGTATCCACTGTTCCGATAAAAAAATTGAAATTATCTCATTCGCGTACCAATTTTACAAAGCGGTTGATTAAACGTTATTATATAGACAATTAGTCTGCATATCCAACCATTGAGTTTGATCGTTCCACGAAAAACTCTGAAATGGCGCGAGTTAAACAAGCTGCACAATAATTCGATGGAAGTACTATTTCAGCGCAGTAAATTGAAAGTTTCACAATGAAAGCAGGTACGCAGGATTTTACAGTTATGAAAAACACAATGGACTTCCGGCGTTAGTAAACCATCTGATAAAATATTCGCATATTCAGCCATTCATGCCGCGCAAAAATCTCGCTAAAATGTCTATTTCCAGTTTTTTAACATCTACGCAATTTGTATGTCCGGCCATGTACAAGGCTGGTAAGTGCACGGTTCATCGGACGTGTGTATTTTCGCTCACACGTAACACAGCTGGTAACGATCTCTCGAATTAAGAATGCATGTTTGAGCTGGTTCGTAGGTCTCGATCGATGGGAAAGTTAGGAGAACAGATTAATGTGACAAGGATACAGGCGATCACTTCAACAATTTCCCGGCGTTAAGTAATCAGCCGTTTCCCCCCCTGTTGGCATTCTGTTTCCCAGTTTTGCTCGGTACTACATCGCGTTCGCCATATATAATTCAAAGGCACTATACTCGTCCGTAGCGAAGCATGTACCGGTATGCGCGTAACATTGTATACTTCACTAATAAATAATAGATCAGCGCCATTCAAAATGGGGACATTAATATTGGCCGGTTACAGAAATCGTGCCGATCAACATCAGAGTCTCTCTCAAATTAACGTATTACCCCGTGGGCCATGCAGTCTATGGCATTTCTCGTCGCGATAATAAATACCCCGAGAACCCAATGATCGTAATTTATAAAGCATAAAACGCGACTGTGAAAAATTTGCAATTGAGATTATTGCAGGTCAACTGATCAAAAGTGAGAAAAATCGGCGAAATTCTGCATTGAAAAAATGACCAGATTGCTTCGCGGTTAAATCGTACGGAATATTAGCGCAAAGGACAATCAATTTCAGGCGAGATGGAATTAAAACTATGAAATTATCTTCTCAGCATTGAATGACAGCGTGCGTCACAATTAACTGTTATTATGAGTAAGCTGATGGGGGAACCCGATAATGTTATTGCTCGCTTGCAATCAGATCGACGGTCGTTCAAAAAGTTTTTAGCGGCAAAATCATTTTCGCGTGGACCGACCACATATATTTGCTGAGGCTTGTTTACGGGCAGCCCACTAGAAAATATTATTCGATATAACACGGAGCACAATCCACCAGTCCACCTCACGACCCACCCACGGTTGTACCCACCTACTCGGCAGTTTGTCACGGACTCTGTTTCACCTCGAAGAATCAAGTACCATCGAAGAAATCCGTCGCGGGTCCAAGTATAATCCGAAATAATTTTAAACTTCGAAAAAATTATCCTTTTCCTTGGTTGACCTCGAACCTCTAGAGATAGGGTCACGCATATATGGATTTTGCTTGTAACGGTAAATTGAATGTAGCGCACGCGGTTATCAGATGGTGCGGGATTAATCAAATACGTGGGAAAGATTAATTTACGAGCTCGACTTGTACGCGTGTCGGTTCTCGGCGCGGTAGAAATTGTTGTTTTTGAGGTATCAAAGAGAATCTTACCAGAGAGTAGAGCTCGGGAGTCAACTTATTAAAACAGACCGCCGTAAAGTCGGAATGAGTTTTTGCCGCTTACCCTGCGTTACGATGTACAAAATTCAAACAAACGCAACGAGCGGAGTCGTTGTTTGACGGGCTGGCCGATATGGGATGACACGCATGTGTGTCAACAAATTATTCTCACGTCGACAATAGAGTGCTGAGCGCGAGGAATTTCAGCGGCACAATTTTATTCGACGCGGACGTTGTTCCGTCCTCGATTGTCGTCGGATTCCACGACGAAACCATCTAGTATGACCAAAGCTTCTCCCTGACGCGCGAAATCATCCGATATTACGGTACGATATCAGACGCGGGCAATGAGCATGAATATATGCGAGTTGCCTCTTTCTTTCGCGCCTTTGTAGTCTGCTCCGGTATGAATAAATCGTGTAAGGTAGATTTTGTTTCTGCGCTCGCTAAAAGCAGAATTTTTCTCTGCGCAGCATGTACACTACCGAATATTTGCTGCACGTGAAAATTATTTCACTAAAAAAAACATAGCGTTGTGTGAAAATATTTAGCCACTCCAACCTAGAGAGGGCAACAGTTTCAGTTTTTCTAATGCGACCCCAGTTTTCACTCGTACACAGCGATCGAAGGAAATAATATAAAGGACTCCCTTCTTCGAGATTTGCCACAGGAGCCGCAACCAAAGTCATGTCTGGTTTTGCGCCGCTCTCGCGTACGGTGTCCCGTCTCATGCAGAATCCACCGCTTTATTACGCGAAATCGCTAGAGCATGCCAGAGTAGCAGTAGTCGTCTGCAGGCGCGGTATTTATTCCTCGCCGACCTTGCCCGCCCCGTTTTCGTCCCTTTGTACTGTGAACTCACCGGGACAGAATTACGCTGCGTGTACATGCAACAAACGGTATTCCGCGAGATCGATAAGACTTAACCCCTTCAATGTCATCGCGAGACGTTCGTACAGCCGTCTCCGCGCCCTCATTGCAAGAGAAAGAGGGACCGCCTGCCGATTTTCCCGTCCGGAGAATTGAGCGCTTGAAACACAGAGACGAAGGACACACTCGACACGATTCCCCTCGACCTAGCACGCTTGAGGAACCCACTTCGGGATCCGCACACGACGCACATGTCCTACGCATATCCCTGTTTGACCTTTGTCCCGCCGCAGCTGAAAGTTCCTCTTTTGCCTCACTCGAACGTCGAACTTGCCGGTGCCGAAGGTTGATCTTATATAAGGTTGTATTATAGATGGTCCGCGCATAAAATTTTACTTTCAAATACGCACCATACGCACTGACTCATTAACCCGTTGACTGCCAAACTATGTTGCTAACTTGCTATGTTAGAACCGCGATGCGATGAAATATTGCAGAGTATGATTAAATCGCGTAAAATGAAGGTAACGCAGAGATATTAGAAGCCAAAGTATTGAAACACCGTTTCAATATCAATTGCTTTTGCAAAGGGGCTTCATTGCGAATTTTTTACATTTTTAGTCAAATCTTTTGCATCGGTCAGGAGGGTAGTCATATTTGCGGCCCCTGACGTAGTCTACCTTGACCAGAGGGTAACTTTCGATTTTCACTCGGTTGCCACGTTAACACATTGTTAACATTTTGCACGCGATGAAATGCCCGAGTATGATTAAATCATGCAAAATGAAAGTAACGCAGAGGTATTTAAAGTGAAGCACCATTCCAATATCACTTGCTTTTGCAAGATTGCAAATAGGCTTCATTGCGAATGATTTCTAGCGACCGCGTATTTTGCTATGTTAGAACCGCGTTGCGATGAAATACTGCAGAGTATAATTAAATCGTGCAAAATAAAGGTAACTTAGAGGTATTAGAAGCCAAAATATTGAAACACCATTCCAATATTAATTGCTTTTACAAGATTGCAAATAGACTTCACGTTGAGGTTTTTTGCATTTATAGTAAAATCATTCGCGCCGGTCACCGGTGACCATCGTGGCAGTCAGTGTTAAAAACTGTCACGACGTGTTTTATTCGCCTATGCGTGCGAGAGTTAAGAAAGCAGTGCATCGCCAAACTCGTCTCGCCCGGCGGCCGACCCGCACCCAAACAGCTTTCGCTTTCACCCTTTCGAATATTTAACTCGTACGTCTTAGCGTATAAGAAATTGCGCTCCACTCGACGCGGATGGGTCGTAGCGTCGAGGGACCTCCGAAGGTGGAAGAAAGTAGGTAGGGACCTAGCATAAGGGCGGGTGCGACGGAGAAGGAAGGGCTTCGGCTAGGGTGGAAGGAAACGGCCGTGGTAGTCAGGAACGTATCGAGGGGGAGAGTAACCTGTTGCGGCGCACGCATACTCTTCTTTCTCTCTCTCCCCTCTCGCGACCTCTTCCATTCGCACCCTCCTAGCAGAGGCTGCCGCCACCACCACCGTCGCCACCACTACCACCTCCGGGTAGCTACGTTCCACGATTCGCCGTTTTCTAGTGGCACACGAGCCCCGGCGTACGGAGAGTATACCACAGTGACGACGTTAGTCTGGTCAGAACAGTACAGCAGCATAGTTGTAACAGCGTTGTCGGACGCTCTCTCTTCCGGTGTCAGTTCCCACTCGATCCATCAGCTCGAGTTCGCTCGTTCACGGCGGAAATCGTACGCAGAAGAGGATTTAGTTAGCTCCAAGTGCACAGTTCTCGATCTCCTCGGTCCAGGCTCTTCGGAAACTTCTTCACGACAGCACGACCCACCATAGTCCGTCGACCCACACCGTCACTCATCTTGTCGCAATCACTCTGCTACTCCCTGCGTCGGTTTCCAAGTGACACGGGTGTCGCGATCCGCGAAGACGTCACTCGCGGGGCTTCGTTCGCAGGTGCCAGTCATTTCATTGTGTGTCAATGCGAGCTTAGTTGTCGCGTAAGACCTCGTTTTCTTCGCATATGCAAGTTTTGCGATCCCTCGTGTAAAGTGTATGTCAAGTTGCAGTAATGGAATAACGCGTTCGTAATGTGTGCTTTACGAGCTTTTGCGAGAAGCATTTCTTTTCTTCGGTGGTGATAGCGCGTGGTAGATGGCCATTTTACACGGTAGTGATAAGGTCTTACGCGTATAACGAGGAGATGGAGAAGTAACAAGAAAAAAATAAATCCAGGTAGAGAGAGAGAGAGAGAGCGAGGGGTGGGGGAGGAAAAAAGAGAAGAATAGTTGTGGACATCGTTTTCGAGTGGTTAAAAAGTGTTCGTAGACCCGGTCCACAGGCGCAAAATTGAGAAATTTGCAAGAATTTTACATTTTCTCGACTGCGGTACTTCGTTCCTCGTCAACCAATTTCCCTAGTTGCCTATCGTCGTTATGACAAATCGCGGGAAATCAAGTGTTTGTCCGTTGTGGGTGGCCCGAACGAATTGCTTCAGGAAACTGACCAATTAGGCCAGGTAAATATCGATTTTTACCGGACGATTGATCGCCTTTCACCTTAGTCAACTTGTATACTCGGCCGCTGGGAATAAACAGTCCACCGGATCGAACCTGCTTCTTTTAGCCATTCTAGGCGAATCGTCTTTTCCTTTAACTAAACCACCTTCTGCAGCTTCTGCTGCCGAGCTCTTGTTGCATGCCGTTCCCGCGCTTTTTCATCGCCGAATACCCCTTGCTTGCACTGATGATTACGTATAATAAACTTGGAAGTACGTATTGTTTCGGCGAATACACCCGAGCATCCGCTGATTTAATTGAACTAAGTAGTAGAACGTATACTTGGTCAGCCACAAGATATATGTCATCTCAACCGTACTCTCCTACCTACCTTAAATTAAAATCGGTGTTGTAGTATAATTTGAAATTCGGAATTTCGATAACAGTAAAAAATATGTCACTCCTGCATTTGCAAAAATAACCCCTCGTTTGATATTAAATGTTTTCAAACATATCCATATAATCTCTTTGGCAGATTATTCGAATAAAAATCCCGCGAGCGACGATGTTTCTATGCATTTCGTACGTAAATTTTATCGGGAGAGAAACTGCAGAATAAAATTAATTGACAAATTGTACGAAACGTCGTGGAGAATCTGTGCACGACGATACCTTCAAGAGAAGTTCCCTCGGCAGACTTCGCTTTTGACATTCAAATTCTACCGATATAATTGGGGGTAATGAAATTTGGTGAGTCAACTTGGCGATGCGAAAATGTACGGAAGATGGTGTGGATTGTATTAATCGTTCGGCGTAATAAATTGACGATAAAGTTATGCAGTCGGGCTTCCGTTTATATGCACGCAGCGAATTATTGGAGAGGGTAAAGTACGGCGTAAGGGATCCGCGTGAAATTGTATCACGCCCTGAGGGCTTCACTTACGATCTCGATTCTCGTGAGATTCTGGCGAATACATACCTCACTTTTACATCGTTTCGTATCTCGATCGCGTTCTCGTCAATATAGAATTCCATATCGATGTTAATGTGGAGCGACGTCCGGAATGTAACGCGTTCAATTTCAGATTTACCCCCGAAGTCAACATTTCTGTTACAGATCATTTCTTGTCACTTAACCAGATACTCTGATCCTTGTCATTTAACCAAAATGAGTAGATTAACATTGTCAAATATACATTTTTTTTGTACTGTCTTGATACTCTTCTTTAGAAACAAGTTTATTTTTCATGATATTTTTACGGAAAACATTGCATTGCGGCTAAATTCTTGAATTTTTATTAATAACGGTATTTGTTAACGAGTAATATTATTTGATCTATTATTCATTATTTGGTTTCATTAAATGTATAAAGGTAAACATCGACAAAGCATGCTAGATTGTGCTGTGGCATTATGTGGCTCATATCACGACCAAGTTGCGTTAAATTACTTACATCAACAATAATTATCTAGTCGACTGGAAGTTGATGAATAGACAATTGGCCGACTCGTCGCTTCTTGTTAAATGGAATATAAACGGCACACTTGTGACCCGAGAATAAAAGCTCGGCACATTCCCACCTCAGTGCGTTTTCATAACTTCCCCCCTCTTCCTAATCGAATCGAACTTTTACGTTGTTGCGCTCGTTAAAGTAATTAAAAAGTTCTACCTCAGTGTTAATATAAGAATACGTCCGTAACGTGACCGAGTCCGCTCTCTACTTCGAAGTTACGCAAATTCTGCCACTCCATTGAAAACAGTGGTGCTAGCAGAAAAAGACACGATCGCCTATCTATAATTGAACAGGCCACGTATACCGATCCACGGTGGACACACATTTCTTCGAACGTCTTCGTCTAATGTCCTGAGGACGTTTTCTTGCTTAACAATTGATGGTCGCTGAAAACCGGGTTATCCGAAGTACTTTCGAAGTTTCCTGCCAGACGTTGACATAGGAGGACAGTGGTTAAGTACGAAGTCTACGTACTTTGTCTAGATCTACACTTCCGCTTGACTCCCGATACCGTAAAATCCTCTGAGCGAAATATTTGCCGGCTGAATTCATCTGTTGATCCGCATGCAAACGGCAAAAATGTTTGCCGGAAATATTCGAAAAACATATTACTTTGCCTTCGCAATATCACAATATTACATACAAATTCCTTTTAGCTCACTTGTGTATCTCTCGAAGTTGAGAGGAGAAATACACATTTCCCAATACAACTTTGATTGCTTCGAACACTTCGTCCAATTAAAACTACTTGGAAACGTCCATCAAAACGTTGATTGAATCTTTTGGCGACTCTAACTCATCGATTTCCATCTTGTCGGAACAATGAAAAGCGACTCCGTCTGTTCATGCAGACGGAACTCCCCGTCCTCGAAATCAGCGTAAATATTTAGCGCCGCCGTTATCCCCGCAAGGCAACCGCGCATTCTTTGCCTGCGTAAATTCGCCACGCGAACGGCAAGTTCCGTTCTCAATGTTCATTAAGAAGACCGACCGCAACGGTATCGGATCGACTTTTCCTTCGCGAGAGCCCCACCCATGCGTTCCTCGGTATTCCACCGAAGAGTCGCACTCTCCAACTCGCTGCTATCTTCTGAATATTCCCCTTGACGAATCAGAATTAATAACAGGCCCTCGAGCGTTGCCCCAGGAAAATAACAGTACTCATATTCTTAAGAATCACAAGTCTCTCTCTCTCTCCCTCACACCCCCTCTGTCGTAGTCTCTGAGGATCGTCCTCATTCTCTTCCTCTTCATCAATAACACTCAAGCGGCAGTCGCAAACAAATGCGGCGCGACAACTGAATAGCTCCCTTTCAATTTTAACACAGGAAATCACCCGCGGCATATCGACTCGACTGCACCACTCCTCTGAGGATCCTCCTTTCCTCGAACTCTCCCTCCACGCCCAGCGTCGTCGCATCTCGACACGTCCTTTATCTTCGATCGGCGAGCAACAGCAGCAGCAACAGTTTGACACCGACCGACAAATAAAAGCGTCAGTGCCAGGACGCGCGCGGAACGCATTGCCCCGGACGTCAACTTCTCCCCATAACTTGGTCTACAGGTCACTCTCCCTCTCAGGCGAGGGTCTTCCGAAGAACTTGTAAACGTCCTAAGCGACCCGACGCCCGCTCGGAACTTTTCAACGAAACAGACAGGCCCCACCTCGGGTCCCGCGGAGCCGCAAGATCTCCCGCGTATTGAATTTGGTGTCGGACAAGTTCGTAAAAGTGCCTGAAAAACTGTCGGAAGTCCTGGAGCTAGCATGCGGGGGCGGCGGCGGGGGAAGTGGGAGCGGAAATGGTGGAGGAGGTGGAACAGGCGGCAGTGTTGTGAAAAGAACGCCGCAAGGCTCATCAACCGGAAGTACTAGCGGGAGCAAGATTAGCGTCGTCACGGGCGTGGCGATCATCAGAGGAAAGTGGGCTCAGAGAGGCAGTAGGTCGCCGCTGTCCTCCGTTGCGAATACGGACAGCGCCGAAAGCACCACGTCAACGAGCTCAGAGGTCAGTGCACACAAGTGTAGGAGGGAATAAATCGGACACAGGGAATGAATCGGATTTACTAAATTAATAAAAAAATATTGTACCGGTGTTACAAATAGCTTGATAACAATTACGTCGTATAGTAAAAGTGACCACAAGCCACACTTCGCACGTCTAGTCTTTCGAATGTGGCCTAAACTGCTTTGAGTGTTACAAATAGCTTGATAACAATTACGTCGTATAGTAAAAGTGACCACAAGCCACACTTCGCACATCTAGTCTTTCGCAATGTGGCCTAAACTGCTTTGAGTCCTTCGAAATGCACAACGCAGCGCAGCTGCCCTTTTCCTATGGAAGTGTAGGAGGGAAGACACAGGGAATGAATCGGATTTACTAAATTAATCAAAATATATTATACCGGTGTTACAAATAGCTTGATAACAATTACGTCGTATAGTAAAAGTGACGACAGGCCACACTTCGCACGTCTTTAGTCTTTCGCGATGTGGCCTGAACTGCTTCGTGTCCTTCGGAATGCACAAGGCAGCGCAGCTTTCGGCAGCGTGTGATTCTGGTCACACGTCTGATTCCTACAGAAGTGTGAAATAGCGGCTCAGATGGACGAGATCGTCCTGCGATGCGGAATACGCAATTGCGTGACCTCTCGTCCGGCGAGCCGAAGAATTCTCCGTTTTCACCAGTAGTGTGTGGCATTGCACTCGACGCAATCGAAATCGACGCTATATGCCAGCGGAACATGTGGAATATATCGGGGTGTCCGGAAAGTTCGTGCCAAATTTAAAGGAAATTTGGAACGGAGCACATTTAAAATTTGGTATAAGTTTATTAACACGTTGATTGCCATGCATATTTTACTATATTAAAACCGCAACGTGATGAAATACTACAGAATATAATTGAATTGTGCAAAACGAAAATAATGCAAAGGTATCGGAGACCAAAGAATTTCGTCACTACTTAATATTACTTGCATTTACAAAATTACAAATGCTACCCATTGGGTATTTTTTGGCAGTGGGTATTTTTTGGCATTTTTGACACCACGGCAGTCAATGTGTTAAATAACATGGGTGCTAGACTGTTCCACAACCTTTCTCCGACTTTCAGGCAACTTGAAAGTTCCGTCCGGTTGTGTGGCATTTTTGCCTTTTGCCGGTAAAAGAACAGCATCAAATGCAAATAATATGCTTTGTTTGCTTCGCATTCAAAGGCGTATAAAAGTGACAAAATGAACGTGTCCAAACCAAACATTTTTGCAAATATGCCTGAAGTACCATCTTCTAGAATTTGCACACGTGTCATTTGTCTTCTATCATTCCGATATGTTCAGACCCGTTCTTACGTCACTAACCGAAAATCGGTACGAACTTTCCGGACGACCCAATATTTTTACTGCCGAAGTGCACGGCACACGTGCGTGGTAACCTGATTTTTGCGTTCAGAAGGACGAGGGGGTGGGTTTTGTGGGGTGTTTGCTATGCGATGTTGTTTTTACAGTAGTTTACGGTTGATAATATTTGAAAGAGTGGGGAATGGATATTTCCATCGATAAATACGGTGTGAGATTACAGCGTTCGTGTGGTACGAATACTTGGTAATTGCTTATCGGACTCGGCTTTAATTACCGTGACTTTATTATGACAGAGCGCACATTGTGTTCACATTCGTTGTAGCATGAAGTTTAGTAGTACTTCGCCGAGTGCCTCAGGAGGATAATATTTTTTGAGCTTTATTCTTCTTATCGCGTTGCATTCAAAAACACATGTTTATGTACAATTTGATATAACATCTGAAAAGTGAATACAAGTAACACCAGTAGTTAGAATCCTTGAAAGGACTTGTAAAATTCGAAACGTGACCAAAACTAAGCAAAGTATATAATGCAAGGTGCCCATTAAATCAGCATAAAAAACGCGAGATTTCATCTGATTTGTTTCTTCGGGAAATTAATAGATCTTATATAATGCAACAATTCTATAGATATAACCAGGAGAATACTAACATTTGAATACCATGGCGTAAAAACAGTTGAACCTACAAATAATATCTTTCAAAAAAGAACATTTTAACGCGCAAGCACAAGATCGAATTATTCTTTCTCGATGCATGGCTGTGAAGATTTCCGCGGCGAGAAAACGGACGGGTTATAATTTGTCATCGAACATTTTAACCAAGACCACGCGCGCACGCGTTACCTTTGTGCTCCTTTAAATTGCATTTGATACTTTTACGCAGACCATTTACGGCCTCTTCTCCGGTCAAAGGTGGAAGACTCAAGCCACGGATTTAAATCGAATAACCTACCGCGACGCGTGTATTGCGCGCTAAAAGGCGTCTGTCGGCCGTAAAAGGGTCATCTCACCCAGAACTACACAGAAAGCGAAACGATGCAGTTTGGATACTAGAATTTCCTCGACCGACGACTTCTTTGTAATGTTTTCTTACTCACCGCATCGTGTGAAGGCATAAACGCGCTCGGGCATGTAATTCTGTCGGTGCAAAAAAGAGTTCTGCGAAGCCAGCGAGCGTAAGGAAGTTCGCCTTCTACATAAATTTCCTTTCACGCACCCACGCCGACGTCAGAGTCGTAGAAGCGTCGAGGATGAAACTGAAAACAGAGCGGTTCTCTCTGTATCCGGAATAAGCATTTAACGGCGAAACTCGACTGCGCGGAATACAGAGATCCACCAACTCGCCGCTTCGTCGTAATAATTTTTATTTCGTTCACGTATAGTATACAAAGTCATGTCTCCATTTACTTGGCGGGTAAAAAATTGCGGGAGAGACTGCGTACGTGAATGAGTTCGCAATGACCGTGCCCAACGGGCGAGTGTGGTTTATAGTTACATACTGCCTGAATTTATAATCACTGTCCGGCGTAAAGATAAGCATTGTTTGTCACGGGATTATGAGGGATTACGACCGCGTTACTGGCGTTTCGTGAAAATATATGCGTGTCTCGATAACCGTCGTTTTAATTTATGCTATGCTATCTGTTAATCTTTGCTGTAGTAGTGGGTACTAATTTAAATTGCGAAGAGCCGTTCGAAATGAATGAGGCGAGCGAGATATTGCTCGGGAATCCTATTTCCAACGCAGGTATTTCAGTTCGAAAAGAAATGTGTCGGTTGCATTGACATTGACTACCGTTCGAAGACAGGTTTCCCTTCTGATTTTTATAATTGGTACTCAATCAAAGAAGCCTCTAAATCGACACTATACTAAATCGATACGACGTATGTACGCAGAATGTGTGATTCCGGAAAGCCACTTTACACAAGTCCGGAATCGATCCGATCTACGTTCTGGCAACAAGCAGACCCTCTGATATCTTGCATGCACACTTGAGACTCTCGAGCAGAAGCAGCAGCGTCTTCGTCGTCCCAACTCGGCATGTACTTACTTGTTGCACTGACATCCTCTTTACCACTCTCACTCGTTCTTCTTCGAACGTCTCAAATACATGACTCACAACGATATCACCCCGAAAGATCACGTTTCCGACTCTCGAACCTCCATTATGTTACTCAGTATTAAAATACTGAAAAATATTTACGATCGCGTGTCAATGAAATTAACTTAACACATAGCGGACGGCGTTCTTGCTCATCCAGACCTCGTACATTTTTCAGTGTCCTAAAAAGTCGAGTACAATACATACAAGGTTTTTTTAATACTGACTGCTATGTTCGCATTTTTTCAACATTTTAACATTTATTTACTTCACAATTATACTATCAAAAATTGCTGCAAGGCTTCATTACTTTAGCAACGTACCGATAAACGTTAAAACGAGAAATCTTGTGACTCGTCCGCAATGTGTTAAAAATGTTAACGGCGATCTTATTAAACGTAAAACATGAATAATTGCCTTTTTCGACACTATCCGTGATTCCCACGGTGAAAACGTAGCGTCGTTTTTCGAAAACAGTCTTCCCTTTCGGTTAAAGTGTATTTTCAGAACTATGTTAAAAAAACTAGGTCGTATCATTTTTGCACACACGTTGCATATGCTCGCTATTGTCGATACTCCCCTTAAACATGAACGGAAACAACGTTCACGTTCTATGTATCGACAGTTAGGAAAACGTTTTCGGAAGCAACTCCTCCCCGATTTACGAACGCGTTTGCATTTTTGCTGGATAACGTTTCCTACATTAATATTCCCGCTGTTCTTTGAACCCTTCTTTTGTTTTCGACGCGGCACAGTTCTCGTTTGATGTATGTACTCTCGCGAAACAGATGTATGGGGAGCAATCATTGGATGGGCGGAAATCGCATTCATATCACAGCGATTTACAAACGCTTCCTATGAAGCAAAGATTGACACTCACTTGTTGCAGCGACCCGCATTCACGTTTCTTGACCTAGCACAGTTCCCCATTTCCAATACCGTCGGGCACAAGCACCGTAAACATACGACTACCGAGGAAATAAGTAGACAGAAACCTGTGAGTCCTTCTAAAGTAATATTCGCCACGCCATTCCGACTCTTTCTTTTCTCCTTCCCGGCACCCGTTCAAATACAGCTTCTACGTATATTTAACACGTTGACTGCTATGGTGGTCATCGGTGACCGGTGCAAAAGATTTTACTAAAAATGCAAAAAATTTGCAATGAAGCCTATTTGGAATCTTATAAAAGCAATTGATATTGGAACGGTGCTTCAATACTTTGACTTCCAACAACTCTGCGTTACCTTCATATTGCACAATTTAATCATACTCTACAAGATTTTATCGTATCGCGGTTCTAACGTAGCAAAATACGGTTGAGCAAAATACGCAAAAGATTTTACTAAAAATGCAAAAAATTTGCAATGAAGCCTATTTGGAATCTTATAAAAGCAATTGATATTGGAACAGTGCTTGAATACTTTGACTTCCAACAACTCTGCGTTACCTTCATATTGCACAATTTAATCATACTCTACAAGATTTTATCGTATCGCGGTTCTAACGTAGCAAAATACGGTTGAGCAAAATACGCAAAAGATTTGACTAAAAATGCAAAAAATTCGCAATGAAGCCCATTTGCAATCTTATAAAAGCAATCGATATTGGAACGGTGCTTCAATACTTTGGCTTCCAACAACTCTGTGTTCCCATCATTTTGTACGATTTAAACATACTCTGTAGGATTTCACCTCATCGTGGTTCTAACATAGCAAAATACGCTTGGCAGTCAACGTGTTAACAAGTTTATTTCCGTGCGTATTTTGCTGTATTAAAATAGCGATGCTATGAAATACTACAGCGTTTGACTGAATTATGCAAAATGTACATAATGTGCAGGTATTGGACGCCAAAGGATCGCATCACTATTTTAACAATAACTGCATCTATAAAATTGCTACCCATTGCGAGTATTTTGGATCTTCAGTAAAATTCCTTGCGCCGTTCAGCGGTGATCATTACGGCAGTCAAAGTGTTAACCTACGAGCTTTTATATGTATTCATACCTCGACCGACAATCCCAATTTATCGCTTCAGATAAATCGAGAGCACTCGTTTTAGCGATATTGTTTCTCGGTAATTCGGTGGAACAGACACGGCACGAAGCCACTTGTATTCGTTACCTGAGGCACATACGAGAGGAAATACATGTCGTCAACTCCGAACGATTCTGACCTCAAGTCACTTCCTAACAAGACCTGCAACAACGCCTGCTCAACTTGTTGCATCATAGGTACAGACTGCAATGCCTTCGTGCACGTGGTATCATGTGTCCCTTCTGAATAATGTAGCAACAATAATTACCTTACTTCCCAACATCATACATTTTTCGCATCAGTCGTATATATGAGTGTCGGAACTGCAGTCAGTCGCGATTCCAAATTTTTCGACATAAGAACTCTAATACCACGCTGGGTCGTTCTCACTGACTAATTTGCAGGCTTTCTATATGCGCATCACATATATTATCGATACATTCGTAATCCAACGGCGACAGTGGACATACCGGACGGTTTCTTTTTAATCCTTTGACTGCTGAGTACTTCCGGTCGAAGCGCTCGCTGAGGACAAAACACTTTTCGCTAGTGCAAAATTTATTAATTGATTATGTAAGACGCGACTAAGTTCTAATGATAATTCTTAATTTACGCCAAAGTAAGTAATGCAAGAAAACTATTATATTTGATAAAGGACGCATCTGTATTCATCTTGTACATTGATAATTGTAGCTGCAAAATGTAAGAAATCGAAACGATTGGAGACGCATATATGCGCCCATAGTCGATACCGGTGGATTTCGGCGGACGCATATATGTGACCATAGCAGTCAACGGATTAAAAAAAAATCGCTTGCAGAATGCGTTCACTGAAAATTCATTCGTAATTGTGCCACAATGTCATCGCGCTTTCGTTTTTATCGCGGCATTATTCAGCCAGCTTTGATACTGCCAATAGACAGAACATGGGACATACACGGAATTCAACGCCCACATGGAATTGTCGTACAATCGCCGGTATCACCGTCGCCGCAACCTTTCCACATGTTTATCGACAATGGGAGTCCGACACGTAGAGTACACGTATGATGGCGAATAAATGATGACTGGTTGAATAACGCCAGGAGTCATAATGATTGATTTTGCTCGTGCAATCAGCTTCGTTTATTCCGCGTGAATATGCGCACTTTCCTTTTCGAGAAACTCGGGGCGGTCGCAGAAAGGTAATCATATCTAATCGAATATCGAATCATAAGAAATACATTTTCATGATCACAGCGCGTTTGTTCATTCACGATTGCCAGGTATAAATGGATTAGAAATGACATTCTATGATAAAGCCAGGTACACAGGCATGATTATAATGCCAAAGTTGAGAATTTCATTAATGCGTCAAGTGCCGTGCCGATTATCGGTGGTCCACAATACATTTAATATATAACTTCCTTATATTAACAATTGAAAGTTCTAAGATCATAAAAAAATAAAAATATATGTAGATATTAATTTTATTTGTGTTACTACTTACATCATTTACTGTATTCATGTTATTACTTTTTGTTCATAGTTTCATTATTCACTAATGAAAGCTTCTAGTACTTGCTTATCGTGTCTGATACTGTAACAGATACAAATTCTGAAACAGGAATGACTTGCCGAAAAAATAAAAAGTATCTTTAAGGTACATGTGAAGGTTTACGTGTAATCTTATCGCAACGTTACGTGTTTGACCAGCTGATAGCATTGGGTAGCACAAGTGAAAAGCTGAACAAAATGTGCCCGGCACTTAACGTATTAATTTCGCCTTCTGTTCTTGATTTTTCGGTGAGAAATTGTACGGTTTCTTCTGATTCTCTATATTAGATATTCTTTTAGAAGCGGGGGTAAAATACAGATGTCGACTCCAACAAATATAAATATGACACAGCGAGATGTTCTATCTCAGAGAAGTGCGCGTGTAAGCGCTTTCAATACGGCAGATACAGAATACAGTACAAAGGGAAAGTAATTCCGTCGTAAAAATTGGAAAAACACAAATTACTACGGTAACAAATGTTTGTTTGATATTTAATTATCAGTAATTCGAATGTTGTTTGACAATGGATGCTCGCGCTTCGTCGGAATTAACCGTTCCAATTTCAGAGCGCAGAGAACGGGAAGGCAAAATGTCTGTATTTCAGAGTGTATTTTCCCTTTTTAATACGCGCGACGTAGTCTTTCAGCGGCATTAGTCGTCACTGCGGAAACCTATTCGCACTTCCATTCCCATTAACTCGGACGCTTCGAAAAGAGGCACTCGCCATCAGATAAATCGCAAGCGCACACGATAGGCATCTCTGTATTGGTCCCGGCGACTCTTTCAATTCTTTTGCGCGAGATCCCGTGAACGCCGCTTTTAATCTGTTTTCTGAATTCAGGAGTTGCGCGCCGATTGCCGATAATAGAACCGCCTGCTGACGACTATGGCCATGACCGTGGATGGACAATGCGATGGAAGAAGTTGATTTTTTTTCCATTCTCCGATACCGGCATATCCTATCTCGCTCGCTAACGATTCAAATGTCGATAACACTTGAAAGCACATAACCTCGCTCTTCCCCCGTTCCTTCTGCCTTTGCCATCCTCAACCTGGCTCACTCGTTCGCTCGTCCTGTCAGTTCTTATCCTTAACACATCAAAGCGCAACCGTGGCATTTTGACGAGAGAGCGCGTTCATCCGTGGGTGGAAAAAAAAAAGATGCCGAAGGGATGCGTTTGAGTTGGAGCGAGCAAGGTGGCGAGGATGGACGATAAAATGCGGGCGGCGTTCTTTTTTCGCCGCTCCTCTCTCGCTTTATTTTGCTTTTAACCGCTTTTCACAGCCGTTCCTCGCCTCTCGCTGTAAACGGGTCAGATTGAGAGACACGCACCGGGAAACCGAAACGACTCAGCGCCGGTCAGTCGACTTAATTGATTCGGAAACATCTGTGGCGGCATTGGGCGCCTGGGGGATTCTTAATATGACGTAATTCGCTCACTTCAGAAATTCCGCGGAAAAGCATAAGCGTCTTTCTGCGCCGCGCGGAAGAACGCGGAGCGTTTTGGATTTCGTTACGGATAGTGTGCGCCGCCCTAGGATATGTGCATATAAATTGCTCGTCGGCGGGAAACGTGCCGCGGCGACTGCGCGTATTATCAAACTTGAATTTTATCTATTATAACGTGAACTGGAGAGTAGCGAGGTAATTAAATGCGCGCGAACGAAAATGGAAGTCGCTGCCGTGGACCAATTAAGACATCGTTGCAAACCATTTCGAATCGTTTGCAATCTGGCACGAAGAAGCTAAGGGGGTTGTAAAATATGAATACCCTCCCTTCCATCACTTCGCGAACAAAAGGGCAAATTAATCAACAGCGATCGCACTGAGCTATTTGCTTGTGCATATGGGAAAATACGAGAATAAAATACGACATACGGAATATGCTAGGGCGCAACACATAAAAAGCCCTCTGTTCGAATGCCGAAAGTAAAAAGTGACAAATAATGATCACTCCTCGCGGTCGACGATAACATACTACATACGTTATAACGCTACTTTTCAATCATTTCGGAAGAAAACATATTCCAACATATATCAGCATTACACAATTTGGTTGCAGAACTTACAAAATTTTCAAAATTCATCCCACCTATCTGTTAAACTTGAAAGTGTACTATTCCCGTATATATCAGAGTCAGAATTATTCATCTTTGCATTCGGCCTCCGAACAATGTAACATTTTACGTATGTGTTCATCAAACCCAATTAAAATATTTAGGTATTCGATTACCGTAGCTGCTACACGGCCAAATAAATTATTCGAACTTCTTCCCATGAAACTGGCAAGCTAAACGATATATCTACATGGCTAATTGGGTCTGGTCTATAATTGTCTGTAATCTCTCGGTCTATAATTGATTTCTAACAACTAGGCTCTTGATCTCCTGGGATGTTTAGGCGTAAGTGGTGCAACGTCCGAACTGCTTGGGGTGCTTGGCAATCCCAAGGACATTAGGCAGCACAACATTCGGACACTATTCAAAGTTGTTCGCCTACCCCGTGCATTGCGGCACGGAACACGGTAGTTTGTTTACACAGAAGTTCGTCCGAAACTGCAGGGCAACTTTCGTTGTTTACTGGAGCGAACGTTTTAATACTGAATTTTGCGCGGACGTGAAGCCCATGGCGATCTCGCCCTAGCCCCGGTCCAACGCCCAGCGCAATAATTCATTTGCGAGCAAACGCAGTTGTGCCTTCACGACGGCTCATCGTGACTTATAGATTAGCTGCACTTTATGGTCGCCCCGAGGAGTGGGAAACGGAGCACAGAGGACGACACATCAGCGAGAGACGAGGTCGTTGCACGTATGTGCCACCTCTGCGATTTACGTTTCAGCTGTAGAGTGGAGAGATGAATCCGTACGCACGGTAAATCCCACGACCCATCCCCTTCCGTCTATCCGTTCCATCCATTCCCGCCTTCCGTCCATCCGCTCGTTCGTTCGTTCGTCGCAATGCAAACGGAGCGTCCCTGCTATTTGTGAGATCGCAGGGAACAGATCCGTAATATCCACAGGCGATACGTGCTAATTAAGAAATGCGTTCCCAGGAGCCAGTGTACTCTGTTTCCACAGGCTCTGTCAGCCGAGTCTTCTTTGTCTTGCATTTTGTACCAGAGGTTGGTTGACCTCTTCATTATATTCGGTTGTTAGAAATGTTCGTGCCGATTTTCGATAGGTCTGAATATATCGTAATAATTTAAGACAAATGACACGCGTGCAAATTTTAGAAAACGGTACTTCAGGCATATTTATAAAAATGTTTACTTCCGACGCGTCCATTTTGTCAATTTTATACGCCTTTGAATTTGAAAGCAAATAAAGCGCGTTATAGGCATTTAATGTTGTTCTTTTACCGGAAAGGGAAAAATGACACACAGCCGGACGGAACTTTCAAGTTGCCTGAAAGATCAATTTGTTTTACAAGATTGCAAATAGGCTTCATGGCAAATTTTTTTGCACGTATAGTAAAATCTTTTGTGCCAGTCACCGGTGACCACCGTGGCAGTCAACGTGTTAAGTTATACACCTTTCATTCAATCACTATTCTTAACCACTTGCGCTACGATTTCATTTTTGGCTGCCGCGCTCTACAATATAACATGCCGGCGCAAAAGATTTTACTATAAATGCAAAAAATTGGGCATAAAACCTAATAGCAGCTATTGATGTTGTAGCAGCGTCTATGTAAAAGACACGTCGTTTTTGCTTCTGCGACATCTCGACATGCGTGGCACGTCTTATCGACGGCGGTCTTTTCAACAATTTGACTTTATGTCACATTTCTGACGAGAGCTACGGCCGATTGAGAATATACACATGCAACAATGCTATGCTTTCTAACAAAAAAATGCAACACACGGAACAAGAGGTCCATGATAAATGTGCCAAGATGGACTGTGATCGGGCGACTATAATCGCTCGTCGTACACAAGTAACGTATTGTGGAGGGCGACTATAGTCGCCCGTCGTGGTTAACAACACACTGCTGTGATGGTCACCGCTGACCGGCGCAAGAGATTTAACTGAAAATCCAAAATATTCGCAATGGATAGCAATAATTATTTTATAAATGCAGTCATTGTTAAAATGGTGATGCGATCCTCTGGTCACCAATACCTGCGCATTATTTACATTTCGCATAATTCAGTAAAACGCTGTAGTATTTCATAGCATCGCCGTTCTAATACAGCAAAATACGCACGGCAGTCAATTTTCCTTCAAATTCAGCACGAACTTCCCGGATAACCCAATATTTGCCGTTTGATACCCTTCTAAAGCCTTAGACTGTCGGCATTCACCCAATGCTATTTCCGAATTTTTCGACATTTTACATCCTCTTTTACCCCAGCGTCTTGTATTTTGCGATGATAATTAGGATTAACACCGCGATGGCCTCCTCCATTCTTCGCACCGCGCTATTTCCATCGCGTCAGCAGTAGAGGGGCAAGGTTCAGCCGCGGTTGAAAGGAAATCCCTTTAAGTGGCTGGACGGGATATCGCTCTGGAGTGTGCGCCATCTAATTACCAGCATTTTGCAATGCCCCGACGGACATGTGTAAGATTAAACCTATAGCGTAGAGAGAGCATGCGCGCATCATTGCCCCGTAGCTTCGTTCTCCGGTTTCTCCTCCTCGAGAGTCAGGTGCGGCGCTTTGCCGCGGCGGGTATAGAATTTCAATCGATGGCTGATTACGCCATCGCGATAATTAATTGAATCGAAATTACGTCGATCCAGCCGCGACCTCTCGCTGCGACAAAGCGATGACGTTTGCTGAATAACGAATGTCGCAGAAAATTGGGAGGATGATTGGGATCGAGAGAAGGAGATCGAGATCCCCGTCGGAGACTAGATCGGCGAAAGACGCCGTCTTCTAGGCTTCCCTGCGTTGCTTAGCGCCGCGGTGTCGGGAAAGCAATAATCATCTTGCGCGATTAACTGAAGTGCGCTGATGCACTTTGTTCCGGATCGATCCTCGATACTTGACACGAGCTCGGGTGGCTAATTGGTATTGGCAAAGGGGAACCGTAAAGGGGAAAGGCGCCAGGTGGAGGCATTTATAATCGGGCCGCGTAAGGTTTGAGAGAAGACGCGCGCTGCCGAGTGCCAGTCGCACGTTTTCGCCTTTTGTGCTGATGATCGTTTTGTCAGTGTCGTTTCACGGATCGTATACTCGAACCTCGGTGTTCACAGCTTTACTCAATGTCGAGAGTCTTCTACCTCGCCGCGCGCTGAACAAACGTTGTGACAATTCGTCGGTTTTCCTTCCGTGCGGGGCTCTTACCTCAAATATTTTTCCTCAGACGCGCTTATTATGGCGTCGCTTCGGGCGAACGTATTTCTCTTAGACGCGCACGCTAAAACACGGACTCGGTGCAGCGCGTTATACCTCTACTCCGCGGGTCGTGCGAACTTTGTTCGTGCATTAGCGGGAATAAAGAACAATATTCTTCATTTTATCGCTAACCGGAGGTACAGTAATGGGACCTAATTTCATATTAAGTAATTTTATATTAACGATGTTTATATAATCGTATTCACGTAATAAACAAATTTAAATGCAACGGGTGAGGGGTTGTTACGTTGCAGTTTGTTTTGATTAATTTTCGGAACAGATTGATTTCCGATTGAGGAGATTGACCGAATTCTTGTAATTGTTTGTTTAACCTAGAGGGCGTTGAACACGGATGTTTTTTTACGTTATAATAACATATGAATGTTTATGGGTACGATGCACCTTTATTCTATAGCGCACTTCACTCTTCCATGTGTACGAACGAAACTGCATACATAATGACCCATAAGACATTCATATTCTGCTGTTTTTCCACGACAATTATTTTAATGCTGAAAGTACTTGGCCTTACTTCTCTGTAATATTACATCTGCACATTCCATCTTACTCTCTATCTTGACTTCACAAGCCATTAAGTCGATATTCATTTTCCGCCGGATCAGACAAATACTTCGACTGTGTTCGTTCCCATCCGAACTCAATAGTCGTTAATTTTGCAAGTTTGCTCCATAATCTCATTACGTCAACATCGCGGATCACCTTGCCTTTCCATAACAATGCGGAAAACCGAGAATATACCGCAAGGACGCGGAACGTACTTATTTCATCTGAACCGCCGTATTCGCTTTGCCTACAGTCAGACGTACCGAACATAACCATTTAATATCGTAACTCATTAGACGACGACCGAAACGCGGCATCACTTTCACAGCTTACGTCGTGAGGGTAATACAAGAAAGTAAGCCGGTTTCGGCAGCTTAACTCGTTGACTGCCAAGCGCATTTTGCTATGTTAGAACCGCGATGCAATGAAATACTGCGGTGTATGATTAAATCGTGCAAAATGAAGGTAACGCAGAGTTGTTAGAAGCTAAAGTATTGAAGCACCATTCCAATATCAATTGCTTTTACAAGATTACAAATAGGCTTCACGGCGAATTTTTTTGCATTTACAGTAAAGTCTTTCGTGCCCATCACCGATGACCACCACGGGCGTCAACGTGTTAAATAATTTCGTGCAAAGTGAAAATAATGCGAAGGTATCGGAGACCAAAGAATTGAATCACTATTTCATATTAATTGCATTTACAAAATTGTAAATGCTACCGATTGGGTACTTTTTGAATTTTTCATGAGACCTTTTGCACCGGTCGCCGATGATCACCACTATTTTACTATACTAAAACCGGGACGCGATAACTACAGAATATGATTGAATTGTGCAAAATGAAAATAATGCGAAGGTATTGGAGACCAAAGAATTGAATCACTATTTCATATCAATTGTATTCACAAAATTATAAATACTATCGATTGGGTATTTTTTGAATTTTTCGTGAAACCTTTTGCACCGGTCACTGGTGACCACCGTGGCAGTCAACGTGTTAGAACCGCGATGCGATAAAATACTGCAGAGTAAAATTAAATCATGCAAAATATAGGTAACGCAGAGTTCTTAGAAGCCAAAGTATTTAAGCACCGTTCCAATATCAATTGCTTTTACAAGGTTGCAAATAGGCTTCACGGCGAATTTTTTCTGCATTTATAGTAAAATATTTTGTACCCGTCACCGATGACCACCGTGGTAGTCAGCGTGTTAACTCTTGCAATATATTCCCCATAACGAGAGCACGAGGCTTCTGTCGTACTCACCAGCTTAATTTTACAGAACAGCGCCTGCAGCCTGGTACGTCTTTGACCGTTCGACGTAATACGACTAACGACACCTCACGATTGTCGTCGCCGCCTCGCATAAAGCCGACGCACGTTCTCCGTTAATTTTTCATTTCGCTTTCCCGTCGTCGCATCAGCCTCTCCAGACGCGTCCATCCGTCGTCGAGTTAAGGGGCCATTCACGAAATGAAATTACGCCACAGTATTTTTCACGAGGACGTACGACGCGCAGGTTCCCCGCTTGTCGGCTTCTTCTCAGCAGGTTCGCCTTCGAGCTCTTCCAATATTACTTCCTTTGCGTTCATTTCTGTTGGTTAATTGCGCATCCGTGCCCTTAAGCACATCTATTCGCAGTGGCATCTTCTCGGACTCCACTTTAGCTCCTTTACGTTCACCGCAGGGTAGTCATTGTTTCATGCTGATAGCTGCGTGCCGACGATCTCACGTTTATTCGTCCACTTTGCCTCCCGCAGCTTCATTTTTCCACTTAGCTTATTCCTGTCGATTCCGCAACATTGTTTCGGGGATGCAAAAAACATTTTATACCGGCACATACAGACGACGCCGCGGCGCTTTTTGTTATTTCTCTTCATTGCTATACACGCCACCGTCCGCTGCATTATTATTCGTTGGCCGTTTAAGGCTTCGCGTTGGATTTGCGCATAGCCAACAAACGGCGCTTTTATACCCCTTTAAATTGAGTCCCGGCGATTCAAACCGCTGAATGAACAGCGGCCGAGGTCATTTTTTTCTGCACCGACGCCAGAGTCCTAACGGGGTTCATTTCTAACGCGAAACTCGAGACTCGGCACTACTACTAGAGCTGCTCGTCAGAAATATCGTAGACGTCACTACTGCCATTTCCATAGCTTCCACTCGCTGTAGATGAGCGCTGCTTGTAGATATTCGTATCGTTGTCCTTGGGCGAGAAATCATAACCCAATTCGTTTGGAAATTGACATAAACTGATTTCTTCCGTGCCTCGATATCGCGTATCGAGTCACCTGCCCTGATCGTTTCCTTCTGTCAATTTCATGTTACGCGATTTTTCTGAAGAGCTCAGTAATGATGCGTTCACACTGGCTTAAGCCCGCTTTGAACATTTCCATACTCAAACACATATCGTCGGCGCGATAAAGAAAATTTAGTTGCCCCTGGTGAGGTTACGATGGAATTCATTTACGAGAAAAAGGGTCCGTATTTGTTATTCCCTTTTGATTATAAATGATCATCATCTCAATGCCTTTCTGGGATTTTTCCAATTTTATGTGGGACACACCGGAGATATGCTCGCCGCCAAATGAAGATTGAAAATAATTGTATCCCCATCGTAAAAATAATTTTGTTAGCCTGGCGCAATGTTGTAACACGATTACTTTTTGAAGTGAATTACGAACAGCGGGTATCAATCGTGCTTATATTGGCTACATGTCCAGGTTCGTTCGGTTAATCGCTAATTGTTTTGCACCGCGTATCATATTCCGAACGGAAACAAATTTGATCCAAAAAAAATCCGAATCATTACCACCCTACGCTACAAGGATAAAAATAATTTGCTTATTAACACGAAATTTTGCTGCAATCTGATACATTTTCATTCATAGCCTGTTTTCAATGAATCCTTGCGGAAGACTAACTCAGAGTTGACCTAACATTTATTTTAAAATCTGAAATACAACGGTACACACCGTCATCAACAAGCATGCCTTCCGTTGTAAAAACATTCCACACAGTTCCGTTCTCCTACAGTATCGTTATTATCATATCCATTAACATTATTTACCATCTGCCACGGCGTGCGCATCATTTTTCACGGAGTCAGATTACTAATGTCCCTTTCACACTTTCTCAAATTGACCCGAGGTGCCGTGAGCGGGCATTGCTAAATGAGGCATCGAGGCAGAAGTAATTTTGTACGCGTCGGACAATAAAGTAAAGTGGTCATGCGACGACGAGTAGAGCAAATGGCTCATAGATGATGCGAAACTGTAAGCAACGGAAAACCAGTATATATTATATAATGGTTATCTCGGTCAAATTGCTGGTCGAACATTATGCGCCCAATCGAATGCTGAAGACCTGTCGTGTTTTTTTCAGCAACAGATCGTTTTTACTTTCAGCCCTCA
Organism: Cryptocheilus praepositus; assembly: GCA_033815515.1. Lineage (NCBI taxonomy): Eukaryota > Metazoa > Arthropoda > Insecta > Hymenoptera > Pompilidae > Cryptocheilus > Cryptocheilus praepositus. Next base: position 13,556,172 of record JAWWQZ010000035.1, on the reverse strand, counting down.
CTTACAATATGCCGAGTTACCGCGCTCGTTTGCCTTCCAAAAACGTCAGACAATAAAATAAAGTGGTCATGCGATAAGTAGAGCAAATGGCTCATAGATGATGCGAAACTGTAGGTAACGGAAAACCAGTATATATAACAATTATCTCGGTCAAATTGTTGGCCGAATATTATGCGTCCAATGGAATGCTGAACACCTGTCGTGTTTTCTTCAGTAACGGAACGATTCCAAGGAAATGCAACGAAAAATCGTCCTGCAACCCACAGGTGCCACCTCTTTCGACAACCGTTTTTACTTTTAGCCCTCACTTACGATATGTCAAGTTACCGCGCTCGTTTGCCTTCCAAAAACGTCAGACAATAAAATAAAGTGGTCATGCGATAAGTAGAGCAAATGGCTCATAGATGATGCGAAACTGTAGGTAACGGAAAACCAGTATATATAACAGTTATCTCGGTCAAATTGTTGGCCGAATATTATGCGTCCAATCGAATGCTGAACACCTGTCGTGTTTTCTTCAGTAACGGAACGATTCCAAGGAAATGCAACGAAAAAACGTCCTGCAACCCACAGGTGCCACCTCTTTCGACAACCGTTTTTACTTTTAGCCCTCACTTACGATATGTCAAGTTGCCGCGCTCGTTTGCCTTCTAAAAACGACGGACAATAAAGTAAAGTGGTAATGCGATAAGTAGAATAAATGGCTCATAGATGATGCGAAACTGTAAGTAACGGAAAACCAGTATATATAACAGTTATCTCAGTCAAATTGCTGGCCGAATATTATGCATCCAATCGAATGCTGAAGACCTGTCGTGTTTTCTTCAGCAACGGTGCGGGTTTCAAGGAAATGCAAAGAAAAAAACGTCCTGCAACCCACAGGTGCCACCCTTTTCGACAACCGTTTTTACTTTCATCCCTCACTTACGATATGCCGAGTTGCCGCGCTCGTTTTCCTTCCAAAAACGTCGATCATACGATTTTCTTGCAACATTTCCATGACGCTCTTTATGAATTCTTCTCGGCCAAAATAACAAAACACTCGAATGCACCTTTCATCGGCCGCTGATTCTGCAATTATCTTCGTACACGCGACAATATTGCTTCCATGTTCCTTTGGTAGCGGCGTAACAAATTATGTCACTGCAGCGTTACATGCTGGCGAGGTGAAAAGTGTCACGCGCGTCAATTTGTTCGACTGGCATTCTTAAGTCCATCTACTCCCTTCATAAATCGCGAGAGTCGTCAAGCGAGTCTATAACGAGAGAGGAGCTTGACGAGTTCGCTTTCATTCACTCGTCAATAGGACCTTCGCAGCGAGGTGAATCCTTTTCACCATCTGCGTGACGATCTGCTCTGACGCAAGATGCCCCGGTAATATCATAAACGGGGCGCGATTAGTTCTTCTGTCGCAAACGACTTCGAAGAATCATCCCTTAATCGGGAACGATGTTATCCTTGAAAACGCGTCGCTCGCTCAGTTGACGGCTAACGCCGGCTCCAAGGCACGGTTGGTCTCATAAACTGATTATGAGGAGTGGCGAAGCGACGGCAGGTACTAATTGGCCAATTTATCGATTAAAGGCACTCCGCGCTGCGAACGAAAGCTTTCCGATACACAGGCCGAACATGCACGTACCGCTCGACGTGTGAGTGCGATTTATTAAAAAATTATCATCCCGCTGCGGCACAATAGGTGATCTTTATGCCCCGGCCCAATTGAGAGAGCGAGAATGAAGCGAACTAAACGACAGGTTTCACTTCTCTTCTCTGGGGCGGGTAGGGTAACATAAATATTCACAATGATTATTCCGCCGTTTGGTTATAACTGTAAACTTTATTATCCGTTCGACGTGTGAGTGCGATTTATTAAAAAATTATCATCCCGCTGCGGCACAATAGGTGATTTTTATGCCCCGGCCCAAGTGAGAGAGCGAGAATGAAGCGAACTAAACGATAGGTTTCACTTCTCTTCTCTGGGGCGGATAGAGTCAGAATATTCACAATGATTATTCCGCCGTTGGATTATAACTGTAAACTTCATTATCCGTTCGACGTGTGAGTGTAATTTATTAAAAAATTATCATCCCGCTGCGGCACAATAGGTGATCTTTATGCCCCGGCCCAATTGAGAGAGCGAGAATGAAGCGAACTAAACGACAGGTTTCACTTCTCTTCTCTGGGGCGGGTAGGGTAACAAAACATTCATAATGATTATTCCGCCGTTTGGTTATAACTGTAAACTTTATTATCCGTTCGACGTGTGAGTGCGATTTATTAAAAAATTATCATCCCGCTGCGACATAATAGATGATCTTTATTCCCCGGCTCAAGTGAGAGAGCGAGAATGAAGCGAACTAAACGATAGGCTTCATTTCTGTTCTCTGGGGTGGGTAGGATCAGGATATTCACAATGATTATTCCGCCGTTGGATTATAACTGTAAACTTTATTATCCGTTCGACGCGTGAGTGCGATTTATTAAAAAATTATCATCCCGCTGCGGCACAATAGGTGATCTTTATGCCCCGGCCCAATTGAGAGAGCGAGAATGAAGCGAACTAAACGACAGGTTTCACTTCTCTTCTCTGGGGCGGGTAGGGTAACATAAATTTCACAATGATTATTCCGCCGTTTGGTTATAACTGTAAACTTTATTATCCGTTCGATGTGTGAGTGTAATTTATTAAAAAATTATCATCCCGCTGCGGCACAATAGGTGATCTTTATTCCCCGGCCCAAGTGAGAGAGCGAGAATGAAGCGAACTAAACGATAGGCTTCACTTCTGTTCTCTGGGGTGGGTAGAGTCAGGATATTCACAATGATTATTCCGCCGTTGCGTTATAACTGTAAACTTTATTATCCATTCGATTTATTAAAAAATTATCATCCCGCTGCGGTACAATAGGTGATCTTTATTCCCCGGCCCAAGTGAGAGAGCGAGATTGAAGTGAACTAAACGATAGGCTTCATTTCTGTTCTCTGGGGCGGGTAGGGTCAGGATATTCACAATGATTATTCCGCCGTTGGATTATAACTGTAAACTTTATTATCCGTTCGACGCGTGAGTGCGATTTATTAAAAAATTATCATCCCGCTGCGGCACAATAGGTGATCTTTATGCCCCGGCCCAAGTGAGAGAGCAAGAATGAAGCGAACTAAACGATAGGTTTCACTTCTCTTCTCTGGGGCAGATAGAGTCAGAAGATTCACAATGATTATTCCGCCGTTGGGCTATAACTGTGAACTTTATTATCCGATGCGCCTCTCCGCTCTTTCGCAATACAATTGGCTAACCACGGCGTAAAACGCGAGCACGAGTCTTAGGGGGGACCGTCGTTAGCACGTGCGTATTTTAACACGTTGACTGCCGAGTCACCAGTATTAGGGTCACGGTAAAAATTTTAATCGGACAGCATTATCCGCATTCGGATGACATGCGTTTAAGTACTTACGAGATAATTTAGTAGGTATTTTGAAAGACATTTATATATAGATAGTTATAAAAGTAACTTCAACCATGCGGCACTACAGAAACCATATTTAAAAAAAAAAAATATTCGGCGCACACATGCTTCCACTATTAAATTGTTATAAAAGTAACTTTAACCATGCGTCACTACACAAAACATTTGAAAAAGAAGAAATCATTTTCGGCGCACACACGCTTTCTTAGATACTCCGCCTTTGAGGAAAGATTTTCAACTAAATGCATGTCCCGAAACGTTTCAATGTAAACGTGCTTATTTTCTGTTGCGTTAAAAAATAATAGGTCCAGTACGATTCTCCAATACAGATTTTCAATTCGGTGGAAATCCCTAGGCATTTTGTTTAAATTGTAGCAATCTTATATGCACTTCGGTGAGAAACAATTGGCACATGGTATACCAGCGCGCATGGTCTGACGGAGATTTTCTTATAAACTTGTGTGACAGTCAGTGTTAAAATGTAACAAACAAGAACCTCTACGTCGCGCAGGTCTTAACCCTCTATGGGCCCGCGTGACTTTGAATTCACATATCGATAAATCGATATTTTATTAAATAGTTTAATTTTTTTTTTACTAGATACATCTTGTTATATAATGTCTCGTTAGTAACCAATAACATGCTTGATGCGGTTATCAGCTCTAACCTGAAATGAACCGTTTATTTTGAAAGTGGCCTACCTCCGTTTTTCAATATTTTCTGGTTACCATGGTTACATGTACATATTCATGTTGTTTATCAGTAAATGTTATTTATTTCGATTTGAAGATAAATGGAGTTAGGCCACTTTCAAAATAAACGGCTCAAATGTCAAAGTAAATGCTTTTGCAAGTTGTCTGCAAATAGAAACCATCTTGTGCAATTGTCATTATTTGTTCTTTTATCGGTATTTGTTAAACAAAAAAAGCGTAAATAATAGCTTTTAGTTTGTATATCAATAATGTCGTATTTGTTTGCATTTAAACAATCATTTCATTACTATTTTCATGTGATATAAGTTTGTAACTTTCAAGACACAATGGGTTATAAAGGTAGGGTTCGGTGTATTTACGATAATGTTTGTGTTTTCTTTGCTTTTTAGTTTTATATATCAGAGGCCCAAAATATTGACACAAAATCATATAAAAATAAAAGAGAAATCAGAATAAGAAGCATTAGCAGTAATAAATTCGAAGATTCTTTATCAGATTCTGATTCTAACGAAGATCATCCAATAGTATTTGTCCGACGACGTATAAATATTATTGATAGCGACGACGAATTTAGTAGTAAAATATCATCAGATAAGGAAATGCAACGTATATCTATGTTTAATGCCAAACGTCAACTGTTTTATGGAATTCCATACTTAAGCTCTTATACACACAAGTGCAAACGTTGTAAGCCGTTGTTACTTCAAAGTTACAAAATGTATTCGTTATAATAAAATTGTTGAAACTGCTGAATTCATTGTTAATATGTACTTCGAGGTTGATATTTGTTGATTTCACGTTACATAGATTTTGTATAGCCACCAAAAAAAATTCGGTCCATAGAGGGTTAATTTCAACACACACTCGCATATACTCGATACCACAGGTATGTTTACGTAATTATTAGGAAGACTGCACAGAACGAAAAAACGAGGAGGTCTATCAACGACGACGCACGTACATACGTGCTCGTCGTCATCTGATGGCCAGAGCCATCATGACGCGTTTGCTAAAAACTGTTGTCTTTGGAAACGTCAATATGTTCGGCCGAGTTTTATCGCCGAGCCTAATGCGTATCGGCGCGTGCGAGCGTTGACGTCATTAAACCGCGATGTCGACGTTTAATCATGGCGCGGATGGATAATGGCTAACTCTGGTGAACTTTGCGAGCCGTTTTAGTAAGCCACAGCTGAGAAAAATGGAGCATCTAGTTGGCATGAAAGTTCGGTGTGATCTGTATTTTTAACCGTTAAATGCATAGTGTCTCAAAAATTAAACACTGTCTTGAATTCGTAATTAAAGTATTAACTGTAGTAAAAGTTTTACTTTTGGCTGTATGCCATAGTAGCTTGATGCATTCAAACGAAATATGAAAAAAAGAAAAAGTAAATCTACGCGCTTTTCAATATGACATTTGGATTGACGAATTCTTTTGGCGCGTTCGAAGAAGTTCGTGAAAGTTAGAAGTGACAAGAAAATAAATGATTTAAACGACTTCATTTTTTAAACACTTCATTTAAAAAAGAAAAAAAAATTGTACCTATATATTAATTTCTTTAATTTTTTTTTATAGACCTATATAATAATCCACGTGTAATGGAATTGTTTAGGTAAAAATTAGAAAATCATGCATTTAAGGGTTAACGTGAAATTTTTTGTCAGATTAATTTGCACCCTATGCCACTCGCGTACTTTGCAGTCTACGTGTAACTTTTTATTATTCCCGCGAAAAAATAATGCCATTTTCAGGGGAAAAAAATGTGGGCGTCCTTACGCCACGCTGATGTCTGGACAATAACTCCGAATTCAATTATCGATGTGATTTACGTTGTCGAACGAGTTTCGCGAAATTCAATTCGACTTCATTTACAGCTCATACACCGAATGGCAACGTTGAAAGTTCCGTTGGTTCATGTTACCGCGTTGCTGTGCTACTTCCTTTATCTTTGGACTTCTAATGGAATTTGACCTCGAGGCGATGATTAAACATTTCGAGTTTTTTCTCGAGTCAAATTTACGTGAGCCCTTAAGCTTCTGCACTTGTTTCTCTCCTAGACCTGTTGAAATTAAACGACAGAAAAAGACACCTTGATTTGCAAATAGAAGAAGAATAATTGCAGAAGAATAATTCCTTTAATATTTAGAACCTAACGTAATATAACGAAATTTCGAACCCGAGCAATATTTCTCTGAAAATGGAATATTACCTATTATATTTAACGTACAAATGTATAATATACTTATATATATATTTGTACATTAAAACATTCCTCTGTCAGACTCTAATAAATATTTTCAAATTGACTATTCTCACATTGAGTTAGTTTCGGTACTAAACCGTATAGACGCAATAATACTTCAGATAATTTCCACGTCAAACTCTTCAATACACATTCATCCTTGCGGTATATTTTAATCATAACTTTTTATCAGCAAGACGTAAAAACGTGAATACACCCTAATGCAGTAAATGAATTAACTTATCTTATCGGAAAGTAGCTATTTCACTAGGATCGGGGAGTTAGCTTTTCGCCTTATGTCTCCGTATTGAATTTCGGCACCGTAATGGTTGCGGCAAATTTCGCCTGAGACACGGGCCACACGATGTAGCAATCCCTAATTGCAGTTGCGTCGCCCTTAGGCCTAGAGCCGCGGCAATGATGCTTTCAGGCTCCCTAAATGGCCGTACGTTTCGCGATCTAATAATTCCAAGATGCGTCATAGAAGCCCTCTGCCGCAGTGGGTGTAAAATTTGTCTATTCCATTACCGTGCCAATATATTAACCGATTTATTTCCAAGCGAAACTAGAGATATTACGATCGAAATGGCACGCAACACCGTTACTTAGTTAAAAAGTCGTCGATACGGGATTACCATGATTACCACCGCATCTACAAATTCGCGGCAATAATCCTTAAATGGCCGTACGTTTCGCGATCTAATAATTCCAAGATGCGTCATAAAAGTCCTCTGCTGCAATAAGTATAAAACTATTCTATTACCGTGCCAATATATTAACCGATTTAAAATTTGTCTATTCCATTACCGAAATAGCCAATATATTAGTTAAAAAGTTGTCGATACGGGATTTATTTCCATCGCATCTATAGATGAATAATCCTTTCACTAAATTACCGACATATTACGTCATCTCATATTATCATATTACCGTGCCAATATATTAACCGATTTATTTCCAAGCGACAGTAGACATATTATGATCGAAATGGCACGCAACCTCGTTACTTAGTTAAAAAGTCGTCGATACGGGATTACCATGATTACCACCGCATCTACAGATTCGCGGCAATAATCCTTTCAGGCTCCCTAAATGGCCGTACGTTTCGCGATCTAATAATTCCAAGATGCGTCAAAAAAGCCCTCTGCCGCAGAAAGTGTAAAATTTGTCTAATCTATTACCGTGCCAGTATATTAACAGATTTATTTCCAAGCGACACTCGACATATTACGATCTCATATTATCATATTGCGATCGAAATGGCACATATTACTATCTCGATATTATCATATTACGATTCGAAATGGCACGCACGATCTAATCGATGCGTACTTAGTATTAAAAAGTTATATTAACCGTCGATTATTACGATTGCACGCAACTTCGTTACTTAGTTAAAAAGTTGTCGATTCGGCATTACCATGATTACCACCGCATCTATAGATTCGCGGCAATGATCCTTTTATATTTATATTATATGTATATTTTCTATTATAATAATTCTAAGATGCGTCATAGCAGTCCTTTGTTGCAATAAGTGTAAAACTATTCTATTACCGTGCCAATGTATTAACCGATTTATTTCCAAGACACTAGACATATTACGGTCTCGTATTTTCATATTACGATTGAAATGGCACGCAACTTCGTTAGTTAGTTAAAAAGTCGTCGATGCGGGATTACCATGATTACCACCACATCTACAGATGCCGCGGAAACAACGTCTAAGAACGTACAACTAATAATCTTTCTTGTTACCGGATCGCCATCGCCGCGACTTACCAATTATACGATCCTACAAGAACTCATTTTCTTTCGCATCAAAAGCAGAGCAGTGTCGCGACAGTAAATACTCGTGGCACTGATTTATTTTACTGCAGCTCCGAATCGCGCGCGCAAATAATCCTTTCCAGGTACCGCGGTCAAATGAGCAAATAATCGAATATAGATCAGCTGTAAAGCGCATAGGTGGTAATATGCATGTAAGCGAAAAAGAGAAAAACAGAGAGATGAAGGAGAGGATTATTCAGCCTCGCTTGCAGCAGCGATCACCGCGAATTGTAACTCGCGAAGCATACCGAATCCCATGCACCAGCGCGACAATTATATCATAGCAAACATTGTTACACCCTCGTTTAACAACCGCTAACAGTAAACGCGGCCTAAAACAGACCCGCGCTTGCGATACCTGTTAATTGCACTTGGTTCTAGACCCATACCGACCTACGATGGTTGCGCTTTGTAGGACAACCAAACACACTCGCTAATATTTCGCAATGCAGCAATGGAAATTATCTAGGGTGGTGCAATGTACCTTGCTGCTGCTGCAGTCTGCTATATTCAGTCTGGAGCGACGGCCTTGATCAACGTATTTTCGGCAATTTTCTTGAAAATACAAACTCCGCGGCGAGTTTCGACTTGTTGCAACCTGCTTCCGCATTGAGTTTTGACCGCAGCGAGTCATGAACGTTTATCTGCGCGGTGCGGCCACCATGGCGCTTGTTGAATAAGAATCTGAGTCCGCCGCTCGAAGGGATTTAAAAGCAGCGATTTCATTAAACAGGGAAGAGTCAGTCTAACATTTTCCGTAATAACAAACTTTGCCACTTGCGAAACATTTACTTAGATTGTTTCGTGCATTTTTTTATTATACGGCCAACTAGTGGTTATGGTGTTTGTTGCGGTACAGCTGGAGGATTTTTGAGTCGTTACAAGATGGTGATCAGATGGTTCGAAAAAGAGATTTGAATCATTGGATACTTTCCAAGATTACAGGTTACATAAGCAGGATTTCTGTCAGATGGTTAGATGGTTCGAAGAAGAGATTTGAATCATTGGGTACTTCCCAGGATTGTAGGTTATGGGTTACTATAGCAGCAGGATTTCTGACTCGTTACGAGACGATGGTCAGATGCTTCGAAAAAGAGATTTGAATCATTGGATACTTTCCAAGATTACAGGTTATGGGTTACTATAGCTGCAGGATTTCTGACTCGAGACGGTGGTTAGATGGTTCGAAGAAGAGATTTGAATCATTGGGTACTTTCCAGGATTGTAGGTTGTGGGGTACTATTATTACGACCTGTCGAGATGTTTTTCGTTACCAGAAAAATAACGAAGCAGCGAATCCATTAAAATATTATGTAAACGGGTGATCAGTTACATGTATGTCTATAAGTACGACGGTATTATGAAACCTTCCGACAAAACTGCGCGATGACACGCGTGCGTCGCAAAACGCACGAGATAATACAATGTATAAAGCTTAATGAAGCATTATAAAAATGGGAAGTCGATACCCTAAGAGACGACGGAATGAAGAATACGATACCAACCATAATTCTGTGCCTTAATCATACCTCTTTTATTATCATTATCCCACTTTACGTCCAATCTTTAATCATCCTCGTTCGCGCGTCGTCGTTTTTCTACCTCGACACGCGTAAGGGACCAGAACAACAGAATCATAAAGCAATAACCGCCGAAAAGAAACCTAAAAACCCACTGATGGAATTCGGGACGCAGAAATCAATCGCACATCGTTTCGCCTATTGAACTCGTATTGTCACTCATCTCCTTTAAACATTTTCGGCGCATTTTTACGTTCTCCCCACAATCGCTTAAATTTCGCGTCTGCTCAAACTACATTTTGGAACAGCAATCGTCCCATACAATTTCGCCGTATCTCAGCCGAACGGAGCCGATTTCTCAATATACGCAATTCGCGTGAAAGCTCAGTTGACCCGGTGACGCCGCGTTCGGAGTGTTTTTTCGCGCGTTTTAAAATGCGAAGCTTGATATTATTGCTGCGCCCGTTTTCCGCGTCGCGGCTCTCCGCCTACGCAATCCAGCTTTCGACTCGGCCGCGGCGGCGGGGGTGGGGTGAGGTTCAAGGATTTAACGGGGTATGCACTTTTAGTGCCGACATCGCCCAAATGGATCATAAAACCATATCCCGCGTCGACCATCGCGTGTCGGCAATGAAGCAGAGACCGTGCTTTCCCCTCCGTTCTCCCTGGAAAGTAGTCTGCCAGCGAAGTAAAGTATGTACATTACGTATGCAGTATAGACGGACTCTAAGGCAACGTTACGAGATCGATACGCAATGTCCCTTTCGTCATTCAACCTGCCCGGACCGGGTGTATTGAACGGCAGAAGATCGCGCGCGCCTTCGTCCCAAATAATTCCTCGTAACGGGCTCGCGATTAAAACGACCGGCTTGATATGCATATGGAAATTGTGCCGGGCGCGACCGCGATCGGTCTCTATCGGGCGCTCTCTGTTATATGCATACTAATGGTTATTTTGATATTTCATCGCACCGCGCGATCTTCAGCCGCGCAAAAATACGCTTTATCAGAAGGTATGGGCGTTTTACGATCGCGTGCATGAGAGAGGAGAGAAGCTCGCCTGGCGGCATGTTTACTGCGGTTGTAAGACACCTCCTCGCGGAAGGGCCATAAAAAATCGCGCGCGACGTCGAATTTTATACCCGCCCAGTGTGTACACTGTCTCTACCCTTGTCGCGCGCGTTTATTGCCTCTAGATAACGGGCGGCGGACGGCAATTAATGGAGAAAATTATATTCTCGCGCGCATGTGTTAAGTCTGTTTATCGACGGTGCAGCGAGGGCAAAATTTCATCGCGAGACTCGAACAACGCTTCCTGCAGTGTGTGCGCGTGACGACCGCCGACGCCATTGTTTCGGGAATTTTCAAGCACCCATTCGCTGCGCGTAAATACGTGTTAGCGTTACGCTAAAATGCCTTGATCGTTCACCGCCAATACCGAGTGATATCAAGCTGATCGCGTTATATTCGAATACCGCTAAGTCGACTGAACTTCTAACACCCTCAGCGATTGTCGCGAAGGTCCGTCAGCGTGTCCAGAACCATATTCGCACGTCTGAGATTGTTCAAAGATCCCTTCGTCTGTTGATCCCATTGTTTCGGGAATTTTCAAGCACCCATTCGCTGCGCGTAAATACGTGTTAGCGTTACGCTAAAATGCCTTGATCGCTCACCGCCAATACCGAGTGATATCAAGCTGATCGCGTTATATTCGAATACCGCTAAGTCGACTGAACTTCTAACACCCTCAGCGACTGCCGCGGGGGTCCGTCAGCGTGTCCAGAACCACATTCGCACGCCTGAGATCGTTCAAAGATCCTTTTGTGTGCGCGTGACCACCGCCGACGCCATTTTTTCGAGAATTGTCAAGCACCCATTCGCTGCGCGTAAATACGTGTCAGCGTTACGCTAAAATGCCTTGATCGTTCGCCGCCAATACCGAGCGATGTAAAACTAATCGCGTTATAATCGAATACCGCTAAGTCGATTGAACTTCTAACACCCTCGGCGACTGTCGCGGGGGTCCGTCAGCGTGTCCAGAACCACATTCGCACGCCTGAAATCGTTCAAAGATCCCTTCTTGTGTTGATCCCACTATTTCGGGAATTTTCAAGCACCCATTCGCCGCTGCGCGTAAATACGTGTTCGCGTTACGCTAAAATGCCTTGATCGCTCACCGCCAATACCGAGTGATATCAAGCTAATCGCGTTATATTCGAATACCGCCAAGTCGACTGAACTTCTAACACCCTCAGCTACTGTCGCGGAGGTCCGTCAGCGTGTCCAGAACCACATTCGCACGCCTGAGATCGTTCAAAGATCCTTTTGTGTGCGCGTGACCACCGCCGACGCCATTTTTTCGAGAATTGTCAAGCACCCATTCGCTGCGCGTAAATACGTGTCAGCGTTACGCTAAAATGCCTTGATCGTTCGCCGCCAATACCGAGCGTTGTAAAACTAATCGCGTTATAATCGAATACGTAAGTCGACCGCGGGGGTCCGTCAAGAACCACATTTGCACGCCTGAAATCGTTCAAAGATCCCTTCTTGTGTTGATCCCACTATTTCAATTTTCAAGCACCCATTCGCCGCTGCGCGTATATGTTCGCGTTACGCTAAAATGCCGATCGCTCACCGCCAATACCGAGTGATATCAAGCTAATCGCGTTATATTCGAATACCGCCAAGTCGACTGTACTTCTAATACCCTCAGCGACCGTCGCGGGGTCCGTCAGCGTGTCCAGAACCACATTCGCACGCCTGAAATCGTTCAAAGATCCCTTCTTGTGTTGATCCCACTATTTCGTGAATTTTCAAGCACCCATTCGCCGCTGCGCGTAAATACGTGTTCGCGTTACGCTAAAATGCCTTGATCGCTCACCGCCAATACCGAGTGATATCAAGCTAATCGCGTTATATTCGAATACCGCCAAGTCGACTGTACTTCTAACACCCTCAGCGACCGTCGCGGGGGTCCGTCAGCGTGTCCAGAACCACATTCACACGCCTGAGATCGTTCAAAGATCCTTTTGTGTGCGCGTAACGACCGCCGACGCCATTATTTCAGGAATTTTCAAGCACCCATTCGCCGCTACGCGTAAATACATGTTAGCGTTACGCTAAAATGCCTTGATCGTTCGCCGCCAATACCGACTGATATGAAGCTAATCGCGTTATATTCCAATACCGCTAAGTCGACTGAACTTCTAACACCCCCAGCGACTGTCGCGGAGGTCCGTCAGCGTGTCCAGAACCACATTCGCACGCATAAGATCGTTCAAAGATCCCTTTGTACCCGCGACAGGTGAACTATTAGCGCGACACTTAAGGGGTCGGCGAAATTAGTTGCGCGTGATTTGACGGGCAGCTTAATCGAGCCGGACGCTGGTCGGCCGATTTTGCGCCGCGGCTCTGCATTTCAATGAATCGCGCGCCCGGGATGTGGCGCAAACGCGACAGCACAATTTTGCCGGAATATTTCGCGCGGCGTATTAGCGCTCAGAATTTCTCCGTGAAAACGTCGGATAGGTCGTCGACGCGTAGCGCACCCGGCGACAAATCCACTTTGTGCAAATACGATACAATGGTCCGCACTCACGAATGAGAGAGCTGTAACCGGGGTCCCGGTTCTCGGGAGGAGAAAAAACTGGCATGAGGACGGAGGGAGAGAGTAGAGAAGAATAATGAAGAATTAGAGAACAAGAAAGAGCGACGGGGAGGGAGTTGAGAAGGTGTAAATGACATAAGAGGAAGAGAGCGGGGGAGGGGGGTAGATAGACTTCTATTCTCTGGTGAACCTCCGCATTTAAATGATCATATCCAACGTCTAGAGCGGTATGCGGATGAGAATGGGTAGTGCACTTTGGGCACTCTGTGAATAATTACACGGTCCTCGACCCAATCTCAGTTATCGCATATGCTCGTGCATACGTAGTTATACCGTACAATATCCTCAACTCTCACTGTTACCGGGAGGAAGCGTTATTTCCCTAATTTCCTTGAATCTCGAGTACAATTTGTGATTGCGTTCTTAATATCCTCGACGGTCTCGCGAGCACTTCATCAAGAGAATATACGAATGCCGGAGCTAGTATGTGATCGAATGCGAATATCGTAGGTATTAGCAGTGTCGATTTCCTCTGCTGAAGGACACCGGTCGAGATTTGCTTATAGCGCGAGAAATCACATGCTCGATTTCGTTCAAATCGTATTACCGCGCGCTATGCCACTGCAATTTATTCAGTATAGTCAGGCAGCCGTAAAGGCTCTCAAGCAAAAGAAGTAATCGTGGGATTCATGCGCATTCTCCTACGTATTCTCGGTGTGCAAGAAACAGCAAATTAAATTATTTCCCACTGACGCCATCGATAAGGATCGCACTTCCGCATGTCACGCTAGAAAACGAACAGTACGCGAGGGCAGTAAATAACGATCATTTTCTATTTTGTTTTTTTCCATCTTCGCCGAGCGTGGAAATCGATACCGACTGATTAACCATTTGTTATCATATTTTATTGAACGATTATTAAGTGCACTGTTGACACGCGATACCTTCTCTACACGCCGACTATCGGGGGTTAATTTATTGCAGTTGCCTCGGCGCAATATATATCTTTTTATGCCTCTAACACGAATGCTTCGAAGGCCCTTAACACGACCGCTTGATCAAATTACTTATTTCAACGCGACGCATACTTTACCCGAGACGTTTGAACGATCGAACTTCGAGGCAAACGGAAGTGGGAAAGACCTAGATTGTCACCCAGCGAGAGGAAAAGTGCCGCGCAGTAGTAAGGACCCGTTCGTGTTCAGCCACAATCTGACCCGTTACTCACGATAATGTCGTCCCGTGAAAAAATGTATCGTGTAACGCGAGTGTTACACGCTTTGTACGAAAGAAAACGTTTCTGCCGGCACACTTTCCTCCCATCCGCAAACAAACGCACCTACACTGCTAACAAGACTCGAGTTATTTTTGCATGTTTGCAAGTGCTATGTTTTGTATCACGGACGATATCTCCGTACATGGAAAGCTTTATCTGCTTCACGAAATACTATTCGGATTCCTTTATCCTACGTCTCTCTTTCTGTCCCAGATTCGGCATAATAAATTTAGTTAATTTACATTTGTATCTCATAAATATAGATATATGATTGTACGCGTCCGCCCCGGTTGGCCAAAGTCGACAATCCGACAGTCGCAAAAAATAATTAAGAAACGGCATAAAAACAGAAAGGTCACCATTCGTTTGTCACTGATTTCCATGGCGCGACGCGTGCGGAGAAATTACGTGTCCTGAATCAATTAAAAGTCATGCACAATGGTAGACCAGAAATGTGAATGCACGATTGTTTCCAACGCTTTCTGAAAATTGGCGGCGCGACATTTACATCTTGCATAAAAAAGGGAGCACAGCTAGTAGAACCTACTGAACATTCAAGTGAAATCATTCTTGACAATTTTCTGTTAACGAGGCGACGTTTAAAGAGGACAAATAATTATTTCAAGAAGCATCGCCGGTTAATAAATATCATTTGCTATCGAACGGCAGAGGCACAAGTCACGGATATGCTCAAATCGGCCAATTTCTATTTGTCCCGGTTAACGTCAAAAAAGTCAATAAGCTCGTCACGAAAACGACTATGTCTATAGCAGCTTACAATTATTTTACCTCTTTAGACTCTTATGCCAAACATGACATAAGCTCATCGTATTGCGTTCTATACCAATTGCCGATGTAGCAGTAATGTGCAGGCGGAAAATCTATGCTAGCTTCGCAATGAACTATTTTACACGTCTCAAAGTATCGCCATCTAATCAAATCGGCCAATTTCTATATGTCCCGGTTAACGTCAAAAAAGTCAATAAGCCCGTCACGAAAACGACTATGTCTATAGCAGCTTACGATCATTCTACCTGTTTAGACTCTTATGCCAAACATGATATAAGCTCATCGTACGGTGTTCTATACCAATTGCCGATGTAGCAGCGACATGCAGAAGGAAAATCTCTCCTACCTTCGCGATGAACTATTTTACACGCCTCAAAGTATCCCCATCTAATCAAGTCGGCCAATTTCTATTTGTCCCGGTTAACGTCAAAAAAGTCAATAAGGCCGTCACAAAAACGACTATATCTATAGCAGCTTACGAGCATTCTACCTCTTTAAACTCTTATGCCAAACATGACATAAGCTCATCGTACTGCGTTCTATACCAATTGCCGATGTAGCAGCAACGTGCAGAAGGAAAATCGCTGCTACCTTCGCGATGAACTATTTTACACGCCTCAAAGTATCCCCATCTAATCAAGTCAGCCAATTTTTATTTGTCCCGGTTAATGTCAAAAAACTCAATAAGCCCGTCACGAAAACGACTTTGCCTATAGCAGCTTCCGATCATTCCACCTCTTTAGACTCTTATGCCAAATATATATGCCTATAACAACTGCCGATGTAGCAGCAACTTCCAGAAGGAAAATCTCTACTAGCTTCGGGATGAACTATTTTACACGCCTCAAAGTATCCCCATCTAAACGGTTGTTAGGCACGTGCAAACTGTACCGATTCAATTTTCGGCCAGATAGACAGGATAATCGGATGAGCCGACGGTAAACAGCTGTTTCGTCTAAAATCGATGTGGGACGCAGAGAGGGAGGGAGTGTGAGAAAAAAGGGGAAAAGCACGGCAAAAATTTGATATTTCATTTTAGTGGGCGGATCCGTGGGTTCTGCTCGCGCTGCTCAGAGTATCGACCCATGAAAGGCAGCTTCCAGCGACCTCGCCCCTAACTGCGAACTATACCCCCCTTCGTCACAATGTCGAAACTCGAAGTCCACGTCTGTCCCCATCATACCTTTCCTTACACCCTTGCACTGCGTCTCAAGTTCATGGTTTATGTATATGCCCACCGTATGGTTTGTGTAAGTAACCCGAATCTACGAATTATCATTCGCCCAGTTCGACCTATTTTGTCCAATTACGCTAGAAATGTAATTTTGCTGGCTATTTAGTATCTGTTCGAACGCCTTGTGTTTTGGCTGAATCGATTGTTACTAGGTCAGAAATACGGTCGCTTTAATAATGGAGGAATATAAAGCCCTTTTTTGGTTGAAAATGCTTGGCTACAGTTAAAATAACAAAAATACGTTTGAGACGGATCTTGAAACTGAAGAGTGACATAGTGAAAAATAGGTGAGAGACTTCAAAATTTTCTTTCACTCACACTTGTGATATTTGACAAAGAAAACTTTACAGTGAAAATAAACCTCCGTCTACCGTTTGAATTATGGAATGTTTTCGGTGATATGCCCAAAATAACTGAAAACGGGGGAAATGTCTTCTTGATTTGGATACGAAATAAAAGACTTCGAATTGACTCACTCTTTTAGTGCTTGCGATAGAAAGTAGAGAGACTCAAGGAAACACAACACAAAAATATAATTCGGATTATTCTAGTTAACATTTACATCCATAATCCATTCCTTCATTGAATGAGCTGAAATTAACTTCCTAACCCAGAAGTCCTAAAATATTTGAATGACTCGAATCCTGGAATAATAATTCTTTAAATGGCAGGTCTAGACTATTGCTTATGATTGAAACATACTTGCATCACTTCCCCGACTCATAGCATTTCACTTAAAACTGAAACATTCAAAGCCTGCCTACCTCTGTGTGTTCGTCTCTATTATTCAGAACAGTTTTTATTCGGTACCTCGTTTTTTCCGCCAATTTCGCACAAAGGTAAATTTAAATTCGCAACTACGTACCCGTGTGCGTAAGTGACCCGAATCGCCAAATAACGTTACTCAGAACAAGTGGCGCGAACAATTTCGTAAGACAGAAAAATACGTAAATCTTCCTCGCTGTTTGAAAACTACGGATCTTTCTCTATCAATGATATCCATCCAATAATGCATTCGTATCTGTTTAAAAATAATTTCTGTATTAATGCAGTATGAAGTGAGTTGATTTCGTCTGTACGAACTAGTAATCACGTAATTTGTAACATAAATTTTCGTGAAATATATTTTTCCATCGCTACGTTGAACGCTGCAAACATGCGTCATTTAATTTCAGAAATCTGGCCGCGATGAGCGTGCAAATAAGTCTTCCCGTTCATTAACGAGCGCATAAATACCGGGATCTTTGCCGGGAAGTCGATACACTGCATTATCTAGATAATTTCCGAAAGCTCGTCTCTTTATAGCCAACACGTCGCGCCGTTGCCATTAATTCGTGCACAACTGAAAATCTGGCGTGCTCTTGGAACTATCCTCTTCGTCGCAATATTGAAATCACAGGCCCATCAAGTCAAGTTCATCACGCCCACGAGGAATATTAAAATTACGACTCAGTATCCTGTGTAGTAAGGAAGACTCGGTTGGTTCTGCAATACGTCCAGTTCTGGAATACTTCCGAATAAATTGAATTCACTAACTTTCGCAATTTGGAGACAACTTCGTACTTTTTCGGGTAATCGTTACGGTGCATTTAATTTGTCAGTATCACGGAACTCGCCGAGTTTGTCTTAAAACCAAGTTAACGGGCGACAGTTAAGTTATGAAAGTAACGCATACATAATTTACGCGTCTGCATTAGAGTAATTGTAATAAAACGACTTTGTTTCGTTGTTCTTACGATACAAGCTACGTTCCGACGCTATCTCTTTCCTAACTCGACGCGTTGCCGAGTAAAAAGACGAAGCAAAGGCACTGGGGAGAAACGAAAATCGGGAGCAAACCGTTTCCCTTAAAACGAAGACAACGCACGGAGCGCTCACTTTGATAAAGACGTTTGGCAAACTTTTCTTTACCCGTCAGTGTCATTTGAACCAACAAGATTCCCGTTGTTCTCCTCTCGGGTAGTTTCATAATTGAGAGCAGTCGGAAAACTATTCTTGGGAATGTCACGGAATTCCACTTCACCTTCTTCGCTGCCCGATAAACTTCTTACATCGTTAATGCCTACCATATCAAATCTATCGCGAGGTTAATTCACGTCGGTCTCATTCCGCAACTACGTAGCGTTTCACGTAAATAATAACGCTTTGCCAACTAACATGAGACCGATTCGAACGTAATATTTGCGTTTCGTAATTCCGGCCGTTCATAAAAATAATCGCACGTACTGGAGCATCAGGAAAACGGCCGTAGATGCGTCGCACAAAACTGTCGTTGGGCCATCGGGCCCTATCCGATTAAGATAAGGCAGAGGTCCGTATAAAAGGCTCGACGCGAGTTCAGTTTAAGTTTGAGTTCAGTTTTAAGTTATCGGTCAGTTTAAGTTACAGTTGTCAGTCAGTTATAGTTCATTTAGGTCATTCAAGTTCAACGCTATGGATGCGTTTTCTTGCAAATCGAACGAATTGCCATAGTTTTACTTTCATTTTGTATTTATATTTATATATTAGTGTTTCTATTCGCACGTACTGTAGCATCAGGAAAACGGCCGTAGATGCGTCGCATAAAACTGTCGTTGGGCCATCGGGCCCTATCGGATTAAAAAATAATCGCACGTACTGTACGCGATCAGTTTAAGTTTGAGTTCAAATCGGTCAGTTTAAGTTACAGTTGTCAGTCAGTTATAGTTCAGAGTGTAGTTCAGGCCAGTATGGATGCGTTTTCTTGCCGTTTTCCGAATCGAAGTCGAATTGCCATAGTTTTACTTTCATTTTGTATTTATATTTATATATTAGTGTTTCTATTCGCACGTACTGTAGCATCAGGAAAACGGCCGTAGATGCGTCGCATAAAACTGTCGCGGGGCCATTGGGCCCTATCGGATTAAGATAAGGCGGTAGAGGTCCGTATAAAAGGCGGCCCGGTTTGCGACGCGAGTTCAGTTTAAGTTTGAGTTCAGTTTTAAGTTATCGGTCAGTTTAAGTTACAGTTGTCAGTCAGTTATAGTTCAGTTTAGGTCAGTCAAGTTCAGAGTGTAGTTCAGTCCAGTATAGATGCGTTTTCTTGCCGTTTACCGAATCGAAGTCGAATTGCCATAGTTTTATTATACTTTCATTTTGTATTTATATTTATATATTAGTGTTTCTATTTATCTTTGAATAAATTATTCAACTTAATATAATTCCGCATCACGCTTCGACGACACCTGACATCTTATATCCCTACAGTACTATAAGTTTTGAAAATACTGTATCCTGTTGGGCGGAAACACGTCATAAGACCAGCCATCCACAGCTCGTTGTTGCTGGGTGAAAACGGCGACATATATAACGAGGACGCTAAGCGAAAAGAAGGTATAATTATTAGTTTCAGAAACGCAAACTGCACCTATTATCAGGCATGTTCGGAAAGTGAGTAATGAGGATACCTTCCGCGCTGATACCGTTGATGCTGTAGAACAGACAATTGCGTGTTTGTACAATGTGTCGCCTTTAATTAAAACGTTCTCTTACGGAAAATCGAAGCATCGAGAGAAGTGAGCGGAGAGACTCCCTCTCTCCTTTCACCTACATATCGAAGTAGAGTAAGGTCAGTAATAACGCCCCAGTCAGATGGCATCATACTCTGATTATTAAATAACTGCGAGAGGAATTACGGACGATCACGTGGATTATGTATTTGCGTATTGGAGTTTCCGTGGAAAAATATTACTACCTCGTTAATTAGTATCATTCTTGCATGCATGTCGCCGGCCGGCGGTTAAGTGAAAAATGTCAGGCTGTAGTCAGACGTACTCGCTCAGTTCGTTCGTTCTTTCTTAGAGCGTTGAAATAACTCTTGAATTTTGTAAATTCAATGTGCATGCTTTTACATGGTATGAATACTAAATGTCGCAGCGACACCGACAATTACTGGTATATTTAAGGACGAAAATGTGTGGGTTGATCAATTACGCCTCAACCTCTTTACGCAAATCTTGTTCTTCGAGCGAGCGAATTGCATCGAATGCGCCGTTTTCCGAAATACGCGCTGAAAAACTTTACACAGCTCGCCAGGCTCATACGATCTTCTTTTCAGCAAGCTACCGCGGTAAAGCGCTCTCAACTTTCATTTAGAAAAATCACGTTCATCTTTTTTCGCTCGCTCCCAACTACATTTATTTACTCTCTTCCGGCAGCATAGAAATTAACTCCTGACTGCACGACAGTTTCAACGAGAGCGTCTCCTGTACACGTACATTACTAATACATAATTGCTAATTTTAATCAGTATCGAGACTGAATCCTTGTATCCGTTTTGCACACTTGTGCATCTTATTTCGCAATACCCGTCATTCATTGTCGGGGATCAGTTTTTCGATAACCCATGTCCAACGCTCCCGCGTTCAAAGCAAAACAAGAACGCGAAGAGGACAACCGAGAGACATCGAATTAGTAAAATATCGGGGGCAATTAATTACGCTTTTGTACAACTCCTCCCTCCCGCACCCTCTCAACCGGATTTTTTTCCCCAGGCAACGATCGTACGCGTTTGACGAGACATGGAGAGCGTCTCCTGTACACGTACATTACACATAATTGCTAATTTTAACACTTTGACTGCCATGGTGGTCATCGGTGACCGGCGCAAAAGATCTCACGAAAAATTCAAGAAATTCCCAATTTATAATTTTAAAAATGCAATTAATATTAAATAGTGATTCAATCCTTTGGTCTCCGATAACTTCGCATTATTTTCATTTTGCACTATTCAATCATATTCTGTAGTACTTCATCCCATTGCGGTTTTAATGTAGTAAAACACGCGTGGCAGTCAACGTGTTAATCAGTATCGAGGTTGAATCCTTCTATCCGTTTTGTACACTTGTGCATCTTATTTCGCAATACCCGTCATTCATTGTCGGGGATCAGTATTCCGATAACGCATGTCCAACGCTCCCGCGTTCAAAGCAAAACAAGAACGCGAAGAGGACAATCGAGAGACATCGAATTAGTAAAATATCGGGGGCAATTAATTACGCTTTTGTACAACTCCTTCCTCCCGCACCCTCTCATCCGGATTTTTTCCCCAGGCAACGATCGTACGCGTTTGACGAGACATGGAATTGGGAACGAAATCCGGCAACAACAAAACGTAGAATGTCAAAGCCCGAGGGGGAATCCGTTTTATTACGCCTCACTGTCGTCGTTGTAACGAGGTCGCCTGTGTAATGCTACGAAAATATCAAAATCCCGCTTCCCCAAACCGGTTTAAACGAGCCAGACGTGAGGAAATAATGACGATTTTTTCCGCCGGACGGGAGGGGTAAAGGTCGCGAGGAAATCTGGGTCAGGAGCGTGCGTCTATGCTCCTTCCCAGTTTCGTCATTTTTCGCGTCCAGCCGCGGATCCTGTACTCCATAGACACTGAATATTTTAAAAATAATATTTCAGAGTTCCGCGGCGTGCTAAATGCACTTCCCTTCATTGTTCTCAGAGTATTAGACCGGGAGCGGAGAGCTTCCGACATGAATATTGAACGTACAGCCGACGGACCTTAGCGCGCGTATTGTTGACCTTTTTCGTACTCGAAGCGCTCGTCAGCATAATTTGCCGTGAAACGATCCGACGGACGAAACGTCCAGCGCGAGTTTCATTTCGATTCTAAAGGCGGGGGACTCAGATGTTTTTCCTTGTTTATTCCACGTTTCGTTCAAACAAGCGTAGAGCGTCCAGTTGTCGTGCGACCGGGGCTTGTTATCATTCCGCTAAATTTTGATCTATTCTAATGAAAGCACAACAGTTTTCAACTGGCCGCGTCCTCGCGGCGCCAATGCCTTGTTTTCTCTGGCGTTCTTTGCCGTGCTTATCGATAACGTTTCCTTTTCCTCCTGCCTGCCATCGTCCCACCCACCTCGTTGCAGCCCCACGCCCTTGCGACATCGCAAGCTGCAGCATGCAGCAAGCCACAGTGCCACGATGATGGCGTTAGGCGGTCGGGAGAATTTACGGAATTACGACTAGCGGGCGAATCGCCGGCAAGAAATTCGCAGTAGCGCAGTCGCCACTACCAGACCGAGGTTCTTGAGGGTTTTTTTTTTGCTCTGGCCCGTGGAGTCGTGACGTCAGGAATCGTACTGTAGAAAAGTAGAAGTGGGCGCCCATCTTAGCGGACGAATCCTTAACCGACGGCATTTCTGGCGTCGGGGTACATCGTGTTTGATAAAACGACGTACATGCCAGAAAATGAACCTGTTCCGCACAGTAATCGTATGCCGCACGTTAGTCCAAAGCCGATAAAATGTTAACACGTTGACTGTCGTGCGTATTTTGCTGTATTAGAACGGCGATGCTGTGAAATACTAGAGCGTTTGACTGAATTATGCAAAATGTAAATCCTGTGCAGGTATTGGAGACCAAAGTATTTAGTATCGACGAAGGAGGGTAGTCATATTTTGCCCCTGAGGTAGTCTACCTTGACCAGAGGGTAACTTTCGCTTTTCACTCGGTTGCCACCTTAACACGTTGACTGCCAAGCGTATTTTGCTGTATTAAAACGGCGATGCTATGAAATACTACAGCGTTTGACTGAATTATGCAAAATGTAAATCCTATCCAGGTATTAGAGACCAAAGTATTTAGTATCGACAAAGGAGGGTAGTTATATTTGCGGCCCCTGAGGTAGTCTACCTTGACCAGAGGGTAACTTTCGCTTTTTACTCGGTTGCCACGTTAACACGTTGATTACCGAGTATATTTTGTTATGTGAGAACCGCGATGCGATGACATACTGCAGAGTATGATTAACATATTGACGGCCGATCGTATTTTGCTGTAATAGAACGGTGATGCTATGAAATACTAGAGCGTTTGACTGAATTATGCAAAATGTAAATCCGAGTGCAAGTATTGGAGACCAAAGTATTTAACACGTTGACTGCCAAGCGGATTTTGCTATATTAGAACGGCGATGCTATGAAATACTAGAGCGTTTGACTGAATTATGCAAAATGTAAATCCTATCCAGGTATTAGAGACCAAAGTATTTAGTATCGACAAAGGAGGGTAGTTATATTTGCGGCCCCTGAGGTAGTCTACCTTGACCAGAGGGTAACTTTCGCTTTTTACTCGGTTCCCACGTTAACACGTTGATTACCGAGTATATTTTGTTATGTGAGAACCGCGATGCGATGACATACTGCAGAGTATGATTAACATGTTGACGGCCGATCGTATTTTGCTGTAATAGAACGGTGATGCTATGAAATACTAGAGCGTTTGACTGAATTATGCAAAATGTAAATCCAGTGCAAGTATTGGAGACCAAAGTATTTAACACGTTGACTGCCAAGCGGATTTTGCTATATTAGAACGGCGATGCTATGAAATACTACAGAGTTTGATTGAATTATGCAAAATGTAAATAATGTGTAGGTATTGAAAACCAAAGGATAGCATCACTATTCTAACAACAACTGCATTTATAAAATAATAATTGTTACTCATTGCGGATATTTTGGATCTTCAGTAAAGGCTCTTGCGTCGGTCACCGGTGACCATCGTGGCAGTCAAAGTGTTAATATCGACGAAGGAGTGTAGTCATATTTGCGGCCGAATTGGTCGCAATATATAACTCAGTCGAATTGGAGTTGTTCACAAATCATCAAATGCCTTTTATACTTTCCTAAAAGACGATTCTTTATCAAATTCGTTACATGAATTCGGGTAAAGTTAATGTAGGATCGAAAATTTGCGAAAGAATAGTGCGTATCGAATGCGTATAAATGAAAGTGTCATACGTGGTGTGAGCGACAACGATACAACAAAAGAAGGTCAAAGATGTTGTTTTCATATTCGTCAGTCGAAGCCGGACGATCAAAGATGAAAGACGTATTTAAAGAATTGAAGTCTGTCGAGCAAAGACGCACTTAAAGACGTAAAAGACGCGAACAATTCGAAAAACGCATTTCAATCTTTTCTTAAATTCTCCCGTGTGTGCAAAATTGGTGTTATCTTTACATTTCTTATACTAAACTATTTTGTTTCTTTTTTCTATTATAAAAGGGAAAATCATTTTTAATCTAACCCCTCAAAGAATTTTCCCCTACATTAATGAAAAACCTTATAGCAGACGGCGGAAAATTCTGTTCCAAACGTTTGCACATTTAAAAAAAATGTAAAACTACGTTACACATTTTTACCTTCATGTTCAAATTATGTAATTTATCCGTAACTTTATGTTTTGCATAAGCTATAAGAAACGGTTAATTACGTTATTTATATTGAATTTCATATTTCTTCACCAACTACCTGCAACGCACGATCATTACGACCAAATATAATTTATCCATTAAAATAATTTTTAGAAGTTCTTTACTTGCGAAAAATGGACGTAAAGTCGATTTCCGTCCGAATATTCAAAGGACACAACGTGTAGGCGTAGGCGGGTTCATTTAATCGATGATCATCTTGACGCACTTCGAAACGAATGCTTACATTTTAACACCTACGTCATCTCGGTAAATAATAAATCCGTAAATATTCCGAGTTGCCTTCGTGGAGTCTCTTAATTGATCCGCTGCCGATAATATTTTGCCGAATACGAGTCCTTCCCGGCCGAAGCCTTCATTAGCGGGTCCCAATTTGTGATATTAATGTCCGAACTTTCGCTCTTGTGGTCTGTTGAACCGTGATAACGACCGTGTGCCGGCATTTAATCGATCGACAGGCGAAACGAGCACACCCATGCATTAGTTCGGTCTTAAATAGCGTTCAATTTCATGCGCGTCGCATCGTTTGCTTCTACATAACTCATGCCTTTTGGTATTTTGAATTTCAGGAGTTCAACATCGCGAAGGAACAACATGCTGTGCAGCCATCGGCGTTGATGGAATCAGGTATCGTTAACAATTGCGGATAGCGATCTTAAGGGTTGTGCACCGTGTTCAAGAATCGCTTGTCGACAAACCGTTGCTTTACACTTAAGGGGTTATGCCTACTTGGGATCGGCGAAATTACATGATATTCAAGATTTTTTTTGCCGTTTTAGTGAGTACTAATTAAAATTCGCAAAATACTACCAAAAAGTACGTATTTAGTGGTACTTGTATACATTTTTTTATAAGAAAATATTAAAAAATGGGGGAAATATGTCTCTTCTCCTAGAGTTTCCGTTTATTTTCATCACTTGCATTGACCACGATTTCTCAAAAACTACTTCACCGATCGGACTCTAGTTTTATATACTTATTTGTCATTACAATAGGCAGGGCCTGAACGAAGGATTATGAAAAATTTTAATTTTTACAAGAATGGCAGCAATTTTACGAAAAAATCTGTCTTTGGAGGTGAATTAACTTTTGTTTTTATGTTATAACTTTTTTTTTATTACCGAAATAAAAAATCCTTCGTTCAGGCCCTGCCTATTGTAATGACAAATAAGTATATAAAATTAGAGTACGATCGGTGAAGTAGTTTTTGAGAAATTGTGGTCACCGCAACTGTATGTTTGAAAAAACACAGTTTCGAGATAACGAGTTTAAAGTTTCAAGCTCTTTACTAATCATACATAGTAGCGCTCCAGATAAACGCTTATAAGTTTTTAACGTGTGCTCCGATTCTTATGTACTTTTGAGGAAATATTCTTAAAATGGTGTACATTAAGAAAATGCAATAAAAAAAATCGATTTTTTTCACCAACCCAAGTAGGCATAACCCCTTAAGCCTGCACCCGCATAATTGCGTTACGATCCGCGAAAAAGTAACGCGTGGGGTAGTACGTAATGATGATGATTATTTGATCGAATATTCCTCGGTAATTGTTCCGCAAGCGAACTCGCAGCATTGCATATGCTCAGATCGTCGGATTCACGGTGATTAGCGTAATCGTTTTTCGATCCGCAGTACTTTCACGTTACTTTACCAATGTGAACATGGATCTTACCCAAAGCAACAGTTTTGTCTAGTCCGAGATCTATTTTCATTCCGACAGCGAAGTAGTCTATTTACGCGCGAAAAATTTGAGGTTCATTACGAGACACAAAAAAGTAACACCGCATTGATGATTGTCGCATCACGCGAAAATTTTGTAATTAACCTCTTAACCTACAACTACGGGCTATGCCCGTAATAGATGATCGGACCAAACGTAAACATTACGGGCATAGCCCGTAGTAGATGATCGGGCCAAAAGTGAATATTGCGGGCTATACCCGTAATACGATGATCGGACCAAATATAAATATTAGCAGCGGCGCCCTCCTAAAGTTATAAATATTTGTGGAATATGTGATAAGTAATTACAACCTGATGTAATCATTGTGGTAGATGCAAGTACCACAAAAAGTTTATTTATATAAAAATCAGTAAAGCAAAATTAATAATCTGCAATGGTGTGATACAATTTGAAACATTCTGGTAGATGTAAGCGAACTTTGTACACTTCTTATACTCTCACATTGATTCTGTATGTTTTTGATTTTTTTTTTACAAACTCTACAAGGTGGAACAATTTACGAACTACGACCGTCGTACCACGAGCGATGTCTATAATATTTACGATTGGCCCGATCATCGTATTAAACAAGTCGTGCGAATGACTCGAAGGCTACGCAAGCTTGTTTACGTTTTCGGCCCTAAATTCTCGAACGTAAATCGTAGGTTAAGGGGTTAAATTAATTTCTCCTGGACTTTCCAGTGTCGCGTTCGATCAACATTTTCCGACGACTCTGCGAGAAACCGAGGCGCGGCGACAAAGAGAACCGCGCGATATTTTCCGATCAAAGCGCGCGGATGACCGTAGAAGTCATTAGCCCCGATCATTTTTGCGGCGCACTCTATTTAGCGTAATTTCGTTCCCGTCCAGGAGTCTTGCCACATCAAAGTCGCAGCTATCCGAGCAGTAGCTGTCGCTCCGTTGCCAGAAACTCATCAGTGAGCTCGCAAAGTTCTCTAGAAGGGGCTTCCGGTTCCTCCACGCACCGCGGATCCTCACCACAAATCAGAGCTTTTGGACCGGATGGCCGTCATCATCATGATCATCTTCACGATCCGATGAACGCCGCTGCGTCCTATCCGCCGAGCAGATCCTCAAGGTCTGTGCAAATCCGATCAAATGTTCGGGCCAATAATTCGAACTGTCAGTTGGAAACCTACGATTCGCCGGTAATACGCTGCCGTGATAATTCAATTGAATAAGGTTTATTATGTTACTCTCTGCAAGCCGAATCCTTCGTTTGATCAGGAAAAAATACGCTAGGGGCGAAGGCTGAAGTAGAGCGAGGAAAGAGAGTTTTGGGTGACGCGTTCAATGTGATAGAACAGTTTGTTCTTTTCAATCTTAGAAGCGCGAGTGTCGGCTGCGTATTTAGAATCGACGAAGGAGAGTAGTCATATTTGCGGACCCTGGAGTAGTTTGTCTCGACCAGAGGATAACTTTCGATTTTCAGTCGGTTGCCACGTTAACCCGTTGACTGCCAAGTGTATTTTGCTATGTGAGAACCGCGATGCGATGACATACTGCAGAGTACGATTAACACGTTGACTGCCGTGCATATTTTGCTGTATTAGAATGGCAATGCTATGAAATACTACGCGTTTGACTGAATTATGCAAAATGTAAATCCTCTGCAGGTATTGGAGACCAAAGTATTTAGTATTGACGAAGAAGAGTAGTCATATTTGCGGACCCTGGGGTAGTTTGTCTTGACCAGAGGGTAACTTTCGATTTTCAGTCGGTTGCCACGTTAACCCGTTGACTGCCAAGTGTATTTTGCTATGTGAGAACCGCGATGCGATAACATACTGCAGAGTACGATTAACACGTTGACTGCCGTGCAAATTTTGCTGTATTAGAACGGCAATGCTATAAAGTACTACAGCATTTGCCTGAATTATGCAAAATGTAAATAATATGCAGGCATTGGAGACCAAAGGAACGCATCACTATTCTAACAATAACTGCATTTATAAAATAATTATTGCTACCATTGCGAATATTTTGGATCTTCAGTAAAGTCTCGTGCGCCGGTCATCGATGACCATCACGGTAGTCAAAGTATTAAATCATGCAAAACGGGGGTAACGCAGAGTTGTTAGAAGCCAAAGTATTGAAGCACCGCTCCAAAATCAATTGTTTTTACAAGATTGCAAATAGATTTCATTGCGAATTTTTTGCATTTTTAGTCAAATCTTTTGCACCGGTGACCACCGTGGCAGTCAACGTATTAATGCGCGCTATTCTATTTGAGATGTCGACTGCCAAGTGTATTTTGCTATGTTAGAACCGCGATGCGATGACATACTGCAGAGTACGATTAACACGTTGACTGCCGTGCAAATTTTGCTGTATTAGAACGGCAATGCTATAAAGTACTACAGCATTTGCCTGAATTATGCAAAATGTAAATAATATGCAGGCATTGGAGACCAAAGGTACGCATCACTATTCTAACAATAACTGCATTTATAAAATAATTATTGCTACCATTGCGAATATTTTGGATCTTCAGTAAAGTCTCGTGCGCCGGTCACCGATGACCATCACGGTAGTCAAAGTATTAAATCATGCAAAACGGGGGTAACGCAGAGTTGTTAGAAGCCAAAATATTGAAGCACCGCTCCAAAATCAATTGTTTTTACAAAATTGCAAATAGGTTTCATTGCGAATTTTTTGCATTTTTAGTCAAATCTTTTGCACCGGTGACCACCGTGGCAGTCAACGTATTAATGCGCGCTATTCTATTTAAGATGTCGACTGCCAAGTGTATTTTGCTATGTTAGAACCGCGATGCGATGACATACTGCAGAGTACGATTAACACGTTGACTGCCGTGCAAATTTTGCTGTATTAGAATGGCAATGCTATAAAGTACTACAGCATTTGACTGAATTATGCAAAATGTAAATAATATGCAGGCATTGGAGACCAAAGGAACGCATCACTATTCTAACAATAACTGCATTTATAAAATAATTATTGCTACCATTGCGAATATTTTGGATCTTCAGTAAAGTCTCGTGCGCCGGTCATCGATGACCATCACGGCAGTGAAAGTGTTAAACCGTGCAAAATGAGGGTATCGCAGAGTTGTTAGAAGACGAAGTATTGAAGCACCGGTCCAATATCAATTGCTTTTACAAGATTGCAAATATGTTTCATTGCGAATTTTTTGCATTTTTAGTCAAATCTTGCACCGGTGACCACCGTGGCAGTCAACGTGTTAATGTGCGGTATTCTATTTAACATGTTGACTACCAAGCGTATTTTGCTATGTTAGAACCACGATGCGATGAAATACTGCAGAGTATGATTAAATCATGCAAAATGAGGGTAACGCAGAGTTGTTAGAAGCCAAAGTATTGAAGCACCGTTCCAAAATCAATTGCTTTTGCAAGATTGCAAATAGGCTTCATTGCGAATTTTTTGCATTTTTAGTCAAATCTTGCACCGTGGCAGTCAACGTGTTAATTAGACAGATAAACACAATCCTGCGATAGCCATGTTTTTGTTCGCCGCTACGTTCTACTTACTTTAGAGCAACATTATCCGCGAACTGCGTAGATGTATGTACAGCCAACTGGGTGAGAGTTTATTCTTCGTAGTTAACGATGAAAGCTTTGCCGGGATGTCAACTGGTCGCTCTGATTTGCACGTTCAGCGAGATTTCGCGCGGACGCGATCGGCTATCGTCGCTGGATTTTATTCGATTAAATTTCGGTATCGATGGAGGAGAGACTCGCCCGTGGGGCGTGCACAAAACGGGGGATGACGGCTCGTACCAGGGCTGGTCAATTTATTACATAAACGAATCGTTACCGAGATAGGTGATTATTATTATCGAATCTGACCTAATTATGATTCCGATGAATAATGAATGTCCGGTTGC
Source organism: Cryptocheilus praepositus (assembly GCA_033815515.1). Classification (NCBI taxonomy): domain Eukaryota; kingdom Metazoa; phylum Arthropoda; class Insecta; order Hymenoptera; family Pompilidae; genus Cryptocheilus; species Cryptocheilus praepositus. The sequence continues at coordinate 13,525,634 of JAWWQZ010000035.1, read as the reverse complement.
GTCCTCATCGTTGCGTTATCGCTCATACAGTACATTCCGACCTGTAGAAAACGTTTGACAAACTTCTCGTGTGGCGCCGACCTCATTACAGTTAAAGGAATTACTTATTAAAAGCAACTCTCGTTTGCATGCACTTACGCAACTGTTCACGAGCGATAAAGTTCCCGTGCGTTTCTAGAAACACAATCGCAATCACTCTTCAAACCCAGTCTCTCAAATCCACTCAATCACCATGCGGTGTGTTCCAAACACATGTCACGCGCACATTATTTTTCGAACTTCCAAACATTGCCCAGCCACACTTTTGATATGAAAGCTCCTTCGAACTCCCGACGCCCGTTTACCTAATTATTTTAAATGTACCCATGGATCGTCGCGGACAAGGAGTAAATGAGCAGAACACACCACCGTATCTTATCTTTGGAATTTTATCGAAAACTTTAATACGCAGACTGCCAATTTCGTCTAATAATACCTAGTCACTAGCTTAATAGACCCACCCACGTATCGCGTTATGTCTGTTCGGACATGTATGTACAACGCCCCAGATTGAATGTCGATATCCATCAGCGATATTAAACGAGATCCCGCTAAATATCCATCGGGTCACACGGGATTCTGTCGAACGAAATGTCTGAATTTCTCCATCTCCCGTGGCGGGTTCTTGTCACCGTTAACTTGTCGGTTAATTGCACTTTCGCGAGAATTTTCGGCCTCAATCTAATATCGCGTCACATTCTGCATTCGCTCGGTCGGCAGCCGATCCCTTCTCATCGATATATTCCGAAGAAATTGTTGGCCCAAGAACAACAAGCAGACACAGTAGCACCGAGTATCGCCGATTATGAATGTCCACGCCCAGCCTCGCACGGCAGCTTTGTTGAACCGTGCATCATTGACACTTGATTCCCAACAGTCACGCATTCCGCGCCCAGCAGAGAAAAGTTTCGAAAATGCGAATTCAAAAATGAAACACTGCTCGCCGACATTTGACGGAATCCTTCTGTCCCTCGCATAGAAAATCATGGGAAATCGGGCAAAAATCAATTACGCGCCGCGGCTCCTGCAATAGTTCGGAATATTTTGCGAGGAACTCCAAACGTGGGGTGTCCTTTATACGCGAGAACAAAAGCGGTGTCGTGGAAAGTGAAACCGGTTCGATCCGGGGCGTTCGGACGGACGTTTGTCGAGCTAACTAAATTTTACCCCTCGTACAGTAGTAACTTCGGAATAAAAGCAGGCGTCTGGCCAGGTGTTGCGAGCGTTACGGATATTTTGCCGAATACGGTAAAGTAGGCAGTGATTGACCGTTCTGCGTTCATGAACGAATATTTGAAGATTGCTATGTAGGTATATTTTCATTGTCCTACCATCCATGCGACCATGCCAAAAAATAAAGAATGCAACATTACACATTTAAGTTATACGCCTTTCATTCAATCACTATTCTTAACACTTTGACTGCCATGATGATGACCGCTGACCGACGCAAAAGATTTTACTGAAGATCCAAAATATTCGCAACAGGCAGCAATAATTATTATTTTATAAACGCAGTTATTGTTAGAATAGCGATGCGATCGTTTGGTCTCCAATACCTGCACATTATTTACATTTTGCATAATTTAGTCACGCGTTGTAATATTTCATAGCATCGCCGTTCTAATACAGGAAAATATGCACGGCATTCAACGGGTTAATCATACTCTGCAGTATTTTATCGCATCGCGGTTCTCACATAGCAAAATACACTTGGCAGTCAACATGTTAACACGTTGACTGCCACGGTAGTCATCGGTGACCGACGCAAGAGATTTTAATCACAATGCAAAAAATTCGCAATAAAGCCTGTTTGCAATATTGTAAAAGCAATGTATATTGGAACGGTGCTTCAACACTTTGGCTTCTAGCAACTCTGCGTTACCTTAATTTTGCACGATTTAATCATACTCTGCAGTATTTCATCGCATCGCGGTTCTAACGTAGCAAAATACGCTTGGCAGTCAACGTGTTAACATGGCAACCGACTGAAAAGCGAAAGTTATCCTCTGGTCAAGGTAGACTACCTCAGGGGCCGCAAATATGACTACTCTCCTTGGTCGATACTAAATACTTTGGTCTCCAATACCTGCAGAGGATTTACATTTTGCATAATTCAGTCGAACGCGTAGTATTTCATAGCATCGCCGTTCTAATACAGCAAAATACGCTTGGCAGTCAACGTGTTAACGTGGCAACCGACTGAAAAGCGAAAGTTACCCTCTGGTCAAGGTAGACTACCCCAGGGTCCGCAAATATGACTACTCTCCTTGGTCGATACTAAATACTTTGGTCTCCAATACCTGCAGTGGATTTACATTTTGCATAATTCAGTCGAACGCGTAGTATTTCATAGCACCGCCGTTCTTATACAGCAAAATACACTTGGCAGTCAACGTGTTAACGTGGCAACCGATTGAAAAGCGAAAGTTACCCTCTGGTCAAGGTAGACTACCTCAGGGGCCGCAAATATGACTACCCTCCTTCGTCGATACTAAATACTTTGGTCTCCCATATCTGCAGTGGATTTACATTTTGCATAATTCAGTCGAACGCGTAGTATTTCATAGCATCGCCGTTCTAATACAGCAAAATACACTTGGCAGTCAACGTGTTAACGTGGTAACCGACTGAAAAGCGAAAGTTATCCTCTGGTCAAGGTAGACTACCTCAGGGGCCGCAAATATGACTACCCTCCTTCGTCGATACTAAATACTTTGGTCTCCCATACCTGCACAGGATTTACATTTTGCATAATTCAGTCAAACGCTGTAGTATTTCATAGCATCGTCGTTTTAATTCAACAAAATACGCACGGCAGTCAACGTGTTAAGCGGTCAATCACTGTATACTTTACCCTACATCGATTGTTTTCGGCTTCGAGCAGGTCGCCGTCTCCCGCCAGGACAGCTTCTTTGGATGCCCGTTGCGGAAGTCCAGCAAGCTATTCCGGAAGTCTACACAGCAGCAACGCGTCTCCTTCGCAAAGCTCCTTGTCGTCATTGGCAACCGGCGTGGGCTCATCTTGCGGATGCTCTGTAAGCGGTGCCCATGCACTCAGACCGAACTCTCGATGCTTCTCGCCGCTTCTCATCCCGCAATCGCGCTCTGCTTTAAGGTAAAACTTCTACTGTCGACCCGCGTCAACCTCCAAGGTCTTTTAATATTCCATACGCCCTCGCGCACAAACGATCAACTCACTAAATTTGCATGCGTTTATTAGCGGGCAATGAGCATTTTATATGCGCATGTACTATTGTATTTATATGCCGATATTACCCGCAATAGAATCCGTTTTGACATTTCCAACTTGAAATTTAGTGGCTTGTTGATTATGTCCCCGAAAGCGTATGGTTTAATGCGTGGTGCAGAATTTTGCCTGGTCCGCTGGTTTTAATCGCAAGACATTTTGGAATGTCTTACGGCGATTACGTGAATTGAAATTGTTCGTACCGACATATTTCGTATGCCAGTCTTCAATTGGTCAAAAATGCGCTATGAACATGCAATGTAAGATAGAAATAATGATCGGAGCACGGGTATATTGAGAGAAACACTGAAGACGTAAATGTACGGACTATCAGGTGCTCGATTGAGGTCAGAGGTGTATATATTGCAGTCACTTAACGAAGCGACTAGCTATCCTGAGGGAGACATGCAAAGAAAATGAAATCACTTTGTTGTACAGCGGTGACGGCGGTCCCATGCCACCTGCTTCGCCTATAGGCTTTCTGCAGCCTGATCTATACCAACCCAGAGACGGCCCGGTCTTCCTGACGGCCCGCAGGTTCGCATTCAATTTCGTACATCTCGGATTTCCGTCCCTTAACGCTATTACAAAATAGCAATTTGCCACGGACGCACAAGTGAAGAGAAGCGGGATTATTAATTCTCTGCGGCTTCAATTGATAATTCTGCGCGTTCCGTTCGGCATTCAGGCGCAATAGAGGCGCGCGGGATAGATTTAGTTTCCTTTCTATGGACACTTCCGACGTATCGATCGAACATATCTGCCGTTTCAACTTCGCGTCCTCGCACTCGTACGGAATGCGCGGATTCATACGTCGTATTCTCAATTCAGTTCGTTCGAACTATTATTCTGTAGTACAGCGTCGATTCTTGTCCGGATTAATACGCGGACGGTATCTAACGGCACGACTGAATGAGGGATACGGACGGCGCGGTAATCAAACCGCTAATTAATGGTCCCGTACAAAGTGACGCAACTAAACCGACGGCCATCTGCTTAACTAGATTATTACGCGCGGGTTCACCAATTCTTAGTGTCACATTTGACTGTTGGCCGTGCGCGGTTGGGTTACTTAGGTGTAGACTTGGAAATTTCAGTATTTGCATACTTTATATTCTTGACATTAAGCACTTTGTTTAGAAGATCAACCGCAGAATGTTAATTTACCGTGAACACACGGTGCGTCAAGTGGCGAACTGTTCGATAAGCTATATGTAGGATTTAACACGTTGACTGCCATGAAGCCTATTTCCAATCTTGTAAAAGCAATTGATATTGAATCGTTGCTTCAATACTTTGGCTACTGACAACTCTACGGTACCGTCATTTTGCACAATTTAATCATAGTCTGCAGTATTTCATCGCATTGCGGTTCTAACCTAGCGAAATACGCTTGGCAGTCAACGTGTTAAATACGTGAAACTAGAGAGTATAATATTTATAAACAATAACAACATAATCAAGACACTTTCGTCTTATTTCCTAATCTTCCTTCGTTTCGTCTTTACACCATTTTGTCTTTACGCCGTTTTGTCTTTACGTCTTATCGTCAGTTGACTACTAAGCAACCAAAGTAACACAATTCAACAAACTCGTCACCTATGATACATCAATATAATAATTGAGGATCATAGGTGACTTTTCCTCGCCAATTAAAGGACCCTGTATTTGAGATCCTACACACATATATATATGTATATACACATATGTTACAGTGAAATACCGAAAACTGGAGAATGTCGACTTTCACCGGTGAATGTCAACATTCATATAGTCGCTTGGTGTATGTCCGAAATATTTGCTAAATACCCTTATTTCTGACTTACACCGGTAAATGTTGACATTCACCATGCACTAATGGTAAATGTTGAAAATGTTGGAGATTTATATTTTCTTCTCCGTAATTCAGTCGCTATAAAACGCCACAAGGCTGATGTATCTTTTTGCCTCTCTTTCTGAAAGGAATGACCAAGAATTTAAAATACACAGTACATTCTACATGAGAAAAGAAAATAATAGTAATAAAAAAATGACTTACTTATGTGATTCAAATCTTATTTATTGCAACAACTTAAACTATTATGACACTTTGAATTGCACAAGAGTTCCTTGCTTTTACAACTTAAACTATTATGACACTTTTTTGACTCTTCTGTTTTGGACCTCCACCAGAGCGAGCATATCTGTGATTGTCGACACACACCGGAGAGGGTCCGAATGTACAACAATGTAATGAAATATTCGATCTTTCACCGACGTATTTGGTATCTGTTGACATTCACCAGTGAAAGTCGACATTCTCCAATTTCGGTCATTCACGGTAACATATATATATGTAAGAAGCCACGATGAAATAGACACGAGTACTTGACTTCAACAGCCGGGACGGGAAGAGTTTGGGTCGACTGCATTTGCGATTGAAGTATGACTTCGATCGATCCGACCTGCATGTTCATCTGATCGAGGCCCACGACCTGGCCGGCAGTGATCAGGGTGGCTTTAGTGATCCGTATGTAAAATTGACTCTGAGCCCGGAGGTGGATGCGAAGAAACGGCAAACCCCGATTCATCGCAACGATCGAAATCCATTCTTTAATCAGCATTTCAAGTTTCCCGTCAGCCACGAGGAAATGCAGGAGAAGACTCTCGTTTTGCAGGCAAATAGACATACGCTTAATCTAATCCATCCTCGATCGATCGCGCGCTTTTCAATTTTTCTTCCCGGTTTTTTTTCCGCAGCTCACCGTTGCTGGTCAATCAAACGAGCGCGGACTCAAGCCGTAGCTATCGCAAGCCCGCGACTCCCATTTTTCTAGTTTCTCCTCTTTGAAACGTCGGAAGAACTCTCCTGTCATTTTTGGTTGGCCACGTTCGGCCGTTTTGCAGAGTGAGTGATGCGGTTAATTGGTTGCAGCCCGCTAACTGGAACATAGGCGATTGACGCGCAACTGTTAAGTCGAATTTTTTCCCAATTGATTTTCGTTCCCGGAAGCGCGCGATCGCCCGCGTTTACGTAGAATTCTGCGAAAAAGTTTAAACACCGTTTGCATCCCCGATCCGACAGGTATTCGATTACGATCGTTTCTCACGAAACGACGTTGTGGGCTCTGTCAGATTAGCAATAAATAGACTCGAGTTGGCTTCATCCGCATCCGCGGTCGAAGTTTGGGGCGAAATAGCAAGAGAGCGCAAGCCACCGGAGGAGATTCAGGAAGTGTTGCTCTCCTTATCTTATTTACCGAGCGCTGAGCGACTTACCGTGGTTATTATGAAGGCGAGAAATCTGTTTCCACCACCGGTAATATGTCTTACAATCATTCCACATAATCTTAAAGATTTTATTTGCTTCGTTATACGTGGGCAGTCGGATAAGTACTTAGCCTACAAAAGAAAAACGAAAATTTTAGAAAATTGACGATTTATTTTTCAACATAGTCTCCTTTTAACTCGATACACTTGATCCAGCGATGCTCCAACTTCTCCAACCCGTCTGAAAAATACGTTTTCTGGAGATCTGCAAAGTAGGCCTCCGTGGCGGCGATAACCTTCTCATTCGACTCAAATTTCTGCCCAGCGAATGACTTTTTCAAGTTTGGGAACGAAAAGAAGTCACACGAGGCGAAATCTGGACAATACGGTGGATGGGGCAGCTGTTCGTAGCCTAATTCAACGAATTTGGCTGTAGCTTGGGCAGAGGTGTAAGCCGGTGCGTTATCGTGGTGAAAAAGCACTTTTTTCTTCGCCAAATGGGGCCGTTTTTTCCTTAATTCGGCGTCGAATCGGCTCAATAATTCGGCATAGTACAGCCCTGTGACTGTTTTGCCCTTCTCCAGGTAGTAGATCACACCTTGTGAGTCCCAGAAAACGGTGGCCATCACCTTTCCGGCCGATAGGACAGTTTTTGCCTTCTTCGGAGCACATTCACCGAGCGCAGTTCATTGTTTCGACTGTTCCTTGGTCTCTGGTGTGTACCAGTGGATCCACGTTTCGTCGACAGTCACTGTACGACGTAGAAACTCTTTCGGATTGCGCTTAAACAGTGTCAAACACTGCTCTGAAGTGGTCTCACTTTTTTCTTCGTCAAATGGGGCCGTTTTTTCCTTAATTCGACGTCGAATCGGCTCAATAATTCGGCATAGTACAGCCCTGTGACTGTTTTGCCTTTCTCCAGGTAGTAGATCACACCTTGTGAATCCCAGAAAACGGTGGCCATCACCGTTAGGACAGTCTTCGCCTTCTTCGGAGCACATTCGCCGGGCGCAGTCCACTGTTTCGACTGTTCCTTGGTTTCTGGTGTGTACCAGTGGATCCACGTTTCGTCGACAGTCACTGTACGACGTAGAAACTCTTTCGGATTGCGCTTAAACAGTGTCAAACACTGCTCTGAAGTGGTCTCACTTTTTTCTTCGCCAAATGGGGCCGTTTTTTCCTTAATTCGGCGTCGAATCGGCTCAATAATTCGGCATAGTACAGCCCTGTGACTGTTTTGCCCTTCTCCAGGTAGTAGATCACACCTTGTGAGTCCCAGAAAACGGTGGCCATCACCTTTCCGGCCGATAGGACAGTCTTTGCCTTCTTCGGAGCACATTCACCGGGCGCAGTTCATTGTTTCAACTGTTCCTTGGTCTCTGGTGTGTACCAGTGGATCCACGTTTCGTCGACAGTCACAAAACGACGTAGAAACTCTTTCGGATTACGCTTAAACAGTGTCAAACACTGCTCTGAAGTGGTCTCACTTTTTTCTTCGCCAAATGGGGCCGTTTTTTCCTTAATTCGGCGTCGAATCGGCTCGATAATTCGTCATAGTACAGCCCTGTGACTGTTTTGCCCTTCTCCAGGTAGTAGATCACACCTTGTGAGTCCCAGAAAACGGTGGCCATCACTGTTAGGACAGTCTTCGCCTTCTTCGGAGCACATTCGCCGGGCGCAGTCCACTGTTTCGACTGTTCCTTGGTCTCTGGTGTGTACATGTGGATCCACGTTTCGTCGACAGTCACAAAACGACGTAGAAACTCTTTCGGATTGCGCTTAAACAGTGTCAAACACTGCTCTGAAGTGGGCTCACGGATGCGTTTGTTATCCGGAGTGAGCAAACGCCAAACCCATCGAGCAGAAAGCTTTCTCATGCCCAATATTTCATGCAGGATGTGCCCAAATTTCATCGCTGGATTAAGTGTATCGAGTTAAAAGGAGACTATGTTGAAAAATAAATCGTTAATTTTTCAACATTTTCGTTTTTCTTTTGTAAGCTAAGTACTTATCGGACTTCCCACGTACTTCTTTCATCTCTCTACGTGGTAAATTACTCTTGCTTTTGTAAAAACGGATCCAGGTTGAAGTTGTAAATATTTTCCCTTGTACAGTTTTAGACTCAAAAATTTCAAACGTTTTCTCTTCTACCGTACGGTAGACTGATACTTCAATAAATGTCTACAACAGCAAAAGAATAATCCAGCGTTATAGAGGTATAGAAGAAAGAACTCCTCTTCGCTTCTACACATCCTCTTTAGTTCTTTTCTGTCGTTCAATATCGCATCCTTCCTTCCCGTACAATATTTCCTTGCTTGACGAGATACTGTCGTGCAGGGCAAGAAGTCTTTGGATCCCTTGGTGAAAGTGAGCCTTCTTCACGGCGAAAAGAGAGTTAAGAAAAAGAAGACAGCGGTGAGCAAGTCAACTAGGAATCCGGTCTGGAACGAGGCAATGTCCTTCAATGTTTCTTCTAGCTTACTTCAATCCTCCGCAATTGAGGTAAATATTTTCTAACGCATTGCTACGAGACATTTAATCTTATATATTGTTACCAGAAATCATTACATTGTGTTTATCATTCACATTAAACTCTTTGCCCCCAATTAAATTTTTTAATGGAAAAAATTGAGTATGACTCATATTTTTTGTAATATTCTCCGAATTGTCGCGGATTTCGCAGCGTAATTTTGAGTTTTTCATATTATAAGACCGATTTTTCATAATTTCGTCACCTTTAGCTGTATCACTTGACCTAGTGCATCTTTTACACTCCACCTTCTATCCGATTTAATTATTTTTAATGAGTTGTTGTCACAAAAGTCTCAGATCAGTCAAAGCACCTTCATTAGAACCCATGAAACGCCAAAGTGTAAAGTATGAGAGGGTAAATGTTGCATGAAAAACAAAAACCATTTTAATGTATATAAAATTCAACTCTTTTTTGTTATGTGTGTGGCAAGGTGTGCGTCATGGACAACAGCGATCTAATTGGATCATGCACCGTTGGACCAGCAACTGGACCACCATCAGGATCGGACAACTGCAGCAGTGCTATACAGAGTCGGGAGCATTGGCTACATATGACTCAAAACCCACGAAAGGCTGTTGCCGTCTGGCACACTCTGCATTAGATTAATTATCGGACTTACTCTTAGATGTGAATCCTCCCGATTTTGCACGATGATGCTAAAAGGCCAAATGAAACAATTGAAAGACAAACCGGCGCGCCATACACGTATACCGCCATGCCAACAATAATAGAAACTAATCAGGTCACTATAATCCACAAGAATGACTCCCATAGAACTGATACTTATACAACCGCAACGTAATGTTAGCCGTGAAGATGTACATCATATCCCGCAGTCTGCCCCGAATTTCCATACAAATGGGAAAAGAAAACAAAAAAGAAAAAAAGAAAAAGGAAACTTATCGTGAACCGTCTTCTGCACTTTTATATGTATACACGTACATGACATGTACATGATATATGTCGGAGGTCACAAATCGTCCGTAATTATACTGAGAGAACACATCGATAAAGTTCGTCTTGATTTTCGCGGCAGCTATCTTGCTACGGGCGTCAATTTATTACGTTCTTCACAGTTTTGCTCAACAAAGGGATGAGCATTTTTTGATACAATATTTTGCTTTCGTACGATATATTACAATATACGCGCGATGAAAAATCTCTATCGGTTGGGCTGCGTGTCATGACACCGTGAGAGTATTCGCGAGACGAATGAAATTATGTCTGACTTTGTTTCAACGCGACGTGCGCACTTTGCTCACATTGACAATGATAAAATACATCTGCTATCGACTTTTGTTACAAGTGTGCACCGTAATGCAAACCGATCTGGCAATGATAATACACGTCATAATATTCGCGCATGAGATCAACACGTAATCTCATGTAAAACCTAGCTTTGTATGATTTCATTATCGCATGAGTCGGTAAAAGCTCATAATGCATCGAGGTTGGCCTAAATGTACCGTTTCATAGAAAAATTAAGGGAATTAGAACGACTCTGACTAGTATCGGGAATCCATGTGAAATTGGGAAAGTCGTAAATGATTCTGTTCTCGGCGAACATATACAATGGGAAAAATGCATTTACTTCAAGCGTAAATTCTATACAAATTTTAGTTGAGATGAAAGGAATAATATTATATAATATAATATAATATTGACAGGGCCTATGACGAGAGCTGCAGTTATACAAACGTAATTCAACCTGAACGGGCATGTAATTATGCATCAGGTATATATTTTATGTCATGAAACTCCTTGTTTCTTTCAACGTAACGTGATTTTAAACATCGTCACGAATGAAAAGCCAAAAAAGCGGATCGATGTCTAAAATAATTTATCGCATGAAGTATAAACTACGCGTTACCCTGAATAGAGTCTATCGATGTCGATGTGTTAAATGTTACAATGGAGTCGTGACACTACTATAATATGAGAAATATCGATGTTATTATGGACCTACTAGTCTTGAAATGTGGCTGCGAACGTGAGCTTATCAGAAACAAAGAAACGTGCTTCTCGATAAGCCGTGACTTTCTTTCGATGCAAAAAGAAAATCGAGAAGAAACATGCGAAAAGGAAATGCGAGGGAGAAAATTATCCGACCAAAGTTTGTCATATCATAATTAATATTTTGAGATTCCAGAGCTTAGGTCAATTCGTGATTAATTTAAGAAATTCGAGTAAGAAATCTGCCACCTTTAAAAGATCGACGTCATACATGCATTATTCATATGCGACGATAAATGTTTCTGACCGTATAGCCAAAAAGGCCGACAAATATCGCGCCGATATTGCCATATTAAAAACAACAAGAAATTAAATGAATGTTGATTATCGCTAGGTATATGAAGTGAATATATCGATATACAAGATTATATGAAACAAAATATATATATATATATACATATATATGTATATATATACATGTACGGAAATGAATGACGTACAACGTACAGCGATACGAAAAAGTATAATAAAACCTGAAAGGGAAGAAACGCTTAAACATGTAAGCGTAGTCCAAAATGTACGCTTAAAAGTACATATAAAGTCTTTAAATTACCATTAAAAGAATATAGTGTTTATATCAAGCAGTCGTGTACGTACACATTCATAAGACACTTGCAACATGCATACACGTACATACGCAGGATAGTGAGGCACATAGGTCAACACGTACTCGCATACAAAGTAATATTGAAAGATGTTCTTATATGTTTACTGTCGTACAAAACAATCATTGTGGGTGTCTACTTACAAATGTGCTTCTATATGTATCCGGTTATCACGGCGATTAGCCTACACACCGGCTTTGCGATTGACCTTTATTTGCCTACGAGAAATAATATAACAATGAGCAGATGCCAGAAAAAACATTCTTTGATGACAATCCACACTCCTATTAATTTCATTTTCCGACGGGAACAGCATATCTTTTATTGCATCCCAATATACGAACTCAATAGACACCCAATGGACCTGAATTTGCCTTGCAATTATATAAAAATGGACCGAAAGCCTGAAATGATGAACCCATCTAAAGAAAATATGTTGGCGCACTAAGTTTTCTGCCCCCCAACTTACGTTGTAAATTACAATTGCAAAGCAAGGCGGAAAAAGAACCATCGTCCGTATCTTACACATGTACGGACCTATTTAAGAATAAAATTGTCTCAATACATCATAAAGAGTAAAAATAATGTATCTTAAATGTGATGTGTAATCGATATTTTCTTGTAATGTACCCTTCGTGATTTGATTCGAAATAAAGAGCAACTTATTTACAACAGACATAAACGTGTCTGGGACACTTTCCAGATGGACACGGAGAAAATGGTAGAAACTGGTAAGAGGAACTTTAAACTAAACGATACATCCATATATATTCTTTGGTTTATTTCTCGTAACATCAACTCCATGTCATTTATTCCCATATAAATGAAAGTCAGTAGGCAGCTATCGTAGACCCGTTGTTGCGTATTACAATGGAGTTTTATTACAAACGGCAAGTATTCGACATTAGAAGACTATCAATTCATGTTCTCAGTCGGATACAAAAGAAAGTGTTATTCTAGTTTCTTCGAATAAGTTCTCTTATTTCATACAAGACAAATGGCATTTATGTTACACGCTATGCTAGATAATACATTGACAATATCCTTTCATCTAGAAAACGACGCTTACATTCTTTAACAAACTATTTGTATCTATTTCGACGTAATCTTTCACTCCTTTCGATTTAACTGAAAGACCTATGCTCGCTGTGGTTTCATGCCACTTCGTCTTCAATAGCACACAGCATCCCTTTCCTAAAATTCATTCACGTTAGTACCTGGTTATGAAATTCCCACTAATTTGCAGATACACTCATCATACCTATGTGACCCCGTTCGTGAGCGGCAGCCAGCTGATTAACAACCCGTCTCTCAACTTCATATTTAATCGATCGTGCGCCGTAGTGAGCGTCGTAACCGTCAGCCAGAACAGACAAAACTTCATTGTCCCACTTCAACTCTATCATATGCCTTTCCCTGGCACGTTCCGCCCACGCCTCCAACTCTCTCGCTACCAATTTTATGAGTTCTGAACGAGAAAACGGTAAGAAGTAAACGATTTCATTTATTCTTCCGAGGAATTCGTCTCTTCGAAAGTGCGCTTTCAGTATTGGCCTTACCTAAGCAACAAGTCAAACGATTATTTAGGCGTTTGTTAATGCCAACATGAAACGATAATACTAACCACTTTATCTTTGAAATGGCGGGATATCTCGATACGATCTTCCTCCTGATTTTCGTCCACTTTCGAATCGAACCTCTCAGACAATACACGCTCGGCTTCCGATCTAAGCTGAATTGCGTGCTCCGCTATCTCTTCACTGGCCAAATTGGATGTCATCACAAAAATGGCATTTTTACATTCGATTGTTTTTCCTTTACCATCAGTCAATCTACCCTCGTCAAAAAGTTGAAGTAATACTGTCAGGACGTCGGGATGCGCTTTGTCGACCTCGTCAAATAACACAACAGCGGTGGGACACTTTCGTAATTGTTTAGTCAATTGCCCGCCCTCGTCATGTCCTATGTAACTGTAAAAGGAAAGATACAATATTACCCAATTATAAAGATACGCTCTATAGGGGCATACCTACCCAGGTGGAGATCCGATTAATTTCGCAACCTCATGCTTTTCTTGATATTCTGACATATCCAGTCGAATGAAACCTTCCTGTTTATTTTTATGTATATAGGCGGCTAATTGCTTGGCTAATTCTGTTTTTCCTATACCCGATGATCCAAGGAATAGGAAGACCAAAGGGTGTTCTTCGTCTATCCAACCGTTTTCTTTTCTCCTCACAGCTAAGATTAAATCGGAAATGATATATATTTAAAATAAAAAAGACTCAAATTCTAAATCTTCTGTTAAGAGTACTGTTACCTACTAGATGCAACGATAGAAATTGCCCCTTCCTGTCCGACGATGCGCTGCTTTATCCGTTGTTCTAATGGAAATCGACGACGTTCCTCTGCCTCCTAAGAAAAGTACTCTCAGACATGTACCAAAGTTCGAGAAAACAAAACGGACATCATGTTAACTAGATGCAATCAACTTGATAAGTGTATATACTTTTTCCTTAAGGGCTTCTTCACATTTGATAGTATACTCTTGAACCATCTGCTTAACTTCTTCTGTTCTGGCATATTCAACAGCGCGATGTCCAGCTTCATTTTGAATAAGTGGACTTGCCCCACTATCCAACAACAATTTTATGCAAGATACAGAATCAGCGAGCATAGCATAATGCAATGCAGTAAAGCCTTTGAAAGATGCTTTATTATTTAAGCGATGAGAGAACTCTTCTTCTCTCTTGAGTACCACTACAATAACAAAAAATATGATACCACAGATGATACAGCGTGCATAGATGCTGTTTATAAATCAAATAAATAAGCTAGCATATTACCATCCAATGAATGCAAGCCTTTGTCCATGGCCGTTTTGTAAGCATTGGCAAAATCATCTCCCAAATTTGGATCCGCACCACTCTTAAGCAATATCTTAACAATTTCTGCCCTATCATTCATCGCCGCCACTTGTAATGCAGTCCACCCCAGTGGATGTCTTAGATTGACGTCAACTCCATCTGCTACTGCCTGTTAAACAAGAACATTACTGACTAAACTCTTGAATATCTCTTGTATTTCTTACCCTTTTTAATTCGGGTACGTTCCCCTGTTGCGCAGCTAAGAAAAAACGTTCCTCTGAAAAAAATAATATTACATTTGTATGTGCTTCCTTCAATGTTCAAAAAAGGAATGCAGTATTAATAAATACATACCCTTGGAATAACTTGATGCGTCGCAAAGCACAACAGATACTCCCATGCTGCATAATAAATGTGCGTAACTCCATCGTTTAGAATGGTTATCCTTATAATTTTCATCATTGGACGTGAATAAGGAATTAAAACGATTCCTCGTAGATTTCAATAAATAATACAAGGGATACACTCGTTTCTCTGACCTTAGCAAGGAGTGCACATAACCTCTTCCAGTTTGACACAACACATCTTTATATCTACCACTTCGACCGAAATTTATGTTAGTCAGTACAACTGCGACAGTTTTAGCAGCTTTTATCACAGAATACGACTTGACATTATGTAATAATGACATTTTGTGAATAAGTTTGACATTTACTTATAAATTAACACCATGTGACCAATCATAGAAAACGGCACGTTACAGTCTCGAGCATTCTGGTATAGTCCGGCGAAGCTACTGTACGATCATTGATAAGATCCGCTTCCATAACAACACATTATGGCTCATAACGCCGTATTTATTGACGGCGAAACTTATCGGCAAAGCTTTCGCAGCCAAGACTCGACGGACAGCAAGTACCGATGGATAAATACTTGCATTCGTCGTATGCCGCATGGAACGACTTTCAGATCAATGATTCAAGTGACGCAATCAGTTGCTAAATGTCGTAATTTTTTGTCAGGCCTGAAAAAGTCGTTATTGATCGCTTTTTTGGCGAAGTTACCGCGTGATCGACATATACGTTTGAAGTACGATCACGGCTTTCCCCATGATCGGTGTGCTAAGATCAGCGAAGTAACGACTAATCCATCCGCGAAGCCATACTCGTCCCGAATTTTCGCCGAGATTCGAACCGCGCGAGCAGCCCGTCAGTTCCCGGTAACCGTGGAAATTGACATAATAATGACTCGAAACGAAACGTAGCAACGCACCGGAAAATGGACATTTAAAATGTCGGCAGCCATTTTCCGCGGGCAACCATTCCTACATGAGCGTTGCCTGCGTTTGAAATTCAAAATATTAAAATGAATCGTCCGGCTCCTCGGACCCAGTCATACGAGGACCACAAATTGACCCGAAAAATTGCTCAGCCATCCGAACCCTGAATTCGCCACCCGGCCCAGAAGCCTAAAATCGCGAGCGCCCCATAAACCGTCATTGCCGATTTTTCGATGGAAACAATAGGACGACCGTCCAGCGCGAACAGTCCAATGCGGCATCTTTCCAGAATATTCCAGATGATGCGCAGAGCCAATGGCGTTTGCGCACAGCAGCGCCATGATTGGCCAGTTTTCGTCGAAGTTAGCAGAAGGCAGTCGCAGTCACGGTGTGGAGTGTTTTCCTTCCAGTCTGCCGTGTGCAACCCAGAGCGAGTGTCGTTCAGTTCGTTGCGACGATTGTCGTTAATCACGAGCAAGCGGTCCTGCGGGGGTATCGATTACGAGAGAACCTTCGTCGTCGAGGACGAACAGCGAGCGAACGGTTCGGTTCGATAAAAAAAATAGGCTCAGTGTCGCAGAGGAAGCAACGTTTCCCGACCCAATCCACCAACCATGGCTGCTATGTCCGTGATCGGAATCGACTTCGGAAACATGAACTCTTGTGTGGCTGTGGCACGCGCGGGAGGCATTGAAACTATAGTCAACGATTACAGCCTTCGTTTTACGCCGTAAGTTTTTGCGCACGTTCGCAAACCTTTAGGACAAGATGCTTCATAGCCGTCAACGGTGAGCGCACACCGCCGGCAAATAGGCACACCGTTCTTCCGGTTGTGGTCTCGTGCGCCTTTCTAGAAAACAGTCTTCCCTTTATCGTTCGGCGATACACGCGGCGGAAGGGAGATCTTGGCAAATCGAATCGTCACCGCCTCGTTCGCCGAAAGAACGGAACCTTGAGTCGCCGCTTTCGGCCCGTAGTACCATTTATGTCGAGTCTGTTTTAGGGTTTCACACTGTCATCTCTGCACTTTCACATGTCTCTTCGTATATGGAAAAGTACGGCGCGCCGATGTCTTCCTATGACATTTCGGGGTATTCTGGTACCGCTGGAAAACTTAATGCTGCTCCGTTTGTATCGGTTATTTTGGATGTAGTGGTAGAAGCGCGAGAGATTCGGAGCGCGATAGTCAATTAGGTGCAATTTTAATGTTTACGCCGATGACATTCTCGTGTGCACGTTGTGCATTAATATTCGGGTCTGATTTAATTTTAGTCTTTTTGGGAAGTTTTGTGTCAGTTGATAAGGTCCTGAGGCGGTAGTGACACTTTATTTAAATGTTCCTATTGTTTGATTTTGCCAGTAACGATCGTTTGCAAATTATGGACAAAGTTCGAAATAGGTATTTATTTTTCTAGTGTACCTGTTGTTTAATAAGCTTATATCATTAAACTTTTTCCTACATTACAATGTGTTGGTTAACGGAGTTACACAGGTTAATAATGTAGTTGTTAAACTTAAATAAACAATTATGATCTTATAGGGTATAATTTTAAATAATCAATCAATTTTAAAGTAGTACAGCAGAAACTGTATTGATTAAGATATCAAGAGGACATTACAGGCTGGGCCATGAAGTTTGGAGTATTCTAGAAGTATCATATAGAAGGAACCTCTATATCTGTTGAATTATATCTTTATCTTCTGTCCCATTGTGTACATTATTCTTATGATCATTGGACAGAGCATAGATATGTTACACTTGAATGATTGGTCTATAGTATAGAGTAACTATTAACACCTTAAATATCTTTATATAATAGGGAAAAACACCTCAGAAATAATATGCTTCCTGTAAAAGAGCAAATATTTTATTATACAAATATTTTTATAAAGATCATATTTTTTTACAGTTCAAGGTCACTAATATTTCCTTCAGTAAGATGTAATATAATTTTTTATACATTTTAGTAGTTTCTATTAAGCACCAGAACATATGTTTAAAACATTTTTGTTGTGCCAAGTATAATTCAAGACACGCAACATGAAAATTATGCTTACAGTAATATTGTAAATTGATTCTAGAATCTTCTGTGCTCACACAGTTACTTCAATACAGGGAATTTACTATATTAACGTAAAAATAATTTTCTGTTATAATGCCTGAATCATATATAATAGGAGAAAAATTTTATTAGTTCATTCTGTATATATATCAATTGATTGCAGGTCATATGTGGCGTTCACTAAGAAAAACCGAAACCTAGGTTTTGGTGCAAAGATGCAAATGTTGACCAATATGAAGAACACTATTTATGGATTCAAGAGACTTTTAGGCAGAAAGTATAATGATCCTCAAGTTCAGCGCGAACTGAAGCTTGTGTCATATAGAACATCGCAACGACCAGATGGTGGAATTGGAATACATGTAAGTTCCGTATTACTGTTCAAAATATAATTAACACGTATATATTAAATAATACATTACCCATACATTTAATTGGGTAAATATTACTATTTTTTACATGTTTTCTTCTTTTTCGTTACGACACAGGCACAGTACTTGGGAGAGGAACATATATTCACACCCGAGCAAGTAACGGCAATGCTGTTTACAAAGTTAAAAGAGATCTCTGAAGTAGCATTGGAAACAGCTGTCAACGACTGTGTCATCTCAGTTCCTTCATACTATACTCAAGCAGAACGTCAGGCACTACTCGATGCAGCACGCATTTCTGGTTTAAATGTCTTAAGATTGTTCAATGAAACAACAGCTACAGCGCTATACTACGGTATTTACAAGCAGGACTTACCTGCTCCTGAGGCAGCGCCCAGGAATGTTGTTTTCGTGGACTGTGGTTACGCAAGCTTACAAGTCTGCATTTGCGCATTCCATAAGGGCAAGCTTAAGGTTTGTAAACCTGTTTTGTTCTTACATCTTCAGTTTCATGTAATTCATTTTTATGCCATCTTGTACTACATGGTCCATTCGTTATCTTTGCAGATGCTAGCCAGTGCAGCTGATAGTCAATTGGGAGGTCGGGATATAGACTACATTTTAGCCGAACATTTCTGCAAAGAGTTTCAGACACGTTATAATGTCGACGCGCACACCAATTTGAAGGCATACGTGCGGCTACTCACAGAAGTGGAAAAATTGAAGAGACAGATGTCCGCCAATTCGACCAATCTTCCATTAAATATCGAGTGTTTCATTGATGAGAAAGATGTTCACGGTGACATAAAACGAGCTGATATGGAAGAAATGTGCGCGCATTTGTTCAAACGCGTAGAATCGACTCTTAGGCAATGTCTCACCGATTCAAGTAAGTTCAGGATCAAATATATTTATAATCCGACATATCAATCAGGCGCATTTAAAGCCGTAAAGCAAATAAAACGTGTAGCCTATTAAATTTATATATTTTTCCAGAACTTAAGCCAGAGGAAATTCACTCAGTTGAAATAGTAGGCGGTTTTAGCCGTGTGCCAGCCATTAAACGTTTAATCGAGGAAGTTTTCGGTCGTCCAACATCTACCACCCTGAATCAAGATGAAGCAGTATCACGTGGTTGCGCTTTGCAATGCGCGATGCTTAGCCCCGCTGTTCGCGTCCGTGAATTTTTGGTTACCGATACCCAGCCGTTCCCGATGAAGTTGACATGGGATGCCAATCAGGGAGAAGAAGGGTAGGTTCACATTGCACTAACGTCTAGTAAAATGCCACGTGCGTGTTTCTTACATTTGTCGTTGTTTCCATAGAGAAGTGGAAGTGTTTGGTCATAACCATCCTGTGCCATTTTCGAAGATGCTAACGTTCTACAGATCGAGCCCGTTTTCACTATCTGCAAGCTATGTTACGCCCCCACCTGGATATCCACAAACACACATTGGTACATACATGACCCTCATACATAATGAACTTCATTCCGAGATTCATTTGTAATAAAGCGTGTACCTAATGCTCTGTGATATATACGTATTTTTAGGAGTGTTTCATATCAGGAACGTGAAGCCCAATGCGGAAGGTGAATCGTCGAAAGTGAAAGTAAAGGTGCGAATCAATCTGAACGGCATTCTTACAATTACGTCCGCGACTCTTGTGGAGAAACGGGAGCCGACACAGCAGGAGAAAGAAGAGGAGGAGAAACAGCAGCAGCAGCAACAGTCACAGCAAAAGAGTATGGACGTTGATCAGCACGCGGACAAGCAACAAGACAAATCTGATCAAGAGGCGCAAGCGAACGAACCAGCACCGCAAGAGGTACGTGCCTACCCGCTTTACTCACTTGGTCGTCTGATACATTTATCAAATACGTATAAGTGTTTTTAATCGTATTGAAACTGTTTCTTGTGTCTACCAACACTAATCATTGCGCAAAGTGAAACGCGTTTTAATGTCATTAATAAACATTTGCTTCAAATGCTTTTCTTCACGATACTTACAAACGCATAGATACAAGACAGAGAGAGCATTTCTAACCAATGTCATATTTTTCGTAATATCAGTAACCGTAGATAGTATCGGTGGCACATTACGCACTACAGGCAATAGGTACTTAGGCGCATGACTATGTGAGTTTATTGTGGTCTTAGGTGAGCGTGGATAAGACACGACGCAACTCAGATGCCGATGATGGGGGAAAAGGTGCGAGGGGTTCAGCCCCTTCCTACTCCTCCAGGATTCTCTCTTTTTTCACCTCGGTACGCGACACTATCTCTACTTGGACCCATACGCATATTATTATTCAGAAATGCGCTCGGCGAATTTCGACATTTTCCTTAGACTGTTTGTGTGTTCTGTTGTGGTCGGTAATAGTTTAGCATCCTATCCGTACGCTGGCATTCTATTTTCATAGGTATATGTTTACCATTATCACACGACTATCATAACTCATTCTATATGAAAAGAGAAAAGAAATGTTGTCCGGATGCAATTAACCATTCAGAGCTACGTTTTGTGCAATAGGTACGTTATGGCGTTTGAAAGTATACATTTTCACGAACTTTGCACAGTCCTTTTCGTTCTTACTTTCATTAGTATTTATCTTTCAGATTCACCAAGTTTCTATTTGTTACTTTAAAAAATTATGATTGGTCACTGATCATTTTTTGTTTATTAAATGTGCATATTTGGCAGTACTAACTTACAAGTCACGAGTTGTTATCTTTATTAAGTCGGTTCATTACTGTGAAAAGCTGATCAATTTCATAGGGGTAGCGAATTGTTAACAAAAAGTGGAATATCACATTCATTTGAACGAACCATTACAATGCATGAGACATAGATGTAGATAACGTTTTCAATTCTGTGTCGATTTCTTCTGCAAACTCGGCCAATCATAACGGGATAGTATAAAATTTGATGTAGATAGTAGATGATCAAAATTTGTTCAATCATATTGGCGCGGCTTGAGAATTATCATCATTCAATGTTTGCTTTACGTGTGGAAAAAACTATATTCTCTAATAATTCCAAACTAATTTGTACCAATGCATATGGGTCCAAGATATAGCTGTGTCACGCCGTGCTGTTTGCCATTTGCTATGGTCCTGTATTTACTGGGTAGCAGAAGGAAAAGAGACAGTATTTTGTTCATGATTGCAGTATTTCAAGGTTGCGTAAATATCAATGCCATGAAGCTCTCGATATTTTGCTCATGCATTATACGTATCACACTGCAATATGGCGACAATAATTGGCACTTACATAATAACATTAGAACGTGTACCAAGTTAAACGCAAAACGTCAGTGTATTCGAATCGAAAACTGTACGCCTCCAACTGTATCACTCTACATCCATTTTGTCTGTGTCTTGATTTCTAATTTAATCTTTCTTGTTTTTCCTTGTTTCTCCGTCGTACTCTTACCAACTTTGTAAAATTTCCTGTTCTCCTCGCTGTGCCGGTTAATTGTCCGTAGTATTCATGGCAACTTGTTCCTTGCCAGCAAAGAGACAGAACATGCACTGCATTATAAGAATGTTCAAATAATGTAACAAAAGCGAAATCTCGGTTTCCGGTATTATCGACGAAGTCGTAACAAATTTACTGTTAAATTTATTTTGTGGTTAATCTCCCTCCACTAATATCAATATCACAGAAGATATATGTTATTCTAAATAAACGTTTTCTATTTTTTTTTATATACGAATAGGGAGATGATAAAGATGACAGTAAAGGAAAGAAGAAAGTTCCTGTTCGCACTATTGAGTTGCCCGTTGAAGCTGCTGTTTGCGGTCTTTCGCAGCGAGAATTGGATAATGCCTTGGAAAAAGAGGTAGCTCCCCGTTTGAAAACAATTTAAGAATTATCTTTCGACGAGCATCAATAACGTACTTGAACACAAATTCAAATGTTCCATATTTTAACAGTACAAGATGATTGCTGAAGATAAGCAAGAGCAGGAACGTATCGACGCTCGAAACGCTTTGGAAGAATACGTTTACGACCTCCGAGCCAAATTGTCCGATGACGGGGAGTTAACGACATTCGTCACGGAAGCAGATAAGGAACAAATTTGCCGAACGTTAGATGAAATAGAAAATTGGCTATATGACGAAGGAGTCGAGTGTCAACGACAAGTTTATGCAGAAAAACTTGCGCGCCTAAAGGTTTGTATCAAAGGCTCCTATCCGAAAATTTCATTTTATGATGTAACCTGCATCCAGTGTCATAACTGACTGTGTCGAATTAGTCTCAAGGTGAGCCGATCAAGGAGAGGAAAACGGAATTCCATGGCAGAGATCATGCGTTCACCGAACTAGCTGAAGCACTACAGCTTGCGAAAAAGAAAATAGACCATATTAAGGCCTCCGTGGGCAAGGATGACAAATACGCTCATTTGACGGATGAAGAGATCAAGAAGGCGGAGAAAATAGTACAGGAAAAATGGGCATGGACGGAAGAAAAAATTGGTCTTCTGGCCGGTGTACCCCGCACACAACAGCCCCCAGTTACCATAGCACATATTCGTGCGGAGAAACACGTAAGTCCGACGATAATTCCCGTTATTACGTCTTTTTAACGGATTGCAATTTAACTGTCCTTCGCATACGTAGTCATTGGACACTTCTGTGCTACCGATCCTGAACAAACCAAAACCGAAAGTTGAACCTCCCAAGGAAGAGAAGCCAAAGGATAAGGCTGGCGAGGAGCAAAAGACGAATCAAAATAATCAGGGTGACGGTCACACTCAAAATAACCAACAGCCAGCTGAAGAAGATAAGATGGACGTTGAGTAACAGTCATCTCAATTTATGTGTTTTTAAAACTATTAAATCTACCATGATTGAAGTGATGAATATTTCATTATGAAATCATTTTTATCACGTTACAGAAGCGCCTGATGCGACTTAGTTAGAAAGCACAACACATTGTTTTCCTATGTTTCTCTTTTTCTTTTTTTTCTTTAATGATCATTAACCTGATAGATTGATGTCTCTTTAATCTATCTAACGAGCGTTTGTCCGAGTCTGTGTTTTTAGGGACTACGAAGCGTTATTTCGTTCAGGTGGGAGAAGTCCATACGTACTATTGCTTTAGATGAATAAAAAGCGAAGTGTAGATTGGATATGAAAGGACAAAGTTATTTTTGATTTTATGTTTACAGGGTTCTTACAGCAGTGTGGCTATTTTCCTTCATGTGTTATCTGTAATTGTTCCTCGCAAATGACTTCAAAGATATTGTCAACTTTGCTTTTTCAAGGTTTCTTTCTAGGTTATTTTGCAAATGCCGCATCAACGCAAGACCTACATTTCTATTTTGCGAATGTTCCCCACATTATTTTCTCCTATTAACTATAAAATATCGTATCCGGTTTGCTTGTAAGACAGCGTAACATGATGTCGCGAAATCAGTCAAACGCCCGAAAGAGCCACCTAAACATAATGCCAGTAGAACGGATCTAATACGTTGTGAAGTAAAACGTATAGGACAAGCATTCAGCTAGAGCTAATTACTAAATTAAATTGTCAAGTAGATAATATCGCTGGCGATCTTATATATTTAATGATACGACGAGTATTCATTCCATCATTTCCCCCAAAAAAAAAAGTCGACAGCAAAATACTCTGTCAATATTGAACTTATGTTGCATTTACGATACTTAAATAAATTAATATTTCACTAAATAAGTTTTGCCAATTCTGCAAGTATTTTAATCACAGGCGAGTACAAATGGTGTATCGTGTAAAAAGCATAAAATTGTGAATCTTTCTCACTAACTGGTAGCACTGAGCTTTCCAACGTGTTGAATAGCGATCGGACGAAATTTATTAAGAACATTTTCCAATGATGTACATAATCGATAACCCCGTTTTTTTTTAACGTTATAGCTTGTAATAGACAGTTTTATTTTCTCGAACGCTTAACTGCCACGAAACATATAGTGAAAAAGTATCTTGCACTTTTGTTTCATATAAACGAAAAGCGTTGCCTTATGTAGTAATTATAGTACAATATTTTGATTTATAGTGAATAAGGGAAGGAGATAATAGTAAATAAATGAGAATCATGACACTGTTTATTGTTATAACACTAGTGTTCAAGAATTCACTGCAACTGGTTTGTTACATCGGTCTGCACAGTTGCGTGCAGAAATGTTGTAACAAAAATGACATTGGCAGTAAGATGAATTAGTATTAAATGATGTAGCATTCATGATCGGAAGAAAATGTTTGTTCTTTTCACTTCACATCGCCATTTAATTCGCCAGTGCACTATGGATATTCTGCAATACATTGGTCTCTTAATATTTCACCTATATGCAATGCAACATCCTATGTTCAGTAGGTCATAACAACTAACATAAGCTAATGACATTATGTGGTAATATTATGCAATGTAACAACATTTGTTTGACAGTGTTCTGAAAATAAGTGTTCTGACTGTGAATAAGTAGTGATTGATTGAATCCGGGTGTATTTAATTGCATACGCAGAGACGAAATAAAGAAAGAATCAATCTCTCTTAATTTGGGTCTTTGTTTGATCATCAAAGTATGCTCTGTAAATAAACGCTCCCAAAGCAATGTGTAGTACAAGAATTGCAACAGCTGCTGAATACACGTTACTTGGTACATTATTCAGGCCCAATATACCTAAAACAAAAAGTGCACATCAGTATCTAAAAATGTTTTAAAATGTAATTGGCTGTTTTATTTCCTTAGATGCCAGTTATATAATACAAAAATGACTGATTCGTTGAGATTGATAAGCCATATATGAATTAATATGTACAAAGGAAAGTTAGTGGAATACAATATAATTATAAAGTGGATTCAGTATTCACCAAACTTACTGTCGAATATAAAAATTTTGCATGTAAAAAATGACAAAACAGGGAAGGCTATTATCACTATGCAGTAGTATAATACGGTCTTAAACACTTGCAATTCTGGTAAATCCTGCAAGAAAGAAAAAGTGTTGTTACCATGTCACTGTAATCTACAATACACGATAATTATATCTCATTAATATCCTGAGTTTATAAATACGTATTTTTCGGTAAAACTTACATTAAAGTACAACGTATAAGTGCAAAAGTCCAACTTACCCTAGATCCTGTCATGATGAATTAGCTATTCTATCTATTTTAATCTAAACAGCTCGTAAGAAAAGTTACTGATGACCCTTGTTGCGGCCGCAACAAATACGGAATGTTGATATCAATTCGATTCAGTCGTACATTTCATACAGAACGCCGACAGCAAGTCATCAAAGATCCAAGATTAGTCCTAACCGTTTGTCTTGCGGTGCGGAGAATCCGGTGCAAAACATGCTATTCGTTGATTATAAATTCGCTATCCTCCGATACTCTTTGTTCAGTCTCATTAACAGAACCTTCGAAACCGCAAAAGTTCGCCGTCTACGTTGGAAGTATTGAAATCTTTCTCAAACAAACAGTACTTTAGTTTTACGCGCCCGCGTTGTCTGGTAGCAACTCACATGACACAAAATGCACACCGTGTCGCGTAATGACGAACAGAGAGGCGTAGGTTATGCTTTTGTCGGTAATACCATAAACGCGGTGTAAACGTAGACTCATTACATTCCAGTATAGACCGTCTACCAGTTTCGCATGTACGTCTACAGATGGCAAGTTAAATTACTTGCGAACAATCGACAAGTATCTCATTTGTGCATATGTCACGGTGAATGACCGAAATTGGAGAATGTCGACTTTCACCGGTGAATATCAATAGATACCGAATATGTCGGTGAAAGATCAAATATTTCATTACATTGTTGTACATTCGGACCCTCTCCGGTGTGTGTCGACAGTTAGTGCAGGGTGAATGTCAACATTTACCGGTGTAAGTCAGTAATAAGGGTATTTAGCAAATATTTCGGACATACACCAAGCGACTATGTGAATGTTGACATTATCCAGATTTCGGTGTTTCACTGTAACACATATACGAGTTTCTAATTCTAAAATCCTTCATCAAGCGTCCGAATTTATCTGCATAGCCCGGCTAATGAATTCGCAGCTAGTTCAACAGAAACTTGCGGTGTCTACAGTTTCCTTATTACTCTTATTCCGCTGATTTTTCATGTTCTGCTCATTCTTTCATTCTGACAGACGGCTGTTTGCAAAGTTCTGATTGAATTCTTTAACGAGAGTAGAAATGGATGCGAGATATCGAGCACAATAAAGTATGTATGTGTTTTTACTCGAATGAGAGGTTATTGGAATGAAGCAAAATGCTACAAAATTAAGTTAGTGGTACATATACTTATAAGTATAGGAGGGGACATAAGGTTAGATGCGTTGGAATGCGATTATCATTTTTGGTATCACACGCAATGTTATCGGTTGGTTCCAATTCCAGACCTCAACGCCATTGTTGGTGAACGTTGATACCAAATTATTTGAGAGTATATCATTTTAAAAAGTAGAAAATAGTGGAAGTTAATGTTATTTTAATCGTTTCTTTTGAAATGCTGGCGAACTCTCTGGAAAACAGTCGGATGGCAAAAATTGTTATATATTGCAATGTCGCTTAGTATCATAATTCGTACTTCTCGTTTTTGCATTTTCGAACCGCTCAATTTGGGAAGAAGTTCGGCCGATAATATTGTATGCATGCAAACACGAGATTCTAGTGGTACGGAAGGTTGGAACAAGAGAATACGTTGGGTAATAAATCTACCCTATAGATCGTTTGTGGTAGTACTGTTTGCGATTCGCTAGGGACAGCTTTGTTGCCCGGCTAATGATTTTGCAGCTAGATTCAACAGAAACTTGCGATGTCTATTTCTTCCTTGTTACTCGTATTTCGCTAATTTTTCATGTTCTGCTCATTCTTTCATTCCGACAGACGGCTGTTTGCAAAGTTCCGATTGAATTCTTTAACGACAGTAGAAATGGATGCGAGATATCGAGCACAATAAAGTATGTATGTGTTTCTACTCGAGAGAGAGGTTATTGGGATGAAGCAAAATGCCACAAAATTAAGTTAGTATACTTATAAGTGTAGGAGGAAGTATAATTATAACTACAGGAGGGGACGTAAGGTTAGATCTTTGTTATTCCATGCATTTTCTTGTTCCGTCATTTCGATACGCTAGAATGCGATTATCATTTCGGTATCACACGCAATGTTATCGGTTGGTTACAATTCCAGACCTCAACGCCATTGTTGGTGAACGTTGATACCAAATTCTTTGAGAGTACGTCGTTTTTAGAAAATAGTGGAAGCTAATGTTATTTCAGTCGTATTTTGGTATGCTGGCGAACTCTCTGGAAAACAGTCGGATGGCAAAAATTGCTATATATTTCAATGTGGCTTAATATCATAATTCGTACTTCTCGTTTTTGCGTTTCCGAACCGCTCAATTTGAGGAGAAGTTCGGCCGATAATATTGTATGCATGCAAAGACGAGATTCTAGTGGTACGGAAGGTTGGAACAAGAGAATACGTTGGGTAATAAATCTACCCTATACATCGTTTGTGGTAGTACTGTTTGCGATTCGCTAGGGACAGCTTGGTTGCCCGACTAATTATTTTGCAGCTAGATTCAACAGAAACTTGCGGTGTCTACATTTTTCTTGTTACTCGTATTTCGCTGATTTTTCATGTTCTGCTCATTCTTTCATTCTGACAGACGGCTGTTCACGAAGTTCCGATTGAATTCTTTAACGAGAGTAGAAATGGATGCGACATATCGAGCGCAATAAAGTACGTATGTGTTTTTACTCGAGAGAGAGGTTATTGGGATGAAGCAAAATGCCACAAAATGAAATTAGTGGTACATATACTCATAAGTATAAATTAGTGGTACGTACACTTATAAGTATAGGAGGGGACGTAGGATTAGATATTTGTTATTTCATGCATTTTTTTGTTCCGTTATTTCAATACGCTGGAATGCCATTATCATTTCAGTATCACACGCAATGTTATCGGTTGGTTGCAGTTCCATACCCCAACGCTATTGTCGGCGAATGTTGATACCAAATTCTTTGAGAGTACGTCATTTTAAAAAGTAGAAAATAGTGGAAGCTAATGTTATTTCGGTCGTATTTTGGTATGCTGGCGAACTCTCCTGAAAACTCTCGGTCGGATGGCAAAAATTGGTATATATTTTAATGTCGCTTAGTATCATAATTCGAACCCATTTTTTTTTGCGTTATCGAACCGCTCAATTTGGGGAGAAGTTCGGCCGATAATATTGTACGTATGCAAAGACGAGATTCTAGGGTTACGGAAGGTTGGAACAAAAGAATACGCTGGGTAATAAATCTACCCTATAGATCGTTTGTGGTAGTACTGTTCGCGATCCGCTAGGGACAGCTCGCTTGCCCGGCTTTTTCATGCTTGAGTTTTCGCCTCTGACTTTGCAGGAATTTCACACACTAGAGCGTTCCTTATTTATGGACCGTGGCCGAAGCGTAGTGTCCGTGCGTCGACAGCTGATTCACCCGAATGTTTATAGTGTTGAAGATGAGCAGTACTTTTCGTTGCTAGTATATTCTCTCTTCATTTTACAACGGTCAGTGTCAACCTGTACAAGAATGGGATGTTGCTACAGCTTTTGTAAAGAAGACAGCGGGCCACAGGTAATAACTGCTGAGAGACAGAAGGAAGAAGGAGAAGCAGAAATAAAATTCAACATTCGTTATTTTAAAGGCAGTCCGGTTATCACTGACATAACGTACACTCTCAGGCAGAGGAATGCATGCATGAGTTATTATCGCGATTTACAACTCCGCCCTTTAACGTATATCCGTCCATATACAGTCAGTATTAGATTTTAAGTGTATACGCATCGTTCAAAAGCGTTTCCGATACGTCATGGGAATTTCCTTGTTTTCGGTCGATCGCGTTCGATCGTACTTATATGTTTTTCATTATTTTTAGAGCGGCGAAGTGAATGAAAGAACTCATTTGTTAGTGGACCCCGTTAGTAATAGCACGAACATACCGAGAGTGCATAGGTGAGTCATCCCTGAAATATAAATTGTTATCAGTCCGGATGCAACAGACAGATGTATTCAAAGCTTTTTCGCCTTTTGTTCTTTTACAGTGACGATTATGTAAATCAATATGCAAGCTCTGTGCCCAAGAAGACAGATGAACAGAGTGCTCTGAACAGAATTTTGCATGAAACAGCGGCGTGAGTACTTTGTTTTTGCTGATTTTTGTGTTTTTTTCTTTTATGTCGGAGCACTATACTTTTACTTCAATAGGCATGGCTGATGTGTATCTAAAATATCTTTTATCAGTGTTCATCTGTTCATCCGCTCATTTCCTTCAGTTTTAACATCTTAAATCTACGAACAATAGACGCAGTTTTGCATAATGCATTTCAAATAGATGATCTGTAAGCTTTTATTTGTTCATTGGCTTATTTCAATATGTTCTAGCAATGTGATAGATGTTGGTGCGCTAGACTCCCATAATCTGGAGCAACATGAATATATGGATCGATCAAGGGCATATTCTAAACGAATAGAGGCAGGTGGACTAAAGGTGCCTGACATTTCATCTTGCCTACTCAAAGATATACCTGCACCTGAACGAATACTCTCAGGCGATCCTCTGGCGATCAAAGATCAAGCGTTGGTAAGTGTGAAGTAATACTTGAATTAGATGGTTATTCGATATGATTCGCTGAACCCCAATGCATTGTTTCTTTGTAACTTTCTAGATCACCGAAATGCTCAACAAGGCTGTGTCTGCACTAAACGACGTAAAGGTCGAACATAAAGAAGATCTGGTGGTTCCATTTTTATCGTGATCTTTTGGTGGCTTCTCAGTTGAGAATTGAGCTTTTTTTTTTCGTCTAAAATGCATCCATAAGTTATGCAACATCGAGAAGCGTGGATGTACAAAAATTTTGATTCAATGGAACCGACTTAAGTCTGATTTAACTTAAGAAATCATTGAAATACGATATATTAGGTAAGCATTAAGATGCAATGTATAATAATGAAGGATGGAGCTTGTAATAATTTCTCGTCGATAAGAAACTCGATAGCTTTCGGGATGTTAAGTTGTTTTAAGATGTTACAAGTTGCAATGAACAGAGGTGCGCCGACGGGAGAGAGAGGAGGGACATGAATTAATATCCGTTAATGGGAATCAATTTGACAACTTTTCTGCACACTATAAATACTACTCCGTGGATGAACGACACACTGTTATTGCCTCTCACTCTACTATAAGGTAAATAAGGTTGAATATACATGATCTTTTCCTAAAATCAAACGTTTATAACTGATGATTATTCAGAGATCTATTTAGCTTATAACGTGGAATGGGTAATCGTACTGCAATTCCTTGTGTTTCGTTCGTTACGCAGGGCTATGAACATCACTTTATATTGCGATGATATGCTGTAATTAACCGAAGAAATGTAAGAGTACGTTCTAACGAAATAATTATAAGAATATTCTGTAAGTCATATTTGTCAGATAATAATAACGTTAATACGATCAATTAACGTTTTCCTTTGATTTATACGATACGACATATTGCGCAACGTCCGCTATATTCGAACATTGAATTATTGAATGTAAACACAAGCTTCACGAACGTCACTTACAAATCGCTTCGTTCAGACCAGCAAAAGCGCAATAATGCGAATCGTACTAACGGTGCTCATTGTCCCGTTAACACGTTCGACCATTAGACTTCATCGAAGCAGTCGTTTCCCGCTCCACATCCTAAAGACTCATTTTCCGACGCGTCTGTTCAACATTTCCAGCACGGCCATGCAATTCCACGCGACTTTAACCCTTTGCGGATGAGTGTCGGATATATCCGCCCAATTCTAGCGCTGCGGCTGGCGTACGACTGTCATCGTAAACGATAAGATACGCATGACAATTAAATTTGCTTGTTTATGATTTTGTTAGATTTTATGAAAAACTTATTTAAATTAAGATTTAGTTTTTATAACGCAAACCCGCGACGTGAATATTTTCTTTACTGTGCCTGTTCCAATACTTGTCGTCCACAGCGACGCTCGCCCGTCCAGCGGCTCCGTCCGCAAAGGGTTAAAAATGTTCCCTAATCGAACTATGCCATATGCTCCCGGCTACGTCTTGCCTTTTATACCAAACATGAAGTTTTCCGATACTCCACGTTACTCATTGTAACGCTGCAAAACTCCTGAATATCCTGCCATTTCTGGCATTCGCAAAACTCGTGAAAGCCGTGGAACCAACGAATTCATGGGACAATCGGAATCCGTGAGATTCGTGTGAATATCTTGCATTGGACCCGCGACACGTTCGAAAAGAAAAGTGGATGCACGCGGATCCCGATGGGTACTGCGAAATTCCTGAATATTCTGCTATTGTTGACATTTGCGAAACTCGTGAAAGCAGTGGAGCCAACAAATTCACGGCGTAATCAGAATCCGTGGGATTTAAGTGAATAAAAAGTGGATGCACGCGGACTCCGACGGGTGTTGCGAAACTTCTGAATATTCTGCCATTTCTGACATTCGCGAAATTCGTGGAAGCCGGGCAGCCAACGAATTCATGGCGTAATCAGAATCCGTGGGATTTAAGTGAATATGTTGCATAGGACCCGTAATACCTTTGAAAAGAAAAGTGGATGCACGCGGACCCCGACGGGCGCTACGGAACTCCTGTTCTACCATTTCTGACATTCGCAAAACTCGGAAAAGCCGTATAGCCGATAAATTCATGGGACAACCGGAATCCGTGAAATTTGCGTGAAATCGTGCAAAGGACTCGCGATTCGGTCGAAAAGAAAGGTGGATGCACGTGGACCCCGACGGGCACTACGGAACTCCTGAATATTCTGCTATTTTTGACATTCGCGAAACTGGTAAAAGCCGTGGGACCAATGAATTCATGGGATAACCAGAATCCGTGAAATTTGCGTGAATATCGTGCATAGGACCCGCGACACGTTCGAAAAGAAAAGTGAATGCACGGGGACCCTGACGGGCGCTACGGAACTCCTGAATATTCTGCCATTTCTGATATTCACGAAATTCGTGAAAGCCGTGGAATCAACGATTTTGTAGTCTAACCAGAATTCGTGGGATTTAAGTGAATATCTGGCATAGAACCAGCGATATCTTTGAAGAGAAAAGTGGATGCACGCGGACCCCGACGGGCGCTGCGAAACTCCTGAGTATCCTGCCATTTCTGACATTCGCGAAACTCATGAAAGCCATGGAGCTAAAGAATTCATGTCACAACCGGAATCCGTGAAATTTGCGTGAATATTGTGCATAGGACCCGCGATACGTTCGAAAAGAAAGGAGGATGCACGCGGACTCCGATGGGCGCTACGGAACTCCTGAATATTCTGCCATTTCTGATATTCACGAAATTCGTGAAAGCCGTGGAATCAACGATTTTGTAGTCTAACCAGAATTCGTGGGATTTAAGTGAATATCTGGCATAGAACCAGCGATATCTTTGAAGAGAAAAGTGGATGCACGCGGACCCCGACGGGCGCTGCGAAACTCCTGAGTATCCTGCCATTTCTGACATTCGCGAAACTCATGAAAGCCATGGAGCTAAAGAATTCATGTCACAACCGGAATCCGTGAAATTTGCGTGAATATTGTGCATAGGACCCGCGATACGTTCGAAAAGAAAGGAGGATGCACGCGGACTCCGATGGGCGCTACGGAACTCCTGAATATTCTGCCATTTCTGATATTCAGGAAATTCGTGAAAGTCGTGGAATCAACGATTTTGTAGTCTAACCAGAATTCGTGGGATTTAAGTGAATATCTGGCATAGAACCAGCGATATCTTTGAAGAGAAAAGTGGATGCACGCGGACCCCGACGGGCGCTGCGAAACTCCTGAGTATCCTGCCATTTCTGACATTCGCGAAACTCATGAAAGCCATGGAGCTAAAGAATTCATGTCACAACCGGAATCCGTGAAATTTGCGTGAATATTGTGCATAGGACCCGCGACACGTTCGAAAAGAAAGGAGGATGCACGCGGGCAGCGGACCCGCGAAGTTTGACGAGAGCGCGGGAAAGGAATGGTAGGGATAAGCCGTCCTAGTCGATTGGCCGGGCGCGTCGAGGCGCGGAGGGGCATCGACCGGTCTGGCATCGGGCTGCCATCGGACTGGCAGGTCCCCCCGTTCAGTGCCACCAATACACAAGAGCCGAGGACTCTCTATCGCCGACCATTGGTCCTCAATTTGCCGACCAATCATTGGGAAAGTGCCCACGAAAATATCCAATGTAAGTCCACAAATTATCAAACATCAACGGGGTACGTGTACGGCCGCGCGGAGTTGTGCGGTTTCAACGTGATTTTCATCCGCGAGCACGTCGACGTTGTTGCCCGCGTCTTCTCGATCTTGTAAAAGTCGTTTGCCCACGGCCATGTTTGTCGGAGATGAGCGTTTCTCGCACGAAATCCGCGTCGTTCGATGGCGAGCACCGACGCGTCGCCCCGTCGTCGACCCGCTGGTCGTTCGCTTCCTGGGTGCCTTCACCACCGATCGCACGTTCTGCCCTCCGAGATTCGTGAACCTCGTGCCTCGTCCGAGGCTCCGCAACGGACAGAGTGGAGACGCAATGCCCTTCGACGAGGAGCACTACGTCAACGGCGACGTGATCGACGTCGTCCATGCCCCCGATTCCTGCGACGTGCGTACTCTTAGAGTCGCACGTGTGGGCCCTATGAGACCCTGATGCGCCAATGCGCCACGTTGGCGGTTCGCGCGAATCTATTGCGAGTAACTTGCGAATGCCGTGGGGTTCTTAACCTCATTAGCGAGACGTCTGAATGCGTTTGATCTGCCGTTGTCCGTGCGACGTGGCTGAAGAGGAATGAGATGATAACGTTTCTCGCACCGCTTCCTGGTGCGTGTTCGTCAGAATGCAATATTCGAATGCTACTTTGTTGTAGTAATAGAGAGAGCCACGCTGTGGGTTGGGGGGTTGGCGATGGTTCCTCCGTTAGATTCTTGTTGCATACGGATGTTTGCATGTCAGTTTACTGTATTTCGTGGCTATGACGCTGATGCTGCGTTGGCTGTTTGTTATTTAGTGAGGCGTCACTATGGAGCAGTTAGGGGAAGGGCAGGCCGTGGTGGTAGGCAGTGCCGGCGGTACTGTCCAGGTAGTGCAGATGGGTCAAGGAGGACAAGCGATGATGCTCCCACAAGGAATACAAGTCGCAGCCCCTAATGGACAGATTCAAGTTGTCCCAGTGTCGAGTCTTACTAGTACAGGGCAACAGATTATCATACAACAGCCGCAAACCCCACAGATTATACAAACACCTGATGGACAGACGTACATTTATCAGCCGGTTCAGTTAGAAGGACAAGTTCAACAAGCACAACCCACAGGTATATACAATGTTGTGTCCATTAATTGACATTCAATGTAAAGTTCCATGTCTCTTAACTTCGTCTATAATGTTTAGTCATAAACATTAACGGAAACCTCATGCAAATTGCTGGTACAACGACTCAAAGTACAACAACTGCAGCGACAACAGCACCCGTACAACCACTGGCCAGCCCAACAGCGACAGCATCTCAGGCAGGAAACGTTGTCATGGTGATTACTATTAGAGAGTCTCTTTCACTTGCATAGTCTGTGTATACATTATACTGACTTGTAGTGATAATGGAGCAACATTAACAGAAGCCATTGCTTTCAATAGTCTTACGTTTTCAATTACGGAAAATACTTGTGGAACACAGTTTCATGCTGATGCTTACTAGACTGATATCTTCTCAATAATAGATGGTACCTGGAAACAGTGGGCAAACGCAATTTCAGCGAGTTGCATTACCCAATGCAGAATTCTTGGAAGAAGAACCATTGTATGTGAACGCCAAACAATACAGGCGTATACTCAAGCGACGGCAGGCACGTGCGAAATTGGAAGCAGAAGGAAAAATTCCCAAGGAAAGACCGGTACGATCTCTGCAAACATATCTATTTCCCCTGATAACGCAATCAATTTTTCCAATATATACCATGTTTTTGCAGAAATACCTTCACGAGTCCCGACATCGACACGCAATGAACAGAATCCGCGGCGAGGGTGGCCGTTTCCATTCTGGCCAAGTAAAGAAGCGGAAGTAAGTGTTTCAGTAGGTTTATTAGATACGGCACTTTGTCCCTGTGTATCGTAAAAACATCAGTGTCTCATCCAAATTTTACGCATATAAGAGTATAATGGTTCCAGTAGAGCGAATCCAAACTCCATGATTACCCAGCACATTACAACGTCGACCAATACCAACACCGTTCGTACCATAGCAATAGCAGCGGCTAATGTGGGCGTCCAATATCATGACACCGATAACATGACATCCACCATTGTCATTGAGGTACGTTAACGCTTTACATACGTTATTTTTCCCTGCAGATGCGGCGAATATTATAGAGACATGGAAACAGCATGTACGTTAACATTTGTTACAGAAACCTGGTATGCCCCTACGGGACATGATCACTGACGACGATATAGTCACCTCGAACAATCGTTTAATGTAAATTATTATTTTAAGTAGACGGTTTTTAAGAGGACGTCCAGGCGAGAATGAGTGAGTCAACCAGCGATCTTAAACTTTTGATACTCTTGCACCATCCTCAAGATAGATTTTGTATATAGCATCTGCTGTGAGGATTGAACGAATACGCGAGCAAAAACAATATATTTACCGATACAAACGTGATAGAACGATCGAATCTGTATATATTAACGATAACAGAAGTTAAGTTCATAATATTCTTCTAATGCTGTATCAGGCGCCGCGGTGGGGGGGATTGCAGTGTGTGACAGGCAAGCGAAGAATATTAAAGAAGCATACAGTTTTGCTTTTTCTGACCACGATTCGTTATAACTAACCAGTCCGTTGAGTCACCTATCGCGGACGTCTTGCCGAGTTGCGCTGAATTGAATTTCTAATGATGCGTTCATTGTGTTGGATTGTGAGACTGAAGCGTAATTTCTTATGTATTATTGTGCTGGGTACCACATTGTAGATAGCAATCAATCAGTAATTACGACGTCTACTTCCAGTATATAATTTAAAACAATGTAATACGGGAGGATAATGAGGACTTTAAATTTGTATACAATTTTAACTCCAAGTACAATTACGTTAGTATAATTGAAGAGCTTTACAGAACATAGTTGTATTTTTAAAAGTGGAAGAAATACTAGCTGTTTTGCAGTGGCTTATGTATATAGCATTTGTTTTTGGCTCTAACACTATCATTGCAGTGACTGATCGAGAAGAGGGTTAAAATACATGCAGAAATTACTGTAGAATGACTGACGCTTACTGATCAGAGATACGCGGAACAGCTATTTAATAACGCATGGTAGGCCCCAATACGAAGCTGATCTATGGAAAGAAAACACACAAACTGAAGCGCAGGATATAAAAGAAACTGTATTTATACCCATTTTCTATAACCTTCTTGTAGTTCGTAGGATGTTGATTCCGAGGCTCTCTGGCAGGAAGTTTTTTCCGCGAATCTATCGTTCAGTGTAAACGAGTTACTGGTATAGTTTTACGTTAGGGCTGGACATTTAATTTCTTTCGTCACTAAGGTGGTAAAGAGGTTTAGAGTAAGGTCGTGAACATAGGTAAATTAACTTAGGAGGCGAGGTCACGACGTGACAAGAATTAAGAGCTGATGGCGAGTCGTGTTTCGTTTGCAAAGTGCGGGATTGACGATAAAATAATTTGCGATACTGTACGGCTGGACATCAGAATGTATATAGTGAAATGAAAGTAAATTCAAAGATTATTTAAGTAGCATGCGGTGTCGTGTATGGTAAAAGAGAAGTGTGACTGAAGAAAAAAAATGTATATCAATTAAAAGTTGTGTTGGTGAGAGTGTAACAGATTGTGAGAATGCGTCTGAATATGTTTGTACGAACGAAAAGAAAAACACGTATTCTGCTTTTGTACCAACTCACATTATGGCGATTCATCATTTAATGATTAATTTAATTACACATCTTCCGTACCTTCGTGCTCTGTTGCGTAAAAACGGCTATTACTTTTGCGTTTGAATATGTTGTTAATCATTGATTCATATCCATAATATATTGAAAAAATTTTGACTTCTACTTTGTGTCACTTCCAGTTAATTAATGTGTTTCGGCGAGAATTTACCTTTTATACACAGGTGAGTTCTTATTAACACTTTGACTGCCATGACGGTCACTGGTGACCGACGCAAGAGATTTTACTGAAGATTCAAAATATTCGCAATGGGTAGCAATTATTATTTTATAAATGCAGTTGTTATTGGAATAGTGATGCGATCCTTTGATCTCCAATACCTGCACATTATTTACATTTTGCATAATTCAGTCGAACGCTGTAGTATTTCATAGCATTACCGTTCTAATATAGTAAAATACGCTTGGCAGTCAACGTGTTAATTTAGGGAGTGATAGAATATTCATACAGTCGCTGTCTGACGTTGCAAAGGTTTTACAGCGCGACGATTTTTGCGATACAGGACTAACTATAAGCTTTCAGTAATATTCGGTCTCCTACAGCACCAATCGTTCCACCGTATTCTGTCTGTCCCGTTCTGAAATATCAATTGCTCATAAATGTTTCTTCTCCACACAGAAATATTCCGAAGACTTACCTTACACGACGAATTTCACGTTCTTTCGGATCTGGATCCAAAGAATTAGGCGGCTTAGGAATTTTCTTTACATACAACCACTTTGCATCGATTAAATCGTGCGGATTTCTATAAGATCGCTTTTGAATTGTCTCTGGTATCGTCCAATTCTCCGGCAATGGCACTGGCTTTCGCGTCTGCATATCTGGCAATCCTAATTAAATGACACTACAATGAGTACTGAGAATCAAGGGTTAACCCATTCGAGACGACGATTTTTTTCGAACACGGTTCCCAGGAGCAAATTTTTTTTTCTTTATATTCATTTTTAATAAAAAAACATGTTTACTATGGAAATCACCCAATTCGTAAGTGAATTTACATAAATAAGATCATTGTACACCAGGTGTGCAGCTCGCTCCTCGGAAAAATTTTATTGCGAGGAACGGATTGAACACCATGTGTGCAATGTAAGGTAAAATGAAAATACATCATTAAAAAATTTATGAACATTTATTTCAAAAATAGTTAGATAATATAAAATCGTTATTTTGTTTTCAATAATAAAGAACAGAGTATAATGCAAAGAAAATGTTTAAAAAGTAGTAAAAAGTTAAAAAAAGATAAGTTGAATAATGAAAAAAAAATAACAAACGAGAAATAAATTTTTAGAAAAATGTCTATAGATAACAAAGTAATGTAACTCAGTAATAAAAAAGAAAATATAATTTGTAAATACACTTTTAGCAAATAGTACACTGATCGTAAAGTAATTATACATTAGTTGGTTGATGGTAGCGCTTGAAACATTCTCCCAAACATAATCCAGGATTACCGACACAAGCAGGACAAGAGTAATTATTACGTTTATATTTTCCTTCTTTGTAGGACTGTCGGCAATTCCTAGTATTTTACATGTAAGAAAGGCTTCAAATAATTTTTAGATTTTTGGTACACAGTAAAACCAATGCTAAATTTTGTTTTCCTGTACCTTGCAGATTTCACTAGTTCAAGGAAAATCTTATTTCGATGACTAGTTTACTCAGAATAACTGATAATTGCACATTACTGTTATTGCACACACGGTGTGCAAGCCGTCTTATAGCCTCGGAAATCAATTGCACACACGGTGTGCAATCTGTCTCGAATGGGTTAACACTTTGCGGACCGAGCATTCTATTGCTAATCGTACCCAGTGGCCGGGTATTTTTTTGCGTCAAATATTTTTAAATTAGTGATGATTTGTTAGTAGTTAACACGTTGATTGCCACGGTGGTCACCGGTGACCGGTGCAATACATTTGACTAAAAATGCAAAAAATTCGCAATGAAGCCTGTTTGGAATCTTGTAAAAGCAATTTCTATTGGAACGGTGCATTCTAATAGAGCAAAATACGTTTGGCAGTCAATGTGTTAAAAATCATTGTCCCGTGAAATATTTATTTTTAACAACTTTAAAAATAAATGTTTTTTTAATATTTTTGAATAGGTAAAAGTGTGTTAAAACTAAACATTTTTTAAAGTATGATATTTCGTAAAACATGACACTAAGTGAAGTGGAACACGACAAAGTCCTCACAAATATTCATATTCTCGTTATCACTTGATGTATCCGTTAAACTGTCCGCAAATATTTCTGTAACATTGCTAATCGTTTTGTCGCTATCCATATTTCAGAGCTTCAAATAATTAATTCGCAACACAAATTACGAAAACTGCGGCTGACAATCACGTAGCAACTGTGTGATATCTCGTCACCTGCCTCAAACGACAGAATATGCAAGACGATATATCTCGTCAATGGCCCCGAACGACGAAACAGCAATGACGAGATATCTCGTCATCCGTCCGCAAAGTGTTAAGGAATTTCAGTAATGAAAAAGTGTTTCTTGCCACACTGCACCTTTGAGATAATCGAACTTGTAGACCGTTTGCCATAGTTTCCAGTCCTCCTTTTCTATTAAATCTTCGTCCGGCAGCTTTTTTGGCAGGATTCTCTCCAAATGAGGTTGCTCCCGATGTAGCTAAAGTATTTCGAAAAAGGGTACCGTAGTATGAAGAAGTCCTCGTTCCACTTTCTCTGAACGCAACTTTTCCCGAGAGACACCCGGCACAAAAAAATTCGCTTTTTTCTCTCCATTCATGTCGTTCTGTCTGACTAATTAGAAAGGTGCGTGGGCTTGCGGCGTGGTACTTTCGGAAGGGTGTAATATCCACGTTACAACCCCTTTTGAAAGGCCGTGTCGGCTCTGTACACAGCCTAAATCATATCGTCACGATTGATGCATGAGGCAAAAGGTCAAGACACCACAAAGCGGGGTGCTAAATTTCCGCGTTGCCGCCTACAGTATTTATTTTCTTTATACAGCTCTTGCTCATTTGCTTCTTCATCCCGACGAAGCGTCGAAATGAGTTTGTCGCCGTCAAAAGGAGCGTTTGCGAATAAATTAACGACGCCAGTCTCTTATTATTACAACGCCGTACCCACATCTACCGAATCACTTCTAGGCAAGTTTCATTAGCGGCTTCGCATTCTAACATTTATTTCGCAATGCGTCAAGTAAAACTCAACTTTGATGGATAAAAATTGATCCGACGACGGTCGTAAATGTACATGCGTACACGAATGTGCTATAATCTGTAAATAGACCGTATAACCCGGTAACTTGATTAGACGCATTAGACTTCCCAATTTTTTTTTAATGCGTTTGATGAAACAAGCACTGATTCATTTAAAGCATTCATTTTTCTCGTCCAAGGAACAGTTTGCGTCAATTTATTCGCAATCACGGAATCGTTTGCCCGCCATTAGCCGACCGCCCGATAACATTTTTTTTCTCGTTCACGTTTGTATCCTTTTGAGAACGCGATGACGTCAGCAAGGGAGCTCACGCCCACGCAATTTTCGGCATGATGAGGCGTTTTCGCGCAATCGCGGCATTTATACCCTGTTCAGATAGTCTTCCGGATCTTCACTCTGCTTGTTTGTCGGCAACAAATTATTCTCTCGTCGCGTTTTCAAGTGCTTCCGGTACGGTCCAGAGAGAAGGTTAAGTGGCGGTTCGTACTCCGATTGCGGTCTAAATTGCTTCGGTCGTTCGGTTTCCCTGAAGGTATAGTCTTTCCTGTTTATAGTTATGAAATCGCGCAGTTCTTCTTGGTCCTCAAATATCATTATATTATGCTGAGTCTGTAACGACGGAAAAATGTAAACTTACCGTAGAGTCAGAGATTCGAGGCAAATTTTTGTAAGACACGTCTTAGGCGGTATTATGGCATTGCAGACGGTGAGATTTAAAAATGTTTACGTTTGTATCAGTATAGTACGTTTGCATCAGTATTAACACGTTGACTGCCAAGCGTATTTTACTATGTTAGAACCGCGGTGCAATAAAATACTGCAGAGTATGACTAAATCGTGCAAAATGAAGGTAACGCAGAGTTGTTAGAAGCCAAAGTATTGGACCACCGTTCCAATATCAATTGCTTTTAGAAGATTGCAAATAGGCTTCATTGCGAATTTTTTGCATTTCTAGTCAAATCTTTTGCACCGGTGCCAAAGGGTGACCTTATATAAGGTTGTATTATAAATGGTCTGCGCATGAAATTTTACTCTTAAATATGCACTATATACACTCACGCATTAACACGTTAAGTGCCAAACATATTTTGCTATGTTAGAATCGCGATGCAATGAAATACTGCAGAATATGATTAAATCGTGTAAAATGAAGGTAACGCAGAGTTATTAGAAGCTAAAGTATTGAAGCACCGTTCCAATATCAATGGCTTCTACAAGATTGTAAATAGGCTTCACTGCGAATTTTTTGCATTTTTGGTACAATCTTTTGCGCCGGTGCCGAAGGTTGGCCTTATATAAGATTGTATTATAAATGGTCTGCGCATGAAATTTTACTCTTAAATATGCGCCATATACACTCACGCATTAATACGTTAACTGCCAAGCATATTTTGCTATGCTAGAACCGCGATGCAATAAAATACTGCAGTATATGATTAAATCGTGTAAAATGAAGGTAATGCAGAGTTGTTAGGAGCCAAAATATTGAAGCACCATTCCAATATCAATTGCTTCTACAAGATTGCAAATAGGCTTCATTGCGAATTTTTTGCATTTTTAATACAATCTTTTGCATCGGTGCCGAAGTTTGACCTTATATAAAGTTGTATTATAGATGGTCCGCGTATGAAATTTTATTCTTAAATATGCACCATATACACTCACGCATTAACACGTTAACTACCAAGCATATTTTGCTATGTTAGAATCGCGATGCAATGAAATACTGCAGAATATGATTAAATCGTGTAAAATGAAGGTAACGCAGAGTTATTATAAGCCAAAGTATTGAAGTACCGTTCCAATATCAATTGCTTTTACAAGACTGCAAATAGGCTCCACTGCAAATTTTTTGCATTTTTAGTAAAATCTTTTTTGGTCACCAGTGACAACCGTGGCAGTCAACATGTTAACAGTATAAAACCTTTTTACTTGTAGTACGTGAAAGTCCAACAGTAATTACTCTGAACTTGTCTGAAGATGCTGACAGTTATCCCGCGACTGAATGATGTACCAATGTGGGATTCTTTAATGAGATCGGATTACCGTAAAAAAAAATTGTCTCTTCGTCAGAGTGGACTAAGTCATCGGGGCGTCTAACGATTCTGAGGTTTCCGGTGGCTCATTATCGAGATGATGTATATCGGGTTAGGTACGGCACCCGCGTGTACCATAAACGCCAATTAGGATAGCACATCGAATTTCTCCGTTATAGGCGTGTCTCCGTGTGTTGACGCACCCCGCCTACTTTTCGTTCGTCTCGTTCTGTTAAAAAAAGGGGGATCACTGCGATGAAAATACCTCTTCTTGACAGGCAACTAATGCTCTTGTATCAATACAGAGGCTACGGTCGGATACGTATCGATGCCACTTGATCAACTCACAAGTAGTGTCGGAATTTGTCCGATATTTCTCGGAGTTCGCCTTTTCCGTTAGTCATCTTGCGGATCGTTCGAGAAGCGGATAAAACACTAGATAGACAATTCTTTCCAATGACAATGTACACGTATATATCACTCATGTGGTGTAAGCCTTCTTTTAGTTGACAGGTTTATTGTTCATTTCCTCTACTCGGCTTAGATGACATTGCTGTGCAACAGCGATTCTACTCCTGTTTGGATCTACTATGTTGACGTATACATCTACCTATTCCGATACTGAACCATTAAATCTGTGTTTACAAGTTGTCGCAATAAAACGCTTAAAGGCGGTGCTACTGTCTTCGTAGCAAATTGAGGCTTCGAGTTAACAGATACACGGCAGCAACCGTATAAACAGCTTTTCCTGTTGGATAACGCTATGTAAAAGTGTAAACTGTATGGGGTGGTGGTGCATTAAAATAAAATTAAAGGCGGTCACTCTAAAATAGAGACTGATGTGGAAACATATATATTGATATATATAAAGGCTTGATTTCCAGTGAAAAGTAAATTATATACACGGTTGTCTGAATCGCCTTAAACGTAAAGCACAAAATGAATTATTTCTTATCTACCGAACTTTCGAATTCTCACTGTTTCCAAGCTCTAGTCAAAACTATCAGATTGAACTACCGTGAGGCCCAATTTTTAGCAACGTATTTCCACTGTCCTGAATTTTGTTATGTCCGTTCGCGCAAAAATGATTGAATACGCCCACGATCGACCGATAAGCAAGCCTGTACAATAATCGCAATAAACCGCAATAAACCGCAATTTTCCTTTTATATATCTTCAAAACGAACACGCGCGTTTTATTCGTGAAGCTTCTCACAGCTGAACTTTTTGAAGCCATAAGTATAACACGCTTCTCTATCACAGCGAAAAATATGAAAGTCGTGTTGGGTAGAGTGGCCATTAGCCACCCCAAGACGA
This sequence comes from Cryptocheilus praepositus, assembly GCA_033815515.1. NCBI lineage: Eukaryota > Metazoa > Arthropoda > Insecta > Hymenoptera > Pompilidae > Cryptocheilus > Cryptocheilus praepositus. The sequence continues at coordinate 13,481,783 of JAWWQZ010000035.1, read as the reverse complement.
CCCATGCATGAGCCATAGACGTATGTCCGTCGCCACATATGAGGATGTTTCACGTGTTCGTGATGCCATGAGAGAGTCATGCCCATCGTTCACCACCCACAAGCGGCAATTTGTATCTCATCCTTTAGACCGCGACCCCCGACCATCCACGGAATGCTCTATGGGGGTTGCCCACCCTACTCTGTACCACTCCCAAACGACGAACGCAACCCTCCGACATCGACCCTCGACCGTTTGTCTTCCATCCTCGTGCACGAAAGTCCAAGACCGTCGACTATCCCCGGAAGTTAATGTTGCGAGATGCTTCAACGACGACGTGACTTCAAATGCCTCGTTTCACCGTAATATGTTCCTTTTGATTAACTTCCAGCCTACCGTCCCGTCACGCAATTCCAGCTGTAAGTTCCGTGTAAGATGAATCAATGAGTGGGGTTCGTGTCTCAAGTTGGCGCGACACTTGAACGTGTGGGATGAAGTTTATTGACAAGGTGATGATAATGCGGAGAACAACATATATTAGCATACTTTTTTATCATAATGTTAGGTGTACAAATTAATAATCCAAATTATTTTCCCATTCTTTTGTGGTTATGCAGTGTTGACATATAGTTATTAAAAATAACAAATAGTTTTACAAAAAGTCCAACATAACCTTTAATATTATTCAGTTGAGTAGAGTCGAAAATGGCAACAGATAAGGTGCATATTCGACATTGCATTCTTTACGAATTCCAACAAGGAAAGAATGCTGCAAGAGCATGCGAATCGATTTGTTCCTTCCTCGACGAAGGTGTTGTATCATACGATGTGTGCGCATTTTGGTTTAAGCGGTTTAAAAGCGGTAATTTCAGTCTAATCGACAAACAACGCCCTGGAGGCCTTCGGAAGTGCGATAACGATGATTTGGAAAAACTGCTCGCTGAGAATTCGGCACAAACGCAAAAAGAGCTTGCAGAACAGTTGGGAGTAACGCAGCAAATGATTTCCAAACGCCGAAAATGGCTTGACGATTTTATTGTATCCAAAGACGTAACATTTTTTCGAGATGGAATTCATCAGCTGCCTGAAAGATGGCTTAAAGTCATAGAAAGCAACGGCGAGTACTTTGATTAAAAAATTTAATTTACTTTGTTTTAAAATAAATCTTGAATTTAGCTGAAAAAATTGGATTATTCATTTGTACACCTAATATGTTCCTCTTGATTAACTTCCAGCCTACCGTCCCGTCACGCAATTCCAGCTGTAAGTTCTGTGTAAGATGAATCAATGAATGGGGTTCGTGTCTCAAGTTGGCGCGACACTTGAACGTGTGGGATGAAGTTTATTGACAAGGTGATGATAATGCGGAGAACAACATATATTAGCATACTTTTTTATCATAATGTTAGGTGTACAAATGAATAATCCAAATTATTTTGAGTGGTTATGAAATCAATTTTAAATTGAATAGATTTTCCCACTCTTTTGTGGTTATGCAGTGTTGACATATAGTTATTAAAAATAACAAATAGTTTTACAAAAAGTCCAACATAACCTTTAATATTATTCAGTTTAGTAGAGTCGAAAATGGCAACAGATAAGGTGCATATTCGACATTGCATTCTTTACGAATTCCAAGAAGGAAAAAATGCTGCAAGAGCATGCGAATCGATTTGTTCCTTCCTCGACGAAGGTGTTGTATCATACGATGTGTGCACATTTTGGTTTAAGCGGTTTAAAAGCGGTAATTTCAGTCTAATCGACAAACAACGCCCTGGAGGCCCTCGGAAGTGCGATAACGATGATTTGGAAAAACTGCTCGCTGAGAATTCGGCACAAACGCAAAAGGAGCTTGCAGAACAGTTGGGAGTAACGCAGCAAACGGTTTCCAAACGCCTACATGAGATGAGAAAGATTCGGAAAGAAGGAAAATGGGTTCCGCATGAACTCAGTGAGAGCAACAAAAATCAACGAGTGGCAGCGTGTCTTTCTCTCCTCAATAAGCAGCGTCGAAAGTCTTTCTTGTGGAAAATTGTTACGGGCGATGAGAAATGGATACTCTATGACAATCCGAAACGTAGAAAGTCATGGGTAAATCCTGGTGAACCATCAACATCGGTCGCAAAACCAAATCGCTTCGGAAAAAAGGTTCTTCTCTGCATTTGGTGTGATATCGAGGGCGTACTTTATTATGAGTTGTTGGAACCGGGTGAAACAGTTACTGCGGACTGCTACCAACGTCAATTAATCTGCTTAAGTCAGGAATTGGAACGAAAACGCCCGTATACCGGCAAAGGAGAACGTCCAGTGAAATGATTGCATGACAACGCTAGGCCACACATTGCTTCCAATACAAAAGACATCATAATGAGCCTTGGTTGGGACGTCTTGCAGCACCCGGCGTATTCACCAGACCTTGCTCCAACCGATTACCACTTGTTTCGGTCGATGCAAAACGCCTTGTCCGATATGCACTTCCAATCAATCGATGAGATCCGAAAATGGCTTGACGATTTTATCGTATCCAAAGACGTAACATTTTTTCGAGATGGAATTCATCAGCTGCCTGAAAGATGGCTTAAAGTCATAGAAAGCAGCGGCGAGTACTTTGATTAAAAAATTTCATTTACTTTGTTTTAAAATAAACCTTGAATTTAGCTGAAAAATTGGATTATTCATTTGTACACCTAATATGTTCCTTTTGATTAACTTCCAGCCTACTGTCCCGTCACGCAATTCCAGCTGTAAGTTCTGTGTAAGATGAATCAATGAATGGGGTTCGTGTCTCAAGTTGGCGCGACACTTGAACGTGTGGGATGAAGTTTATTGACAAGGTGATGATAATGCGGGGAACAACAGGTATTAGCATACTTTTTCACCGCGTTCTCTCTCTTCTGTCAGAACTTGTACCTGCGCAATCACCTACAGATATACTCATACTAGTGGCAGATCCAGAATTTGAGAGGCCTTGGGTGCAATTCTATTTTGAGGCCTTTGTCTAAATATTTTCAGTGGCACTATGGTATTTACTATATCATGTGCTGTAATAAATACCTGTTTACTGCAGCACTTACGTGCCTATTTACTATAGCATGTACTCTAGATATGGTGTTGCGATTTCCATTATTTTGGTTGTGCAATTCCATCATACATTTTTGAACAGAATTTTAAATGAAACGATTTTAATATTTTTTGTGACCTAACGTTAGAGCTGCACCTGCGTGGAAATTTGTCACTGACTCACATTGTCTCACATCTAACAACCAAATAACCTATTACCAGGCAATTAATAATAGTGGATCATAAGCGATTTTTCGCTGGTCTTTCTTTCCCTCTCTCTTATACATTCACATCCAAACACTCACACAATGTAATTTGCCTAATAATGTTCCTCCATATAAAACTTTTTGTTTTCCGGTGATAATACCGGGTGAAGCATCCACGTAGAATGTATTAAGTTTCGTGCACCACAGAACACCGTGTTTCATGTGAATAGGATTACACGATAATATGATTTTTCTGGAATATAAATGGCGATGGCATTGTTGCGTTGTTACGCTAATTGGCTTCAATGGAAATGTGAGCCGACAGCGTAGGACGTGAAAATCATCCAGTACGCCGTAAGATTCTATGTTCGTGAGTTTGTAAGCGCTCCCGGTCGTCACAGGTGGACTGCGGATCATTGAACAAGCTAAATTACATGTTCGGTGCGAGACAATGTCGCGTTGCATGAGTCAACGCAATAAAGCCGTTTCTCGTTCTTGCATACAGACGAAACGAGTGTATGCAGACGGATCGCGTCTGTCGGTGTATGTTTAGTCAGTGTAGTCCAGGTGACGGGACACCAAGTATCTTTTTAACCCTTTGACTGCTGAATATTATCGACCGAAGCGCTTACTGAGGACGAGATACTTTTCGATGGTTTGAACTCTATTGATTGATTATAATAAGGCGCAACGAAGTTCTAATGGTAATTCTTCATTTACGCCAAATTAAATAATGCAAGAAAATTATTTGATAAAGAATATTCATCTCGCAAATAATTGTGATTGCAATAGGTGCGATAATATTTGACATTGAAATGACACCATATGTATATATTTCTCGTTCTTGTATGCAGACAAAACGAGTGTATGCAGACGGATCGCGTCTGTCGGTGTATGTTTAGTCACGACGGGACCGAACCCTTTGACTGCTGAATATTATCGACCGAAGCGCTTACTGAGGACGAGATACTTTTCGATGGTTTGAACTCTATTGATTGATTATAATAAGGCGCAATGAAGTTCTAATGGTAATTCTTCATTTACGCGAAATTAAATAATGCAAGAATTGTGAATAATGCAATTGTAGCTGCGATAATATTTGTGATAAGAAATCGAAGCGATTTGACATTGAAACGACACCGATAGATTTCGGCGGACGCATATATGCGTCTATAGCAGTCAAAGGGTTAATACATCGTTTCTCGTATTAGTCTGCGGTAGGTAATATTCGAAGCTGCTTCGATTTCTCGCGGTATTAAAATCCAGAAGTGGCGCCGCAAATAGTTTATACGCCGATACGTCATACTTTTGTTCAATGCTTCAGAATGATGGAATACGCGTACGCGAGTAAAAACGTAATTTTAATTTTTTGCCGCGCACTTGGACAGATTTTTCCCCGGGCCACAGGAAAATGATAGATGGCTGACGTCGTGGACCGCTATCGATACGTAAAATAAATGGCTCCGCCGGTCCTGTTACTTGCACGAAGCACAATGTTTTGGGTAATTTCGATGTGAAACGTCGATTAGTTTCGTGTCCCCTTGAAAAGATTTTCCTCGCTTGCCGAGAGTTTCCCGTTAGTCGCAAAGTACACTCAAACTGTCGAGTAGTTACACGGTTATAATGTAATCAAACAATGAAGCTTATCGGTTAACGGTCCTTCACAAGTTTCCGTCTTCAGTCTATAAATCGCTTGTTCAGAAATAATTGACCACTTCCAGGACTCAACAAGAACAATCTAAGCAACTCGACTTACTTGAATCGCAATAATGAACGTTCATTTTTTTTAACATTCTAAGTTGTATTAAAAACAATCCTTTGTATAGCACATTATAAATTGAACGCCTTTCTATCGGTTCTTCAGTTTATTTATTGCAAAAAAACAACATCTGCTCTACATGTTCTTTAGCAAATAAAATAATAAATCGATAAAAACGGTCCCAATTGTAGGGATATAAGATGTTAGGTGATATCGAAGCGTGATGCGGAATTATATTGAGCAGAATAATTTATTGAAAGATAAATAAAAGACACTAATTATACATATAAATACAAAATAAAAATAGAACTATGGCAACCCGACTACTATTCGGTAAACGGCAAGAAAACGTATCTATACTGGACTGAACTACTCTCTGAACTTGACTGAACGACGGCTTAAAACTCTCGGACCTATTACTGCACTATAACTAAACGAAAAACTCTATCTCCTCGCCGGGCCGTTGCTATGTACCCCCGTCCTTCCCCAAAGGTTTCGGCATCCAATCATTCGTAAAAACACGCATCCTCTCATTCTTACCTACATTCTCTCTCGCTCACCCTAAATGTGTTGCAGTTGACACGCGCAATAATGAGACATACGTCACGCATTCTTCAAACAAAACCACGCTATCATTATACCTCACTCGCAACAATCGGTCGCAGCCACTCATACACACACACACACACACACACACACACACACACACTTCCTACATTTATGCGACACATCTACGGCTGTTTTTTTGATGCTACACAATTGATAATTACATCACATTTATAATGCTTAATCAATATCATAATAACTTATAATTATACACACATAATAATATCACACATTTACACATTATCATTTATATCGACTTTATATCGACAAATTATACTTCGACATTTCGACTTTTCGGCTCTCTTCTTCTCTTCTCTACTTCTTTAGGAGGAGTTTTATTTGACTCGAACCCTAAACTAATCGTACATTACGAATAGCCAGCCGCCTTTACTATCGGCCCGCATATGGTCGATATCGTACGAACAAATAGCTGTATAAGCGTGCGTGCAAGCTGTTGCGAACGTAATTCAACGTCATTCATGCCCGATACGTCGAGAATATGTTGCGCGCGTGAATTTCGTCCCGCCAATTTTGGCGTCGATAAATTAACAAATACACCGGGCCGGTTGCTGCAGGGACACGCAGTGCGTCCTCCTTTTTTCATTCTCACGCGAGTTGAACGATCCCATTTCGTCTGCTGTCACGATCATTGATACGTTTCGCGACAGAATTGGATAAGTGATGGATGGTCCGTGACAGCGTGCGTGAGATAATTAAAATTGAGCTCGGGGTACGCGTTTGTCGGAATTGCGGGCTTAAATGAAAACGGCACGGTAAGGATGGGACATGTTAAACTGTCTGTGTGGCACGGCGCGTTCTAGCATTTGTAACGAATCTCCTTTCACTGTACTTTATGCCATTGAAATTACTTGCTCTTGTAATATGCGAATAAGACAACTTTACTAGAAGTCCAGATACGTTGTTCGGGAACAATTTGGTTTAGAAACACATTTTCCGAACATAAAGTCTTACGAAGACACAAGGAAGGGGGTCCCTATTTCTTCGACCCGTAGAATTTGTGTAAGATGGGGTGAAGTGCAATTTTCGTGGAACGGCATCTTATCGACAAACCAGTAGTAAGTGGCGATATAAAGATTTTCAATGATATTTCCATGTGTTACTTTAGAACAGTTTTAAAATGTGGATAACAACAAATCGCACTGGACAATTTTAGAAGACGGTTATTAGAAGATGTATTAGGTAACTCTCTAATTTCTAGTCTTTAGATACATATCGGTTTTCACGTGCTTCCGATGTGAGAATGCGCATGTTGCTCGTGGTCGAGTTCGGTGCATCTCGCGGCTTATTGACACGATAAATTTTGCTATTTTAATGTTTAAGCGCAACTACGCATTGCATATTTAATCAGTGAGAGTTTAGTGATAGTGCACCGACTGTTTTCCGACAGTCATCATTCTATACGTCAACGGAATACAAAGCTAAGGTTTCGTACTGAGATTTATTTCCGATACATAGTCGACAGACTGACGAAAAATTAAGTTGCCGGCTTGAGAAAAATTAGATATTCCACATTGCCGAGCCAAAAATTGCCATCAGCTGAAGTCAAGTTCATTAATCAGTCATTTTTAGAAGCGAATATTAAAAGGAAAATAAAAAGGGATCAATATTTGGAACACATGTTAATCCACTATTTTCGTCTAATGCGCGTTAAATATTTAATGAGGGAGAGCATAGAGATAGTGCACTGACTGTTTTCCCACAGGCATCATTCTGTACGGCAACGCAGTATAAAACTAAAATTTTGCACTGATATTTATTTCCGATATATAGTCGACAAATTGTCGAAAAATTAAGTGGCCAGCTGGACAAAAATTCGATATTCCACATTGCGGCCACAAAAATTGTCATCAGCTAAAGTCAAGTTCATTGGTCACTAACCTTTACAAGCGAATGTTAAAACGAAAATTAAAACTTATCAATATTTGGCACACATCTCAGTCCACTATTTTTGTCTATTGCGCGTTTTATTATCAATCACTCTTCATTCACCGGCTTTAGCCTAAAAGCACTCTCTGCACTGTTTGCCTGCAAGTGGCGCAACGTGTTTTCGCATACGGACAGGGTAGTTGAATTTTTTCGCCGAAAATCGAAGTGACGTGATGCGAAAAAAATTGGCACCCCGATAATCTCAATCGAAAGGAGACGCGCCGTTAAAAGCGCGCTCTTTACACGTCAGCGGGTCTCTTTAGGCACGGCAGTGGTGCAACGTAAATGCAACGCGGCATGCATGGTAATACACACGACCACGCAGCTTCGCCGACGTTGCGGAAATGACATGGAAGATCGGAAATTGGCAGCGAGCCGTAGTTGAGGCGTTAAGGTCGCGCATTTTTACGACGAAATTCCGTTTGATCACACCGTCGTGTCGTATTTTTATTCCAAACCCCGTACGCGCGTGGATTTTTCGATCTACGTCGGAACGTTTGCCGATAAAATCTATTCCGCGGGCTTGGTGTAAATATTTCAAGAGTTACTTTGCTTTTCTTCAACTGCGCAGAAGGCAGTGGGTACAGAGAAGTTGCATCGTGTGAAGTCGACTTATCAGTTCATTGAAAATCGATCGGGTATTTTCTTTGTTCGTGTTTGAAAACGAAAAGATTATCCTCACTTATCTACACAAGGAATGTCATACTTCGGTATTTGTTTATGGATCATGGATCCCACCTAAGCACCCGTACTTCAATTTGATTTCTCTGTCCAATCGTTGTGTGAAAGTTGGGGGAGTTTTTTTATCAAACATGTATCTATTATAAATAATTCTGTTTTGCTTCTAGTCATTTTTGTATTGTATACATACTTTACTTTTTGATATATTCAAAGTCCGGTTCTCAAGCATTTAAAATTACAAATTTATTAGAGGACAAATTTGTAATTTCAACTGTTAACTATTAATTTATAGCACGCGTAGTATATTTCAATCAGAATTCAGATCTCCGTTCTTTGCGAAATTTGCAGAAATCTAAAACCGGACAAATGACAGTAGGATTTTGGTTCCATCCAAAGTCTGACAGGTCTGTGCGTTTAGAGTCGTCCAAGATATTTCGCGAAAATCTTTCCATATCGCGTTAATATTTAGAGCCGCCTTGCGACGTAACATTATTCTACATTTTTTTTTCTTCACACAATTAATATCGTACCAGCAGCACATTTTCGGGAATTATACGGCAAAAAAATTCGGCGGCTTTGTTAATCATGTCCAACAGAGATGACGAGTACACAAAATAAACAACCGAATCTACGTGCAGTTGAAAGGTATCGACGCGAACTATGCCTTCATCCTTCGCCGTCGCCTCTGCGTGAGTAGAAGGAACATCAATTAATCCGCATAAAAATTAGTTACGCGAACTTGTTTACCGCGGCTATTAAAAAAGCCGTCAGCAGACGAAGGATCTGGCCTTCAACGGTTCCGACGGTTTTTGGTTTATTTTCCGGCGTCAAGCGTATGTTCGACAACGGCAAAGGAAATCACTGTCGACGTATCCTGAGTTCACATTTTACGCCGTACGAACAATCGATAATCCGTAACGCATAATCTACACACACATTCCACCTCCCACGTACAATCAACCGCACTTCATCTCATCCACAACTATCGTTCATTCTTTCATTAGCCAGTGTCAATAGGCGTGCAATGCCGTAATTACGCCATTAACACAATTTCACGCATGATAATTGAATGGGATGCGTCCGCCGTTACACATTTATTAGATAATTACCGCGCGATCACGGGACACTTCTGTAAACAATTCAATATTATGCGCATGTTAGCGGAAAAATATTTTGAGACGAAACTGAGAGGGGCCCTAGGTCATTGTCCGGCATTGAAGTAGTCATTGTTGTGCGGAATGCGATAAGTCATAATCAAAATACCTGTGATGTGCACCTGTCGCGAAAGGCCTCCGTCGCTACGGATTTTTGTTTGGAAAAAAAAGAAGGGGAATAAAGGGGTGTGAGATCGTCGCACTTCTCTGTACCGGGACACATTACCTGAGCATTGTAAAGAGTACGGACGTGTTGGTTTAAAATAAAAATTTTTCGAGTTTTGTCTTGATTATTTCTAACACGCACGTCAAACGTTTGCCACGTAATTTTCGCGGGATCTTCGCGGGCGGAAAAAAAATAGATCCAACCCACTCGTTTAGTCGCCCACACGCGTGCGCTTATAGGTATTAAAAGTTGTTTTACATTGTCGCAGCATTTCATCCTTGCACTCCGCGCACATATATCGCATCGTACGGTATAAACTTTGTTACACGCTCAGGCGTGCGCGCGAGAACGTAACTTCGTCCTGTCGCAAGGCCAATTTGTCCCGTATGGCGTGCACGCCATTAGCCGCGAGAGAATTCGCAACCTCTTCTGTTTCCATGCGGTGTTTGCGATCCTGCGTTAATTACGACCTCCGCGCTTTCGTGCGAATTTTTCACCCTGCGCACCCCGGGGGGCAGAGTACGTCGGCGGTTGTTGTTTCCTAGTCAGAAAATGCCGAGGAGTGCGATACGGAATCGAATTGGGACAGTTTTGGTGGAGTAGGAATAAAGATGTCAGAAAACAGTGACGAAAATAGTAACACTTTAACTGCCGTGATAGTCACTGCTGATCCGCGCAAGAGATTTTATTGAAGACGTAAAATATTCGCAATGGCTAGGAATAATTATTTTATAAATGCAGTTATTGTTAACATAGTGATACGATTCTTTGGTCTCCAATACTTGCACATTATTTACATTTTGCATAATTCAGCCAAACGCTGTAGTATTTCATAGCATCGCCGTTCTAATACAGCAAAATACGCATGGCAGTCAACGTGTTAAGCCTTTGGCTTCGGACGCCGCGAAAGGGTTCCATTATGCCTGTTCTTGAAAATCTTTGGCTCTGCCGCTATTGCAACAGAGATATTTTCCTTTACCATCGTACATACGATATTCATGGTGGACGCGTATGGCAGCTTTCATTCTGCAACTGTTAATACGAGAAGTACGGCGTTACTTTATGATAGGGACATTTTAACACGTTGGCTGCCATGGGGGTCACCGGTGACCGGCGCAAGAGATTTTACTGAAGATCCAAAATATTCGCAATGGCTAGCAATAATTATTTTATAAATGCAGTTATTATTAGAATAGTGATGCGATCCTTTGGTCTTCAATACTTACACATTATTTACATCTTGCATAATTCAGTCAAACGTTCTAGTATTCCATAGCATCGCCGTTCTAATACAGCAAAATACGCACGGCACTCAACGTGTTAAAAGTCAACGTAAAAATGCTTCAACAGAGACGACCTTTAAATTATTTCATTTTTAAGTATAATAATATTTATATAATATAATTCGGTTCATATTTATTTCTGTGATCAAAGCTAAATCGTGGTTGATGCCAAAAAGTGATATCGTATCATGACTTTTGTCTCAAAAACGACTTTGTGACATTACTTTTAAAAGGGAACTTATTTGTGTTCATAATTTTCTCATGAACGTATTTTTAATTCAACAATACAATTGATATTTTTACATTACACAACAAAATATATAATTATAACATAATACTGAGCAATAATTTTGTAGCCGGTGATTATAATCACCCGTCGTGTATAGGTGTTGTTTTCTGGCAGGTGAATGTAGTCACCCGTAGTAGCGAAAGGGTTAAGTACCCGATCCGACAAAACGTGTCGAAATGAAGAGAAAACTAAAAACCAAATTTTTTAGCATGATATCGCCGATTCTGGTATCCAACAGATTATTGTGTGTTATACCAGGTCGACACCTAGCACATATGCGACCTCGCCAAGAATGGCATTCGCTACATAGAGCCAGTCTACCCTTAGCTCCACCGTGCCATGGGAATTGGCAATGGGAAAATCTTTTGACCTCTGCTAGTATAAAAGCTGAAGAAGCGACTTCGCTACGATGCGGTCCTGCCTTTCTGCACCGACGGCATCTAAGTCCTGACAATACAGCTCGACAGAGCCAGCACCACACCCATGGGGGACCTCTGGAAGGTGCGATTCCTGTGTCGCGTCTGACACAAACTCAAAGGTCCTGTATCCGACACTTTTGTCAATTTTTCGGAATGGCCGACGTAATTGCCAAAGGCAAACGTAATCATAGCTATCCGCCTATTCGGTTAACTATTTGGCTGCTATGGACGCATATATGCGTCCACCGAAATTCATCAGTGTTGACTATGGGCGCATATATTCGTCCCCAATCGTTTCGATTTCTTATCCACTGCAGCTACAATTATCAACGTATGAGATAAGTACAGGTGCATTGTTTATCAAATAATTCCCTTGCATTATTTAATTTGGCGTAAATGAAGAAATACAATTAAAACTTCATTGCACTTTATAGAATCAATCAGTAGTATTCAAAACTATATAATAATTATTCAATATTATATAATCTAAAACAATTAACAATACTAATTATGTAATTAACAATTACACTACTAATCGAAACTATAAATAATTATTCAATAGTATATAACCCATCAACATACGAGGGCAGTCCGAAAAGTACTTAGCCTACAAAAGAAAAACGAAAATTTTGGAAAATTGACGATTTATTTTTCAACATAGTCTCCTTTTAACTCGATACACTTGATCCAGCGATGAAATCTGGGCATATCCTGCATGAAATATTGGGCATGAGAAAGCTTTCTGCTCGATGGGTGCCGCGTTTGCTCACTCCGGATAACAAGCGCATCAGTGAGACCACTTCAGAGCAGTGTTTGACACTGTTTAAGCGCAATCCGAAAGAGTTTCTACGTCGTACAGTGACTGTCGACGAAACGTGGATCCACAGGTACACACCAGAGACCAAGGAACAGTCGAAACAGTGGACTGCGTCCGGCGAATGTGCTCCAAAGAAGGCGCAGACTGTCCTATCGGCCGGAAAGGTGATGGCCACCGTTTTCTGGGATTCACAAGATGTGATCTACATAGACTACCTGGAGAAGTGCAAAGCAGTCACAGGGCTGTACTATGCCGAATTATTGAGCCGATTCGACGCCGAATTAAGGAAAAAACGGCCCCATTTGGCGAAGAAAAAAGTGCTCTTTCACCACGATAACGCACCGACTCACACCTCTGCCCAAGCTACAGCCAAATTCGTTGAATTAGGCTACGAACAGCTGCCCCATCCACCGCATTCTCCAGATTTGGCCCCGTGTGGCTTCTTTTTGTTCCCAAACTTGAAAAAGTCACTCGCTGGGCAGAAATTTGAGTCGAATGAGGAGGTTATCGCCGCCACGGAGGCCTACTTTGCAGATCTCCAGAAAACGTATTTTTCAGACGGGTTGAAGAAGTTGGAGCGTCGCTGGATCAAGTGTATCGAGTTAAAAGGAGACTATGTTGAAAAATAAATCGTCAAATTTCCAAAATTTTCGTTTTTCTTTTGTAGGCTAAGTACTTATCGGACTGCCCACGTATATTCAAACTATCGAAAAAGAGAGCGCTTCGGCCGGGAGTATTCAGCAGTCAAAGGGTTAATGAGAAATGTCAATTGCCCTGAATTACGCCGCTGGACGATTCGTCATTACCCCCACAAACGACGTCCGAGCCAGCGGAAGTTCGATATAACATCGAATTTCCTTCGGTTTTTCTGAAAACAAGCTCGTAGAACCGATTTCAATATCGCCCGGCGCACTAATGTTCGCAGAATTGCAAATGTTTCTGGATGAGCGCGTGGTGGAAGGGCTCGAGTGGACCGGCTGTCTTCAGCGGCCTCTGAAAGGCGATGGAAATCACGCAAACGAGGTATTCGTGACAAACAAATTTTTATTAGCCCCGCATTCAACCGCGACGCTCGTCGCAACGAATGCCCAGGGTTCCTCGAGTGATCACTTGAATGCCGAGGCACCCTCAACTTTCCGCGCGGAGACAATGCCGGCTATTATCTCCGCGGGTTCTCAAGTGGAAGGGCTCGTAGACTTGACGGGACGCGGCACAACGTGGTTGCTATTCTAATGAATTAGGGGCAGCTATTTCTTCTTCGTCGCGGGGGTCTTATGTCGCAGCAACTGCAAGATTACTAGCGACTGCAGCACCGTAATTATGCTCTTGTGCATGGTCGTTCCGTTGAATATAAAAACCCTTTCCAAATTGAAAATGAAATAGTACATGTTAGGATTTATAATAATTTTCCTCATAAATTCAATCGATGTAAGAATGAACGGAAGAACGTCGAAACCCACAAGAATGCAGAATAGAGTATTTCAAGGATCTGTTCACAATGGTTCGAAATACCAACTCACGTTTCAGGCCTGCCATTTCTGAAATGCATGTGTGCCTGTATCGGCTGTGTAATTTATTTTTGTAAAACGCACATTTATGTCTTTCACTTTTATCACGTGTTTTCGCCGGACACAAATATGCCTTCATCGGCTACAGGCATGGTTTAGATTGAACGCACATATGCGTCGCTCGTCCGCAAAGGGTTAATATAGTCACACTCCTGATTGGAATCGATGATATGGTAAAAGCCCTAAAGACCCCAAATACAAACCTATTTACACATCGATGATTTTACGAAAACTATTTTGTCGACTGTGCGGTTACGTTTCGTAGAAAATTTACAAACTTTTCCACAATTTTATTGCTTGTAGCGAGTATTCTACATCCTTTCTGATATATAATACCGTGAGAGCAAGCGCAGAAGTTTGCGACGCCGTTGAAATAGAAAAGTGCAATTTTCACAATTTTGTCATTAACGATTTTATTCCATCTTCGAACTATTGCACTGTACGCATCGCTATCGCTGTTTTTAGGTTCTTCTTACAAATAAAAATTATATTCCGACCCAATGTTCAACATTCTGTCCTTGAACAGATCTTTCTTCACGCGCATTTCTGCGTGGTTGCGCTCTTTGAAAGTGTTCTACGTTCCTTGTGACACATAAATCTATTGTACTCATCTGCAAACAGGGCCGTTTCCAGTCCTCCTGCACCTTTACAAATCAAAATTACATTGCTACCCTACTACATTTAACATCTTGCTCCTGAATCTCGTACAGAGTCTCGCCTCTCCGGGAGTCCATGTTATGCAGGCGCGGTCCGTAACGAAGCATGCCCAACTGTGCGCCGACAAATTAACGCGCTAATTAGCGAAGAGGCAGCGTTCGATCGTAAAACTCGCCGAGGAAACCGTTTGCTGAGGAAATCGCTGGCCATAAACACTCGAACGTGGCACGTATCGTGTAAACACCTGCGATGTAGCGGCAGAACATTTAACCCTCGGCGCCTCCGTGCAATTCGCAGATGACTTCCCGGGTTCTGCAACACGTTTGCTGGCCTTTGTCGGACAGCAGACGGCTTATTCACTTACAATTCCGTTTCGGAAATGAACTCGACACGGAAATATCGAGGCACTTCGACAAACGGCGAGACGTAAGGTGTCGGAAACGCGAGCTTGTTACTCGTTCGCTCATTAAGACTTTAACACTTTGATTGCCACGGTGGTCACTGGTGACTGGTGCAAAAGATTTTACTAAAAATGCAAAAAATTCGTAATGAAGCCTATTTGCAATCTTGTAAAAGCAATTGATATTGGAGCGGTGCTTCAATACTTTGGCTTCTAACAACTCTGCGTTACCTTTATTTTGTACGATTTAATTATACTGTGCAGTATTTCATCGTATCGCAATTATAACATAGCAAAATATGCTTGAGCAAAATACGCGAAAGATTTTACCAAAAATGCAAAAAATTCGGAATGAAGCCTATTTGCAATCTTGTAAAAGCAATTGATATGGGAGCGGTGCTTCAATACTTTGGTTTCTAACAACTCAGCGTTATCTTTATTTTGCACGATTTAATTATACTCTGTAGTATTTAATCGCATCGCGGTTCTAACATAGCAAAATACGCTTGAGCAAAATACGCAAAAGATTTTACTAAAAATGCAAAAAATTCGTAATGAAGCCTATGTGCAATTTTGTAAAAGCAATTGATATTGGAGCGGTGCTTCAATACTTTGGCTTCTAACAACTCAGCGTTATCTTTATTTTGCACGATTTAATTATACTCTGTAGTATTTAATCGCATCGCGGTTCTAATATCGCAAAATACGCTTGAGCAAAATACGCAAAAGATTTTACTAAAAATGCAAAAAATTCGTAATGAAGCCTATGTGCAATTTTGTAAAAGCAATTGATATTGGAGCGGTGCTTCAATACTTTGGCTTCTAACAACTCTGCGTTACCTTTATTTTGTACGATTTAATTATACTGTGCAGTATTTCATCGCATCGCGATTATAACATAGCAAAATATGCTTGAGCAAAATACGCAAAAGATTTTACTAAAAATGCAAAAAATTCGTAATGAAGCCTATGTGCAATTTTGTAAAAGCAATTGATATTGGAGCGGTGCTTCAATACTTTGGCTTCTAACAACTCTGCGTTACCTTTATTTTGCACGATTTAATTATACTGTGCAGTATTTCATCGCATCGCGGTTCTAATATCGCAAAATACGCTTGAGCAAAATACGCAAAAGATTTTACTAAAAATGCAAAAAATTCGTAATGAAGCCTATTTGCAATCTTGTAAAAGCAACTGATATGGGAGCGGTGCTTCAATACTTTGGCTTCTAACAACTCAGCGTTATCTTTATTTTGCACGATTTAATTATACTCTGTAGTATTTAATCGCATCGCGGTTCTAATATCGCAAAATACGCTTGAGCAAAATACGCAAAAGATTTTACTAAAAATGCAAAAAAATCGCAATGAAGCCTATTTGCAATTTTGTAAAAGCAATTGATATTGGAACGGTGCTTCAATACTTTAGCTTCTAACAACTCTGCGTTACTTTCATTTTACACGATTTAATTATACTGTGCAGTATTTCATCGCATCGCGGTTCTAACATAGCAAAATACGCTTGAGCAAAATACGCAAAAGATTTTACTAAAAATGCAAAAAATTCGGAATGAAGCCTATTTGCAATCTTGTAAAAGCAACTGATATGGGAGCGGTGATTCAATACTTTGGCTTCTAACAACTCAGCTTTATCTTTATTTTGCACGATTTAATTATACTCTGTAGTATTTAATCGCATCGCGGTTCTAATATCGCAAAATACGCTTGAGCAAAATACGCAAAAGATTTTACTAAAAATGCAAAAAATTCGTAATGAAGCCTATTTGCAATCTTGTAAAAGCAATTGATATTGGAGCGGTGCTTCAATACTTTGGCTTCTAACAACTCTGCGTTACCTTTATTTTGTACGATTTAATTATACTGTGCAGTATTTCATCGCATCGCGATTATAACATAGCAAAATATGCTTGAGCAAAATACGCAAAAGATTTTACTAAAAATGCAAAAAATTCGGAATGAAGCCTATTTGCAATCTTGTAACAGCAACTGATATTGGAGCGGTGCTTCAATACTTTGGCTTCTAACAACTCTGCGTTACCTTTATTTTGCACGATTTAATTATACTGTGCAGTATTTCATCGCATCGCGGTTCTAACATAGCAAAATACGCTTGAGCAAAATACGCGAAAGATTTTACTAAAAATGCAAAAAATTCGAAATGAAGCCTATTTGCAATCTTGTAAAAGCAATTGATATTGGAGCGGTGCTTCAATACTTTAGCTTCTAACAACTCAGCGTTATCTTTATTTTGCACGATTTAATTATACTCTGTAGTATTTAATCGCATCGCGGTTCTAATATCGCAAAATACGCTTGAGCAAAATACGCAAAAGATTTTATTAAAAATGCAAAAACTTCGAAATGAAGCCTATGTGCAATTTTGTAAAAGCAATTGATATTGGAGCGGTGCTTCAATACTTTGGCTTCTAGCAACTCTGCGTTACCTTTATTTTGCACGATTTAATTATACTGTGCAGTATTTCATCGCATCGCGGTTCTAACATCGCAAAATACGCTTGAGCAAAATACGCAAAAGATTTGACTAAAAATGCAAAAAATTCGGAATGAAGCCTATTTGCAATCTTGTAAAAGCAATTGATATTGGAGCGGTGCTTCAATACTTTGGCTTCTAACAACTCTGCGTTACCTTTATTTTGTACGATTTAATTATACTGTGCAGTATTTCATCGTATCGCAATTATAACATAGCAAAATATGCTTGAGCAAAATACGCGAAAGATTTTACTAAAAATGCAAAAAATTCGAAATGAAGCCTATATTTTATACGGGTAATCAGATTATCATATTTTAGTTCAGTTAGTCATTATCTTGACAGGAATAATAATTACAAAAACTCAACGTCATATAAAATTAAATTCAAAATAATTGACTTTAAGACTTGAATGCTATAGCATTCATGTCATTCTCCATCATTATGAAAACGAATGCTATAGCATTCACGTCCGCGAACGTGTTAACTGGTTAAACACGCGGACTTCATTATGTGCGAAGTGACGATCAGTTTTCCGATTTCCAGGAGTCGCGCGCTCGTTAAAAGTCGCCGGTTCTTCGCGGACGCGCTAATTAGTTGCATTTCGCAGTAGAAGACGAACGTGAGGACGAGCTTAGAGACGTTTTCGTTGGTTCGAGCGGCAATCGGTGATGGGACCGAGATTCGCAAAACCCCTGAGCGAGGCTGTTTGTTGGGCGATACGGGCGCGAGAACTATCGGGATGAGAATACGACAAGGTCGGGAGTTCTGGAGAGACGTACGCGTTGAAGCGAATGTCGTTCGTTAATTAATCGCACGCGCAATATCGTCTCTGATCTCGAAGATGCACTTCTGTCAGTCGTGGCCTTAACATTTTAAGGATCGCTAAGAAAACTCTAAGAAATACTCCTGGGACCGTACGTTTTTGGGAAACTTGCACGTTAGAAAAAATCATAACTTTGTTATTTATGAAGAGATTTTTGTGAAACTTTCAGAAATTGTATAATTGGAAGTATTTTAGCTATTATTAAAAATATTATGTTTTTATAATTATCATAACTTTTTTTACTTAAAAAATAAATTTGTATGACATTTAAAGAAATTGTAAAATACGATGCATTTTAGGTATTGCTTAAAAAAATGTTTAGGAAATTATTTAAAGACATAATCAAAACATTTAATTTAAAGGTCAATTTTATCAGAGTTTCTAGTAGTTTTTTAAAGTATGATATTGCCTGAAGCATTTTTCTCTATGAAGAGGAACCGTACAAAATGTACATATGTATCGTGATTCGTTTCGTTTTTCATTGAATATTGATGTAAATATTTAAATAAATAAAATAGATGCAATGTATCAAAATAAGTGACATCTGAACACAGCGTTAAATTGTTAAGAGGAAACAGAATAAATATGCGTATAGGGGTCGAAAGGTATTATTCTACGTTGTGCAATGTATGAACTATCGACATGCTTATGGATTTTCAGTATTAACAGATTTTTTTAGAAATTATGTCGTTTGAAGTTCGCGAGATTCGCCCCGCGTGCTCAAGATAGATGACGAAGTTTGATGAAATCACTGTTCTTTCTTATCGAACGCAGACAAGGCTACGTGTCGAGGTTAAAACCTTCTGGGAAAAATCCTCATCCTTCGCAAAGTCTTAACCCTCTTCCATTGTCCTGGCTCCCGTGAGAGACATCGATTCACCTGCCACGTTTGTACTTCACGCAGGAATAACTTTCGCTACCTGTGTGCACAGCTGGCGCTCACTCTCTTTTCCTGTATACTTTTCGTTTTATTGGAAAAACGGAGAAGACGCAGTTGTTTGCGCGAGAAAATAGAATGCGAGGAGGGAATGTAGGAAATATTCAGATTAGACGCGATTCATTAGAAGACACGGGCCTTCCATCAAATTAATTAAATTGCGTATTTCGGAGATACTTGGTTCCTAGATAGTTCGTTTTGCCAACTCATCCGTATACATGCATACTACATACGTAGATGTGCAAAGTCACGTTTCATTCGACACATGTATTATTTTGGAGAGTTAATTATATCGCAGAACTCATAATAGTTACTTTGGAAATTTGTCGAATGGTATCTGGAACAGACTCATGAATATGGTGCGTGTGATATACATATGCTCCCGTTTGAGTTTGCTCATGCTTGTAACAAACCGTATTTGCACAACCAATATGAAGCATACGATACGTGCGGAGCTCCATTGCGTATTGTCACTCAAAGGCAGATAGACGATTAATCGCACTTTAGTTGATGTGCGAGCTTTAGATTGTCCATCGTCTCGAGATTTATGGCTGACGATATAACCTTCATCCCTCTGGAAATAAGACATCTTATATCCATCGGTTCTGACGCAATACGTATGTCCCCAGAAACATGCTAAAAATGCTACCCTGCTTTGTTAACTTTCCATACCGTGTCATGCGCAAAAGTCAAGGACAAAAAATGTGGTCGACGAATAATTAAACATCTCGTTACGTGCACTTGCATTTGTACTCTCTGTCACGGGGATCAAAGAAAATTCTAGTTTCATTAGGCAAACCGCACGCTACCGGTGGTCCTTTGTTTAACACATCTTCGAGACGTTTTACAGTACACGTCATTTTACATGCTGCTTACGCACGGAAAATATTGCCGAGAATATTCCCCTTGAAAGAAATTTCCGGCGAAACGTAGCGGCAATCGGTTTTACAGGGGCGAATGAAAATTATGCAAATCACTTTTCGGCCGAACGCTGGGATCGGCCAGTCTATCCTGAGACCCTTGCTTAACCGTAGTCCCTTTATATTACAGAATCGTACAAGTTTGACTGCCCTGAAGGTATACCTTTGCGGAAATAGACACTTCCGCACAATACGTATGTATAGACGTTTCTCACCCCTCTGAAACGATAGAATTTCCTCTTTCAGAGACAATTCGGTCCATTCGGGATTTCCACTCGATTCCAAATGAGAGTTTGCCTCCGGAGGAAAATCCGAGATCCGCGCTTTTCCTTATTGTCAAAATGGAAATTGTGCAGGGCTGCAAAGCACCCTCGTCCGAAATACTTCCTAAATAGAATACGATATTGCGCCCGATAAAACGCCCCGAACTTTTTCCTTCGCGCCTACGCAAATATCGGAAAGCTCCTCGACTGCTAATGGATCGTAACTCATACGACGGCAGCGCGTTTTAACGCAGTGTCACGCTATCTCTCGCGTAATTATTATATTAAACGGTTCGCATGCGGCTAATTAGCTGAAATCGGAATTTCAGAAAACGAAATTATTGACGCAATATCAGCAGAAGCATATATCCGGATCGGGTACACCTACGAGACATTACGTCATGAAGCTCGCAGCTTATGCCTGGCATATATCGAATATTCACGATTTAGTGGTTTCGCCACGCTCTGCTTCTATTGGGTTGGCGGAACGCTTGATTACCATCATAGAATTATAACCGGCAGTTGACGAAGTTTCGCTCAGCGAATTTGTCCGGCCACTTCTGAATTCGCCGACTTTGTGCACGGAACGCGACGCCTCTACGGCGACCCGTTCACCTTTGAGTCTCTCTAGCCAATTTCACGGCTGAAGTGGCAGCGGACTACTCGTCTCTGTTCTCGGTTAAACCTCAGAAACAAAACTCATTGTGCCGTTCGATAAATGTACGTATTCTCGTATCAACTGTGCACTATGATAAATAATGCTGGGTACCATTCCAATCCGGTCACACTTTCGTCGAGGTGCAAAACTCTTTCTTTCAGACGAATGATTGAGTTTACGGGGATGAGGAAAAATAGCAATTAATCTCGGGGCTTCGAATCTTGCGTAATCACGATAACAATATTCCAGCGCAGTTATACGTAACGAAAAATCTAATCCCGAGGTACTTGCTTGTTACGTTACGCCGTTTAATTTTACGTAAACGCCCGAGATTGAGCAACCGCCCGTCAAGTATCAGATCAAGCACAACATTGTCGCGTCTCTACGCGTAAAACCTCGCCTTTCGCCGAACCGCCATCGATCGCCATCGAAGATATTAGACCACCTCGCCCGGCCTTTTCACTTTGCACCGCCGAAAGCCGGAGGCCTGCGAGCTCATCGCCGAAACTGGGGTACCAGTTGCTTCGCAACCAGTTGCTCGGCACGGCAAAGGGTAGGCATACGCCGAAGCATATAGAGCGGCGAGATGAACGAAAATCACGGAAATCAGCCGTCGCTCACATCCTTCCCGTCCTCTGCCCTTCGTCTTCTGCCCTCCAACCCCCCTTCCGCCTCATCTGTCCAGCTTCGCGAGTCTCGCGTCTCTTTTTCGAGCGAACCCCTCGAAGACAAACACACACGTTGAAAAATCGCGAACCATGGAACCCTCGCGTCTCATCTGGTATCTCTCTATCCATCTGCCTTTCGCCGTCTTCCTCTCTTTCGCCGGATCTTTCTCTCCGTCCGTCTCTTTCTTTCACCCTCTCTCACCCCCTTCTCACGGCAACTCGTGGGGGCGCATCGCCACGCCTCCCGCGTCTATATAAGCTTCGGAACCACCGTGGAAACCTCACTCGCACCCCGGCTACACTCACCAGCAGGGCAACATCCAGAAGTCAGGATCATCTCCTGTATCTCAGTAGGCGATCACGTCCGATCCGCAGAACACTAAGAGGCCGTCGCACAGGAGCAACATGAAGTTCTGTTTGTTGTGGTTGTTCTGTCTCTTCGTCGTCCTGGCGAGCCTGTCGTTGGCCGACCAGGCGATCGCCAGTCCCTACTTCGACGACGGTGAGTAGAGAAAAAACTGAATTTTACGCACCGCAGGGTGCATGCTAAGTTAAGCGGCGGGTTTGGGGAATGGGATTAGGGGTGGAAAGAAGGAACTTGGGGGCTTCGAGGGTCTGGAACTCGGAGCGCCGGTGGACGTTGATTGTTTTTCGCAAGGTTATTGAAGAATGTTGAGTATAGAATTTTTCGGTTGAAGATTACGTATGGTAAGGGATGACGGGGCAGGAATTGGTATAGTTTGGGTTTATGGTCTAGAAGCGGTGTGTGGGCGTTATAGACGGAAGAGCAGAAGGAATCTTGTATTTCACGTATGAGAACAAGGAGTACTTTGACCTTTCCACAGAAAGAATCGAAAGAACAGGAATGTAGGAACTGCGATTGGACGCGAATGTATTCGTGAGAAATGGGGTTCACTATTTGCATGGAAGACCGGACGTTCTTGTGATCTTGAACGGTAGGGCGATGGGATTCCGACAAATGATACGGGTGTGTTTGCTTGTCGAAGTAACAGATACCGTGGTGGATGATAGAGGAACGGGAAATAAGTTTACTTACGGTGACGTGAAATGTGGTCGGGGTACGAGCTGTGCGAGGGTGCATTGGGTGGAGAGGATTTTAACAGCAATGCGTGTTTGCGCTCGTGAAAGCAATCGTATTTACGTTGACATATGTGCATGCACGCCATCCTTATATCTTCCGTTTAGAACAAATTCTCATCAAATTGCCACGAGGAAGAAGGGCGTGTACGGGCGTGTACCAAAAGTAATGCCGATGAAATTTAAAGGCAGAGGACACACTCCGGTGGAAAGTTTTCTTACGACCCCGGGAAGAACATCCGCGCACGAACTTTCCTTTACGGCAAGTCTCCACGTCGCTGGCAAACTGATTACAATTTAAAGTCATCGTTCGAAAGTACGGAGGGTCTAACGGAGTTAAGTTTCCCTGCACGTCAGCTATCGCGATTTTTTGACAAATGGGGCTTGTGATGGACGAATTTGCACCTTGGAAAGTCGGCTAAAGGCAACGGGGAAGTGCAATGAATTCGTGGAGGCATGCGATAATTTAAACACAACGGAAAGGGGCTAGAGAGATGTTCGGGCTAAATTAATATTCGGATTTGAGTCCTCGTTCGCCGGGCAAATTGGCAACGGCGTTTGAGAATATCGAATCTTCTATGAACTCGATGGACTGACGAGCCGACAGTGTCCCGAGCCGGAAGCCGGCTGAAGATTGATTCAATTCACATTGAATGGGTTACGTAGCTTCGAATGCTGCTCAGAATCGTCGGCAACTCAATTGACGTTTCGTCGTTTTCATAGTTAAAGATTCGAAATCGGTTTAGATAATAGGAATATTTTTATTCTTACTACGATTTAGTCGTTTGGGATATTCTTATTTTTACTACAGTTTAGATGTTCGGAATATTTTTATTTTCACCCCAGTTTAGATGTTTCAAATGTTCATAATCTTACTATAGTTCAGATATACGGAATATTCTTATTCTTACTACGGTTTACATGTTTGGAATATTCTTATTTTCATCACAGTTTAGATGTTTCGAATGTTCATATTCTTACTATAGTTCAGATATACGGAATATTCTTATTCTTACTACGGTTTAGATGTTTGGAATATCCTTATTCTTACTACAGTTCAGACATTCGGAATATTCTT
Source organism: Cryptocheilus praepositus (assembly GCA_033815515.1). NCBI lineage: Eukaryota > Metazoa > Arthropoda > Insecta > Hymenoptera > Pompilidae > Cryptocheilus > Cryptocheilus praepositus. The sequence continues at coordinate 13,457,833 of JAWWQZ010000035.1, read as the reverse complement.
ACTCTTACTACGGTTTAGATGTTTGGAATATTCTTATGTTCAGATAATCGGAGTATTCTTATTCTTACTACGGTTTCGATATTAAGAATATCTGCGACACGGCCATGCAATGTATTTCCGTAGAATTAAACGTACGACAACCAAAGTGCCTGCAGCGATAGAGTTAACTCTTTGACTGCCGTGATGGTCACTGCTGACCGGCGCAAGAGATTTTACTGAAGATCCAAAATATTCGCGATGGGTAGCAATAATTGTATTATAAATGTCAATTATTGTTAGAATAGTGATGCGATTCTTTGGTCTCCAATACCTGGACATTATTTACATTTTGCACAATTCAATTAAACGCTGTAGTATTTCATAGCATCGCCGTTCGAATACAGCAAAATACGCATGGCAGTCAAAGTGTTAACTAGTTAAACCCTGCGTCGAGTGCAACACAGACATTATGCAAACACTAACCTTTCTTCCACAAGCCCGTTTAACTGAGCCGAACTTGTCCGGACATCGGATGACGGAAGTTAGACCGCATTATTCAAACTTGCTTGCTGCTAACGCGGTCTTAAATTGCCGCTATTAGGTTATCCCGCTTGAAACGTTCTCCGTGTGAAGCTAACGAAACTTCGCAAAGCGTTTGAGCGCCTAACGAACATCAAAGCCGGACGCCGGATGCCGTAATAGTTTCAACTTTTCCGCGCAACGGCCGCTTCGAGCATAAAGGAGGTACGATTACAACGCATTATACCGGTTTGGTTAAATTGCGCAGTTCAACTACCGCAGAAGAATGGATAATCGCGACGCGCTAAAGTCCCCAAAGAGGAACAGAAACGCACCCCTCTGTTTGATCGCGAATATTGCGTCCAACATGCTACATTATTCGGTGCGCTGCGTGCGGCCAGTAGTACAACCCTACGCACGGTCGGCCCAACATCAATTCGATTAAACGCTACGTTCTGTACGTACAGTTACCTGTCCCCGTCTGTCTCATTCTGTCCATCAGCCGTATTCGCCGGCAAGTTCACCGAGATTGATACCGTGCATTTGCGTTGAGAGACTCGATGTCCACGAATCGACGCACAAGACATTTCTGGCCTGCAGCGACAGACTTAGGAAACTAAGATCCCAGTAGCGGAGAGATAATGAAGGGAACTTAATGAAACGGGGTAACTTAAATGTTTTCTTCTGTGATGAGGACTGGGTACTATCGCGGGGGACGTAACTTTTGTCGATGAAATTGACCTCTCACCTTTACGCGTCGCGCGGCACTTCTAAAGGGAAAGCTTCGTCGGAGTTTGTCTCATTGCCTGTTGTTCTACTTGACTGTCGCTTTTCTTGTTTTTTGTCACCCGCTCGTGAACTTAACGACACCTGCCCGAAGTTTGACGATTATTTCAGTTGTTCTTTGTTGGGCATGGCGTACATAACGGACTGGTTTGGGTGCGATTATTTGTGTTAGGGGGATTCGTGGATATTGCATAAGGAACTCTTTCTCCAGCCATGGAAGGGAACATGCAATCAATTCGTCGCTCAGCACCGGTTGAGCAGGAGAATTCAATTACTGCACGATCAACTTCGAAGGCTTCACCTATGACACTTTGGTAATCGGGTGCACGTTGTACGGACTATGGTGAAATCCAGCCTTATTATTGCGGGAACTTGGTAACATAATGGATATGAAGTTCGCGAGGGAGAACAATGCTAGGCCGTCGGAACTTATATTAATATCAGACATGATCGGAAACTCGTCTGAAATTGTAATGAATACATTCCGTTGCGCAACGCACAGACTGTTATTATCATTGAATCGTAAAGGTACGACGAGACCGTAACTACAGTACCAGCGATTTCATGAATATTACACAACACCGGCCAACCGGACTCGCAAATGCAACTGCGCGTGCACAACAATTTATCCTTAGCGAGCTGAAAAATATTTCGTGCCGGCGTACAAATTTCCGCCGACGCTCTGTTTGTCTCCGCGATTTCCGCGAACGCAGAAACGCACGCGCCCTGATTAATCACCGCGTAATCTAGCGAAAAAAAGAACGCGTCCCGCGGATTTATGCTCAGACGCTTTTCGCACTGCGGCGAGACGCAGTTTCGTCGTTGGAATTCCTGTCCCGCGCTTAATCAGTATGTACCGCCACGGATCTTCCAAACGCGAGCAGAAACAGTTCTGACCGAAATGTGCTTCTGCGCTGCAAAACGCATCGCGAAAGTGTCTAACTACTCTACACGTGTGCGCTGGGTCAAGGCAATTTCGACATAAACCCGCAGCCACCTGGAAACGCTGCTGTTCGAAAGTCAAAATAGTGCGGCGGAATAACTGGGGATATCGAAGCTTCATTTATACAGGCTGCGCTTTTTTATTTGCGCAAGTGGAAATCGGAATAAAATGGTATTTGAGGTTCGGTTAGGAAGGCTTCGTTACAAAGATACGAACAAATTAAAGTGTAATAGATAACAGTGGGTTTTACTTCACAGTGTCTATCTGATAATTTCAAAATGTTTTAGCACGGGAATACAAGCTGAATATCGATGTTCTACGGCACTTATTGCAGCAGGAATTTCCTGATAATTTTGTTACGTCTCAGTAGCTGAGTTTTTAATTCGTTGTATTTATACGCGAATATTAATTATTTACGTCGATTCGCTTCTGTAAGGTAAACCTTATCTTTAAAGTTTTCCATAGGTAAACCAAGAGTTCTCGCGATCTCGGAAGCCATGGAAGTAAAAGCCCTCTACCTATTCCAATTCAATTGGTTTATAACTTTGTAACGAAGCGTTTCTAACCGAACTTTAAATGACATTTTTTTCTTATTTCCGCTTGTAGAATATGCTCTCGCAGTTTCGCCAGAAATCCCCGGGACACCCTGTATATAAAGCGTCAAATTTAACACGACACATATGCATCCCCTATCAATGCAGGATTCTAAAATACCAACATGGTGGAATATTTAAATTCTTTCCAAATTCAGATGAAGAATACGGAGCCACAAAAACAATTAAAATTGTTCTTACTCCTCCATTAGTTCGAAATCTATTCGTTCATGCATAACTGAATAATTATTCTGCAATATTTATAAATAAACTATTTGTATTTATTGTTTCACGTTAGAAACACGTTGCCGAAAGAAAATTACATATCCGTGCAAGAAGCGTATGAGTAGTTCAAAAGGTTTCGGAACGGTAATTCCATGGTTGAATCCTCCGAGTGCTTTAATTTACTTGATCGACCATCGTGATCTCTCGTGTTTGTTGAACGCGGAGTAGAGTTGCTTTTCTTCAGACCTCTCCGATAACTTCCCAATGTTTCTTTCTGTGGATGCTGTTATTTGTGGATGCTCGTACGTACACCGAGTTAGCAGCGGTTAGCTCTCGAAGTGCATGAACTCGCGTGTATGACCCCTTATCTCGAGTTCGAGAAAAATCAGTAACGCTTGCGGAAGCCAATGAGCAACGGGTTGAGGGTAACGAGGAAAGGATCGATTCTTGATACGTGGAAACAAGAAAGTCACGTGGATACTGGCATTCTGTGTATTACGCGTACGTTTTGCCCTCGAGTTTTGACCATTTGACTTACGACTCATTATACCCACGATGCTGCAAAGGCACGTGTTTAGTAGAAGTTATGTTGTATGCACAGGATCGTGCAATACTAGTCATTTTCGAAACCATGCCGGATCCGAATTAACATTTGCATGGATATAACAGGCGGAATTTAATTGTGGGGCAAAAGAAATAGCGTTGAACGATATATGACGTTTATTTGGTAATAACTTAGAAGGTAATGAACAGTTTGGTGTTTATGGACATTCGGGTGGGTCTTATGCAAAATGTAACAGTTATTACTGTAGGAAAAGGGTTGGAAGGAAACGAAGCTAGTATCGCTGAGCAGATAAGGATATACAGAATATTTGCGGATTTCGGCACGAAAGGAATCGTAAAACTGGGCATTTGAAAGGTTCCGATATATGATTTTGCATAAGAAAGATCTAGTGGTCCCTTATTATAATAGTAACAAAATAGAATTAGAATAGAATTAGAAATAGAATAGAACAAACAGAACTTTCGTGTTTTTAATATTGATCTTCCTAGTGTGCTGAGCATATTCAAGGTAGGCTGAAGTAAGTTAAAATATTTGGTATGTTAGATGTACATAAATCAGGAAGCATTTATACGTACAAACTGAACAATATCTATCCAGTATTGAGATGTTCATTAGGTGAAAAAAAGTAATGCGCGATTGGTACGGAAGTCGCGGTACAAGCAATGTATTACAAGGCTAATAATAAAAAACGATTGACCGGAGACAGGGATTGGTAGAACTATAGCAGTTGCAGAGTATATACATTAAGCGATAAATAACGAGCAATGAGATCGACGTGGAATAGGTGAAAGCATACGATGGATATATCTGCCGCGGAAGTTCTACGTACCCGAGTCGCAGTGAGAAAGTATCGAAGATCGATGCTTACTAGGTGAAGGCTCATAATCTATAATAGTCGCTGAAGGTTTATTTGCAACGCAAGTGAAATTATCTTGCGACCTCAATGGTTAGGAGGGTTAAAAATGTCTGTCTAGGGGAGGAAACTTAAAGAACAGTACAGCTCAGAGTTCTACAGTGCTTGTCTAAATTTTTCATCAGACATCTGCGATAAAATCGGCACACGGAAATATATGTCATCGAATTAGAAACAATTTGTTCTGATTTATGAGCGGCGCGATGCTTTTGTGTATTAATTCCATTCACTGTATTTCACTTGACATCCGCAATTTCGTGTATAACGAACACACCGATACGTGCCGCCCGCAGTGATACGCGCAAATATGCGGTTTTCATCTCATTATATGAAACATAATTTTCCCGCGATCATTCGATTCTAGGTACACATGTTTCTCGATCGAACTTGAACGAATTTTCGTTCGACGTTTCGCAGCGCATTGTCACGTAATTTCCGAGTGCCTCGAATGGGATATTACGCGGCGACAATATGGTCCGCGCGAATGTCAAGCGGAAGTATGAAGAGACAGGATTCCATTTCGAGGCCCTCCGACATTAACGGATATGCGCTGAAACAACCTCTTTGCTACCTTTTCACGGACGACAGTCGTGATTTATTTACTGTCACAAGAATTCTCACGTTCACGCCTACCCGGTGCCATTCAATCAACCTAATGACAATTATCCCGCGCGCGTTATGCGACACAGTATTTCAGCAACTTCGCGTCGCATCGACGAAAACGAAGTAATTATTTAAACCGACGCGGCCATAGAATCGCACGGTATTATTTTCCGCGAAACGTCATTATAAATAATATCCTTTCATTACAATAACGCCAACGTCATATCATGCGTCGCTTCAAATTTTCAATATCCCCGCACAAAACCCACGCTCGCTTTTCACGGAATATCGAAACAATCACGTCGGGGTTATATTACCCCTTGACAAAAAAAAATTTTCCAACCGCACGGAAGATCCGATCGGCATTTTATTCATGCGCCCAGCACCGGACGATTTCGCCAAAATATTCCTGTTCGCTCTCGCGAGACATTCAACCAATTTCGGTGCGAACACAATCACCCTTCACCAAAAAAAAAAAAAAAATTAACAACTTGACGAGAAATCCGACATGCACATTTTTCCACTCACTCCGGCAGTCGAGTAATTTCGTCGGCGTGACTTCGTCGGCCTGTTAATTTAGCGGGACCTCGGAACAATTTCACCGCGGTCAGATTTACCGGCGACGAAAAAAAAAAGTTGATGAGCCGCCCGCCGCGGGAGATCCGATCGGTATTTTTTCTCGCGCAATCGATGAGCGCAAACTTCGTCATTTTCCGCGGTGCCCGTCCTCGACCTGCCGAGAGAATATTGAAACATCAGTGGCATCCCTCGGGCATCCGGCTTGGTGGGCGTCAGACAAGGAAACGTCGAGTGGAAGGGGGTAAGAAAGGAACAGACAGAGGGAGAGAGAGAGAAAGTGAGGTGAGGGTGATTCCTTAGATTACCTTAATTCCGGAGGTCGCAGATGGGAATGTCGACGACGGAGAAAATGGAGGAAGGAAGGTAACGGATTGTCATTGCGCACCACGCGCGACTCACGACCTTGCTCTTTTCTCTCCCGGCTTCCCACGTTTCATTCCGATGCCACTGGCGGAATCTCGATGCCGCGTATCTTTTCTCAGTTGCGCTCGCTTTTTCAACCTCGCCACGCACCGCCTTTCACTGATTTCATTCGATGCCGGAGCTGATCGCCGTGGCCGTGAATTTCGTGGCGTGTCAACGACGGGAGCGTATCTATCGAGCGCTGCGTTTGATGAGGCGTCCGGAATATAACGGCGGAGCTTTAATTCCCGCGTGGACGCGGAACGGTGGATGAAAATTTAGTGTTCAGAGTAGAAATTTTATTTATAATGAATTTTATTTATTTGTAAGCTACTTGGAATGAATTTTATTTATTTGCAATCTATTTGCACTGAATTTTATTTATTTGTAATCTATTTGCAATGAATTTTATTTATTTGCAATCTATTTGTGATGAATTTTATTGATGCGTAATCTGCAATGAATTTTATTTATTTGCAATCTATTTGCAATGAATTTTATTGATTCGTAATCTGTTTGCAATGAATTTTATTTATTCGTAATCTATTTGCAACGAATTTTATTTATTTGCAAACTATTTGCAATGAATTTTATTAATTCGTAATCTGTTTGCAATGAATTTTATTTATTTGTAATCTATTTGCAATGAATTCTATTTATTCGTAATCTATTTGTAATGAACTTTATTTATTTGTAATTTATTTGAAATGAATTCTATTTAATTGTAATCTATTTGCAATGAATTTCATTGCTTCGTAATCTATTTGCAACGAATTTTATTTATTTGTAGTATATTTGTAATGATTTTTTTTATACTATTTACACTATTGTCACGGATCTGACTATGCATAGGTCAACACTTGCGCTCTGAGAAAATACTGTCCTTCGTCCGTTCGGACTCGGTCTTAAATATCCTACCGATGGATAAGAACGGAAAAATTGGTGGGAAGGGGTGGTGTTTGGCAACAAATTACCACCGGCAACATGCATCTACGCCACAAGACGTTTAGGATGAGACCGGCGCGGTGCCGTGTGAAGGGGGTTTGGAATATTGGAAAGATACGATCAGAGAGATACGAGATAGGATCATGGGATAGGGTGGAAATTTACAATCAATAATGGTTAGATTCGCTTTATTCGCAGGCTTTCGGCCGTGCGTCTATAAAGTCGTGTGTAAAAAGGGCGGTTGGGAGCTTGGAAAGTCTACTTTGATTGAAGTTATAGTCCGATCTCGTTCGTCCGATCTCTTCGCGCAATTTAATATTAGCGAAACTTTTATTACCTCGTGATTACGTCCATCGTCGGCACTATGTACATTGTCAAGAGATCGCCATAGAAGTGTCTCGCTTAAGGGCGTCATTTTAACGAGAGTCTGAAACTTCGCAGCGGATCAAAGTTCACAAAGACAGGCAGACGATGTTCGTTAAAAGTGTGGTAGGCATTCAACGAGGTATTAAAGAATGTCGTCCCGTTAGTTTTATTCACTGAAGTTTACATTCCTTTGTTCAAGGAAAGTCGTCTCCTGGCAGATTAATATCGAACAGATAAAGTTGGTGGAAGTATGTCTTCTGTCGGCTGACAAGCATTTTATTTAAATCGCACTACATATTTCTCGCCCTACGAATATCGAACAGAGGGAATTTTAAAGTTGCTTATCAGAATCATACATATATAGAAGAATATTTTTTATTGCATGAAGTTTGCGATACAAAATGTGCTGGTGTTAATCATAAATCATTAGTTATAAACGGTATATGATTTTCGGATAAGGGAAAGTGTTACATCATCAATACATGGAAGTAGATTATGGGGCGAGTGTGCGATCAGCCTTCTTGTAAATTATGTCGTATGTTCATATTGTTTTGTTGGGACGTAGAAAGAAACGGTTGATCGACATTGGATGGTCATTGTTTTCTCTTCGACGTAATCGCGGGCCTGTCTGGATACTGCTGGAACAAGGGATCATCGGGTTTTTCTTTCCAGATCAGATCCCGCAAAAAGCGCTACCCTTGTGTACTCTAAAAGTTACGCTAGACAAGGCCATCGCAATATTGACTGTAATGGGTCAGATCATATTTCATTTTCATTTGACGAGACGTGACGTCACGCCCCATAAAAAATATATGGCTTCGGGATATTAATGGGGCCATTAACGAGAACCAATATCACCACTTACAATGACATGAATTACGAAAGTAGCGTCGTTATATATATGGCCATTCAATTATCATATCAATGCGGTACATAATGGGTGATCGATCTATTTTGTAATAACCGGTAAACAACGCTGGAAAGTTCAGATGACCAAATAATTAAGGTCGTCCACGGACAATCTGCTTCGTCGGACAAACTAGTTGGTAATATTCGACAAGAAATGTATATAATGAATAATATTTAAAAGAATATTTATGAAGCAGATAATAAATAAGGGCTTGACTATGCTATCCTGTGTTTGGGTATTTTTAATTTTCGTAGGTCACCCTTTATCGACCTACGTGTCCTTTGTTAAAGTTGGTTCCCGGCTGATATAAGCGTTCATACGTGCACATGTCTATTACCGGTGTTTGATTAGTCATTACGCGACAGCCTTTCCACTTTGCAAAAGGGATCCGTTCAACACACCCACCCATGCGGTGGATTCTTCTATTCAAACAAAATCGTCCTACGCCCATACTGTCGCGACAGCTGCAGGCACCTATTAATATCTTCGTCCCTCCATTAAATACAGGTTTTCGTACTTCTTGCGCCTGTCCCAGCGCAATTAATTTTTCGCGATGCAATTACACAGGATTATCATTTCGCGCTTCGCCGCTAATTGAAATTTTGATCGATGCCCAGACAGAGCGGAGTGATGTAATGGTGCTTTTTGTTCGTCTTGCAGAGGAGGATGGTATGCAGGGGGCAGACTCAGATTATACAGACAACGCCTTGGAGAACCTTATGCGGGCAGCACAACAAAAGTGAGTAGACAATGTTTCTGATTGGACCACTCCCATTGTCCCATCCCGTCCCCTAACAATTCCCGTACGTTACTTTCGGTTCGAATAATTTCACGTCAGAATTTCCGCATGCGCTTTCGCAGGAGCGACGATTTGGCAGAACGCGGGATCGAAAAACGAACCGGAACAGTTTTGATTAATCGTTTCAATTAGTTTCCTTTACGCAGCACAATGTCGTACCGCTAAATCTTCAGCCTCACGTGATCGTCATCCCTCTTCCCAACTCTCCCCCTTCCCGTCGTCTTGCCTGTTCTCTTGCGTTTTAGCTTCTGCTCGCTTGTAATCGTAGCATGCCACGTAGTGAATCTCGAGTAGCTCGTAATTTTACTCAGCGCCGATATTCTCTTCCACGTCTGCCGCAGTGCATCGAAATCGTCGACTAATTTTCCTAAACGCAGAGCCAACCGATCGTCTCTCGCTAAGTGCATCTTGCCAGCTCTGAGTTGGAGTGTGTCAGTGTCTCTCCTGCATACCCGTGCCTGCGCCCACCTCGATGTCTCGATGTCTCGCAAAAAGGCATTCACTCGATACCCCTAATCTCGAGTAGACGTTCCTCGTTGATCTATTTGTTTAGGCGGGCCTGCATAAGACGCGGGGGTAATTGCGATCACCGGCCGAAGGATTGCTGCTACAGCTCTAGCTGCCGATGCAACCTCTGGGGATCAAACTGTCAGTGTCAGCGGATGGGCCTATTCCAGAAGTGGGGCTAATTCGAGGCGCATCGTCCGCCAACAACGTCAAGCCCTTTCGCTCCAACCGTCAAATACCGCCCTTTTCGTTCCCGCACGCCTCTCGTGCACGAATCCTCAGATCCTACAAACGCCAGTCCCACCGCTCACGACTCTACCTCTTTTACGTTCTATTGTCCTGCACGTTTCTAGCATTGCTGCCCATCCGTCGCGGTTCTTCGTCTTGGCTCTTTCTTCCGCGCTGATGCTCCTACGGCATTGAGCACGAATGACTCGTCCTTATTTAAATGTTCAGTTCGATGTTGACTGTGTGCGTTGGGTTCGTGTTCAGATACGTTGCAGCGTGACAATAGCGTATTTTTTTGATCAGTTGGAGGAATGATTGTGGTTTCTTGGTTGATCGAAGATGCGAGGTCTTCTTGACGTTGTTCTTAGTACCAAAGTGCTGAACCAGTGAGATGCAACCGCGCGCCCGGTTAATTTTCTATCGGTCTTCCTCCTTTGCGCGACACATAATGATTTCCCGTGCGTGCCAACGTTCGTCCTACAACTACCTCTCTCACGTGTGATACACGAGGGATCGTTTTCTACCGTGAGTCCAGCATCCTTCACCCATCTTTATGCCTTTTCTCTGACGCCCCGCCAATTAAAGCCTGACCTTGCGCAATTCTCATCGGCGAGCTCGACACTTCCTGCCACTTGGAATTCCGCGAGGATTCATCATCTCACAGCATTTCCAATCGTGGCCTTCGATTCGTCCTTTATCCGCCAGTCGCTCGCTGGCAATCGCCCTCTTTCCGTTTCCACTTACACCCCCCCCCCCCCCCCCCCCCCATCCGACACCTTCGACCTTAAATTCTTCATCCTCCGCACCCGACTTTTTCCTCAACAGTTCTAACAGTCGCTCTTTCTCTCTCGCCCGTCGGGGGAGAACAAAAGGTCCACACGGAATCAATGCAAGGTGGAAGGTCCTGTCGTCCGCTGCATTCGAAGATCCCCCGTTTCGCGTCGGCTCATCGTTCAAGCTCGTCGACCGCTGTTTCATCCCTCTCGAATCGACGAACTCGCACTCGAAACCTACAGCGCCGATTAAATTGCACGTCGTGATCGATCGTCGAACGGAACGTGTGGCACTCGGTATAACACGAAGAGTCAACTTCATTACCTGCTCTGGTGAGCGTTCTCGAGAACGTTCGCACAAACAACAGCTCGGCATCGTTCGCCAAGTCGAGTTGTGGCAAACACCATTGAGCGCGTTTCTTTCTCAATGAGCAGGGGCATTGAGCGGAGAATCGTCCGAACTAACAAACATTGTCCAACCGCCAGTGTCCGGATGACGTCGGATACTACCGAAATTGTCGCCTTGTTTCGGCATTGTCTTGCAGATAACGAACACGACGTTTCGCACGACGGTCGATGCGAGAAATGTGTCCGCGTTGTCAACGGAAATGGTCAACTGTATGGAATCAGGCCTTACTAGTTTAGGACATGATTATCCGCATGCCTCGGAGAAATGCAGTCTCTTTGAGAACTATTGGAACGCGTAAATTAATCCGAAGTCGAAGAGAGCGGGGATCCCTGCGTATTTCACGGAAAGTAGGAATCCCTGCTGTCTGGTTGATGATTCATACGGCCACTTTCTCTGAGCAGATTGCCAGTATCCCTTAGCTGCGACTGTCGCAGATGGCCCATGATGGACGCCATTTGAACTAAATTACAAAAGTCACCGAGACGAGCGCATTTCGAGACTCGCGAGTGTTCGGAGCATTTCGAGAGGTGAAAAACCTTATGATCTATCTTTAATGCATGTGGGTCAACACGGTAGATGTTTCGATTACGGCAAGACCTAGATCTGCTACTTGCCGGTACGTAACAAGTTTTACCAAATATCAACGTTATGTGTGTGTAATGGCGGCGACGATTAACAGCATTAAACTGTACGTGGATACATGTTTCAACAAATTAAAAATCGTAAAAAAAAATGAAATTATATCAGAGCATTGATCTTATCCTTATTACATCTTTAAACTAAACGTACTTACATGTATGCATACAAATTATTCAAGGTATTAATGAGATACATACAATAATGAATGTTATGCATTGTATCAGAAGGTGGATGTACACGTACCGATGTATTATGAAAATATAATATATATATTATATATGTATATGAAGCATTTTTACGAACCTTCCCCCTTCCCTCCCGACATTCATTCCCACCAATCAGTATGCACAGAAGTGTGGAGATCTTCGTTACCCTGCCCCGCAAAAATGACGCAACGTTTGCGCAATTCGTCTCACAGATCGCAGAATTAACGAGCCAATTAGCGTTTCACCGATGGCAGAAATTTACGAACATGGCGTGCAGCGAGGCATTATAAGTCACACCGCGGTCTCTCGGCACGAAAATCAAGCGTGCCACGAGATCGAGGTTCCTGTCCAGTTCCGACAGGACGAGTCACGACGCTTAAACGTCGAGCCTGGAAGAAGACATCGTCTTAAATCTACGAGGACCTGGCCTGCAGCCGACCCCAAGCTCGCTCGCCGGTTCGATCGGGTCGAGTAACTGGATCTCGGATGTGCATTTAACTGCCCATCCTCCTCTTTCTTTCTCGCACGACTCATTCTGCATTCCCCAGCTGTACTTCTTCATTCCTGCCTCTGTTCGTCTTTCACTTTCTCGCAGCATCTTCCTGGCACGGTCGCACTTCTGTCGAAACTTCGTAGATTCCTCTCTTGTCTTCGTCTGGTTCCGTCCGCTTCTCTCGGAGGGTTGCGCGGGAGAAATCGGGATCGATGGAGATGAAATCACGAGAAGCGATCCTGACGGATCTCGTAGTGGTCTCGATCTTCGGCCGGGATTAGATCAGTTGCGGAAGATGAGGGGAGGAAAGGGATGGTTAAACGAGTTAACCCCGTAGAACCGCAACGCGACCTTCGTATCCCGAGTCCGAGTTCGAGCACGGTCGCTGTCGTAAATAACCTCAACGTGCTAATGGAACGGGTGGATCGGATCTATGTGATTCTGTAAATTCGATCTGAACTGTTCTTGGCCCGTGCAAACCGTACGTCGTTTATGAGAAAATGCGAGTCCAGCACATTATTAGCATGTTTACATAAAGTACGCTTTTAGCTGATTTTGAATTTAATTTGACGTATGGTTATGATACGTTCGTGTGCGTCACGATAAATCAAGAGGGCAACGATGTTATTGAATAAGTTACACGGTCGAATACGGTCGAAGACTTTTCATTCAATCGTCAAGTTTTATCTGATTTTTCATTTAATTTAGTGTATGGTTATGACACCTTCATGTGCGTCACAATAAATCAAGAATGCAACGATTTTATTGGATAAGTTACACGGTCGAATACAGTCGAAGACTTTTCATTCAGTCGTCAAGTTGCATAATTGAGTTTTCTGGAACTGAATGCGTGCTATTATTATGTTCTGTGATCTTTACAACGTGTCTGTAATTCAGAATTCTACTAAAGAGTTATTATTCTTTAACTTGTGACACATTAAAATGTTTTCTGTCAATCTATGCGTTTGCAAGAGATTAATTTCATCAGAGTTCGCTTATATTGCCCTAGGATCGTTGAATCTTCAATCTTATTTGTCGCATTAGTCGGCTCTACTAACTTTTGGCCTACTTCAGTCACATCGGTGTGACGACAGAACAACTTTCGGTTGCGTGCGTCAGTGGCGATGATAATCACGTTGATGAGCGTCTATATTTCAATGGGCCGAGAAGCAATTTTCAGCGGGGCCGTTCGTGCGGCTTATTAATTGCCCGTAAGGTCAATTGGTTTTCCAGGTCGTGTTACGAGGTACAATTGCCGCGGCTCCATCTAATTCGCTTATAAAAAATAGCGCATCGTCACAGACACACATTACAATATCACCGACAGAACATGTGCCTGCCTCTAATTTCAACAGGCCAATGTCAAACATTACTTTACCTGAACCATGAACTTATCACGCACGATGCGGAATTATTAAATTCCCTTGCTCGACAATTCGACGTTGCAAACTGACAACCTTGAATTTTGCCAACACACTAGAATGGATTTCATTATTTAATACTCAGTGCAATCACATTACATGAGTCGCTGCATCGCGTTGCAACGAAAACTTTGTTTGCCGCCAATGTGCACAGTCAGCAGTCAATGTGTTAAGTCGCCATCGATGCATTTAGTTACGATTGCGCAGCGTTGTCCAGAAAATTACGCCTAGCCTCAGAACGGGGACAGGCTCGGTGGCATGAATCAAGCGACGTACACCCAGGTTTCTATATATTCGAGCTGTGACATCATTGAGCGCACGCCCCAATAACACATCAAAAGCGGGTGTACATAAATAGAAAACGCAGGTAGACGGCGTCTCGCCATGTCCGTAGCTGCAAATAGACGCATTCAACTCTGCCTCAGACCTACGTCGCACAGCTCCAGGCGTCTTCACAAGAAAAGAACGCTCTACCTACAAAGCTTTATGCACAAGTTTGGCCCGACCAAAATTACGCAATACTACTGGACCGACAGACAGTGAACATTGTTTTCCGCGTTCTACACCCGGAACCACATTTAACAAGCAAGTACTCCGCAATAACTACACTGCATACCGAAAAATGTTTCGCACGCTTCGAACATAATGAACCACCTACAGCCTGCGCGATCTGCCAAACTATCTTCCTCATTCCCCTCCATTCATCTCCTCCGACGCCGTGCATCGCCGTGGTAACGAAATGTCCATCTTCGGTCCGCAATTTATCTCCGCCGCGAAAGACGAACGAGGCTTGTGCAACGAATGCACGTGCGCCGGAAAAATGTTGTGTAAGAATATACAATATATATTCTACTTCTGAAATTTTGTAACAATATCTTTTATATTTTATATAATCTAAATATAAAAATTTACATTATTTATTATTAAATATTTCAGTTCACTAAAATTGTATTTAATATGTTCTAAGTTTGAAAAAAATAAAATTTAAAAGTTTCCTTAAAAAATGTTCTTTATAAAGCAATTCATAGAAGCGTGAATATCAAATCGGCCCTGGCAGTCTTCGCGCGTACCGCGTAGATGGGCCTGGCAGTAGAAGGGTTAAGACTACTGTAGGGTCTCAAATACTGATCTATGATCCTTGATTATTATATTGATGTATCATAGGTGACGAGTTTGTTGAATTGTGTTATTTGGTTGCGTAGTAGTCAGTTGACGACGAAACGTAAAGACGACAAGACGTTAAGGCGAAACGGTGGAAAGACGAAAAGGCGAAACGATAAAACGACGAAAAATTAGGAAATAAAACTAAAGTGCTTCGATTGTGTTATTATTGTTTATAAATACTATACTCTCTAGTTTCACATGTTTAAATCCTATACTACTAAGAGCCGCCGCCACTTGACCAGACGTATGCGACGCCCAGTTAACTGCTAAGATGATGAAAGATTAGGAAATAAGACTAAAGTGCTTTGATTGTGTTATTATTGTTTATAAATACTATACTCCCTAATTTCACGTGTTTAAATTCTACACTACTAAGGGCCGCCGCCGCTTGACCAGACGTATGCGACGCCCAGCTAACAGCTAAGACGACGAAACATTAGGAAATAAGACTAAAGTGCTTTGATTGTATTATTATTGTTTATAAATATTATACTCTCTAGTTTCACGTGTTTAAATTCTACACTACTAAGGACCCCCGTCGCTTGACCAAACTAACGAAAAATGCAATATGCAAGGTCATTACAGTTGTCAGTCGTCGATTACGAAACGTACTCGCGAACGATGCAGAACGGGATGAACGGGCGGAGCGAAGAAAAGCGAATTGACTGAGTGCGGGGGTTGGGTGGAGGGCGAAGAAGAGCGGGAGGACGCAGGAAAGACGGCGATCACTGTCAGAGAGTTCGACGACACCGCGCCGGAAGGATCCACAATCCGTGGATCATGTTCTGCACGAGTCGGTTCAACGAACCTCTCTCTTTTTCTCTTTCCCTCCTTTGAGACTCGATCTCCCGCGGCGCAGGACTATCTTTTTCGGCGTCCGGTCTCAAGGTAGCGAGGAAGGGTCAGGGAGAAGGGTCGCGAGGCAGATAAGACGCCGGTGAGAGGGTACGACAAGGTAACTTATCGTTCGCCGGCCGATTACGTCCACCTCGAGGCCCACGTTCTGAGTGGTCACGTGCAAAACGCTCCGCTGAATATCTTGCCCGCGGAGTACTCACGATACGTCGCGAGCGACGAACGGTTCATCGCTGCACAACAGAACAATGTACGTGACTTGGATGACTGTATGTGAATAGTTTCGAGCAGCGCTTCTTAAACCGTTCAAATTGGCAAACCGGCTTTCAGGCGGTCCGGCTGATTGATAGACTGCGTGTCTGTCAACCTAGTGCCCAGTTGGAAATCGGCAGCGATGATTTGCACATGAACATGTCAATGTATGCTGGTGAAACTTCGCGGGAGAAAGAGGAAAGATGTCTTGCGGTGTATGGTTGGTAGTTTCTGAAATTTCACTGTGGATGGTAATAGACTGTGGACCACTACTCCGAATAGCACTGGTTTAAAGGACAAGTTGAGATGCTGTGTTGAAGGAAGAGAGTTTGGAGCAGATTTTAGGCTGGATGGAGATTAAGATAAAATTAGAAAAGAATACGTATTTGATGGCATTACGAAATTCCGAGGACAGTGCTCGACGGCTGTGGAAAAGTGTCGGATTAAGTGAAAGTGAGCATTTGTCAAACCGCAAATGACATCGCCTAGACCCTACCAAACGACGGCAACTGTCAGCACTCGTTTTTGTCGCCAGTCATTCGCAGCTGCCGTGAGCGACGAGAGAACTCGAAATCGCATTAAGTGGGCACCGATTCTCAATGAGCATTCCAGTTGCAAGGACATGAAAGAGTCGGCAGTCGCGGCGCGAGCCAGTAACGTTTTTTACGGACGAGCCATCTCCCGTTAAACAAAAGAACGGTGTTTCTGCTAACCGAATGAATAGTCCTGCGGCGACGAAGTGTTTTTGCTCGGAAGCGGCACTTGAGAAATTGCGCTTTTACCGGCGGGCAATTTAATTACGCGCCTTTGTTCGACGACATCGTTGTGATTTTCTTTTATCCGCGCGAATAATCTCGACCTTTCGGGTTCGCTGACCCGCGGGACGAACCCAGGCACGGCGGTTCTTCACGAAGATAACGAACCGCGACATCTACGAAACATTCCGGCCTCGCAGTGTGCGTACGTAATGAGGTTTCAGCTAATCAGCCGAGACAAGTCGGCGGGCTCGAAAAACTGTAACGCAGAGAGTAGAGCGCAAGGGACAAAGAGACGCGGAGGAAGCCGTGAAAATACGGACTGCCACGAAACCGGGAAAAAGATCGCGCAGATCTCTCGCACGACCTCAGACACGACTCCCACGGGAAATCGAAGAACTCGTTAAGGAGAACTTTCTACCGGCTCGGATGGATAAAGCAAAACGCGCGAGCGATCTAAAACGGGCTTACCTGTTATAGCGTAACTACTGGCCGTAACGGGAACGTCGCGAGTGCGCTCACACTCGCGAGCTGCATGCATATGCGGAGCGGGTAACGCAAGCGAAAAACCGTAAGCATTAGTGGGGAGCATCGGCGATTTGCATATGGGTCGGACTAATTATGTGCCATTAAAAGTATAACAGTAACCGACGGGAAAATAGTAACGGGCCTGATAATCCCGATACTAACGGTGCATATGTATTAATATAATTGGTAAATAACAAATACAGGTGCTTCGTCACTTAGAAATGAGGTTATATCCAGAAAAACGTTTAATATCTACGTACAGTTAACTTACGGGCTACAATGACTTAGCTTTATCCGGCTTAAACGTGCATGGAAAAAACATCGGCCTGTAGTTGGGTAGAATTATCTGAGGTGAAGCCCGCTCGATTAGTATTGTACCGTATATTAGCAGCCTAAGAAAATCTAGATTAACCGTTTTGTTATAACTTCGATGTCAGCGCACAGTTAATTGTGCGCCCAAATTTGATTACAGCATTTTCCAACATTGCAATCGCATTAAATAAGCGCTACCATGTCGCACGGCATTATCTAATACGGATTTTAAAAAGACCCCTTACACTCAAACGGTTGAAAATGCGGAAGACAGTTTCTACTGAGTGTATATAGCTGTTACATTACTGTAAACGGTCCGGCTCTACGCTGTAGTTCACAGTTACTCACCATCAACTGTTTATACGTTGAATTAAATTGCAACTTCAGTCGTGTTCGGTTACATTGTTCGTAATAACAGTAATTACAACACGTAACCTTTAATTGCCGTCACAGACGAACATGAAAATAACTCAGACAGTCTATACGAGCAACTTTGTGGACGAACTATTTACAAGCTGAATTAGACTGCAACTTCAGGCGTGTTTGGTTACATTGTTAGTAGTAACAGTAATTACAGCACGTAACCATTAATGGCCGCCACAGCACCTCTTGAAATACGTTACGTACGCACTGCCGTATAACAGGAATGCAAAATCAAATCAGTCTCCCGCAACCTTGAGGTAATTCTCTCGACGGGGTAAGGGGTCGAAGACAGGTTTTAAGCGATCTCGCGTGATTTGCATGGAAATCGCAAACGCTTCACCGTTAGCCCTTTTTCTTCGTACGAGTTCTAGCCGAAGCGAGAGACGAGGTACGAGACGATCGAATATCCTGTTACGTATCATTCGTCTTTCGTATCATCGGCTGGCGGCGGTCCTTCCGCGTGGTACGGTCATCGATCTAACGGGCAAGCATTTATTGTATGCACAGTGGAAATCGAATACAGTGGGATCGGTTAGAACGGGAGATGGGCTGCAGGGAAGCAAGCTGACGGTCCTTTAAGTGTCGATACTTCCAATTTTCAGTGTACAACGCGATCAGTACTACTGTCGGAAAATTATACCCAACAGTACCTAAGATCTCTACGGCGAGAAACGTTATAAGTTCTTTAACACGTTGCCATGTGTATTTTGCTGTAATAGAACGGCGGTGCTATGAAATACTACGGCGTTTGACTGAATTATGCAAAACGTAAATAATGCGCAGGTATTGGAGACCAAAGAATCGCATCACTATTCTAATAATAACTGCATTTATAAAATAATTATTGCTACCCATTGCGAATATTTTGGATCTTCAGAGAAATCTCTTGCGCCGGTCACCAATGACCATCACGGCAGTCAAAGTATTAAACAGCGTTACATATGATTTTGTACACATGCTACAGCGTAACAATTCCATGGTAATCGACTGTATCAGATGCAAAACTACTACGTCTCTCCCGGTTTATTACTTCATTGCATTTGATTCGCTGCGCTTCGAAGAACCAGGAAAAGCCCTACCAACACGGTGACTGCCACGGTGCAAAAGATTTTACTAAAAATGCAAAAAATTTGCAATGAAGCCTATTTGTAATCTTGTAAAAGCAATTGATATTGGAACGGTGCTTCAATACTTTGGCTTCTAACAACTCTGCGTTACCTTCATTTTGCACGATTTAATTATATTCTGCAGTATTTTATCGCACCCCGGTTCTAACATAGGAAAACACGCTTGGCAGTCAACGTGTTAATTGAAAATGCGACCCGACAAAACTTGCTTCGATTTTTCAAGTTACAATGTGAAAAAAGTTTGTAACTGAATATCTCGCAATATGACTGAATTAGCCGATGTCCCTCTAGAAACCCCGCGTCTCGCTGATGGCATCCCGACCATCGACGCTTCGAATTGACGACCTCCCCGCACTTCGCCCGGGAGTGCGAAATGATAATGGGGGTCCTTTAACGGTCGAGTGGTTTTAAGATCAGCCTTCGACGATCGTAAAGCGGTCGACTATTTGAGATAACGCCGCTGTACACCTACGTCGGGCATCCGCGGAGACAATGGCAATGTCCTTTCTGCTGCACTCCCCCCCGGCGTTGTCTTCTTCTCTCTTTTTCGCTCGCCGTAATGCCTATCCACATGCGGTGCCGTGCATTACGCAGCTGATGTCTCGGCGTTCCGTTGCGTAAGTAAGATTACTATGCGAGCCTGCAACCCGTAACCTTGAGAGACGTCGACGAGCCACTGGCCTCCCTCTATCAACCCACTGACGTCAGTTTCATGGCCGAACTTTGTCCGGGCTCGCTGAACCTTTCCACTTAATGCGAGCCCACGCGAAAGGGCCGAGCGAAGGATGTGGAGAAGACGGGATACGTTGGAGAGTGTGACACGAGATGTTCCTGGGTATAAGTGACCGTTTACTGTGTCTGAAGTTGCACACGCTGTGGTTCCATAAAATCAACACTGCGAAAGCACGTTCAGACGTAGCGCAAATGAGGGGCTTAAGGGCTGCAAGAATTCGCTGGTTCGATGCAATTAAGTGTGTTGCATGTCGTATTTGCGGAGTGGGATTCTGGGTTTGGACGGATGTAAATGTATGAGCGAGACAATGATGAGCGAAGGATTGCCTGGGATCTTCGATTGTTAGGGCGCTGTCATAGGTAACCTGGGACTCTGTTGTGTGGTTGTATAGATACGCAATTTGTGATAGATCAGTGTAAAAAGCGAAGTACGAGTGAATAGAGAAAAAGTTCTTCTTTAACACGTTGACTGCCAAGCGTATTTTGCTATGTTAGAACCGCGATGCGATGAAATACTGCAGAGTATGATTAAAACGTGTCAAAATGAAGGCAACGCAAAGTTGTTAGAAACCAAAGTATTGAAGCATAATTTCAATATCAATTCCTTTTACAAGATTGCAAATAGGCACGGTGGCAAATTTTTTTGCATTTATAGTAAAATCTTTTGCGCCAGTTACCGGTGACCACTGTGGCAGTAAAAGTGTTAATAAACTTTATTCCACACGTCACTTCTTCAATAAATATTGTTACGCCAGAAATATTAAGAACCTCCTATATAGAGGTTTGTAGAGCTAACTTTGCCGGACGTATGAAATATGCCAGTCATAGATATGCCCGCTTGATATGACACGCTAATATTCATTATCAGGAAAATATTCGGATAATGTGTAACGGATAGCTGTATCTTCGACGAGTGGAGCGATCCAGAACCGCCGTGGGAATTTGCGTGGTTGCACGGAACACGATTGCATCGACGCTTATGCGGCTGAGCAAACGAGTCCTGTCACTCCTGATGCTAACAGGAACTCGTATCAGCTCCGGTGTCTACAGCATGCCGGCCGCTACTTTAATGCGTGTCAATACCGATAAACGGAATATCGCGAGATATTACGATTTCCAGTTCTAGGATTTGCACGGATGACTACTTGTCAAGTGGGTTTCTGCTGAGGCATGCCGACCGGGGCGTTATGAAATAATTTGCACGCATGCCTACATCCGAGACATCGCGTCAAATGAAGAAATTGCTAAAAGCTAATAGAGCAATATATTTCGACGTAGAAACGTGTAATGTATGATCCAGGTTTTCTCTTTTGTATAGAGATTAACGGCAAGTGCCAAGTAGCACTCACACCTAAGATGCGGCGTAAGTTCCTTTATGTCGGTGGTTCGGGTTTATCGGTTGTCCGTTGGTTTAGTTTGATTAACATTAATGAAATCTAAACGCGTACTTGCTGCACGAAATAACATAGTTTGTTTAGTGTAACTACACAGATGCAAGTTTATGACCCGAAGCGCTATGCGCTGGGCGGAAATCATAATTCCAGCAGAATACGGCGTCGCGTTCTAACACCCGTGTGATAACGTGATAAACAGGAGTTATTATAATTAACTAAAAATGAGCCGGCCGCGCTGCAGGCTGACTGATTCCTGTAATGTGCAGATAGTGGATATGCTGGGCTGTGCGACGCACTAATTGCTTTAGCGACGACGCCACGTTGGTTCCGTTATTAATGACGACCTGTCAATTTCCATCTGTATATACTGCGATAATTTCAGTAATCGCGTCTCAAGATGGAACGGAAATTCTTCTATACATGCACGGCGATAGCATAATGAAACGAAATACGGGGGAATACGCTGACGTTAAGAAACATTTAAGGAATTGGATGACTAATCGTTCCGACGACAATGAGGTAAGGTGCCGCCGGACGTTGCGGGTATCTCTGACCTCGCTGAATTAATTGCAACATATCGTGAATTGGATTACCGCACGCAATGACGCGTCACGGGTATGATTCAAAGGATTCAAATAAACTCGCCGTGATCATTAATTCAACGAGACCCTCACGCGGACAGTAGGCTGCGTCTTCTCTGACGCTGTTTTCTTGAATGCATAAATATTTATGCAACTGGTCTTTTCAGTGTCTGAATATGTTGCACAACGGCATATCGATGTACAACACAAATTTTCCATCGCTGCTTGGCCTAATCACTTCTCGGTGCACCAGCTCATATTCTTCATTGCCGTGACTCCGTTCGCGTATTGAGACGAACGTCTAGGACGGAGCCTTCTGCGTTGCAGCCTTCTGTAAATATAAACGGACGTCACCCATGCCGGAGAAACCGCCGATAGTTTCTAATTAGACCTTGGACGTCGCGCGTTTAACACATGTTCTCTATTTGCACTTTGAATCGTCAGTTTGTTCGTAAAACCTCGTTCTCGGGAATTCGCCGTTATCAGAAGCAGCATCGCTTTTCCTTACTGATAACGACAATACGGGGCCAATGGGCAAGGACGTTATTCGGCGACGAAATTCCATTTGCTGCATAATCGTCGAACCGTCGTATCGCGGAATGAGACGTTTGTCACCTGTTCCAACATTGCGAACGGATGAACGATAACCCGGCATGCGTGTACGGTGCTGAACGGTGTTACGAGAAATTCATATCGAACGCAAACCGATACGCCTCCCGTTATGTCTCCTGCACCTGTCATTATCTTTCGGGTGACAGATATGTGTGACGCAATTAGCATTTTTTCGAACAGTTAGTTTTATGCATTTTATCCATCTCCATGGACGAATTTAGGTAGTCGTTAACACTGCGCGCCAGTAGCTGCTGCATATTTTAGTAATTAACGATCCATTTGTCAGATGCGTGCATTATGAAAATCCGACAAAAGCCGTACCGTGCTTGACGCTTTTGTAGCATTATAATGGACGTGTCAAAAGCAGTCGTCTGCCGTTTGCGGATCGTCGGAATCACTGTCGATTATTCGCGTTATACGCTTATTTCGCTAAGCTTGATTTACAGCGCGTCGAGTATATTATTTGCCTCGGCCATTTATGGTGCGCCTGAAAATTGACCGGTGGAAGCTGTAACGATGACAGGCCCACACGCTGCCCGACGATGGATCGGCGAAACTATAAACAGTGTACCGTCTAAATCGCTTGGCTTGTCGTTAGACGTGTCGGTAACGGTTGCATCGCGCCAACATAAACCCTGACTACACGGCAATAGAATGGCACCGAAGAAAAAGAGGAATAGCACCGCCGCGGCAGGAGTGAGGGGGAGTAAGGAAAGATTGACAGGACATCTCTAGTGGAGGACACGCTAAAGTTGGCGAAGTTACGCCTCGGGGCTCTCGAAAGGGGGGAAGGAGAAGGAGAAGCGGTTGAAGCGCGAAAGAGAAGCGCAAGGTAACGTTATTACGAGCGCACGAGAGGGAAGATGGAGACAACAAGGATGATGGCTTGAAGAAAACAAGCGAGACGACGAGTATCGTGTAGAACGGAACGAGTCGTCGAGCGTGGTACGAGCGTAAGCGACGGAAAGGAGAACGGCGAGAAGGATGGAAAAGAGGGAAGGAGCGAGCGAGAGACGTGGGGAGTGCCAGAGCGAGTGGTTGCGAGTGGAAGCGAGTGGAAGAGAGTGGAAGCGAGTGGAAGCGAGTGGAAGCGAGTGGAAGCGAGGCGCACAACTCGAAGCCGTAGCGGCCGAGGAGAGGAGCATTCGAGTAGACTCGGTCGCGCCGGTTGCCTCAGTATGCCGCGCAACGCGCAGGCTCGCGTACACGCATTGTCTCTGTTTCTCTGTCCCTTTCCGCCGCGAGTTTCGCGTCTCCTTTCCTCCACCCACCGCTTACGGCCTCTCGCGCCCCGTGCTCTCTCGCGTCAGCGGCCAGTACGCAGGTACAAACATCCCGCGGCTCGCTTTTTTCCGCATTCCCTGCGCGTGTCCGCCTCCTCACCGACGGCAATTTTTTCCTCATCGTTATGACGGAGAACGGCAGCCAGGGCACGAAATTCAGGAAACGGCGAAACGTCTGTCGGCTCGGCCGCAAGTAGTCCCGAAGTGTGAACTGCCCCTCGGGAGTCATCGCGCTTTTGAATCCGATGTGTGTTGTTTCACGACGGCAGCTCCGTACGTACGTGTATCGTTATCAGTGAGGCGATCGACCGACGTTCAGGTTGACGTGTGTTTTCCGCCGGGGTGTGACACAGTGACACGGTACTCCCGACGGCGGAGCTAGTCGAGACACGTATATAGGGAATGGAAGGGTGAGGGTAAAACTGGGTGCCAAGGGGCGGGGTGCCGAGGAAGAGTGGAAAAAGTCGACGGAATCCGTGTAATTTGAAATCGCAGAGCGAAGTGCGGCGAGGATAAAGTGTGAGTCAAGACGGTGTGTAATAGGCGGCGAGGGCAATGAGAGTCGGTCGGCTGTGTTACGAAACTCCGAGGCGCCGAGGAAGGAACGTGGCACGAAATGAACCGAACGTATGCCCGCGCGATCGATAACTATAGTACCTTGATAAATACCGAACGGCCGCTCGCGCTACCAGCACGAAGCATGAACCTAACTTGAACGGGGTCCCTGAGAGCGAGCGCTCCAAACGGAACGGAGCGTAAAAGTGTGGCAGCGCACCGAAACCTGTTTCGTCGAATTGTTCGAAAGCGAAAACTCGAGAGTTCGATAGGTCGAACGACGTACGAGGTCTCGCGATGAAGGGTCCAGAGTCGTGCAGGAAGTGAACCGACTCGGAGAGCGTGCGCGCGCGCGCGCCATCTTGACGGTTTCTCGGAGCGCGCGATGACAGGTGGTGGACGCGATCGACGTTGATCGAGGGACCGCGAGCGATCGGATCCTACGATCGATGCCGCTCGATCGTGCGTGGGCCCACTTTTGCCTTAGTGTGCGTTAAAGGAGACGGTGCTCCCGGAAGATCGCCAACCGGCCGGCTAGAAGCCCGAGAAGAAAGGAGAGGACGATCGTGGAGAACGAGAAAGTACCGGGGGACAGAAGGAACGACGGAGACAGACGGAGCGTAAGGAGTAAGAGTCGAAGGACGAAGAGAGGCAGCGAAGAGGAGAATCGCTTTTATTTTTAGCAACGTGCCGCTTCGCGCATCGCAAAAACCGGTTTGCCAGGAGAGACTGCGTTCGCGAGGCACGAGGTGGAGGCACGTCTCTTTATATACGTATATACGCGTGTATATGCGACGTGCAACAACGTGTACGGAGCCGCGAGAAGAAGGCTTTTAGCCGGTTAGGGTAGCAGAGGCACGAGTAAAGAGTACTCAGGGAGTTCCCTTTACGTTCCTACGCTACGTTCCACTCCTCACGGCATGGGCGAGGGAAAGAGAAGAGGAGAATAGAAGCGAGAACGGGAAAAGAGACGAGGCCGAAGGACGCAACGACACGCGATTCGAAACGCGTGGAATTCGCCTAAGCCCGATACACTCCCTTCTCTCCCACCTCGCGGTATCGATTGCGCGTGCATACACGCGCCGGTCTACGTTGCCGCGCGAACTATACTACGTGGACGTTGCGAGTACGATGTTCGATTATCGACCGTCTCGACGACGTCGCACGACGACGCGACGGCGATATTAGGAGGGCACCCGAACCGGTTCCCATCGATATCGACGACTTGCGGCGACGTCCGTTAAAGAAATTCCAAACTCTACCCGGGCTCGACAAAGTTACACTCCGAATGCAAGTAGGAGTCCGCACACCGAGGGTCCCACGTCAAACGCATCCGCTCAGCCCATACGAAGTAGTGTTCCCAAAATGACAGGGTCGTCAAATTCCTAAGTGTAAATCGTACAACTTTAGATATTCTCTACACACGATCGACAAGGCTCCTCATCAGTGAGTTGACAAGTGTTCCGTGCTCATCGACATTGCGATTCGTCCCGTTGGCCAGGTTCCAACGACGTCAGTGTTCACAAAAAAGAGCAACGATCGTGGCGGCATATATATGAACGGCATGAAGCATGGCAACCGATTCGAACAACCGTCAGGGCGTAAGGGCAGTCGCGACGACGACTACCGATCCCCAACGAAACGAAAAGCGCGCCGTCGCTGCGCGTGGTGCAGCTGGTGCATTGGCACTTGGCGTACTCGCGGTGGTCCTCCAATCGGCAGCCACCGCAACTCCCACCTGGGGCTACTTCACCAATCCTGACGGTGAGTTTCGGATACCTCGAACCGTTCCTTCGTTTCAATTCTGTGCGCGCGAGGATGATTCATTTTTTCCTTCTACATCCTTCTTTTGCGATGCAAACGTGCCGGTAATGCGTGATGGATGATAGCTGCATTCCACGAATGATCGAGCATACGCTGCGTGGGTGTGTGCATATTGTGCACAGCGTGCGGATTTTTCTTTACCGGTTTTAGGTGGTTAGCAGAGAATAGACAATGGCGATGGTGAGATGTATGATTCATATTAGATGCTCGTGGTATTGGGGTATGGGATGTTTGCGAAATAGGTGATCTGGAGTTGATAGTATATTATACTAAGGTAGAGGATGAAAAATGGTGGATGGCCATGGGTCTTAAGATGCTTCTTTTTGAAGTTGCAGCTACTTTTAGTTTGAAGCTAGAGTTTTACGTGGAAGTTTCGAAGGTGTGTAAGAGTTTTGTAATGAGATGGAAGGTATTCCTTTTATTTTCAATTTAAGACAATGTTGAAGGAGGTGTCCGTTTTGTAGCAACGGATGCCTCACGTCGATGTCTCATGGAATGTTGGAAGTGTCTGAAGAGTCCAAGAATTTATCGGATAATATTACGAGACCTTATTTCCATGTATTATAACTGCACATTATCGCTGCTGAATATAGGGACCAGTAGGAGTACATAAATAACATACACTATAAAACTACACTCCTTATCTAGTACCGTGAAACTTCAAAGGGAAGCCAACCCTCTATTGATTACTGTTGCAATTTCAATTCTAAGATTGACGTGGGTACGGATTCATAGTCCGCCCACAGGGGTATAATCAGGATGCAAGTGGATCGGCGAGCAGTCGGTCCGCAGGAATATGCCATTCAAAGTTTACAATCGCTTACTGTTATGGACGTTATACGATGCGCTCGTATATATTTTACGACGCTATCGATTTCCACCTTAAGTAGCTGATCCAACCGCAATATTGGCGCAATAATATCGTAATGGCTGATGCGATATTACTCGCTGGGGAAGTAAAAATTGGCTGTCTCACCGGGAAATAACTATCGTACGATATGGCGAGATATCTTGCCAGCGTTATCTGCGTGCTAGAACGAATTGGACCGGTAGAACGATGGGAAGCGTCGAGTTTAAACGACCGTCGTCCCTCCGTTCATTCATATCAGGAGAATAGAATCAAAACAGCGAGTGCCGGACTGCACAGGCTCCCCTCGACTGCACGAGGTGAGGTTTGACCTAATTCAGAGCACGACTTCCCGTATATCGAGTCAATTAATTCCAGCAGGCCGTTTTTACAGATGTTACGTCCGATGTCTTTTCATCGTTGTCCACCTCCCCCTTCAACCTGTTCCACGTTTGCCTCTAGGCTAGTACCGTAATATATACCGTTTCGAGCTTTTCCTCATTTCTTCTTCGACCGCGCAGCTTTAACGTCATTTCTCTTCCAGACTTTTCCTGTTAAGCTCTGCCCTTGAGTCGCATAGACCGTAGCCCGTCGTAACGACGGACTTATTTCTCTGCCAGCACGATTCGCGGCTAGCTTCTTTCCGGCGATAGAAAAAGGTTGCGTCCCGTAAAAAGTCATTTGTCGTAAAAACCGGGCCCTGATGGCAATTGTCCTCTATTCTCTGTCGGGTAAGAGCAGTTATTGTGTGCTCTGACGGAAGTCTATCTTGATGGCATTGCTCAGAGATTGTTCCTTGTGACTCTGTTACCTTGGATCGCTGGGAATTTAGTTCTAGTGGATAACTAAAGTACAACAGTAATTTCGTTGTACGCGGTACTTAAATACGCGTGCGATCAGCGGACAGAACTTTAATCTCTCGTACATTTACGCTTTCCCCAGTTAAAAATTCGAATGCGGAAGATCTCGAGACACTTCCTCATTCACGGTACCCGCGGCGGTATCGTTGCAGTCAGCTGGAAAAAGTTTGCCGCGAAGATCGGCACGAAGAACACGACGGGCCTCGGACGATCGGTTTTTCACGCCTCGCGTATTCCCGTCGTACCTTTCCATTGTCTAGCGGCGCTCCATTCTGTTTTCTCGAGGCACACAGGCTCGTTGCCTTGTGCACGTACAAGTCCGGATCGTTGCATGTTGGAACATTGCTCAATCCCACAAGTGTATCTTACTTCCTACCAGTGTATCTGCGGTCTACCTGTTGTACGAGGAAAGTCTCGACGTCTCCACGGACGAATATTTCACACGCCCGCACACCTATGCACTCATGTGTGTCTGTGTATGTGGGATGTTATACGTGCGCATTTATAAACGTGTACACAAAGCGGCATACAGGATGTTCAAAAATACGTGAAAGAACCCAAATGAGAATGATACAGCAAACAAAAGTAGCAACGATACATTAAAGACCAAATTGAACATACACATTAAAATTCAGACATACGAGACAGGGATTTCCATGAAGCTCGTCATTCAAAACAGTCATTCCCATATGTAGGACATGATGCCCCTTAAGGATACTTGTTAGAAGAACATGACCATATAACAAAATCGTGTACTACACCGTGGATTTAGTTTTCATGTAACACCGTAGTATTTCACAGCGTACTACGTGTTTTCGTACATCTAAGGTATAAAGCCCCATAGTATGCGTAGGCACGCATCAGTCCCGTAGTATCAGGCTTCACACGCACTCGGATTGAGGCGTTTACGAGGCTGTATTCAACGTAAAGGAGGAAAGTGTGCGTGTCCATGGCAGGTGGCTACTGCCATATGCCACTCGTGGTAAATATCGTGCTTGTACGCGACGCCACGCGTGTGCATACAAGAATGTGTGTAACGCCGCGTTGTGTATGAATGCTCGGCGGTGCGCAGGTAGACTGGCTACGACGGACGGACTTGAATGGTACCGGTTCCACTAGTCGGCTACTGCGCTCCTCTCCTTTGAACGCGCTTTTCATTCCATATGGAGACAGTATTGTAAACGCCGCGATGCGCGTGATAAGGGCGAATTTACAATCGTTTCAAACGAACTTACCTTCTCACACAGGTGGGTGAACAAGTGCCGGAATCAGGTTTCTACGTATACTTCGATCGAACACACGTAAGCGTACGGTATCTCTCTGTCGGGAATAAATAAAAATTTGCGTAACATGATTCTTTGCGGGAGATCTATTCTTCCAACTTCTTAAGTACACGATTGTACTAGAATCGGGCTGAGTGAGTTCTCTCGTCGGAAAGGTGCGCACACTCAAAGGTATCCGCTGTACGCAGCTACCTGCCAGAAGTTCCGAGCCCCCTCTTTAGAAGCCGATTCACGAGCGCGAGTGAATATAGTAGCTGGGATACTGTTATACACAGGACATTCACACACGCTTCCTCCGCATATCTCTCACCTCCTGTGGCCGGGGCGATTGCGAAGGGAAAACGGCGATGGAGAATGTAACAAGAGAGAGAGAGAGAAAGAGAAAGAAAGAGAAGGCGCGCATCACACATCGCGCGTGTGAGTGTGGGTCCGGTAATGATAATTAGAGCTTGAGAAACGAAGGGGCGGCGGGATGGTTTCCGCGATGTATGCGATAAGGACGTCGTTTGGCACGATTCTCCTCTTTCTTCCCTTTTTACTCTTCTCTCCGGCTCTCTCTTTCTCCTCGTGCTGAAAGGATCGGTACGCGCGGGAATTTGTAACATGGCGTAAAGAGTGGCTGTTTTTATCTCGTCGGTTGGAGGAGATAAAAATGCGAGTAGCGGTTTGTTGCGTAAGATGGAAAGTAGGCGATACCCGGAGAAGATGCGGAGGCAGACGCTGGATGGTAGATTGACAGATTAAAGGGTCAGCTTACTTGTGCAACGTTCGGTTCAACTTCGCCGGCATTGTTCGCCGGCGTCTGGAAACGGATACGGAGTCGTTATCCAACGTCGATGGCGTACCCACCTGTCATTATTTTCACGCGTGTACACGAGGAGTCGGGCTCCTTCTAATCGCAAGTGTTGCCCGTAGCGGAATTTCGCTTAAAATAGTTTGGTGAACAATCAATTTTACGAGCTCCGAATTGAATGTCTGAACGACAGACACGCAAGGAATCTACAGTTAAGTCTTTAATTGCTTTCACACCGAACATTCATGCAGATTTCAGAGTTAAGTACCAAGAGCAAAGGACTTGAAAAAGTCGCTCCTCAGCGAGTCGTATACTCTTATTATCATGCACCGCAATTTCATATTCTCAACTTTGACACCTACAGACTTGTCATTATTTGACACCTTTTTGCCTTCTACAGACTTGTCATTATTTTCACGCGTATACACGAGGAGTCGGGCTCCTTCTAATCGTAAGCGTTGCCCGTCGCGGAATTCCGTTTAAAATAGTTTGGCGGGCAATGAATTGTACGAGCACCGAATTGATTGTCTGAACGACGGACACGCACGGAATCTACAGTTAAGTCTTTAATTGCTTTCACACCGAACGTTCATGCAGATTTCAGAGTTAAGTACCAAGAGCAAAGGACTTGAAAAAGTCGCCCTCCAGAGAGTCGTATACTCTTATTATCATGCAGGGCATTTTCATATTCTCAACTTTTGACACGTTTTTGCCTCCTACAGACTTTGCTGCATTTACATATATACTTGCCGCATGTATATACATAAGAAAAGAGAGAGTGAGGGAGAAGCAGAGAAGGATAAGTACCGCTATGCAGGGCCAGAAGTCTTCGAGTCCGTGAGTGCAACGGCCTTTACCTGGCTCTCACCCGCAACTCGACTATCCCGTCCTCCTCTAAAAGTTATAGTCCGCGCAAGAGTCTCGTTTGCCAGCGTGAAGTGGTTCCCCGCTCCATTCTCCGGTAACGGAACACGATATATTATTATGAGGCAAGGATTTCACTGTCAAAGCTCGCCTTGCCTGGTCTGCCCGTCTGCCTGCCTGCTCGCCTGTCGACGCGATTACGACAGGTTTTTGGTGGGCATCTGGAAAACCGTAAAGTTCGCCGTATTCTACGCGTCGTCTGCCCCGCGCGCAAAGTCGATACCTTCATCAAGAGTCTGATGCAAATTTCGACGGTCGGCGTACTTTGTTTTTATGCCGCCTTTAGCGATGCTTCCCCGTTATTATGTTAATAACTGGCATGGCAAAAAGCGGTGGGTATACAGAGTCGAGATACGCATTGTTCGCCTGCACAGAAAAACGTTTTTTACGTTGCCAGTGACCGTCGTCGCGCTACTTTTCACGCTCTCGACGAGCATGTAATTGGCATAATATGTAGTCCGTTGTGCATCTGTCGGACGAAGACCGCCGTCCTTGTACGGTGTCGATTTAGCGATGCATTCAAGGCCTGCCGGCGTCTTAGATCGAGATTTGCTTATGTAATAATTTCGCAGCAAGCGCAGCGGCGAGATTACGTCGTGTCGTGACTATGGGTTGTCTGTTCGCGGATTCCTTGAGAGTTTGAAGACCGGTGAGTGTTCTGCTGATCGCGGGGAATCGTGGTTTTCTTATCTCCGCCGTAATGATCGGCTCATAAGATGTACGCTCTGCTCGGTAAAGCGATTTATGGCGACGCTTAGGATCCCTAAATTCGTGCTGCCTTATCGTGAGCAATAATCACTGGTTTCAGAGACGTATCCCCATTTCGGTAAGACAATTCATTGCGGCACCTGGTCTTGTTCTGTCCTAGATCTCCCGTTTAATTGAGGTCCTTTTGTCTCATTGTGCACGAAATGAAAAAAGATATGAAACGAAGCAATTGGGGCGCACACGCTTTATTAGCCCAACAAAGGCGCATAATTCTTTTCATTCTTAATCTGTGCCGCGACTCTACTTAGATGCGGCAGGTATACGCGAGATGCGATAATTGAAAAAAAGAGGTAAATGCTAACGAGAGGGTTTAATGTTAGTCCAGTCTTGCGAGTGACCGGCTTTCTCTGTATGTTTTTAAGGCATCCACGTCTGAATCGTCCCAAAATGGATGGAGTCGTCTTCTTTTCACGAATCTGTGTCGTCCGAAGATGTATGAGAGTTACGGTAATCGGCGGAACTGCGGTTTAATTACAAGAACGAATCAGTCTCTTTTATATACGTCATTCAGTTTTTATCAATAATCTTACCTTATGCGTTGTAAACTGAACATAAGTAAACACACTTAAAGCATAAAGAGTTCTATCATTCTCTCGTTTCTGGCAAAGAATATCGAGTTTCAGAAAACGGTATTGACATTACATTTACCAGATCCGTCAATTTCGTAGGTTTCGAATTTCACATGCGGAATTACAAGAATTCCTACCAGCACATTCTAGCAATTTTTGCTGCTTTTTATTAATAAATTTATTTGCGCCCGTGGCGTCCGGTTTAAAAATTCTGTACGTCGTCTACCTACTTCTCCGGACATGCATCAAATCGACAGGTCCCGTAAATCTGGTATTAAAGATACCCGCAACTTCACGAACGAGATTTTACGGTTTACACTTTATTCCGGCGAAAAAGCACTTGTTCGGAAACGACCAACTATTACGTTATACGATGGAGCACTTTACGCAGATTTTATTTTATTGATCGTTATACGGGACAACACGCTCCGAACGATCTTAGACTTCGTTTAGAGAGAAGCCCGACGTATGACGCGCTCCGCAAAATTGTACCACCCACGTGTAATGCCACGCTGTTTGTACTTCTTCAAAATACACCCCGTAAGGAATAGAAAGGAGCTTGATTGCAAGTATGGTTGCGGTAATATATAATAATAACCCGACGCACTCTTGCGTAACGTAATTGGAGGCTGCCCGTTAACGCACAGTACAAACTCTCGTCCGTGACATTCTTTTCTCTATTTTTCTTCAACTGCGTGCCGCGTACTTCACTCGCGATATTTGAAAATACAATGACTTCGTGCGGCTCGCGATAAAAATAGCGTCTCTAATCGGTTTGCGTTTACACTCGTTTCTGCGAAATCGCGAGGAGACCGCGGTTCCGCTAACAGTCGCCATGATACCAGATACGATCGTTGTAACGTTCGAAGCTTCATTGTCCTCACGGTGTACCTCGCACAATAGATTTCCGCCGCCTTAATAAACGTGCGATGCAAGTCGCGTTACAATGAAAATTTCGACGGCGCGTCCATGGATTCCGTCGCACTAATTGCGGGTGCATGAAAAACGATATTAGCCGCGGTTATGAACGCTGTTATCCTCGTTGTGTTCAGGCCAGACCACCCTTTGTTCGTTACGCGAACGATACACGGCAGATTCGAGCGCGTGTTTCTTTTGTGCGGAACCGAAAAGCTTGCAGCGTCAGACTCGACATTGCAACGCGCCGCGGAAAATGATAAAACCCGATCCTCTCGCGCTTCTT
This sequence comes from Cryptocheilus praepositus, assembly GCA_033815515.1. Taxonomy (NCBI): domain Eukaryota; kingdom Metazoa; phylum Arthropoda; class Insecta; order Hymenoptera; family Pompilidae; genus Cryptocheilus; species Cryptocheilus praepositus. The sequence goes on along the minus strand of JAWWQZ010000035.1, from coordinate 13,424,388 downwards.
TACTCTTATTACTTCTTCGCAGTCGGCGGGTATTACTGTACAGTTGACGGGGCACAGTTACCAGAAGTTTGCGGAATCGGGAAATATAACAGTGGCGGACTTGCGACTTCATTAAATCAAAGTAGTGTGAGAGAGTCAACGAGTGGAAGGAAAAATAAACGGGAGCCCGGGTGTCTTGGCCTAAGAGCATCGTTTAACGGGCGGTTTCTTAACAGGTTCGCGGACATTAAAAGTTCCAACGAGGTGCAAAAATTGAGAGTCATTTTATTTTTAAATTGGTTGTGATATTCGAAATTTGATTAAGTACATTTTATAAGGGTAGTCAGATTATCATATTTTAGTTCAGTTAGCCATAATATACTTAGTCATTATATAAAATTAAATTCAAAATAATTGAGTTTAAGGTTTGAATACTATGGCATTCATGTCATTCTGTAAGATCATGAAAATGAATGCTATAGCATTCACGTCCGCGAACGTGTTGAATCAATTGACGCTAAGAACGAAACGAACCTGATGCGGACAAAAACGGCGTACGGCGGAAGACTTACTCGCGTCACTGGGTCGCATTACTACTTGGCGCTGTTCGTTTTGACTAACCCGCGATTCGCGCCACTGCGTAAACCCGAACAGAAGCGGATGGAATGGAGTCAGCGACCGTTGCAAAGCTGCCAATGCTTCTACCGTCGCATACGGCCATTTGTCGCGATCCCGTCGGCGTCTACACCTTTTTCGACTCGGTGCAAATTCGAAGCTACATTCGTTTGTGAGCACCCTAAAGTAGCGAACGCGTGCAAATGATCGTCGACACCGAGTGTAGAGATATATCCCTTTCACTATGGCGGTCTTGTCCACAATTTGTCTTCATGCTTACTATTATAGTATTATATTATATATAATATTACATATGTATAATATTATGTATAACATGTATAATACGTATATGTACATAATATATGTATAATATTATATAATATGTATTGCTATTATATCGCTATTATCTAATAGAACATTTCGGCTATTCGGTATTTCGAATAGTACGGCTGATTGAGAATAGGTACATGCAACAATGCTATGCTCTCTAACAAAAACAGCAACGTATGGAGCAAGAGATTCACAGTAAATGTGTCAAGATGAACTGTGGTCGGGCGATTATAGTTGCTCATCGTATACAAGTAGCATATCGTGGAGGGCGACTATAGTCGTCCATAGTAACGAAAGGGATATCTACCGTTACGGTGCATCGTATCAGATTCCAAAGTGCTCGGGACCAATTCAGTGAAGTTTACCTACCGTGCGTCGTGCCATTACACCTATAACTACGTTGTCGAGGCTCGGACCTCTTAGCCAGTAAGTCCAGAGTTAATTGGTCCCGGCGCGAAAGCTGCGCGAATCGCCCGCGGCGAGAGCCACACATTCGGTCGCTTGACGCGTCGCACGTACGTGCACACACGCGTGCAAGCGTTCACCTGCCGCAAGGAAATTCCTCGGGAGGTTGAATATCCGGCATATAGGCGGAAACGGGAGTGCACTGTTGCTCTAGTATGCCGTGTACGCGGACGACTGTGAACATTTAACATGTTGACTGCCGTACGTATTTTACTATTAAAGCGCAACATGATGAAGTACTACAGAATATGATTGAATTGGGCAAAATGAAGATAATGCGAGGTATTGAACCATTATTTAACACGTTGACTGCCGTGCGTATTTTACTATATTAAAAGCGCAACGTGATGAATTTGTGCAACATGAAAATAATGCAAAGGTATCAGAGACCGAAATATTAAATCACTATATAACGCGTTGACTGCCACGGTGGTCACCGGTAATCGGTGCCAAAGATTTTACTAAAAATGCAAAAAATTTGTATTGAAGCCTATTTGCAATTTTGCAAAAGCAACTGATATTGGAACGGTGCTTCAATACTTTGGCTTCTGACAACTCTGCGTTACCTTCAGTTTGCACGATTTAATCACAGTCTCTAGTATTTCTTTGCATTGCAATTCTAACATAGCAAAATACGTATTAACACGTTGGCTGCCACGGTGGTCACTGGTAACCGGTGCAAAAGGTTTTACTAAAAATGCAAAAAATTCGCAATGAAGCCTACTTGCAATCTTGTAACAGCAATTGATATTGGAACGGTGTTCCAATACTTTGGCTTTCAACAACTCTGCCTTAGTTACCTTCATTTTCCACGATTTAATCATACTCCGCAGTATTTCATCGCATCGCAGTTCTAACATAGCGAAGCACGCTTGGCAGTCAACGTGTTAATATTAATTGCATTTACAAAATTATAAATGCTACCGATTGAATATTTCTTGAATTTTTCGTGAAACCTTTTGCGCCGGTCCCTGATGACCACCACGGCAGTCAACGTGTTAACCGATGCGATAAACAAGGAAGCAGGTGCCACGTTACGCACGTCCATGTGGTACACGCTCCGCGGACTATGGACCCACATCTTTTGATGCACGCGAGAAAACACCCACATGGCGAGGATAACTCGCGTACGCACGGTGAGCACTATCTCGCACGCACGGCTTCCGTACCAATTACAGATAGCTGCTTCGTTGGTAATAACCCCCGGGACATAATGGGCGCCGAGAGAGTCACGCTGGAACGATACGACAACCCACTCTGCCCCGCGAATCGTGAGAAAAGCACCGAGTCGAAGCAATTTACGGGAACGCGGGGATAAGTTCGTAAGCTCGTAAACGCGACGCCACGAAATATCGACGATTGAGTCCCACTTGTCGATGGCTTTGAATTGTCGCCTGATGCTCTGGGAAGCGACAGCCGCATCTTCGATTAACCCTTTGCACTCGAGTGTCTCCTCCGAGCGGCAAGAAGATGGTGCATTTAATTACTGAGCAAAATATAGATAACCGCAAAATTTGGTTAAATGCTTGCTATGTTAAGAGACGTCTACAACATATTCAGATAGTAGACATAACGATAAATTACATATTATTGACTGTATTAATATTTGCTATGTTAAGAGGCTTCTACACTATATTCGGATAGTAGACTGGAGGATAAATTACATATTATTGACTGTATTAACTGTATTGTATATTCGGAAAGAAAAATGCCAAGTGAAACACAACAAATAATATAATATAAATAATATACGGATATACGAATATATGAAACACAACAAATAATATAATAATATAAATTTAACATCTAAAATTTCTATCTTATTTCATGATATATGTATATACATATATAAATTTGTGTGCGAAATATAATTTGAATAGAGTATCTTTTTTTGAAACTGTACCATTTTATACAAAATGTTACGCTATTCATTACTTAGTGAAAAAACGTTGAGTGCAAAAAATTGAATGTAATGGGTAGTCCGTAAGTCGTAGTAGAATGACGAACGAATGATTCAAATTTAACAACATTGACGTACACGACTCTTTGCATGAGTGTTATTCATCGGAATTGAGAAAGGTTTTAATTGAATGAGAAATGGAAACGTGTCTGCTCAAAATATAATTCATAAGAGGTGAGTTGCGTAATGACATCTTTATGTATAACGGTTTCAGAGTCTTCAACGTTTTCATGCAGTCTTGAGGTTTCTGCGCCTAATTGCTCTGCCTGCTCTACGAGCTTTACATGTTTGCGTATGAAACCGGTGGATTCTTGAGTGCTTCGTTTAAGTTGTCCAGATTTCTCGGCGCACTTACTACACGGTGCCTTAGGCTATTTGCATTGCGATGTTGAATGTTATTGTAGCCAATATGGGTGCCCAACCGCGTCAAGGGTACTAAATATGCAAGATCTGACTATGTAAATAGATCTATTGCCTGTGAATTCTATGCTTCCGATTTTTTACATTTTTCATTTGGAGCACTGAGCATTTTAATCTCGTATCACTTGATAATGTCACTGATGGAAAACCGAATCAACACGAAGAAGAGTGCGTGACGAGAAAACGTGACATTAAACATGTTCCTCCGTCGCAACCCACGTTCTCATAGCTCTGCGCATCCTGAATATTCTTAAGAGAACACGCGGAAGAATAACATGCCTCATAAAAATGCTCGTGTAGATAGCGGCTCGTAAAAAAAGCAGTCCGATTGACGTCAAAGATACAAGTATCACTACTACAGTTCTTCACTTCTTCAAATTACCTCACGTACAACACGTTTTTTTCCGGACGTTATTACGGCACCGTGTAAAAAGTTCATTATGCTCAGTTAAAATCATTAGAACAGCGGCAAGTTATTCCACCGCTCGATTGCAAAAAAAATTGATCCTGCACGAGTGGATGTATTTATTCGCCGATTTGACATCAAGCGTCCAAATTTATTATCGGTCCGATCGACGTCGGCAAAATTTATGGTCCTACCCTGGACTGTTCCATCGGTGCTATTTGTCTCTTTTTCGCGAGATATTGTGTACCGTTGTTTTTCTTTATCCGCCAGTAGCTTTTATGCTGTACGACCCATACTCCCGCCCACTGCATAATTCTTTTGTGCGAATACTGGGCTGCGCTCGTAAAAATTGAGACGTATCGCGTGTTCAGTCGTTTTACGGTCTTCACGGTAAGGATATTGACGTTAGAGTCGGCATTAAACAGCGATCGTTCAAGCGGGTTCTCTCAGTTTCATCCGTCACAGTGAACGAAACCGCGTCCCATTCCTCTTTTGCGCAAGTTTCATTACAGATCTGCAATCTGTTGTTCCTCCTCTGCGGGCCGTCCGTTATGACGACCCTATAAAACTATTGTTCCTCGGCTGAATAATTGAAATTACGTAAGCCCCTCTCGACAATCGGGACTTTCCCATCCGCCACTTTTACAACGAATCGTAATGTCACGAAACTTCCCATCGGCCTCGTTGGCCATTCGGATTAAGCTCTTCATTTCCAACGTCCACAAGCTTTTTCGGCGGTAGCAAAATTGTCGTGCGTTGCGCAATACTCAGCAAGAAAGTTGCATTGCTGTATTAAATTACCTTATTGTCGGGTTAAAAAATTTAACTAGATCAATGCTTTCTAACGTAGAAAACCACGTTGGATCGTTGGATATAAAAGACAGATCCATTAACACATTATCTGCCGTGCGAGTTTTACTATATTAAAACCGCAATGTGATGAAGTACTACCGAATATGATTGAATTGTACGAAATGAAAATAATGCAAAGGTATCGGAGATTAAAGAATTAAATCACTATTTAAGATTAATTGTATTTACGAAATTATGAATGCTACCGATTGGGTATTTTTTTAATTTTTCGTGAGACCTTTTTGCCGGTCCCTGATGATTACCACCAAATATTTTACTATATTAAAGTCGCAACGTGATGAAGTACTACGGAATATAATTGAATTGTGTAAAATGAAAATAATGGCGCAAAAGTATCGGACACCAAAGAATTTAATCACTATTTAATATTTATTGCATTTACAAAAGTATAAATGCTACCGATTGGGTATTTTTTTAATTTTTCCTGAGGCCTTTTGAGCCAGTGACAAATGATCACCGCGGCAATCAACTTGTTAATATCGTATACGGAACTTTTGATAAATCTTGAACGCTGCTCACTGTCGCAATGACAATCGGATGTACCGAACGCGATGTAGTCAGTACCTGTTGTGCAATTTAAGAAGTCGGACACTCCTTGCGTTATGTTCTGTTACGTCATGTTATTCGCTGCTATAGACAATCGTTACAATGTACCAATCTTTTATCATTTATCCAAGTCACTTTTACATAACACCCTTCACGGTCTTATTACAACTGCATGTTCGACATTATCGGAAGATTTCCACACATTGTCCCTTTCTTTTTTTCATCCCAAAGCGATAGCACTCGATAACGAACGGAAGTATGGCGCCATCTTCCCTTTCGCAACGTTCTCCGTTGCATGTATTTAAGCTCGGGTCATGGTTCGCGTGTTCGTGCCGATCGTGACGCTGGGATCTGTAGGATGTCATGTCGATAATGGTCCGTATTTAGCATAGATCGGTGCCATTAGGATGGTTAATCGTTAGAACGATGCTTCGGGAAGCCAATGTCCTCTTGACCAGCTCCTCGCTTCTTCCTCGTGGGGTTCTAGAACTCTGGCGAGAATATCCGGGAGGGAAGGAATCCTGATGGACGCGGAGGAAGCGTGGCGGATGGGTTTTATCGAGTAAATCGAGCCGCACTTCGTATGATTTGCCAGCAGATGTACGGTAACGTGAACCGGAAGTCGATTGCTGTTGGACCGGTTCCCAACTTCCTTCTGTTTCTCGGTCCAAAGATGCAAGGTGCAAGCCGTAGGTATGCGGTGAAAGAATGTGGAGTTGATTTTTCGTAGAACGTGACAGTGAAATGTTGCACGGATGAAGCGAACGTTGCCTGGCAATCTGGGAAACGCTTGTATGTATTAGCGGTGGGTAATGCTAGCATGCGGTAATAGCTGATTTTATGTGGCGATGGTAGCAGGAAATTAACCCTCCTTAATAATTCCCGCTATCTTATTGTACGCGAAGTATGCGCTCGAGCGGTTAAGTGCAAGAAAGGAATCCTTACGAGGTGCGTAAAAGTGGCTAACGATTTTTCTCCCGTAAATCAGCTTGAGTTGATATCACTTGCCAGCCATTTGTCGGGAGAGGTAACATGAACCGGAAGTCAGCTTGCGGTGGACCCGGTTTTCATTTCCTCGCGCTCTTAGCCGCGCTTATTGTTAGTACATAAGTTAGACGCGCGGTTGAATGATTTAAGAATGTTACCTGAACCCCGTGAAATATTACTCTGCGCCGGAAATCTCGACAGGAGTCCTATTAATCTTTACTTTTTGCCGATAATAGTAGAATTCGTATGATTTGCAAGTCAACGACCTCCCGACCGGTTCATTGTTTTCACATGCGCAACGCAGCCCCAGCTGAAGTCCACCCACGGCGGGGAGATGAATCGTTGGGACGTTCTAACAATTCGTCTCGGAAATTTATGGTCCGAACTTTCAGTGTGGATTTTCGCTTACAGCACTATGCCGACGACGAGCAACGACGATATACAGAACAAACGTTCAGAGACCGTGTATACGTTGACTCTCGTTTCTAGCAGATTCTCCCTCTCTTTCTCTCTCTCATCCCATCTTCCTCTGCACGGTAACGCATTGCGGCAAAGAAAAGGTACGCTGATATACGACACGGACGAGATTTCCGCGGAAACCGGCACTTTTCATCCGAATCCCGCTGGCAAGCCGTAAAGATAGAGCGGGGCACCGATGACAATAAAATTTGGCGACCACGAGCGAACGCTGGATATATATCTCCGGCACTTCCATGTACGGCAACTACGTCAGATCGATAGCGGAAGCCAATAAAGACTCATGAGACCTCCCGATTTGAAGAGAATTCGGACGAAAATCAGGAAGCGGGATAAATCAGGTCCGGTTTATGACGTTATCGGAGACGTGCGTCGACATACAATGCGACGAAACGGAGAAACACGATTCTCAAAGAGAAGAAGAGATCTGGAGACGAAAAGCAGGAGAAGCGGAGTGTACGTGGAGAAAATCCTGGGAAGCCGGTCGGACGGGAGAATGTTCCCAAAGAAGTACCATCATCTTTTCTCGACGATATAAGCCACTTAAGCCGGAAAGATGAACAAGAGGGTGGATGAAGTGAGCCGACTCTCTCTCCCTCTCTCTCTTTCTAAATCACCCTCGGTGTCTATGGCATTTCGAGAGGTCGGTAAAGCTACGCGGAATTGGACATTGGTCGCGATATTTTTTTGTCCATCACGTGCCGCAATCCGGTAAGCCGGACAGTCGTTGTAACAGGCGAAGTTATGAGACAAGGCACGCTACGGGAATAACGCGATTTCGTCGGTGCTTTGGCATTCTCTGGACGCGTGCGTTCCTGACGGTCGAAAGTCTTTTGAGATGCGCCTCCGAAATTGAATTCGATATCGAACAACGTTCCTTTGCATTTAAATCGGACCGTCCGGTCGCACTTTGGACGGTTTCCGCGTTTTTTCCGATTTCGACCCCTTCGAGTTTCATTATCCGGGCCAGAGTCGCTGAAAATCGAATTTGAAGAAGAGTTACATCGGTAATTGTATGAAAGTATCAGCGTGAAGTGTATGAAGGTGTGTAAGTCCGAGAAATTGGCAGTTTGTTGAAAAGTTGCCGGTACTGGCGTGGCATGTGAAGCGAAACGTTTGCACGTCTCACTAAAAGCTCGAATTCGAAAAAAAATCGAATTTGGAGAAGAGGTACATCGGTAATTGTATGAAAGTATCAGCGTGAAGTGTATGAGGGTTTGTAAGTCCGAGACATTGGCAGTTTGTTGAAAAGTTGCTGGTACTGGAGTGGTGTATGAAGCGAAACGTTTGCACGTCTCGCTAAAAGCTCGAATTCGAAAAAAAAAATCGAATCTGAAGAAGAGGTACATCGGTAATTGTATGAAAGTATCAGCGTGAAGTGTATGAAGGTGTGTAAGTCCGAGAAATTGGCAGTTTGTTGAAAAGTTGCCGGTACTGGAGTGGTGTATGAAGCGAAACGTTTGCACGTCTCGCTAAAAGCTCGAATTCGACAAAAAATCGAATCTGAAGAAGAGGTACATCGGTAATTGTATGAAAGTATCAGCGTGAAGTGTATGAAGGTGTGTAAGTCCGAGAAATTGGCAGTTTGTTGAAAAATTGTCGGTACTGGAGTGGTATGTGAAGCGAAACGTTTGCACGTCTCGCTAAAAGCTCGAATTCGAAAAAAAATCGAATTTGAAGAAGAGGTACATCGGTAATTGTATGAAAGTATCAGCGTAAAGTGTATGAGGGTGTGTAAGTCCGAGAAATTGGCAGTTTGTTGAAAAATTGTCGGTACTGGAGTGGCGTATGAAGCGAAACGTTTGCACGTCTCGCTAAAAGCTCGAATTCGAAAAAAAATCGAATCTGAAGAAGAGTTACATCGGTAATTGTATGAAAGTATCAGCGTGAAGTGTATGAGGGTGTGTAAGTCCGAGAAATTGGCAGTTTGTTGAAAAATGGTCGGTACTGGAGTGGCGTATGAAGCGAAACGTTTGCACGTCTCGCTAAAAGCTCGAATTCGAAAAAAAATCGAATCTGAAGAAGAGTTACATCGGTAATTGTATGAAAGTATCAGCGTGAAGTGTATGAGGGTGTGTAAGTCCGAGAAATTGGCAGTTTGTTGAAAAATTGCCGGTACTGGAGTGGCGTATGAAGCGAAACGTTTGCACGTCTCGCTAAAAGCATGGTCAAATTAATTTTCTGTGGCACTGAAGTGGGCAGCGATAAGTTGGTATGGTATTACAAACATGATGTTTCGGCATGAGAAAATTGTGTCGCGCATTTCGTGCATATTTAATTGATACATCGTTTAGGGTTTATTAAAATTAATGACGCTTCAGCTTTACATTTATCACATCGTTTGACCTTTTGCTTTCGCGCGCTTTATCACGTAGTAACGAATCGCCCGTGTATATCCCCGTTTCGCAAAATACGGCGCACCCACGCCTGTTTGCGGGCGAAAAAAGTGCTGACGTCAAATGAATTTCAAAGAATTTCTGCCTGCGACGGGAGGCATGCCATAACAACACGCGCGCAGCCTGAAAAACTTGGACGTGATAACGGGGTATTATTTTATTGTATAAAAAATCCTGACAGAAAGCATCCAATCATGTCTCTCACTCCGAATATCTATGCTAGCGGAAAACCATAAACCCTTTTCAACGCTGTCTTATAAATCAAGCATTACAATACACTGATTTGTTAACACATATCGTAAATCAAAAAGTTCCATCAATATATACGTTACAGTGAAACACCGAAATCTGGAGAATGTCGGTTTTCACCGGTGAATGTCAACATTCACATAGTTGCTAAATACCCTTATTTCTGACTTACACCGGTAAATGTTGACATTCACCATGCACTAATTGTCAACACACACCGGAAAGGGTCCGAATCTACAACAATGTAATGAAATATTCGATCTTTCACTGACGTATTTGATATCTGTTGACATTTACCGGTGAAAGTCGACATTCTCCAATTTCGGTCATTCACGGTAACATATATACATATATCAAGACGGTTTTAACTCGGACTAAAGAAAGTACTGGAAAACAATGTAAGACGATGTGTTTTTCAGTTGCGGATCTTTAGAACACTCATAAGATGACCCAAAGTTCCGTAAAGTGCTGAAATTTTGAGAAATTCTCATATCTTGTACCGTCTTGCGAAGGGTTCCTGGTCGATCAACCCGGTTTCAAACGTAACATGCCAACAGGTCCCGTGCTCTTCTGGCAAAGGCAGACTCTTCGCACGTGTTTTCGCTCGAGCGACTTTCGTGTTCCGGGTGGCAGCCACCGGAAGTCCTTTCGAGTCGCCTACCATCTCCCCTCCACGGTCGTCCACTCCTCTGAATACCTTTGTCTACTCGCTACGCTAGTAGGAGGCACTTTCAACCGCTCGTATCGAGATTTTTGTTGTAAGCGCTTCCATTTCTCCTCTACGAGATCGGAATTTTATTATTACGTCAGGCCGCTACCAACCTGCGTGTTAGAATGTTAAGCCGTTCCACGCTGAGCAGCGACACCCTAACAGTTACGTTCGTCTGGGCGTTTACGATTTCCTGCCGCAGATGTTATCGGGCCTAAAGCGTCAACGACGAGCGAAACAGCTTTTTATTTTTCCACCGCGCTAATATCGCCGAGTGCTACTTCATGACACTGCGAGGTTTTACGGTACGGCCTCATGAATGGGTACGTGCCTTCAACAATGGAAAATAAAGCAGTGCGCGAGCGAGGAAAGAGGGTAATGAGGCACAGTTTTGATTCACAAGACGGAGTGCAGAGGTTCCGTTTTAAGATCACGGATAATTAGTTCCCGGGGCAATACAGTCGCACTTCGTAACAGCATTGCGGCTCCGCTGATTGTATCTGCTGATTATTACGATTTTATAGGACTCGCTGATGTCGGTGATCACACCGCACCGAGAGCAAAACCCGTCACCGGGGGCATTACACTGCTACGACTGCTAATATGAGTAGTAATACCCCAACAACCTCGTCACCGTATCATCATTGCCGTTGCACACCGCCACCATTCCCTACCGGTGATCGTGTGCTACTTTCATTACGCGCAGAACAACGGCGTGGCTATATTTACGCTTACGCGGCCGTTTCATTCCAGCGCCGGAGTTAATGAATTTTTCTTTCATCCTCCGTCGGGCCGCGATCGGCCAATAAGCTGAGACAACACACCTACGCCGTCGTTCACACGCTCGTCTCAATACAATTTACGTAACGTTCATTCCTCTAACATTTTACTTTTCCGACCTTTCATACGATAGCCCGCGTCGTCATGAATGAAAAATATCTCGTTTCGCCCACCTTATCAGTTTTCTGCCAGCAGATGCGTATTCCGCGGAAAATCGTGCATCACTGCGAATCTTTTCAGCCGTTACATGTTTTCCGATACCGTCCAACGCCGGGCACGTCGCGTTTTTCGACGAAACAACGGGTCGCCCGCGCTGCGAGCGAAGTTTGCGTTTCCGCGGAAACGTAATGCGCGAAAGTTTTGACACGCGCGTCCGCGGAAAAAGAGGTTGGCGCGTATGCGGTATTCTCGCCGGAGCAGCGGCAATATCGCAGTCGATGGGCTCGCTGTAATTGCATCGCACACTTTGATCGTCCCCTGCATTCACGGCGAAAGAATGAGAGGGGTAGAGGAAGAGGAGGGGAAGGTAGAACATTTTTCCGTCGGGTCAGCAGCGGCTAAGCGGTTGTATTCAATCGAACGCGGCTGTTGCCGCGTATACAACGAGAAACCAGTTTCCTTTGGCTACGGGAGTGTATTAACCTTTTCTCGATACGAACTCTTATCCACGGGGGGAACTTTACTACGTCACGCGTCGCGGGTTTCACTTTTCTCTAAGCGACGCGTCGCATTAAGATTTTTCGCAGCCGATCAATCTATCGACCGACAATTCGTCGGCCGACGCGGACCTTCGATTTGCACCCTGCGGAAAGTGGTTTTAAAGTGGTTTTACACTTCTCAGGCTATGAAATACTACAGCGTTTGACTGAATTATGCAAAATGTAAATAATGTGCAAGTATTGGAGACAGAAGAATCGCATCACTATTCTAACAATAACTGCATTTACTACCCATTTATTTTGGATCTTCAGTAACACAAGAATATTTTGTTGACTGCCGTGCGTATTTTGCCGTATTAGAACGGCGATGCTATGAAATACTACAGCGTTTGACTGAATTATGCAAAATGTAAAATAATGTGCAAGTATTGGAGACCAAAGAATCGCATCACTATTCTAACAATAACTGCATTTATAAAATAATTATTACTACCCATTGCGAATATTTTGGATCTTCAGTAAAATCTTTTGCGCGTTGACTGCCGTGCGTATTTTGCCGTATTAGAACGGCGATGCTATGAAATACTACAGCGTTTGATTGAATTATGCAAAACGTAAATAATATGCAAGTATTGGAGACCAAAGAATCGCATCACTATTCTAACAATAACTGCATTTATAAAATAATTATTACTACCCATTGCGAATATTTTGGATCTTCAGTAAAATCTCTTGCGCGTTGACTGCCGTGCGTATTTTGCCGTATTAGAACGGCGATGCTATGAAATACTACAGCGTTTGATTGAATTATGCAAAACGTAAATAATATGCAAGTATTGGAGACCAAAGAATCGCATCACTATTCTAACAATAACTGCATTTATAAAATAATTATTACACCCATTGCAAATATTTTTGATCTTCAGTAAAATCTCTTGCGCCGGTCGCCGGTGACCCCCACGGCAGCCAACGTGTTAAGACCACGTACGCGGGTGTTACAGAATCCGTACGTTATCGAGATGAGCGATATTTATAAATACGCATCGTCGTTCGTTGCGTTATTGGCGATTTTGTGCTGCGAAATGCAGCGTCTGCCGAGAGTATCACCCGGTAGAATCTTGAAGTCTGCTGCCCACGTATTATTCCCAGCCCACAAGTTTACTCGTCTCGCATTGTACGCGAGAACAACACGACGTACGGTTTAATATCATAACCGTGGCGATAGGTGTCGTTATATTTGCGTGTGCATACATGCACGCACAGATAATAAGCCCGCTTGGCATGTATCTGGGTCACGCAATAGTTGTGTAAACGTAGGTGCACGCCACACAGGGATTCTTCTTTGAGACGATGCATGCGTCTTGGCAATGCGGCGATACGTTGTTAACAATGTGACCATTTTTTTTTTATTCCCTATCTCCCAAAACGCGTCCTTTGTGCGCAGAAGAATAGAGAGAAAGAGATAGATAGCGAAAGGACATTTGTCTCTAACTCAATGCTGAACTTTGTCCCTGTACTGTGTTGAATAGTTAGCTCATCGTGACTCTATTTACGTGGCAAAATTTCAGATAACTGCATTACGTAGTTCCAGTAGCCTTATTGCAGTAAATATCGCGTGGGCGATGCAGGAAATTGACCGTATCGTAGAAGCTAAATAGGGTGAGAATCTATACTCGTCTAAGTTTGTGCGTTCGAGCCTTTCTGCCGTTAGCGTCACCTGGATTCTTCTTTACTGCAAAATGATTTTAAAGAAAGCCGTCATTTCTGCGACACCCACGTCTTTCCGGAGTTAGGGGACACAAATAAAGTATCTTTCCTACGATAGTCGACGAGAGTATTACTTCTGCGACCGAATCTCTTAAGGGATTGTTAAAGGATCGTTAAACGAGAAGAAAAATGACCACTGGCGAGCCGCAAGATGCACATCGGAGTTAAATTGCTCGAATAAAATGTCCGATCTCAGGACCGATCAACGATTTACGAAGGTTAATGAGTGACGAGAATTCTTCCGCTCAATAATTTCACTCGAGACAACGCCTGCGATTCCGCGTGTCGGTACTTATCGATTAACGCGGATACCTTACTGCTAAATTTTATGTCGCTATTAAACCGCAGCGTCTGTTAAACGAAGATCCACTGAGTCGCACTGCATTCATTGTCGTGCGTGACAGGAGCAGGTGCTTGCGTAATTCATTGTCGAACAGAGCAGAGAATCTAAACTCTCGGCACAGTTCCATGCGTGGCAAAGTATATCGCATGGATTATTTCACTATTCGCCCATAGACACCCGGCGTTCGCTGCACATAACCATCATCGCACACACTCATATGCAGGCATATAGATACCGTCTACATGCCGACATACAAAGCGAATGTATAATAGGGCTTTACAACGAGATTTCTCAGTGACAAGTCGATGGGAGAGAAGTAACTTCGCACACGAGCTACTATCGCAAATTTCTGCCATGCCATCCGATATACGCCTAAGGTGCACACTCTATACATACGAATTTTATTACAACGGTGCTCGCTGTTTACGGTTACTCTTGACACAGTTTTCGTTTTTCTTGTAACTGAAGAAAATATTCGAGATCTCGTCTCGGTTGAGCTATTTAACCGACCTTCGCGAGTTTTTCATACGATCAGCCAACTTGCGAAATGACGCGTTGGACTTTTATCGCCCGCCGCCTGTGTTCTGCATACCTACGTGTATTAAATTGGCGGGGCGGGGTCATAAGTGTGGCGCGGGTTTTACTGCCGAGGACTGAGCGATTCGGTTGCATGATGCGAACGTTCGATTTTGTCGTTGCGATTAAATTCCAAACCGGCCTTGATGTCATCGGCACGTGTATGCGTGTATGTTGTTTGACAAGAAAGATATTTGAGATGCCGTTGATGTAACGGCACCGAGTTTGTGAGGATGACTGTCGCTGACGTGCGTACGTTTTGGCAAGTGGGTAGACAATTGAAATATGAAAGAGAGTGGCGGCGAGTGAGAAAGAACGCTAAACTTTCCTGAAAAAGAAGACTCTTTCGTGCGCAAAATTCACTAACTTGTTGACGGCCACGTTGGTCAACCGTTTAAAGTTAATAAAATGGGGAGAATATTATCGACAAAAAAAGGTTGAATAGCGTAACTGAGTAGATGATATTATAAAATGAAAGGCAAGCTTTTTTACAATTGTAGTCTGTTATTCAAATTATATAGTAGGTTGAGTTGTATTCAGTTCTTTTATGGCCCCGAGGTTTAATATATAAACATTACGTGGCAGTATACGTATTAATCAGGCTTCAAGCCGTTTTAATGACATGAATCCGATTGACTATTTCTAGAAATAAATGTTAGTTTAACACTGTGAGATGATGTGTATGCACTATGTCTACGTGTTGGAACTGAACTTGGATTTATCATAACATATATAGGATGTAATACCAAATGCTAATAAACACAGGCACATATTAATATCCCTGCAAAAAAGTCGAAATGCAGAACAATTACATGATTTAAGAATCTATCACTGTAGAAAATTGCTCGATATACAAACTTTCCCATCTGCCGACCGTTTCAGCGATTGACATTTGAGAGAATCGTGTCGCGGCGGTTCCCAGCCGACGCGGTTCCATCTGAAGCGCGACAGAACTTACTGGGATACGCTCGAATACTCGAGAGCCAGGAATCAGGATCGAGAAGAATCGATCGATCGTCGTGAGAGCGATTTTCGAGCTAATCTCGTATCGCATTGCGCGCCTCTTCTCTTCTCTTCTTCCCTCTCCCCGTTTCTCCACCGCCGTGGCCCACCTTCATCAGCTGGTGCGCATTACGAGGATTTACGTAATCCCCCCATAAATCTTAAATCGATTCCGCCACAGTTACGACACTCATTACATTCCATCTGTGTCGGCACGTCTCCACAGAGAGGCTGTCCGTGTTGTGCAGCAAATTGCATATACGATAACCCTCTGTTTACGTTCTCTGCGCGCGCTTTGACTTCGTCCTCACGATTAGTTGCCTGTAAACGGTCGAAAGTCAATATCGGACATCCTCCACGTGAGTCGAACGTGTATGTACGCGCGGCTGACAATATGTCGGTGCTCCGCATAGTGTAACGAGAGGTCCCACGTGAGGCGTGCAATTTGTATGCGGCCACGTTGTTTGTGGCATGACTTCAGCCTATGCACCGTTTCAGTCGACCACCGCCCGTTGCCCGTTAATTGGATTCTTTCCATGACCTTTTATCTCGCTCCCGATAAAACGAACTAACGCGTCTAAAGGAAAGGCACCGCTTTAGCTGACTGTGTATGTGTGTGTGTGTACACGCGATATGTATGCGGTGATGTATACAGTACGTACAGGTATGTCGTATCTTACCTCCACCCACGTCCTCAACAAGCGAAACCGCGGAGACAAAGGTCAAGCACATTTGTTCTCTCCGAGGCTAGATTCATCTGCTAATGGCGTCACTGGCGTTTGTTGCACCCACTGTAAAAACGTACGACGTAATCGACGCTGCGGCGATGTGCGTTTCTTCCTCTACTAGCCATCCGCCGTCGCGTCGTTTCACTTAAGATCGTCTTTACGTTGGAATTATGCGCCGGGTTTTAAATTTCTGCTGTTTCATGAGGACGTTTGTTATTCGTTTCGGCTTAACTTCAACGTGACCGTCACTCGGGTAATTGTCTCGATACTCTCAAGTTACGTCGCAGAATACCGTTTTCTCATGATTACAACCGGAATTACATATACATAATACAACCGGAATTATGCGGAAAGAAAATTTACCCATTGATCTTGTGAAAAAGCTAAATTGTAATCATCTGCTACGTACTTACATTATGTAAAACGTCGTCCCATCTTCTTTTGTTCATACAACTTCCTTGTTCCCAATCACCGGTGCACGAGGGACCGAGAGGGGAGGAGGCAGCGTAAAGAGACAAAGTACAAAGAAACGCGTAAATCACATTGGTACCGTCGTCCGCCTGGAATTCCACCTCAGGCCCGGAGATACTTAATTCGAAGATTTTCGCCGTTGAACGAGCAAACCGGCCGAGACACGGTTTTTGCCGGCACCAACTCACACTGTCAGGCCGGATCTCTACGTCATTAATTACGTTTCCACTCGGTGATCGCGCGTGATAATGATCAACGAGCACGAGCTCCGTTGCTCACTGGCGTGCGTTCGCACATGCACGCGTGGACGCACGTATACACGCAGACGCGCACATATGCGTACGCCCACGAGAATTGCGAAATCGCGAACCTCTAATTATATTTCAGTCCTTCTTGAGGCCGATTAGCCGCGGCAGCTCGGCGATAGTTGGCGATAATCGGCGACCGTGCGGAGAAACTGACAAAGGGCCCACGTACGTACACGCGTGCATGTGCACATAAGTGCCTCGGTACCAAGGGTTTAATCTAATCGACGGTCTAAATAGGTTTACGACTTTCATGCGGCGCGCGTAATCATGCGGCGAGTCTTGCACCGAGCCAACGAGTACGAACACGCGTTCTATCGGATATGGCAAGCTGTGTCGCGCGCACCGTCGCGACTTCGATTATCGATTATTCTTTCCGGGTGTTATCGGCACCCGTTCGATTGCTCCACCTCGAACGACGCCTTTCGATGTCTTCCGCGTACGAGAGATTGCCGGGCGAGATTGTTATTAAACGGCGACGTGTTTCGTAAGCAAAGTATCGCTCGGCTCCCGCTGTTAAGTTGCAATCCATTGCGGTCGTGGGCAGAATCTGATGGCGTATCGGTTATTAAGAGGAATTAGATTCTTTAAATCAATGTTCGGGTGGCGTTTCAGGGGAATTGGCGTGAAATTTCGGGGGTCGGTCGGTTAAGCGCAATCGAGGGCTGCGGTTATTTTTTCATCTGTGCTGCGGAATTGCATGCAGTCTCTGAGAGGAAGTCGGGTGGAAGTTGAGGTGAACGATCGGGAATATAATTACGCACGCGATAACCCGTTCCCGGGTTGTGTCTACCGAATCGTGTGCGTCGAACGCATGTAACATCGTACGCCCACGTATGTATGCGCACCTCTATTCGAACGTCGTTGATGCGCGAGAACAGAAGGAATTGGAGCGGATGAGAAATGCTTGGCGGTAATTTGCATTAACACCTTTTTCGCCGGCGGTACGTGTAATGTTTGAAACAACACTCGTTTAATGCGTTTCATCTGTTACACGTCGTGCGTACAGAACATATCGTATCTCATTCATATACGAGTCGCGTATGAGATGCTTGTGAAATTATATCACAGAGTTTGTGGGTGTATCGTACGGGTAAAAACTATTGAAAGTACGTAATCATAAGCGAAATGATTTTGAATGAATTAAACACTCGTTTAATGCGTTTCATCTGTTACACGTCGTGCGTACAGAACATATCGTATCTCATTCATATACGACTCGCGTATGAGATGCTTGTGAAATTATATCACAGAGTTTGTGGGTGTATCGTACGGGTAAAAACTATTGAAAGTACGTAATCATAAGCGAAATGATTTTGCATGAATTAAACACTCGTTTAATGTGTTTCATCTGTTACACGTCGTGAGTGCAGAACATATCGTATCTCATTCATATACGACTCGCGTATGAGATGCTTGTGAAATTATATCACAGAGTTTGTGGGTGTATCGTACGGGTAAAAACTATTGAAAGTACGTAATCATAAGCGAAATGATTTTGAATGAATTAAACACTCGTTTAATGCGTTTTATCTGTTACACGTCGTGCGTACAGAACATATCGTATCTCATTCATATACGACTCGCGTATGAGATGCTTGTGAAATTATATCACAGAGTTCGTAGGTGTATCGTACGGGTAAAAACTATTGAAAGTACGTAATCATAAGCGAAATGATTTTGAACGAATTAAACACGTTTAATGCGTTTTATCTGTTACACGTCGTGCGTACAGAACATATCGTATCTCATTCATATACGACTGCGTATGATGTCACAAGTTGATGCATACAGAAAACTATTGAAAGTACGTAATCTACTGATATTGAATGAATTAAACATTTTAATGCGTTTCATCTGTGTGTATCGTATCTCATTCATATACGACTCATTGTTATTCGCATTGTCAATCATAAGCGAAATGATTTTGAATGAATTAAACACTCGAATGACGTTTTATCTGTTAACGTTATCCTATAGCGTTCGCTCATTCATATACAACTCGAATGAGACGCTTGGAAAATATCAACGACGGAATACCAGAAGAAACAATCCATCGCGAACGTACTCTTCGTACACTTACCCAGTAGAAGTGAGTTTATAGAGCGGCAATTTTTCATTAAAATCCACCCTTTCATTATGTGTTCTGGATCCCAGCGCTAACCTCAAACTCACAATTCTAATCAAATAATTGCACTTCCCAGCACTCCAGCGTCTAATGAAATATCTGAAGGCAGATCCGCGGTGGGATCCTCGATGATAACAGTTTTATGCCGCCGTAATTTACAGTAATACCCCCATAATTCACGTCACCTTCTACATTACTCATTCTTCATCAAACAATTACATTACCAAAACGTTAAATCGCACGGAATACCGCCCGGACTGTTTCTGTCTCTGTCTAATCAAACCCACTACCGTCGCACGCACGGTCCCCAAAGACGTGATCCATCTACCTTCCTACCGTTATGGCAGCTGAAAACCAGGATACCCGCGCATCGTACGAAAGTCCAGGCGTCGTGGAGCGAAATTTAGCAACATTTTTGCTTATTCTACCTCGCATCGTCTAAGATCTTCAGGCATCCCAGCCATTCTTTCGAAAATGTAAACGCCAGAACCCAAGATCTCTCTACCCTCGGCAAACAACGTATCATCCAGCATAGTTCCATCACCCTCTCCGCTGGTCTACGATCGGCGGTACCATCGTGCATCGTACAAAAGTCCAGGGTCGTGGAGTGAAATTTAGCAACATTTTTGCTTATTCTACCTCGCATCGTCTAAGCTCTTCAGGCACCCCAGCAAAGATTCCTTCGAAAATGTAAACGCCAAACCCTAAGACCGCTCTACCCCAGCAAAGATTCTTTCAAAAATGTAAAGGCCAAAGCCCAAGATCGCTCTACCCTCGGTGAACAACGCGCATAGTTCCATCACAACGATCGTATCGCGCATTCAGTCCATAGTCGTGGAGCTTTATATAGGCGACGATGCGTCGCCGGCCCTTCATCGAATGGCGGTCACGCCGCTTATCTTTATTTAGGTGTAAGACGAAACCGTAGGCCCTGCAGAGGCGAGGACTAAGAGGCAGTCGTCGTCTCGCAGGCAAAGTGTACGGAACAGATCAATTATTAGTCCGCCTTCGTTTAGAGAGATCTGTATGCACTTTTTGCCGTCCCTTTCTTCTATTACATTTAGTTTAGCATCTCACCTCTTTTTCCCCCACATTTAACAACATTTTTGCTTATTCTACCTCTCATCGTCTAATGTCTTCAGGCACCGCAGCAAAGATTCTTTCGAAAATGTAAACGCCAAACCCCAAGACCGCGCTACCCCAGCAAAGATTCTTTCAAAAATGTAAACGGCAAACCCCGAGATCGCTCTACCCTCGGCGAACAACGTATCATCCAGCATAGTTCCATCACCCTCTCCGCTGGTCTACGATCGGTGGTCCCATCGTGCTTTTCATCGTGTTTTTCATTAGCGACGGCGGGCAAACATCTCATCACGGTTTTCATTAGCCCACCGTCGCATGGAGGAAAATGAGCTAGAGCGGTTAGTGGCGAGGTGGTTCGCGGGGTAGGCGATTCGCATTAATATTCTTTCCGGTCGGTCGTGCCCTTCGTCCGGCATTAGCCTCGGAGACCCTCGAGTGCCGTTGCGCCGGAAGGGTCGAAATGTGGCCTGCCGTCAAGAGAGGCCAGTAATTACAGAGGCCGTCGCTTCGCCAAAAATGTCGATCCGCCCCTAAACGCTCCGACCACTGGAAAATTACACACCCCGAAAATGGCGTGTCGCGTGCGTACGCCGTGCCAGCACGCGACCACTTGCGAAATTGTTCCCGAAAGTGTTGTGACACCAGCGAGGAACGAACATGCCGTGTTAATTAATACTAGGAACCCTGAACCGTTGTTGAACTGCCTGGATGGCGGGGCGACGACGCAAGGGCCTGCCTGACGGTGTCGTTTTCAATGAAACTCTCCAGTTTACTGAATCACGTTTACTACGCAGCCCCGGAGTGCACGTTGATTTAACAGGCTGAGTGGTGCACGGTGGTCGATGGTTTCTTGGAGCACGTAGTGAGGTTGTATTTTTTATACTTTAATCTGTCTGCCTCGGGCGTTCTAGTTCCCCTGTGGTTTGTTGTACGTTTCAGCGAAGCTTGGGCTCGATTAATAAGTGTGGAGAAAGAGGAAGATGGAGAAAAAGGGTGGATGCGTGAATCTAGGACCTTGGCATATTTTTCGTCGAAATATTAACACGGTGACTGTCACGGTGGTCACCGGTGACCGGTGCACAAGATTTGAATAGAAATGCAAGAATTTCGCAATGAAGCCGTATTTGGAATTTTGTAAAAGCAATTGATATTGGAATAGTGCTTCAATACTTTGGCTTCTGACAACTCTGCGTTACTTTTATTTTGCACGATTTAATTATAAAGATTTTACTAGAAATGCAAAGAATTCGCAATGAAGCCAATTTGCAATCTTGTAAAAGCAATTGATATTGAACCGGTACTTCAATAATTTGGCTTCTGATGAGTCTGCATTGCTTTCATTTTGCACGATTTAATTATGTTTTGCAATATTTCATCGCATTGCGGTTCTAATATAGCAAAATACGCGGTGACCGGCATAAAAGATTTGACTAAAAATGCAAAAAATTCGCAATTCAGCCCATTTACAATTTTGTAAAAGCAGTTAATATTGGAATGGTGCTTCAATACTTTGGCTTCTGACAACTCTGCATTACTTTTATTTTGCACGATTTAATTATACTCTGTGTAATTAATTACTTAGCAAAATACGCTTGGCAGTCAACGTGTCGTTTTTGTTCTGATATGTTTCGAAAGGAATGTGCTCCTAATGTAACTGATTACAGTATGTATCCGAAATGTATTAATTTAATAATTATCTAACATGGATAATGTAAGCATTCGACATTAAAAATTCCAATTCTCAACTCTTAAACCTCGGAACAATGCGCAGGTAACTTTTCGCTACACGTTCAATGCGCAACTATGCTTTGAATTGTCATAGCAATACGTAACTACTGTCCGGCTGCATACTCGCCTCCAATCGACCATGACCGAATGTGTCGATCCGGCCGTAAATCCAATCTGTAGAAACACATAGAGAGCGTACCGTACCATTTCTCGATCTACGAGTGACGTTTGTCCGACGTGCGTGCAAGAGAGGCAACCGCCGAGAGCGCGTAAAGGGCCCCCGTCAATTTTATTGTCAGTCACGAAAATTGGCGTATATCCTGACGTCTACCGTCAATCCTACCCACGCGAGAATGCGATGAAGTTACTATAACGCCCCCCTGCCCAGATGCAAACCCTGCCGTAATTAAATTCGCTTCACCGCAGCTCGGAAGCCACGGATTTACAGACTTAACCAGTCATTCTTCCAAAGTTTTCAGTTCATTATACCTTTAATCTGGATTAGAAGTACAGAATTTTTCAACGACGTGAAAGAGCGAATAAAAATGTCGATACTGTCCTCTACGCACTAATCCGTACGGTGCCTGTTCTACGTAACTTAATACGTTGACTGTCAAGTGTATTTTACTGTATTAAAACCGTAACTTGATGAAGTACTATAGAATATGATTGAATTGTGCAAAATAAAAATAATGCGAAGGTATTGGAGAACAAAAAATGGAATCACGCTTTAATGTTAATTCCATTTACAAAATTATAAATGCTACCTATTGGGTATTTTTTGAATTTTTCGTGAGACCTTTTGCTCCGGTCACTGATGACCACCACGGCAGTCAACGTGTTAACAGTTTAACGACCGCTAGCCGATTAATCGACTTTTTGGTTTCAACTGCTATTTACCGGTAGCCGATTAATCGGCTTTTCGGTGGTCAACGGTTAGATTAGATAAAATAAATCTCAGATGATATTATGACAATTCTAAATGACAATAAAATGACACTACTTTGAAACCAAAAGATTCTCAACAACACATTCAGTATTTTTCAGTTATAAAGCTTTACAAATAGGCACATACACAATTCCTGCGCGATATCCAAAACAGAGTCGATCATTAGTGAGTGGCATCTTCAGTCAATAGTGGTCAGTAAAGTGTTAATCAGTCAATCTTTGTGCATTTTCGAGTCTGCGCATTGACAATAATTGATCGTGCCATGAATAATCTTTAAAAGTCAAATAGCCAGCTGGTCACTCTTTGCCATTATACAAACCATAATTACCCCCACCGATCACCAATTAACCACGTATAAGGGGATGAAGTCCAGAAGGACAATTAGTTAGAAAGGAATCTTCGTTGAGAAGACTCTTTAGGAACGTACGGCTTGTGTTCTTGGTAGAAGACGCGAGTTTCGCGCGTAATTTGTGAGCACGGGGCATAAGAGTCTCAGGAAATTAGTGGACGACTGTTTCCGTGCGTTCGACAAATTGCAGAGCTGAACTGAGGTACGCGACGATGCTCATTATCCTTATCATTTTATAAGTAACGCCTGATTGCGGTTTTCCGCCTTAACGTCTTGTTAGAACGGGCGCGTGTATAGTAGCCCTAGGAACAGTTAGCTAAATCCCGACTTTAGCAGGCAGATATCGCCGCAGGCGCGTCTCCTGACGGTTTCTTAAGGTCCAGGGTGTTTATTTTCCTCCGTGTATCTGCCATCTTTACAACCGTGTTACATTCCTGCCGCGCACGTATTACGCTTATTTATCGCAGACATGCCACATGATAAGGTCTGTACGCCTCGAAGGAAGTTGGTCCTTAATCGTGTCTCTATGCAAGATATACGCGTGCTCACGCAAAATCGTGTACTTGCCGTGACAAAGACGTACATTTGCTGCGGTATGTTAGCGTTATTTTTCTTTTATATAGATGTAACTCATTACGCACCCTCGGTTATTAATAACATTTTACGTAACTTATGGTTAGTGATATTTAGCGATAAAAGGTCACGCTGTAAGTGATTAGACTGTGCGATATTTATACGTTTAAAACGCATTAAATTGACGTCAGTGTACGTCAATATGCAACTTCCAATGTGTATGCGTCTGCCGATGACGCGTCGGGTAAATTGTGGGTGTTGGTTTAATGATGATAGAAATTGCGCGGAATATTCTTATTGTGCAACGTTTGTGTGAATAATGTTTCATCCTCGTCTCTCGGCACTTTATGTTACAGCCGGCACCGCGGCGGAAAAAGGGTACTTCGGTCCTTGGAGAGAGTGCAAGTTCATGCTTTACGGGCGAGAACGATGTGGACATACAGTTTCGAGGTTTCAACCAGTGTGTGAGTCATCTTTATATCAGCATTTTAAACGCTCGCACACAAAATTGTTCAACGTAATTTCGCAATCTGCTTAATTTTTCTCAATTTATAACTATCGCAAGTGAAGATGGTTCGTTGCAATAACAAACTGTCTGCCAGAGTATTGTGTAAAACTTTTATTCTGCCAAACATTTTTTACGGCATTAACATGTTGACTGCCACGGTGGTCACCGGTGACTGGTGCAAACGATTTGACTAAAAATGCAAAGAATTCGCAATGAAGCCTATTTGCAATCTTGTAAAAGCAATTGATATTGGAACGGTGCTGCAATATTTTGGCTTCTAACAAGTTTGCGTTACCTTTATTTTGCACGATTGAATCATACTCTGCAGTATTTCATTGCATCGCGGTTCTAACATAGCAAAATACGCCTGGAAATCAACGCGTTAAATAGAATAGCGTGTATCAATGGATGGCATTCCAAATTCGAAAACTTGTTACTTCTAAGAATCAACGAAATTATTAAACGCGTTGAATCCCGTAGTGGTCACCGGTGACCGGTGCAAAAGATTTGCAATGAAGCCTAATTGCAATCTTGTAACAGCAATTCATATTGGACCGGTGCTTCAATAATTTGGCTTCTAATGTCTGCATTGGCTTCGATGCTTTGGCTTCTAATACCGGCGTAAAAGATTTTACTAGAAATGCAAAAAATTCGCATTGAAGCCTATTTGCAATCTTGTAAAAGCAATTGATGTGGGACCGATGCTTCAATAATTTGGCTTCTGATAAGTCTGCATTGCTTTCATTTTGCACGATTTAATTATACTCTGCAGTATTTCAACGCATCGCAGTTCTAACATAGCAAAATACGCTTGAGCAAAATATGCGAAAGATTTTACTAAAAATGCAAAAAATTCGCAATGAAGCCTGTTTGCAATCTTGTAAAAGCAATTGATATTGAAACGGTGCTTCAATACTGTGGCTTCTACAATAACAACACCGCGTTATCTTTATTTTGCACGTTTTAATTATACTCTCCAGTATTTCATCGCATCGCGGTTCTAACATAGCAAATTACACTTGGCAGTCAACGCGTTAAAAAGCCAACACTTTTTCGAGCAACATTCATTGGAAAATTCCACACATCCCGCATTCGGTTTTGCCGAATCTCATCGGCAATCGGCGCGGTCTTTTTTAACAGAGATTCTCTTGTGCAATTTTCGCAGTGGCAGTGTGGGTGGCGGGAATAGCAGCAGCTACCGCCTCTGTTCTATTAGCGATCCTGGTCGGCCTCGCAGTCCTTCAACTGGCAATGGCTTCGTCGGCGAAAAGGGTCGTCATCTCGTACAGCACCGCGCTGATAGGCAAGGTTGCCCTCGCTACGTTGGCAAGTGAGTAGAACATAAGCCCCCGCCTGCTTGTTTGGTAGATTTCAAAGGGTCAGCGTGAAAGGCACTAATGACGGCTCGACTCAGGGAGCTTAACTGACGCCCACGCGAATTTCGTTACACGTAATGGAAAGACCGTATTACAGCGAATGTCGATGCTATTTGTACGACGTCGGGCGATATTAAGTGACGCGCGATGTTCAGGGCGAATTCGCTATCATTTGTGTACATTCATAAATGTGTACGTTTGCATTTTTAGCCGACCCGTGGCGTTCAGTGCGGATTCGCTATTATTTGTGTACATTCATAAACGTGTACGTTTGCATTTTTAGCCGACGCGCGTGGAATATTTGTGTTCTTTTGCGGGTACGTCTTTTTATGGCTTTCACACTTCGACGCGTGCGCTGTAGGTGATGTACGGAATGCACTTGCAACATTTCGAATGATTCAGAAAGCGCGAGATTCCGGTGCGCGGAGATAACCAGTTACGGATTAACCGAGGTTTTATTCAATATGGCGTATAATCGGATCTCGCGCTATTAAACGAATGGACAGATCGATCGAAAGATAATGCCATTGTGGATTAACACTGGCAAATGTTCACGTGCGTTAGTGTAACGCGTACATGTGCGCCGATCGCTCAAGTAAATCCAATACCGTTCAGATCTTCAAATTGCCTGCAGTATCGACTATTGTTTTTTCCGATTATTATCGTAACATTTGAATTGTAAATTCTATGAAACGTCCAACTTGTCGCGCCGTCGCGCGAAACGAACGCGATAAAACATTTGATTTTTCCTCGCCCGGAATGAGGAGATGAGAAAAACGGGATTCCGAAGTGCCATCCGCAGGGAAACTTCTCCCCTTCTTTTTGGTTCGCGTAAAGTGTAAAGTTTTGCAATGCGTTCGATAGGGTAGAATTACTACCCACTTGTCTACTTACTGACCTACTTACCCTTAGACGAAGAATCGAATGTCTACGGTGGCTCGTATTACCGGTAAAGCGATATCTTCTAATGTCATGGAACCGAGCACGACCGTACATTCGACCACATTAACGATTCCGTGAGTAAATACTTTAATCGTGCGACCCACGACTACTCACGCCTACGTTGTTAAATATCGGCGACAAAAAACTGTTCGGTTGTGGGCTAAATCTTAATCCCGTCTGCAAGTAGAAGCAGTGCACATTCATGCAACGTTTACTATCATTTTACACGTATCGTTCATCCAACGCGTGTCGTGGGTTGTAAATTCCGCGATCTTATTTCGGTTTCGGTTTATTCGATCGCTTTATTCGATCTCTATTCCGTAAATTCGCGCCGAACCAATTTTACAAGCGTGCAGTTAATCTCCTACGTTAATCGTGCGACCCACGACTACTCACGTCTACTTTGTTAAAAGTCGGCGGCAAAAAACTGTTCGGCTGTGGGCTAAATCTTAATCCCGTCTGCAAGTAGAAGCAGTGCATATTCATGCAACGTTTACTATCATTTTTCACGTATCGTTCATCCAACGCGTGTCGTGGGTTGTAAATTCCGCGACCTTATTTCGGTTTCGGTTTATTCGATCGCTTTATTCGATCTCTATTCCGTAAATTCGCGCCGAACCAATTTTACAAGCGTGCAGTTAATATCCTACGTTAATCGTGCGACCCACGACTACTCACGCCTACTTTGTTAAAAGTCGGCGGCAAAAAACTGTTCGGCTGTGGGCTAAATCTTAATCCCATCTGCAAGTAGAAGCAGTGCACATTCATGCAACGTTTACTATCATTTTACACGTATCGTTCATCCAACGCGTGTCGTGGGTTATAAATTCCGCGATCTTATTTCGGTTTCGGTTTATTCGATCGCTTTATTCGATCTCTATTCCGTAAATTCGCGCCGAACCAATTTTACAAGCGTGCAGTTAATCTCCTACGTTAATCGTGCGACCCACGACTACTCACGCCTACTTTGTTAAAAGTCGGCGGCGAAAAACTGTTCGGCTGTGGGCTAAATCTTAATCCCGTCTGCAAGTAGAAGCAGTGCACATTCATGCAACGTTTACTATCATTTTTCACGTATCGTTCATCCAACGCGTGTCGTGGGTTGTAAATTCCGCGATCTTATTTCGATTTCGGTTTATTCGATCGCTTTATTCGATCTCTATTCCGTAAATTCGCGCCGAACCAATTTTACAAGCGTGCAGTTAATCTCCTACGTTAATCGTGCGACCCACGACTACTCACGCCTACTTTGTTAAAAGTCGGCGGCAAAAAACTGTTCGGCTGTGGGCTAAATCTTAATCCCGTCTGCAAGTAGAAGCAGTGCACATTCATGCAAAGTTTACTATTATTTTTCACGTATCGTTCATCCAACGCGTGTCGTGGGTTGTAAATTCCGCGATCTTATTTCGGTTTCGGTTTATTCGATCGCTTTATTCGATCTCTATTCCGTAAATTCGCGCCGAACCAATTTTACAAGCGTGCAGTTAATCTCCTACGTTAATCGTGCGACCCACGACTACTCACGCCTACTTTGTTAAAAGTCGGCGGCAAAAAACTGTTCGGCTGTGGGCTAAATCTTAATCCCATCTGCAAATAGAAGCAGTGCACATTCATGCAACGTTTACTATCATTTTTCACGTATCGTTCATCCAACGCGTGTGGTGGGTTGTAAATTCCGCGATCTTATTTCGGTTTCGGTTTATTCGATCGCTTTATTCGATCTCTATTCCGTAAATTCGCGCCGAACCAATTTTACAAGCGTGCAGTTAATCTCCTACGTTAATCGTGCGACCCACGACTACTCACGCCTACTTTGTTAAAAGTCGGCGGCAAAAAACTGTTCTGCTGTGGACTAAATCTTAATCCCGTCTGCAAATAGAAGCAGTGCACATTCATGCAACGTTTACTATCATTTTTCACGTATCGTTCGTCCAACGCGTGTCGTGGGTTCTAAATTCCGCGATCTTATTTCGATTTCGGTTTATTCGATCGCTTTATTCGATCTCTATTCCGTAAATTCGCGCCGAACCAATTTTACAAGCGTGCAGTTAATCTCCTACGTTAATCGTGCGACCCACGACTACTCACGCCTACTTTGTTAAAAGTCGGCGGCGAAAAACTGTTCGGCTGTGGGCTAAATCTTAATCCCATCTGCAAATAGAAGCAGTGCACATTCATGCAACGTTTACTATCATTTTTCACGTATCGTTCGTCCAACGCGTGTCGTGGGTTGTAAATTCCGCGATCTTATTTCGATTTCGGTTTATTCGATCGCTTTATTCGATCTCTATTCCGTAAATTCGCGCCGAACCAATTTTACAAGCGTGCAGTTAATCTCCTACGTTAATCGTGCGACCCACGACTATTCACGCCTACTTTGTTAAAAGTCGGCGGCGAAAAACTGTTCGGCTGTGGGCTAAATCTTAATCCCATCTGCAAATAGAAGCAGTGCACATTCATGCAACGTTTACTATCATTTTTCACGTATCGTTCGTCCAACGCGTGTCGCGGGTTCTAAATTCCGCGATCTTATTTCGGTTTCGGTTTATTCGATCGCTTTATTCGATCTCTATTCCGTAAATTCGCGCCGAACCAATTTTACAAGCGTGCAGTTAATCTCCAACGTTAATCGTGCGACCCACGACTACTCACGCCTACTTTGTTAAAAGTCGGCGGCGAAAAACTGTTCGGCTGTGGGCTAAATCTTAATCCCGTCTGCAAATAGAAGCAGTGCACATTCATGCAACGTTTACTATCATTTTTCACGTATCGTTCGTCCAACGCGTGTCGTGGGTTGTAAATTCCGCGATCTTATTTCGATTTCGGTTTATTCGATCTCTTTATTCGATCTCTATTCCGTAAATTCGCGTCGAACCAATTTTACAAGCGTGCAGTTAATCTCCTACGTTAATCGTGCGACCCACGACTACTCACGCCTACTTTGTTAAAAGTCGGCGGCGAAAAACTGTTCGGCTGTGGGCTAAATCTTAATCCCGTCTGCAAGTAGAAGCAGTGCACATTCATGCAACGTTTACTATCATTTTTTACGTATCGTTCATCCAACGCGTGTCGTGGGTTGTAAATTCCGCGATGTTATTTCGGTTTCGGTTTATTCGATCGCTTTATTCGATCTCTATTCCGTAAATTCGCGCCGAACCAATTTTACAAGCGTGCAGTTAATCTCCTACGTTAATCGTGCGACCCACGACTACTCACGCCTACTTTGTTAAAAGTCGGCGGCAAAAAACTGTTCTGTGGGCTAAATCTTAATCCCGTCTGCAAGTAGAAGCAGTGCGCATTCATGCAACGTTTACTATCATTTTTCACGTATCGTTCGTCCAACGCGTGTCGTGGGTTGTAAATTCCGCGATCTTTTTTTCGGTTTCGGTTTATTCGATCGCTTTATTCGGTCTCTATTCCGTAAATTCGCGCCGAACCAATTTTACAAGCGTGCAGTTAATCTCCTACGTTAATCGTGCGACCCACGACTACTCACGCCTACTTTGTTAAAAGTCGGCGGCAAAAAACTGTTCGGCTGTGGGCTAAATCTTAATCCCGTCTGCAAGTAGACGCAATGCGCATTCATGCAACGTTTACTATCATTTTTGACGAATCGTTCGTCCAACGCGTGTCGTGGGTTGTAAATTCCGCGATCTTATTTCGGTTTCGGTTTATTCGATCGCTTTATTCGATCTCTATTCCGTAAATTCGCGCCGAACCAATTTTACAAGCGTGCAGTTAATCTCCTACGTTAATCGTGCGACCCACGACTACTCACGCCTACTTTGTTAAAAGTCGACGGCAAAAAACTGTTCGGCTGTGGGCTAAATCTTAATCCCGTCTGCAAGTAGAAGCAGTGCACATTCATGCAACGTTTACTATCATTTTTCACGTATCGTTCGTCCAACGCGTGTCGTGGGTTGTAAATTCCGCGATCTTATTTCGGTTTCGGTTTATTTGATCGCTTTATTCGATTTCTATTCCGTAAATTCGCGCCGAACCAATTTTACAAGCGTGCAGTTAATCTCCTACGTTAATCGTGCGACCCACGACTACTCACGCCTACTTTGTTAAAAGTCGGCGGCAAAAAACTGTTCGGCTGTGGGCTAATCTTAATCCCGTCTGCAAGTAGAAGCAGTGCATATTCATGCAACGTTTACTATCATTTTTGACGTATCGTTCGTCCAACGCGTGTCGTGGGTTGTAAATTCCGCGATCTTATTTCGGTTTCGGTTTATTCGATCGCTTTATTCGATCTCTATTCCGTAAATTCGCGCCGAACCAATTTTACAAGCGTGCAGTTAATCTCCTACGTTAATCGTGCGACCCACGACTACTCACGCCTACTTTGTTAAAAGTCGGCGGCAAAAAACTGTTCGGCTGTGGGCTAAATCTTAATCCCGTCTGCAAGTAGAAGCAGTGCACATTCATGCAACGTTTACTATCATTTTTGACGTATCGTTCGTCCAACTCGTGTCGTGGGTTGTAAATTCCGCGATCTTATTTCGATTTCGGTTTATTCGATCGCTTTATTCGATCTCTATTCCGTAAATTCGCGCCGAACCAATTTTACAAGCGTGCAGTTAATCTCCTATGATTTTGATGCTTGGAAATTGAATTCCTGAAAATAACTGGCCGAGCGTTACAAATTGCACAATTTTTCGATTAGGCGCCCGTGTTCGTGCGATTAATCACCCTTAGTCTGACTTTTATTCAATTCCCGAATACGGCAGCTTTTCAATTGGGACGAACAGTAGTGTGACTCGAAAAGAGCGGTCCATTAGTTTAATGACCGAGCTGAAGTGTGAGGAAAGAACTAATCGAGGCCGGTTAGGATGCTTCGCTCACGAGTGATGTTGAACATTTTGTTTTTCAGCTGCCCTGGCCATTGTCGCTGCCAGTCTATTTGCTCTTCAGACCGACGACAGGGCCAATAGTTTCGTAATTACGAGGGGAGAGGCGTTCTACATGCAGGTAACGTTCACGCTCATTGTCACCACTTACACTGACGTTTTGAAAGTTTCTTCCCATTGTTCTTGACCGTTTGGTTATTCGACGGTTTCATCAAAGTGACTCACGTGTCGTGTGAAACGCGGAAACGTATTCGTTTCGATCGATAGATACGTGCCACAAAAGGGCGGCTATTTTATCGGTCACTTTCCGAAGCCCCAGAGCAACTGTTTCTCTTGCAGCTATTGGGTTGGAGGGAAAGTTCTGTCGTATTTTTAATAGGCAGGTAATTTTTCTTGTAAATACAAAAAGACACCTGGCTAATGAGTCATTCGATTTTTTTTTTGTTTTTTATAGCTGCTGTATAATATAAAAGGAGTCCTTTTTTACCGTTCATCATTTACTTGTGATATTTAAAGTGAAAAACATGTCAATAGATGAAGTGCATTTACGACACTGGATTTTGTATGAATTCCAAAAAGGAAGCAACGCATCGGTTGCATGTAAAAATTTATGTGCGGTATTTGGAAAAGATATTGTCAATGTTCGTACTTGTCAAAGATGGTTTAGCAAATTACGTTCCGGGGATCTGAGCCTCCAAGAAAGTGATCGATCTGGACGACCATCCAAGATCGATAATAATGTTTTGCAATCCATGTTGGAAAATAATCCACATTTAACAAGTCGAGAAATTGCAGAAGAGTTTGGCATTCATCATACAACACATAAATGTATTATGATTAATATTAAACACATCTTTTTATAAATTAATTCAAATATTTTCTTTAAAATACGACAGAACTTTCCCTCCAACCCAATAAATATAATCAGGTTGACGCATGCACACACGTGCACTGCGGTACAGAGTTATTCCAATTCAGCGCTCAAACAATTGTCCAATAACGAACGCTCGAATTATCATTACGTTTTAAACGTCCGTCGTCCGCGACCGTTCACTCACGAAAACCGCGCAGTAAACCATAATTCGACTTAGGCCGGTGGCGAGCTGCGAACAAAGATTTCGTCGAACGCAGCTCCCGTTACGTTACGACACCGGTGTGAAAGTGAACGCAACAAATTAAATGACATTCGAACGAGAACAATTACCGAACGTTCTCGTTAGTCGGCGTTATATGTGTCACCAAGCAAACAGCGTATTAGGTACGATCGTCAATCGACAGTTTTCACCGCTCCCCGCGCCGTAACGGGGACTCGCTAATTTCCTCGACCCATAGCCCATCGCGTTATCGGTCATTCACGATGTTAGCGTGATGCATTTAACACGTTGACTGTCTTTTGCTATATTAGAACCGCGATGCGATGAAATACTGCAGAGTATGATTAAATCGTGTAAAATGAAGGTAACGCAGAGTTATTAGAAGCCAAAGTATTGAAGCACCGTTCCAATATCAATTGCTTTTACAAGATTGCAAATAGGCTTCATTGCGAATTTTTTGCATTTTTAGTCAAATCTTTTGCGCCAGTCACCGGTGACCATCGCGGCCGTGGGCATTGTACTATGTTGAAACCGCAACGTGATGAAGTACTACAGAATATGATTGAATTGCGCAAAATAAAAATAAGGCGAAGGTATCGGAGACCAAAGAATCGAATACCTATTTAATAGCAATTGCATTTACAAAATTATAAATGCTACAGATTGGGCATTTTTTTAATTTTTCGGGAGAACTTTTGTGTCGGTCACCGATGGTCACCACCGATGGCCAAACGTATTTTGCTATGTTAGAACCGCGATGCGATGAAATACTGCCGAATATGATTGACTTGTGCAAAACGAAAATAATGTGAAGGTATTGGAAACCAAAGACTTGAATCATTATTTATCACGTTGACTGCCGTGCGCATTTTACTATATTGAAACCGAAATGTATTGAAGTACAATAGAATATGATTGAATTCTGCAAAACGAAAATAATGCGAAGGTATCGGAAACCAAAGAATTAAATCAGTACTTAATATTAATTGCATTTACAAAATTATAAATGCTACCGATTGGGTACTTTTAGGAATTTTTCGTGAGGCCTTTTGCGTCGGTCGCCGATGACCACCATTGTAAATGCAATTGCTATTAAATAGGTATTCAATTCTTTGGTCTCCGATACCTTTGCATTATTTTCATTTTTCACAATTCAATCATATTCTGTAGCACTTCATCACATTACGGTTTTAATATAGTAAAATACGCACGGCAGTGAATGTGTTAATGAGGGAACTACTTTCGATCCGTCCGACTAACAACAGTCGCGCACGGCGGTCCCGATTCTAGCAATTCTCTAATGCCAGCCCCGGACACGGACGTACCGTTATAACGCATCGTCAAAGCCAGTCATTGTCGGAACCTGTTGCTCCTAACGTCGGCCGATGGGGAAACCGTTGTAAAGTTAGCCTTAATGTTCATCCGTTCGTACGGCGTCCCGATTCGATGGCGCGAATCACTTAATGGCCTGAACGTGTCTGCGCGCGTCAAGTACGCTTTTTCCCTTTTACGGTCCTCATCGAACGCGTCCGGCGTGGATGCAGATTGGCTATTGGATGGATGGGCATCGCGAGTTGCAACAGTTGGTATATGCGGGGACGAGAAATTGTTAATCCGGGCTTTCGCGAAGCAGCCGGTGCACTGGGAAAATCCGCTTTATATCGTATGCGGTAATTATTCATTTTTTCGCGTTGGTTGAGGTTAACGCGTAGTAGAAAACGCAGTGGTTAACCCTTTGACTGCTGAATACTTCCGGCCGAAGCACTTGCTGAGGACGAAATACTTTTCGCTAGTGCACACTCTATAGATTGATTATATAAGGCACAAGTAATTTCTATCGATAATTTTTCATTTACGTCAAATTAAATAATGAAAGAAAATTGATAAATAATTTTTTTCGCGTTGGACGGTTGAAGTTGACGCGTAGTAGAATACGCAGCGGTTAACCCTTTGACGGCTGAATACTTCCGGCCGAAGCGCAGGCTGAGGACGAAATTCTTTCCCTAGTGCAAACTGTATGGATTGATTATGTAAGGCGCAACTAAGTTCTACTGATCATTTTTCATTTACGCCAAATTAAATCACGAAAGAAAATTGTTTGATAAATAATTTTCATCTTGTACATTGATAATTGTGGCGGCGATAGGTAAGAAATCGAAACGATTGGTAAACGCATATATGCGCCGATGGTCTACACCATAGATTTCGGCGGACGTATATATGCGTTCATAACAGTCAAAGGATTAATGACAAGATATGAAAATTTCTAACTGAAAATTTTAGAATCAATCCCTGTAATTATCTTCCTGTGTACTATTTTTGAGGATTAATTTGAAATTAATTCTGTATATGTGTTAGTAAGTCATTTTGATGCACTGCTTGGTTGATCGTCAAATTATTATGCAGTCTACTTTAGACGTAAGTAGTCTAGCGTATAGAAACTGCACCTGTTTAGTAGCACTATGGAAGTGAACGGAGACAGTTCTGAAGATACACGACCTGAAACTGATACTTCCCATACCCGCCGCTGACAGGTACCGAGAGCCTACCTGCTCGTCTCACTTGTTTATCTGTACCGCATGAAAGTTGATCAGACGTGAAAGATTTGTCTCAGTCATTATTCTAGGAAACTATTATTCCAGCCGGCTTTTCCATTAGGCAGATGTCAGTCGGTGTAAAGATTAACATCGCATTAATGCGGCGCCCAGCAACTGTTGTCTTTGACTATTCCCACCGCAAAAATATACTCCGCGTCTGGCGAACATATTTCTTTTTGTGGTCAGCGGGCACTACGACCCGTCGATTTCTCAACTCGTCCGTTTGCTCGCTAAGTGATTGGCTTCCTAGAATGTCATCAATTTATAGTATTGCTCCCAGATTGAAACGATTTCCTTCGAATCCCACGCGATAGTAGAAAACCGGGTTCTGCCAAGCAAACCTCACACGAAATTAGACTGTGGCAAGTTGAGTTACGTATGAAAAATGAAGATGCGAGAAATAGAGAGGAAACAACATGGTTGATGTTTCAGATATAGAGAAAATGATGAAAACGAAAGTAACAGACAATACTCCTATATAATCCTGTATATATATATATAAGCGAGTTATAGCTAGTTTATAGATTACGAAAGATTTTACGTGATCCTTATAGATTCTTCAAAATACAATATACAGTCTGAGATGCGGTTGTACTTTTCGCGTAGATTCTAAACGATCCGAAAATGACCGATAAATTTTCATCATCAATCGCACCTATTAGCTCGACTACTGATTAAGTGGCACGAATTTTCGCAAATTTGCAGGAACCAGCATGCGCTTCGAAGATTATCTCGTTAACAACGACGTTTAACGTGACGGGAAGCGCGAATATGGTATTAGGGATCCGAACCGGTGCTAATGGCGATAATATAATCATTACTGGCGTACTCTTATCGCTGGAGAACACTTCGTTCCCTCCCTCTATCGCTTTTTCCGTTTCCCATTCTATCCTTCCCAGTGGCACGTGAACCTGTTCACATTCCCTGTGTTTACTATTAACGGATAATTGACGGTTTAATGATGCAGTTTATGCCAGCGAACTCATTTACTCTCTCTATCTCTCCTTCTGGCAGACACGTACTCACACTGTGCTACTTTTTCAACTTTACAGGTTACACTATCTGGCCCCACGTAAATTCACACGCCGTTCTAGCGTTAAGTATCATTGGAACAATGGTACGCGGTTTAACGACACGATGTATATCACTGGAGAACACCTCGTTGCGTTCTATCGTTTTTTTTGACGGCCTACCCCAACCTGTTTTGGATTAATGGAAAGCTGCATGTGTTTCTTACGCTGCGCATCATCGAAATGATAATTAACGGCCTAATGACGCAATATATACCGTTGAGAAAGGCTGTGTTTAGTCCCTTTACGACCTTTCAGTAATAATGAACTGTTTAATTAAGCGATGTGCATGCATCGCTGGAGAACATTTTGTTCGCCCGCATATTAAGTTTACCGTACACTCTTCAACTTTTTCCAGTCTCACGTAAATTAGCACGTTCATCATAGGAAGCATCGTAGGAATAATTGATGCCTTTATAACACGGTAGATAACGTTTTTACCGCCGGTGCGAAATTAGGCTCGTTAGGAATCATAATTTTACACGATCCCGGCATTGAAGGTAATCACGATCGTTGCGTGCCTCATCTCACTGCCGTGAATTAATTGCCTACGCGAGTATAAATGCCCGAGACCGCTGCTCGTCGCGGATAATCTAAAAATGTTGAGAATCATCGCAATTATGTATAACACGTGTAATTGCGTCTCTCGACGATTCAATTACGTACGGATATGATTGGATGCGAGAATAGAATAACGACGATTCACAAACTGATTTAGACGTATCAGTCGATCCGGATCGGTTTTTAATACAAAACGAGCCAGAAAAATCGAACATTGACGGACGTTAATGGGAGATGAAGTACGCTGTGAAATTCATTTAACATGTTGGCTCCCAAGCGTATTTTGCTATGTTAGAACCGCGATGCGATGAAATACTGCAGAGTATGATTCAATCGTGCAAAATGAAGGTAACGCAGAATTGTTGAAAGCCAAAGCACTGAAGCACCGTTCCAATATCAATTGCTTTTACAACATTGCAAATAGGCTTCATTGCGAATTTTCTGTATTTCTAATAAAATCTTTTACACCGGTCGCCGCGTATTTTGATATATTAGAACCGTGATGCGATGAAATACTGCAGAGTATGATTCAATCGTGTAAAATGAAGGTAACGCAGAGTTGAAAGCCAAAGCATTGAAGCACCGTTCCAATATCAATTGTTTTTCAAGATTACAAATAGGCTTCATTACGAATTTTCTGCATTTCTAGTCAAATCTTTTACGCCAGCCACCGCGTATTTTGCTATGTTAGAACCGCGATGCGATGAAATATAATTAAATCGTGCAAAATAAAGGTAACGCAGAGTTGTTGAAAGCCAAAGCATTGAAGCGTTCTAGTATCAATTGCTTTTCGAAGATTGCATATAGGCTTCACTGCGAATTTTCTGCATTTCTAGTAAAATCTTTTACGCCGGTCACCGCGTATTTTGCTATGTTAGAACCGCGATGCGATGAAATACTGTATTAAATCGTGCACAATGAAGGTAATGGAGAGTTATTGAAAGCCGAAGCATTGAAGCACCGTTTCAATATCAATTGCTTTTACAAGATTGCAAATAGGCTTCATTGCGAATTTTCTGCATTTCTAGTAAAATATTTTATGCCGGTCACCATATATTTTGCTATGTTAGAACCGCGATGCGATGCAATACTGCAATATGATTCAATCGTGCAAAATGAAGATAACGCAGAGTTCTTGAAAGCCAAAGCATTGAAGCACCGTTTCAATATCAATTGTTTTTACAAGATTACAAATAGGCTTCATTACGAATTTTCTGCATTTCTAGTAAAATGTTTTACGCCGGTCATCGCGTATTTTGCTATGTTAGAACCGCGATGCGATGAAATACTGTATTAAATCGTGCACAATGAAGGTAATGGAGAGTTATTGAAAGCCGAAGCATTGAAGCACCGTTTCAATATCAATTGCTTTTACAAGATTGCAAATAGGCTTCATTGCGAATTTTCTGCATTTCTAGTAAAATATTTTATGCCGGTCACCATATATTTTGCTATGTTAGAACCGCGATGCGATGAAATACTGCAGAATATAATTAAATCGTGCAAAATGAAGCAATGCAGATTTATCAGAAGCCAAAGTATCGAAGCACCGTTCTAATATCAATTGCTTTTACAAGATTGCAAATAGGCTTCATTGCGAATTTTCAGCATTTCTAGTAAAATCTTTTGAAGCGGGTACTGCATATTTTGCTATGTTAGAATCGCGATGCGATGAAATACTACAGAGTATAATTAAATCGTGGAAAATTAAGGTAACGCACAGTAGTTGAAAGCCAAAGCATTGAAGCACCGTTCCAATATCAATTGCTTTTACAAGATTGCAAGTAGGCTTCGTTGGGAATTTTGCTGTATGGAACTCTTTGCTATGTTAGAACCGCGATGCAATGAAGTACTGCAGAGTATAATTAAATCGTGTAAAATGAAGGTAACGCAGACTTATTGAAAGCCAAAGCATTGAAGCCCCGTTCCAATATCAATTGCTTTTACAAGATTGCAACTAGGCTTCGTTGCGAATTTTCTGCATTTTTAATAAAATCTTTTGCAGCAGTAACCGGTGATTACTGCAGCAGTCAACGTGTTAAAGAGAACCGTTTAACCAGCCTCGCGCTCGCGAAACACGCATCCATCATCCGCCGTAAAGACAGTGGCGCAAAAAGTGTGGGCGCACCTGTAAGACGATCGTCCATTCATACAGCGATATTAGAAGTCTTCGTGAAGGATTCTCTCGTCGCCCGTCACCTTCGCGAATAAAAAGCCGCCTCGGCTGGGGACCCTCGCTACGAGGAGGTTCGAATGCGGAACGAGATCTCGCCTGGGAATCGTTTCGATATCCCGCTCCATTTGCGTCTTTGTACTGAGTAATCCGACCGATTCGATTGCGCGCATTTTTCCGCCTCCGTTCGCGTGCACGACTCGATTCTTAAGTAATGCAGGACAGAGATGGAGGCAGATAAATGAGTCAAGCCGCCGGCGAGAAAAGGGAGAAGGAGAAGACGTAATAGAGAAAGCGCGGCACCATTTGTGAGTGGGAGTGCGATAGAAAGAGGGTGCCAGGGTAAGAGTGGGCAAAATCAGACAGAGAGGAACGAAGGCAGACGGACACGCACACAGGTGCACATGATCGGGGCATTAAATGCTTAAAGGCCACCTGATCAGAGCGGTCTGCAGGTGTCACCTTAAGCCGACCCCTCCCCCGCATTGTCTCTTCCGCCCACCCCGCGGAGGGCTTAGTTAGTATGTGTCGAAGCACCCACCCACCTCTGGTCGACAGTTTAAAAACAATGAGGCGACATTCGCGGGACCGCAGTGAGCGTTTCGGTACCGGTCGCCTTGCCGAACCGTTTCCGTCCGCGTTTTCTCGACACCGGCACGCAGTTTCTTCCTCGTTCGCGCGTGCTTTTCCGTCGGGACGTGTCGCGGCACCTGCCGATCGCGAGTCAACAGTTTCGAAACAATGTCTTATGAAACAGTGACTCTCTCGCGACTCGCTGACACACGCGAAGTTTCTTTTCGCGTCGCGCGCGCTTTTCAACGGCAGCTGACTGGCGGAAACGTCCGGAGGCGAGGAACTTGAGCTTCTTGAGCGGAACTTTTTGCGCTGCGAGACGAATCGGGAATTCACGCGTCGCTTGACGCTGTCAAGGAACGATCGTGGCATTGGATTCGCCGGTCACGCGAGACCAATTGACGTGCATTGCTGAATGATGTGCTGAGTGCGACGGAACGGTTACCCTGGATCCGTTATTGTACGGAAACTTTTTCCGCGACGTCTTTAATGACGGCGTGCGGACGGCCGGATGGCGGTTATGGGTGATTGATGAGTGGACGGCGGTTGGTTGATAATCGAGTTACGTGGAACTTGATAAATTGAGTTGATTATCGTTGCTCGATATTGGCTTGATGATTAAACGATAGTGTGCAACTGCGCGAGGACGTGCTAATGTGCTTGGAGTGTTTAATGCGTAAGGCGCAGAGGTGTAATAATATGTTAGATTGACGGCTGGGGGGATTCTGGATTGACATTATGTCGAGATGGAGGATGGATTCTTTGAACGGGGGATAGACTTGTTAGTAGAATTGGCTGTGGCGTTGAGTGGTATTGTTACGTTAAGATATCATGAGGATAGTGTGTTCGCGATGACGGAGAAAAGAAAACGAAGCCTACTGCAAGGGGCGAAGGATGAGATCGAGCTAGATCGTAGGCATCGACAAAAGCAAGGAAAGGTAAAGAATTGTCCCATTTCGGTCAATGGTCGTCGCGGTGCAAGAATATCTCATCAAAGTATCTACTGTGCATAAAGAAGCTCTTTCAATTTTAAAATTCCACACAAAAATGCTAGCCGCAGTAAAAGTGATGCGCAAGGAGAGGGAATATTGAATTTCATACTCTTTCCATTAGCATGACTGAAAGCTGCCACTTGACATTTAAGCGTTAGGTAAACGCGGTTCGACGGAATTTCGCGTCACGCTCAAATTCCGTCCGTTTCTTCCTATCCCTTTTGCGGGTGCTCTTTTGGTAGTCTAATTCGCGGGCGATTTCTTTTGCGCCGGGCATAAGTCGGCAGCCGTAATTTCGCACTACTCACAGCGGAATTGGATTCCTTCTGCGCCCACGCCCGATAGATGCGCCGGCGAAAAAACGTTTTAGCGAAAAATAAACGTGCTTACCCTTACCCGTAACGAAGAAATCGCAATGATCCAACGAAAAGAGCAATCGTAGCGCGTCTTCTCGTCTAAATTGCTTTTCTTTCGCTGCCATTCTCTTTCTCCCGCACGCAGCAGTCAACGAACTAAATAAACGATGCTTTCCGAAAGGGGTTCGTCCACCGTAGAAAGCAAACAATTCGGAATTCAATTCTCCCTCGTCACCGCAAATTGTCCGGCGAAGTCAATGGTTCATGTGTCAGCAGCCTTTATTGGCAGAACTATCTGTCAATCGTTGACTCAGCTGGATCCAGCCTGTGAGCCTTTCCAGGCGCGGGAAGACACCCGAAGACAGAAGTTGTTAATTTGTCCTCATAAATTACTTCCCTCTACCATCCTAAATGCGTTCGTCACGAAACGTAAAATCGCCGGAACACGGAAATCATCAGTTTGTCACCTGAAACTAATCCTTTCTCTCTTTGTACCCCGCGGCACCCATTTCTTCCGTCGCCCAGGCGAGAAGCATCAATCCTCGAAGCAAAAAGGACCGATGGATTAATCATTGCTGAGGAATAACGACGGCACGCGGTTTTCTTTGTTGACCGTAATTAAATTCCACCCATTCACCCACGCTCTTTTTTCTGTCTCTCCACTCTGCGCCATCTTTCATCCCTCCTAGTTTCCTCTTCGCTTCCCGGTTCCGCGGTCACCTATTCATTCAAAACGTCCCCTACCTTTACTTTTTCTTTCGTTCTGTAAGACGCATTATAAATAAACCTCGTGTATCCGTTCTAAAGACGGATAAAAAGAAAATTGCGCTGCTTATCGCCTCTTGCTTACCTGCCGATAGCGGACTTATTTTATAATTCTTACACGGGCGAGGACAGTGTGGTTGCAAAAGACAAATAAAATGCTTTGCTAGGAAGTAAGTCCCACGGTTCACAAAGAGGCAATCAATTTTGGACAGTTTACTTACTCGGTTTGCCTTAGAGTTTGGAAAGATCAAGTTTTGCAACTTTGTTTGAAGTTACTCGTTTTGTGCCCAGCGTCTAGGAACGTTCTAACAACCGTGTATATGATGTTTCTTTTCTATTTACACAAAGTCCCGTGTGTATATATCTCAGAATACCCTTTCTTTTAAACTTACCCCTTTTGATTTTATTTTAGTACCGTGTATATGATGTTTCTTTTCTATTTACACAAAGTCCCTTGTGTATATATGTCAGAATACCCTTTCTTTTAAACTTACCCCTTTTGATTTTATTTGAGTACTCCACCGCATTCACTTTACGAGTTTTACGTCTGTTTTTACGTCTTCCACGTGCTTTGAAATCTCAACCGCGCGTAGCCTCCTTGTCCCATTCGTTTCTTCCGTAAGAAAGGACGACGTCACCTGTTCGTCGCCGACCGCATAAGATGAGGCACGAGGTCGGGCGAGGAATTTAATGTCGCGGAAAACCGCGTCAAACAATAGTGGACCCTGCGCTCCTGGTTCGCAGAACAATGTACGCAGGGATGGCAAACGACGTCGCGGGCGGCAGCTCGTTGTTCGTCGCGTTATTAAGTTGGTATAACGCGTCGTGCGATCGCGAGCAATTAAAACAGCGATGGCTTGATAATTAATTAGCCGGCGTGGCGGAGGTAGTGTGTGGAACGCGCAGCTGCTTCATATGACGCGACGCGTTAAGTCGTGGTGAATAAATTTTGATGACTGAGCACAGATAAATGTTACCGCCGTGCTGCAATTAAGTTGGCTGGTGCGATAATGAGGCGAGAGGATTCAAATTATATAGTACGCAGTATTTTATCGGCAGATTGAACCGTCGCAGAGGTATTCCATGAATGGAGGCGAGTGACATCTGAAATGGGATTGTGCGGATTTTAACCCTTTGACTGCTATAGACGCATATATGCATCCGCCGAAATTTATCGGTGCCGACTATGGACGCATATATACGTTTTCCAATCGTTTCGATTTCTTACCTACTGCAGCCATAATTATCAATG
The DNA here is from genome assembly GCA_033815515.1 of Cryptocheilus praepositus. Lineage (NCBI taxonomy): Eukaryota > Metazoa > Arthropoda > Insecta > Hymenoptera > Pompilidae > Cryptocheilus > Cryptocheilus praepositus. Next base: position 13,381,423 of record JAWWQZ010000035.1, on the reverse strand, counting down.
TTCGAGATGAATACAGATGCGTTCTTCATGAAATAATTTTCTTGCATTATTTTAATTGGCGTAAATGTAGAATTATCATTAGATTTTAGTTGCGCTTTACATAATCAATCAATAGAGTTCATACTAGCGAAAAGTGTTTCGGCCACAGCGAGCGCTTTGGTCAGAAGTATTCAGCAGTCAAAGAGTTAACACAATGACTGCCGTACGTACTTTGCTGCATTAGAACGGCGGTGCTATGAAATACTACAGCGTTTGACTGAATTATGCAAAATGTAAATAATGTACAGGTATTGGAGACCAAAGAATCACATTACTATTCTAACAATAACTGCATTTATAAAATAATTATTGCTAGCCATTGCAAATATTTTAGATCCTCAGTAAAATTTCTTGCGCCGGTCAGCGGTGATCATTATGGCAGTCAATGTTAAAACTTTAAAACATTAAATGCACAGCGCAATGAACGAACCTTGAGAAAAATGTATATATTCGTTATGCGCGAAGAAAGAAATTCATAGAAGCCGTTGTAATCGCGTCTTATGACAAACAGAGGATACTGTGAATATACTCTGACCCCTGAACTACAGGGGTATTTTCATAATTTCCCCGTTAAGGAAAAAGTCATTTTGTTTTATTAATACATTAGTGTTACATTTTATGCACACTTTTAAAGACAATATTACGAAAGCCCTTGCGAACCATTTTTAATCGGACCATCTACGTTTTCCTGTTTCAGTTGGCTGCCATCGCCTTGAACTTTAGCGTTTTAGTGTCCGCCATCTACGAAGGCATTTATGCCCGAAGGGGTGGCGATCCAACGAAAATCAGGGTCGTCGCCGATTCCCGTGCAACGACGATAAATAATCCTGGATATCGGGAGCACCAGCCAACAAATGGTAAGATAATTGATCGTCATTAATTACACGGCAAGTTTCCTTAACCCCGATATACCCGTGGAAACGATCTGTTACGAAGTAGGTTGCTTTAATTACGCGTTTGGTATCGGTGCGGTCAGAACGGGTGCTAATTGAATTTATTCGGTTGTCGCGAATAACCATGACGCATGAATAACACTATCATTAACGCAGTTTTCATGCTACTTACACGAGCGCGCATCTGGGCGTCATTATTCACGTCCACGCACTGCATAGATGTACGTACCACGGTCATTTAAATCCGGACGACAAAGGATGCTTGTTAATCATTCGCAGTTGTTAGTTGTTGTGTTTACGACATTATTAATGATACACACAATGCTAAAGGTATAACGCTACTCTACTGCTGAATAATGTAATCTCGTCGTAAGCCCACGTTGTGCGAGTTTATGAAATCTCTTGGAACGCGTAACGCAACGTTGACTAACTTTGTCATTTGACTCGGGTGACATCCACTCGGCTTATACACCGTTGAAATTTCATAAGTCATCATCGTGTGCCACGGCACACTTGCAGAGTCATTGGGCTGCACATATTGCGAGACTTGTTTTAAATTCAACGATACGCCGTCCGTCGTCTATCTGACGTAATGATACGTGACGATGCTGTAAAATCGTCCCAGCCGGTTCTGTTGAATTTATTTGACCCGAACACGGCGGGCCGATTCACGCGTGAGACTGAGTAAACTTGAGCGTCGCTGGTCAGGCATTTTTCGATCTCCCCGGTATGCGCCTCTATAAAACACTCGATCGCACGCTATCCTTGGAAAATAATGTCCACATTTTGCCCGACCTTCTTTCGCAGTTCCGGACTTTTCTTTCCGTTCCGCCGTATTCCGCCGACGCGGAATATTTGTCACGAACAGGTGCGTCGGATGTTTGGTGCGCGATTAAAATGTTCCGTGCGAGAGAAAACACGCGGAAGTATATCTGCTCGGAAATGCTGCGTGCTAAAGAACCGGCAGTACAATTTACACGCGGAGACAAATTGGTGGGGATTACGCCGGGAATCGGCTGTGCGGGAAAACGATGTTTAACGTTAAACATTTTATTTTGTCCCACCGTAACAGCCGGACAGATTTTAAATTCTGCCGATATTCGCTAAACTGATTTTACACGAAGTTCTCGATAATCAGAACTTCGTTAAAGTTCATGCAGAATCCTGAAACGACTCGCGACGATTTGTTATTCCCGTGCGAATATGAAATCCGATACCAGCAACTCATCCTTTTTTATCGTCCCCCCGCTGCACATTTTGCGGCGAATAATTTATGCTACGCGAAGTTTTAATTTTGAGCAGCGCGAAATTGTATGCTCGCCGGAGTCGGTGCAATAAAAATGATTGGCATGATGGGGAGTACCGGCTGGCTTTTTCATCGGTGCTTCGCAAAATTAGTATACAATTATGGCATATGAAATTCCTCAGCATTGCTTGGCATAATTTTGTTAATAGCGATGTTGGTCCACAGAATTGACATTTCGTCTAATTTTCTGCTGACTCTCATGTCGTGGGTGGCAATTTCTCTTTCATCGATTGTCAGGAATGGCAACAGCCATAACGGGCGTTACAATGCATCGTGAAAAGTATGCCGTGATTGAACATTCCGGATTTTTCACATGGCAGAGGGATCGGTGTGATTTGCCTGGACGGCAGAAAGCTTTTAATGACAGAATTCCGACTTCCTTTTAAAACACCTTTGAAAAACGCGTCCCACAAACATGTTCGCCACCCTTTATGGCTTGCGCATATCTTCTCGTTAAATGGACATTAACGAGTGACCGTTGCGGGTTTCTATCGTCAGACCCGTGACGCGTATCGTATGAATGCCGTGGCATATTACGGTTCGACGAAATATACCTCTACACATTAAATTAGAAAGTCTCATCCAACGAAGCGTGAGATTGGAAACGTCATTTAGATAAAATCGAACCGCTCGTATCGTAGACAATGACGCCGTTCAAAACTAGAAACACCCTCATCAAATATAAGTATAGTCTTTTTTATACCTGTACATCATACATCGATATCAGACAATATCGAGTATACGGCCGCAAAACACTAGAGAAAACATTTCCTGTTCCACTACATCCAACAATGTGACGCAATAATTAACACATTGATTGCCAACCGTATTTTGCCGTATTAGAACAACGATGCTATGAAATACTACAGCGTTGGACTCAATCATGCAAAATTTAAATAATGTGCAGGTATTGAAGACCAAGGGATCGCATCACTATTCTAATAACAACTGCATTTATAAAATAATTATTACTACCCATTGCGATATTTTCGATCTTCAGTAAAATCTCTTGCGCCGGTCAGCGGTGACCACCACGGCAGTCAAAGTACTAAACAGCGTTACATATGATTTTGTACACATGCTACAGCATAACGATTCCATGATAATCGACTGTATGAGATGCAAAACTACTACGTCTCTCCCGATTTATAATTTCATTGCATTTGATTCGCTGCGCTTCGAAGAACCATGCGAAACCCTTCTACTAACTCGTTGACTGCCATTGTGGTCACCGGTGTAAAAGATTTTACTAAAAATGCAAAAAATTTGCGATGGAGGCTATTTGCAATTTTGTAAAAGCAATTGATATTGGTGGAACAGAGCTTCAATACTTTTGAACATATCAAGCCGACTTTCGTACTCTGCTTAACACGTTGACTGCCGTGCGTATTTTGCCGTATTAGAACAACGATGCTATGAAATACTACAGCGTTTGACAGAATCATGCAAAATTTAAATAATGTGCAGGTATTGAAGACCAAGGGATCGCATCACTATTCTAATAACAACTGCATTTATAAAATAATTATTACTACCCATTGCGATATTTTCGATCTTCAGTAAAATCTCTTGCGCCGGTCAGCGGTGACCCCAACGGCAGTCAAAGTACTAAACAGCGTTAACATATGATTTTGTACACATGCTGCAGCATAACGATTCCATGATAATCGACTGTATGAGATGCAAAACTACTACGTCTCTCCCGATTTATAATTTCATTGCATTTGATTCGCTGCGCTTCGAAGAACCATGCGAAACCCTTCTACTAACTCGTTGACTGCCACGGTGGCCACCGGTGCAAAAGATTTTACTAAAAATGCAATAAATTTGCGATGGAGGCTATTTGCAATTTTGTAAAAGCAATTGATATTGGTGGAACCGTGCTTCAATACTTTTGAACACATCAAGCCGACTTTCGTACTCTGCTTAACACGTTGACTGCCAAGCGTATTTTACTATATTAGAACGGCGATGCTATAAAATACTACAGCGTTCGACTGAATTATGCAAAATGTAAATAATGTGCAGGTATTGGAGACCAAAGAATCGCATCACTATTCTAACAATAACTGCATTTATAAAATAATTATTACTACCCATTGCGAATATTTTGGATCTTCAGTAAAATCTCTTGCGCCGGTCAGCGGTGACCATCACGGCAGTCAAAGTACTAAACAGTGTTACATATGATTTTGTATGAGATGCAAAACTACTACGTCTCTCCCGATTTATAATTTCATTGCATTTGTAACGATTCCATCGTAAACGGTGGTCAAAAAGATTTGACTAAAAATGCAAAAAATTTATCATTTGATGTAAAACTATATTGTCTCTTTCGAACACATCAAGCCGACGGAAGACTTTCGTACTCTGCTTAACACGTTGACTGTCAAGCGTATTTTACCATATTAGAACACCGATGCTATGAAATACTACAGCGTTCAACTGAATTATGCAAAATGTAAATAATGTACAGGTATTGAAGACCAAAGAATCGCATCACTATTCTAATAACAACTGCATTTATAAAATAATTATTACTGCCCATTGCGATTTTTTCGATCATCAGTCTCCGCCGGTGACCATTACGGTACAAAGAAGATTGTACTAAAAATGCAAAAATTAAAACTGCGATGGTAGTAGTTTTACAGTATTTAGTAGCAATCTTGCAAACTACACTGTGTCAAGATGTAATGAAACTCGTTGAATGGTCTCCGGCGACCGGTACAAAAGATTGTACTAAAAATGCAAAAAATTTGCGATGGAGCCTATTTGCAATCTTGCAAAAGCAAGATATAATGAAATAATGTGCAGGTATTGGAGACCGAAGAATCGCATCACTATTCTAACAATAACTGCATTTATAAAATAATTATTACTACCCATTGCGATATTTTCGATCTTCAGGAAAATCTCTTGCGCCGGTCACCGATGACCCCCACGGCAGCCAACGTGTTAAAAGTCCACTCACAAAATACACGTGCAAGTCAGCTATCAATATCTGCACATACCGCGTCGCCCAATATTGAAAACATAAAGCGTGAATGCAAACATTTCCTGTACCTACGGCTTAAAAAATAATGTCGACAGTCGCATTGTGACAAATGAGGCATAGAGAACGATCGACAGCGAGGTGTGAATTATTCAGCCACGGCACCGAGCGTAGAATGCAAACAGCAATCACTCGAGCGAATTAAAATTGCTGAGCGACACGGGCGAAACACAAACGTTGCCGAGAACGACTGAGATGACTAAGGCGAACGGAACGAACGACGGCGCGGGCATTCGCGAGTCATGCAAATAATCCGACATCCTCTCGTGGGCTTATCGATTGCCACGCTCGATCAGAACGATTGCTCTCGAGTTGGCAGACGTAACGGCGCGATGTGGAACGGCAGTTGTCTTTATACGGCCTACAAACGTATCCGGCATCGAAGTCCTGACACATCGAGGCAAACGATTCGGTTCGCTAGCGACGTTCGATCGCAGCTCGGTGTGACGATAATAATAATTCACTCGATGACTGCCGACGTCAATATAAAGTTAACACATTGCGTACGGCTTTCTTGCTCACCTCGCACATTTTTAACCCTTTGACTGCTGAATACTTTCGGTCGAAGCCCTCGCTGGAGACGAAATACTTTTCGCTAGTGAAATCTATTGATTGATTATGTAAGGCGCAATTAAGTTCTAATGGTAATTCTTCATTTACGCGAAAGTAAATAATGCAAGAAAATGATTTGATAAAGAACGCATCATACATTGAAAATTATGGGTGCAATAGGTAAAAATTGGAAACGATTGGAAACGCATATATGCGCCCATAGTTGCCACAGATAAATTTCGGCGGAGGAGTATATGCGTCCATAGCACTCAAAGGGTTAACCGTCCTAAAAAATTGAGTAAAATACATACACTCTTTATACATTCTAACATTAATTTACTTCGCAATTATACTATCAAAAATTGCCGCAAGGCTTCATTACTTTATCAACATTAAAACGAGATATCTCGTGACCCGTACGCAATGTGTTAAGACCCTGAAGGAAAAAAAGCGATTGAAATGCGGAACGGAATGGCACGTAATACGTTATACGTTAATAATATGCATACGCTGTGGTACTGTATATAGAGAGGTGTACGTTTATCAATTTTCGAAGGCAAACAGAGCTTTAGTTGAGGTATTAAGATTCCTATCACGTAGCGGTACCGAAATTTAACCGTACCTATGGAAAGTCAATGAGAGATCAACTTTCACTGCCTAACCAACTGCATTCCGTGAGTTGGTATCGCGCGTAGGCGTAAAGGGCGATATTCAGACGAGCACGTCAGAATTGTTTGCTTATCGTGTCGATAAAACGGCCGATCCGAGCAATATCCATGCACAGGCACGCACGGACCCGCGGCCGTAAATCTGACCATACGCGTGTGACCTCTTTTCTAAGTTTCTAACCCAGCTTGAGTCTATAGTGAAGCAATGTTGAAAGAGTTTAACCGTACATGCACGTAATAATGATTTACTTACGATACACATATAAACATAGTCAGCCGTGTTAACACGTTGACTGTCACGGTGGTTACCGGTGACCGGTGCAAAAGATTTGACTAAAAATGCAAAAAATTTGCAATGCAGCCTATTTGCGATCTTGTAAAAGCAGTTGATATTGGAATGGTGCTTCAATACTTTGGCTTCTAGCAAGTCTGCGGTACCTTTATTTTGCACGATTGAATTATACTTTGCAGTATTTTATCGTATCGCAGTTCGAACGTAGCAAAATACGCGGTGACCGATGCAAAAGATTTGACTAAAAATGCAAAAAATTCGCAATGCAGCCATTTGCAATCTTGTAAAAGCAATTGATATTGGAACGGTGCTTCAATACTTTGGCTTTTAACAACTCTGCGGTACCTTTATTTTGCACGATTTAATTATACTCTGCAGTATTTAATCGCATCGCGGTTCTAACATAACAAAATACGCTTGGCAGTCAACGTGTTAATATTATTCTAGGACCCTAGTACGGTGACACACGAAAAAAGAGATGTCGCATGAAAAGGCCGTTACAGTATAATAAAAATAATTTTCCTTCGTACATTTTCACTTCTCATTGCCACCTCGCGGTATGTTTTCCATGCTTGGCTTTACGCACTCCTTCGCGGCAAAAGGAAGCTTTTAGCCGGCATCAGGGGGGCGGAGGGAAATCTTTCCGCTTCGTCAGAATGTCACTTTGCCAGAGCTAACAAGCGCAACACGTACATTTAACCCTGATGGAAGCCGCGCATTACCACGATAACATAACGCGCGCGTCACGGCGTCGCGGTAACGTCATAATGCAATGTATACTGAACACATATGACGTACATCTGTGTTACACGTCGCACACTCGCCTAATGCACCCGTGCCCGCCTACACCGTCAGAGGGTGGCGCCTGGTATTAGTCGAGCGTAACATGTTTATAGACGGGCTAATTGGATGCACCACAAGCGTTAGCAAGATTGCGCCTCGTCTGCAAATCTGCCCGTCAACCGATTATTATCCCGCGCCGGAGAACGAACTTCCACCGTTATTGACTTTAGCGCCGCCGTAAAGATGGCGATTGGGCGATCGTATTTTTGCCCCGTGCGAAAATATCGCTTGCAGGTTCGATTTACGATCGGCCGAGGGGATCCGCACTTAGCAGACTGATGGAAGGCACGGGCCGGTCGATAAACGTGTTTCGAGCGTGATGGAGAGGCGGCTCGGAGTGTCTGATAGAGAACGATAGAAAGCGTTCGCTATGAGGCGCGACGGAGGATACGCGTTAGAATGTATCGCTGTAACGCGAAGTACGGCACGGCGGATGGCAGTACGTAAGAGGGAGAGAAAATTGAGCGGAGAGCGGATACGCAACGGTTCTCCTGCAGAACAGCAACCCCTTACGCTCTTACGTGCATGTACAGCGTGCGGCGTGAGGCGCACGTACGGATAGTGCGAGGTAAATTGCACTGTCTCGGGGAATTTACTAGCGGCACGCCAGGGAAACACGGCACTGCAGGTGCACTTAAACGCAACCCCGGCGTGTGGCATCTGCACCGTTGACCCACGCACACGTACTCCTGATGCGGCGAGAGCTCCGAGAATTGCTGGTTGCTCGATTTTTTCGAAAAATTCCATTTTCTCCTTTGAAAGTGTGGTCGACTGCTCGGGACTATAGTTTTTCGGACCCCTGGTCCTCGTGACGCGACACTCGGCGTACCACGTAGGCAGTTTAACACATTGTACGCCGGTGGCATCTGAGCGGCGATTTGAAATACTGCAACTGAGTCTGATGCGCGACAACGTGTCGATTTTTTCGAAAAATCATTTTCTTGAAAGTGTGGTCGACTTGTTTCTGAAACGCGATATCCGGCGTCAACACATTGTACGCCGGTGGCATCTGACATTTAATCCGCGCGTTTTCGCGTTTCGAAAGTGATTCCGGCGTCAAGAGATAGACTTCGAATCCCGCGTTTTCGCGTTGACTGCCAATCGTATTTTACTATACTAGAACGGCGATGCTATAAAATACTACAGCGTTTGACTGAGTTATACAAAATGTAAATAATGTGCAGGTATTGGAGACCAAAGGATCGCATCACTATTCTAACAACAACTGCATTTATAAAATAATAATTTCTACCCATTGCGAATATTTTGGATCTTCAGTAAAATCTCTTGCGTCGGTCACCGGTGACCATCACGGCAGTCAAAGTGTTAACGGAATGAACGTAGGAACGGATGTAGGAACAGTGTAAGGAATGGTCGGCAAATGTCGGAGAAGGCATTCTGTGTGTCGTGAAAATCAGGCTGTGAATCATAATCTATTACGCAGCGAATAGTAAGCGAAATGCTTTTAATGGATCGCATCGCGAAACTCCACCGCTTTGCATTCCGTTTCTTTTCGGCGTCGCCGGCGTTTAGTGTCTGGACTATACTCCTGAGGGACCGCGATGTATCTGAGGGTTTCGGCTGTGTCACCTTGCCAAGTTACTTTCTAGACTACCTTGAAGTTTGGCATACCACCCTCGGGCGCCGCGTTGGAAAAATCCTTTGATGCCCGCAAGTCATCACAAACCGAAGTTTGCTCGTTATTTACATTACTAACGGGTTAGTAATGCTTAAGCTGTTTGGTTGAGGTTGAGTCCTCAGCGCCTCTTCAAGCAAAGCGAAGTTTACCCGACGAGACAACAAGAAACTTCGACAGGTCACGCGGGGAGTTGGTTTAAGAATTCAATTCGTTAAACACCCAGAAAGTAGTGGATATGGAATTTGGAGAAGGACAGGAGGCTGGATACTTCAATGCTATGTCAATTCTCTTATGTACCGTCATGGCGTACATATAAAAACTCTTACGTCTGTTACCCCTCAGACTGATTGCAGCCCCTGCATGCTGACTCTTACTCATATTTCATCGCACTATGAGCTCTAAATGTGCAGTATAATATCATTATACCCACCGAAGCGCGACATTCAACCGTCTGATATTGAATGTTAAGTTATCGTTTGCAGTTTTTTGGTTTCGTCGCGTGGGCCAGACAGGTAATTAGTCGCTGTTAAACAGAATATATACGGACTGAAACTAATGGCCGGTATAACGCGCTTATATTTCTGTCAATGGGTGATGAACACGATTGCAGCTACAGACTGGCGCAAACAGGTTCGTCTGCATTCTAACCATAGGGTCTGCGTATCGAAAAATATTAAAGCGCAAAAGTAAAAGAATAAATAAAGAAGCAAATATTTGAAACGTTAAAAAAAAGTCTCTCATTTTGTTATGTCAGGCTAACACACAAACTGTGGAACAACACTTTTAAACAACCTGTATAACGCCTCTTTCGTTGACGGAACATACACAATCGTTTCGGAGAAAACACTCTTTCTCAATCTGTTATGCCAGACGGATACACAGACTGTTGAACAACACTTTTGAACAACCTGTACAACGCCTGTTTCGTTGATGGAAAATGCACGATCGTTTCGGAAAAAAAACTCTTTCTCATTTTGTTATGCCAAGCTGATACATAGACCGTGGAAAAACACTTTTGAACAACCTGTACAACGCCTGTTTCGTTGACGGAAAATGCACAATCGTTTTGAAAAAAGAACTCTTTCTCATTCTGTTATGCCAGGCTGATACATAGGCCATGGAACAACACTTTTGAACAACCTGTATAACGCCTATTTCATTGACGGAAAATACACGATCGTTTTGAAAAAGAACTCTTTCTCATTCTGTAATGCCAGACGGATACATAGACTGTGGAAGAACGCTTTTGAACAACCTGTGTACGCCTGTTTCGTTGTCGGAAAATGCACGATCGTTTCGCATCGCAGGATCCATGGCAGAGCCAGAGTGGTTAGGTTCCATAGATCGTGTATATGCACGCTGCCCGGGGGTAATTTTCAGCTCTTTGTCACGGGACCCGACAGTGTCAGGAAACAGCGTCTAATGAGAAATTCCGAAGCTAATTGACGATATTTCTCCGACGTCTTCTCAGAGATTCCCTCTGCATTCTCCGTCTTGCAATCGTCTACGATACGTCTGTCCACACACTCCACGCTTTAAACGAACTTCCGTGCCGCTTCCCCCACAGGATCGGTCGTTATTCTGTGCACCAGTGATAAATCCGTGGCAGGGCAAGACGCTCATCCGTCTATTAATTGTTTCACCCTAATAAGTGGACAGCAAAATTAATTAAAACAATCGCCGCAGGTGCGGCACTCAGTTTCTGCTTCTGGAGCGGCTGCCTATTAAAGCGTCACTGCTATATAAATGTACACGAGCACCTTGTCGTAGCGTGAGTAAAAGACAGCCTGTAAAATGTCGATGTTCAACCCCGCTTTTTGCAGTCAAATGTACACGAGCATCTTGTCGTAGCGTTAGTAAAAGACAGCCTGTAAAATGTCGATGTTCAACCCCGCTTTTTGCAGTTAAATGTACACGAGCACCTTGTCGTAGCGTTAGTAAAAGACAGCCTGTAAAGATGTTCAACCCCGCTTTTTGCAGTCAAATGTACACGAGCATCTTGTCGTAGCGTTAGTAAAAGACAGCCTGTAAAATGTCGATGTTCAACCCCGCTTTTTACAGTCAAATGTACACGAGCATCTTGTCGTAGCGTTAGTAAAAGACAGCCTGTAAAGTGTCGTGTTCAACCCCGCTTTTTACAGTCGGACTTTTACGTTGCATTCCACTTACGTCTACTTTACACTTGAAATGTTGTGCGTAAACCGAACCGCGTTTCACCGGTGTCGCTATCATTATTCGGAGCGCTAGAAATCCTTGCTTTTGTTATCATCACTTCGTACCTCTGCGTCGACGTTCTTCGTGCATGGAGTAGATGCCACTGCACAAATGCTGCACGTTTCAAGATATGCATATACCTGGGTGCGACAACGTGCTCCGCCTGCCGCGTTTGTTTGAGTCAAGTTTTCCGGCGGTATGTTAATCAAAGCTTACGCGCTTAGACGTCAAAACGCGACGAAGGTCTCTGCCTGGAGGAAAATGGTGATGTTGCTGCATATTCTTAAAGAGGACGATATTTTTAACTTCGCGTTAATGTCTAACATTCTCAGGAGCTAGGCGCAGCGTCTGTTTCTTTAAGTTATATATGCCAGGGATATCAAAGTGTTACACAATGTTATGCAATTCGGCACGGTACGCATAGTAGAGTCCGGTTTAGTGACTATTTTGCATTAATATGTCAATGAAGATTTGTGTTTTAATGGGTTTGCCTTGGTACGTAAATAAATCATCCTCGATGAAGCATGATAAATTATTGCGGAAGCAGGCGATACGTAACCGAGAACGAGGATGTAGGGAATAGGGACATACACGCACGTTTGTTCCACGTCGTGACGGTTTGATGTCGAAACGAGCACCGGAACAACTTCCCGGCAGTGATTTCGATTGATTTAAGTGCACTTCTGCCCGTGCGATTTGGACCAATGGGTAGTTAATGCAGTAAAGGTGATACAGCATCAGAACGTCGAATGGACAGATCTCGGTCTACATCGTTACGTGACTTTCTAAAATATAAATTTACCATTCTATAAAGTGAGTGTTCTTATAATGATTGTATAGAATCAGTTTTCTCCTTTCGGGTTATTTAACAATTTCAGGTATATTATGAATCTATTTATGCTTTCCTTTATATCTCACTGATTCATTCAGTTTTCACCGCGACTCAGTAAAATTGATGTGGGAGGGATTACGGTGCTACGGAAACTTTCGGCCAGGCGAATATTTCATAATTATCACATTTATCGAGTGACAGCTGTGATACTTGTTAGCAGCTCTTTTGCCACGATAAATTCAGTAAAAGGCCGACTGCTGTCTGGCCGTATGTCACAGTTGATGACAGCCGTGCCCGATTGTATTTTCATCTTGAAACAGTGCCACGCAGTGGTACAAAGATGTAACTCATTTTAATTTGTTGTTCTCCAATTTACTGAATTATTGCAAAATAACAGTACACGTGAATACAAACGGCAAACGCACGCGCCGTAATTCACATAACATTAAAAGTTGCAATTAATTCAAGGGTGTAGGTAATAATCCACGTATTTCATTCGCGTACTTCTCGATTGTCATAATTTCTAATATTGTAGTGTCATCCATCAAATATTAACCCGTTGACTGCCACGGTCGTCACTGGTGACCGGTGCAAAAGATTTTACTGAAAATTCCAAAAATTTGCAATGAAGCCCATTTGCAATCTTGTACAAGCAATTGATATGGGAACGGTGCTTCAATACTTTGGCTTCTAACAACTCTGCGTTACCTTTAATTTGCACGATTTAATCATACTCTGCAGTATTTCATCGCATCGCGGTTTTAATATAGCAACATACGCGGTGACCGGTGCAAAAGACTTTACTAAAAATGCAAAAAATTCTCAATGAAGCCTATTTGCAATGTTATAAAAGCAATTGATATTGGAACGATGCTTAAATACTTTGGCTTCTAACAACTCTGCGTTACCTTTATTTTGCACGATTTAATTATACTCTGCAGTATTTCATCGCATCGCGGTTCTAACATAGCAAAATACGCTTGGCAGTCTACGGTGACCGGTGCAAAAGATTTTACTAAAAATGCAAAAAATTCGCAATGAAGCCTATTTGCAATCTTGTAAACGCAATTGATATTGAAACGATGCTTCAATACTTTGGCTTCTAATAACTCTGTGTTACCTTTAATTTGCACGATATAATTATACTCTGCGGTATTTTATCGCATCGCGGTTCTTACATCGCAAAATATGCGGTGACCGACGTAAAAGATTTTACTAGAAATGCAATAAATTTGCAATGAAGCCCATTTGCAATCTTATAAATGCAATTGATATTGGAACGGTGCTTCAATACTTTGGCTTCTAACAACTCTGCGTTACCTTTATTTTGCACGGTTTAATTATACTCTGCAGTATTTCATCGGATCGCGGTTCTTACATCGCAAAATATGCGGTGATCGACGTAAAAGACTTTACTAGAAATGCAAAAAATTTGCAATGAAGCCTATTTGCAATCTTATAAACGCAATTGATATTGAAACGATGCTTCAATACTTTGGCTTCTAACAACTCTGCGTTACCTTTAATTTGCACGATTTAATTATACTCTGCAGTATTTCACCGCATCGCGATTCTAACATAGCAAAATCCGCTTGGCAGTCAACGTGTCAATCGATTACAACTTCTCAAAGTCAAACCGACCAAATACTTTAGCAGTATCACTTCACACTGCGGCACTTAATGCATTCCTACATCCATCTCAACTGGCGCCACATACGTGCCGCAAACTTTGGTACTCTCTAACCCGAAAATTCCGTTTCTGTTTCAGGCGGCAGTATCTCGATGACGGATGCTAGTGGTAAACCGTACGTCGGCGGAGCCGGGAACGGATCGATGGCCTCAGTGGCAACTTCCGGTAGCGCAGCGAGCACGGCATCGCCTCTTCGAAGTTCCCTCAAGAAGCCAAAACCCTTGGGCATTCACAATCCTGGCTTCTCGTCGCACAGTCCGACGCTGTCCAGAAACGGCTCGCAGAAAAAAGTGCGAATCCAAACGCACTCAACGGAAGTTTAGTCTCGACCTCCGGCGTCGAGATTTCGAAGTGATCGGGAACGATGAAGATGACGAGGGCACTTCAGAATCGCGAGACTCCAGAAGAAATGAGGAGAGTCCTCAAACGCTTCGTCTCTTAATAAATGAATAATAGGAGGCATAGCAATCGGTTCAGTCCGGTTATGCAATATTCGAATGTGATTTTGAGATTATGTCATCGACATCGATGATGAGTCAGTAACTTCCATGATAATGTGGCCTGTTACAGCGACTTCTCATGGCATGAGCCAAGGCTGGAATTATTGAGGACCATTTCCTTGACGGTCATTCCGTTAATGGCGATTTTGACAGAACTTTGCGACTAAATTCGGCAAGGTGCAAGGCCGAAATATTGTGGCGAAGAAATGAGAAACGAAACCGAAGACCGATCTCCGTCACAGACGGAATTTCACGCGACAATGGGAGTCATTTTCAGAAGGAAACAGACTGCACAAATGCAGGAACAGTCCCATAGTAATACCGAAAGTTCCAAAGAAGCAGGAATGACGAAGGGTACATCGGACATTTCATTGTATTGGATTACGAGTTCATCGTGGCAGCTTGCAGATAACTACGCCGTTAAATAATAATTCCAGTGACGCGTGGGAGATAGAGTCCAGGATTAAGAGAAATTAATTTTGCGAAACAACCGACGACAGCCCGTTTCTCGGAAACTTTTCGGGGTTCCCGCGTTAATCGTCAATTTGTCACATTCTAGCACGATAAATCCGAGATTAGGGAACGGAAGCGAATGCAGACAAAAATCTTTATTCCGTTGAGCCATTCGTTCGGCCACAAAGATACCTACGTTAAGTGAAACGCAAGAATATCGCCCCCGATGCGTTACGACCACACAGATACCTTCTGCGTTAACATTTACACAGTGGCAAAGTATTAAATGTTCACGATCGATGAGATCTTGCACCCAGTAATCCCATACTTTCCGATACTCAAACTTACCACATACTCATTTGTCCGACAGTCAAATTTTCGGACGATCCAGAAATTGCATATCAAGAGATCGATCGTGATACATTCCGCGTGTAAATACCTGAAATATGCACACCGTTCTCGGTTTTGCTCACCGCCCGTCCCCTGACGGCCTCCCAATAATTCGTTCGCGGCGATTTCGTTGATTTTGTCTGAGAAATTCGCTCGCGACACGTACGCGCCAGGGTCAGGATCGTCAGATAGTAATGATCCATTCGTCGCGTCGCGAGAGATGCGGACCCGACGAGCAACTCGCAGCAATAAAAAGAGTCGCATTACTCGCCCAACTTTACGCGCGTGCGTAGATTTTTTGACGGAGCCTTACTCGTATAATGCATTGTTGAGTCGACAAACCGTTGATTACCCATATCCTCATTAACCCTTTCGTTACGAGCGCCGGATCTAGACGGCATCGCGGTCCCGCGATATTCTTGTTTCTTTTGTTTGTATGCATCTTGCACATCGATGGCACGTGTCATTCTTCGGTTTATTTTTGATTTATATTACTCCAAAAATAAAATATACACTGGTTTGGAAGTAATCGGGACAAGAATCAAGCTCCTATCTTCTTCAAGCTTCTTCAGTGGCTAATATTCACAGAATAACATTTTTCTTCGGTTTATAAATCGATAGGAAAAAGCCGGAGTAGAAGGTGCGTCGTTTTCAGTGCAAACGACTAAAGACGCGAATCTAATTATGAATGTAGAAACTGAAATGTGGGTTTGTGTGTCGATCCTTGTTTTAAAATTTATCATTCCGAATGGAATTACTCAGAATTTTAATTTGACATATTAACCCTTTGCGATCGGTGTCCCCGTAGCGGAGACATTTTTAACCCTTTGCACTCGGATATGTTTCTTGCCGAAGTAGTGAATAGCGCAACATTTCGTTTACAATGGTATAGTTTTGAAAAAAATACTCTGCTTAAATCATGTTTTGCATACAACTTTGCTGATACATTTATGTTGAAACAAAATTTAAATTTTATAGCCTATTCTTTTCGAATGCGTCATAGTTCATTCACCAATGTGCATTCCGGGTTTATTCAAACACATATCGCAGTGATAACTTGTTTATAATCTTTCACGTGTCATTTTTTCTTCCGAGCATATACAACGTTTATACAATAACTTGAAGTTTATCATTCAGCCTATCGCAGGAATATATAGAAGGTTGTTCTTGCAGTCGCTAGAATTCTTCTCTCAGTTTATTGACCACGAATTTACTAAATATTAAATAGCACACAGATTATTAATTCTATCTCATTGCCTTAACTTGAAACTCTCCGGAAAAATCTTAAGGAAACAAATATTTGAACAAACGTTTTCTGTACATACATTTTCCTCAGTAATAACACGAAGTATCTTCGTGTCCCCTCAGAGGTTAATTACCCTAAATTGTATTTTTATTCATAACCATTGCAAAATCTCCAAATTTGTCGTTGTGTAACACAAAGAAGAGTACGATCCGAAGAATGACAAGATAGCGGTGAAAGACGTACGTCTGAACCCGAGTTTATCGACGCGCAATATGCACACTTTGGTAATAGGTGCGTCGTTTTCAGTGCAAACGACTAAAGACGCAAATCTAATTATGAATGTAGAAACTGAAATGTGGGTTTGTGTGTCGATCCTTGTTTTAAAATGTATCATTCCGAATGGAATGACTCAGAATTTTAATTTGACATATTAATTACCCTAAATTGTATTTTTATTCATAACTATTGCAAAATCCCCAAATTTGTCGTTGTGTAACACAAAGAAGAGAACGATCCGAAGAATGACAAGGTATCGGTGAAAGACGTACGTCTGAACACCAGTTTATTGACGCGCAATATATACACTTTGGTAAAAGGTGCGTCGTTTTCAGTGCAAACGACTAAAGACGCGAATCTAATTATGAATGTAGAAACCGAAATGTGGGTTTGTGTGTTGATCCTTGTTTTAAAATTTATCATTCCGAATGGAATTACAAAATTTGACATATCAATTACCCTAAATTGTATTTTTCTTCGTAACCATTGCAAAATCTCCAAATTTGTCGTTGTGTAACACAAAGAAGAGTACGATCCGAAGAATGACAAGGTTCGGTGAAAGACAAACACCAGTTTATTGACGCGCAATATATACACTTTGGGTTTATTCAAACACATAAAGACGTGAATCTAATTATTAATAAATGTGGGTTTGTGTGTCGATCCTTGTTTTAAAATCTTGCGAATGGAATTACACAGAATTTTAATTTGACATATTAATTACCCTAAATTGTCATTTTTATTCATAACTATTGCAAAATCTCCAAATTTGTCATAACACAAAGAAGAGTTCCGAAGAATGACAAGGTAGCGGTGAAAGACGTACGTCTGAACACCAGTTTATTGACGCGCAATATATACACTTTGGTAAAAGGTGCGTCGTTTTCAGTGCAAACGACTAAAGACGCGAATCTAATTATGAATGTAGAAACTGAAATGTGGGTTTGCGTGTCAACCCTTGTTTTAAAATTTATCATTCTGAGTGGAATTACTCAGAATTGTAATTTGCCATATCAATTACCCTAAATTGTATTTTTAACCATTGCAAAATCTCCAAATTTGTCATTGTGTAACACAAAGAAGAGTACGATCCGAAGAATGACAAGGTAGCGGTGAAAGACGTACGTCTGAACACCAGTTTATCGACGCGCAATATATACACTTTGGTAAAAGGTGCGTCGTTTTCAGTACAAACGACTAAAGACGCGAATCTAATTATGAATGTAGAAACTGAAATGTGGGTTCGTGTGTCGATCCTTGTTTTAAAATTTATCATTCCGAATGGAATTACTCAGAATTTTAATTTGACATATCAATTACCCTAAATTGTATTTTTCTTCGTAACCATTGCAAAATCTCCAAATTTGTCGTTGTGTAACACAAAGAAGAGTACGATCCGAAGAATGACAAGGTAGCGGTGAAAGACGTACGTCTGAACACCAGTTTATTGACGCGCAATATATACACTTTGGTAAAAGCTGCGTCGTTTTCAGTGCAAACGACTAAAGACGTGAATCTAATTATGAATGTAGAAACCGAAATGTGGGTTTGTGTGTCGATCCTTGTTTTAAAATTGACCATTGCGAATGGAATTACACAGAATTTTAATTTGAAATATTAATTACCCTAAATTGTATTTTTATTCATAACTATTGCAAAATCCAAATTTGTCGTTGTGTAACACAAAGAAGAGTACAATCCGAAGAATGACAAGGTAGCGGTGAAAGACGTACGTCTGAACACCAGTTTATTGACGCGTAATATGCACACTTTGCGGCAAGGTGCCCCGTTCAGTGGCGTCACTTCCGCGGACCGCACCCCCATAACGAAAGGGTTAAGTGCGACCTGAGGTTCGGCGATGCCCGACGCGCACGATTAATTAGAATTATACGTTTTAAAATGCACGACCGGCAGCGCGTTACTCTCGTCCCTGACGAGCAGAAACGATCGACTTCTTCTATTGAAAGTATTGCCGTCCAGAGGAATATCGTAAGAGATGCGTTGGTTATACAGGCGCAAATTGACCAGTGAAATTGTTGTACGTTGAAAAATGGCGGCAAAGAAAAACAGTGAGAATACGGCCGATTCCCGGCGCGCGAGATATTAATTTATTAATTGTATTCAATTGTAGAACGCGCTGCCGCGGTGGTCGTGAGAGTCGCAGGATACGTGATACGTTAAACCCTCCTTCGTCCCCTGTTCATTCGTCCCACCTACTTATTCTATCTCTTTCTTTGAATTACGAATACCGCCGCTTCTTTATCGAAAGAGGAAGCGGAGGATACTTACTGCATTGCATCCGTCCAGCCCTACGTAGGCAGCTAGCCGTCAAACGGCATGAGGTATATATATATATACGGAATATGAATATAAATATAAATGTATATTTATATTTTTTAGTGATTGTTTTAATATAATATATATAAAGATATATATTATATATTATATATATATATATATATATAGGAATGTATATGTGAAATAATGGAGGCCCAAACGATTCCCGTCCCCGTCCCACAAATGACGACCCCCTGGAGTATTATTTTATTACCCCTCGATCCTTACTACTTTTTACAACCATTATTGTTAATTATGTTAATCTTGTACGACGCGTACTTTTCCCTTAATATCTTCTCGGAGAAAAATGCCGACGCTTTTAATGAAGAGCCGGTCTCAATAACAAATATTGTCGATATTTGTCATCCGTGGATTCCTTTCTCCGACGACCGGCAGTCTCGTTCCATGGGTACTTTCCTTGTTTCTGTTCTTTTGTTTTATTATTCCCGTGCGGTTATTTATTGTACTCTCTCAGTTAGCGACTGTCTTTCGGTAGTTGACGACTTACCGGAAATTGTTCGAGCCAGAGATTACGTTCGTTTCTATATACGTGTTTCTCTTTAACGAGCGACGTAATTATCCGTAATTCCTGGTATTTAATAGCCAGTCTTCAGACGGTTGGATAATTAATCGTTGAGACTTTAGACCTCCCGAACTCTACTGGCCTCGTTATTCTAGCTACGAATTTAATGTTCTGATTGTAGCGCGATATACCGAATTATAAATGTCCGACACTATGGCGCAGTATACATGTTCTAATATCAATAATGTCAAATTATTCGATGTCAGTGTACTAACGATACCGTAGCATTTCATCGTACTCGTACACTTAGGCGCATCCGTAAATATGCGCGTAACGAAAACGACGAATGACCAATGTTCGTACGATATTAATCGCGAGCGATGCAACGAGAAGTTTTTCACGTTTGCACGTTTAGATAATGCTCCGTTCAAAACGACTGTTTTTCTATAATAAGTGATATTTCAATTATTTCGCGACGACCAATGTAACGACGATCCGAATGTGAGCTCGAGGGCAGTTTGTGAAAAATAAATGCGGATAATAAAGGAGTGTCAATAATTGATTGACTTAACGGAGAAAGTGTGTCTTACCCGCTCCCAGATGTTCCTCATCACCTGACACTTGCTACTTTCTTCGGATTATGATTTAATCATTACCGAGGATAATCCTTCGTTTCTTCGCACTCGCGGGTCCCAGGTTCGAAGTGCATCTCAACGTGGAAGCCTCGTCTTACGACGGCAGCGTCAGTAACGTACTCGATGTAGTAAAAAAATTAACCTTCATTTATTGGCTTACAGACTGAAAAAAGAAAACTTAACGGCGACAATGTCGGTGACAGTGTGCGGTAATGATAATAATTCATTATAATTATAATTGTAATAATAATGACGAACGCGGTCGTACTTTCGTAACGATGGTTCGCTGAACTTATGACCCATCCCGATCGTGCGAGGATGAAGGAAGATTAGAAAATTAAATTAGTTTAATGCGGGCTCTCACTTGTCATCGTTAAATCCGGCAAGTATGGGATAGTAACAAAAACAAATGATCCGAACCAATGAACGCATCGGCTTTCCGCGGACAGACTAACCCTGATTAACGCGACATAGACGACGTCGAAACACTTGTACACTCATACATTTATCAGATTGGTAGAGAAAGATAGACACGTAGGCCCGAGATGATTTTTAAAGACTGCGCGAGGTCTTCTTCGGTGTCTGGCTCCTTACGAGACATTGCGTCGAGGACATTAACCTGGCAGAGCAAAAATGGATCTTACGTGGTGATGGAGAGCGAAGAAAAATCCACTTTTGCACTACGAAGGTTCCTTTGCCGGAGATTCAGCCTTGCCGGACATACAAGGCTTCGAAACTTTCACCAGACACCACGGTCGACTGTACAACTTTGCCTGTATGTAGTTTCTAGCCAGACTGTGACTAGCGTATAGCTTCTAACAAGGCGACCGACCACAGACGGCCACTCGACTAGGAATAAAGATCACTTTGCTTTGTCCGGCGAATACATTAACACGTTTCCGAAGAATTGATTGTACGTACGTCACGAAATGAGGCGGATCCGCGTCGCAGTAGTCTCAACGAGCCCGCGGACGGTTGTCTAAGAACGAGTAAACTTTTAACGACATCAGAATCGTCGCTTCGAGCCCTTTACTTTTTACACACTTAGCAAGCGATAGAGAAAAATATATGGGCCCGACGCGATCTTCGACCTATTGAACAGATTACTCTTTGGCTTTTGGCCCCGTCGAGATTTCTTACTACGACTGGATCTCCTTGAGAGTCACGTGAAGTCGCATTATTGCACAATAGTCACGTATGTACATGTATAGACGTAGAAAGGGTATACGGGTGATACAAAAAATAGATTTTAGCGAACATCTATCTCCTGAAACTCTCTCTCGCTGGCTGATTATTGCCAGTGACGACGTCAACTGTCGTAAAGCGACGAAAACCCCGGCTTTGGTCGGCTACGTCTGAAGATTTTGCATTACCTTGTACACGATTGCCAATTTTGGACAGCAAGAGCGTTACTGCGACTTCAAGGAGCGAAATACTCTACTCAGTTGACTCGTGATTCACGCTGATTTCCAGCATAGCAATCTCTGGGAGCGCGAGGACGGTAGTCTAGGAACCAATAGACATCGAACGATACAAGAATTGCAGCATGCCCTCGTTGAGAATGTCCGAGGTACGCTATTGAGGAACACTTATTGCACTCGTGACTCCGGGCAGAATTATCCGAAGTACGATTCTTCGATTCGCTAGATAGAGAATAAGTGAGGAGAATAATTTACAGTCTTGCGCGGGTGGAATTTCGTTTCTCTTCCCACCGATGAGATCGGAGAAAATTATATTGTCTGGAGAAACCCACTCGGAAATTCTTCGTCGAAAACGGGCTTTGAATTGTAAGGACAAGGCGAACGTGCATTGTACACGCATTAAATTCAATCGCATTACATGCCAATTTCCTGTCTTCCCGGTCCACTCCGATATTATAAAAACCATCATCGATCCGCAGGTGGGAGGAATCCGCTCCGTACGTTCTTTTTAATGCATCCAACCCGAACATCTGTTCAAACTCCACGCTCAATTCCCGACCTCCGTCTCCAAGTTTCCGCATAATCCCGCATGCAACTATCGCCTTCGACACGCCCGCACCGACAGAAACCCCTACCGTTACCGCTTCGAATCCCATTAAAGCAAGGGACGATCTCCATAAATTTCTCTACAGAACCAATACGAATCGCTCCCCGCGCAAGGCTGAAAGAACCGCCGCTCGCCAGTGATCATTCAGTAGTACCCCTCGCGATCTTTGGGCGCGCTCGAAATAAGCTCTCGCCTTTTCCAAACGGACGGCTGCGCTCCCCGATTTTGCGTCGTCGTCACCGTCGACGACGTCGACATCGCGATGGACGAGCTCGACGAGGACGTGACGGTCATCGTGGTTTTTCCCGCCAAGGTGTCGGAGTCCGGTATGTGTCTAGTTTGGTGCCTCGAGTCGGTGTATCGTCTCTTCGTGTACTTCTTGCTCTCCGACGAGGTCGTTGTCGTTCCGCTTCCGCCTTTCGTCTGGTGCTGCGTTAAGCTTCCGGCGCTGGACGTTTCCGGCCGAGAGATGTGCAGCATCCTCTCGATGTCGGCGGTCTTCGACCTGCAATAATTCGGGTCAACATGTCACGCGGTCTTCGATCTGACATTCCGCCCGCGGAGACTCCCGTGGAATGTCGGGAGTCGAACGTCAGTCGCCGGATGATGACGGGAATGAAGGGTGATGGACGGGGGATGACGGGGTTGATGCTTGCATAACTGCACCTGGTTCACGACCTATGTCCGACTGTCGCCGGACCGTCGGCAATTATTGACTTAGCAAATTGCTGACCGCACGCTTGCCCGCCTATTACCGATCTGCGATATTAATTTAAACAGGCGGGGCTTTGGTGTATCGATTCAGCGTACATGTCGCGGATACGGGGGATTGGAGTATCATTACTGCGGAAATCTTGATATGGACCGTAATTAATGGTAATGTACTGTTACAGATCTGATACGATATTACCGAATAAATCCGAAGCGATTGTAATTTATTCTGTTGCTGGAGAGTTGTATGTTGAGGTTTTGTTTTGCGTGGTGCCGTCGATGTAACTGTAGTTTGTTGAAGGTGTGCATATTTCGCAGCGACATTTCTAACCGAGAAACCCGACCGGGGCGCTTCAAAAACTAGAAACCGGTGCGGTTAAGGAGCCACTTTCTGCACACGACGTACTCGTGTCACGAGCCCACCGTGGCCATTCATTACGCGCAATAAGTCAGGAAACCGCGGGCGCAAAGTGCACCGCACTCGTGCGGCAAGAAACATTTTTTCCTCTCCGGCTTTATCCCTTGCATATTCGTGATTCACGGTACACGTACGTACAGCAGACCGTACGCGAAAGTCGTCTCCTTCACGCACTCTTTGTCCCGACCACGATTCAACGGCAACAGGACGCATGTGTAATTACACACTTTATATGCGGAGCCTGTTGCAAGGCTTCGAGAGATCTGTTGCACCTCTTCTCTATCGTCGTTTCATGTGTTACTACGAATTAAGGAAAAACGTTTGATGTGAACAATCATAGAGGCTTCGCTCGTTAACCCTTTGACTACTATGGACGCATATATGCGTTTTCGAATCGCGTCAATTTCTGACCTATTGCAGCCATAATTATCAATGTATGAGTTAAATAAAAATGCGATCTTTATCAAATAATTTTCTTGCATTATTTCATTTGGCGTAAATGAAGAATTATCATTAGAACTTAGTTGCGGCTAGCATAATGAATCAATAGAGTTCACACTAGTCAAAAGTATTTCATCCTTAACGAACGGAAGTACTCAGGAGTCAAAGGGTTAAAGCACCCTCAATGCTGACATGTTTTAAACCTAATAACCCATGAAACCTCCAAGATACTCTCCAATGATTGCAATAACAAAACATACGAACAAATCTTCTATATTTCACCGAAACTTCTATTTCGCCGCTTTATTCCTTTTCCACAAAAATTCCTATGTCCACCTATCACCCGAATTAAACCGCAACTACCGTATACAACACAGCTCTACCCCAACAATTTTCCACTTTTGCACCGAGACTTTCTCCTCTTGTGCAATACCTGCACACCTCGCCTGTAACCTACGCGTTATTCCTGTCCATTGAAGCCGGTAGTTAACACGTTTACTTCCGAGCGTACTTTGCTGTATTAGAATTAGTTCACAGACATTAAAAGTTTAAATTAAAATTAAATTCAAATTAATTGACTATAAAATTTGAATGCTATAGCATTCATGTCATTCTGCATCATCATGAAAATAAATACTATGAATACTATACTATATTCACGTCCGCGAACGTGTTAAATTAACCTTATTTGATTAACACAAGCGCTCTTGCCCCATTTGACGTTTTCCGACGTAAATTAACACTTTGACTGCCGTGATGTTCACCGGTGACCGGCGCAAGAGATTTTACTGAAGATCCAATATATTTGCAATGGGTAGCAATTATTATTTTATAAATGCACTTGTTAGAATAGTGATACTATCCTTTGGTGTCCAATCCCTGCACATTATTTACACTTTGCATAAGTCAGTCGAACGCTGTAGTATTTCATAGCATCGCCGTTCTAATACAGCAAAGTACGCACGTCAACGTGTTAAAGAGCGCGCTATTGCGTCGCTTGCTATTTCTCGAAAAGATTTTCTGAACTACCTCTGGGACTCGAACAGTTAAAGTGTTAACCCAGTACGTACGAACCAACTGAAACCGCCCCGTGCTCTGAGTGTTACGGCACGCACGGAAAGACCTCGACCGTTGCTCGGCTTACCTCAAAACCGCACCGCCAATGCTGGTGATGCTCGGCGTGTACGGGGAAGCCGCACTCCTCGTCGCTTCCTGGCTAGTCGACCTGGATACCTGCCGCACCTCGCTGGAGGTCGTGAAGGAGACCCTCTGCAAGACCGCCTGCTGATCTGGGATGTAGGATACTGCGGTTACCGCGCTGTCCGGACTGGCCGGAGGAGAGGAGGCCCAGGACGGTGGTGAACTCGGCACTTGGTCTCCGGAGAGGGTCGCTGACGAGCCTACGGCACTGTCACTTCCGTGTCTTCCACCTGCAACGAGATATCGGGTGTGCAGGTAGTGCTCACGGAATTAGTGCTGATATGTAACACATGTGTGCGCTGAGCAAAGCCGAACTTGTCGCGGCTGATTGATAGAACACCGAGCATTGAATTGACATTGCTAAACTGTTGACTACGGTGATGGTGGTTAACACGTTGACTGCCACGATGGTCACTGGTGACCTGTGCAAAAGATTTTACTGGGAATGCAAAAAATTCGCAATGAAGCCTATTTGCAATCTTGTAAAAGCAATTGATATTGGAATGGTGCTGCAATACTTTGACTTCTAACACAACTCTGTGTTACTTTCATTTTGCATGATTTACTCGTATTCTGCAGTATTTCATCGCATCGCGGTTCTAACATAGCAAAATACGCTTGGCAGTCAATGTGCTAATAATGCGTGTGTGATAATAATGCGGCATGGAAGTGGAGTAAAGCGATTCAAAGATGAGCAACGCGTAAATGAGAGTTTCGTTAACTGTCGCGCGTATGTTACTAAATTAAAACCGCAACGTGATGAAGTACTACAGAATAGGATTGAATTGTACAAAATGAAAATAATGCGAAGCTATCGAAGACCAAAGAATTCAATCACGGTTTAATATTAATTGCATTTACAAAATTATAAATGCTACCGATTGGGTATTTTGGGAATTTTTCGGGAGACCACCACGGCAGTCAACCTGTTAAATACGACTGTTGTGATGGAGCGTTTGTTGAACTGGACTCGCTACTATCGACGTGGGTCATTGGGACATACCTTCGCTGCAACCCGAAATCGATCGTTGTCTCTGCCTTCTGGGTGGAGCGCTCGGTTGCTTAGGCGCCTCTTCGATGTAAGGAATGTCCGGATCATCGAGATTCAACGTGAACGCTCCGGACATCGGTATCGTGAGGCTGGCGGTGATAACCATTGGGGAAGACTTCCTACGAGGATCGGCAGGATCCTCGCTCGAGCCACTGTCGACACTATTACTTCTACCCTCCTCTTTCCTTCGACTACCGGGTCTCTTTGGTCGTCGAGGCCTTGGGCCGATATCACCGCCAACCCCGGCTGTTTGGTGCAGACATTGCTCCCTCGTCCACACCTGAGAAAAGTCAATGAAGGTTGTTCTCACTATACTTTATCAACGAACTCTGTCGCGATAAGAAGTTTGTGTAGAAAAAAGCTATATTCGTTCAATTGTCTCGGCGTTTTCCACCGGGAAGAAACATTATTAGCATCGAAAATGTAGGAATCGAAAAGAAACGGGCAAGTTTATAAAGATGAAAAAGAACCGCTGAAAATTTAGTTGATACGACGGTTTGCCAAAAGCTCGCAGCATCACCGACAAACTCAGTCAGCTAACATCTAGCTGTGAGGTGACATTCAAAATGTCAGACACAGATCAATAACCCTGTACAATTTTAAACGTGAGCTCACATGAAACACTAACGTCTTAATTCGAGCGTGTATAACGACGGTATTCAACATCTTAAATCCACTGACGCAAAAGCGCCTAATACGTCGCGTTAGATATCGCGGGCATTGCGTCAAGCGTATTTTTTCCGTTTCCCCACGTGAGCCGATTAACGTTTCGGCCTGACGGACGTACCTTTCTAGTCGACGCCGTTAGAGTCTCCTCCACTGAAAACGTCTCGGCCTCGCTGCATGGATCCACCTCATCTCCGCATTGCCTGCGCAAAGAAACGGTTGAAGAGTCCGTGAGCGTTCGCTTGTGACGTTCGTTACACGGCAGCTTCACGGGACGTTGCACGCACGTACCAAATTCGTTGGCCCCGTGCCCTCGTAGTAGACGCGAACACGGAGGAGAAGAGCGCGAACGTCTGCTTGTCAATTTTAACCGACAAAAATACGAAAACACGAGACGTACTACGTGCGAGACGGTGGAATGTTAGACGCCTCCCCACACTTCTACGCGATACAGCGACGAATTTTTGATCGACGCCAGCAGCATGCATCGCGCGAAGTGTTTTAATTCGCGCTCTCTTTCACGCTCTAGCCCACTCGATCAATTTTCACAACGACGCGCAAATAGAGCAACATGTGAGTGCGCAACAACTCCGCGGTACTTCGTATTGAAACGCGATACAGGAAGGCTGAGCAAAATATCGGCAGGTGCTTTGGGGCGATTTTTTAACTGCAACGTGACTCTTTCGACGAGAACAGCTGACGGTGTGAAAAAATGAATGCTGTACTCACTCTTCGGCCCGTCGCGACAAAGCCAAATCCAGCTCGGCCGGGTGGGTGTCCATCATGTGCAGGTACAGTTCGTCCAACAGGGCGGCAGGTACCGTGAACAACGTCGCCGCGTGCTCCAGGAGAGCACGAACCACGTTTATAACGTCTATCCTCTCCTCCGCCCTTTCCGCAGACACTTCCGCCCGCGCCTGTCCTGGTTTTACACAATGAAGTATGTTTGGTGCGAATACCTGCAACCGTAACATAAATGCTCTTCATTGTCTCTGCTCGGGCCATGCGGGGTGACTTCGTGGCAGCGCTCAATTTCGTATAACTTTTATAACTGTTGACGTGGAGACAGGATTTGTCCATCTTGTACAGTACATACAATTTTTAGTTAGCTTACGTTTAACACGTTGAATGCCAAGCGTATTTTGCTATGTTAGAACCGCAATGCGATGAAATATTGCAGAGTATAATTAAATCGTGCAAAATGAAAGCAATGCAAACTTATCAGAAGCCAAATTATTGAAGCGCCGGTCCAATATTAATTGCTTTCACAAGATTGGAAATAGGCTTCATTGCAAATTTTCTGCATTTCTAGTAAAATCTTTTACGCCGGTCACCGCGTATTTTGCTATGTTAGAACCGTGATGCAATGAATTATAGAGTATAATTAAATTGTGCAAAATGAAGGTAAAGCAGAGTTGTCAGAAGCCAAAATTTTGAAGCACCGTTCCAATATTAATTGCTTTTACAAGATTGCAAATAGGCTTCATTGCAAATTTTCTGCATTTCTAGTAAAATCTTTTACGCCGGTCACCGCGTATTATGTTATGTTAGAACCGCGATGCCATGAAATACTGCAGTATATAATTAAATTGTGCAAAATGAAAGCAATGCAGACTTGACAGAAGCCAAATTATTGAAGCACCGGTTCAATATCAATTGTTTTTACAAGATTGCAAATAGGCTTCATTGCGAATTTTCTGCATTTCTAGAAAAATCTTTTACGCCGGTCACCGCGTATTATCTTATGTTAGAACAGCGTTGCAATGAAATACTGCAGAGTATAATTAAATCGTGCAAAATGAAAGCAATGCAAACTTATCAGAAGCCAAATTATTGAAGCACGGTTCCAATATCAATTGCTTTTACAAGATTGCAAATTGGCTTCATTGCGAATTGTTTGCATTTTTAGTAAAATCTTTTACGCCAGTCACCGCGTATTATGTTATGTTAGAACCACCGTGGGCGTCACAGTGAAAATTAATGGTACGTTGACAACTTCTCACAAATAGAAATTCTATACGTTGTCTAGATAGATTATGGACACGTATAAGCTATGCAAGAGTACCATAGAAGAAATAATTCATATAACGGTAACATGCTGGTATGTTCTCGAAAACGAATAAGAAATATGTATATTGCTTACAGTGGCCAAGTTTGTCGTGTCCATTTTATTTCCTGGCGTCCAATCTCCCGTGTCATTCTTCTCATCTTCGCTATTCGCCGCTACAATGCTCAGAAAGTTGAGCAGCGCCCAGAGAGTTTCCCGATTGGGCGTCGGCAGCAATTGAATCAGATGTTGTAGGGCCTCTTGCTGTAATCGCCTGTTCCTAATCTCTGAAAAAAGCGAATCATTTCTTCTTTTCCCCTTACTCCAAAGCACACACATATATAATAACACTCGGTGTAACGATGTGCGACCCAAATTACGCCCGACCTATAACTAGGAATAAACACCTTGACACGACTATCACAGTCGGCAGCCATAGAAAACATAAATCCGAACATGGGAGTCGCTACAAACGTATAAGTTCTATCCGACATAGCACAACGACAAGAATGTCAACGGAAAGCATGGTATCAGACTCGTACTTGGATCCACGTAAATTCACGGAAAGTCTAATTCCACTTATAATGGGACTCCGGACAAGAATATATGCAGCGAAGGACGGGCTAGAATGAGCAGGGGCAAGAGATGGAGGACGAAGGATAAGGAAGTCGGCGGAGTTTCTCGACTTAAGCGGCTTATATGGCTGTTGCGGAACTTCGCTTACTTTGAGTATGCACGAACGCCTGGTAGAGGTCCCTGCAAAGCAAAGGATCAGGCAGGTCCCGAAAAAACTCCTTGAGGAGAGCCGCCACATCGTGGGGACACTGATCAGAACCGATCTTCGTTTCGCGTCCACAATCGAAGTCCTCTCGCAGCTGGAAGTAACATTAAAACAAAGTTTCGCCTGACGCGCTCTGGATGTAAATTTCGAAAATTATGCTCTCGCCGCCCCCGTCGAAATTCAAGGATCGCGCGCGAAAACGGATCCTAAATTAAATGCTCGCATCTCGAAACAAAAAGCGCGAGAGATTTCTTAAAATGCACGGCATGACATATATTGGGCGTCGAAGACGCACGGTCTGCGCCGTTCGAATCGAACTGAAAACACGAAGGACGAAAATAAAATCTTCCCAAGGACTCGAGACGTGCCGAGCGTCGGAGCAATCGAACTTTTCGATTGGACCGTGACGAACCGCGGGTGTGAGATGGATCGAAGTGCCGCGTGAAATGTCGTAAGGGATGTAGTGACTGAAACACAACAATACGCCGAGCCGCGCGAAGTTTCGCGACACGGTTGTCGTCGGTATGTAGAACGCGGCGAATAATGAACATTGTCACAGCGTTCTCTGGAGTAGGCCAATACAATGGTTACCGTTCGCGCAATCTGCAACACAAAATCCTCGCCTTTTCCCGTCGTGGAACTCTTCCGTTTGATTGATTGCGCTAAAAGTTACTCTTATTGCTGCATGTCGACGATTCAACGTAACACGATATGTTCCTCTGAGCCTACCGTGAAGCGACACATTCCACGTAGCAATTCGTAACTATCGACCGTGAGCAATGATTCTTCACCCTCTTCCGCCGGGACCGTTTTGTTGACGAAATTGAACGCGGTAATAGTTTCCGTGGGATAGTAAATTGTGTACGAATACGTGACCCGAGAGTGAAATATTTGCGACAGCGGTGGCGCGCAAACATTTAGCCGGGATAAACGTCCTCGTACCTGTCTCACCCTCTTCTTCGAAGGCGACACTCGAAAAATGCCGAGGGTTCGAAGACCCGCAGTCTCGAGGTGCCTTATGCACTGCCTAACTATTCCCGGAACCGCGTCCCACTCTCCTGGAGGACATCCTCCGCCACTGTCGCTGAGCTCGAGAACGCCAGAGTCACTTCCGGTTAACGTTCCCCCTTTCGACGACAGAGACTCGCAGGAGCCGCCCTGAAAAAATTAATCGCATATTCCTTAAGGGGTTATGCCTACTTGGGATCGGCGAAATTACATGATTTTCAACATTTTTTCTTGCCATTTTAGTGGGTACTAATTAGAATTCGCAAAATACTAATCGTACGACCTCAGTCATTCTTCTCCGCTTTCTTTAAAAGCGCACAAACTCCGCGCTAGATTATTCCGTACGTTGCAGCTGTTATATGCTTCATTAAGGGGTTATGCCTACTTGGGATCGGCGAAATTACATGATTTTAAACATTTTTTCTTGCCATTTTAGTGAGTACTAATTAAAATTCGCAAAATACTACCAAAAAGTACGTATTTAGTGGTACTTGTATACATTTTTTTTATAAGAAAATATTAAAAAATGGAGGAAATATAGCTCTTCTCCTAGAGCTTCCGTTTGTTTTCATCACTTGCGGTGACCACGATTTCTCAAAAACTACTTCACCGATCGGACTCTAATTTTATATACTTATTTGTCATTACAATAGGCAGGGCCTGAACGAAGGATTCTGAAAAATTTTAATTTTTACAGGAATGGCAGCAATTTTACGAAAAAAATCCGTGTTTTGAGATGGTCTACCTGTCGTTTTTGTGTTGTAACTTTTTTTTTTATTACCGAAATAAAAAATCCTTTGTTCAGGCCCTGCCTATTGTAATGACTTAAGAAAACTTAAGACTTAAGAAAAATTACTTAAGGGGTTATGCCTACTTGGGATCGGCGAAATTACATGATTTTCAACATTTTTTCTTGCTATTTTAGTGAGTACTAATTAAAATTCGCAAAATACTACCAAAAAGTACGTATTTAGTGGTACTTGTATACATTTTTTTTATAAGAAAATATTAAAAAATGGAGGAAATATAGCTCTTCTCCTAGAGCTTCCGTTAGTTTTCATCAGTTGCGGTGAGCACGATTTCTCAAAAACTACTTCACCGATCGGACTCTAATTTTATATACTTATTTGTCATTACAATAGGCAGGGCCTGAACGAAGGATTTTGAAAAATTTTAATTTTTACAGGAATGGCAGCAATTTTACGAACAAATCCGTCTTTTGAGGTTGTCTAACTGTCGTTTTTACGTTGTAACTTTTTTTTTTATTACCGAAATGAAAAATCCTTCGTTCAGGCCCTGCCTATTGTAATGACAAATAAGTATATAAAATTAGAGTCCGATCGGTGAAGTAGTTTTTGAGAAATCGTGGTCACCGCAACTGTATGTTTTAAGAAACACAGTTTCGAGATAATCGCGTTTAAAGTTTCAAGCTCTTTACTACTCATACATAGTAGCGCTCCAGATAAACGCTTATAATTTTTGAACGTGTGCACCGATTCTTATGTACTTTTGAGGAAATATTCTTAAAATGATGTACATTAAGAAACTGCAATAAAAAAAAAGTCGATTTTTTCACCAACCCAAGTAAGCATAACCCCTTAAACCGCTGACACTCGCCAAGAATCTGCAAATTGAACGGCACGCCACTTTTAGCCCGACGGACGGCTTTGCAAAAACACACGATATTTTTATTTAATGAAAGATAAACATCGCTTATTTATAGACCGCGCCCGGTAAATATCAATTAATCACGTTCGCGCGCCAGGGATGAACTCTCAGGATCCGTAATAGCGGAGAGCCGAAGAATAATATTTCCGTAATCCATGGGAAAGGACGACATAACAGTTGGCCGACGCGCGTGTCTCCGGTCGTTCGAAATAAAGCCTCTTGCAAAATTGAGGAATCTTAATTAATCCGCGGTTAAAATTAGCGGGCTCCTCGGCCCTGTTCTATTCGCGTCCCTGATCTATGACGTCACCGGCCGCTCGAGACGCACGTGACGTCGACACGGGAATTGCATCTACGTCGTCTTTATTAGCGATCAAATTGCTGAAGAGACGCCGGTGCGCAACGCAGACCGGCGTGTAATTTCGTTCGCCGCGGCATTTACGCGGGGTAACGTGATACCATTATCGCGCTTTTGTCTATGAATAAATTCTCCCAAGAGCCGCGCGCGACACAATCGTTTCATTTCCGTTAGGTTTGTACGCCGAGTATTTCGCGTCGTTACGCATTCAATTTCCAACCGTGGGAGTACGTCGGTGGTGGCGGAAATTATGGACAAACGCGATTACAATCGTTCGGCCTCTTACGCGGGTGTAGAACTTTCTTAGCACGTCATCAGCGATTTCTTCGCTCGCGATGTACGTTATCGGTTATGATAACACGAATGACAGCGTGTCTTTGAGTCGCTCAGATTCGATGTGAAGAGTTCACCCTAATAACGTGAATAATTATTTTCGCATGCAATGTTAATGTAGAGCATGCTATTTAACCCTTTGATTGCTGACTACTTCCGGCCGAAGCGTTTGCTGAGAACGAAATATTTTTCGCTAGTGTGAATTCTATTGATTGATTATATAAGGCGTAACTGAGTTCTACTGATAATTCTTCATTACGGCCAAATTTAATAATGCAAGAAAACTATTTGATAAGGAACGCATCCATATTTATCTCGTATATGGTAATTGCAATAGGTAGGAAATCAAAACGATTAGGGACGCATATATGCGCCCATAGTCTACAGAGATGGATTTCGACGGACGTATATATGCGTCCATAGCAGTCAAACGGTTAAGGGAATATTACTGTATATATCAATGCGACAAGTACGTTTGACCGGACATGCAGGTATTACTTTTCTTGCATCAACAAGTCGTTTGAATAATTATGAGCCCTCGCGTATGTCTTATTAGAAGATATGCTAATTGAGGAGTTTGTCCGGTTCGCTCGTGAAGCGATATAAATTTGTGCGAAAGCATTATCGCCCCGCTTAGCATAATGAAGTTTTACACGTACATGGCGCCACGGTTAATTTTCATTTGTTTCCCAATGTTTTCAGTTGACAGCTCGGCGTATTCGCCCACGCAGTCGGCTCGAGTAAGATTAACGCCTCAATCCGTAAGGGAAAGAAAATATTAGCTGATAACTAAAGCGGATATCATGATTGAGCGTGTACATAGTGAATAACGATGATTAATGGATTCGTTTTTTTTTTATCAGCAAAAGGAAACATTGGATGGTGCCTCGGATGGACCGCGTGTCATTGAGATAAAACTTCCCCCATTAACCTTCCGCAACTCGGTTCGATACTTTGCTATCGTTGGACCGGAAGTGAAATATAACTCCGACCGGTGAGCCAGCGTATAGAAAAGTATTATAATACATCGTCGCTGTTTCTGCGAATGAAGCATAGATATTTCTGGTTCCACGAACATCCTACGTATCGCCATCGGCGTTCTGCGATGGAGCTGAGGAAATTTCGAACGATCCCGCGGACATAAATTTTCGCCCCTGTATTTGGCGAACGATTTATTTCACCGCCCTCGTGCGATTATGTAAAGTTCGGTAAAAGGTTAATTCCAATTGAACAATGTTAACACATTGCGGACGGGTCACGAGATTTCTCGTTTTAACGTTTATCGGTACGTTGCTAAAGTAATGAAGCCTTGCAGCAATTTTTGATAGTATAATTGTGAAGTAAATAAATGTTAAAATGTTGAAAAAGTGCGAACATAGCAGTCAGTATTAAAAAACCTTGTATGTATTGTAGTCAACTTTTTAGGACGCTGAAAAATGTGCGAGGTCTGGATGAGCAAGAACGCCGTCCGCAATGTGTTAAATATTTGTCACACGATTATTTGGAATATGATATAGTGCGTAACGTGCACCAAATCAATACATATCATTTTTTTCTGTTCAAGTGTATGTTCAAGGCCTCAATCGACATGTAATAACGACCAGATATCTGCCCAAAGCACTCCACTTCCGTTACACCTACCCATATCATCATAAACCGGCCGAATGAGCAAGAAAAATTGCGTACCGACACAAAGACGTGATCGAGGCAAACAATGAAATTCCAACCGATTGTCCCGACTAGTCGGAATAATCGCAATCGTCAACGTCGATGCTATGCATGATGCGTATAACATGTCGTACAACGCGCGTGGGAGTATTCTTGCAGCTTTAAAACTTTCATCGGAAAACTGCGAGAAGGAAAGAAATATGACCGTGCTATACCTCTCACTGTATTCAGGCCTGGTCCGATGAACCTTTTCGCGTGCAATCATACGTAACAGAGGTTGAATCGTTTTCTTTTTTGTACTTTTCCCTTCGAACGTAATTTGCATATTTGCACGTCACTGGTAAAAATGAAGCTTACATTTTTTTATACGACAATATTGCAATATGTTTCCAAGATGATCAGGGCATGCATCGTCTTCTGTATTATTTTGGAAGGATCGCAGATTTTCAGTCAGGTTCGTAATTTGAGTAGCATCTTCGAAATTGGAGATCATACGACGTTCTTGTTAAAAATGCATAGCTTCCCTCGGTGAAGCGCCCCGGCGAAATTGGTAGAAAGCGCATTTTTCGCATACCCTCGAGAAATTTCAGTCGACACTGTGTGTATGTCACTGTATGTAGCGCGTGTAGCGGCGGTATCGTTATACAAATAATATCGCTTTTTTCCGAGCGGTTTATCTTGTTAGCTCTGATTACATTCGGCTCTTCATCCTTGTACCGAGCGAAGCGAAACAAGAAAGGGAGCAAATGGGATTTCACCGAGCATCCAATAATCCTGAAACGAACACTTTCGCGGAAGGCTGGTCGCGTGGGGCAAGAAAAGGTCCTGAAAATTTCGTCCTCGTCCGGAACGGTCTCGTCCGATTTTTCGACTCCTCCGTAAAGGACCAGTTCGCCTCATCGATTTCGCTCTTGACTGATCCTCTGACATTCCGACAGAATTTATTGTCACATAGGAGAGACGCCGACGCCGTTCAGCACGTCTCAACGAACATACGGGTGGATTTCGTTGCTTGTCAATAGGTCCTCCAAGTATTTCTCACCCGCGAAGGGAGCCGCCAGGACGTTGTCGACGTTAAATAAATCGTCGCGTTTTGTATCCTTCAGCCGGAGCATTTAGCCGGACGATCAATCGAGAACGTCAGCTTTCGGCGAGTCTGTACGACCGTTATCCGGCTTCTCACTCAATCGATCGCCGCCTATTTTTCACCCGCGACCGTTCACACACAGCCTCTTTAAAAAATGAACGGGTGCTCCAAAGCGTCCTGTCGTGACAGCGATAAAGTCCCGCCGTAAACCTATCAGCAGCAGTTAATAAAGCGGAGGACGATTGAAACGATGCAAATCGAGATTCAGTACTTTTCGAAGATCGTGACGAGTGTTCGTACATAAAACGCTGCGGTCGCTGCCCAGCCGGTGCCGGTAGTTTCAGGATAAAAACAGTCTGCGCCAACGGATGGACCGAATGTCTGCAAAACGGCGAACGGCAGTAACGACCGTCCAAAGAAAGAGTATTTGATGATCTGTAAGAACGAAGCACCTACGATTGGAACGAACAATCCAAACCGACATCGTACCCGCATGGCGATTTAATTACTCGAAGCGTCAGTTAAATCGGTACACCAGCATTTTGGCAGACGTCTGAAGAGCTCGTTTCGACAGGAAGAGACACCCTTTCGTCGTCACCGCGTTAATCCCGATGACTAAGGTTTAACTTTAACATCCGATCTCGACACAGCACTGCCCACACCTTCGAAAAATGTCGATTCTGTACATCGAAACACCCAGTCAATCATATACCGGACCTCGATCAAGGACGTCAAATGACACGACGCTTTGGGCTGGGTTAGGTTAACCCATTCGAGACCGATTGCACACCGTGTGTGCAATTGATTTCCGAGGCTATAAAACGGCCTGCACACCGTGTGTGCAATAACAGTAATGTGCAATTATCAGTTATTTTGAGTAAATTAGTCGTCGAAATCAGATTTTTCTTGAACAATTTTTGTATTATCTAACTATTTTTGAAATAAATGTTTTTTAATGATGTATTTTCATTTTACCTTACATTGCACACATGGTGTTCAATCCGCTCCTCGCAATAAAAATATTCCGAGGAGCGAGCTGCACACCCAGTGTGCAATGGTCTTATTTATGTGAATTCACTTACGAATTGGGTGATTTCCATAGTATACATGTTTTCCTATTAAAAATGAACAATATAAAGAAAAAAAAAATTTCGCTCCTGGGGACCGTCTTCGAAAAAAATCGTCGTCCCGAATGTGTTAAGAGATCCCCTTTCGTCGTCACCGCGTTAATCCCGATGACTAAGGTTTAACTTTAACATCCGATCTCGACACAGCACTGCCCACACCTTCGAAAAACGTCGATCCTGTACATCGAAACACCCAGTCAATCATATATCGGATCTCGATCAAGGACGTCAAATGACACTCCGCCTTGGGCTGGGTTAGGTCTGCATTATATACCGTTAGCAGACTTCGACGAAGCAGAGAGCGGGGGAGAGAGCGAGCGAGAAAGAGGAGTGGCAGATTTTGGCAGACGTCTGAAACGCCCTCCTCAGGAAGAGAGGGACTCTTTCTCCGTCGGTTTCTTTTTCGTTCGGCGTACGCTCCCTCGTCGCGACTCGGTATAGAGCCGTACATATAGAACGACATAGAATCGTGCAGAATAACGAACGAGCGCTCATTCGCGAGCGCCGTCTCCGCTGACGTATCGCGCGAAAAATAACCACTTGCGGCTGGCTGGTTGGCTGACTGATTGGTTGGCTCGCCCGCTCGCTTACTCGCATTGCCTCTCCTCGTCTCTGCTCTCGCAAAGTCGGCGAGCACGTTTTGCAAGTAGCCATCGATAATCCCCCCCAAGCAATGGTCGCACGTTGCCACCGGTGACGTGACCGGTGACGTCCTCGATGATGTCGTCGGACGATGAACGACATTGACGATGACGACGCTAAGACGTTTGGCACGTCGGGCGAGACACGCGGAAGAGGCATATCCCGGATAATGCCCGCCTCTCAAGAATTCTCATCGACGATCGTCCCCGTCATCGGTGATATCATTTCGCCGCTGGCCGTTGTTAAAAAACACGTGGCGCGAGGTAGGCGGCTTCGGAGTTTTTCCGCGGGGCGAGCGTCTGCCAAACGCTGCGAATTCCGGCGTTAACGACGCTATTAGCATCGTGAATGGACGGCGTTTGGATACGCGTGCGCGATCGGCGGCAACAGATTGTGCACAAAGCGGCACTCGATTTCCAGTCATCATCAATTACAACTTTCTGGCAGTGTCACTCGCTCTTCCGCGATCCCGGGAAAATCCCTGCCGACGTCCACAATGTTGCACCGACGATAAGTAGCATCGACGATAATGATACTTTGATATTTGGCACGTCAAAGGCCCCGACAGGCGCGAGGGGCTCATTTTCGCGGCAGGAAGAAGTTGCCATCAATGATCAGCGTCAAATCGATCGCGCGCAAAGTAGTGGCACCAGAGAGGGAGAGAGAGAGACAGAAAGCAATGAGCGACGTGCCGACAATGACGAAGATTCGACGTTTGGCACGGCGGACGTGCGGGAGTTGCGACGTTCAAAGTGGCCTCACTGCGAAAAGACACTCCACGTTTTAGATTGTCATTGGTGATTGGCGTTATCCTCCTCAGATCTGCACGGAACGTCATCGATGATGCCGTTGGCAGCGCCTTTATGGTGACATCAGCTGGCAATCTTGCGCGCCGGAATTTCTGGCTTGTTCGCCAAGTTTGGCCTAAATTTCCCTCCCGGCCGAGTCGTTCGCATTTTTGTACTAGGCGGAGACCAATTCCACGAGACTGCGTTGCGCAAGAGCCGATTCCCCGAAATCATTCGACACTTGGCTAGTCGAAGCCAGATGGGGAGGAATCGAACGTCAGCTTCCTTTACAACGCAGCTATACTCGCCCTTTCAAAAATCAATACGTTCTACCGATTTCGTACCTGTATTTCGGAATATTTATTTCGAAGTTTAACCGATAAACGTTTAGCTGCTGCATAATTTTATGATATGAACTACTGGTGCGATACACATGTTCGTTGACGTCTTTCGATATTGGCTGGCTGGAATCGGGCTGTTATTAAATGGACGCGGCTCCGTATGCGCGCCTAAAATTTAGGGGAAATATTCAATGACGCACTTTAATCTTCCACGTGCGCGTGGGATGGTCAGAAGAATTTTACGCAGTCATGGCTATCGTGTAGTCAGGCACAATCGGTGCAGGGTTCATAATTCACGCGAGGTGCCAAACACGAACCCGACCGCACCCGTTTCTCATAATATCTTTTTGCATGAAGCCGTGCGTGCCTGACCACGCGGTGACTTATACTACTCATGTTGCAATTTTTCCTTGTAAGCAACACGATTTCTAGTTATACAATCTCAAAATAGAATCTTGTTCTAGTTAAACTGGCGAACACGACAGTACAATGTCGTCAACGTGATTGCGTTATTTGCTAAATGTTACCGAACATTTTTTGTATGAAAACGAATCTGTATATGACAATGGCTCACCTCCTCAGTTTTGGTTGCAACGGTCGACGGTGTTTCGATGAGACTGCTAAAACTCGTTCTGCTACCATGTCGACTGCTCCTTGTAAGACAACCGACATCAGTTACTTCTCCTGCCGCGATTCTGGCAATCCTATCATTTTCCAGACATTGCGACAATGGAATACCAAAGACCAGCCCACCGGGTCCGTCTGAAACACCAAACAATGACATTCATTTACAGTTCCATAAACTCTAATTCAACTGCCTTTATGAACCAACGAGTCCACACAAACTACTTCTGTACAGAAGTACTCTACCATCAAAGAATCAAAATCTGCAAAACAACAATCACATAACACATCATTCCAACATTCCATCCAGCCTCTTTCGTTCTGACTATTGCGACACGACGGAATTCAAAGGAAATTTTCGGCTGGCAAGCGTCTACGATTGATGCACGTGCGCGCTCTGCCAAAGAATACAGTACAGAGTAGAAGGAACACGTTCTGCTGGATATCCTTTTCTCAGAAATCATTCTGCAGCCACCGACATAAAACTCTCGACTGATCCTCTTTTCCGCGCCGACGGAGTGTGGGGAGCTCATGATCTTTCTGATCGTTTGGCGCGAATGAAGGTCTCGCGAGATCAACGTCGGTCTGATCTATGAGCCGGCAGCTGCGTCCCGCTCTCATGTTTGCCACCGTATTTCGCGACATAGGCACACGCTGTGAAATTCTTATTGCAATAACGCTAGATTCATCGAAAGTGAATTGAAATGAGCAACGTAAGCTGTTATACGGATGATATATGGTAAAATCAGTTTTTTTGTAACCGTCCGTACATTCAGTGAGTGATTTCTTATAACCTGTTGAGGAATCCGAAGGTGTGAGCGATGTCGGTTAACACGTTGACTGCCAAGCGTATTTTACTATATTAGAAAGGCGATGCTATGAAATAATGCAGCATTCGATTGAATTATGCAAAATGTAAATACTGTGCTGGTATTGGAGACCAAAGGATCGCATCACTATTCTAATAACAACTGTATTCATAAAATAATAATTGCTACTCATTGCGAATATTTTGGATCTTCAGTAAAATTTCTTGCGTCGGTGACCGATGACCATCATGGCAGTCAAAGTGTTAACGTAAATAATTGAGGATACCGCACAGTGTCGGTTCGAATGAAACAAAAATACAAAGCGTGAAGAAACCGAGAAGAATTAAAAATTTGGTGCCACTTTGTGGCCACCGATGCGGTCGGTGATAATATCCCGACTGGTCATGAATGCTTCGTCGGCTTTATCTTCAGTGCTAAACCGCATTCACGTGTTAGGCTTCGCAGAAATGCTGCCCTGCTACCTCTTGCTCTTTCCAGCGTCTTACCTATTTTGCTTGCCGTCTCTTCGATCGTTAAGTCTGCCCGTCGTCGAAGCACGTGTGTTTGTGCTAACTGTTTCTCTCTATCGCAGCATCTCTCTATCGACGACCATCGGAGCATGACGTCTCAGGGAGAAGCATCATTATTTCCGATAACGATATCCCAAACGTTGACCGTCGAGCAGACCAATCTCCGAAACGTATCACGAATTAAGCGCTAATTAGTTACATCGAGGATGTCCGAAAACAAGGAGCATTTATTTCGGTCATCACTCGGAGTACGCCCTCAAGCGTTACTTCGCACTGCGCGTACATACGCAATGGTAGTAAAAGAGACGTCATTAGGTGATTCGCCCGGTTCACGATTACAGAATGTCCGTTTTTCGACTCTCCGCCGCGGCCGGCCGTTTCAAAACCAACGAATAGCCGAAAGGCAACAAACCATGTCCCTATACCGGTCCGATTATAGACCGCAATCTGGGCCATCCCAACCTCTTGGTGCCTTCTCTGTCTTTCTCTTCATCTCTCCCCTTCCCGCACTCTTTCTCTCTTTCTCTTTCGCTCTGTTGCCGTGGAACGCGAACTTCGTCGGAAGGGACAATGGAATGAGAGAATGAGCCGTTTCTCGGAAGCAATGAAAGGAACAGTTAGCACAGACGCCCTCATACCTATCCTTCACGCGTTTTCAGAAACAAGACAGGAGAAAGTATTACCGAATGTCCCGTGGAATTGGAGAAGCAACGAGGATATCGGTTTTGCGCGCTATGTCAAGTACAAAGTGACAGATTGCTTGGAGGCGCGCAGAACAGATATTTATTTACAGGTGTCCGCGCGAGATGACTGTTTGTTAATAGGTTAAACGCGAAAAAGTGTGAAACAAGGTGTCTGTGAGGTGACCAAGAGAGCTCTCCAATGAGAATGGGTGTTGATGTAACTGGTTTTGAAGGGCACATTAACACGTTGACTGCCAAGCGTATTTTACTATATTAGAACGGCGATACTATCAAATACTACAGCGTTTGACTGAATTATGCAAAATGTAAATAATGTGCAGGCATTGGAGACCAAAGGATCGCATCACTATTCAACAATAACTGTATTTATAAAATAATCATTGCTACCCATTGCGAATATTTTGGACCTTCAGTAAGATCTTTTGCGCCGGTCACCGGTGACCATCATGGCAGTCAAAGCTGTTAAAGGGGTGGATCTCCGAAGCTGATATTCTATTTTATTCATTCATCCTAGCATACCAATCACATTGGGACTATCCGAAAATACGATTAACGTGGAATTCGTCCTTCAAAGCAGTTCAATCTGTTCTTTTTAAGGCAACGCTTAATCCGGACCACGGGACGATAAATTCACCCTGATCCATCCTCCCGGATCAACGCGGTTGGTTAGACTGTTAAAGGACGAAGCAGGAAAGGGTCATCCTACAAAGCACGGAATGCAGATAGAGGGACAGAGAGAGGAAGGGACAAAATGCTGACCGGCGTTCGGCTAAAGCGTCAAAGGTATTGTTGTCAACGTACTAATCCGCCACAAAAGCAAATTCCGCCACAAACGGACGTCGTCGTGCAGATACCTAACTGAAAATATCGTCGGTGAATACCGCGTCGCCGGTATTTATA
This sequence comes from Cryptocheilus praepositus, assembly GCA_033815515.1. Lineage (NCBI taxonomy): Eukaryota > Metazoa > Arthropoda > Insecta > Hymenoptera > Pompilidae > Cryptocheilus > Cryptocheilus praepositus. Next base: position 13,339,113 of record JAWWQZ010000035.1, on the reverse strand, counting down.
GCGCGACCGTGCATATCCGATGTATCGTTTAAGAATGCCACGCACTTTCAAAAGAACCCCGGGTCCGAGTGATCTCGCGGAATGCCTGAGAGGAACCAACTGTGCAAGCGAAAAGTGCGGTGCCGCGCGAATGCCGAAAGGCCGTTTCTCGGCATTTCTGCGAGGTAATTGTGCCATTTCCATTAATACATAACGGTATATCTGGCCTGTATCGTCCTATTTACATGTAACGCGCCCAGCCATCCTCGCCATCCCATTGCCAGTACATAGAGCATTCCACGTGTGCATAATGATAGCCCTTAATATCATGCCGTTTGTACGGTGCGGCTAAATATACATCTACCCCGAATAGAAAGCCGGTCTATAATTACACCGTGAGGTGAGGCGTACAATGAAAATTTATCGCGTTATTATTATCGTCATCGCCAACCCCGTTCGTTCACTTCTCCCGGCATCGCAATGCGCGCACGCCTGCCGTTCCTCGTCAAATGATCCCACGCCGCCGGTCGTTGATAATTTTCCGGTGCAGATAACAATGTTGCGTTTGCGAAATCGCGGCGCGTCGAAATTGGCATTCTAACGCCTGCGAGAAGTGAGGATGCGCGCCGCAAGCGTAAGAGGCCACTTCGGCGGAGTGGAGCGCGCGAGAGAAGCGTTAAAGGGGCGAGTTTCGAGTGAGCGACCTCGGGGCAAAGAGACTCCCGATTGACGTCTGGTGTCCCTACGGCACTTCTACCCGGCGCGAACCGCAAATAAACCTGGTATATGCGGAAATATGCACCGCCACCGAGCACCCCGTGGCTAATTTTAACCGGCGAAATTGTGTCTCATACCAGCTTGGCCGATGCTTGCCGCGGGGCTTGCTGCTGAAACTTGCTTGCCGCTACTGTCGTTACTACTACTACTACTATTACTATCACCGACACCACGGTGACTACTATTACCGGGGAGCGAGCGCGTGCCACGAACGAAGAAGGGTCCTTTGATGCGAGCGAACAGTCGGCTCGAAAGAGATCGAGTGCGAGCGGAAGAGAGGACCGACGACACTTTGTAAAGCGAAGGAAACGGTTATAACGACGTTCGTTAGTGTTTAAAGATATGCTGAGGGAGCGCCGCTTTGCATTTTGACGGAGTTATTATGAGTTGACGCAACTTCCACCGGACCGAAGTATGAAGTTGTCCGCGCACATAAGAACGCGCCTGCAAGGAGGTTTCTTGTTTACGGTACGTCGACGGTTTCTTGGAAAATTCTGCATATCACAGCGGCGCCCACGCTTTTTGGGGTCGTGCCGATTTAATCCCCGCTCACGTACGACGGCGCGCCTTGCGCGAGTGCAATTTTTATTCGACGCAACACGGAACGCGGGAGTGCTTGGCAAACGTAGTCGGAAGAGGCGCAATCATGCGGTCGCCCATGGCGTAATTAGTTTGCCGAATCGGGGCTGAAGGAGGAAAAATGCTGCGCCCAGCGAAGAGGACGATTACCGTATCCATGAAATGACTAGTTCTACACGATAGAGGCGGGACGTCGTTTGCGGGAGGATTAACCTTTAGATTAAAGTGGCCTGTCTTTCGTGAGAAATGAAGGGAGGCCGTAATGGCATCGCTGAAGATTGTGCAAACTGATCTACCTACATGACAGGCAGATAATGAAATACGAACTTTGTCCTGCAACTTAATATAACGAGCGGAGGCCAATCGAGAGAGAACCTCGGCGGACCCACGCCCGCAAGAAACAGATTAAGAAATTTGTCCCAACGATAATATTTCTCTCACGTTTGCCGTGCAGCCTGATCGAAAATACGCCGGCGAGCACGTTACGTCGTAAACGTTTCAATTGAGAGAGTAACTCCTTTGTCTCTTCTGACCGCGGCAAGGCAGAATTGCACCTGAAAATAGCCGGGCCAGTTATTCTCCAAACAAATGATCCATGATAAATCTTCCCACGTTAAGTAATGTTGCTTTCTGCACTTTAAACTACGCACAACGTGCACTGTCACTGATGCTTACAGGAACTTTCGGGAAAGAGAGAAAGAGAGAGAGAGAGAAAAATACAGAGAAGACAGAAGAGTCTGCATCCACTTGAGTGCATCGAAGAGGTCGCTGAATCATGTCCAACGGCGAATTGTTTTTATATAGCAACTGGGCGCAAAGGATTCTCACCGATTATTCTGGAATTTCTTCCTTCGGTAAAGGAACTTGTATCTCCCCACGGTCGTACAATCGGCCATTGACTTACGATATTACGTTTTTACGACCGCGTGACAACGGTGAGTTTCCAATAGAAACCGTACTCCGGAACCTGCGTTTCCAGGTTTTCCCTGGTAAGAAACGATGCGATACTTTCCCAATAGTTTACTATAAAATAGACTCGATACTAGCTGATTTTACTAGCTATAGCCCATTGAAATGTTTTGAGCACATTTAAAGTTGACTACGCTAAGTTATGCTGCTTTAGAGCTTTCGTGTGGAAGCATATCATATGCATTCGCAGGTAACTTATATACGTGTTTCGGAAGCCAAAATGCTCAACTCCGGTTTCAGCTCTTGATTTTTTGTTATCGAAGCACATTATTGGTCCTCTACTATTAATACGCTGACTGCCAAGCGTATTTTGCTATGTTAGAACCGCGATGCGATAAAATACTGCAAAGTATGATTAAATCGTGCTAAATGAACGTAACGCAGAGTTTTCGGAAGCCCAAGTATTGAAACACCGTTCCAATATCAATTGCTTTTACACGATTGCAAATAGGCTTCATTGCGAATTTTTTGAATTTCTAGTAAAGTCATTTACACCGGTCACCGCGTATGTTGCTATGTTAAAACCGCGATACGATGAAATACTGCAGAGTATAATTAAATCGTGCAAAATAAAGGTAACGTAGAGTTGTTAGAAGCCAAAGTATTGAAGCATCGTTCCAATACCAATTGCTTCTACAAAATTTAAAATAGGCTTCATTGTAAATTTTCTGCATTTTTAGTCAAATCTTGTGCACCCAATAGTAATAAGGTCATCACTCATTGTAAATTTTTTGCACTTCAAATAGGCTTCATTGTAAATTTTTTGCATTTTTAGTCAAATCTTGTGCACCGGTGACCACCGTGGTAGTGAATGTGTTAAGAAGTCATCACTTTCCACTACTCTTTCCTTCATCAGGCCACTCAGTTCGGCACGTAACAGTAAGATTCGCCGGACAATACCGTCTCTAAAGACGTCGCTTATCATCCCACGTTTTTACCCGCGCACTTTTGCGCGGATTCTCAATGAAAATGATACGTCGGCGGCCCAAAAATAAATGGCCTTTCATCGGAAATACTGTGTGCGCGTCGACGTGTCACGCGCGCATTCCGCGATGTTATCTCGCGTTCGCTAATGCTTCGAGAGGAATGCGCTGCCGACTCTCGAGCGCAGTATGTCGCGAGATGCGCGAATTCGAGATCGCCTCCCATTGACACGGCCGATGATTGATCGACCTTGCACCGGAGTGACCGCGCACGGTGAAAGCCTGGCCGACGGGACGAATTCATGAATAAAGAGCGAGGCATCTATCAAACGCGCCAACGGCGGCGCAGTACAAATACGAGAGAGAGCAAAAAAGCCGTCCTGCAGCGATGCAGCTGCATGTCGAAATATTTTTTAGCGAAAGTCGCGACGGCGAGTCTGTAATATCTTGGAACGTTTGAAAAATTTGCCGATTTGCAAGGAGTAAATAGAACGGCGAAATTGTCGGTGAGTCGCTCTTTGAGGGGGCTTAAAGTGGAGGCGGTTAAATAACTGACGCAGGAGTTCTGAACGGACTGACGCATTGACGTCGTTGAATATCTAAAGACTTCGGAGGAGTTTGTTTGCGCAGTGGACAACTTTGAGAAAAAGGCATCAAATAGCGAGCGATCATTACGCTTTTCTTACTCACCCTTGTCCTTCTCGTCTTTGCCTTTGTTATCGAAGAAGCCCGTCGTCAGAGCTTTCCTCTTCAGCAAGTACGCCCGTCTTTTTGGCTTCGTGACCACTGCTCCAGTACCGAGTGACTCTGAAAAATAAGCAAATGCGAAATTTTAAACAACGAATTTTGCATATTCTCTCATCAAGGTAATCTAACGGTGCACTCTTTATACAACGATCAATCTCCATCACTGGCTTCAGGTATTATTATCAGCATTGCTACCCACGACGCTTACTCACGTCACTGCAAGAGTAAAATTGGTTCAAAAAGGCTAACAAAAATAACCAGGTTTTCGTTTATTCATTACTGCTTTTCTTTTCAGCTATTGTGCTTTGCTGTGCGGTATTACGTTTTTTGTACTCTATGTTTCGCATATCCGTATTATACGTGTTCATACCAAATGCCGCACGCCGTGAATATGAACGAGCTAGATTAAATTACCGGCGGGTCGCATACGAATTCCTACGAAAAGGTTTACGCATTGTTAAAAAATATGTGCGAAGACTCATAAAGCGTACACAAACCGGCATTTCCATTCAGCCACGCGTGTCTCAAACACCATCAAATACCCACTTTAAATCTTATAATACGAACAATCAGGGAATGGTATCTACTATCGATCTCATTAAGAATCTGCATTGTTGGAATTCGTGTGTTACAAAATACATTTAGATGAAACTGCGCTCAGATAATACGAAAATTTCGGACCGTCCGAAAACTTGAACTTACAGGTTATTTACTCTTCCTCCTCCGCACTTCGCACGTCGTTTTCATTCTTTTTTAAAAATGACGCAATCCCTTCAGTCTTTTTCTATAGCTTTGGTATTACATGGAATATTTTTATATTTTCCAGCAATAAAAGGGCTTACCATTCCCAGGTGTTTCGAATTCTCATTATTCTTGTCGTTTCGCGAAATAGCTCTGGTCCAAAAAAGAAGAAGCACCCGTTGACATCGGATGCCCATTTCACACGCCGTTTGCATTCTTTTTTAAAAATGACGCAATCCCTTCAGTCTTTTTCTATACCTTTGGTAGTGCGTGGAACATTTTTGTATTTTTCGCCAACAAAAGGGCTTACCATTCCCAGGTGTTTCGAATTCTCATTATTCTTGTCGTTTCGCGAAATAGCTCTGGTCCAAAAAAGAAGAGGCACGCGTTGACATCGGATGCCCATTTCACAGGCCGTTTGCATTCTTTTTTAAAAATGACGCGATCCCTTCAGTCTTTTTCTATAGCTTTGGTATCGCGTGGAATATTTTTATATTTTCCACCAATAAAAGGGCTTACCATTCCCAGGTGTTTCGAATTCTCATTATTCTTGTCGTTTCGCGAAATAGCTCTGGTCCAAAAAAGAAGAGGCACGCGTTGACATCGGATGCGCCGAAGACACGCCGTTTGCAGTCTTCGCTTGTGTTGAGAAGCCCTTCGCTTTTTCTAGAGTTTGCGAGCACGGAACGATATTTTCCAACAATAAACACGTCAATCATCTTGTCGTTTCGCGAGACATCTGGTCCACAAAAGAAGAGACACGCGTTGACATCGGATCCTCAACTCCGGCTGCTGACAAAACGGTGCGTCATACCTTTGTGCGGGAACATTTGACGCGCAAAAGGAATTCCCAGGTGTTTCGAATTCTCATTATTCTTGTCGTTTCGCTCTGGTCGAAAAATCAGCGTTGACATCGACTTTTCTGCGACGTGAATTATTGAATGCCGCTGGCTTCGAGGCGACCGCGACCCAGAGAAGAAGTTGTTGAAAGTCCCTCGGAACCCGACGTTGAACTCGCCGCGAACATGACGTGTTACGCAATTTACGCTTGATACGGCTGTCATGAATATGCGTGTGATGCAATGTTCGTTGCATAAGTTGCACGTCTACGAGATGTGGGAGGTGTCGAACAAACTCGTTTGAAGTGGCGCTGTGTACTAATCCGTCATTTCCGAGGGAATGAAAATTACCGCGACGCGATCTACGAAAAAATGACCAAAAACGCATCTGCGCGTTTTAACACTTTGACTGCCATGATGGTCACCGATGACCGGCGCAAGAGATTTTACTGGAGATCCAAAATATTTGCAATGGGTGGCAATTATTATTTTATAAATGCAGTTGTTATTAGAATAGTGATGCGATGCTTTGGTCTCCAATACCTGCACATTATTTATATTTTGCATAATTTAGTCAAGCGTTATAGTATTTCATAGCATTGCCGTTCTAATACAGCAAAATATGCACGACAGTCAACGTGTTAATCATACTCTGCATTATGTCATCGCATCGCGATTCTCACATAGCAAAATACACTTGGCAGTCAACGTATTAACGTGACAACCGAGTGAAAAGCGAAAGTTACCCTCTGGTCAAGGTACCCTGTGGGAGGTATCGAACGAACTCGTTTGAAGTGGCGCTGAGTACTAATCCGTCATTTCCGAGGGAATGAAAATTACCGCGACGCGATCTGCGAAAAAATGACGAAAAACGCATCTGCGCGTTTTAACACTTTGACTGCCATGATGGTCACCGATGACCGGCGCAAGAGATTTTACTGGAGATCCAAAATATTTGCAATGGGTGGCAATTATTATTTTATAAATGCAGTTGTTATTAGAAAAGTGATGCGATCCTTTGGTCTCCAATACCTGCACATTATTTACATTTTGCATAATTCAGTCGAACGCTGTAGTATTTTATAGCATCGCCGTTCTAATATGGTAAAATACGCTTGGCAGTCAACGTGTTAAGCAGAGTACGAAAATCTTCCGTCGGCTTGATGTGTTCAACAACTAAGACGCACTTGCATTTTTTCAGCTTATCAGAGTTGTCGCGAGCACGAACGGAGGGGGACCTGAAGGCGTTAAAATAATGAAGAAATAAAATTAATCGGACGGCTCCTCCATTCTCGTCGTCGTCGGTCGTTGTTGCATAAGTTGCACGTCTATGAGATGTGGGAGGTGTCGAACAAACTCGTTTGAAGTGGTGCTGAGTTCTAATCCATAATTTCCGAGGGAATGAAAATTACGGCGACGCGATCTACGAAAAAATGACGAAAAACGCATCTGCGCGTTTTAACACTTTGACTGCCATGATGGTCACCGATGACCGACGCAAGAGATTTTACTGAAGATCCAAAATATTTGCAATGGATGGGAATTATTATTTTATAAATGCAGTTGTTATTAGAAAAATGATGCGATCCTTTGGTCTCCAATACCTGCACATTATTTACATTTTGCATAATTCAGTCGAACGCTGTAGTATTTTATAGCATCGCCGTTCTAGTATGGTAAAATACGCTTCCGTCGGCTTGATGTGTTCAACAACTAAGACGCACTTGCATTTTTTCAGCTTATCAGAGATGTCGCGGGCCCGAGCACAAGACAACTCGTTCCTGGCACGAGCGTAGGGGGACCTGAAGGCGTTAAAATAATGAAGAAATAAAATTAATCGGACGGCTCCTCCATTCTCGTCGTCGTCGCCGGCTTTGCGGTAGTTTACGAATGTCGCCCGAAATATCGTGATTTAACTAGTGGAAAGAAACGCGAATTCGCTCGCGTGTACGTGCGCCTCTCCCATCTCTTGACACGTTCTCGCTACACGTGCCGGTTGCTATCCGGATAATCCGAACGGCGGGATAAACTGCGACGTATTATCGTTTCGCATACTTACAAAGCATTTGTTAGCAAAATACGCCGCACAAATTCCGGACGGAAGACTGATCGATGCTTTGTTTTCCGTCGAGCGCAAATATAACAAGTGACCTAGAGTACGCGTGCTCGACACTCGCGGCATTTTCCATGGGGCTTCGGTTTCTCGGTTAAAGCATTTCTGAATTTGCGAAGCCATTCGGACGTTTCTGCGAATTTGTCGCCGAGAGAACATTAGCAGGGGAGAAAAAGAGAGAAATATTGGCCGATAATGGTAAACGTTATTCAAGGGTTTCATCACTCTACCAGTTGTAACGATTCCATTCCTTTTAACAATGTATCAGAGGTTACACGTAAATTGAGAGCAAAGCTAGTGAACAATAAAAATCCTGAAGATTGTAACGCGTTTAAGAAAAATGCACTCAACGAGTCTTATTCTTCGCAAGTGCCAGGCGAAACTGTTTGGCAAGATTTCCGTCATTTTACTTTAATGAAATTATGTTAAGCTTAACGAGAATGCAGTGAAAATATGCTGAGCAAACGAAGCCATTATCGATGTCTGGATTAGCTTGCCCTCGCTTTAAACAACCTACACTCACTGTTTTCTTTTCATACGCGCCAATGTCTACTACCTACCCATATCAGTTCCGAAAAAAAACGATACTGCGCAAATGCAAGATCGCGCAGTCCCTGCTTCGTGCTAACGTCACAACGTTTTTAATACTAGCAGACAATTCGCTCATCCCTATTCTCACCTGACGTTGGCTCTAAAGCGCCAAAAGCAGCTTGCACGGCTGGCCGGTCTGCTCGATATTGCACGCGGATCGCGTGTAACGCGTGAAAGTGCCGTAATCGCAAGAAAGTTTCAAATTTCAGATATTTTAAGAACTCACCACTCGGCGGCCTGATGTGCACACCCAGATTCAGTGCCTGGAGCTTCGCCACTGCCACCTTGCAAAGGACCTTTCTCTCGACCTCGGACAGTGACCGAAGTGACGTGTCCTGCAGGGTAACACGTCGCCCGCCACTCCCTGCCCATGTGCATTTTCCCTAAAATTATAACGTAAGTATTAGCGGAAGAAAGGTAAAACGATAATCTGACGGCATCCTTCAGCAAACATTTATAGCGAGAATTTTCAGGGTGCAGCGTTCTTGCACACACCCTTATTAATATCGTAAAGTCTTTAAAATGCGTCTAGAACTAAAACCCAAGAGTTTGGGGGAGATGGAAAATGTAAAACGGGACAGGAGAAGGACAGTTTCGCTCTAAGATGAGAGGTGACTTTCGTTATTGTGAAAGTTTTGTGCCGCGAAGAGAGATGAGGGCCAAGTGAGTCGAAATTAATTAGTTATACGATTGACCCTTGGCTACCATACGCTACACATGAATGAAATACCATAAATTGAGTATCTGGCTGAATGGGCGAGCCAACACGTTACTCTTAATTAAGACCTACGTTGAGGCTGACGTTTTAGCACGGCAATTTCGAGGTCTAGTTCTATGAACGAAATTTTTCATCGCGCACACTGCGGTACTTGTTGCATTCAATTTGCATCTATGAAATATTTCTAAGGTGATTATACCGAGGTGAAATGTCAGTGAATTTTTACTGAACCGCGTGTATATTTGAATTAGAATTGTGCCTGAATGTGTTTAAATGTGATTATATTAGTAAATATATTCAATTGGCGTAACATATAAAAAATGTTGCTAAGCCCTTGTATGTACAAACACTTTTTTAGAAAAATCACACCGACCGTTCCTTTGAAACTTCCCGTGAAAACCGCATCTCAACACGTTACGAAAAACACAACACCCCCTCAAATTTTATTCCGCAGACAATATCGCGCCGGTTGTCTCCCGACCTAAAAAAAGATTGCGACCAGAATGAGTGCGCGGATGTACCTGACGACCGAGGGGAATACCTGTTGAATGGCATCTGCGCCAAAATTTAATTAAAGCTCTGTATACGAATGTACTGTAAGTTTCCAATATTTTATATTTTCGGGAGGTATCCCAAGAGGGCCGAAACAACCAGCGGCATTCTTTCATTTCCACGCCGTCCTCTCTAAGTAAATGTATTCTTTCGCTTTATTCGTTGCTCCGGCACAACAATGGACGAGGCCATATTTCGCATTCTTGCTCGCTCGCTCTAAGGCAGTTACCTAGAGCGCTGCATTTGCATTTTTCATTAATCCTGAAACAAAGTCATCCGTCGCACGATGCAAAGCGCGAGCGAAAGCTTTCCTATACACTTTATCATGAGAGCGGAAAATCGTAAGCGTAACATCGTAATACATGCGCGACGCAAAACTTATTTTCCCCGGTCAGGGGTTGCAACGAGAATCGTTCGTTCCGACCGGAGAGCCGCATCGAAAGAAATTGAATAATAACGAGAAACGAAGGCGGGCTCGTAAAGAGCAGAACAAAAAAATCGTGACGGGCTTGCAGATCAGCCGCTGAAAATTACTTCACCCCCTTTTCGCGACAGCTCAAGGCTGCACGGGCGCAGAATAAGGGACAACAAGTGGATGTGCGGAGGGAGTGGTCGACCGAAACGGGGGATGGAAAACGAGAGCGAGCTTTAACGAAGCTCCGTCATGGATAAAGAGGGAATATACAGGCGTCGTCTTTCATGCAAATGCGGTGCCGCTGCCGCTTCAAGGCAGCAATTTACTCCTGTACCGCTGCTTGTCGCTTTATCCGACCACTCGAAGGTTGAAACGAAGACGAACGAAGAATCGACGTTGCCCGATAACGTTTAACGCGCCTATTACATGTCTCAACAACACTTTCACAGATTCATGTTGACAAACATTAAATCCCTTCGTTCTACTCTTCTGCGGAAACACACAATGCGCATTTTCTGTTGATTCACCCTTTGCGAGCGAAATCTTATTAAGCGTGGTTACGGAATATGACATTTATGGCGTGATGATAGAAACTGTAAGTTAATGAAAAGCCAGACAGTATACGCAACGATGGCAAAGTTAAGGAAAATATCTCTGTTGCAATAGCGACAGATCCGAACATTTCCAAGAACAGGCATAATGGAACCCTTTCGCGGCGTCCGAAGCCAAAGGCTTAACACGTTGACTGCCGTGCGTATTTTGCCGTATTAGAACGGCGATGCTATGAAATACTACAGCGTTTGACTGAATTATGCTAAACGTAAATAATGTGCAAGTATTGGAGACCAAAGAATCGCATCACTATTCTAACAATAACTGCATTTATAAAATAATTATTACTACCCCTTGCGAATATTTTGGATCTTCAGTAAAATCTCTTGCGCCGGTCACCAGTGACCATCACGGCAGTCAAAGTGTTAAACAGCGTTACATATGATTTTGTACACATGCTACAGCGTAACGATTCCATCGTAAATAACTGTATCAGATGTAAAACTACTACGTCTCTTTCGATTTATAATTTCATTGCATTTGATTCACATCTACTAACTCGTTGACTGCCACGGTGGTCACCGGTGCAAAAGATTTGACTAAAAATGCAAAAAATTTGCGATGGAGGCTATTTGCAATTTTGTAAAAGCAATCGATATTGGTAGAACAGTGCTTAGATACTTTTGAACACATCAAGCCGACGGAAGACTTTCGTACTCTGCTTAACACGTTGACTGCCAAGCGTATTTTACCATACTAGAACGACGATGCTACGAAATACTACAGCGTATGACTGAATTATGCAAAATGTAAATAATGTGCAAGTATTGGAGACCAAAGAATCGCATCACTATTCTAACAATAACTGCATTTATAAAATAATTATTACTACCCATTGCGAATATTTTGTATCTTCAGTAAAATCTCTTGCGCCGATCACCGGTGACCCCCACGGCACCCAACGTGTTAAAATGTCCCTATCATAAAGTAACGCCGTACTTCTCGTATTAACAGTTGCAGAATGAAAGCTGCCATACGCGTCCACCATGAATATCGCATGTACGATGGTAAAGGAAAATATCTCTGTTGCAAACATTTTCAGGAACAGGAATAATGGAACCCTTTCGCGGCGTCCGAAGCCAAAGGCTTAAAATGTCCCTATCATAAAGTAACGCCGTACTTCTCGTATTAACAGTTGCAGAATGAAACCTGCCATACGCGTCCACCATGAATATCGCATGTACGATGGTAAAGGAAAATATCTCTGTTGGAAACATTTTCAGGAACAGGAATAATGGAACCCTTTCGCGGCGTCCGAAGCCAAAGGCTTAACACGTTGACTGCCGTGCGTATTTTGCTGTATTAGAACGGCGATGCTACGAAATACTACAGCGTTTGACTGAATTATGCAAAATGTAAATAATGTGCAAGTATTGGAGACCAAAAAATCTCATTACTATTCTAACAATAACTGCATTTATAAAATAATTATTACTACCCATCGCGAATATTTTGGGTCTTCAGTAAAATCTCTTGCGTCGGTCACCGGTGACCCCCGCGGCAGCCAACGTGTTAAAATGTCCCTATCACAAAGTAACGCCGTACTTCTCGTATTAACAGTTGCAGAATGAAAGCTGCCATACGCGTCCACCGTGAATATCGCATGTACGATGGTAAAGGAAAATATCTCTGTTGCAATAGCGACAGAGCCAAACATTTTCAAGAACAGGAATAATGGAACCCTTTCGCGGCGTCCGAAGCCAAAGGCTTAACACGTTGACTGCCGTGCGTATTTTGCTGTATTAGAACGGCGCTGCTACGAAATACTACAGCGTTTGACTGAATTATGCAAAATGTAAATAATGTGCAAGTATTGGAGACCAAAGAATCGCATCACTATTCTAACAATAACTGCATTTATAAAATAATTATTACTACCCATTGCGAATATTTTGGATCTTCAGTAAAATCTCTTGCGCCGGTCACCGGTGACCCCCACGGCAGCCAACGTGTTAAAATGTCCCTATCATAAAGTAACGCCGTACTTCTCGTATTAACAGTTGCAGAATGAAAGCTGCCATACGCGTCCACCATGAATATCGCGTACGACTTAATTTGATTTTCACGCCAACGCGTTGAATTTATGCATTATATTACGGGCCAGGCACGTTGTTGCGAAGTCATAGCGTGACTCAATTATTCGGATTATCGTCGTTTGTATGCGAAGGTTGCGCTAATTGAACGAGTTGCGCTTTATTTCGTTGCGTGCGTACGTGCCCGACGCTGACACGTGAGCGTCCCGTAAAAATTGCAGCACGTGAACGGGATGTCACCTGCGTCGGAGCAAGCGAAAGCTTGGGATCAGGTTGTGTGCGGCCGCGCGTATTACTCATGACGGATCACTGCCAAAACGATCCGTTTGTAGGCGACGATTTATCAAACACGCCGTCGTTACTTCAGTCGCCGGCGTCGGTGACGACTCTCGATACGGTCAGCTGACGTGCGGGTGTTGTAAACAGATACGACGGCTACCAAGTGGCAGAGCAGATTCATTTACGATGCCTCTTCACCAGCCAATCCTTCGACAAACTTGTCAGGCCTTACCGCGGTGTTGACAATTTCACGATGTAAAACGCGCGTGTCATATAAAAAGAACATCCGGAGGACATGATAAAATAACGGTTATAATTGCTGTTGTCGATCAATCATTTTTCTGTGTGGTACAATCTGTCAGTATATATGTATAATAATCGGTGAATGGAAGCGATAGTGGAAAGTTTGCTAATAACTGTGGGCTAAAAAATATTTCTACCAATGAGTCGAGTCAAATATAATTAGAAGAATATATCTGCAGGTAGTGTGTTGGTATGATAGTCATGCGTCGAATGTGAATATTGATAAGAGATACAGCAGTGGTAATAGTAGTGGATACAGGGTGGTAGTGGCGACGACAGTAGTGGTCGTAATAGTACCCGTAGTTGTAGTAGCAGCCGAAGTTAAGTATAGTTTATACACACCGCCGTTGGCTGACTATTTCTGGCGGGCGCCGACGAAATTCCGAGGCCCTAAATTGGTTATCGCGCTTACACTGCTTAACGAGATCGTTCGCGGCAAGGTCAACCTTCCCTATGTTCTTGTCCTTCGTCTTCCTTCTCTTCGTGTCACTTCTTCGTCTTCTTCACTCGGTCACGGGGACCAAGGAGATGGAAGAAGGAAACGGAAGGAAACGATATAAACGATAACGCCTATAAACACATGCTGTCTTGTTTGCTAATATATGTACCGTGGATAGTAGTGGATAGAACGAAAAAGAAAGGGAGAAGAATAGAAAATTCTAATCAGACTCAATTAAGACTCATAAACCGCAAGAATCGGAAAACTAGGCAACTTAACGATCTAAAATATGCCACACTCATTTTGCGGAGTGCCCGTCTGTATGCTTTTCTTTTAACGTTAGGTGGATTGGTTCATTAAGATCGGATGTTGATAAAGGAGCAAAGAGGGTATTGATTTAATCTGCGATTGTATAGAACGAATCTGCTGCTTCGTGAAATATATACGCTACGAGGGTTAAAAGTTACGGAACTGCAGAGGGACAAGGGATAGAAAAAAAATTGAGATACGAGGCACGTAAGCATTGTGCGAGGAAGTCAAGTATTTTTAGTGTCGCCTTTAAGTGTTAGAAGAAGTATTTGCAGGAAGATTTTACCACGACACCGGATCATGGTAGAAATAACACGTATTATACGTAATGACTCAACTCGACGGTGGCAAAAAAAGTCTACCCACGAGAACGTCCGAGATCGTTCACCTTGGCTGCGTTAATGAATTATTCTTTATCCAAGACGCTTTTGCGCCGTGTTATGCAACTATACGCACGATTCCGTTATTTGCGATACTCCCGTCGCTTATTAATAGCGGAGTCATTAATTTATTTTCTTTCTTCGTGTAACGAGGTGGAGACTCTCAGATATGTCAGCGACAGGTGGTTTAACCAAATTATTCGAAGACGTACTTTGGCAAGACAGAGCGTTCTATACGGAACACGACGTCCGTTCTCGCTTCAATTAAAGCGCTCGCATAAAATTCGGCCGCAACGTGTGCGAGCTGAATAATCGTACGGGCGGGTAATTTATACGCGTCGTATTCCAAGTTTGTTAACGTCCGGGCTAATTCTCGCTTCGATCGGACTTATTAGAGCGATTAAAGAAATTCCCGACGCGACTGAATATGCGAGTCACCGACGAAAGCTGAAATCTCGAAATACCGTGCCGTGCCAAATCCGTGATCTGTACCGGCTCCTTTATATTAAATTTTCTCCCGACCGTAGATGGCCAGATCGCCATTTCGGACAGGCTCGCGGACCGTGCGTCCCGATTATTCCTCCGACGGTCATTGAAGAAGGCTCCGCGCAGTTTCCGAAATGTTCAGTTAAATTCAGCACTTGGCGGTTGATACAGCTTTAAATTCTCGTCTCTATCTTTGTATCTCACGATCATGCATCGATCAATATACCCGCTAACGCGTACACATTGACCGTATCAAAATTTTTCCAATGCGTCGCTATAGCGTGAAAAAGCTCACGCCGAAAAAAAAAAATTAGATTCTGTAGCAGCGAACAGATAGCACGTGTATCCCGGTTGAAAATCGACGCACGGGAGTAAAACACGGCAACGAGGAGAATTTTTGGTGGCGAAAAAAATAACAGCTCGCCCACGTGAATGGGAGCACACGCGGTGATTCCAAAAGAAGCAAATAGCGGGTAAACAACGGAACGTAGGAGCGCTGATGAGAGCGCTGGTTGGCTGAAACTTACCTGCGGCGTCCAGACGGACGGCTGATTCGACGCCCTCGAGGTGCTCTTGCTTCTGGATCTCCATATCTTCTTGGCCACCAGGCGGCTACCGTGATGGACGACGCTGCTCGATGATTTGCTCTTCTGCATCGCTGTGCCACCTGCGGAATTTGTTGACGATGAGGTGAGTGCCGGCGAACCGGGTGCCGAGTGAGGCTTATCCTTGTGCGCGTTGGAACCGTGAAGGAGATGGGATAGGAAGGACTGATGATGGTGATGATGTTGCTTCGGTGTCAGGGGTTCCTCGGGACCGAGACCGGCGTCGATGCTACTTCTCGAGCTAGCATTCCGACTTGCCGGCGAGGTAGTGTCGGCGTCGGACAAATTTTCCAACGCATTGTCCCCCAACGATAACTCCCGATAATTAACCGCCCAATTGTCCTCCGTCTGGCACCCCTTGTTATTTCCGTCATCATCGCCGGGTTTCGTGATTTCGCCCTTTGCCTTAATATTACGAAGATTTCGGTCATAGTTCACGCGCTTAAACCTGTCCACTTTGTCGGCGTCCATCGACTTTTTCCTCGCCATTCTCAGATACCTCTTGATCGTGTCGCTGACGGACGGCGAAACGTCATCGTTATCCACGCTACTCCGTCTACGTCCGCCGGGTTTATGAGTTTGCTTGTCCTCTTTAGGAGACTCCTCCTTTTCTCGTTCGAGAAGAACGGCGTCGAGGACTTCGCGGGGAACGGGATCGGTTTGAGTGCCATTATCTAGAGGGCCTCGATCGGTGCTGGGTTCCTGGACAGCTATCAAAGGCGGTGGCGAGATGGGATCTCTCCGCGGCGGCAGCCAGTCGTCAGTATCTTTCGAAGGAAGGCGAGTCCTTTGATGACCCCACCACCGGGTGGAAGGCGACGTGTACGCACCGACCGCCCGCGGACCCCGAAAGCCCCTGGTACACCTCAGGTCAAAATACAGTTTTTCCAGGAGCTTCCGATCAGTCAGAATATCCGACACCACACGCTGTCTCGTAGGAGATTTACTGTAATATCTACTAAGCGTCTCCATCAAAGACTTGTGCACGTAATCACCCTGATAAGCCGCCGGCTTAGGCGCGACATCCTTGCTCGTTGACGTTTGTTGAGGAGGTTCGTCGCGCCTGGCTTCAGCCACTATAAGATCGAGATGCTTCTGAAGCTTGTCGATCAGAGTTTGATAATCGAACGGTTCCTTCCCTTCGATCTGGTCTGCGATATCCGCCCTACCCAGAGACGTTTGAGTCAAACTGGAAACGTCTCCTTGCATATTCAGGTACTTCTGCAACATATCCGCCAGTGCCTTTGTCTCAGGATCCTCCTGAGAAGCTTTCCTACGAGCAACGGGACTGGACGGCGTACTACCGCTTCCTGACGCCAAGAGCCATTCTCTCTTAGCCTTGGCCAGATCAAATTTCCCACCTCCAGTCGACCTAAGGACGAACTCCTGCGGAGGTGGGCTTCTTGCGTCATCCGCTTCATCTGCGGAGCTAGCTTTCGTCCTACAACTACCACCCTTCGCTTGCCTACGACGCCTCTGCGCACGGAAACCTAACGTCCCCGGATATGAAGCTTTCCGCCAGAGCAAGAAGCGCGGTTCCTTCTGACAGACTTCTTGAAAGTACTGTTCGATCTTAGGTATGTCCTCAGGACGGTTGTGCGTGCCGTCGGGTATGAGCCGCCTACCGGCGTCGGCCATGTATCGCCAGGTCTTTCGCGTGAGCAGCCATCTCTCTTTGGATGGCTTGCTAGACCGTTTCGTCCTGCGATCCTTCGAGGCCGGTGGCGTTCCCCGCATCGCACTTCCGGTGTCCATGCTGTCGCGACGCGAACGTCGCCTCGCGCCGGGACGCTCCGCCATCGTCGCGTCCTTCTCCTTCCTTGCCACGCGAACCACTTTCGCGGAATTCTCGCACTACGTTTGTCACGATCAACGAACGACCGCCTGGCCAGTCGTCCCGTCCGTATGTCGGAAGCGTTACAACATGGAATTTCTACCGACCACTTCTGCCGAGCCTGATCCCGCTGGATCAGCTTACAGACAGCGCACTGTCTGAAGACACATTCGAGTCCTGCCGCACGGACTTCACCGTGCGATTCGCGCCTTTTTTGTTGAAGGTATACGAAAGATAAATGAAAGGTTGCACACTGCACTACAACACTTCGACGCGTGCGAGGAACTTTTCACAGAAAGAGAAGGAACGAGATCGTCGGCGGCGGACGATGACGCAATGGAAAGCTCTCCGATCTTATTATTCCCTCGCGCTCTCCCACATAAAGAGCGCTCGAAGCCGACGAGAGTACCAAACACTCCCGTTTGTCTCTTTCCTTGGTCGGCGGAGAGCGAGATGAGAATACGAGTGGAATGAGTAGTCGCAAAATCACAGGAATAGAGGAATATAACGCTGAAAGTGGAATTCCTCTGGCTAGAAGACGAGCTTCGCCCCGATGAAACGAAGCTTGCTAAGCTGGCACGCGTTTCTCGGAGAACGTAAAAACGTCGTGTCGTAACCCACTCTCTGGTTCTCTCAGCGAGGCTCTTATCATTACTCCTTCTCAGTATAATACAAATATCGGTAGTATCGTATAAACAGGAACTTATCCGACGACTCAGGCGGTCGAGACCTTTCACAGGCGCGCGTCGCCTCTCTCTCCCCCTATCTAAAGAAGGCACGGAATACTCTGGATTCCTGAAATCGAAATCACGTGCTCCGCTTCGAATTAGACTCCACGCATGTCGGCGGAACACGCGCAATCACTAATTCCTCGCGTCATAACAGCGGGTCTCGATATAGCGGCGGAGCCCTTCAAGATACAACGCGCAGACAGGCCGTTGGTCCTTCTTTCAGTCGACGTTTCTCGTGATTTTCCCTCACGACGCTTCATATCCTCCGAGCATGGACCGGCCCGGAGTCTGACGAGTTTCATCAAGGGGCTTTGACCCAAATCCGCCGCTTCTCGCTGGCGTTCGTGATGAGGACCGTTCTCGTCAATGAGAACCGCTGCTTTTCCCCCGCGAACGACTGCACCAGGTCCCCTAGAGTTCTAACGTGCACCAGCTTCACCCGTCTCAGACACGTGTTTTTCGGCAACGAAGCCGCGTCCGCGACCACGAAATCGGGCAAGTTGCGTTGAAACAGAATCACGTTACGGTCGTCCGCGAGCCGGCAAGGTGGAAGCTGCCTAAGGTACGCGACTACTGCTCCTCAGGGCGTCGCGACGCTCGTGGACGCTCCGTGTCTAAAATCGTCTCTGCCCCTTCTCTCCTCCTTCCTCTCTCGCACGGCGAGAAGAAAGAGAGAGCGCGCGAGAGAAAGAGAGAGGGAGGAAGAGGAGAGCAAAAGGGAGAGAGAGAGAGAGAGAACGAGTAGTGCGTGAGTGAAGGGGTGCAAGAAAGATGAAAACGGCGAGTGAGCGAGAACAGTTGATGTGAAACGAGATGGAAAACGAGCGAGAAAGAAAGATAGAGATGCAGAGACGACGATGGACCAGACCGAGGAAGAGGTAGATAGAGGCCGCTGTCTAGAAGTACCTGGGACTGCAGACTAGCCGGAGGTGGTGTCGACGACGTTGTCATCGTTTGCCAAATACCGATGGCGCCTTCTAGCGACGAGGATCCGCGTATGCCTCCTACGTGCAAGATCCGAGACAACTTGTTTTCAACAGTTTACGAAGAGAGATTGCTTGGGGGACTGAGTCGTTTTAATCGTTACGCGCGTAAACTTACGTCTGGAACGCCTCGTTACCGTTGCTAGGATAACGCTGTCGTTTAGGGGTGGATCGGGCGTGGAGGGTTGGTACTCGAAGAAATATTAGAGGTGGAGAGATTGAGGATGAGGAGTTAGCACGTACTTCACAACTCGCACATTTGCCGCCTCGCATCGATTTAGTTGGTATCGCAAAATACTGATCGAACGCATTTAGTCTAATATTGTCCCTAATTGCTAAACAGCAATGATACCGCCTGACAACGATCGGTTATATGAAGGAATAATATCCACGATTGAAAGAAAAGAGTCGAAGAAAAGACGGAGGAGAATTGTACTATACCTCTGATATATGTCACTGAGAAAGAGGTTACAACGGGAAAATCGTTTGCTAAATACAAATGTGAGAAAACTTGTAGTACGATTGATAATAACTGCACAAAATGCGTGTAGAAGGTGTACTAGAATTTTTATCAATTTGTTTCTTGGTAATCTTAATAAATTCTGATAACACTAATGAAAGAAAAAGCTGGGATAATATAAACCTCCTAATAAACTCTACAGGTAAACTTTCCACGATGCAAAAACTCAGACTTCCGAGTCTACGATGGCAGAATTTGTAGAACATGAAAAAATGGTAGCGGTAAAGATACTAGCAGAGGGAAAGTTGTGACCAATTATTTATCAAACAACTCGGTGAATCGTTAGCTGAAACAGTCGCTAATTGAACTGGATACCAGAGTGGCGCATGAAAAGGGCGCCCATCGTTCTTGAAAAGCACATCGCTGTTGAATCCATTATTCCCATCGGAGAAACAATACATTAACCGCGTGGGACGAAGAGTGAACAAAGTTCACCGCACACCGAATTCCCTGCTTCTCGCAGCTACTACATCTCGGATAACCGTCACAGACAACGTTTTTCCTCGAAATTTACGCAGATTTTTGCGTAAACTCTTTAGGGGCTCAGCTTGAAAATATTAAGAGAAACCCGCCAACAACCGTTTCAGTACAATAATGCTCCGACGTCAATAGTACGCGAGTGCGTGCGGATAGTCGTAAAAACGAAGAAAAAGACCTAGAGAATGGCGTGAAAAATGAAAACGGCAGCCGGGAGTTAGCTAATATCGCGAGAATGTGGGACATTTCTTTATCCTAGTGGCAGTGACGTAGGTCGATAAAGATCGCCATGGGGGATTGCCCAATATTCCCAGGGATGTATTCCCTCGTTCGCGACTATTTCGGGACTCATTCTCTCTAGTGCAAGCTGGACCACACCTCGCGCCTCGAGAGCATGGTGATCGTAAATCAGACGCGAGTTAACCGCTCCGCCCTGTGCCCCGCTCGAGAAATTCTTTATTTTTTCGAACCGCACGCGCGATCGGCGACTGATTTACCGACGAATGCGCGCGAAATTCCTAGACTCCCCTCGTATTTTGGCGAAAAACAAAGAGCGGGGCAGAACCGTCCGGTTTCGCGCGACTCGCGGGTCTCGTGGTTTCGCGGCCACGTTGTTCCGCGTTTCACGATTTACGCACGATCGAGCGAACGAAAATAATAACGCCAGCGGCGAGCGAGATAAACACTCGTGATAATGAAAATAGTAATCATAACCGCGAATAGAGCCTCGAATCTATTTGCGGCCGATGTTTGCGTACGTAGTTAGCCGACTTGATTAATGCATGACATTAACCAAAATGTCAGTGGCGGAAGTTACTTCCTGTTTATCTATGTAAACGTGCGTAGAGCCCGCCGCCGATAAATTTTGGCTTTAATCTCGGGCCTTTGCGCGTAAAGGAAAGCTGCGATCGCGGTACGGATTCGTCAACGGAAAATTGCCAATTACTTGTTACGCGTCCCCGCCAACCGCGTTTTCGCAATATTGACAATGCTTAAAAGGCACTCCCGCGCTACGTAAATACGTGGGCATTCATCAAGCCCCACACATTTTTCATGAAGAATCATAACAGCGCCTGCGGACGCGTATCACTGTCTAAACACGAGATAGAACATTCGCGTGATAGAACACTCGTGTGAGAAACCCAGAGACATGATTGTTCGCGGAGAAACGGAGGAAGACGGGGACTTTAGGAAGCGGTGGAAAGTGTCGGAAAAGGGGGAGAAAAAAGGAGGACGGCGAGCGGACGGATGAAACGCGATCGAGCAAAAGAGCGACGGAGAATCAGCGACGAAGGAAACGAGGCGGAGGGACAACACGCGTCGCTCTATCTTTAGAGATTGCGCTCACACTGATCGTCGGGACGCCGAAGTGTCTGCCAGCGAGCCTTATCTGAGAGCGTCTGGACGCTGGGAAACTTTCTCTTATCGGCGACCAAGCAAAGTCAAGGGTAAACTGGATATGAGGATGACACGCGGCAAGAAACGAGATCGTATCCATCGACTAGCTCGCTTTCTGCAACATGGTAGAAAGTGCCACTCGCATTCCTTCGATACCCCACATTTTATCGTATTACCGATCCATTATCGGCGTTCGAGGGCACTCTGGGTGTAAATATTCTGACAGACGGATGGTGTTACGAGCGCGCGTTATGTCATCGTATACGGCAAAGAACGGATATCCTTGCGAACCTATACTACTGCGACTTTCCTGCCGAAGAGTATTGGTTTGTTCGCGAGGGCAGGTTATATGTCGTTCGCTACGTGTTTCGGTTCTTCCAGTGGTCACGCGGAATAGGTTGACTGAGACGCGTTTATTGATTGCAGCTGCCGAAAGGTGACTGATAAAATCTGCGAAACTACTGAAACGCAATAATCGAGCGATGTCGAGTGACAGGAAAAAGGTAACATCGAGTAAAAACGGTAACAGACTCTCTTCGTGACGGTTTCCTATCTCTTAGGTGCGTATATCAAGCTGTTTCTTTCGAATTTATTTGGCTTCTTCGCAGTCGGATTTATTGACGCGTCTGCGGTTATTAAGAAGAGTGCCCGATTGAAAATAAATCTGCCGGGCGGTCTGTTTACTAATATCCGTTTAATGTACGAAGTGATTTTACAGTTGCGCCCGCGAGTCACCGTTATTCTTTCGTCAGAGATGATTCGCGAGATAAGAGATTCTTGGCACAATTCTGATCCGTCTCTCTATCTGCGGGTTACTTTCCTGTGTGTATATCGAAATACGTTTCGCAAGTTTGCTTAGCGCATCTCAAATAAATGCTCGAAATACAGTAGTTTAAGCTGTATACTATTGGCACTAAAAACAGTTGCTTCTATTGGATCAATTCTGAACCTCTTCGAGTACGATTCGTTTTCGATCGCGCCCGCCGGCAAAACAGTGATGCAACTGCACAATTGCATTAATGCAACAGACTGCATGAATTATTGCCATTTTCTAACCGCCGACACGTTGCTTCTCAAAATTCTTGCAATTTACATCGCGCCGTTTTGCGAGAGGATAGCCAATTACTCGGCAATCAATTGAAAGGTAAATGAGGGGTGGAAATTCGTGGGCACGTAGAATGCTAATGAGATCTCGTTTGTCGATTAAGCCGAGGCACTTCACGCGTATTTTACCATCACCCTGAGCCACAAAAACACACAGTATAAAGGAAGGGCGTACCCAACAACGCACTGACGCTTACCATGAACGATCAAATACTGCGAGCGAACGGTCGCGTAAATTCAAACTCAAACGTTGCGTCGCCTCGAGCAAATCTGCATAATCCACGAAGATGGGTTCACGCGAGCAAAAACGTGCCTCCGACATTATTGCCAAAGTTTTATCTCATGAGACGCAAGTCAGCCATCATTAAGCGCATTTCTAATAAGAACAGCAGACGCGCCATCACGTATAACACAGCGATTTTGGTATGCCAGTACAGGCTATGCGAATAATCGATGGTTTCAGATTAGAGAAACTTTCGGTTCTCCAATAACCATTTGCCACGTTCGAAATTCTGTAACGAAGTTACCCGAAAACTATACGTATCTCTTCCACCAATGAAATATAATAAATTTACATAAATATTCGCATCACATTGCGGTGTGGATGACGTTGTTACTTATTGAATATTGAGATTTCCTCGAATCGAACGTGCACGCGTGCCTGGTCATTGTCGGACTAAACGAACTCACGTCGATCAATGACGTACTCGACAATTCAAGCTGGTTAATGACCGATATCGCATCCAAGGGGAGGGGGAGGCCCGGCGCAAGGTGTCATCGACTGATCGTCGCTATTTTCGGCGAACTCTGGGCCAAGCCTATTTAAAATCGTTTGCATCGCCACGTGAGCCATCTTCGACGTATTATAACCGATAAAACGTCACGCGATCACACTTTCTGACGCTTCCGTCGAGACTGTTTACGCCCGACGATGATATTACATTGCTATGATCAATGGACGTGGTCCAGTTGCTCGAAGCTGCACCGAATTAACTTGCGTGGCGTATTAAGAGCTGCAGATTCTCACATTAACACTTTGACTGCCATGATGGTCACCGGTGACCGGCGCAAGAGACTTTACTGAAGATCTAAAATATTCGCAATGGGTAACAACAATTATTTTATAAATGCAGTTACTGTCAGAATAGTGATGCGATCGTTTGGTCTCCAATACCTGTATATTATTTACATTTTGCATAATTCAGTCAAACGCTGTAGTATTTTATAGCATCGCCGTTCTAATACAAGAAAAATACGATTGGCAGTCAACGTGTTAAGGGGTTATGCCTACTTGGGTTGGTGAAAAAAATCGACTTTTTTTATTGCATTTTCTTAATGTACATCATTTTAAGAATATTTCCTCAAAAGTACATAAGAATCGGAGCACACGTTCAAAAATTATAAGCGTTTATCTGGAGCGCTATTATGTATGATTAGTAAAGAGCTTGAAATTTTAAACGCGATTATCTCGAAACTGTGTTTTTGAAAACATACGTTTGCGGTGACCACGATTTCTCAAAAACTACTTCACCGACCGGACTCTAATTTTGTACACTTATTTGTCATTACAATAGGCAGGGCCTGAACGAAGGATTTTTTATTTCGGTAATAAAAAAGAAAGTTACAACATAAAAACGACAGTTAGACCATCTCAAAACACGTATTTTTTCGTAAAATTGCTGCCATTCCTGTAAAAATTAAAATTTTTCAAAATCCTTCGTTCAGGCCCTGCCTATTGTAATGACAAATAAGTATATAAAATTAGAGTCCGATCGGTGAGGTAGTTTTTGAGAAATCGTGGTCACCGCAAGTGATGAAAATAAACGGACGCTCTAAGAGAAGGGCTATATATTTCCTCCATTTTTTAATATTTTCCTATAAAAGAATATATACAAATACCGTTAAATGCGTACTTTTTGGTAGTATTTTACGAATTTTAATTAGTACTCACTAAAACGGCAAAAAAAAATCTTAAAAATCATGTAATTTCGCCGATCCCAAGTAGGCATAACCCCTTAATAGACGACTCATATATATAAATGAAAGGACCACTATCGACGCCTCCGTCACACGATACCCGATGCATCAAATCAAACTACCTGCGAAGCACGTTAAACACCGAAATAGAGAGTGGTCGGTGATGAACGAATACAATTGTCGAGTCGATAATTGCCACAACATTCTCGCGTGAACGTCGGTCCACTTGCCGCGAGGGCTGTGTTTCCAGCGCTGAAGAACGTTAAAAAAAAGTGTATATACGCGGAACGGAGCACGATAATATTTATAGTGTCGTGCGTAAAAAGTAAGCGGCGAGAATAAATACACACTTCGAGGCGAGGTTTTGGAGCCGTCGGCGGGGCCGTACCCTTTGAAAGTGCGCTGCCCGCGAGAAAACGAAGGAGCGGCGTGCTCGCAAATCACGATACATGGCACGCATATGCGTGGCAAAGGTCAGTTTACGTAAAGCTGCAAGTGTTATGCACGCGCGTCGCTGAGTATCAACAGTTTTGAGCGATATCGACACACCGCCGTCAGTTCGGCGAGCTTCAAACTTTATCGCTGTGTAAATCCGGGGTCAATCGTAAATGGCCCGGTCGGCGAGCCGGAACGAGCTGCGTACACTATTTTTGCGACGCTCTAAAAAACGCTATTCCATACGATCCGCCGATAGCGGCGCGACTTTTAATTAAAGGCAACCACCGATATTTAGTCGATATAAAGAAATTACACGGCCAATTCTCCGGCCCCGTCGGTGAAATAAACCGAGTTACTTCCTCTATTTTCGCAGTGCTGTACAAACGCGATTTCCTAGTCTGCCACCGGTGGCGGTGCATTTTTTTTAATCCTAGCCAACCGTGAATTTTTGGTGGAAATAAAAGTCGCGGCGGAACGGAGTGAAGTATGATGAGGAATAACTTCGTTGGTTGAAGGAGAAAGAATGGTAGTGACGAGCGAGGAAAACAGACTCTGAGAGCGAGCGAGAGAGAAAACGAAAGAGAGAGAAAGAGAGGGGCAGACAGAGAAAACAACGAATGAAGAGTGGAGAAAGAGGTGGGAGGCAAACAGCAAAATACGCCACTTTGTCGCGGAAAAAGAGTAGAAGGTAAATAATTTAATACCACTTCGAGAAAGAGAGCTAGAAATAAGATAAAGTACCGGTACTGGTGCTAAATTGAAACAGGACGGAGCGAAGAGGATAGATCTGTCGGGCGGCGAGAGAGAATGAGGAAGGTGCGAGGGAGAAAGAATTACGGAAGGACACGGGTAGCGTAACAGCGCCAGAATAATCGTCCCAGTGGCGTCTTTTAATCCGAACCGCCATACGAATCTATTTTTCGCCGGACAATCGCGCCAGAAATACCGGATTGGCCCCCCTTCGCGTTAATTCTGTTCTGGTGCTCACATGATCGCCACCACTTGGTGCCGCGCCGCGTATACACCGCGCGAATCCCGGCAGTCTACCGGTCGTTTCACAAACTATGGACAGAAGTTTCGCCAAGCGGACGCTGCCATTGCTCGCCATTTGCCGATAATAAAACCAAACAACTTCACGCGTATTCATGTAGCACGAAGCGCTCTCCAATATAAAACGTATTCTTACGTTTCCATGACGATAAATCCTAAATCGTACAACATCGACTTTACGCGCGGTTAAAATAAAATAATTTCCACCTGGCTCCACGGTATACTATGTCCGTCGAAACCTCAATTATCAAGAACGAAGTTGCCGAACTACCGCGTTTCCGCAACGCAATCGAAATTTGTTATCGCTCGCCCGACGCGACGGTCGACGAAGAACTGCGAACGATCACTTACAGTTTATTTACCTTCCGCTTTATTTATTTCTTTCCGATAGTACGCGACTCGCGACGCGGACGACGAATGAGATAGAAAAATCTTGGCAAATCCTCCGCCGCTCTCTATCGACCGCCAACAAATTCCCCCGCGATACGCCGCCCATTGTCAGCATTTTTAATAGCCGTCCCGACGGACCGATGCCATTTCAACGCTCGCATTCGTTACGTTCGACCCGATGTAATATACAACTCGATCGACGATCGACCCGTCTCGGACGGTCCTCGCCGGTCGTATTATAAAATGCGCGAATTATTTTTAGACCTGCGCAAAAATATCGCAAGGTCGCCGCACGCGCCCGTGCTTTTGCCCGACGTGTAACGCTCGACCGTGTCTCGTATACGAAAAGCTGGCCGCTTTTCTGCGCGAAAGCACCGGAGTCGCCACCATCCAGACGCGGACCGACGATGCCTTGGAAGCTCGACAGATGGCGGCGGCAAGTATCAGCGATGATAAGGATAACGTTATCTGCGACGCGGCAACTGCGGCACTCTGGCTTTTCAACGGCGGAAAGCATTCCGACAAGTGGTAGAAACTTGTTTGGGTCGGACGGCCCTGCGAACGACGCGGTGCGGTAGGTACAGTAAGGTTTCAGCACGCAGAACATTTTGCTACGTGGACTGAACGGTAAAGTAGGAGAAAATTTTAAGACAGAAATTCTAAACGGAGAAAATTCTAAACGGAGAAATTGTTTAACACTAAATGTATCAAGCGTGGTCAAATGACCCCTTTCAAAATTTACTTTAAAATCCTGCATTCGTTTTTATACCTTTCGCTCATTTGACTTTCTGTAAATTCTCATATCGTCCGATTATTCAATTTCTCGCTTTAATAAATTAGAAATTTCTTTCTGAAAATCAACGTTTATTTCGTAAATGGTTAAATGATCCCTCATGGTAAGGATAGATAGGTGTAAAGTACCGGCACGTTCAGTGTTAAGCTAAGATCGATATAAATACTAAGAAATAAAATTCTTTTGTGTGTAAATTATATTTGCTGGCAATTGTATGAAAGGCTGCAGTTACGATATTATTGTATGTGATGGGCTGAAAGATTTGATTGAAAATCGTAGTAGTACGGAGGATCGTAAAAAAAAAAGAGTTATTTGGAGAAATATTTAGGGAACATTGTTGTGAAAATCTGTCGGGTGGAATGTATAGACAAACCAGACTGAAGTTTCGAACAGCTTCGGTCGGTAAAGCGTGCTTTGCAAACACCGGTCGTCAGATGGCAATGGTATACAAGCTTCCCCTTACGAAAAGCTTCGAATTCTGACTAACAGTCTGTGCAGCTTACGGAAATTGTCTTTTTTCAGTATTGGCAAAAATAACCGAGACGGATGAATGGCAATTGAAAAATTGTTGACTATGCAGGAACCTCAGCGCGGCGTTTTGTTCCACGTCAAAGACATCTGTTGGAGACTCACTCCTCATCTGCATGAAAACGCGACAGTGTAAAATCGTCGTGCCATGAAAATTTACTGTCCGACCATATAAAAACGTTGGCGCGTGCTGATCGAAATCCCACGCGATCATCTTCAGTAGTGGTCTATTTTACACTTTTTTACAGCTTTCCGACAACGATTCACGACCGTTCCGACTATGAGTCAAGGAACTGAAATGAACCAACGGTTTAATTTTACACCTCTAGGTTGTCGGTGTAGGCGACAGTAGAGATGCAAATATCGTTCATTATGTCACATACGAATTTAGTACCGCCGGCAATGTGTACTTTCTTACGACAATATGATCTATCGCATTGCCGCCAATTGTTTCCCTTACGGCGCAAACTTTACCGCACGAATATAGAAAGGTGTAGCACAAACATTAACGTGAACGCGAAAGAGGTCTGCAATGCTTAACTCAACGCTATAAGCCCATTGTAAATAATTATTGCTACGCGGAGTAAATATAAACAAAAGTTAATCTGGTGTCTGTCATGAAGGAATAACAGAGCTTACCGTGATCGTGACCTAAAACGAAAAACGCGGCAACGAATCCGACGTCTGAACGTTGGGAATCCTTTTATCCGTAGACGAAGTCTCAAGAGTGTCTTTGATTCGATGATACTCTGTCAAATCCGAGAACTGTGACCTTCGATCAGCTTTCGTTTCTTCGTACGTTCTACGACTCTCTGTTAACCAATGCTTTATTGTGACACTACTCTGTTATCAACGTTAGAAAGGTACTTTGAGCATAAATATTCTCGGCGAAAGGATTTTTCCGTTACGGATAAATCCGTGACTGAATACGACAGAGGAAACGCGATCTTGCAAACGCATATCCTGCGGTCTTGCTAAGAAGTGTGGGTATAGCTATAGACAAATATATGTTTCATACGCAACTACTACAGAACGCATTGGACAATTCGAGAAGAAATACATGTTACCGATAAGAAATAAAGGAGTACCCCACTAGTTCCACGTAAATTAACACTTTGACTGCCGTGATGGTCACCGCTGACCGACGCAAAAAATTTGACTGAAGACCCAAAATATTCGCAATGGGTAGCAATAATTATTTTATAAATGCAGTTATTGTTAGAATAGTGATGCGATTCTTTGGTCTCCAATACCTGCACATTATTTACATTTTGCATAATTCAATCAAACGATGTAGTATTTCATAGCATCGCCGTTCTAATATGGTAAAATACGCATGGCAGTCAAAGTTTTAAATCCTTTCATCCTTGAATGTGTCCCGTTATCTTGTTACAAATATCATTTGCAATTATTACAAGTGCACCGTGTCTCTACAATACAGGATCAGAACAAACCTCAACTCTACTGAAAGAAGAATGTATGACAATACCAGAACATACCCTAAAAGTTCGGACCATACTCGCGATCGCAAGTACCACACGTCGCACCTAATTTGATGTTCGAAAGGAAACATGTAAACTTATTGTAGATCGAGAAACCTTGAACTTTGGTCGCGGAGCAGTTGAGGTAAGAAGTAACGTGGAAGCCTCGTGTTCGACCAATAATTACGACGATCACTCGTGCAGCTCAGACGCGAACCGCGCAAGAGACGGCCAAAAGCTCGACATGCATGCCTGCCAACCCCTCGCGCCACCTTCCCCTCCTGCCCCCTTCGATCCTGGCATGCTCCGAGATCTAATAAGAGATCCTCCCCCAAGGCCTTTGGCCTTTCATCGAGTGCACTGCCTGCCTGCTAGCCTTCTTGCCTGACTACATTAGCTGCACCCCAAATATCTGACAACGGCGGTAGGATCACTAAATGAGAAGGAGAGTGACGAGGCGGACAGAAGTAGGAAAGAACAAGAAAGGGAGAACAGCGAGACATAACGGATACCTGTGCGACCAATTACCGACATGGGCTTGCATCGCGCATGTTAGCGGAAAATAAATTTGCGGCGAAATTCAAGGGGGTCCTAGGTGATTGTTCAGCACTGACGTAGTCATTGTTGTGCGGAAGGCGATGAGTCAAAATCAAAATACCTGTAATGCGCACCTGTCACGAGAGGTCTCCTTGGCTACGGATTTTCGTTTGGAAAAGGGAGGGGAATAAAGGGGTGGTACAGTGTTGCATTCTCTGGAACCTGGGCATTCCAGCAGAGAATTGTAAAGAGATCGGACGTATTATTGTAAAACAAAGGTTTCGCAATTTATCTCTTCGCTACGGATTTTCACACGTTTGGAAAAGGAAAAATGAAGTCGTGGTAGAGTGCTGCATTTCAACCTGGGCTTCCACCAGAGAATTGAAAGAGATCGGACGTATTATTGTAAAATAAACATTTCCCAATCGATTCCTTCGCTACGGATTTTTGTTTGGAAAAGGGAGTTATAATCAAAATTCCCTGGAACCTGGGCATTCTACCGGAGAATTGTAAAGAGATCGGACGTATTATTGTAAAATAAAGATTTCCCAATTGATTCCTTCGCTACGGATTTTCGTTTGGAAAAGGGAAGGCGATTGAACGGATGGTAGAGTGTTGCATTCCCTAGAACCTAGGCATTCCACCGGAGAATTGTAAAGAGATCGGACGTATTATCGTAAAATAAAGATTTGCCAATTGATTCCTTCGCTTAATTCTAACACGCATATACGACGCCGCCCGGCGAGTGGATGGTGCTTATTTATGGATTATATGGTGGAACGCATGCCAGACGAAAAACGGAGGGCCGTGTGTGATCCTACGTGCCGGCGGGACGAGGGTACCTTGCCAAATACTACGTGCACACTATGCACGCGCGAATAAATGCGGCGTGCTGCTACGTATAAAGCGAGTTTCGGGAACGAGAGAGCCGCCTCTTTTCCTCGATCGTTTCCTCCACGTGTCGCAATTGTCGACGTTCTTGACGAGCTCAGTGTCACGTGTCGTGTTCCTACACGCCAGTGCATGGACGGCAATTACTGTAACACGTAATACGAGCTCAACGACACGGATGACGGGCTAAGTACCGCTCGGTGGCTGAGAGTTGGGAAGGACCGAGAAACAATGTGCGCGTGCCGACTCGTAAAGCGAAAAGCCTGTGGGCGCGAGCTCTGCGGTGTGATGGTTATTGAGACGAAAGGTCACGGGGTGAAATGAATGACCGGTGAATGGTAGTAATGAGTCGCGGATAACTGATGTTGGGAGATAAGAAAAGCGAACGGTGAATGACGCGTAAAGTACAGGAGCGTTGAAGAGAAAGTGCGCTTCATTTATAGAGTGTATGCGAAAGTATTGAAGGTATAGAGTTTGTACCTTGACAGAACAATCAATGTTAACACGTTGACTGCCGTGCGTATTTTACTATATTAGAACGGCGATGCTATGAAATACTGCAGCGTTTGACTGAATTATGCAAAATGTAAATAATGTGCAGGTATTGGAGACCAAAGGATCGCATCACTATTCTAATAATAACTGCATTTATAAAATAATTATGGGTACCCATTGCGAATATTTTGGCTCTTTAGTAAAATCTCTTGCGTCGGTCACCGGTGACCATCATGGCAGTTAAAGCGTTAACACGTTGACTGCCGTGCGTATTTTGCCGTATTAGAACGGCGATGCTATGAAATACTACAGCGTTTGACTGAATTATTCAAAATGTAAATAATGTGCAAGTATTGGAGACCAAAGAATCGCATCACTGTTCTAACAATAACTGCATTTATAAAATAATTATTACTACCCATTGCGAATAGTTTGGATCTTCAGTAAAATCTCTTGCGCCGGTCACCGGTGACCCCCACAGCAGCCAAAGTGTTAATTTCTGATAATTTGATATTCATATACCTCAGAAGGTTAAACACAAAAAAATGGATAAAGGTCGAAGCATCCTGACTAGTAAAAACGAAAGAATTTGAACGACGTGCATATTTTATGGCGAAACATTTACACAGAAGTGATGTTACGTATCGATAAAATAGCGACCATTGCCAAACAATACGACGCGCAGCTCACGAGTTGCGAATGCTATATGTAATTTGAGATTGTGTGTATTGATACTCAGAAGTGTCGTGTATTTGATTTGCAATCATCTCGACACGTGCTGTGGTGTGGAGGATGTTTATTACAATTGGTGATTACGCACTGTACTATTAGACAACGTTCACGAAGATGGATTAAGAGCGGGCAAACGAGCTTCACATAAGCGTGAAATTGAAATTAATGAAGACTACCCGGATTATACACGGTCGTCGAACTTACAAGACGATTGAACTTTTGATTAGAAACTGACGCGTGCCACATGGCCGCCGAAAGCTATAACGGAGGGTCTCGTGCTAGTGAAGATGGAAATACGGTATCTGGCTCTAGATCATACATGGATCAACCGTAAAATATACCATGTACTTATGTAGTAACATTAGTTAGAAGTATTATAAGATTGGATAAAAATATTGCCTATTCGTTCTTGACGGCTTTAGCGCAATACCACAAATCTCAGGTACTAAAATTACGATAGTCATTCAAACATACTTATGCACTATAAAATCGGTCAGTGCTTGAATATTCTGCACATATCATCCATTGAATTTAGGTTGCACCTGGTCGCTCCAAGTGGTTCCCTTTCTAGTTTCACCGTCCGCTTTGGACAGCCCGTTTCATTAGTTTATATCTGCGAATTCCGGTCTTATATTGAGAAAGTAAACGTTAAAGATAGCAACGAGACAGATTACGTAAAGAGCCACATTTCGGGAACGTTTTATTGCCACCGGCGGAAACTATTGTCGCGAAATATTACGGTCTCCCAGTGACCAATAGCAATAATTGTCCACGTCAAAACATAGACATTTGACCCAACCGCGACACGCTATTCAACTGTCCGCGAATTAACAAAGCCACGGACAGTTACAGCGACTTCAAGACATTCAATAAACATCCCTGTCTCCCAAAATACATCGTGCTAAAATTACAAGTCGCACTAGGTAAATTTAGAGCTTCATATAAGAGCACGTTCTCGCATGGTAGAGCAATTTTTCGCACAAATGCGAGACACGAACAAACGCTTCTAACGGGTCTAACAGGTACGAGTCGCGTGCGTCACTGCGAATTCTCACGAATCTAAGGAAGTGTCACTGGCAAAATTTTCCTTGACGCATTCTCATGTACGAACCCGCTAACACCGGCTTGTCGGTCTCTACTCATAGCGATATAGCGGCACAGCCACGAGAGTCACGTTAGCTGGCAGTCGTCCATGTAAATGATCCCTGCAGGAACGCGTAAATGAATTCGACAGGCGATCTTTTAGCCGGAATAAGGGTCTTCCTGCCCGATATAGGCTCACTGTCAATGTACTTCGGTTCATTGTAACCGGCGGCCTCGCTTCTTAACGGACGTGATCTCTTTATCGCGAGCCAACACGCCTTGAGCCTTGATCTTGCTTACGGTCTGGTAAGCCTCAAATGTCGTGTGCCTTCGTTAAACTGTCAGGGAATTACGTTGCGCCGATCAAAATTCTTCGAATTTCCGACCCTCGTGCTCAGTCGTTGGTAACGCATCGATGATTTCGG
Organism: Cryptocheilus praepositus; assembly: GCA_033815515.1. Taxonomy (NCBI): domain Eukaryota; kingdom Metazoa; phylum Arthropoda; class Insecta; order Hymenoptera; family Pompilidae; genus Cryptocheilus; species Cryptocheilus praepositus. The sequence continues at coordinate 13,305,857 of JAWWQZ010000035.1, read as the reverse complement.
AACAGGCCGTATATGTGAACTGTTGCCACTGTAGATTCCGATTATTTCATCTTGGGCAGATGGAGATGGGAGAGAAAAATCGTTATTAGCAAAAGGCAGGTGTCGTATCGTAGAGATGGCAGCAAAACCCGGAAACTCGGATATAATACTCGTAAACGATGCGGCAGTCGATGGATTATCGAACGTGTCAGTATGCCTGACGTATTCAAGATGGACCGGGAAAATCCCTGACGGAACGGTTTTAAATATATTCGGCCCCACCACGATCGCTGTCCGACTGTCGATCACGTTTCATCAACGAGTTACAGAAACGGCCAGTGAGTAGACGTAGAAACCACTCGTAGATCAGACGATTCGGGCTTTGACTTCCAATATCTTTCCTTCAAAATCCCACGTTTTTCTTCTGTAATTTATCCTTGAGACGTCTAGGATAAGTTTCACTGTCTAATGTATCAATGACAGATCGTGCTGTTTCGTAATGTCGAATGTATGTCTTGTTTAGACCTTTCGTGCGACAAGAAAACAATGGGCGAGAGTAGAGGTATTCAGAGTGTCACGTGTGAATGGTTAAAATAAGCATCCAAAACGACAGTTCCTTGGGACCTTCAATTTTCACGTGACAGAATGAATAGCTCCCGCTGGATTAGAGGCACGTGGAGAAGGAGGTTAGCTGCGGAAGGATATATTGGGACGCGTATTTACACGGTTCAGTGACCGAGTACAACGTAAGCAATTAACATTGAACGTTGGTTGCCGGTTCTGCGAATTCTAAGTGATCAAGAAATAGATTCACCTATTAATCATCCGGCGCAAAAAAGCTTTCAAACTGCGCACGCTGCAGGATGTAAAAGGACTACAACAGGTATTCACGGCTGTGACACTGTCAAATGTGTCTTGCATTAAAGAAAAAAAAAATAGGTAACACGTCCCACGTTTTATCCGATCGTGCCAAGATGGTCACGTGCGACGCACTCGTGACCCCGCAGACGGTGCGAAAAAGAATGCAATAGCGCGCATGGTGCATTTTCGTGAATAAACCCACTTACATCGCGTGAGCCTGTCGCGCAAACGCTTCACAAAACGATCAGCTTATATCGTCACGTGTAGCGGTAACTAGAAATTTCAGCGCAAAACTACGTTGAAGTTGGCAGATTTATGATGCACTCCAAGCGTTACGCTGAAATTTTATATTTCCGCTCGCGACGTCTTGCAAAATCGTATTTGCCGCTCGTTCATTCGTAACCGATTCAGACTAATTGAACGCGTTCATTAACACGTTGACTGCCAAGCATATTTTGCTATGTTAGAATCGCGATGCGATGAAATGCTGCAGAGTATAATTAAATCGTGCAAAATAAAGGTATCGCAAAGTTTTAGAAGCCAAAAGTATTGTAGCATCGTTCCGATATCAATTGCTCTTACAAGATTGCAGAGTTTATTGCGACTTTTTTACAAAAAAAGTAAAATCTTTTGCACCGGTCACCAGTGACCACCGTGGCAGTCAAAGTGTTAATCCCCCCTGAATTCGCCGAAGAATTCAGAATAAATCGTGGTGACGTGATAAATCTTTTCACTGCGTCGAGATACGCAACTAACGAACTAACAGAAGCGACCTAGAGTATATCTTTAACATTGTCCAGTCTTCGCAGCGTATATGTGTACCAATGATGAAAAAATGACGCAAATTCTATTACCTCCTCGTCCCATTTATTAAGACAATGAGCCGAAACGATTCTCACCTATTATGTGGTGGTACTTCTCGACGAACTGGGCGGTGCTTTGAATTCCCATGAGTGCCACGTCGAAATTGGAATACCAGGGTGCGGAATATCGCGACTCCGACTCGGCGCAACTGACACCTGACATCTGCCCGACTGTCACATACTTTTCGTACGGGTCCCGTGTAATCACTTGTCACTGCTCGTGTGCCGCGGAAAACCCTCGGATTCGCGAACCCCGAGAACTAACGCGGGCGTCTGGCCACGCACCGGCTCGCACCACTTCCTCCACTTTTACGGATTTCCTCCGTCGACGCACTGCTATGTATCATCGACCGATCCGTCGGCTAGTCTCTATCTGACCCACTCCTCGGTACCCTTCGTAAAATCCTCCTTTTATTCGCGCTATCGAACTGTTGCCACGGCCACCTTAGCTGGTTTTTTAACTAAGCGAGTCAAGGTTTCGTTAGTATATATAGTGAGTCTAAGGGCCTGTTGCGGTACCGATCGCTGTGCGCGTGCGATTGTCTTTCGTATTTCTACTCACGCACCGACGTAATCGCGATCAACCGTCCGCATTTTACAAAGAGTGCGGGTAGAGGCATAAAACACGCCGGAGTGAAAAAATGTACGACAGCTCCCACGGGAAAATTGTCTGGAATCGATGAACCAGTTCTCCTGCCCACTGTTAGACCTACTTTATGCACGTGAAGCTGTTCATTGTGCGGCTTCGGTAGTAAAAATAACCGAGAGACAAAAAGAGAGTGTAACTCTCGCCGGCAATCCGCTTGGAGAACAACCCCCGCGTCCGTTTAACGAAGCACTGTGCGAGGCATGGTCCTCTTTGATCCGCGCCCTTTGTACGCGCTGGTGCCAACGTGGAATCCCGCACTAAATTTGTTTTCTCCGCTTATATTTGTCCGCCGGCACGTTAATACGAAGACGTTCCAGAAATTGCCGTCGCGTTCTAACGACACGCGCCCATCGGATCTGACAGATTTATTACGTTCTATCGCGCGCTTCTGCGCGACTTACAGCAAGCAATTTCAAAACTGACGAAAATTCCACGACGAACAGTGCGTTTTATAAGATCAGCCCAGCGTCCCGAACTTTCAACTCTCACTCCCTACGAACTACTTCATCGGCTTGGCAACATATTCACCCCGAAGGTACCTGCCGCAAAAGCTATAACGCGTAGCACAATCCGTCGCACACAGCGATTATTCCCACGAAACAGGCCGAATCACGCCAACCACAGTCGAATGATATTCACCCTAGACTACCGGTGGAAATGACCGTCAACGCGGATCCTGTCCCCGAGCCCGCTCCGCTCGGAGATAAAAGTCAACCGCAACCGGAGTCCCGATATCAATAACCGGTGTGTCTTCTTGTCACGTGAGTAGTTGGAAACTTTTCGCGAGCGCGTGCCAATCAATGTCGACGATCGGCGGATTGCCTTGCCTCGATCATGCCTTTTGACGGTTAGAACGGCGTCCGTTTAAGATCCACGGCGATCGATCTTAGTGCACCGGCCGATCTCGTACGCAGCCACGATCGAGAACGACACGCGCGTTCACTGCCACTGCCAGAAAGGCTGCTTCGAGCACGGTGCACGATCAACGACTGCTGAGAGAGAGTGTGCGTACGGACTGCTTGGACCGATAGGCATTGGCAGAGCGCTGGGACTCGAGGAGCTTATTTTAAAACCGCTGTCCTTCCAAGTCGAGCGACCGTCCTGTACCGGCGGCGCGTCGCTCGGCGACACGCCACTCGTGTAAACTCTCTCACTGTCTCTCTCTTTCTCTCCTTTTCTCTTTCGTCACGTTGTCCGCTCTTCTGTCTTGCCGCGTACCCCCGGCGCACGGCTTTCTTATACACTTGACCCGCGATTCCGACGAAAAGCGCGACGTTGAGGGTTCGAGGCGACGGCTACTGTCAAATTGCTGTCCGACGGGCTAACCACGGCGACGGTTGTCACACGGAGACAATGGAACGCTTTTCGACGAAGACGTTAACACTTTGACTGCCAGGCGTATTTTGCTGTATTAGAACGGTGTTGCTATGAAATACTAGAGCGTTTGATTGAATTATGCGAAATATAAATAATGTGCAGGTATTGGAGACCAAAGAATCGGATCACTATTCTAATAATAACTGCATTTATAAAATAATTATGGGTACCCATTGCGAATATTTTGGATCTTCAGTAAAATCTCTTGCGCCGGTTAGCAGTGACCATCACGGCAGTCAAAGTGTTAAATAGACAATTGACGTGTCCTATGTGGTATCGTTTGCATCGGAACGTTGCCTGAGAATTGAGCTTTCAATGCATGGTGCTTATTTGAATTATTACGTATCGGTTGCAATTATTAGTCTTTGGTTGAATACGTATCGATTGCAAATATAGTAATTTGCAAGAAAAACAGTTAACATTGTTGGGCGTTTGTTTGAGAGCGGAAATTGTGCGTTTGTTGAGTATATGTAAAGTCGATAGTTGTGATGATCGATCGAATAGGTAGTGGAGAGAAGTCTCTGCTGCCCCATGGTATGCAAGACCACCCTCTAACGCGCCTGAGAATTGAGCTTTCGATGCATGGTGCTTATTTGAGTTATTAGATATCGGTTGCAATTATTAGTCATTCGGTTGCATACGTATCGGTTGTAAATGTAGTCATTTGCAAGAAAAACAGTTAGCATTGTTGTGCGTTTGTTTGATAGCAGAAACTGTGCGTTTGTTTGAGTATATGTAAAGTCGATAGTTGTGATGATCGATCGAATAGGTAGTGAAGAAAAATCTCTGCTGCCCCATGGTATGCAAAACCACCCTGTAACGCGCCTGAGAATTGAGCTTTCGATGCATGGTGCTTATTTGAGTTATTATGTATCGGTTGCAATTATTAGTCATTCGGATGCATGGGTATCGGTTGCAAATACAGTAATTTGCAAGAAACAGTTAACATTGTTGTGCGTTTATTTGAGAGTAGAAATTGTGCGTTTGTTTGGGTATATGTAAAGTTGATAGTTGTAATCGAATAAGGATTGGAGCGAAATCTCTGCTGCCCCATGGTATGCAAGACCACCCTGTAACGCGCCTGCGAATTGAGCTTTCGATTCATGATGCTTATTTGAGTTACTATGTATCGGTTGCAATTATTAGTCATTCGGTTCCATACGTATCGGTTGCAAATATGAGCCGTTTATTTTGAAAGTGGCCTAACTCCATTTATCTTCAAATCGAGATAAATAACATTTACTGATAAATAACATGAATTTGTACATGTAACCATGGTAACCGGAAAATATTGAAAAACGGAGTTACTTTCAAAATAAACGATATAGCAAGAAAAACAATTAGTATTGTTGTGCGTTTGTTTGAAAGCAGAAATTGTACGTTTGTTTGAGTATATGTAAAGTCGATAGTTGTGATGATCGATCGAATAGGTAGTGGAGAGAAGTCTCTGCTGCCCCATGGTATGCAAGACCACCCTGTGACGCGCCTGCCCACGCGCGCTTGCATATAACCGTGTACCAGACGTCCGTGCTAATGCGTTTCTCGAAAGATGTGACAACGAGCTAAGTAACGTGACAAAGATTACGCGACGTCTGCCAACATGTGATTCGGTAAAATAATTGCGATAAGCGAAAGAACTGTTTTATGTGCATGTCGACAAGTGGCATAAAGTCCAGTTGGCCGTCGCGAGGAAGATGAAGATGTGTCGATGGTACATAGGAAGCACAGTTGTATGGTAAGATGATTACCTGTGAAACATCACATCGAAACGGAAAAAAGATTTGTTGCTTACCTTCCATGTGCAAGCCCGATTCGTCACCGCGTTACTTTTAAATATCGTATTATCACGTTTCACGGCGGACAACCGAAAAACCGGAAAACGATCAAGAACTTACGTTGCTATCCAACAGAACGAAATAGTAGATTCACAAAATGAAATTAAATTGAATTGAGACAAGCTAGGCGATGGAATATTAAAATTCGTTGAACTTTCGATGGTTAATTAAAAACTCTGCACATCGGCAGCATTGTCAAAGTTGCAAAACAATAAACAAACATGTACTGTTAATCTTGATTCAATATATGCACCGTCGCAAAAGCAAGATGGCAAGGTACGATGACGATCGTCGGAAAACAAAAAATGTTCATGTTGGACACCGAATAATTTTGTTATTTATGCTCCTACTTCCGCGAGCACTTCCTTCCATCTGAAACGAGAGAAACGCAATCGCGACACGATATGCCGTTCGAAGACGTTCTCGGGCAACACAGAGGTACGCACATGAGCACGGACTAGCACGCGGGAGCATGCGTACAGTCGTGACACTTTTCCATTCGAACGAGAAAGCGCGCGGTGCATATCCACGTTTGTATATTTCTACACCACGCGATTGTCTGTGTATAGCTTAGCGCATGTACTCTTCTTGTTCGACCGTCCACAAATACCATATACAAAATCCCTACGCGAAGTCCATGTGCGGAGAACGAATATAGGTGTACCGCCCATAATTAAAGCGATGTTGGCTATGCCCGCAACAGAAAGAAACGTACATACCTCTATTGAGGGATTCGCACACATGACAGGCTTTTTCTGTTGCCGGAGAGAAGCAACTTACCCGACTCGAATCGAACGTAATTAAATGAACACGCAGATGCATGTACATTTTTGCATTCATGCCTACAAACCGTGCCTTAATACGTTGACTGCTAAGCGTATTTTTTATGTTAGAACCGCGATGCGATGAAATACTGCAGAATATAATGAAATCGTGCAAAATGAAGATAACACAGAGTTGATGGAAGCCAAAGTATTGAAGCACCGTTCTAACATCAATTGCTTTTACAAGATTGTAAACAGACTTCATTGCGAAATTTTGCATTTTTAGTGAAATCTTTTGCGTATTTTGCTTAAGCGTATTTTGCTACATTAAAATCGCGATGCGATGAAATACTGAAGAATATAATTAAATCGTGCAGAATGAAGATAACGCAGAGTTGATGGAAGCTAAAGTATTGAAGCACCATTCCAATATCAATTGCTTTTACAGGATTGCAAACAGGCTTCATTGCGAATTTTTTGCATTTTTAGTAAAATCTTTTACATATTTTGCTACATTAAAATCGCGATGCGATGAAATACTGCAGAGTAAGATGAAATCGTACAAAATGAAGGTAACGCAGAGTTGTTAGAAGCCAAAGTATTGAAGCACCGTTCCAACATCAATTGCTTTTACAAAATTGTAAATAGGCTTCTTTACTAATTTTTTTGCAGTTATAGTAAAATCTTTTGCACTGGTCACTGGTGACCACCGTGGAAGTCAACGTGTTAAACTGTGCCAGCTTAATAAATAACGATCAGTGTAGATATCTATAAATGCACGTCCGCTCCGAAAAGACACCGAAAATGCGATGATCGCTAATTAATTCACGCATCAAGCGTCAACAACTCTGTATACCATGTATTCTAGGAATAGTTCCGTAAACGTCCGTGCAGAAATTTAATTTCGTTCTAACGCAAGTTCAGGGAACGGTCCAGGTGAAAAATGATTTGAAACTAAATCGCGGACAGATCAAAAGCGATGCGCACAATGTATTTCTGTGGCGTGGCGATTTTTCAGACTTGCGCGACTTTTTCTTGCGTGACTTAACGAAGAACTTGGCGGAGTCGCAACGCGGGCTAATGCGTATGATTAACGACACGTTATCAATGTGCGTCAGGGCAAAGCCGTCAAATCAAAGAAACCTCAAATTAGGATAAACAGGCACGTCTAAATGTTTACCGGCACTTTTGTTTGAGACGCCACACGTAATATTTCCAGCAAGAGATTTCGTGGTCCTCTGTGCAGGTCGTTAGGAGAATTTACTTGAGCATAATTCACCTCGAACGTTATCATTACGGGCTTGTATTGCGCACACCTTCATCACCGATACGTTCTCTTAACCAAGCCGCGACGTTTCGAAAAGAAGGTAATAAACGTCAGGCCTCATCCGCTACTCTGGAAGTTCGGCGAAATCCAAAAACGAGCGTCTGACAACGACATCAAACCGATGGCTGTCCTCTTCTTGGGAACCCGCACTAGACCAAAGAGTTTCCCCGAACGAAATATCTGAATCAGTCTACTCCGTAGAATGAGAATTCTGACAAAAAAGTACAAGTCATCGACGTAACAAACGGCGACTCGCGATCGTTTAATGGAAACCCTGTTTTAGATAAGACACCGATACTAGCCAAGCTTGGACGAATTAGGCCTTTGGGGACGATTCACGTACACATATCGACTCATATATAAAATCGGCGAAAACGGATGAACCGATCAAAATCTTAAATAGCTGCAATATTTACGTATTGGTTACTTAATATCTGAGAACAACGGAAATTGGAAACATCAATATATTCTTATTACTAATTACGAGTACATACTTCCCGATAGTGTTCTTGAAACTTTAAATAATTTCAATTACTGAAAAGGAACTGCCGCATTTTTTTACATACAACTAAAAATAGATAAAAATTTTCAAAATTTGATTTGCTCCGGACGCATACATCGATTTCAAAAAATCGTTATAATTTTATAGTCTATGATCAATGGTTTAGCGGTGAGAGGATCATGAAAAACATCAAGGAAATCATAAGATATACCCCTGACTATTTTCGCGTTAAAATTAAGGTGCTCAGATTTAATTGCTCTTTTAATATATTAAAGCGGAAATTCGCAATATTTACGAAGATATGGCCAAATATAACCGACAGCAGATGAAAAATTACCTCTGAGATAGAGTACAAGGTAAATTGAAACACGTTTAGTCGACTTGCTCTCTTGGGTGGTGAAAGGTAGTAGAAAGAGGGTGCGAAAAGTCGCAACTGAGTTGAGAAATTCACAACAACTTTGAAGATATAGCTAAAATAGGTGAAAAATGAATGAAAACTGCACACAAGTGTAAATAAGCACAGTATATAGCCTACAATAAACTTATGTAGGCATGGCATTATTTCATGCACCGGACCGACTTTCCAGTTTTGGATCATTCCATCTGCAAAGGGTTAATAGCGGCAAGTCAAAGATATCTGTCACTCGGCTTAAATTGACGACAAACAATGAGCGTCGACACGTGCGGAATTAAAATGAAGGCGATCAATTCACAAATAATCCTTCCATTACCATTGCTGACGCACACTGCGCGCAATTCTTTCCTGAATAGAGGGTTTATACGCGATCAATATTTAGCAGGGACATACGCGTCGTTCGAAACACGATGAAAGGCCCGACGATCTTATTTATTATCCCAATACGACTGTCGTGAGAGGTACCGTCTGCCGACTGCGTCTCAGATTTTATATGCGAGAAGATAGAGGAGCGCGAACGCTGTACGGACTTTATATGCTATTTCCTCCGGACGAATTCCTATATACGATAACTAACTATACAGAATCTTCACTTGCAGCGTATACAGTAAATAGGTATCAAACGACTGTGACGGTAGAAACTTTACACTCGGGGTCCGACGTGAAACCATTTTAAACGCTGAGCTTTCACGCACTTTTCTTCTTCGAGCCTCTAAACGTAAAAGTATCTCCGTCAAAAAATAGTTGTCGAGAAATTGCGTTCATCGCTCTAAATGGATATTTCAGCGGAACAACGGTTTACAACGCTCTCCACAGTTTTTACCGTTTTCTCTAACGCGCATTGAACTGTGAACAGTGCGCAATGTCATTTGTAAATTCTACGACGCGCCACACTCGACAACTATATTGGCTAACAACATTGACGCCGCCGTTTCCCTTAGCCGACATCTAAGAAAGAGGTGAAAAAATATTGGACGAACCTCATGACATACGCACAAGGTAGCACGAGTGCAGGGAGGTCCGACCATGCGATCTTATTTATTAGCGCAACTGAGCTATCACCCGTGAAACGAATTCGGGCTGACGTTTTATACCCTGCAAAAAGGCACTCCCGCCGGGCAGTCTTACTTTACGCCGGTAATTTTACACTTTGTACAACCGGCGGGAGGGCACTCTCGGCGTTCCGCGAATCGGCGGACTTTCTTCTCTCCTACCACCCTGCCGACTTGAGAACGGAATTATTTTCGCTCGCGCGCGGTAAGCGAGCGTGTGCCGCGCGCGAAAGTCAAAACACGCTGGCCACCCTATATCAAACGTTTAATTGGGTGCTACGTCGCCTGACGGGAATGCGACTGTCGGTAAAAAATTTAATGAGACACCCATGTGCGTGTCTTTTCACCCCCCTGCATCCTCCTGGCGACTTGCTTGTGTCGCGTGCGATGCGAGAAAACCATTGTACGTTGCACATGTACACCGTCGTCTATACGTCATGAGATACTTCATTTGTTGGGTTCTTTGATGTACTTTACACTACATATTCAACGATTTATATCAAAGATGGGATCCAATTTTAACCGAATTAGGCCTTGACAATCGTTTCTTAAAGATATAATTAGTGTTGTATAAATACCGGTTAACACTTTGACTGCCACGGTGGTCATCGGTGACCGGCGCAAAAGATTTTACTAAAAATGCAAAAAATTCGCAATAAAGCCAATTTGCAATCTTGTAAAAGCAATTGATATTGGAACGGTACTTCAATAATTTGGCTTCTGACAAGTCTGCGTTACTTTCAATTTGCACGATTCAATCATAGTGTGCAGTATTTCATCGCATCGCGGTTCTAACATAGCAAAAGACGCTTGGCAGTCAACGTGTTAATATTCTAATACATAAATGAACCAGGTGGTATAGCTGCAATCACCCTAGATTCTACTTGGGCAACAAATATTTTGGAAATCTTGTGAATCTTGAAATTATTCCGAGCCATACGTAATTGAGTAAAAAGATTAAAAAATTGTTTTTAATATTTTATAATAATTAATATGTTGGGCGTTTATAAATAATATGCAATTCGTTTATTTTACGTCGAAATATGCAGTTCATTCAAACTGAAAATTTAGCAGAACATAGTGTCATGACTTATGGATGGTGGTTCTTATATCGATAATGAATGATTTTTAATTTATATTGCCGTGTATTATATTCCTCGTCGCAACATAATTCATCGTATATATCCCCTAAACGGAAATCTACAAATAATTAGCGCCCGACTAGGATCTCGGATGTTCAAAAACGTCATTCCAACCAAAAGTTCAACTTTTCCTGAGGTCCGTAAGAACGCCGGCACGATTTTCCAAACCTTGAAATGATACGATCAACGGGCAATACGACGGCGCGATGTTCAAATCGTCGCGAAAACTCTGATACCAATTATTTGTCTGACGTAGCCTTTAACGCGGAAATTGTCGGTTCAGCGCGAGTTATTATATCATCAAGCAGAACTCAGCGTTTCGAACCTGCTGAATGTCTCCGGCTCTGTCGTACGGTCAGAGACGAAGGTTCCGGTTATTTCATCCACGCGTAACTTTAGTCTTCTAACGACTGAGCCTTCCGGGATGTGCGTCAAACGGAATTATTAACGTTCTTATACATAGAGTGAAGGCTGAAGATGAGTTCTTGGGACTAGGGCGTCGTGACGAAACATGAGGCAGTCGGTTACCTAAGGCACGCGAGTCGATTTCTATTTGTTAGACCAGCACCTGCAGTCCTCCTCAGAACTACTATCTAGACCTTCTCATAATTTCCCTACGAAGCTATAAGAAATCGGGACAGCAAATCGCGAGAATAATAATTCAGTCGAAAAAAATGGCGATAATTTACGACTAATTGGTCGTGGCATTCCTATTATTTCTTCCGACTTCGCGAGAAGGATTAGTAAACGATTGTCAGAAGAACGTCCAGATGGTGCAATTTACAAAAAGCACGATGACGCTCTTTGTCAACGGCTTCCATCGCCGCGAACACACCCGCGCCGTTCCTTTTTTCCTTTCTCCCGTCTGACTCACGTCCAGCTCAGGCCGGAGTCACGAACTTGAAAAAGAAAAGGAGGAGACGGTCCCGTGTTAACGTACCTTCTAAATCACATCGAACGAGTGGCGCGAATGCATCGCAATTTTGTTAAGCCGCGAGGAATGGCGGGTCACGCCCGATTAGCGTCACGTTTTATTCGCGGGCAAATAATAATTTGCTCGCCGACCGGAATTTACAGCTGCCCCCTTAGTCGACGATCGCCGTCGCCGTCGTCGTCCTGGATGTATTGTGGAATTTTGTTCTTTCTTTCCGTTCTCGCACCCTCGCCCCGCTGTTTCACTTTTCTTATCCGCCTCGCCGGCGTCTTTTTTCGGGCATTAATTCCCGAAGTCCGACAGGGGAGGGCTAAGAATGACGAGGCAATAAAGTCCTTCACTCCTAAATCACCGTCACCGGCCTTGTTTTGCTCCCGTTTGCCGCGGACTTGATCGCTCCTTTATCTCGAGCGAGTCAAAGGGTTCGCAGTCGTGGTCTGCGACGATCGTCTACCTCGCTTCTTCACTTTCTACGAAACAATTTCGTGATACACCATTTCTGCAGACGCGGGCTCCCACGAAAGCTACCCCGGATGACAATGATTGCAATCAAGACGTTCCGATGCATTATACCGGGAAGGCCCTAGCTGAGTTTGAATTTTATTAGCAATCACTCCGCAAGTCTCATCAGAATATACATTCGCGCGAGAAACGGAGACGGTGTCACGCGTCAGAGACGAAAATAGGTGCACGCGTTAGATTTTTCTGATAATCAACGGCATCTTCAGGAAAAAAAGCGGCTTCACATAATATCGTAGATACATTTACTAACCATCGACTCGTTAGTGAATATAAAAAAAATATGAGCTAGGAAGAAAACCCTCCTCAATCCAAACAATTAAGCGCTACATCTGGAGGGAAATAAACTCTACTCCAAACACCCATCATCCGCTTATAGAAAGGCGAATAATTCAAAATAGCCGGTCCCCCGACATAGCCCTATCACAATCTGGCCGCGTCCAATTCGTGCCAAAACGACGGTCATAAATATTGTAATGCGTCGTACGCATGTTTCACCAGCGATCGCATGCGTGTACCGATGCCCTCACGTGGGTGCACATTGTTAACAAATTGAAATCAAATAGCCATCGGACGCTTCGTCTGATAGATTGCCGTTAACCCGTAGCACGTCGTGACGCAGTGTCGTGGGTTAGAATCGCAGGACGTGGCCTAGGCCAGAATTCACCAAAAAGGTTCGCCGTCGTGTCGACCACGACGCGGGTCCTATTGGCTGACAGTCACCGAGTGAGCAGAACACCGCGGCCGAGACTTCGTCTTCGTCTTCGTCGACGAACGACGACGTCACAGTTCTATTCCTGGCTGTGTGGACGCAGCGATATCTTTAGAGCAATCATCGGTACAGTCCGTTTCAGTCCGTTTCCGAGGTTTCCCTTGGTTACCGCGGGTACCACACACCAACACCAGTCGGTGGGACGAGCCTTCGCGGACACGTCTTGAACCGCGAAGACAACCGGGAGACGATCGACGTCTCCCGCGCGACTTATTCCTCGCGGAAGGCTTCGATTTCATAATGCTCGGCGCTTTTAGAAACATCCTTATTGTATATTTATACGCACGGCCGCAAGATCTACCACTCGCCGCTCTCGATCGGTCTACGTCATCGCGGGGTGATATTTCGTAACGACTCAAAGTAAATCGATCGATTTTCGACGAACAAATGAAATAACATCCGCGGGGCTCGCGGTTCGACGAGTGCAGCGGATGATAATTGATCAACATCGGCAGTCCCGCGTGTAGTCATGAGGCATCGCGCTGACAACAATAGCTTATTTTTGTATATTTACGCTGTGTTTACGCCGCGCTAATTTATGTAACGTCTATTGCTCGGATTGCGCAAACCACGCACTCGTGGGAGACAATCGTGCGAGTAAAATGTCGCGTCGCGGGCGAAATAGTTGCGGCTTCTCGGAAGATAACGAACTCGATAAAATTAAACGATTCGCCGAACAGCGGCCGCCGCGACGAATATCGCGTCGGTGGAGTCTAGCGTCTTGGAATGTACTACGAATACTAGCCGCGACTAGCCACCGCGAGATTCCGGAAGTAAGGCCGGCGATGCTTTCTAATCGACGCGACTCTAAATAAAGCGAGCGTGCCCTTACTGTACAACCGATCGCAGTCGGTGCCCGATGCAGCTAGTCTCCGCATTGAACTATCTGTTGCCTTTGGCTAATGGCCAGGCTGGCCGATAAAAAAGTATTAGAGGGATGGGGATACGGTTGGTCGGTCTATTCGGCCAGCGGGCGATCTTGTTTAGCAACAAAGACCGACCCTGTTAAATCCTGACTGCGCACGACACTCGTTTTAAGGGGTTATGCCTACTTGGGATCGGCGAAATTACATGATTTTCAAGATTTTTTTTGCCATTTTAGTGAGCACTAATTAAAATTCGCAAAATACTACGAAAAAGTACGTATTTAGTGGTACTTGTATAAATTTTTTTATAAGAAAATATTAAAAAATGGAGGAAATATAGCTGTTCTCCTAGAGCTTCCATTTATTTTCATCACTTGCGGTGACCACGATTTCTCAAAAACTACTTCACCGATCGATCTCTAATTTTATATACTTATTTGTCATTACAATAGGCAGGGCCTGAACGAAGGATTTGGAAAAATTTTAATTTTTACAAGAATGACAACACTTTTACGAAAAAAATCCGTCTTTCGAGGTGAATTGACTTTCGTTTTTTGTTGTAACTTTTTTTTTTATTACCGAAATAAAAAATCCTTCGTTCAGGCCCTGCCTATTGTAATGACAAATAGGTATATAAAATTAGAGTCCGATCGGTGAAGTAGATTTTGAGAAACCATGGTCACCGCAACCGTATGTTTTATGAAACACAGTTTCGAGATAATCGCGTTTAAAGTTTCAAGCTCTTTACTAATCATACATAGTACCGCTCCAGATAAACGCTTATCATTTTTGAACGTGTGCTCCGATTCCTATGTACTTTTGAGGAAATATTCTTAAAATTATGTACATTAAAAAAATGCTATAAAAAAAAGTCATTTTTTTTCACCAACCCAAGTAGGCATAACCCCTTAAGAAAGCGCGAGGCAGGAAGAATGATTTGATACGAAGCTTTTGCGCGTGTACGGAAGGTAGTTTGACCAGGAAGCCAACGAGGGTGGAACTTTCTCGACACGCTGGACGGACGTATGTTTCTCGGGCACATATAGTGTCAATTACGTCAACTCAGCCTACTGCACTTGGGAATGAATAATTTCTATTAAAGGTGGCATCGAGCCAATGACAATAAGTCTGTGCCCACGGTGCCATCTTGCGTTACGACTAGATATCTTTGTTTGTAGTGAGGCCGAAACGCGCACGGGCAAGCTATTCTCCACGAGCGAATGTTTATTTGTTCTGCCGGTTGTTACGGCCCCGAATCGAAACTGTTTAGTCGTCGATACTGCCGGGGCATTCAGTACGTGAATTGAAAGTTTGTCATAATAAGTCATGGCCCGCGCGTTTGTTTCATAATCGTATCGCGTTTCGGATGACTACAGTCTCGCGGTTGACCCGAAATTTTCGTTTCCCTCAATGCCGCGATACGCCAATTAAAATAAATGAACGGATCAGTTTTGCGGTGCCGTTTTGAGCGCGTCCTGAAAATGTTGCAATCGCCGAGAGCCTCGTTCCCAAACCGATTGTCATCCTAGGCGAACTGTCAAACAAATTTCTGTGTCTCGTAAATTCACTGTCGTGATGTGGCAGTAGAAACAAAACCAACAAACACGATGTCTCCGTTATTTGCAACGAGCCCTTCAACTTAACAAGAAAATTAGGAAGCGCGGAGTTGGAACGATGGATTTCTCGCAGCGAATATTACTGAAATTGACAACATAAAATTCCACAACTTCAGAAACATGCTAAAATGCCACAGTCAACAGTTATTAAAAAAATCATAGTTGAGGTTACCAACTAACCTCGTAACTTGGTTCCAAAAATGGTATCATTAAAGTGCTAAACCGGTGCAACTTTCCAAAATAATTCTATAAAATTTTCACCTAACTCTATACAAAAAAAAAGCAATATGGCTCGATATACATCAACCTATCAGACGGATTTTACTTGGCCATACGTGAAAACAATGGCGATTCAAGATAAACCTGCTTATGGTGCTCCATCACCGGCTCAAAACTTTTGCACGTGTGGTATGGATCCAAAAAAAATTAAACTGCCGAAGGAATTTCATATTGCATTAGGTGACGTGCATGAATGGAGTCGCGTTGGTCCCATGGGACCACTTTACGATCCTAAGCTCTATCCTGCAAAGACTGGTCCTAGTCCTGAAAGCGACATCACAAAAGCAGGGCAACCAAACGTTTACCTCAAGCAGGTAAGATCTAACGTGAAAATATCACATAGCAAACCATCATTCTCCTTAAACAATATTCCTTCCGAACCCTATCTATTCGTATTTTGTAACATTTAGTTAGAAGAAAAAAATCCATATCTGTATGCCGTTTTACAAAGTTCGCCACCAGACGAAATTATCCGAAAAGTTGACGCTGATCGCATGAAAACAACGTACCAACTGGACTACACTGATAAAAGTGAGTCAACCGAACAAACAAACTTTTAACAGCCTTTGACACATGTTTCCTTTGACTGCGCGCTGACGAATACAGCGACTGTCTGTATGTGAACATAAACCGTAATTACAACATTTAAACAGGTTACTGAACGGTTACCGAAGATATATAAAATGTCAACTATTTTCTATATGAACATATATAAAATGTCAACTATTTTCTATATGTGAACATAAACCGTAATTACAACATTTAAACAGGTTACTGAACGGTTACCGAAGATATATAAAATGTCAACTATTTTCTATATGTGAACATAAACCGTAATTACAACATTTAAACAGGTTACTGAACGGTTACTGAAGATATATAAAATGTCAACTATTTTCTATATGTGAACATAAACCGTAATTACAACATTTAAACGGGTTACTGAACGGTTACTGAAGATATGTAAAATGTCAACTATTTTCTAGCCCCTGAACCTGTCGGACGTGCCGATTTAATGAGAGCTGCAAAAATTGATGGACCACATTTGCAAGCATGTATTAAAAGCGTACCAAGCACCGACTGTCACAGAAACATTCGTCCGCCTTTGATAAAAGGGACCAAAAGTGAAAAACAGCACGGCGCCCTTGACGTTAGTTGTGGCAGCGGTAAGTTTAGGCGAAAAAAGGGCGAGGACCCAAGCGCTCAAGAAATGCAACCACCACCATGGAAAAGTGAATACGAAGACAACATAAGCAGAACGGGTGCAGCCATCATAAGAACTAGAATGCATGATACAACGAAGAAAACAGTGCCAGCATGGGCTATGTCCGTTTAACATTTACTCCTGCTACTACTGATATTCATATCAAACGCCTAAAGTAGCCGAAATATTATGCCTTAACAATTGTACATAAAAAATAAAAACTACCATTATTCAATGCATTTAGTTTAACTATATTAAAAAGTTACAGAATTGTGTCGTCGAACTACACACCAATACGATGCATATCTCGTAGGCCATGAAATTATCGTTATACGTAATGCATTCTGCTAATAAAAATTGCGAGCAACTGATGTAACTACAGATATTTCGCTATCACCAAATTTCACGTAAGGAATAATGCACGGGCATATTTGCCCTTTATGTGTAGTGTCAAGACAGTTAAGCCCGAACGAATAAAATGACTTCCACTCACTTAAAAAGCTGCAGTCTAACCGACAAGTAAAGTTACACCTCTTACCTAACCTCTACACGTGCTTACCAAATCGAACAAATATCGTATGAATGCAATGCTTTTATTCATTTAAGATGGCCCATAAAGTTAATGGAAAATCCTCGAAAGTCAAATGCAAACGGTCCACCAAATGCACAGAGTAATTGGGCTAAAAACGTACACGCTCATATAATACAAAATAACGACGAAGAAAATCTCCCAATTAGCAAAAGTGCGGAGGACATATTCGTTACCGATTTAGGCGGAAACATTAACGTTAACACAGTAATTATTCGTAACATACGTATTACCAAATTGCATTAACCCGAATATTTTAATTGAACGAAGCAATGCCCGGCTAAGCTTCTAATCAGCCAATATGGATACGTTTCCTTCATCAAAACGAAAATGTCTAATTTCTCATTACCCTCACCAGCTGCAGGAATGTATGAACACTCACATCAACGCGAACGTTCCGTCTTTGAAACAGAGAAATGAAACAGCTTTGCGCCGGGGTCAGCGTCAAATTAACGAATGCCCCGAGCTAAGCACACCGCAAGCGATGCTAGCGGTCCAAAAATTGGAACATCTGAAAGATCTACAAAGACGACGGGACCTCACGGAGAAATATTATTCGCAAGAAATCAAACGAGTGATAGGCGAGCATTATTTCGGGCCAAGGTTGAACGCGCTCGTAACCAGAGACAACGATAAAATAATAAACCAAGCCATTTATCAATATCCCGAAAACCGGCCAAAAAGTGTGCTCAAGGTAATCGTAATGGTTACCCAATAATGCACGCTAAATAGGTGAATCGGTGTTCAATACGTTTAGAACCAACGTCACAACCTCGTGTCTTAACGTTACATACGAACGATGCAACCTAACATTGTCCATTTCATTATTCCTTAGTACAAGTAATTATTGAAAAGTACAGCAGCAAAATAATGTATATATTACAGCGAAACACCGAAATCTGGAGAATGTCGACTTTCACCGGTGAATGTTAACATTCACATAGTCGCTTGGTGTATGTCCGAAATATGAAAATTATATAATATCATTAATTTTTCATTAATTTCATTATTCCTTAGTACAAGTAATTATTGAAAAGTACAGCAGCAAAATGATGTATATGTTACAGTGAAACACCGAAATCTGGAGAATGTTGACTTTCACCGGTTAACATTCACATAGTAGCTTGGTGTATGTCCGAAATATTTGCTAAATATCCTTATTTCTGACTTACACCGGTAAATGTTGACATTCACCATGCATTAATTGTCGACACACACCGGAGAGGGTCCGAATGTACAACAATGTAATGAAATATTCGATCTTTCACCGACATATTTGGTATCTATTGACATTCACCGGTGAAAGTCGACATTCTCCAATTTCGGTCATTCACGGTAACATATACATTTTGATGTATGCGACGTGTGTTACTTAGTCGTGTGTTTGAAAGCGTAGCTTCCCTTATAAAACTCAGCACATGCATAATATGTACACGTCAGGACGCGCCAAGAACAGCGTTTAGTTTGTCCGCGAAATACAGCGACCCGCAACGTGTTACGAACGTTGAGAAAGTAGTGTTCAGATAGGAGGATGAAGACTTCGGTCACAGCTGAGCACTGAAGTTGATCGTTATAATTAGTCAATTAATTCTATCATTACGTCTCAGACTTTGGAACCTTGCGGTACGATGACGACAATAACTCGCCTAGATTGTGGTTGCATGCAACAGACAACCAGACCGATCTTCACTACGACCAGAGGTTGCGTAAATAGAAGGTCTTGCAGTCAGCCTCAAGACCAGGTTCATCTGAGACTGACCTCGTCTGGCCCGAAAGAACATCTCTACTCGACGAATAAGAATTCACCGTATCAAGCCACTAAATCGAAATATCGTCCTCCACCGAATCCGACTGCATATGCAAAAGTACCGGCGGAAATAAAGAACGAAGTCCAAGCCAATCTTAATGAACGAAACACAGTGCAGAAAGCGGAAATTGCAGGTCGAACATCGAGACCTTCATCGCCTCTACGAGAATACAGTGATACGTCAAGTGCATCGCTCTGATGGATTTTGAGTAGGCGGTGCTCAACAGAATATTTCGTTAGCTGAAGCAAATTGTTATTGTACGTCGAATAGAAAATTGTCCACAGCAAACGATTTGTGCTTCCTTTCCCTTCTTATGTACACTAGTGATAATGTACGTTTGGTTTTATCAAATTCGATATACAGTCCAAGCGATTATAATACATTTGTAAGTTGCACACTTCATGGCAAGCTTTCTATCGCAACAACGACTGCCATGTCGTTCAAGGCTTCCTCACGTCAAATTAAATCATGTGGATAACGGACAGGGTACAAAATTATCGAGAACGAAACGAGCAAAGTACGCTGAAAAAAATATTCGTCTACCGTTGAATACAATACAATAAAGTATGCATTGTCACAGATGAAAAGCTTCTCCTCAGTTGGAAAGTGGGTAACCTCGACATCGACGCTGAATCCGTCATCATTCAACTTGGCGCGACTGTCATAAATGCACTCCTGCATTATGTATTGTACAAAACGACAGTTGCATGCTTTTTACTAACAAAAGACGCCGTGTTTTGGCTTTATCGAAAGTTGTTCCAAGCTGATTCGGCTGCCCGCGCCGAAGACGATCAAAATTGAACTGCTATGTAAAACTCAAAGTTAGCTGATGTATTTCGACACCAAAATTCTCCGTAAGATTCTTTGCCGCACATTTTTCATTAGATCGTAACATATAACTATTAATCGCAAATGATTCGAAATTGTTGAATTTAAACGTAGAATCGAAGAATTCTATTCTTAATCATAATTTGTTTTCTTAAAAACGTATCGAGACATACTAAGTCTATAATGCTTTCCGATAGTCACCTTCGGTAAATTCTCAGGTTGAAATTAATTTCTGAGGTACTGTTGCATCATGACCAACGTTTTGGAGACTTTCACGACGATCACACAAAATGACTATGGCTGGCCATATCCAGTACCGCTTCTTGCGAAGCCTGCAGCACCCCCATTGGATATCACTCCTCAAATATACCTTCCGAGAACCGATCCAGATGAATGCAAATGCGATATACATGGGTTTGAAGATACTAAGAGCAGGTATCGCGTATAATATGATTCAATTATGCAGTAATTTAACACAGTCGATTTCTACTTCAGTCTGGCCTTCCAAACTTAAAAGGGCAAGTTGATCAAGCAACTTTATTGCTTGTACATTTATCCAATTTCTCGTGCATTTGTATTCATATTGAACAAATAACTACATTATCGGTGGTATTTCTTGAACTCAAATTACTTCATCTATATCTATCGCAGAAACCACTGAATTATTTGCAGCACTTTAGTTTTTCAATGTCTTTCTAATCGACATTCTAACTACTCGTTGTACTTAACATGCTAAGCAACGTTGCACGTACCACCAAAGAAAACTAGCTACATACCCTTCTTTCAATTCGAGGTACAAGAAACTAGGTGTCAAAGAAAAGAAAATACAGAATGAATTACTATCCGTTAATCGCGAGAAAGCGAATCTCATGTCCCTGATGTTGGAATCGAATTGTGAGTCCGATGATCAAATAATGAAGAGCGTCTACCAGGCTGACTACGAGAAAATAAGTAAGTCGCATAAAATAAGCTGCAAACATATGTATCGAAACTACTGATTCTATTTCACTATACTAGGTATGCCTATCGGTAAATACAGGCCATTGATGGCAGCTGTTGATTCGCCAGTGGGATCTCCGATTGCACCGGTTGTGACAAGTATACGAGATAACTACAGGGATCCGACCAGATTTAGGTATTCTGCAATGGAGATGCCAACCATCGAACCCGCACAATCGCTGAACCTAATAACGGGTAAGAATCCTGAGAAAAGCAGTTCTCCGAACGCGTCCTGAACTGGGGTCATTCGGACATTCTGCAAATTCTAAAAGTACAATCCGTCGTCTCATCCAGTTCCAGAGACATTCACTATGTGGAATGAACCGTTCACCGGTCGCTCAGAATACATGGACACGTTCAGTAAAATGGGACTGAGTAACATGAAGAATCGCCAGCAATACTTGGAACCGTTGCCTTCGTCGCGAAGAAGATTTGGCGATTGTAAATTGTGAAAAGAAAAAAATAAGTCTACTTCGTGAAACGTCTTTGTCATTTCTTAACACGTTGACTGCCAAGCGTATTTTACTATATTAGCACGGCGATGCTATGAAATACTGCAGCGTTCGACTGAATTATGCAAAATGTAAATAATGTGCAGGTATTGCAGACCAAAGTATCGAATCACTATTCTAATAACAACTGCATTTATAAAATAATAATTGCTACCCATTGCGAATATTTTGGATCTTCAGTAAAATTTCTTGCGTCGGTCACCGGTGACCATCATGGCAGTCAAAGTGTTAAACAGTATCCCATACGTGAGCAAAGAGTATAGAGCATAAGACTGATACGCAATATTGTGTCGCTGTTCTTGAAGGTAATAAGTAAGCGTACGTGAAGTATATCATATTACAGAAAACAAAAGCATCCGATATGCAAGAAACGTGTCGATGACGCTCGTTCAAGTTGCATAACTGAATGTTAACATGAATCGAATGATGCGTGTACTGATTGTAAAAAACTAACATCGTATCTTATTTGGCATTACGTACATTTGTACGTGATCACAACACCATGAACGTTAGAAGCTCTTGCAACATACTCACATCGGAATATCGACAGCAGTTTAAAAAGCAAAAAGTTGTGCCAGTGGCTAGGTACGAGCATTTTTTTAAAATGGTACTGTACGTGTGGAGTATTTTATGAAATCTCACGTAACAATAGAGTACTCCGATCAGATCCGTTCAACGAGCGCATAAAAGATTGGGAGATAGATCCAAACAAAGCATCAAAAACGACTGAAATAGACGATACTGTTAAAGATAAAGTTCGCGAATATCACAGAGATAACATTCGCTCCACGTATGAAGTCAGTTACAGGAATCCTTGTAAGTATCGGACCATACCGATATTCTAACCTACTTTCAGAATTTAACCCTTCTTTGCATGATGGTGGAAATTTCCATCATAACATTGAATGCCCAAAAATTATATAAAAGAACAAGTTCACTTTAATCTAACTTTGCATGATGATGGAAATTTCCATTATATTGTTTTTTGCTAAATTTATACTATAAATATATACTAAAATTTTTTTAACCATTTTTCCTTTAATTTTGAACATGAATTATATCACCTTGATTTATTTCACCAATAAAGAAAAAATCATGCAAAGAAGGGTTAAGTATAAACTTTAGTACAGGATAAAAATACTCGAACTCAAACTCCTTTTCGTCGTCTCTTACAACAAGCAATTAATACCGTTGACTAATTTCTCGCAAAAATACTATAAAATTACATAATGTAAATTTTGCTATGTAGGGGACCCATTAGCTCAAGACAACGTCGAACAAGAAGTCGACGAACAGAGTGGCCGTGTGTTATTGGAATACATAAAAAAATTATATTCTGAACATACTGAAAAAGTTCTAGCCCTTCCCGTAACAGCAAAACGAAGTATGTGATTTATATACAAGGGTTCCGCAAAATAAACATTGATGCACATGCTGTCGTTGTAGTGTTAAATGTCACACAGACCAAATACATCGGTGAAAGATCAACATACTTACGGACGAACAGGTGGACGGGTTTTATTGGAAAACGCCGAAAAATCGGCACCTGCACGAAGGCAATCAGCGATGACGATGGCAGCGAAGAATGAACGGATGAACAAGATGGATTTTTGCCGGGAGGACGCACCGTTGAAAACAGGAGCAGCCATTTGTTTCCAATGTTTGCAACATTCACGATTTCTCAATAACCTGAAATTAGACATTCTCCATCGATTTCATACCGGTGTTTATTCTAACTGTGACATATATTTTGTCTTTTACAATAAGCAAGGGATACCGTAAACATTCTGTTCCCGACCTACAGAGAGATACCTCGAAAAATACAAAAATTATATAGTGTATATTTTGCTACATAGTCGACGAACAGAGTCGAACAAAGCGGCGTGTATTATTGGAATACATAAAAAAATTATATTCTGAACATACTGAAAAAGTTCTAGCCCTTCCCGTAACAGCAAAACGAAGTACGTGACATATATACAAGGGTTCCGCAAAATAAACATTGATGTGCATGCTGTCGTTGTAGTGTTAGGTTACACCAGACCAGAATTTCTACATGGAGGGCTAACTATGTATCAACATACTTACGGACGAACAGGTGGACGGGTTTTACTGGAAAACGCCGAAAAATTGGCACCTACACGAAGGCAATCAGCAATGACGATGGCAGCGAAGAATGAACGGATGAACAAGATGGATTTTTGCCGGGAGGACGCACCGTTGAAGACAGGAGCAGCCATTTGAATTTCCAAATTAGTACAGGCCGTTGCAACAATTCACGATTTCTCAATAACCTGCAAATTAGACATTGTTGTAGCATGGAGTAATGCATCGAATACTGTACATACCGTAAGTATCGGAACATACCGATATTCTAACGTACTTTCAAAATTTAAGTATAAATTTGAATACAAGACAAAAATACTCGAACTCAAGTTCCTTTTCGTCTTTTACAATAAGCAAGGGATACCGTAAACTAATTCTGTTCCCGACCTACAGAGAGATATGCATTTCTCGCAAAAATACTATAAAATTATATAGTGTATATTTTGCTACATACGGGGTTCATTAGCTCAGGACCACTTCGAACAAGAAGTCGACGAACAAAGCGGCCGTGTATTATTGACATACATAAAAAAATTATATTCCGAACATACTGAAAAAGTTCTAGCCCTTCCCGTACCAGCAAAACGAAGTATGTGATTTATATACAAGAGTTCCGCAAAATAAACATTGACGTACATGCTGTCGTTGTAGTGTTAGGTTACACCAGACCAGAATTTCTACATGGAGGGCTAACTATGTATCAACATACTTACGGACGAACAGGTGGACGGGTTTTACTGGAAAACGCCGAAAAATTGGCACCTACACGACGGCAATCAGCAATGACGATGGCAGCGAAGAATGAACGGATGAACAGGATGGATTTTTGCCGGGAGGACGCACCGTTGAAGACAGGAGCAGCCATTTGAATTTCTCAATTAGTACAGGCCGTTGCAACAATTCACAATTTCTCAATAACCTGCAAATTAGACATTGTTGTAGCATGGAGTAATGCATCGAATACTGTAGATATCGACATAGCAACATATTCGTTTTTGGCAGGGTATGAACGATGGTAGATTAAGGGAGAGAGAGAATGGATAAATTATGATGTTTCTTTGCAACGAAAAGGTACGTTGGGCATCGAACAGTGGCACCACTTTGAAAGGGAATCAATCGGGATACAAAAGTACTCTTTTTACAGTTTGTCAGATGCATACCAAACATTTTGACCAATGCTACGTGCTCGGGGTTACGTTCCTTATGTGTGGATGACAAAAATTATATGGGAAAATCAGTATTTTTGAGTTAAAATTCAAAATAATTACCAAGAATTTAACGTAGCACTGTACAGCCTTACACGCACGTCGCTACTGTTGCTTCAAAAGTTTTGCTCCTTTGACACCGATGGCAGCACCTGCTCGACCCCGATTAAAGTACAGTTCAAACAAATTCTTTCAAATTGATCAATTCGTCACACCCGCACCAAAATAAACTTTATTTTCCTGAACCACAGCGATATTAAATAAATTTGCACGATTCGAAAAAATCCGCCGATCCCCTAAATAAATTACATTTTTCTGCAGGTACCGATATTGTCTTTCGTCAGCTGTGAGTTTACACTTATCCCGGTTGTTAATAATTTTTTCCATGCCGGCACATTTCTCGAAGTTCAAAGTGCCAAATTTATATCAGAACGTAATTACGATAGTATTTGAGCGATTCTCGTTCATATTGTTATGTACCTACGTTAATGCAAATTAAGGCTGCGTCGGTGCTCCGCGTTTAAGAACGGACATGCAACAGTTATTCCATCTGCTACCGCACAATTGGTTTACGTACTGCGCAGTGTTTGGAAAATTTCAAAAATGGAACGGGCACTTTTGATTCACATGATATTGAGTGCTATTGGGGTGCTAGTCGGGATTTGCGGTTTTTTCACGTTATTCGTCTGTTACGGAAACCACGACGTCGGTTTCTGGTCGATACTCTCAGGTTAGAGAAATCCATTTAGAAATATTTCCGAACATAACGTCACGGGCTATATGCAACAATGGAGAGAAAGGAAAGCTTCGTTTTACTCCGTAACTCTCGAACCGGGAAACGTGTTACAAGAATCTGAAATGCCGAATTAATCAGTACAAACATTGATTCTTCTTCTATCACAAGGGACAGTAATTTATCCAGTATTGATTTTAGGATCATTATCGATCCTGATACAATTTCCCTGCAAATATGGAATGGTGTCATATTTTAATGAGTTATTTACTACCTTGGTGAAATTTATGGATATACCTTGCAATAATGAGCACTGCAGTGTTAAGTGTTATAAATTATAAGGTTCATGGCACTTAGATATTTTACAATGTAACAAAAATGTAAAAAAATTGATACCTGCCAATATTATAATGTAATATTTCTGTGGACAAGGGTATATATATCACAGTACTTTTATGAACTGTCTGTCGCAGTTATAAAATCCATAAATATAGATTTGTCGCATAATGCGTAGTAGGAGCAGTGTAGTATCAACCATCGTGGATAATATGGACCATGTTACTTACTCTCCATGCGACGAGAATATATGTAGATGATTTCCAATATAACAGTAACCGCTTATTCGTCTACTTAAAGTTTCTTATGACTTTCAGTTGCTGTAGCAGCAGTGTGCCTTCACTTACATTATGTGAGGGCTAAAGAAACTTTGGAAAGATGGCACACTAGAATTACACTACGAAACCTAAATGTGGTGGGATTTGTGAGTGCCGTAGCTGGTTTCACTGCACTGATTTGGTACCTCTTCCTTACATCTTACTACAAGATTCGTAAGCATGATTTTATTCTACTTTAAATCATTGTTGAATTTATAAATTAGCCGGTAATGTAACATAAGCACATGTTCCACAATGATTGTTCATGTATTGCATATTAAATTTATATATTATGGATATATTATATGCATATTAAATAATGTATTATATATTATGGCTTGCATGTTAAATTTATATATTTTAGCTGTGCAACCTATTGCTGAAAGTACTGCCATATCAGCAGTTTGGGCTCTGATAAGCGGTAAATGGGGCATTATCTTAATGTACCATTCGCACAAATATGAGTTAATTATTCAGGAAGGATCTACACCTATTCTTAATGAGAGCGGAGCCTAAATATATTTGCTGTTTGCAAGCATTGTTGACTTTGTAAAGTATGCTTTTTCTCTTTTTATAACATTACGAGTGGCACAGTGAGGGTTGAATGATACATAAATACATTTCTAAAAAAACCACTGTCGTGTTGTTAATTCCCTGCTCCTTTCCTTGGACTTTCTTCACAGACATATAAAGAATTGCTTCATTCTCATTCCCTAATCCTAATGGGATGACAATATCATATAATACAAGCCATGTGATATTGAAAATAATAAAATATTTATTTGTACCACATTCTTATGGAAAAAAATTAACCATTTAAAATAATTTTTTGTAAAACAATACCGCAATAGACATGATTACATGTCTACCACAATATACACATGTCTCCCGTAAATTTCTACAACAGAATATGCCTAGCAATAATGTACTGCATTAGGCAAATAGATCTTAACCCCCATATCATGCATGCGCATGTTTCTAAATTTGAGCAACATAATTTACACTGTCAAACTGTAAAAAAGGTAAGATAAATAGAAGATAAGTATAAAAATAATATAAACCAACACTTCTCTCCCAAAATCACATATTATGTTCACTAGATAATAATCTTTAAATTACTCCTGTTGCAACACAGGTTATTAATATTATCCAACTTACACTTTATACAAATATAGAAAAATATAGCACAGGTTTATGGTGTCAATTTATATAATGGATGGATCAATACATAAATTCCAATTGCAGACGAGATGAGACCAAAAATACCTGTAGCACCAGGGTGAAGTTTTGTGAAACCTAATGCAGTCATTGGTATAAACAGGTCAAACCCATTTTTAATTGCATCCATTACGACATCTTTGTGATCTTTTAAACAGAGCAATGTCTCGTACTGCTTTTTTGGGGTACATCTTGATGAAGCTTTTTTCTGCTTTGACAAAGCACTTTTACCGTGTTGTTCCAAAATTTTCATGATCTCGTAAATGTCTCTCACAAGATTCATAACTATAGTCATTAGCCAGTACTTGTTGGCAATTTTGTTCCATTTCTCTATATTAACCCGAAAAATGCCCACACGTCCCAACCAGATAATATGATCTGCTAAAAGGAACAAAGCATTTGCAATTTTTGAAAGCGTCAATGTAATTCTTATTGTTACATCAGGATATTTCATGAGCTTCAGAGCTGAGTATAAACTGTCCAGAAAGCGTCCAAGGCGTAGCACTGAAACAAGGCAAAATTGTTCTTGCTGCTGATGACCTAATTCTAACATGAATTCAAATATAAACAATATACATTTTCTGAATGAACTGAACGTGTATTCCAGACTTCGTAAAATGTCTGCTGACTGCCTCGTAGTACGTAGATTTTGTGCATAGTACCAATAAGCTCGACTGCCGTACTGCAGTAACCTGTGACACATCATTAAGTAGACAAAAAATGAGCGTTAATCAAACGATAAGAGGAACAGATGAACATACAGTGACATGCAAAATTCTTATCAACAGTAGAATGCATGTATAAAAAGCGTTTATTTTACGTAAACTACTTACCGTATGATTTTATCTCTTCCAATAGTTTGCTCATTTAATCTAACTATTATATCCATGTTTCCCTCAAACACAACAAAAACATACAATTCAAGGAACTCAATTCAAATAATGTAACTTCGAAACGATTACATCAAGTCGATGTAAAAATAACCAAAAACTCGATTAAACCAAGCGTGTCAACTTGTCAACCGAGCCTATTTCACTGTTCATTCTTTCAATTGGCAAATGAAAATCATATCTGTTGCAGTCTTCTGTTGACATTCGGTTAGTAATAAACGAGATCAGAAACATACTCCGATTACTATGGCATCGTACGATGTGACGATGCACTAAATATACTCGCTGATGTTTTTACTGTGGACAATATAGCACAAGTCACCAGAAGCGAGAAACTAACATATTTCTTTGACGCTTATCGACTGAATTGGAAGCAGATGCAATGTCCGAACACCAGTAGCGCTCCCTTCTGCGAGATTATTTTCCCGCGATTGTTAAATTACTATTCCTTAACACTTTGACTGCCAAGCGTATTTTGCTATGTTAGAACCGCGATGCGATAAAATACTGCAGACTATGATTAAATTGTGCAAAATAAAAATAACGCAGAGTTGCTAGAAGCCGAAGTATTGAAGCATCGTTCCAATATCAATTGCTCTTACAAGATTGCAAATAGGCTTCATTGCGAATTTTTTGCATTTCTAGTAAAATCTCTTGCGCCGGTCACCGGTGACCACCATGGCAGTCAAAGTGTTAACATAGCACATAATTTAAACAGCGCCGTACAATCATGAGTAAAAACGTCATACGGAAGAAAACCTCAGGTACTCCGCTGATACATATCGACATACGCTGGCGTGAATTAAGTAAAAGAGAACACTACAAAAGATGGAATTGATTTATTAGTACGAATATGTGCGAAAGAACATGTAGGTATATTTGTTGTAGTACAAAATTGCATTGCGAACGGGATGCAATATTGAATAACAGCTGCGAAACGAAGCAGGAGATATAGTAATACTCTAGGTAATATTAATTTCGCTTCATTTAAAGCACAAACCTTTGGTTCTGTACGAATAAAATTTTCATGATTTGCCTGAATCACTGGGAATAGGTGTGGGGCATTAATTTCATTGCATTTGGCAGCATGCATGAACGGTAAAGAAATTATACATACAAAATGATTATGACACACGACGACGTGTTAAGTACTTGTATATAGATTTTGTCGCTGCTTGAGCCCGTCCCTTATGTCTAAGACCTGGCATGAGCAGTACTGCGTTCACTGTAATAGAAATAAAATGTTTGTATATCAACATAACACGTACGAGTAGATAGATCAACGAATAACTGGTAATTGTTATTACAGTAATACCTCTTATGTGTACATTATTACCTGCAACATACAGCAACAGCAAATTATTGATTGCATTTCCCACCCATGCAAAGAGAATAAGACTTATTGTTATTGCTCCGTAATACTGAAAATAATGTACTCGTTATGTGCGTTTACTTGGAATTGAATAGAATAACAAGAGAAAGATTGTTGAAGAGGGTATAAATATCAACGTACAATATTGGGTCGATTGTTTCGTGCGTGCACCATTGATGTCCATGCTGTTTGCAACTGAAGCAAACCGTTAGACATATTCTGACAAATTTCATTCAGCTTTTTCTCTTTCTGTCCCGTCCAACTGTCCGCAGGACAAAGAAACGCTGTCACAATCGGTACAAAATAATCAAACAGAGCTAACATCAGCAATGACAGAGATATCATAGTAAGTAACGCAGGCTCCAACATCCATATTGTGCTGCAAATATGAGAGCGTTAATAAAGAGTCAGGCGACCGAACAGGTATTACAAAGAAGTACGGTGCACTAAAGGACAAAAAATAATACAGAACTTTCAGTATTAGAATGTGAAATTGAACGTAATCAATACAAAGCGTACATAAGAAGAAACAAAGGAAAAAAGAAAGCTTTCCACAACGCATCTATTGTATCTAAAAGAATCTGCATGATACATTAAGATCTTTTTGCTTACAAAAAGATAGTTGTTGTAAGCCCGAGTATAAGTCCAGGATACCAAGACCGTTCCCATAATAAAATAGAGTTCAGTGGAAGGATAACTTCCCGCCAACACTCCATTTTACGTTTTAACTGTTTCATGTGTTTTTCCTACGATAATATTGCATTGTCATAATGGTACAGATGTGATGCCGATTGTACTGAGTATCATTGATTTTTCGCACCCATCTGAACTATAACATTCCGACACATTGAGACGGCCGTTCCGTCTCTCGTCCCGAAAGTCGACGTCGTGTCATGGATTCTAATACGAAAAATCGAGCGGCAAGACGAAACGCTAAGTGATATTACCTTCTCTATTCCCGCATTATCCGGCATCGCGTCACTCGTACGTAATCAGAGTATTTAAATCCAACCGACGCAAAAATGGAATGTGTCCGAGTCGAGCGACGTAGAAGCCGATGAAAGACAGTGAGTGTCTATTGTGCGATGTAATTCTGTTCGTCGGTCAGTGGCACGGCGTTCTCACACGCTTTCATCTCGCCATTCAATTTAATTGATCCTCCAATATTTGCTAAAAAGGTCCGAGGACGCCGGAGACTTTTTGCTTGAAAACACACGAAGTAGCGAAGAATCGACTTCTGGCTTCGAGATTACGCATACTCTCACGCGATTGGCTGTCAGTTCAAAATGTTGGTTATTGCAGGCGATGCCGTGCTGATGTTGTGACGTTAAAGATTTTCCTGCGGTATATCCTGAATATCCGCGTCCGAAACGCGTCTGGCTGAAATTTCGTTAAAAATTCGCTAAATATGGCTGCTGTGAGTTCCGTAAGTACCGTATCTCGTTCGGCCCATTGACAATTTCGAACCGTGACGACGACATCCCCTTGTTTACCTTCTGGTTAAGGGATACCAGACTCTTGTAACGCATCGTCGCTCAAATCTTTTATTCGCCTCCCTCTCCCAGTCTCTGATGACGCATACCGTTGCAGATATCAAATGTCGAAAATCTCTCGCCACAAATTATTCGCCGTGTGGCTAAGGAGATGAGTGAATTGGCCGCACAACCTCCCGAGGGTATTCGTGTTATTTTGAACGAAGAGGACGTTACGGATATACAAGCTATCATCGAGGGGCCTTGTAAGCTTGATACTTTCGACAATAGTTATTTATTTTCTGCTTAAGAGCTCCCTACCACGATGTTCCTCATTGCTACGCAAATTTCCTGTGTCCATAACCTAGTTTTTGTTGTCACTTACCAAGTTCAATATGTAAGCATGTGTGGGTACTCTACAGCTCTCTGTGCAATGTACATCAGCTGATTTAGTTTAGGGTTTTGATTAATTAGCGTATTACCCATTCATCTGATCCATGGCTATTGTATGTTCTGCTCTCTGGAACAAGTGTTGCCTCCCATAACATTAAAAGCAAAATTTTAACTATTTTAAATGTCATAAACTGATTTAACATAGATATGGAAATGCAGACATTGTGCGTACGCTACGTTGTGATGAAAGCTAGGCTCCGGAATTGTGTTAGAAGTTAATGATTATTGTATATTGCAGGTTCTTACTGCAACTAAGTTATTTTAACTTTCAGCGGGGACTCCTTACGCCGGTGGCTTCTTTAGAGTAAAACTTGCCCTCGGAAAGGATTTCCCACAGGGACCGCCAAAGGCATTTTTTCTTACAAAGATCTTTCATCCAAACGTGGCGAAAAATGGAGAGATTTGTGTGAATACGTTGAAGAAAGATTGGAAATCTGACCTTGGAATCAAACATATATTATTGGTAAGTAACGTTACATTTTATGAATATAACGGAACAAAAATTATACAAGTGATATAAATTTCATATTGCAGACAGTAAAATGTCTACTAATAGTGCCAAATGCTGAATCAGCTTTGAATGAAGAGGCTGGCAAATTACTCTTAGAAAGGTACGATGACTATTCTGAGAGGGCAAAAATGATGACAGAAATACATGCGCAGGTAATAATTAGATCTGCAATTTGATTATTTCTATACTTGCAGCATATTAGTGATTATGAAATAATATGTTATCTAATGATGTACCATCAGGGAGGTGGAAAAGGCAGCAAGGCTGGTCTTGAAAGCTGTGCATCCTCTGAAGTCGGAGGACCACTTCCAAAGAAGCATGCAGGTGATAAAAAACTGTCAGCAGAAAAGAAGAAGATGTTAAAAGATAAGAAGAGAACGCTTAAGAGATTATAAGAAAAATTAAATATCATTTATTTGTCTTTTATAATTTAGACCTCTGGTGTGGTAAAAGATGCCTCATATTGTACACAATTATTATTGCATAGTAAAAATTTATTATCTAAACCTGACTGATCTTATTACTAAGCACTTAGAAAAGTAATGAATTTAGATTGTGGAAAAATGACTTCCTAAGAGTTAATACGAAAAAGTGAGTACAATTACTGTAGTGATCTCTACAATCATGGGCCGGGCTGACACGCTTTGCGGCCTTTATTAACAAATATTTTTACATATGTACAAATGATATATTGTGTGACTATTTAAATAAAGTAAAAGTATTCTGCAAAATGGCAATATTATGTGAACTTAAATTCCGTTCCTACGATTCAAGCGTCGCATGCACATACTTGGAAATTTTGGATGGTATGGTTCATTATGTCCGGGTGGGTAATATGCGTTGTTTCAAGAATGATTTTTATTAAATAAATGAGATGTTAGTTTCTTTTCTCCTATCTTGCACCACTGCATAACGGTTCATATTCTTCATCAGTGTGAGCGTATACATTGTCTTACATGCCCAGTACTGCACAGTGGTTATCTACACCATCAATACTTTTGACTAGTTAACATTAAGTCACAGCCTTAATCCACTAAAAAGCTATCGGCTCTTCGCACGGTGATAATCTTCCCAATAAAATACAACCCCTCAAACATAAGTTACAAAGTATAATAATAATGACAATAAACATCAGTTGATTACTCCTAACACTTCCCTCCGATAGTAGTTTCCTAAGATGAAAATCAGATTTTCCTAGCAAATACTTAACGACTCTTAGATATATGTTAAAATTACATAGATTCAGGGCTAGAAGCACAATCTGTACTTTCATAAACAACAACTGTTGAAGATAAATTTTACTGTATTTATCAGCTGGTGAGCACACACGCAACGGTAGAGAGTACATACAAAGTCCATACAGTCTTCGCAAATATGTCAGAAACCTTTTTATTTTGTAATGTATCATAAAAAAATCTATTAACTCTTACAAATTATCTTCTAAAGAGGTTGGTAAAGTTTCTTTGCCAATTTCCAGAGAATACGTCAGAAATAAAAAAGGATCCAGTTAAAAAGAAATTTCCATACAACATTCTTACTAATGGTACGATTATTACAGTTATATCGTATACCTCATGAAAATAAAGGAAACACAGTGTACTGTGTTAAGTCAGTTGAAAACAAAAACCTTAAGTGGATGTTGGAGATTTGTTCTGTTGTTACTTTATTTCCTTAACATACGCTTCCAATTCTGCGTCTAATTGCTCGGCAGTAGGTGTCTTTGTTGCTTGTCGACTTCCACCTCTACCTCCACGCCGTCCAGCACCACGACCTGAAATTATAAAATTTCGTTCTAACTTCATTCATGTTGATAGAATGAACAACGATTGTCTAACAATAGAAGCAACTACCACTATCAAGTATTCGATAATTAAATAACTTTTTTTCAATAGTATTTGAATGCAATAAGACATGTTAATATAAAGTACAATTCCTCAAAGCATTTATGAAATAAAAATGTCAACACATGACAATGTCAACATTTGAATAATTCTCGATTGCTATTTAATATACGTTACCTCTAATAGACCCTGTTCCGCGACTGCCCCTAAAACGGGCTTGAGGTCTTTGTGTATAATTACTGCCACTAAGTCTAGGGCCACCACGAATTGAGGTAACTGGTATTTCAGAGGTTGCAACCTGTATGTTCATCTCACGACCTATGGAGGTGCATTAAACATTTCGAAAACATGAAATCTTACTGTTCCAACTGGACTGCATGTGTATTCAGGTCAGTTAATTAACCTAAATGAACTGAGTGTACATAAGAGAACATAATAGACACAACGATGCATGATATGGATATATACATACCATCGAGAGGTACACCATTATATTGTTTCATTGCTTTGATGGCATCTGCTCTTCTTTCAAATATAACATCGGCAGATCCTAGGGATCTACCTGATCTATCGTAGTGTACTGCCGCTGACTTTAATGGGCCAAATTCACTGAACAACTCCTAATTATATAAAAATGAGATAACGTTAACATTATTAACGAACGACCTGTACTCAATTTGGGAAAACTTAACTGAAATAAAGATATATTGTGATACAGCAAGAATAATAAACTTATAATGATTGTCATACCTGAATATCAGAGTCTGACACCCCAAAGTCCAAGTTTGATACAAGAAGTTTGGTTGTTCCAGCATTACCTATTGCACCTCTGCCAACTTTCTTTACCCCATCAAACATGTCATGTTTCCATGCACTGTTTACATCACCCTACAGCAGAAAACAGTTTCTTTGTTAACTAAAATATGCAGGCATATGAAATTTCTTCCTTGGACTATCCCGATATTCATTCGACCAGTTTGTATACATTAAAAAAATCCGATTTAAAAGCCAAACGTCGCGATACGTATAGACCACTTTAGCGCACAACTATCTCGACAACAATACACAACAATGACCCCTACAGTAAGACTTGAGAAGTGACACGACGACGACAAATGGATAATAATCGAGCGACACTGCAAAATTTCAAATCCGCCGAAAAACGTCAGTCAACAGGTTTGGCCAACACAAACACATCAGCATCGAAGCGCCGTGTATGCGTGTATCGCGCGGCACATTGACTCACCCATATTTCGAACCCTGCGACAAAAGCTGCCGCGAGCATCACTCTGAACGGTAGTCGAACATAGAACCGTAAAAAAATCCATTTCACCGTGCATCATGCCATCGTCGTATAAACCACACCCAAACGATATTTTCGTCCCAGGGAGCGGTTATTTTGCAACGACAAACGGTCGTTGCACATTAAGCACACTTCACACCGAGGCAACGTACAAAACCCATACTCGGAAACTTTGTGCATCTCAGGTTACTCATCCGTGAGGATACGTCGTAGGGCGCACACACGGGGCATACCGTCGTTGGGAATGATTTGCGGGATAAAATGAATATTGTCCACTCACCCTCGTGTACGGGAGAGAACTTCTCGTGATACCGCCGCGATTGCGTCCCCGCATGACGCCACCACCAACTCTTTGAGGTCTGCGCGCCCCTCTACGAGGTGAGCTACCGGCACCTCTTCCACGTCTAGCACCGCCGCCACGGGCACGCGCCCCCTTATTTTGCTGTATTATGTCGTCGAGGCTCATCTCTATCTTATCCACCATCTTCATTTGTGCTTGCTTCGGCGGACCGCGACTTCGACGGGAGATTATTATACCAAACCAACCTCTCTGTCGTCTTCGTGGTGATGGCGGCGAACGAAGACGAAACAAGCGCGCGCACAGCCCCCTGGGTACAAAGACCACAGGTCATTATGTGGATACGAACATAGAGGGTCAGCTGTGGCGTTATTTGTGACAGCGTCATCTGACGACACATAATCTAAGCGTAAGGAATTTTGTTTACACACCGCGCGGTCGTACACTCGGAGTAAAAACCGTAAATTTGCATTTTTGGGTAACTAGAGGGCATGGGTATTATTGTACTTATTGTAGTATGCCGAAATTAAATGCTGAGAAATCATGATGAAATTTCGTTTTCAGGAGTGAGCCTGGCTAAGTTGGCATTTCTTTATTGTTCGAAATGTTTGGCAATGTAAAAAATATAATTGTATAGGTAGAGATTTTCTAGGGAGTGATTTTGTTTGGCTATAATTCATCGTCTAGACTGTGCACGTCATCATCTTCTGGGATGTCCATACCGTCTTCACTGACGAAGTCTTCTGGCTTGCAGAGTTTCACTGAATCTGTACAGAGTCTTCTTTTAACATTTCCTTGTCCATCTCTAAATAGAGATATTATAGAGTCTTCATATTCGTCAACAATTCCTTCGCACTGAAAAGAAGTGATATTTTTTTTGTAGTTGAGTTCTTGGTGCATGTTGTATTGCTGTCAGATGTTCACTTACATAGAATTGAAGGCTTTTATTTAAATCACCGTCTTGAATAATATCAACCTTGCTCATATCTGGGTTCATCATACCATTTACCATAAGGTTCAATAATGTCAGCTGTCCGTTTGATTTATATGTTGCTCTAACATAATCTGACATTTTTTCACATATACCGTCCAAGATGTCAGAAATTTGTACTTCAGACTGGCGCATTGGAACCTTCACATAAATTTATTAAAATAGCAATAATTATTATTTTGACTGACATAAAGGTTACCAAGAATCATGACTCTGATTAAATATATCCACACTAATTACCTTTTTTTGAATACTGTTGCCCTGAGCATCTAATCTATAATTACCTACTTCTATTTCTAAGGAAGGATCGATTTTTTGTAATTCATCTTCAACCTCACCCATAGTGGCCCTACAAACTTCAATGCCAAATGATTAATCATTTATTCTGTAAAAGGTTGTTAGTTTCTCGTTTCACATGTTGAGTTTTAAATGTCGTTTATCATATTTCTATTTACCTAAACATCGAAGGTATGTTGTGTCAATTTCGGCACTTACAACGGCAAAATTTAGAAGACAAGCGTTGACAATAAATATAAGAAACTTCATCTGTAACGATAGAACATCAAATTTGTCAATATTAACATCAACATGTACAAAAATACGATTCTACTTACATTGGCAATATTGAGTACAGCTTCCACGACGAGTATGAGGTAGTATTGTTTTAGAATCGTCCACTACTCAAACGAAGGACACGTGTAACATCTACATGTTACTTCCAACGTTATCTTTTTCCCGATTATACAGTACTCTATCACTGTATATGATCCGAAGAACCGCAATGTTATTGGTCGGAATAGTAAAAAAAACTTGTTGCATCAACGTGTACGAATAGGGAAGGGTTATAAGAAACTACGAATGATCATTTATTACGTGTCTTTCGGTAGGGTTGCCAACACACAATGCCGCAAAGGAAAAAACGGTACGATTAAACTGACTAGTTGGATATTTGAAATAAGGTAACGCTGTCTCGTTAAAAGTTGTATTTGTCTGGTAAACAAAACAAAAGTCTTCCTTGAATCAAACGAATAATCCTTACATTAATTATATCGAAGCTTAGCAATCACGTTTTAGTCACTGGCAACAAATTTGGTTACTGTACACATTTTTCTTCGCACATTCAATATTGTCGGAGTAATAATATCTTAACATACTTATGTTTCTTGCATACAAAATTGATTTAGAATTTTAGAAGCGCAAAATTACACGACTTTATGAAATTCTAGTTTGTATCTCGGCAGTATCAACACGAGCTATAAGCATATTGTGACTTGGAAGGCATAAATTAGAGACTAACGGCACACAAATTACCTGTTCATAGTGGCATTAATAGTTCTACGTAAGGAAAAATTAAGTAACTAACTCGCAGTGATAATATTACGTTGATCTTACAGTTCCATTGGTGTCAATATCGATGTTACCTTTATGAAAGCCTGAACATAATAATATATTACGCAGATCACGCCCTTTTATAAAGATGCGCGCAAATGACCTAAACAGCGCGTTCGTAACAAAAGTAATGGCAGTTTTGAGGTAATACATTTTGTAACGCATTTTGGTGCTATCAGTAGTCACGTTGGAGTAAAACCTTACAGCACTTAAGAAAAGCCTTCCCTTACCTCGGAATCACTCAATTCTAGAATAACAAAGTTACTATTGCTCTCAACATTGCAATCTGTAGACTACTTATTCGATGAATTGTTGGTATTTCACCTACGAAGTACAAATTTACGTGTCAATTGACAATATATAACTTTTCCAATGTACTTATGCGACGTACAAAATCTTCTGCACAATGTAAAGTGTATTGTGCACAAATGTAAAGGCACAATTTTAACGTGTTATAAAAAAGATTATTTAATCGAATCAATGATCACGATTCCACCTCCAGACCGTGGCGTCATCACAGACACATAGTAACACGGAGCCGTCCTTGCTTAAACTAGTTTGTCTAATAGGAGCAGTGCAACGTGGATGCTGTAGAGAACAACAACGCGCCTGCCCGGGCTCGTCAACCTCCAAGTCCCACACATACGTTCGACCTACTTGGTTTCCTAAAGCTAATGTGCGTTGCCAAAAATCCATAGAAAATCGAATAAACCATATATCACACTCCTTAAATTCAAAACGATGTAAGACAGTGGCACTTGTTTCTCCGTTACGCAGAGTCGAGTCCTCGAGTCTTCCTGGTTTCCAGCATACGATGCAATTCTCGCATGACTTGCTTAGGATAAAGTCGCCGTACCATTTGACGCAATCTACGTAATTGCGATGC
Organism: Cryptocheilus praepositus; assembly: GCA_033815515.1. Taxonomy (NCBI): domain Eukaryota; kingdom Metazoa; phylum Arthropoda; class Insecta; order Hymenoptera; family Pompilidae; genus Cryptocheilus; species Cryptocheilus praepositus. Next base: position 13,266,844 of record JAWWQZ010000035.1, on the reverse strand, counting down.
ACATCGCGGGTAGTGAAATCCGGAAAGTGCTGAAGTATAGAGTCGAACGGTCTCCCGTTGCGACTGGGATTGCAAAAGTAGGATTGCTTGATCGCTTCTTGCATGTCAGGCTTATCCAATGACCATAGCTTCAGTGCATGATCCATCCCGCAAGAAATGATTCGCTGTCCTTTCAGGTCGAAATCAGCGCTCAAAACTTCATCTCTGTGACCTTCGACTCCACCAAAGATTGCTATACATACATCTGTCTTTATGTTCCATAGTCTCAGTGCGTGATCCTTCGACGCGGATAGCAATATGTTTGGGTCCTTGGGATGAATCTTCAGTTCGTTTATTGCGTGACCGTGACCTATATAATGCTTAATACAAGTCATAGTTACGGGGCTTATCACTCTGATGACACCGCGGGACCCTGCGACAGCTAGCAATGGTTTGCCCGAATCATCGTGTGTCCATGTGCAAGTATAAAAATTTTCCTCCGTATCTGGATCGGCATAACATTGCCTCAATCTAATATTACCCCCTTCAGGGCATTCATAAATGCTCACTCTGTTACTTCCCACAGAAGCAAATATCAATGGTTCACCTTCCTTCAGATGATGATTAAATTGAACTCCAAACAGCGGTTGGCCATGGTCTTCTTTGACACTACAGCAGTATTTGTAAAGGGGTTTATCGGGGCAGGTCTTGTATTTTGTAGTTTTACTTCTGCGACGCCCTTTTCTTTTATAACGTGCACTGCGTGTAGGTGTATCGCTGCGGTGAGTGCCAGCTGTAGAATTACTTCCAATACTGCATTCAGTTTCATCGCTGTCATTCTCTGTGTCTTCTTGGCTAGAGGCATATGCTTGGCACTTGTTTGTTGTCTTCTTCATTTTTATGACACTATGATGCTGGAATTAGTACAAAAAATATTTATGCAATATCTCTTTCTAACAAAATGTTAGTGTATAAGAAATGATACAGGTACACTACCTCAATTGTCTTATGCCAAGCAACCCATATTGGGTATACCACTATTTAATCCTAATATTGCTTCGGCCACATTCAATATTCTGCTACCTAAATTAAGCTTATCCTCCAAATCCTAGAGATGTAAAGAATACGTGTAAGATTATCAGAAGTACGTAAACTCGACAAGAAAGTTTATGTAGACTAACTTACGGACACGTCTGCAGAAAGAAACTTTATATTATATTTATCCCGTATTTGCCCAAATTTATAGGAAGCTAATCCTATAACATTTGCTGTATTACAGCAATTCACAAAACACACACTTCCGGAGGTTATATAGTGACTATGTATTAGGCATATATTTGTTTGCACCTTAAAATAATATTGCAGGCACTTGGTTTTGGTTATTTCATAATTTAAAATGTATATTTGACACTGCACAACATCATAAGCATTTTTCTAGTATAACTATAAAAGATTACCTCAATCAAAGATTGTGTTGAATTATATGTGAAAACAATGAAGTCTATTCCAGGTTCGTCTTGTTGTTTGGTAATATCAGTAATACATTCACATTTATGTACAAGTATAGTCCAATCTCTTTGCTTTGCACTCTGGTGTAGTCCTTCTGAGACCAAATCACATAATTTTGCAGGACCTACAACCTGAAATGTTTAATGTATTCACTGTAAAAATTTATGAGTAACACGTATATTCAGGGATTCGGCAGTACAATTTAGACTTTAAATGTATGACAGGCGGTGTGACAATGAATATTGAAGCATATTTGCATAATATATACCTTAACAAAATTGTTGGTATAACCATCACACTTCATCGAGTGTATAACCTCAATGGTACGAAAGTATCTTACCAAATCGTGCATAAATTAAAGGTAGTTGTTGTAAATAGGAATAATTTCAGACTTATTTAGTGTTATTGTAACGAGTATGTGTGTGTATTTCTTTAATTTACAGAATATAGCATTGCTGAGGTCGTATAAACATTAGGGTACTGAAAGTGTAATACACGGTAGAGGTTAAATTCGGCGAGTACGAACATAATGTAGCGCACGCTTATCATACACCAAAAATGAGAATGTAATTTCTACCGATAAGGGCATTGATCAGAATAAAAGAAACTTGACTATTTGTACACACGTACCAGAAGTGAAATTAAACAATCGTTTCTGCGCACACGCCGATTCTTAAGAATCCCCGCCATAATTCATTTTTATAATGCTGCTCGCGGTAAAATGAAACTCGTTCAATTCAATGGCAGTTGACATATGACTCATTCTTGCCTTCTCTAGTGCTGCGCTCTATTAAACTAACCACCATCGAGTTTGTTCATTTTGCGGGGCAGTGCGCTAATTTGCTTAGAAATTAAATGTCATTGAAGAGAATCTCAATTTTGGCGGATATTATTATACAAGAGTCGTCGCAACGGTAAATCCACAATCTTACATATCATGTTGGCAATTTGTATTATCTAATTATTCACAAACGGTTTAATGGCGCGTATTCGCTGTTGGTTGACGCTACCGTTTCAAAGAAACTAACATAAGCACTACAAGACTAGGTTGATGTTTGCACATATTTAATTATACCGTTCTAACGTACATCGAAGCGTAATCGTGTGTCGATTGACAATATCCCGAAATCCCATTTGTACAAGGTTACAGAAGCTGGCACGCGCATTAGCGTCATATTCAAAAGCAGCGCCGACAGTAACGACGCACACATGAACGCAGATCGTTCACCTTCGCAAAGCTGCGAACACTCTCGTAGTTCAGGTTCTTGCCACTATACCGAAGACGTGGCGCCAGCGTCGGAAGCAAGGCCAATACCTTCGAGCAGCGCCTCACTATCGGTAAAACATTTGCCTTGAGAAAATCTGTCCTTTGGATGTCGTGTGGGATGGCAGATGAGGGTGGCACGCGTTAACGGTGACTGGTTAGTGCTTGGAAGACGTTGTCCGAGGTTTGAAGAGCCGAAGAAGGAGGCTTTCGCGTCGGTCGGAGGCGCGCTACGGTTTGCAGTCTTGGCGCGAAAAGTTCTACTCGCGAAGAGCGGCTCAAATCGCTGGACAGGTTTTGCGGGGTGAGGCGATAGGGGGTGTTAGGGGATCCCGAGTGTAACTTGGCACGTCGGTGTGCTGAGGCAATAACGCTGGTGGCAGCACAGACGCTCGCTGACGAGCGAACAATTCACTTGGTGTGTACTGCACGGCCGACGTTACTCTCGCGTGGAAGCCGGGACGTAAGGGTGTGCGTATGTGCGTGCGCCTCGGGGCGGCTTCGTGTGTCTGTGCTCTGTGGCCTCTCTCTGCGTGGTCACTTTTGACGAAGCGAAACGATCAAGTGTCGTGCGGTGGCTATAAAGGAGCTCTCGTGTTTGGTGCGTACACGGTGTGTGCGACCGATCGGAGGCAAATAGTATACACAGTCCCTGCTCCTCGTCAATTTGGTGTGTGAGAGAGAGCGGGGGGAGGGGGTCCCCGTCCTCCTCTTCTCTCGCCACTACGGTCATCCGGATTTTTGAACGCGGAAAAAACGAAAGTCTCATTGCGGAACTATGGAGATATCGAAGGGCCTGCAGGAGGAGATTCTCGCGGTGCAAAACAAGCTGAAAAATGCCATACGCGATCATCAGGTGAGATAGATTTGACTGTGTACATGCCTCGATAGCGATCCAGTGACGGAGAGCGCGTTGAAAATAATGTGTCGGCGAGCGCTTCTCGGCTGCCAAAAGAACTCGCTTCTTCTTTATTGGTACGCACGTCAGCCTTTTTTTTTCGCCGCGGATCAATTGAACCGTCTTCGGCTAATGAATGTTTCGGCGATCGTCCGAGACTTTGCGAAAAGTACGGGCGCATTGTGCTCGAGGAAGTTTCGTGAAATTTTATATGCCGCGTTTATCGCGGACAAACAGTGCGCGTTCGTTCGGCGGGCGAAAATCGGTAGGAGGCAAAAGTTTCTCGCGGCAAAGATTTTCTTCGCGTCGCTGTGCCCCGCGGGGGTTAGCATTCAAACCACGTTGTTCAAACATAAAATGCGTGTATTCTTAACATTCAAAGTGTCATGTAATTATAGATTGAAGTTTGCCTCGCTCTTTTATATCCCTCTATCATCCCCCCTCCCCCTTCCTCTGTCTCTTTCTTTGTGTTTCTTTATCCAATTTCTACCCTCGTACCTCGTCGCAATAACCGCTTTCGAGCTTTCCGAAAGTGAATCTAAAATTGGTTTTAAACTGATTTCGACGTGCGTTGCCGCATGTCCGCGCCGATAATCGTTTCCTGTTCGTAGCGGGCAACTAGTGCAGTGTCATAAGGTTGTGTCTATAACTATGACGCTTAAACTAACGTACAGTCGGGACGGTTCGACGTATAAAGGTGGCAAACCTGATTTAATGCAACGCGTTAGCACTTTTTCGGATACGCGAAGGCGTTTAAGTGAAAGTTTCAAAAGTTCTTCCCGCAATTCCAGCGGCGGCTTCTAATAAAGCATCCTTCTGCGTGTCGAATTAACTGATAACCTTGAACGGGAAAAGTTACGCTCGATTTATTAATTGCAGAATCGATACGCGTCAACTATTTGAACGGTCGTTTTCCACAATGCATGTTAAGACGAACGCAACGTTGAGCGTGTACGAACCTTAACCTTTGCTGGCATAAATATTACGATAGATACGATCTTTATGACTTTGAGAACCGTTCGGTCCTTTCTTACTTTCTTTTCACTTTCCTCTCCGCACTATCGAATCTTCTTCCGTATTTCTTCCCTGCTCCTGTGAACTTTTGTCGTGTTCTCTTTGTAAACTCTCGTCATCCATATTTATTTGCGGGCCGCTCGCTTCTTTTCCGCAGATTTGTCAATTTGCATCTACATACCTCCCATATATAACATATCGAAAGTGCGGATTGTGATTCTCGCATTACGACAATAACGGGAAGTAAGGTTAAACAATTGTCCCGCTGTAGAATGCGGAGGCCCGAGCCTGCATAGTTTCGAAAGCCCAGGGAATATTTAATTTACATCGACGACAGCTGAAAGTTAACCTCACTTTACGGAGTCCCCCGGGCGGGCTCCTAGGAATATATGTAGTCAGTTTTGCAGCACGCTTTAAGTTGCAATACAATTGATATTTCTGTGGTACGTCCGCGCGTACGTGTCGTGTGCAGTTCATGGAACGTGCAGAGACAGACGGGGCCGAGAGGGAGTTGAAGCTGCGCGGTGTATAGAAAAGTCATTCGAGATCGATAATTAATATCAGTTTCTAAATCCGAACGTACGCGGAATTGCGATACGGGTTTATGGTGATGCAGGTGCGTTCCGTGGAAAAAGTACGAGGCGCGGTTGAACGCGATCCAAACCGAAATGAGATTCGTTCTGATACGGAGACACCGGTGCCGTTGTTTACTACAATAGAAAGTTTCGTCGAAGCTTTTCTTTTTTCTCTGCCATCCATTTGTTACTTGTCCGCGAGACACCTGATACGGTGGGATACTTGTCGATGAGTCAATGCTGAAAATCGTACTGGCTCGTACGTCGATAGTGTCCTATCAATAAGCGGATCGAAATATTTTCATACATCACTTAATTGAGCGCGTAATCGTATCGCTGAGACTTCATTACATAAAGGTAACGGGCTTGCCAGGACATCGGCGAGAAATTTGTATGTTATTCTATGCACGCGTTTTTCCTGCACCGTCCATTTCCGATGGCGCTGTACGAAATGTACGTAATTCTTTTCTACGGCGCATTTTATTCAGGGAGCAAAAATCGTTGATACAGTTGTTTACAGATATCTGTGATATTTACAGATACAGTCGAGCGTGTGCCAATAAAATTGAAGCCGTAACCAAATTCAATATTGCACGATTAATTCCCGCATCGGTTTTGCGGTTAAAGTTGCATCAACGCGCTCGACGTTTGTTGTATTGTTTCGGCTAACACTTCCGGAAGAAAGCGTGCATTATTTAATTTATTCGTGCACGGTATTGCTTAGAACAATCTTTAATGGCCCAGGAAAAGATTGCGTCATAGAAGATTTACCGGGAAATGTCGTATTGCGCTTCGTTGTTAGGGAGTTATCCGATATAGCACAATAAATCAGTTATCGTACGAGGTCTTTTGTTAAGAAACTGGGTGAGCAGATTAAAGAATATATCAACGGTGGATGAACTGCTTTGAAACTGCTGTAACGTAAAACGTTCCGAGCATGTCGATGAACAATTATGTGCTATATATAGTTAATTATCAGAATATAAGCACGTACCGCCAATCTGTAAACAACGTTCGCGAAAATAATTGCCGCGAACAAAAGTTTTCCGCAATTTTCATGTGCAATTTGCACCAATTGTAGTGAGTTCAACAAACGTTCTGCACAAGTTATATGGGCCGACATCATTTTAACACAATAACTACCGTGGAAACAACAATGCTCTTGGTTTTCATCAGCCGCGTACAGTTTTCTAAAAATTTGAATGTATTTTCGTTGCTAAGCATATGATTGATTGCATATGAAACACTGTTACATTTCTTTATTAACACTCACATTTTGTGTTGCAGATCTGCGTGGGAAAGCTGAAGGACGATCCTAACGTAAGTATCTGCACGCTTATCATTGGTTAATCGGCATTTACCGATATCTATATACCCGCTAGGCGTATGTTATTGTTTTTTTTTCTCTTGCAGAATACAGACATTCTGGGTCAAATACAGGAGATTCACTTGCACATAGTTTCTTTGGGAAGATGCCAGGTAAGTTAACAACAGAGTCTCGGGCTTCGCCCGTTTGCGATGATTCGGTCCACACTCTGTCAGACACTTTTAGGTCCCTCACGACGTTCGATACTAGAAGGGTAACGAGCCATCGCCTCACACAGATACTGCTTTTCATCGCTTGGCATGTTCGACCCATGGGAGAACGATGCACAACTTTTCCATCCATGCGTTTGACCGTTTTTCCTGCATTAAGCTCCGTTTCTTGACCTGTTTTCAAAAGCGGTGATGCGCTTGAAAACGCCTTTTTAATGGCACGCGCGGAATCGAACTTGTTTGCCGAGGGTCTATGGAAAAGTTGTTGACGAAAATGCCAGAAAATCTGCTGTGTGGAACAATGTGTCTGGAATAGTTCGACGATGCAACTAGACTTAACTTTTGACGCGATGGCGCCGATCTGTAATCCTTTCGCGCGCAAACAAGATGAATAACACATTGCCGCAACAAAGGATTTATCAGAGTTGAAAGCAATGGTCTTAGCGTTGTTGCCGACGCCGTGGTATATGAATTGAAAAATTGTAGAGGGTCTTTACGGGGGTCTCTTTACGGAGGGTGCGAGCTTTGTGCAAAGCGTTTAGATTTTTATCGTTAAAAAGGTAAGAGGGATGCAACGCATGTCCACGATTACGTAGAATACTCATGGGAAACTATGAAAAATGCTGACATAGCAGTTACCTTTCGCGTATTTAAATGCAACTTTGGGCTTTTCCCTCCATTAATGAGTGAAACCGTCAGTTCATACGATATAACTTAGTGACACGATACTCGCGTGTCAGCCTCTTTGTATTGGCGACCGGGGAAATTTTTCTGTTTAGTTAGTACTGACGATAGGAAAAGAACGTTTAGTTTGCATGTCGTACGCTAATCGTTCTATGATTTGTCCATACACGGGAAAAGAATGACGCAAAATACAAGCTGCGATTTGAAATTCTATTCGAAACAATGATGTTCCGTGCATTGCTCCAAATTTGAAAGAAACATAACAAATACCATCTGTCAAGCGGGCAATAGTTTACATCTACGTGGTCCGATGCGGTAGTTCACTAACTATTCTTAAGTTTCTTTCATTTTCTAGAACAGGATGTGATCATATGCTGTCTTTATTTGCACTAGACATTAGCATGCCAGTACTAGTATTCAGTTCAAACCATTTATTTATTGTTACCTACAACTTTGAGTGCTATCGAATTGCAGTAAAACCTTGTCATTAACGGTATTAGTACCCTCTGTCGCTTGCTTGAATTCATGCGCATAATCGGCTATGATAGAGACGTGAACCGAAGGATAAGCAAGAGTTGTTCTCAACGACCGTACATCGGACAAGTTTCTCGTTTTCCTATATATCTGTATGTACCTACGAAAGCCGCACGCAAATGAAAGAAAGTCTTTCTAGATATATACCTCGTCGTGCCTCGCCTTCGGGTAAATTAATCTGACCTTTTAATTCCAACGTATCTCTGCTCTCACGTAAACTGTACAGGTTTCATGTTTAATCTATTGAATGCCACGCTGTCTTAAAATTAATGGCATGGGCTTTATTTGCCAGGACACATCAGTTATAAAGAAATTGCGGGCGTAGGTTTATCTTACGAAAATTGCTATTTTTCTTGAACCATTATGAGTTTATAGGGCAAACACCGTTTTATCGTCATCGCTAATTATCCTCTGTTGAGTAGTATAGACGCGGAGGCAATTTCATGTTTTTCACCTGTTTCTGACTATATCTCAAACACTTTTACCAAATCTGGTAATATTATTTTGATCTCTACGCCGCATTACTTCAAATTGTACATACATATGTAAAATAGTAGCCGACCAAAGCCTGTGAAACTACTATCTTGCTGCGATGCCTTAGGGAATATTGCTAAACTCAATGCGGCAGTTTATGCATTGAATCGTCGGTAAATTTGAGCGGATTGCACTAAGGAATCAACCGGACTTTAAGCGATCGCGGACATTGCGGACGTGAATAACGAACGTTTGCTCATTCGCTTGAACGCGCGCACGCGCCTGCGCAAGTCGCCACGCACGACAGTGTGTTTCTCTCTAGTGTACCAGTGCGGCAATAATCTCGGGCATGCGTCTATACCGCTTCGTCCCGTGTGTTCGGGATCCTACTCGAGTCTTCGAAGAAGCCTTCGTTATCGACCGTTATAAATAAACAAACAGGAACGTTGGATTAGTTTCTTTGATGTTAGTCGCGATTCCAGGGTTCCGGTAATTATGTCCTGAACTGAGAGAGATAAATTGTGTGTGGGAGGATGGAGCACTGGTGGACCACCGCCCCTTCTCCTTTCGTCAGATACTCTCAGTTTGTTGTCCCGAAAACTTTCCTGCGTCTCGCGCCTTTAAAATTCAATTTTCCGCTGCGCCTAGTCGAATCGATCCGCAGGACTGGCCGCCGAGACCACTCCGACACTATTTATTTCGATAACGAATTACATCATGTGACGCGTTTATAAATAAATTACGTCCGTTCGCGTACCTAGGATGTTCGGAAGAGTTGTCCCGGAATTTTGTTTTACACAGAAAGTAGGTTTTGAAGGTTGGCGTGTCTCTGTTATCTGGGAAAACAATCTCGATGAGGCCGATAGAGAAATTCGTGCAGACTTTTGCCAGCGTTGAATGACGCCAAGAATCGGGCGAGTTATACTATATACTAATCAAGCAAGATCGAGCGCGGATGTCATAGCGCTTGGCGGGGTCTCGATACATTGTACGTGCGGTATTTTCGATGCTTACGACCCAAGTCAACCGAACGTAAAAAATGCAGGGAGACGGTGAGCACCTTGAACGTCCGGATCTTGCGTCGCATTGAGGACAAAGGAACGTGTTTGCGCTCCTTCGGAAAGATATTGGCACGATCGCGTCGCTCTTTCCGCTGCTTCGACTCTCGCGCTGCGGAATTTGATTACGATGATCAGGCTACGGGCACACACAGTAGCGCGCATTCATATTCGACGCTCATATTCATTTTTTTTCAAAAGGTAAAGGGATATTAGCTTCCTCCCGCTGGTTAAGAATTCACGTAGAGAAACAAGCTTTATAAGCCGGGTACAGTGCACTTCTCACCGTCAAAGAAAACTACATTTGTGTGCATCACGACTTAACAATTGTGGATTGTGACGCGTTTCCAGTTTGAATTCGGTGAAAGATCAGAACACTCGAGATTAGCGACGTTAGAAATTGAGTACGTGTACGCGTGGGCAAGTAAGTATCTGATAACAAATCGGATTTGTAATTGCGATATCGTCTGAAACAGAACATTTGCGGAAATCTGACTGGCAGGAAGTTTCGCAGTTTTTACGAACACTGGGTGGGAGGATTAGGGTAGTCACGGCGGCGCGGTTACTGATGCGATCGAAAGAGCGGCAAAAGTGACAGTCGGCGTGGAAGAAAGTTTCAGATCGTCGAAAGTTTCTACCGACGTGGAGCAACGTCTACCGTTGTCTTTCAGGGCCACCCTCGACTTTAGCGATTCTCAGCTAGTAATAACATCTGCTTCATTTATCTGCTCTAATTTTACCGCTGGCTTAACGTGTTCAAACGATGACATCGAATGTTTAGGTAAACGAAGATGAATTTCTCTGGCATTGTATCGCGAAAATGCGCACTATCACGGACCGTACGAACTACATGCCGCACTAATGCGATAACGATCAATAAACGCTTCAGTATCGCTACAAATTGTTTTTGCGACATCAGACATATATGTGCTGCAGAGTTTGCAAAAATCGAAGTTTACGCCCGCGCAATCGTCGCGGATGGGTCCTGCACGAAGGATACATATAGATCACCGAATGCCTCGCGCATCGGAGATTGTGCTCACGATCTGCGGACAAGCATCAGGCAGGGTAGTTCTTATCGATCTTGGTAACATTCCACCAATGTCAGCACGAGTTAGTTCGAGCCCCGAGCACCGAATCCCGAGGCCGGCGCTTCTGCGTACCCCTCTCCTGTTTCCCATCTCATTCTCCATTACTCTGCTTCGTATTCTGTCGCCTTTCCTCCCCTTAACTCCCCGCCAGCCCCCTCGTCCCTCTATATCTTTGTATATTTTTCTCCTTCCCTTTCTCCTCTTCTACATCGAATCTACGCAACATGGGTATTTCGCACACGAGGCGTCCGTGAAAGTACGCCGAACTACGTTTCCACCTTGGATTCGTTCGAAAGGCGCGCCACGATGCTGAAAACTTATCCGCCGTGTGTCGATTCTGCGCAAGCGCGCGCGTTCTCACGGACTTGTGCAGCGCCGTCCGAACTTGAGCCATACCGCGTGCTTTCGCTGTTAATGATTTTCTTTAAAAGAGACATTTATGACCCCCGAGACGTTGCGCGCGTTCCGTTATGCCGCAGTCCATGTTTACAAGATTTAGGATAGCCGAGGGGGAGAGAGCGATACGTTGGACGAGTGCCGAGTTACGCAACTTTTACTCTGTACAACTAGTCGCCGTAAGTGCCAGTCTACTAGATTGCACCCCTGTTACGCCCTTGTATCGTGAACGAAGAAGCCATGCGTAGGCGTATCGCTATACCTATCGTTTAGTGCCAGGTTCGCAATATTAGTTATTGGATTTGCTTGATTACCGTCGGAGCTGTGGCTTAGATTTTCATGCAATGCCGTAGCTTCGTTCTTGCTAGAAACGCGGAACTATCGATAATGACGTCAGCCCTTGCGGAAAATTGATTTTAATTACGTTGACATTGTTTCGGCGAAACTGTCGTTAACTAGTTGTAATAAGATTTCTATTTTCCCTGCACGGCGTCGTGAGAATACCGAGGAACGCGAGTTCATCATTTGATTCGGAAATGCGTTAGCCTGAAACAACCCCAGGATGAACTACACGTTACTATTGAAACTGCGACAAGACATAAGTATTTTGTGACGCGTGTCGCGTTTCAGCAGTCTTCTCTTACACGGGGTCCCGCATTGAAAATAACGGGCATTCGCTTAGGGTGAAAAATGGACCGGAAAACTTCGATTTTGATAATGCCGGAAACATTGAAAGTGGCGCTTCGCCGAGAAGAGGTGCCAGACTCCTATCCTGAATCCTGCCCTGAATCCCGCGGTAACATTGTTTTCCAAGCTTGTACTTCCCCTCCCCCGGTAGTTTTATCCTCCCCACCGTTCCCTTGCCGACTCTGCTTCGCGTCGACCTGTCGTCCCTTCTATCTGCGCGCTTCTCTTTCTCTCTTGACGATCAACGAGCGAATCAGTTAAACTGCAGACAGAGGGACGCAAGGGAGGGCGAGGAAAGCTGCGTGATGGTGGGAGAAGGGGTGCTGAACGAAGGGGGGAAAGAGCGCAAAGTAGTTGAGAACGAGCGAGAAAGCGTAGGACCAAGCCGAGGCAGTACCGGAGAGGAGAGGCTTCAATCAATAAAATATTTCACGGAAACGTTTGCCGTTCTTTAGAAAATCTCCGCGCATCCGTACCATCCCTCCCGCCCACCTTCCTTACCTCTCCCTCCTCTTTTCCTTCGGTGCCCGCGTCTCGTTTATTCGTTCAGCATTTTCTTGTTCCAGACGCAGGTTTCTGCCCTCGGTTCTTTTCGAATGCTTCCCGCGCCCTTCTTTTCAACTCGCGATTTGTTTGAAAAACTTTCTTGGCGTCTCTCAGCCTCGGACGAGTCAGCCTTTCTTGAGATAGTTTTCGTCAGGTCGCCTTCGAACTCTGACTTCCTGAGCGACTCAACGACTGTGGGTGTACCCAAATTAGCCAATTACGAAAATAAGCAGCATACAATTGTCGGTATTCCTAACTGTTGTCTTCTGGAACAGCCGACACTCCTGTGGTCGTAGCTTCGAACGGAATGGTCATACACGGGGAGAACTTGTTTAATAACACGAAGAACGCGAAAGTTGATTTTCTGAAGTTTCACGAAGAACGATGCTGACGGTAAAATTAGTGTCTGACATGCGACTCTACATATAACTGTCCGCGAAGGGAGTCGCGTTTTTCTTCTGCCCGTCAAAAATCCTTTGAGAAACATTATTGGAACTCACAGGTATCCTCAAATAAACCTTAAATAGGTGCGCATATATGCCATATAAATTTGATATCTGCCAAGTTGCGTCTTCATTTACGATCAATAAGAGATTATGATTAGATGCATCGTGTGGTGGTATTGAGAAAGTCCCCTGGAGTGTGTGATGATTTGCGCAGCCAAATTCCTGAAAAGCTGAATGCTCGCGGACGGAGTTGGTAATTCATCTGAAATTCGACCTAATCTGTGTTTAAGCTCGTTAAAGCCTCGCTACGTCACCCGATACTTCGGATAACTAAACTGGACCGTATGAGAACGTTTGCGATTATGATTTTCATGTAACTTGGTAATTTAAGGTCAAAGGGAACCCGATCAGGGAAATTTGTCGATCACGGAATTTCGCTGATATTAGACGTATGTCGAATGCGGCAGCGACGGCTGCCTTAGGCACTAAGGTTCAAAAAACGAGCAATCGTTTCTGGCAATTGTCGCTGTTGCGGAGAGTACACAAATATAGTCTCTATCATCTGTCCACGCAGAAGCAAGTCGTGCAGCGGCTGCGCAAAGAGGTCGAGACGTTCAAAGCACAGAACGTGAACGGGGCTAAAGTTTCCATCGCCGCACTGTTGGGTCTCAACAATAATAATCATATTACAAACAACAACGAGGAGAAGCACGAGCGAAAACCAGCACCCGTTGTCGTTAGTACAAAACCGTCGAAGGATGACTACGAGGAGATTGTTAGAAATGGCGACGTACCTTCGCCGGCACCGGACGTCGAGCCGCCGAAGTAAGATAACAATTAACATTCTTAATCAAATAGACAGATTCTTTTCGACTTTGTTCTGAACATTTATGCAATACTTTGTAAAAAGATAAAGCGTTTTCCTTGCGAATACAAATTAGAACAATTTTCGAACAATTATCTTCGCACATTGTGGCGAATAATTGCGGGCAGGCACGTGTATAGCATGTGTGTCAGGACATATTTGTGCGTCTGACGTGCACACTCAACATGTAGATATGTGTATGCGTGTATTACGTGCGCTCCGAGGGGTGGACAAACTACGCACCCAAAATCACACAATTTTGCTCAGTTCATCTAAACTGACTGGTTACTTTATTTGGCGCATTTTTAATATAAAAATTTGTCTATTATATTCAAAAAAGAAAATTTTTATTTATTTCTCTTGTAAAGGGAGCGATCTATATCTGTGGAAACGATATCCGGGGAGGACGACGTCATTGAAGTATCAATAGATGAAAATTCCAATGAGAAGCAGGAGGACCTGGAGAGACAGCGCAAATCGGAGGATGACGAGAAAGTGAACTTTTTATCCGGTCTTGGTCTCATTACTACTCTTCGATATGCCGAATTGCAGAACAAAAGAGCTGAGCGGAAACGCCGTAGCACGGCAAATCCCCAATTCGTTTATTCCAGTCTTGAGATGCCAACGGTAAGATACGTCCATGTTTACTGATAAGGCACTTTGCGGTACTATAACATAAAATCGTGCACCGTCTTTGAGTTCCGTAGATACATCTATATAATAATTAGAAGTTGGCGTGGTCCAACTGAACGCCAGTATCGATCATTATCGCGATTGTTCATAGACTGGCACTTGCTCACGCTTGCGCGGGTAAAGACGTGTATCTCGTGATATGTTCTAAAAGCAAACGTATTTATTTGCCATTTCAGAAACGGAAGAGACATTCGTACCTGCAATCTACGGGATGCGCACCGCAAACTCGACAAACAACGGCGCGATTGAACGGTCCGTCGCCGCCCCCGAGCAAAGTTTCACCCCCCAAAGCAGTCTCTCCACCTACGCGAACGGTCACGAAATCGCTGATTCCTGTGCAAAAATCCACAACCAGGCCGAACATACTCAGGAACGTAACAGACAGTAAAGTCTACGTTAGCAAGGCAAAGACGGAGACCAGCGAAGCCAGCCAGGTTCAACTTCCTGCGCCCACTGCAAAACCGACAGTCTCTCAGCCTGTTAATAGCAAGACCGTACACATACCTGGACTGCCATCGAGTCTCACGATCGAGCGAATTGAGAGTGACTCGGTCGTGTGCATTAATTGCAGAAATCCAGGTAATTAGATCATCGTATTTGAAGAGTTTACGCTTCGTTGCTACTTGTTTCGATATTATGTTGTGCCATTCTGTATCAATCATGTATATTTATATTTGAATGGCACACATTCTCAGGCTGCTTTGTTTCTTAGGGCAGAATAAATTAAATGTTGCGTGTGTTGATCGTTGTTTTCATAACACCGACAAATTGTGTTTCATTGTAGTTTGATTTTGGAATCGTTACGTTTTGTACACGAGTCTGTGATCTTATTGTTGAATATTCACTTACAGGTACACTCACGGTCTGTGAAAATTGTTCCGCGAGTTACCATGTATCCTGTCATTCTATATCGCCGCCACCACCGAGGACGTGCCCAAAATGTGCTTTGGTGAGCGAGGAAGAAGAGAGTCGACTGCATTTCAAAAAGGATGAGGAACTCGGTAAATCGTTCTTGGTTCCTTCGAGGACCCCTCCCAGTAGTACCGTCGAGTGTGTGATTGACAAAAAAGTTCTTGTTTCCTGCAGCCTCTAACTTTTGCGAACGTTCGCGATACACTTTTCATATTACGCGGCACCACTTTTTAGAGTAGTGTTATCCCGCGTCTTTTGCAAAGAGAAGAGAAACGAAAACACAGCATAAAACTGGTATTCTAACGCGACTTTTTGTCCCGCTTTCGTAGATGCGTAGACTCGCGTTGATACAAATCACTGGTAACTGGCAAAACAGTTAAGATGCAGGTGTCGATAGGCTATTAATACATGTATGTCGCGAGACACAAGAAATTGTGTAACGATGGTTCCACAACTTCTAGATTTAACGTGCAACGGGGTATCCCAGCATTGCCGCAGACTTTATTGACCGTAAGCACACACAGAGAATAAGTGAGAGAGCAGCCTGCCGCAGGAAGTGTCCGCGAGAGAGCCCGGCTCCTCGAATACGGCAGCAGAATTTGCAATTAAGAAGAACTTTTTGGTCGATCGTCGGTGATAGGGCACAAAAAACAACGTATATTGAACGCGAAATATCTTGCAGAGGAGAAAGAGAGAGAAAGATATGAGCTGCGCGAGCGAAACTCGGAACTGAGATTGCAGGTTTACGAGTTGGAAAAACGCTCACAACTACTTGGCCAGTCACTCCAGGTTCGTCCTGTGGCCTGCGTAGAAAAGAATTTTCGAATTTTGTACTTTAATTTTGGAATGCCTTTCAGTTCATCGAACTATTCACAAACGTTCTCTGTCCTTTTGTTTTGTCATCCAATATGAACCTGCAAAATCTCCACACTCGTTTCCTAATTTTATTTCGTTCGTTCAGTACTCGAAGGGATAGGTCGATTCTATATACCGCAAAAATTCATTCCAGGCCATACACTCTGCTGTATGTAATGAGAACTCACTGAATCGAAGAGTTGCCGTTCTTTTTTGTCCGACACACTCTTGGAAAAGTTTATGTTCGTAGTTGTGTTAGAGTTATGCTTTTTCTACCAACGTGGTTGCGGCATAAATTTATATGCGTAGTATGATGTACAATCGCATGCATTCCATTTTTCATGACTCGTTCGGCATGTTGATCGCGTATGAACAATGATTGTGAAGAGAAAGTACAAGCTGTTACATCTTTTCAGAGCAGTTAACCTGAACATTTCTTCCATTCACGTGATTCAGAATCGACCGTTCTCTGTTGTTTTGATTTCGTGTAACGCTACGTTTACGAAGTACATTCATAGTTTTTCGCGAACTGGGTCGTTTATTGTACATATACGTTGTGCTTAGTATTCGTCTTTACTAGCTCTGATTTCCATAGCTTTCGTAATAATACTAATCGCGTGATAGCACTACTGTTTGGGGCTTTTTTCATCCATGATGCGACCTCACGTTACTTTATTGAAGTAGAACCTTCCTTCAAAATTCGAATCGTTCACATTTTTCGTTATTTTGCATATCACGGCGAACTACCACACTGACGGCCGTAGTTGATTAGAAATATCAAAATTAAAATGTCTGTACGTCGGAAGTGCAGAGAGCGCATCGTGAATGTGCGTATACAAATATCGGACAGTATCATCTTACGTCAATTACCGAGCTTCACTCTCTTACGTTTTAGATAGTACGATTACTAGTTATTTAATTTCTGCACAGAGCATGTGTGTCGTTGTATGAACAGTATCAGTAAAAAAAGAGCCGAGCGAATTAAGGATATATTAAAAGTTAGCCATGTTCCATCGACCGCGACTATATTTTAACAGAATTGTTTTCTAATTTCTTCAACAGCTACAACAACGCACACGGCAGGAATTGTTGGGAAAACAGGAGAAGACGCAGAGATCCATAAAACGACTCGTGGACTTTATCAAGCTGATGCAGCTCAGAAGAGACACCCAGTCCCCTCCGCACTCGGCATCGGTCAGCTTCCATCCTCGACCTTCCTCATCCCGATCTCCCCCAACGGCATCCCCACCTCGACCGTCGCTCAAACCGACACAGTCACCACCTGCACAGTCGATTGTGAACAGCCAGAGAACACTGTGCCCTATTCCTCCATCGTCTTCAATCAGTTGCCTCGATCCAGCATCACCTACGTCAATTCAGAGCCATCCCAAGTGTCCTACGCCTACCAGTTACCTGCCAATAACGCCCAACCAGAGAAGCACCAGTCATACCTCATCGTCCAGAAAATCACAGAGCCAGTCGGAAGGAACAGAAGGCGGCATATTGGAAATAAAACCGAACGTCCCATCCTTCCCGCAATCCGCAATTACCAATTGCCAACCACGTCAGGTAACAATGCTTGCATTCAGCCCGAGGCCTCTGTCTCCCATTCACCCTTGCTCCTCGATAAGCACCTCCCCAATCGCAACCGTAAAAAACCAAAACGCGCCGTGCCTCCGCTCAATCGCATCGTCAACCCAGAAAAGCTGTGTATTCCAGCCGAGTGTAAACTGGGACAGTCGAACGTCAACGGACGGAAGCCAGGTAGAGCAGCAGCCAAGCAGCCGCGGGCCAAAGTCGGTATCAACCAGTTGCGACCAGCAAGAGCCACGGAAATCCTCCTACCAAGCTACGATATTGCCGATTCCGACGAACAGCTGCAAATCACAAAATCAACAACAGGCACCGAAGAAACAACGCTCCTCGGCAATCGTTCTAAATACAGGTCAAGAACCGGCGGTATACTCCACTCATTGTTCACAGGCCATAACGAGTCCTATATCATCACCGATCATCCTGGCGAGTCGCGAGGTTCAAACGCGAGCACAGTCGACAATGACTCAAACTCCTGCCAACAGCTCCATCATAAAGACCAACAGCTGGAGTCAGCAGACGCACAATCAAACAACCCTCCAATCCAGATACAGCACGGAGCCCTCACAAAGTTCTTCGGGCACGTGAAATTGGAAGAAGCGCATTTATCAGCGCCACCTAGAGCAAAGCTAGTACGTAAAAGCGTAAACGCTTCCGAGGAGAACGAAAACTGTACGAACGAGAACTCTCGTAGCAGTATGAGGTCGGAAACGCCCGTTACCGGAGAACTCGTACCATCGGATGGCACCGACGAAGAGTTGGCGGACCAAGATCCCAGGCAGAGATCCTGGCTGGCCGGTCTCCTTACGGCGAAGGACGATTTCAAGGGCACAACGAAGAAGACGTTGGAGAATCGATACGAGCGCATTATGGGCTCGCATCAGAAGCCGGAGATATTGACTTACGAAAGGAAGCGTAGTGGCGTTAATTCCAATAATACACCGTGCGCCCCGCGTCGAAACCAGGAGTACGGCGTGATTGATCCCCCCCGTGGTAGGAAGCAGAGTACCCGTGTTGCTTTGTTAAGACGATCCGGAAATCGTGAAATTTTGCCGAAGACGGAGCGCGTAGAACGTGCACAGATTGGTGCGCAAAGCAATTCCTTGCAATTTCGTAACGAGGTCTCAGTTCCTGACGATAAGGCTGATACCGAGAGACAAGACTTATCCAGCGGCAGGCGGTCGACCGGCAGCAGCAGTAGTAGTAGAGGCAGTAACAGAAGCAGTATTGACAGTGTAGCTCCGGAACAAGCAACGGACGAACGGTTAGAGCTCTCACGTCGTGGGACTCATAACGAATCGGAGCAACGTGTAGGCATTAACTCCGTGTCTCCGGAGAATATGCAGGTGTTAGAGCAATTCGAATCTGCTATGCTGGAAGCCGATCGCAGTAATGTTGCCACTTGTTAGGTTAGTTAGGCTAGTTCCTGGCACCAACCGGTGCCGGTCATGCTCACGACTTCGGTTCTTTTGATTCTGCGCTTGATAAAGCTCTGGGATATGTACACGGAGATTTTCCATGTTAATGAATGTCGCGGAGAGATGAGAGACTTGCGATGCATACGTGCTTCGAAAGGTACGAATAGACTCGCACGTCGCGATTTTGCAACTGCTGTTTGTTTAAGATACTTACAATGTTAAGATTACCGCAACGGTGGCGCTTGTCAGGGTGGTGTCGGAAGTTTCTTTGCCGCTTTGACAAGTAGCGCGCGGTTGCTCCCGTACGATAATTATAACAATGGCGACGACAATGTTCACAAAACATCAGCAATGATGAGACGTAATTGTTTTTTTGGTTACCATAATTGTATTAATTTCCTTTTGTTTTTATTTATTACTTATTGACTTTTTCTCGATGCCTTTGTGACCATAAGTGCTGAAAGCGATGTTATAGGAATGAGTTTGTCTTCCTTCTGCAAAGATGCAGTGGACAGTTACTACGATGTAGTGATGTGTACAACGAAGCATGGTTCGTTCGTCTCAGACAGTGTGCGATTTTTTTTATCCAATCGGGTGTGTTCGGCACGTTGTAATATGCTTGGCTAATGAAGCAATCAAGGCAAATCGCTTCTTTATTATCGAGTTTGCGATACATTTTAGAGCAGGTTCGCTATACGGAACTTAATATAAAGCAATTACTTTCTCGATTTTGGATTAACGAATCGCATCATATTGTCTGTAACAATCAAATTAGAATTGGTTGAGATGGGTCATGCGTTTGATATTTGCATAGGTGGGATAGAACTTTTGTGCACTACTGTTTGTATGTTTCTACGAAGGGATTGTACACATGGAAAGGTCTTGCATTTTCCGACGATTTTGCAATGTGAGAAACACGCACATATCTTGGGTTGAATGAGATTTCGATGTATTTTATACAGCGCGGCATAAGCAAGAGTAACAGCATGATGTTGGGGAGGCCTAATTACGTAAATCAAGCCATATTGCCATACTGCCTTAATAGTCATTTAAAGAAGGTACTTTTTAATCGGTAAATGTCGCGTATAAGCCCGAAAAAACTGAAAAGGTACATTTGTTTGAGTAGCAAAGATAGATATATAAGGACGTAGCGTAAGTAAGCAGATGGAAGGATTCACAGAAATGTTTACAGTGCTCCATTTGGATTTCATTACGGTTAAAGCAGAAGGAATACTGTATCATGTGATTTCTTTGAAGCAAAAAATCTCGAGTGTCATTATCGTACCTCTTGTTTACGAAATGATTTTTTCAAACGAAATATTATAGCAATGATATTTGCTAGATTTAATTCGTACATGTAATCAATTTCTATTGACTGTGTTTCTCTATGTATTCATACTCTCTTAGATTCGAACGTTAATAGTAATTGTCAAGTTGCAATCGCAAAGACGTTTCATCGTGTATCCGTGCGACAGTCGGCTATGGATACAATTTGTTGTTTTCCTCTTTGCGTTTGATATCCTCTTTGCGGCATATTGTATGCCGACAAGACAAAATTACATAGTGTATAAAATTAAGGAAAAAAATTGTTATGCAATGTAGGCGATTGAGATTCAAATCGAAATTCGTATTTTTATGAATAAAGCAACATTCTTCACTAAAGCACAATTCATATGAGAGGATGAATAATACACACGTCCGGTAGATAATTTACTTTTACACGTACCAACTTAACGCGGGATCAATTTAGGACCCTAGGATATGTCAAGACGGATGACCAAGGAAACGATTCGTCGAAAGCCATCCATAAAATTCCGGTTGTCCCTACTCTCGTTTGTAGTAGCGTCATTGCATTATTGAATTTCAAATAGTAGCGTCTGCTGTGACGCGATTAATACATGTGTGTGAAATTTGCCAGGGCACGAACCATAGAGACGCGCATTTGCAATCAAATAGGAACGACTATATAATCAAGGTATTCTAATAGGGGTTACTTTTGCGTGGGTGTCAAAGGGTCAGTTTATTCTGACCGCTGGCTACTGGCGATGCCAGGAGCATGAGGGAACGTCAGAATTGTCGACTCGGACAAACAATCTGCTAATGTTATGTAAATATGATGTAGCTAATCAAGCGGCTGTATCAACAGTCGCTCTAGGAAGAGACGGTTGCAATCGTTCGATCGTTCAATTTCCACTCAGTTTCATGCTGGTCCCGCACACATAGGTCAAGGTGCTACAGTCATGGGTACGTACATATTTAATGGTTACGCGCTGATTATATCGTGTTTGCCTTTAGCGCCTAATACGCATATCCTTTCTGCAGTCATCCATTAGGTTAATTTAACACCTTGCGCCCTTGCAAACATAGAAGTCGACGCTCAAAATGGTCAACAGGATTCATAGGATTTATGTAGTAATATCACTGTTTTTGAACATTTTGTTAAGTAATATGCGTTGCTTTTTTGCTTAAACAATTTTGAATGACGAAAAGTTTTTGTTGGTTATTTGTCAGACTAAGTTAACTTGACTGGCGCAGTGCCTCAACTTACCATTCAATCTCAGTCCTCTTCCGGCTGGAGACGAAACCACATTATCATCTGTAAGTGACAGAAATTAAATTTAGTTTAAAGTAGGTAATACCGTTAGCTGTGCACTTGTGGTAGGTTAGAAGTAATGTTTTAAGTCTACTGAATACTGTAGTTATGCTAGTGAATCATAGTTAGGTGTCTGAAGTATGTAAATAGCTGAAGAAAGGTGAATGTGCAATTTTTGTCACCGTGACTAGACATTGGCTGTGAATGCGTCGTTATCGTACTCCCCAAGCATGTTTAATACGGTGTATCAAAAAGTACTAGTAA
Source organism: Cryptocheilus praepositus (assembly GCA_033815515.1). Taxonomy (NCBI): domain Eukaryota; kingdom Metazoa; phylum Arthropoda; class Insecta; order Hymenoptera; family Pompilidae; genus Cryptocheilus; species Cryptocheilus praepositus. The sequence goes on along the minus strand of JAWWQZ010000035.1, from coordinate 13,244,960 downwards.
GCGCTGAATACGTTCATTTATTAACATTATTCATGCGAATGTTTTTCAAACATACAAACATAACCACAGCATTAACGAAGTTGCGCCTATTCTCATTAGATGGCGCGTACGGCGTCGCCGCCATAGTTTAGCGTAGTACTTTGCTTCGAATTGGCGCCTTTGTGTCACTGTCGTGCGTTCGTTCGTACTCCGTGCGTTATTACTCGCGAAATACCTTTAAAACAAAACCGAAATATTCGCCCAACGTGAGCAAGTGCGGTTTGCTTCTAGATCGTCCATCAAATTGTGCATGTCCATTCCTACCCGCAGCCGAGGATCACAATGAACTCCATCAACTGATGCATTTTGACACGAGGTTAACGAAAACAAATCTTACGATGCTTTCAACAGAGAACAGCGAACGACGAAGTGTGCCCGACTCTCGGTGAGTATTTTTCCTTGACAAGTATTTCGAGTCAAAGTGTAAGTCTTGACTCGTATATTCCTTTATAGCGGGTCGGGAACGTTGGACGAGGCGAGCGTAGGCACTGCGGGTGTTAAGACGTCTGACAGTTGTATAAGGATAAAGTCGCTCACGCTGAGTGCTTTTATTTGTCGCGCGCCAGAGCTTGCAAGCTCGCTGCTCAACTCCCGTCTCACGCCTCTCGTCTACGCGCCATTATTTCAAATCGATTCACTTTTGTTTGTTGACTCCATTAGGGACCTCTCCGAGCTACCTCCACTCTCGGTCCTCCTTTCTTTCACCGGGTTCACTCCCTTTCCTGTTCCCCACAGTTCTCTGCCATTCCCTTTCTCCGTCTGATTCTGGGTATCCCTCTGCTGAGTTGTCTGTTTCCATGTCTCTCTCGGCATCGTATATTCGGCGTATCGTATTGCTCTCACTCTTCATTGTACCGTGTCCATGAAGCGTCGCTTGGCTGTCTTGTAAATGCACGCCGCTGCGTGCGTGTGTGCATATTCCGGCACTCGCGCGTGCATATTCGGCCAGCAAAGACAGAGATTTCGTACGGGTGATAAAGTTTAATAGATTTTCAGTATGCGCACCGTGATTAGGACGAGGTCGTTATACATAGGTACGGTTTCGTGTTTAACATAGGCAGCGCACAATGTTATGCAAACATGAGTGCCATGTACTGTCCCCAGGAGGTTATGTCATTCATAAGCAGATGGCGGGTACATTAATATTTTGTCATCTGAATGTCGTTGGTGACGTGTTAAGTTGATAGGGGACATTCGAATTTGTAATTTTCGGCCAGTCATTCAAGGGAGGTGGAATTTTTCGTCATTTTTCCATCTAGTTTTTATTGTTGTATAGTTGTTTATTTTTTAATCTTTGTTTTTCGTTTCACGAAAGGGCATGTTTGCGGAAAATTTCCATTCTTCACGAAATTGGCAAAGAGTAATGTTTGGTTGTATTATTAGGAATGTGTATACAATGTTTGTCGCAGATTCGGAACTTGATACAGCGTATGCAAAATGCCGATAGTCAATTTTGAACAAATTTTTATTGTATTCAAAATGTATTGTTTCTTTCGGCGTGCTTATAGTTCACAGGACCGACTGCAATATTTTTTTTCCATCACATGTTATGCTCCTTAAATTATATGGATGCAGGGTAAAATTAAATAATTTATTTTGTTTATTCCTGGCAATATACCGATTAATACGTTGCTTATAATCAAAATTCACGAAGTATCATTTCAATCCAAACTAGTTTAGATTCATATTAGATAATGTATACTGCATCTTTTTTGGGACCGCATTATTGCATGTGGCCCTCTTGTGTCCTTTCCATTCGCGGCACCTAATAAATTCTGCAAATCGTAATGTATAGGCTATATACGCAACTTTGCGTACTATGCGCTAGTACCTGAAAGGCGATCCTAGACGTACTCTGCGGCTACGGAGATTCGAGTTAATCGCCTAGGGCTGTCCGGGGAGCACTAACGCGATCTCTCCCGAAGTTGTACACAAGGGACGCCCATGGGATGCATCGTACTTTCGGCCGGTGATCCATGGCCTTAGGTCTTTAGCTCGTTCGAAACAATAGCGAACTGGTAAAAGTGATGCCGCACAGAAGTACAACCGAAGAGGTCTCTGTGAATTTCTCTACTCCGACTGATATCCTCCTACCGCGTTGAGTTAGATCGCGTATAATTTTATATAGATGAAGTACTTTTAACCATTTGCGCTATAAAGACGGGCGCACGTCGATAGGCATTTGTCGCAGAAGCAAAAACGACGTGTCTTTTACATAGACGCTGCTACTACATGAATAGCTGCTACTAGGCTTTATGGCGAATTTTTTGCATTTATAGTAAAATCTTTTGCGCCGGCATTTTATATTGTAGAGCGCGGCAGCCGAAAATTAAATCGTACCGCAAGTGGTTAAAGACCTTTCGGTCTTTAAGTGACATCTAGTCGATATATCGAATTATATTTGTTATACGGTACGTTTCAGAGAACAATTGTGGTTGCGAAAGGGCGTATCATTTAGTTGATTCGGATGACATGAAGCGTATTAGAGGATCGAGTGTATTTTGATGCTTAACCAGGAAATACCACTTGGCGTCCGCTTACTGTTACGTTACCGGTCTTGCATTGTTACGAGTCATCCTTTGAAGTGTTTCGCTGTGTACTGGGTGTCGGGGTGACAGCCACTTGTACCGGGAGAAATGCGAAACGGCATGTTCTGCAGATGCGCTCAATTTTTTATCCAGCAAATCGCCCGTATAAACGGGTTACCATCGATGTACAAATATTGGCTTCGCATTTCCTACCGGCATTCAATAATATTGCGTTTGCGTCCGGAAATGACTTCCATGAATTTAGCCACGGCGAGTGGGAAAAGCAGGAGCTCGTGATAGGACCTCGGATGTTTTTCCTGATCGGCACGTCTATCCGGGTGGGGGAGGTAACGGTTTGCAGAATTTGCGTGGATGAAATTGGAGCGATGCAGCGAAACATCGGCGCGATAAAGCAAAACGCTAATGAAAGCGGAAATAAATCTAGGCGAAAAGCGCTTCGGGGTGAATCGCTTTGAACGATGCATACGGTCTGAAAATGACTAAGGTCACTTTACATGCCGTATGATAGCTGAGGTTCTGGTGGCGCCCGTGTTTGTGCCGCAAATAAGCACATTCTCCGTAAATAGGAAGATAAAAAGCGGATGCGTCGCTCAGAATATCACGGGACAACTCGTGTAATAGGAGTTTTATGCACCGAGAGTATTTGCTTTTACCACGTTCCATTCCTGCCGAACGGCTCCGTCAGCGCGGCCAATTAAAAGCCCTTCACCATCGCGCCGAAATTGATATCGGGAAACAAAAACTCCAATTTTAGGGGCGTATGTCGCTTGTAAACGTACGCGCGTATAAGTCTCCACACACATACGCCTTAGATCTGCATACAGGCTCCCCTGCGTGTACGTATATATTATATTGAATACATGTACCAATGTCTGTACGCAAACGCGCGTGCGCGTTCGTGCATAAACCTCGTGAGTTAGTGGTGTGCATCCATATATCGGGCAATGCAGGTGCAGGTGTTAATTAACTGCTGCGGAGCGTTGCATGCTCGGTCGTCAGTGGGCACTGTGATTTTCTAGACGGTCGTGCGATTTTTTGCACTGAAGTTATTATACCTGCAATTCCATTAGCTTGCTTCCTTTTCGTTGCAGCGTTAGGGTAGGAGCGTCTGTTCCGATGCCGCACGTCAACGGCTGCGTTTTATTGCCATCTATTAAGCTTGCCCTTGTCCCATTTATAGGTGCACTTCATAACAATTTCAATTCTTCGATTTAACCGGTTAGACCGGCGCAGATATCTATCGGGAAAACAATTTTAGCCCGATTAAATCTTGACGCGTCAATACGCGGTGAAAGGAGATTTATGTGGAATCATCGAAAATTTTGTCGATACCAGGGGCACGTTCAGGTAACAATGTTGGCTGGCAACTATTCGCTTGCATACCATTTACCTACCTACCCATCTACCGCCCCTACGTAGACGTAATGCATGCTAAACATGTCATGTAATTAACGTTCGCACTACACGTACGTTGCTTTTGGTTCCATGCAATAATTAAGGCCAGCTGTAATATCGCCGATCGTAGACCAACTTCCAACCTCGGTACACACGTGTGTTTCATTTGACGAAAAGCAAAGTGCTAAACGCTATGGGGCAATCTCCGAAATGCTATTCCTTTGAGAAATACTAACAATAAGTTCAAGACGCTTACGTGCACAAGTGTATGCATATAATTCAGTTCTCGTCCCAATGATTACAACGCAGCATCGTCAAACGTGTGTAGTTGAACACGTGTGCCTTGATCCGTGGAATAGGCAATTATGACTGCCACCCATGGTGTGTTTAACGTCGAAATTGGGGGGGGGGGGGGGCTAGGGGCTAGGAGCACTTAATAGCGACAGACTTTGAGACGTTAATCGCTCGTTGAGCGAATCGAATCGTGGTTGGTGACCTGCGGGAGCCCGCATTGGTCGAGTCAAGGCCTCATCAAGCCGCGTCTGTAGACGCGAACGCGAGGCGTGCATGGGGGTCCAAAGAAATTCTAATCAGAACGTGTACGCACACAAACACACCCACACGGCTGGGCAAACGAGTTTACATATGTGAGCGGTCGGTACTTTTTGGGGCTCGCGGTAAATTACACATACGGGTGCCTCGACCTGGTTACTTTTATCCTCTATACGTACGATCGTTATCGGTTCTCGAATTGTAAAGTTTCGTTTCATCGACGACGAAGTCTGTTGTTATATGAAGTATCACTTATTTGTGAGGATTTGGCCCGATTGAAAATAAAAAACTTTAGTGTGGGTTATTTACACGATTCTCTGCGAAATTAATATTTCTCAAGAGTGTAATCGATAAACAATGCGACGTGCAATTCACGCGCGCGGTCGTTCTGGGATGTGTTGGATAGAGTGTGCGAGGGAGGTTAGCGGCAGGTGAACAAAGGGATCCTTTATAATCCTTTAACGATGATACATTACTTTTGTGCTTTTCCAATGGTCGCAATCCTGATTACGTTACTGTCACTTAGACCTCGTTGAAGGACAGACCCATGAACTTCTCTTGAAATAATCCGAGATACTGTCACCAAAGCATCACACTGTTGTAAATAGAAATATGCCGCAATTTTCTTATTCATTCCACATTGCCCAATCTTTACTGAAAATCTATCAAGTCTGTCGAGATTGAACAAGTCGCGCTATTTTTAAAATAACGAAGCCCTTTTATTTCCTTCACCCCCGCACTTCGCTTTCTTCTTCACAAACATGATTCTCTTCATAATACAGTGTAGCTTCACCGTTGGTCACCGCAGAATTATATTTTCCAGATTACTTACGGGCAGAGTAGCGAGTAGATAAGAAAAGGTAGAAATGGAAGAAACAGACATGCGGAGGAAAGGCGAAAGAAAAAGAGGGTGAATGGCGAAGAGCTGTGCCCTTGCCCTCTCCGTTACCACGCCGGGAGGACTGGCGACGAACGGATAGTTAAGGAACACGGGAAAGCACTTCTGGATCACTCCTGCCGCCGTACGTCCCTCCAGTCGTGCTACTTCGGATAGCAGGTATATACGATGGACTTTCCCCTGTAGATATCACTTCGCGCGTGCATATACGTAACACTTGCGTGCATTAATTTTCCACCATTGGCAAATGTTCGCGACGTGAATCGATATCGTTCGCAAGCATTGATACGTATCACGATCGATGTCTATGCGCATATTGAATTACCCACTCATATCTAATATCAAGTTTCTGTCGCTTCCCATGTTCGTGACTGCGTTTTCACTGATAACACCGGTCGTTGTGTTCCGATCGTATCGCCGTTTTGTTCCTCGCTCGATTCGTTCGTCACGGACATCGGAAGAATCGCGGAAATAATTCGTGCGGTTCAATGTTGCGTTTGACGTGTCGTTCAAAGGATTGAGCAAGTTACGCATTTTATAGGCACGCGCATGTTGCATGTGACATTGCGTGTATATACGTGCACGCTGAGGTAGACTAAAGCCTCAAATTTTGAGAGACTAGTACTTTCTCTGCAAGTAAAATAACATCGCAGACGAAATTGAAAGTTGTACTATCATATCTGCACGAACTCATCGACTTTTAACAGCCAAACAGAAATCTATGTTTGGCAAAGAAAAAATTTTCACAACCGAAATGTTTGAACTCAACGACCGGAGGAAACTTCTTCGGGCGCCTCGGAATTGTCTACTTCTGCGTGCACGCATGCCACCTTCGAATTTCCTCGTGCAGGGTGGCCATCCGCCAATTTATAATTTCTGCCTTACGTCGTGCGAAATCGCGACTTAAGGTTAGCGCAGAAACATTGTACTACTGGTTCTCGGCGAATAGGTCGGAGGGACACCCCCATCGCCCTGTTTCCATCGTTCACTCGATGACCTCTCCTCCTCCTTGCCGCGGCTCTTCCATTTCGCTGCTTTATTTCGCCGCGCTCGCCCCGCTCTTTTTTTTCTCCCGCGGAAGCCCGAACTCAGGAACGATGCATCATAATCAGGCGGTCAACTTACTTAGCTCGGAGTGCCGCGCGCTTAAGTTAATTAGTTAATTACTAATTTTAATCGGATGACGTATGCGTATCTCGGGGGATACAAGCAAACCCTCTTAGCGGGGTACGGCACGCCTCGCAGTCCACCCTTTCCTCCCGCGTTCACTCTCTCTCGCACCCGTGGACGCATCGGGGGTGACCAGTCCTCTGTTCCGAGGAGAACTCCTCGTAATTGCGTCTAAGTAATTTAACTAAAAAACTTCTCGGACAGCTTTCGCCCGGGCAATAACTTCCGCGGCGCGCGGTCAATCAGGGCGAGGAAAACGGACGGCGGACTCTTTAGGCTGCTTGCCGGCGAGGGGAAAAGGTGAACCGGCGGGGTTCTTCTCCGTTTTCACGCTCGTCAATGTCCGCCCCGGAGTTTACGTTCGGCGTTCTTCGTATTTATCCTGCCATCTCGTTTCTTGCTTTCTGTCCTGTCATTCGTTATCGCCGTCGCCCCGATTGCCCGGCTTTTTCTCCGGTCCGTCCTCTGTCTCCTTCTGTTTACCCTCCCTCATTGCATTTACTCTTGCCCGTATACCCACGGCTGTGTCTCCGATATGCCAGCAGCAGTAATTAATAAGCGTAGTATTTTTCGTAGTATTTTTATCGCGTCTGTCCATGCCGCGAGCGAAGGGGTTGGAACGGGTAGTCGGAGGGTAAAACGGGAGACAGACGGGGGGAGGGGGGCACTGACGAAGCTCGGAGAGGAAGTAGTCCGATAACGAGGCGGTACCTTTTTTCCCTTTCTTTTTTTTTGTTTCTCTTTTCCTTTCTAAGCGGGCTTAATTAGAATTCACTTTTCAATAAAGAGCCTGCGAGGTAGCCGAGTAACCGTTGATATATCTGTCCACGCTGGTTAGCGTGGAAATAAAAGCTGTGTCGATTGCGAGCTTGTCGGCGGGTTGAAGGAATTTTAGAACTACCGCTGCTCGCCCGAGAAAACTCTCTGGTGACAAGTATAGCCTTCTGCGAGATTCCGCTGTCTTGTCGCGTTTGCAAGTCTTCTGACCGAGCATTCTGCAAGCGTCCACTTAATAAGCGGGTTTGCTTGCGCGCGCTCCTGTGATTCCTCATCTTTTCGTACCGCTATTTTTATAACCGAGATAGCGAGTGCTAATTATCGTAAGAACTAAATTGCAAATTAACTCGTGCGTCACTATGTTATCGAATGTACATGTATAGTTGTGTATATATACTATATATAGCTATATCTAAACATTGCTGCTGCGGAAAGAGTATCGCTCACGACTGTTAGTTAGCGCATTACCGAGCGTAGAAGTAAACTCTTATCACGGAAAACGGTTGCCCGCGGCACGCGTCGAAAGAAAGATATACAACGGGGTTGCCTATTAATTTTCTTCATAACGTAATTTCAAGACAAATACCAGTGAACCACTTGGCAACGTATCCCCGGTCATATGAAAATCTCCTTCGTTTGCCGGCGTTATATTAACTCCGGACCGTCGGCGCGCAACATTACATCGTCGCTATTTATTTGACGACGTTGTCCTTCGCGTTCGTACGTGTTTCACAAACAAAGTCCCGCTGACGATTGCAGGGCTACAGAAGGAAACTTAAATACACCCACACGGCACGTCTCTACGTGCGACTTCCCAATCCTTCCACCGCTCTTCCGACTCAAATGCCGATAATTCGGTTTCCACTCGAGTCGCGGCAATTTCAACGGGCGGCATCGATTCCGCAATTTCCACGGATCATCGGCGAAGTGCGACATTCTGCTGTAGGATGATGTGAGCGCGCACACTCGTGCGATCGCCAAAGTATTTCCAAGTCGCATGATGGATCGCACGTTCCGCGGAGTAGAATGCGCGGCTGGTTGTGCCCGTTAATGAGGTGGGAATTAATTAACCGGAGTGAAGCGAGAAGGTAGACGACGAAGGTGGTGGTGGCGGTGATGGTGGTAGTAGATGGCGAAGAGAAGGACGATGGAAAGGGTGAGAGGGGTCGCTCACTGCTGCTGGCGGCGCGAAGTGTGATGTGGTGGCAGAGGGCGGTAGGGGAAGGCGGAAGAGGTCGGCGAGGGGAGGTGAAGTAAGAGGGGCTCGGGGGTGGTTGTAATTAGGGATCTATAATTGCGTGGAGTCAGCTAGTGCGGTCGAGTTGAGTGGCACCCGGCGTCACGTCGTCCGTGCACGCCCCGGCGGGCAGTTGCGTACAACTGCGCGTACATAATACCTACGCACACGTGCGGGCCCTCTCACGCTTACTCACGCTCGCCGGAAGCGCACGAGTCGAGTTGGATGTGAGCGCCTCGTGATACGGGTAATCGGAGTAACCGACTTGAAAATTAAGAGGATTCGCGTATCCGTCGGCTGATTGTGCGCGTGAACGTCTATGTGGCACGGAGTTGTGTCGGTTGTACGAGAGCCATGTTATTTTGACGTTTCGAGAGGTGGGTTGGGAAAGAATTGAAGCTAGTCGTTTAGTCGATGTCAACGGGAACGCGAATTCGGAGAACCTTGCCCTACTTAATCTTTATATCGCCATAGTTTGCGTGTTCGAATGCGACGATGCAAATGTGTTGAAGGAATGACAGTGTGGTCTGACGATTATGGTAATGCCTGGACATAACTTGTTACCGAGGAAATCTACGAAGGTACCACGCTCAGTAGCGCACGCCTCGTTTAGCACATGCGCACGGTTAACTACGCGTAGGCAGTTACTATCGTTTTGTTAATGAGGCAGATTATGCCAGTTTGGATGGACAAGGAAGGACGAGAATGTGCATAGGAAATGGTTTTGTCGTTCGCATAATGATAACGCGGACCGTTGTATTCAACGCGACAGATAAGTGCATCTGCCGGATGATACCGATGGAATAATGTATTCGAACTTTGACCTCGTCTCGACAGTAGCGAAAACGGGCACGAAATTTTGTTACAATACGCGTGTATATCTAATTTCGTCAATTACCATTTCCTGTGTCATGTTACACCGCTTGACGGTTGGGATGGCTCGAAGCTCAACTCATTGAGGTACACGAAAGAAGGAAGTATGACCCGGAAAAAGAGCGAGAAATAGGATAGCGTAGGGCAGTAGATCAGAGATGCGTGATGGTTATTAAAGTAGACAGAGCTAGTCGTGGTCAACTGCTATCATTTAATTTCCAACAGTGTTACCCCAAACATGTTTCTCTCTGTGTGTCTCTCTCATTCGTTAACTCTCGGTACGTCTCTCTCTTCCTCTTTACTAGCTTTTCTCATATTTCCCACTCCGCTCGCACTCACCCCTTCTACAATTTACATGTGTATGGTGGCGCGCATGTGTGGACCGTGCGCATCGACTAAGCTCAGCTTTCCGGCCCACGGTATTTCGAATTAATTAATTTCGGCATTGAATTAGGCCCGCAGCCAATTTTAGTTTGCTCTTGCTCAGTTTAGTATCAACCACTTTAGCCTCTCATATGACTAGCTCTCCGCAATTTTTGACGGCACAAAATTTCCGATAAATCGTCAACGCGTGAAATGTAAAGGTTGATAAAACATAAAGTTTCACAAAAAAATATTCGAAACAACCGGTCAACGTCATTTCGTAACGCCGCGTCATAAAAGATCTTACTCACTGACGAGATTTTTGTTTACCATTTAATTTTATTTCGAACTTATGAAACTCTCATTTTATCGCGAAACTCGCTACAAGATTTGCCCACTGCGCCGGCGGTACATTCTCTCCCGTGTACCATTTCCGTTCATTCCGCTTTCAGTTTCGGAACTTCACTCTACATGGACACTAGTACCGACCGCTGTATGCGCCGGGGCCGAACTTAGAGCAGGGGCTGGCAAAATGTAATTGACGTATTTGTGAATGTGCTCGGTCTGCCGGATACGATCCGCATTAAGCACGCCTGTCCGTCACTTCGTAATTCACGAAGTCTCGCCGCCCTTTATTCGAGCTGCCTCTCACAGTTGACGTCGACGTTTCTACACGTGTGTCGTTCGATATATTTACCGAAAAGCCACTTCCATGCGACATGTTTTGCTGTTTTTTTCGAACTGACGAAAGTTCGAAATCGAATGTTCAGCAATGCTTCGATTGCGAATTTCCCTGACCGTCCGTTCTCGGGCATTACACATTTAAACGGACGGTCGGGGCGCGTGTATTAATCGCGGCGTGTAATTAATTTTAGTAACGCATCGCGCCGCGTACGGTAACAGTTGAGTTTAATGGCGACCTTCTTGCGAACGGAGAATTATACGTCGACGGTAAAGGGGATCGGCGCTTGCATAAGCACGTTTAGTGTCATGATGAAGTTTTGTAACGTCGTAGGCCATAACAACATAATTTAGTTTTAGTCTTTCTAAGTAACAAATTCTTTTTTGTTACAGAGGAGTGTGTAACATCACATGCGGACGCTGAGCAAGATGACAAGTTGCTAGTTACAACAGCGGAATAATGAAAGCAGCGTTTTGGTGAGTGACAAAGAGAACACATACATGTTGCATGCAAAATATTCGTGTAATATAATAAGGTCACAGAAATACGTCTATACTGTAAACTTGATTTATCTGGGTGTACATATATCGATGTTGTATTGATATCTGCATCGAAATTCCGTTCTGCCGATTTTTGAAGAGTGTAAATGTCTTGCATCGTTTTATTGATGATTGGTAATAGTCATTTACTTAACGCGTATCAGCTTTCGCTTGGCAAATCTTTGACCTTTAACTTAACGATTTCGTTAGTTTCTTGAGACGCGACTGCACATGGAGTCGATATAATACGCGAGCGTTGCCTAAAAGCCTCAATCACTCGTCCGATAACAATGGCCGAAGACTGGTTTATACATTTTGCGAACTTAAAAGCTTGTCGAACGTTCATTGTTGCGAACTTAAAAGCTTCCTCGTCAGGATAAAGAAAAGCGTAGTCGCGCCATGAAGGCGTGCATGTACTTCCCGCAAGATACAGATACTCTGAATACGATGTCAGAATCGTGAGCGTATCATAAGATACGTAATGTACTTAACCACGCGGCATAATTAACGAACGCGTCGTGTCAGTCTCACTCCAAGGAGATAACGAAGATTCTCGCATACCCACCGTTAAAGTATTTCATAACTTAGAGGAAATAGTAAGAAAAGTGCGCCAATACGGGTAAGCCTTCGTATAGTTAAATGTGCGCGAGCGTGTGCGTGGTCTACTCGAGTACATAAAGATCCGGCAGGAAAAGGACAGAGAGAGAAAGAGAGTAAGAAAGAGAGAGAGAGAAGGAGCGAGAGTGCCCGTCGACCCCTTCGCATGGCGCTTTCTTCAGGTTGGCAATCCTTCACAGTTAACGCCCCTAATCGTATTCATTAAAGTGCTCTCAATGCTTTTACACGGCTCTCAAGCTCTGCCACCACTCTGCCGCTGCCACCCTTACCCCCGTTATCGCCCACACCCCCCTTCTGGCCCGACAGTCCCGCAGTCGCCGCCACCGTCACCGACGCTTCCAACGCCCAGGCTCTTCCTATCTCACTTTCTCTGCCTCACGTCCCTTATTTCCTCCTTCCCTTCCAATCTTCCCTTTCGCTTCTTTCGCCTCGTCGTCGAACGTCGTCTCTTTTTCTCCCGCGCGCTCTCTGCATCTCTCTACTCCTCCGCCGGTCGCTCTCCTTCTCAACGCGAGAGCTTTTAAGTTGGCAACAATGCGCGGATTTATAAACCAGTCCCAGGGCATTGTTATCGGGCGAGTGATTGAGGCCGCCGTTTCGACACTGGCCGAATACCAACCATTGGTTACCGGCCATTGTTGACCCCTTTATCTTGGAAATTCGCGCTCGCCCACCTTCGTCCTCTCCCGCCGTCTCGCGATCTTCGTCTTGCCCACCGGGACTCGCTAAATCACCAGGTTTTATTGATGGACCAGCGGCTGGTGGAAAGGCGCGTCCAACGCGGTATCACGACTTCTGATAAACGGCCCATTGTCGGCGGCCTTTTCTTCGTGCCGTCTTCCAGCCGACCTGGGCGCGTGATCGTTCCGACCGTGCTGCATTCGAATTTCCTCCGGATGGAAAAAGCGTGACGCGACGACCGTTCCGCTCTTTCGCTCGGGGCCACACAGTAGGGACATTCATTTTTGTTTCTACGCCGCAGCAGACCCGCCGGAGCCTTTACCTCGGAGAATAATGCGGATTCGGCTTCCGGGCCGACGGGTCGCGAGAATGGAATTCGAACGAGGATCGTATCAGTCGCGCGTTTTCCTTGGATAATTCGGATCGACGATAAATCTGGCACGAAGTTGTAGACGGCGGACGTTTGCCGCGCCGAATAAACACAATACGTCAACGTCTCGCAGGGAGAGAATGCCACGCGAAAGTCGTCCACTTTGAAACTAACCGACAATCGCAAATATAATCCGGCGTGCGGATTTGCGCGCCTAGTGAAAAAAAGCGCAATTTCCAATTGTTGCATACTTGTCGCGTTGCCTAACAAAAGTTAACAATCGGCGTCACGCATCATCGTGGTCGGTGCGCACAGTAGCTAGGCATCCAGCTCTTGTTCATGGAAATAAAACGGATGCCGAGCAGGATGCGTATGAGCACACCCCTTCGAGGTGTACGCATCAATGACACCGCGGCACACAATAGGATACGATGAATCCCGTTTCTACCCTCGGTTTGTGAGAGCTGACTTTCCCATGATGCGCTTGTAATCGGATCATCCCTACCCCTAGCGTCCGATATTCGGTTAGCGGCCGTTCTTTCGTTTATTACGCACCTACCGTAACGGTACGGCGTGGGATTCGAAACGCTCTTGCCGCGTTTGCTAAACCGTCCTCTTTACTTCGCTCTCTGTCTCTCCTAAATTGTTCGACTCGCCGGATTCGCGCCTTACTCGCATTCTACTTATACTCCTTCCCACGTCACAATTTATTCCGCGCTTCACGATACGCCATTGTGAAATTTCTCTGTAACGCGTTCGGTCACGCTGTCGCATGTTACCGCACTCGCGGCAAATACAGCGTCTGCCGTAGATCATTGAAATTTTAATCTACGTATCGCACGTACCAGGGGTTAAACTGTATATCACGCGCACTGTCGTGCAAGTCCATTTGTCCGGATTTAATAATAGTATCTGCTTTCGAATGGCCTACCGATGCCAGCATGGTAGTAGGGAAATTGTCGGTGTCAAAAAGCATCGATATTTCCACCGGAGCTATCGCGCCTCGCAGCATTGAGACACGTGCCGCTGTGAGCTGGTACAATTGTTCGCGCGAAAATATATTTTATCGGGCGATCACTCATCCTACCCGCGTGTTCGTGTTCATGTTCGTTCGAGCGTTGTTTCAAAAAAGAATATAGGAAATGTTGAAATCCGGCTAGAAAAAGCGCACGGATTATTCGTGTGGAAATTTTTTAGAAGCAAAGGGCAACTGCCTACGATTTTCGGCAGATGAATAGAAACTGTCAATGGGAAGGGACTAGCAGTGTGAAAAGATACTTTGTTGGGTACCATACGAAATTTCGGAAGAAAGCTGATGTTGCACAGTAGCATAAAGTACCAGAGAAGTAGAAAGAAATTGGTGACAGTAAAAACCATATTTGTAACCCAATTATAAATGGCGAGTACCAATTTGTTCAGGATTAGATGCGCACTTAGAACTCGTGCGATAGGCATGGGGTGATCAATCAGAATTTTGCCATGAGCCCATAGAAAAATAATCCACGTCCCTTATGATACCTAGTGTTGGGAATCATCCACATTCACAGGGATCTATCAAGCATTGAAGTAACGTGGCACGTGCCGCCACGGGGACGAAAAGATTGTTCGTGCAGAGTGATATTTTACCAGACGATCAAGCGGTGGCCTTGTCAAGCATCGGTTCCGTCATTACGTGTGTGTGCGTATTCATGCAGACATGTTTGTTTGTTTGCGTCACTCCCCCTTATATCGCTCGCTACCAGTATTCCCGCCGACGCCCCTGGTATCCGTCCGTTAAGAACGATCTTTCCCATTCGGCTAATCCGTAATTATAGCAACGACACGGGAGTCACGGATATGTGCGCATGCATACGCGCCAACCCATTGTCATTTCCCACTGTTCAGTTTTCCACGAGCGCCGATGGACTGCGATAAAGCACAAACAATCGTTTCTCATTGCCAGCCAAAAAGGCAGAGTCATCCCATCAGCCGTATCCATGAAAATCTTCAAAATGCGCATGCCGCCGCGGAAGTACTTGCGGCAAGAGATGCGTAGAACCGAAATGGATGTACACTTTTCATTCCCAGTATCGTCTGAATAATGAAGTCGTAGCCAGTCCAAGAATGTCCGCACGGTGTGCGTCTACGTTTTACCGCTCGTCCTTCCTTCCTTTTTACGGGAAGATACGCCGTGAGAAGTCCCAACTCCCGACTGGATTCTCGATTCATATAATTCACTTTCATCGCTCCGCGAGCCACAGCTTTGCTGAAGCCCACTTCTTCCTGCTCTTCCTCACCCTCCCGCAGTCGCCCGCCTTCGCCGCCCGCGCAGCCATTTTCCGTCTCTATCCCCCGCTTCCTCTGCGTTACTCTCTTTCGCTTCACTCTCTTCCTTCCTCGCGCTCGCGTAAATAAGCGAGCGAGCAAGGTTTTTTTGCACAATATGTTGCGGGACCATTACTTAGTTGGGGGCAGCTTCTATGCAGGGAGGGTGGCTCTTACCTAAATAACCACTCAGTCACTCGCAGACCTAGCCAGAGTACGGTAGGGGTGGGAGAGTGGATCCAGAACAGGGTGATCGGGGAGGCATTGGAGAGAGAGTGAGAGAGAGCGAGAGAGAAATAGAGAGAGTGTGTGCCTGGTGGACTGGCTACACGAAGGGGGATGAGGTGAGGTCGACTGGCCCGATACCGTTACGTGATGTAAGAGCAACCGAGCATCCAGAAACCACCCGGTCAGATTAACGAGGCCATTCTCGGATTGATTTCTCGAGAAGCGCTTCCCACCGTTAACTTCGATACCGCACCTCTGTACCGGTTCGCTCAAGTAACTTCCCGTTGCGATCGAAACGACCGGCCGTTTTTGTGCTTTTACCTAATACGAGAAGGAGGCCGTGCGTCAATGCTACTTTGTGAGGCTTCTCGTGCCGTGACGGGCATGGACGATGTAATTAACCGATTTGTTTCTTCGCTCCCGTCTAACGTCCGCGTTAGGTGTGTCTGTAGAAAAACGAGGGAAATCGCGATTGCCAATTGCACTAGTGGGGTTCAGATTCGAGCGTTTCGCAGCGTGCGGCCTGAATAGCGCCAGTTTCTACACAAATGTAGACCGGTACGATCGACGGTATCATTTTCGTCGGTGTACTTTTAACAAAATACCTTGCAATCTGCGGGTGCGTGTAGAATGCGCATTCGTTAGGTTCCGTGTTTCGGGTAATGTCGGATTTATATCCACGACGTCGCGGGCGTTATTTTAGAAAGAGTTTCAGCGGTACGGCGGTAAACGGATATTGTTATCCGCATATAAGTTCCCGCGTCATTAAATCTGGGTATTATAGGAGCAGTCCAGACGCGTCGCACCGCGTGTCCTTTTTCACATTTCACGTGCCTTCCTCGTTTACGGACAGATTCCCATTCATCGTCGCGCATAAATTTCGCACGCGTCGGCGCCCCTGTATTTCACGCAAAGTCCGAAACGTGCAAATTTCCCGCGACGCCCGGGCGTAATGGTGCGGCCAGCATGGCACGGGTCGCTTATCTGTGGCCACCATAGAAATTCGACCGGCAACACACATTGTACGCGCATCGTTTAGATGATTGGCCGAGATTAAAGGGGGGTTGCTCGTGGGGGTGGCGAGCCACGCGCGCGAATCCGCCTCGATAAGCGTCGTCTCCACGGTCCCTTTGTTCCTCCGAGGAAGGAATGGCATTTCCTAAACTGGATTTTCAAGATCGATCCCTACTAACCAACTATCGATACTATTGTTGTTTACGTGACTCGCTTCTTGATAAGGCAGTTGGATAATTAGTTGTAAAAATTTGATATCGTTATCGTTTGTCACGGTATCACCTCTTTGCTAGAAGTGTGTGCCGTATTGCTATGCTGACTAAGTGGCCTTTTCATCGAGCAGTGTCACTCACAGACATTAGTCCCTTTGATCCGCACTTGAAACATTTCGGCCCCGAGCTCCCGCAATGCTGATGAAATAATTACGGCAAACTGTCCGCCCGTCCGAACCAATTGTGTTCTGTATTATTCATGCTCCTTCGCTCCGAGCGATCTTCAGGTACCCTTACTAGCTATTGATATCCGAGCACTAGCGTATCAGGTCAATCAACCTACACGTTCGCAGTGGAATCTTTTGACATTACGGATAGCTTAGAATTTTTCAAAAGCAATGTCTTCTAACTTTTTCAGCTGTTAGGGAACGTATCAAAAATCCTGCAACGTTATATTCAGGGATAACGGTAACGTGTTTAGCTGTTATCGCCGTCCGGCTTTCATGTGTGCGTTTAATTCGTGGCCAATTTTGCGGTAGCTTCGATAATTAGAGGCGTGTGTCGATAGAGCCGTGAAATGTATTTCGAGGTTGATCGAACGCCAACGGGTGGGAAAGGAACGATGATCGCCCACGCGGCCGTTGGTGTTGGTGGTTGGAGATCTCGGTGCAAGCTCCGATTCTCGAAAGGCAGCGGGACATAGGGAAACGGACAGAGGCAGCGGCCGTGGCACGTAATGGCGTGTCGGAGTTAACCGGTTGATAACCATCGGTTATAATTAACTCTGGCCAACCGGCGGTGAACGAGCCTGACCGAGTCCAACCGAGCGAGGCCGAGCAGGGTTTAGTCTTAGCGTGGTAACCGTGTATTCGACCCCAGGACCTTCTTCCCTCGCTCCACCAAACCCATTACCCCGTCATCTATTTTTTGAGTTTGTTTCTCTTCTCGTCGACCTAGTAATCGCGAGGCACCGAAGTCCTTTATACTCAGTCGCGTCTCCTGTATTCGATGTTTCACGTCCGCCACAGACTCTCGGATGTCCTTCGTCTCTGAACTCCATGCGCCGATGTTCTTTGTTGCATGGTATTAACGGGGTTTCTCCTCGCCGAGTGCAACGATAGAATAACGACCTCGCGATCAACGTCACTAGTAGCAGCTTTGCCAGCATTACCGTTATCCCCACTGTACGGTATTGGAGGCCTACTCCCATTCTCGGGCGACATAAATCCGTAATGGATCGAGTCTGATCGACCGATCGGACAAATCCCATCCAGCCAAGCCAGAAGCAAACAGCGGGGATTAGCGTAAAAACGTAATGCGCCTATCAGAAGCAGATTGAACGGCAATAGCATAATTTCCTCCCCGTTGCACGTCCCCTGTCATCTGGCCATTCTTCATTGATAGACGATCTATAATCGTTTGGTCATTACCGTAGTATCGACTTCGCCTGACAATAAACTCGCTAAGCCGAAGAACCGTCACAGCCGTTTTCGACGTATTTATTCTGGCGTCGACTGGTTTACCCGTTTCACATTACCGAGTGTGCTTGAGGCCTCGATGTTGAAGGATTCTCGACACAGTCCCGGGTAGGCAGCGTACCTCGCGAAGGTGAATTTCCAGTGCGAATCAACGATCACCCTTTCGGGGCACGGCAGACAGTAACGGTAATCCAACCCTCACGTTCACCTATTCGTCCCTGCTCCGTCGTCCACTGCCCTGCGAGGAGACCCTAAATCAAACACGGCCGTCCGATTCAGCCGGCTACTTTAACGAGGCGAAACGAGCCACTAGGCGACCGTGGTAAAAGGGCCAATCCCAATCACTTTTCCCAGTCGATTCCGCAATTTGCGCTAAGCAGAACGAATGCTTTTTTCTCTCTTCCCTTTCGCCGACGAAGGAGATCGACGCTCGAGCGTCGGTAGGCGGGGGCGGCGGGTTCGATGGGGGTCGGACGGGAGTGGAATGGCGGCCGCGGAGCTGGGGAGGTTAGGCCGGGCGCAATCATCGCTCAGTCTTTTAATTTCCTATATCGGCGAGCGCGCGGGCGCCCGCGCACTTGTGTATGTGTCTCAACGCCTGTGTGTGCGTGTGTGTGGGCGACCGAAGGGGAAGGGGTCTGGCAAAACTGTGTATGTGAGCGTGTGCGACCAAGCTGGAGCGAGATAGATGAAGTCTAAGGGAGAAGGAGGGAGAGAAATAGAGAGAGAGAGGGAGAGAGAGAGAGAGACTACTGACTCGTGCGCGAGGGTCGGTACGGGGTGGTAATTGGCTGTCAGGGCTTCCCAGTCCTACCAACCACCCAACAACCCCGAGAGATTGGTATCGCTTATAATTAACTTCTCCGTGCCACGAAGCCACCGTTTCCAACGGCGTCGACGAAAGAGGGAAGGAGAGAGAGGGAGTGTGCGTGCGTGTGAGAGAGAGAGGGTGAGATGGTACGAGGCACCAACAGGGAGAGACAAGGGAGAAGAAGCGATGCGAAGGTGAGGAAGGATGAAGGCAACGTTGTAAGGTGGAAAGGCGAAACGGGGTATTGGGCTCTTTTGAGGAGTCCTATCGTACGTTAGACAACAAATTCGAAACTCACTGTCGAGATTGTCGTGCGCGAAGGTAATTGACATATTTTATCCGGTAGCTGCCCTTGGACTAACTGTCTGAAACGATCTGTAAATCTGAGCTTTCCTTTGTATCAGGAATTAATTTAAACAGATTCCATTAGATAGCGATAGAAGCTCTTTGCTTTAACAGTAAATTCTTAGTCAGCGGTCCTGGTCAGTTCGTAATTGAAAAACGGTGACATTTACCACGCGTTCGTCACGCATGTCGAAGGGGGCCGAAAGGAACAATGACGCAAACGGAAATCTATCCTAGCGTGAAGTAAATGTGCTTGGATGACGAACTAAGACGCTGACAGACCCGAACAAGACGCAGATAGATAAATTCGTAGATAAAGATGAATAGAGAGGGGAATGAATAAATGGCGGACAGAATGTGTACATAAGTAGATGGATAAGAAGATACGCAGATGCAGAGGGATGGTGAGAAAAAGCGTGCCAGACGAAGGGTCGAAAGAAGAGAAAAGAAAGAAGGGCAGGGTGAGGAGACAGTGAGCGGAAGAGGTCCTCCGAAGTCTAAGTAACATCCATTTCCATCTCTCTAACGCCTGCTCGCACACTCTTCTGCTTTGCCTCCGCCTCACTACACTTTACTCGCCACCACTGTCATTGCCCACTTTTTATTTAGAATCTCACTTTCTCTCGCGTCTTCGCGAACGCGATGGCCGGTTGTTTTGCCTGACAAGGGGAAAGCTTGCGCCACGTTTTAGGGATGATTAAAAATTCCTAACCCCCTCTTGCTCAAGGCTCGCTTGCATAAACGACGACGACTCATCGACGATTGTGATCGCTTTAATTGCGACGAATAACTTGCTATGCAAAAGAAACACTTTAGCGTCACGCGATTAATACATTCTCCGATTCTGAGCGATCGACTTTTGTCGTGCCTACGCTGCTGACCCGTCGTTGCCGGTACTTTAGATGCCACAGTTTTATAAGTTTGTAACAGTTTCGGCAGTGCCGATCTTTTCGAGCTCCGAATGCACGCAAGGAAGTAAGGCGGTACGTTGTACCGCGATGTCGGAAATTCTCAAGCGACGGATCTGTAGAATGCTAGAAGTGTAGTGTTGCAGATAATTGCAGATAGCGCATCTGATGCAAATCAGTTCAAAGTTTCGTGATAGTACGTCGATAGTACATTGACATCTCAATACTCCTTCGACATTCTTACTTCAGAATAACTTATATACTTTCTCAAAGATAACTTACATTCATCCTTATACGAGAGTAAGTGTAACGTGTTTCTTTTGATTTCCATCCAATTTCTTCCTCGGATTTTATGATCATTTGTAACTTTTTCGACAATCTTGGTACACGAACGTACTGAGTGCACCAATGTTAACTCGACCCGGTAATAAATGAGTCAATACTGGAAGGTCGGAGCGGGTGAAGTTTCGTATCATGTGTAAAGTACATGACGTGTCAATCGAGCAGTGAACACAATTGAAGAAGCTCTTATATATGTATTCAGTCTCTTGCGCAGTCCTTCTCCAATGTTCGTGTATACCTCTCCTCTAGCGGTCTCTTGTCCACGATACAGGTGATCTTAGGTACCGTCCTCTTCTTGCACACGACGAAGTATCCGGTCGTCTGCAATGTCTCGACGGCCACAAACTCGCGTCATCTAACTCACTGCATCTTGCCACCTCGCCCCGCTCGTTCTGGCTCGTTCTACCACCGTCGTTTTCACCAGGGCACGCCACGCTACGCTGCACTACGCCACGCAGCTAGCTAGCGCCAAGTCTCGCAGAAACGTATAATTGCGAAAGGAGTCGGCAATTATAATTGCCTCCGGCCAGTGGGGACGGCTGTAATTATCCAAAAACCCACGGCGTCGTTTGCTTCGCGCGTATGAGCCTGCCAAAGAAGAAAAAGGAGAGACACGCAGCGACAGAAGCGGAAGGAGAGGGACGAAGAAGGAAAAGCGTGCGCGAAACTAACGTGACTTACACGAGACGCGCGTGTAAACGCGTCACGTCCTACGTATTATACCGGTATAATCACGGAGATCAAAGGTTTTTCACATATGTTCGGAATGTGAGATATGGAGAGATGAGGAAATTCCGCGTGTTCGGGCGTCTTATTGAATGCCGGCGGAAGTCAGATGTGCGAAGATATTGAAGTTAGCCGTACATTTGGACGCCCGATAAAAACACGATTCCGCTTGAGCGCGATCGTCCAATATCATTCAAAGAAGTTTGATCGCGCCATAAAATTCATGAATTGCCGGGCGCCACCTTTTGAGAAGCTTAAACGAAGGTATCGGGACAATAATGCAACATCGTCGCTAATGCCAATCGAAATTGGTTAATGGGCATGGGAGAGCGCATGTTTATTCTGTCCGTACGAGGTCCATGTAAGTGACAAATCTCCTGGGGAACGTCAATTCGTACGTTGCGCCCACCCGCGTGCTTCGTAACAACCTACAGCGATACCACCCGACGAAGGGAATAACTGCGAGAAGGAGAACCGGCGCTGAAACTCGACGGTCTTCCGGGGAGAACGTAAATCGGAGATACTTTCCGCAACGTCACATCTAGCGAACATACAAAATTTAGTGACAAAGACCGTGAACGACAAAACCAATTGCCCTTTTACGATAATGATCGCGCTCATCTCGTTTAAAAATCTGACACAGTGAACGGTATCGGAGACTGGTCGTGAAATTTCATTCCTTTGTAGAAAATGTCCTTTGCCTCGCGGACTCAAACCCGACGGCAGGAGTATCGGTAGACCAGCGGATTGACATTTGCCCGATCGGTAAAGCGGGCAGTCTTCGCAGCGGGTTCGAAGCGGGGCTATTTGCGGTGTCGCCCCTCCTTTGCCACCCTCGTGCGGCCAAATCGATTATTCCACTAACGCGCGGGTTCTGCGCGGTCACGAGTGCACGCTCGTGCACACAAAGAATCTCTGCACGCCGCGCGGACCGGGGGACTGGCGGGACGGGGGTGGAAGAGAGTGTAGAAGGGTGCTGGTTTGCCGGAGGGGTGGCACCCGCGACCACCCCCACATCCGCCACTCTGACGGGTCCGCGAGGAGAAGACACGGGGGGTGCTAGGGGAGGACGAGTCGAAGGAGGGAAACCGAGCAAGCAGGGAACCAAGACTCCGGTCAATTAAGCGCAGGAAATTAGAGTTTTAATTACGCAGTCATTCAGAAAATTACATCGGGGGCCAAGAAGAAGACGCTTTGCAATAGCTTCGCGAGCGAATACCGTCGACGAGGACGGCAAAGACGGTGCGCGCCACACTTTTCTCCGAAAAGGAAGATGATCCTCCATGATCTTCGCAGGATCGACGAGATTGATCGGGATCGTATAGGCAAAGAATGCCGCGTTGCTTCCGTCGACGAGCGGAGAATGAACGTCGTCTACACACAGCTTAGTCCCCGAACTCGTTACCATCTCACCCAACGGCTCCTCGGCGTGGAAATTTCTCAACTGGGGCGACTATGGCATTCGGTATAACGGGCAGTTTTTCGGGTTCCCGCATTGAGGATAAACAGGGGCACTTAAGGCTTAATTCGTGCGTTGCCCGTGATATGCGCAGTTGGCGCGGATACGGGCAATGGAGGTAATGGAGGCAAGGGCAAAGTGAAATCGAACGTAGGCCATACGGTACGCGGCAGTGCGCGCGGGTGGCCCGAGGGTTTGACGAAGCCTGGAAACCCGGAGGGTATGGGTGTGTTGCAGAGGGTTAAATCTAATTACATGGTCTGTGACGGTTACTCGATGGGCTACCGCCGGGCTCCATACCGCTGGCAGGGACGTACGTGTTGCAATTGATATTCGGCGTTGGACGGATGTAGGCAGGGACGTTAATACCTCCCGCTCTTTTTTTGGTTTTTAAACTGACACGTTTAATTATTTCCATTGACACGGGCCGCGTCGCACACACACTTACCGCCGTGTGCGGGCGACACTTCGTTTATTCCGAGAGAATATTTCATTAAAAAATGCGCAATTAGAGATTGGAACCGGCATCCGTGACAATCGTTCGCTCCCGATTGAAAACCGTTGACGCGACTATCGAATGTGCGTTTAACGCGGTGACGAACGATCTCGGTTGAAAGGAAAATCGTCACGTTGACAAAAAGGGTCGCGCGCGGATGTGGGCTCGAACGAGCCAGAGTTGTTCTGCAGCGTCACCGACGACGTGCATTTCAGGGGCGACAAAGAGAGCGCGCGAAAGAAGAAAGAAGGCGCGGGGATAGGGTACGATGAGATAGAACGGGAAAGGTAGGCACTGACGTGGGAGTGGAAAAAGAAAGAAACACACGAGAGACGCGAGTGCGGGAGGCGGTAAGCGCCGAGCAACAAGAGAATGAAAAAGGGTGAGCGAGAGGGAAACAGAGGTAGAGCCGGGATGAAGAGAGGACAGAAGTAGAGAAAAAAAAATCATCGTGGGGCTGGCGCATAATGGAGAGTGTTAATTTTCGAAATGAAAACGAGACATCAATCTTTGGCGAAGTGCTTGGCACTCGACACTTCAGCGCCCGGCCCATTCTCTCACTCAACGCATTAGAGTAATGAATTAATTTCCATCCGAGCTCTCTTTCCTTCCCTCTCGCGCCGACTCTTTCTCCTTTTATCGTCCCGTGTCTCTCTCCCTTCGGCTACACCTCTCACCTTCCCTTGCCATCCCTTGGCGTCCCTTACCGTCTTTGCCACGGCCACAACGACCGTAGTCCCCCGACTCCTCCGTGTCTCTCTCTACCACTTTACGTCCTGGATTTAAAGTCTATTTTCTTAATTATAACGGAACGACAATGCCATGCCCCTCTCCGTCCGCTTCTACCACCTTTCGCATCCAGTGCAGACAGTCGCGTTACCACTGCCGAGCACGTACACACTCGTGTTGCGTTAAAATCTGCTTATATTACTTAATAGCCCGCCTGTAATTGGCAAACAGAATCGGTCTTACGTAAACCCGCGTATATAGGTCCGAACGAATCGAAAGCAGAAACGTATTGGGACCTTAATGTATTTTCAGCTCGCTCGGTCAGTGTCTTTGATTACAAGTCACATCGGCAGCCTTAATTACACTTCTCACGCTCGTCCAGACTTACGCCGCGATATTTTCGACGCACCGGTCGCTATAGCGTACTTGAAGTCGGCGGCAATTTCGGAATAGTACCCCGGAGCCCAATTTTGGAACGGCAGGTGTTAATTTCCTCATTAGAGATCACGATACCTCCGAGATTTCACAGAACATTTATGACAATTTCAGTGGCAATATTGATAAAAAGAACCGCGGCGGCGTGATAAGTTATACGAAAAAAAAGGTCTTGTACCGTCGACGACGAGAACCGCGCTGCGAATATTCGAACGTGTAACGTGCCGGATGGAAATAGGTGATTCGTCTATCCGGGAATACATCTCGATGTATGGACACTTCCTAGGAGAGGACGATGATGACGAGATCCATTCCGACTGCTGTCATATTCCCCTATTTCGAGCGATTTTGCGTCGGAGAAAATCTCGCTTGCACCTCGCAGTACTGATGCGAAGCGCAGATAATAGCCATACGTCGATATCGCGCAATCGAACAGGTGAGTGTGTCCAGCCGGAAGAGCATCCCGCTCGATCGAAAAATTAGTTATCGCGCCGGCCATCGCTATTAACGCCGTCGTCGTTTTCGATGTCGGAAACGATGAAATATCGCCCCGCTCTTCCTCGATGCACTCAACTACCGCATCTTTAACGCATTCACCGCCGCGTCACTAAAGTATGGACGACATCAACTTTTCTTGCGATGCCGCGCTACTTAATAATCGGTGACGGTGTACTGCAATTTAAAGGATAAAAAATGTATGTATTTTGCGACTATCTGAACCAATATCTCCAAAACTGTTGGGAGTCTAAAGAGCAGATAGCGATCTGCCTTCAGCGGAAATTATTCTTCATCGCGTAATATACGTGTCGAAATAATACGCCTTTTCCATCTAGTTTGAGCAATGTGACCTAAACGACAGTGCTTCGCACAGCTTCAAACCCGATTTCTCCTTCACAGTTAGTAATGCACAACTCAACGGCTATCCCATTCGCGTGTAAATATACCGAAAGGAGCTCAATAGAAGACGACTACAGCCTAGGAAGTTGCTATTCCATTAGCGTCCCAGCCATTACTGCGTATCTCACAGTAATCAACGTGTTAATAAACATAACTTTCCTATCGAATGAACTCAGCCACCGTGGAAATATCAACGGCACGCAACCGAACTATCGTGAACCAATCGCGTCGCCGGCGAGATGGGTTTTTTTCGATCGAGAAATTACTTATCCTCCCGATCATCGTCATTTACCGTCGCCGTTGCGGTTTTTCGTCCTTCTCGTTTCTTCGCGCGCGCTCGTTCCCTGCCTCGCTCGCCTCTTATCTGCCTCCTTCCGTTTGTCCGCCTTTCCTTGCTCTTTCCTCAAGTCCATGAGGCTGCGTGGCGAGCTCGTTAACGTATTCATGGGTTTATGGGACAATTAACCCTTTGAGGGACAGTTTAATTACAGAAGCGATTAAACATCTTAACGTATAAGCACGCCGGCGCTCTCGCGGGGCTCTACACTTATACGAAACGCGACGTGGCAGCGTGGGGCGCGGCTGCTACCAATTAACATACTAATGACACGGAGGCGCTTTTCGAGGACCAGTGTAACCGCGGCGTGTTCTTCGTCTTTCGCAGTGTGTGCGTTCTCTCGCTCCGCTACCTACTCGGCTGCGTTTTCCTCTTCTGCACCAGCGTGTGCACTCTCCTTTTCTACCTATTCGTACGCGTTTACTTGTTCTACGTACGCCTGTGCATTCGCGCACTTATAGACAACCGTGCGCCTCAGTCGTATGCTACGACGCTACGGAGATTCGCCTAAAGATCTTCAAGAACGAGACACCACCGAGTGCGCGTCCACCACCACCTCCGCATCTGTGACTAAAGACGCAGGGTGTTTGACGCGCATTAAAATAATTGAACGTACTTTGCGGCGCGACGTACGCGCTCAGGCTCTGAACCTGGATTAGTAACGAGACCTCGAAATGTCACATTTATTCATGGCTGTGTGTTTACGGGATAATGCTTTTCCTTCGTCATCCAGTTCTTTGTTACACTCGCGTTGTTTGTCGTAAGTAATCACGGAATTTGTCGCAGATCAGCTCCGGCTATTGACTTTGTTTGGGTGACGATGCTTTCGTGAAATGCTTGCCCGAAGTATTTGTCTATCATTTAGTGCTGACGCTCGACGCATTAACCCAATAATGACTGTGAGCAATTTTTCGGGAAGGACTTTTTGGCTAACAGCGCTTTTTCGCGTAATTGCCTATCCTGCCTGGTCTACGTCTTTGTGTTCGTCATATACCGTGCAGACGACCGTATGTGCACATAGGTTTGTGGCGATGCACGGTGGGAAACTTTGAGGAACGAGACTGACGCCTTAATGCGTCGACATCCATCTTGGACAAAGAACGCCGGCTGTTTGATGCACATTAAAATAATTGAACTCGCACCGTGCCGCTTCTCGGGGCTTGCGTGTGTCTGCGCGTAATGAGATCTCCAAACGTCGTTGTCGCCAGCGTCGTCGCGTTCGCGTCGTTTGCTTCAATCGCAACGCGTTTCTCCACGCATTCCTGTATGAATCAATTTCATTAGCGACAGCATGCCAGATATTTCATTTCGTTCAATTCCTCCTCCTTTATTTCGCGAACCTCTTATCACGGGACCCGCAATTTTTGGCTTACCGTTTTTTTAATGTCCCAGGCGCGTCGGTCCCTTAAAGAACGATCACTTTGGCCGGGGTCCGTATAGAATTCCTCGCGACGATTACCGCGTTCTAAATGCATGCAGAATTGGCCTCCCATGTTCTGCCGAAACGAGAGACCTTTTTCTTGTCCGTCCGCCAAATGCGGGCGGGCCAATGTTATCGGCGCCGATCATATTTACGAGAGAGCGTTTCTTCGGGTCGAAGCCACCTTCGGAGGAAAGAAGGTATAACGATCGCGGCCTGACGAGTTCGCCCATTACCGATATCGAGCCTCTCACGGGCGTGCGATTAAGCTAATTAAAGATCCAAGGCAATCTCGATGCGGCTTCGTTCTCGCGGCACGGTCGAATTTCACGGCAGGGCGAAGGAGTGGGAGGGACGGCGTAATTTCACAGTTGGGTTGAAATGGTCTCGGTGTAAAGTTGTGGAAAATCAAGCACGGCCGGGGAGACCGTTTAACAGCGCTATTGTAGAATCTTTATCGGGCGACGAGCCATCGACGCAAGTGAGCGTAGTAGGAGAGTATTTTCGCGTTGCCCTGACGTGCATGCACGCGTGCACACGATCGTTGCATGCACGAGCGTAAAATCGAAAACGGCAATCGACAGAGCGAGAGAGTAGAGTGCGCGTGTGTGCGCTGTCTGCTTTTGATTTAATTAGCTAATTACAATGTTTATTTAATTAATATAGTTGGAACGACCGACGAGGGCATATGCAGCCGCTCGAACGCCGGTGTGTGGCTACCCTGCCGTGCTACATTTAATGACACCCATTAACGAACGTTTACATTAACCATAATTATCGCGGACTTTGCGACCGCGAGCGAGCGTGCGAGCCCGCCTACTGGCCTACGTGCCAGACACATTTTCCGTTGCGACTGCGGAAAGAGCGCCGGCTCGTTCTCACGCGTCCAGTTTTCACTCGATACAATTGGGACAGTTCGCCGGTTCCGCGTTATTTGCGAAACTGCGTTTTCTCAACTTCTCCACCCCCTCGCGCTCCATAAATTAGGCACTAAGCTCAGAGACGCGCTTGAATGCCTCCGGCAGCACATTTGGCGAAGCAGGACGACTCCTTGATAAAAGAAACGCTATCACGCGTGAAGATAAGTCATGCAACCAACCGGTCATCAAACTGGCCAAACGGCATTGCCATTAAAGTAAGCGTGCGCTCTCGGGTATTAAGTCCGGGAACGAACAACGACCGGTTCTTTCATCCGCGACTCGCGGATGTTGCTATTTTCTTCCCGCGGCGCGGGAGCGCTGGAAATCGGAGAGGAAGACGCTAGAATTGTACGGCAAGACGGATGAAGCCAAGAAACAGCATCAGCGGTAGGGGAGTAAGCCAGAGAGAGGAACGAAGGGAGAAAGCAGCGAACAAAAGAAAGAGAGGCAGGAAAGAGAACAGCCGGAAAGAGGAATATTTCCGCTCGGATGGACGGAGCGCGGCGAGAGCAACCGAGACTAAAATCGTGAGGAAGACGGCGTAATGGGAAAAGCGGCGGAAAAGAGAGAAAGGCAGAGCCGTGCGTGCGACACGCGCCTCGGCGTGGATCACGCATGCGTCCGGCTTACGTGTGACGTTCGTGGGTGACGTCACATGCCGGCGGATCCGCGGAGTCGTGGTCGGCGGCGGGTGGCAGGACGGGTGGCAGGACGGGCGGCAGGACGGCTAGCAGGACGGGGGTGGCGAAGAGTGCGGCGAGATGAGATGAAGAGAGAAGGAACGGGATGGAGCAGGATGGAACGGGATGGAACGAGAGGGAGTGGAGTGGAGCGAAGTGGAGCGCGCGCCGGGTGCTTGGCGGGTCTCGTGCTCCGTTCCATCTCATTCCGAGTTGGACTACCGCCGCGGCCGGGCGTTACTTGCTCGTCGTCTAGTGGCGCGTTTACAAAAGGGAAGTCTTCGTACGTGCCTGTCTACTACCGTCGCGATACGCATTCTAATAAAAATACGTGAAACGCGGTTGCGGATCTACGCCGGACTTGATGGCGGAGTGAGTTCGGCGGGTGGGCAGTTGGTGAGGGTGCGCGGGAAACTGTCCGCCGCAGGATTTCGCAGGACCACCCCCCTCGTTGGCCGATATTCGTGCACGACTTCGCGGCTGCGACGTTTAAGCGGCACACACACGCGTGCGAATCGATCGAACGTCGAGTCGGCGTTAGACGAAGTGACGGATATTGCGAACATCTTCGCAGCCCTTCCTCCTCTTCTTCCTCGGCCTCTGTGAGCGTCTCCTGCACCCCGCCGCGTTAATACGCGACGCCGTTATACGTCCGAGTGCCGGATAAATGCACCGCGGGATCGAGAGTTCTCGCCGACTTCCGTGCACGCAGACAGCACCGAGGATTGCCTTTCTTGGATTTTTCAATCTCGCTGGGTGAGTGCTGCCTTTTCGATCAGAAACAAAAA
This sequence comes from Cryptocheilus praepositus, assembly GCA_033815515.1. Taxonomy (NCBI): domain Eukaryota; kingdom Metazoa; phylum Arthropoda; class Insecta; order Hymenoptera; family Pompilidae; genus Cryptocheilus; species Cryptocheilus praepositus. The sequence continues at coordinate 13,215,688 of JAWWQZ010000035.1, read as the reverse complement.
GTCCACGGTGTCTGTGAGAACGTGTTAAACGAGTTTACGCTTTTATCGCTTCTTCAAGTATCTTTCCCTTAGCTCGCATGAATGAGATTTACGTTCCATTGCAATTCAATCTGTGCAAGCGGGAAGGGGCGTGGGAAGGTGCGAAGTGATATTTTTGTAATTTCGAGACGTCGTCTCTGCTATCGATAAGTCGTATGCGATGCGTTGCATTCCAAATTGTTAATGCGACGCAACCGCTAGCCGGCGATCATTTTGCAACGGTGCGCGTGGCCTGTCGTTGATGCGTAGAGAATGCCAGGACGGCCATCCTTTGCAAATATCGCAAGATGTATTACCTATCAAAGGGTCGCCGCGATGCTCGTTGTTGTACGCCGAGAGTTCCAGCTTCATTGGAGCGTCGACGCTGTTTATTTACGTCGGTAACCAGAGCGAATGAGAGGGAGGGGGTGGGGGGAGACAAAGGGCCGATAAAACCACCGACTACCAGCACCGGTTTTAATTGATCCTGCGCATTCTTTATCGGGATTATATTTAATCGTCGCCCGTGGTCGTGCGGTGCGCTGACCACCTACGACTGCTTCCGAGTTATCGGAAAATGTGAAGGGAGATATATGATATGCGCGTCTGGCATTAAAGGGACGTAACGAGGTGTAATCGTCTCAGGCGAGAAATTTTTTGCCCCTCAGCCCTGCTTCGCGGCTCGACATTTGCGGACTATTCGGAATAACGATTCCGAAGGATGAAAGACACTTACGTAGGTACGGATATCGCGTATAAGGAAGGGTGCGGAGAAAAAGTAGGAAAGTCACGTTCGGGATAATGCTCGTTTCGACAAATGGAAGTACGTGCGCTCGCGCGCGCGCGCGCCTCTGGTAAAAAGGACTTGTAGAGGATATGTCTATTATTTCTTGGCCTCTCAACGGTCTCTTTGAATTATTGTTGCCGCGATAGCTGTTGTAAATTGCCGTTACATATCGCGCCGTTCCATTAATCTCAGATTAATATGATATATATTGGATTGCATAACGTAGTTGAAACGGTATTAGGGTAGCGTGTAAGACGGAGATTTGATTGCAAGTTTCGAATACGGAGCGTTGTATGCCAAACAACAATGGGAGTATGTATAATTGCGAATTGCATTGCTTTAATTGTCAGCTCGAAAATGTTGTTGTTTGACTAGTACGCCATTTATTATAAGAAATGCTTAAACGATCCAAATGATTCATTTCGGGAATGCGACCCCCTCTGACCGTGAATCGATTCGTTTCGCTCTCGAGTCATTACTGCGATCTTAATTCGAAATAGGGAGGGTAACGAATCGAGACACCGTGACGACTTCCCAAATGTGCTTGTCCTATGGACCGACGTCGTTCTTGTCTCTCTACTATCGCGTCCGTCCCTTTTCCATCCACCCTCGCATAACTCCGGTGAGTCGAGCATCGGCGTAACCTCGTTCGTCGAATATATACATGTATATATTTGTATGTATGTATTTACATATCTATAGATGTATTTATATATCTATATACATATGTACACATATCGATGCAAGTCATAAAATAAATCCGCGTTCCAGGTCTCGTATCGTGGCTTAAAACGAAAACAAGAGAATACGTTTCAAAATCCCATAGAGGGAAAGAATTGATTTGATCCTGGCCGTTTGTTTAAGCCCCCAACACGGCGCAACGAGCGATATTACGGTCCTTTATTTTTCAAATGAGGAACGTAACGGGAATCGAATTTCCGTTCGCAGTCAGCAAGCCGAAGCTTCCGAAGCGGTTTCGGTTTCAATAGCGAGATGGAATTTGTTGTCAGTGACTCGTATTCTCAACATTGCGCTTCGACCTGCACGTCGACTCTGATGCAGTATCGCTTACTGCCGAAATTTGCGTTATACACGTTACGTTGCGAGTTATAAGTTTTGGCACTATCTTACATGTTAGGACCTATTATCGATCTTTTAGTGGTAATTCCGCTCACGTAACGGCAGTTTCAGAAATTCTCGAATATCCCCGTAAGAACGCGCGTTGTAGAACTTATCGTGCTCTGTGTAGCTGGCTATTAATTAAAGGTCCGCTTAATTACCACGGCGCAGGTGATGATCGGCGTAATTGGCTGGAATTGCGTAGGACTTTCAGGAAATATGAACCATTACGTCGTTTGTCTCTCGCCTCTTAGGCTTAATTTACACAGATTCTTTTCTCATATTAACGCCATTGACAAACGTCGGACCGTGTAAACGAGTGCATTAAAAAAATTGTATGCACAAGGAGAATGGTGGTCGCGGAAGATAAAAGTTTTTGAGTCGCGCTTGCTATCGTTAATCGCGTCTAGTGATCATGACCGTTTACGGTGTAGGAGAGCGCGGCTTCATTTTTCTTCGCATTACTTGACTTTCGAGGGTGCTTGGAAATCTAACCGAGTGTGATATAGTCAGTCTCCTCCCTCCTTCGCTTGAAGCATTCTCTCGGTATCTTCAGCGTTCCTTTACCTTCTCATTCTGGGTTCCTGTTACCTCCCCTCCCAGTTTCGTTTTTCTCAAACAGCCAGGGATTCTCTTCCTTAACGCTGATGCTGTTGACGAATCTTTTATATGTCACGACAGAATTCTAACTGCTCAAATGATCCGAGCGAAGTTCGTATCAGCCGCCTTAGCGTCTCGGAGATTGTAGCTGACGCCAGTCTGATTAGCGAATTTTAAACGACAGCGGTGTGGGTAAGATATTCGGGCTTTTTCGGTGCTCAGGGTACCGACGCCGCCACTGTTTTCCGGTTGATGATAATGCGAAATTAATCTTCACGGGTGGTTAGCGCCATTTCAAAAGCAGCCGTAATTGCGGCGACTGACTAAAATTAATCAACCAATTAGCGAAAAGTTGACGAACCGCGAGATGTGCGGCCTTCGGTATATATCAATTATAACGCCACCGGGGCGGATTTGAGGTTATTTAAAAATTCCGTACTACGGCAAATGTGTAATTTGTGGAATTATCGGCAATTTACGGCAATTGCGCAAATAATTCCGAGCAAATTAAGATATTCGCTTTTCAGTGCGTGGACGTCGAGACGCGTCGGATGACGGCGAAATGCTAAAACGTCGGAATTTCATTCCGTTTAGGGCCGGCGCGGTAAGCGGACGGGAAAATAGGCAGAATGAACGACGACGAGTACGTAATTGCTCTTTGCATCAAAATTAATTTTTTCTGCCCTCGGCTTTATGCCCACGAGCGCTGACGCCCGGTGCGAAGACGACGGCCGGAAGTCAATCTTCGGCGACCGGAAGTGATTCGCGGCCGTGTCCTGCCCTCTTCACCAAAGCATCATCCCTATTCCGCTTTCAGTTTCACCTTCGCCCGTTTTCGCGGCAGTAGTATCCGATGTTGCGGGGACGGTTTTTCCGGACTCGGCTCCCCGTCTCTTCCAGCATCCTCCTTTGCCCCAACCGTCGACACCTTCGGGCCTCTCACCCCGCATCCTCCACTCTCCGATGCCACACGACGGGAGTACCGTCCTTCTCCTTCGACCGGCGAACCGAACGGCGCGTCCAACCCTAAATGAAATCCCGAAATTAAAGCCGTATATTAACCCCACGGCGTCTCCTAAATTAAAAAACAACATTTTTACGGGCGCAGCCGAGGTAACGCGCCAGGTCCGAGAACGAGTCCACGACCCTTACGCGCTACCGTTTCTTCCCCTTCACTCTCGTCCTCCACCCTCGCACTTCGTCCGTCCCACAACCCTCCCCTCGTCTTCACTCCCTCCCGTCCTCAACCACCCCCGTCGCTCACCCCCGCCTTCCGCGCAGGGTTACCGGACTCCGACCGCTATTCTATTGTCCGTAAATTGCGTTTTTAAATTCGTCAGGGGTTGGGGCACGTGGCCCGGTTACGCGACCTTCCAAAACCTATACGCTGAGCCGATTTGGCATCGGCGTCGTCATCAGTCGTCCGCGATTTAAATCCGAATGGCCGATCCTCAGACACGCATCCCCCGGTGAATAGACAGTCGTTAGTGGCCCGAATGTTAGTGGGCGAGTGAATTTTGTTTCGGACGGGAAGTTATGCCGCTGATTGAACATGAAATACTCCGGATCCGAATAGAAATGCCGATGAGAAATGTATTTTTCGCCTCGAATTTCTCGATCGGCGAAACGGATTTCGTTCTTTTCCGTGGAAGCGCGGCGATGCGGCGTGACGGGCAGGACGTGTGAAAAAAATAGAATGGAGGCGCGAGTGAAAGTAACCGAGAGACGGCCGCGGTGGGGAATATGAAAAACAGGGAATAACGGTGTAAAAGTATCAAAAAGTGAGACGAAAAGCGAGCGCGAGGGGAAGATTTTACGTATCCGTTAGACGGTGTGTGTATTCGAGAGGTAGATGGGAGCGAAAGAATATCGGTACGGGTAGAGACACCCCGGTTTTGCATACTTCGGAAATACGTCCGCCGGATTGGGTAAGGGTGTATAATGGAAGTTGAAATTGGTTGGGCCTGTCCTGACTGGGCAAGCTCTACCCGTATACGAGCTATCGGGGGAAACGCATTCCATGCCGAAATTGCTTCGCACTACGATCCAACGGAATATACAAGGTTCTGGGTTTGAGGTTAGGTTTTTCGCGCGTCAAAAAATACGCGACCATGCCATACGAAGGCCCATGCGTACGTGCACACGTATACGCGGATCCGCTCGTTTTCATTCTCTCTTCTTCACACTCTCTCCTTCGCACGCTCTACCCTCCCATCCCAATACACACTTCTCTCGCCCTCTCTCTCTTCCGCTTTTCGTTTTGCCTCTGTCTGTCTCGCGCGCGAGGATCGTTGATTAAAACTGCCCGTCCAATGTGCAAAGAGAAAGAGAGAAGGTGGAACAGAGAATGAGAAAGTGAGACGATGTTGTAGTCGAGAGAGCGAGGGAAAGTAAGGGAACGCGCGAGAGAGATTGAGTTCGCGAAAGGGTGGAAGGAGGTTGGCTCGGGGGGGTGCAAAGAGGGTGCGGGTGGCTCAGACGTGTGTGCGCGCACTCGCGCGCGATTGCAAGCCGAACGCAAGCGCAGAGAGAGTATGGCGAAGGCGAGGAAGGAGCGCGGGGCAACGAAACGGAGGATACGAGGGCGAATAGGAGGTGGAGGAGCGACGAGGAGTTGGCGGGCTAGGAAAGAGGGCGTCGGGGGCCGAGGGGGAGGAGGGCCAAGGCGTTGCTTGCTTAATTACTAAAAGCTAATCAATTCCGGAGGAAGTAAAGTTTAAATTGCAAACTAAAGTATAGCCGGCTCCCGGACGTAACCCTGCAAAGCGATATTACCGCTCGCTGCATTCTGCAATTAGCCCGCGGTAAATCATTGAAAGCAAATTATGGGCGGCACCCCCTGTTCTCTTCCTCTTTCTCTCGCGCTCCCTCTTTTCCTCCGACCCTCTCTCGCTCTTTTTCTCTCATATTGCGACGGCTCCTGCAGTTACGAAAATTTCCGTAGCGTAGCACCGCCGCCGCCCCCGCATCGCGCAGTTTCGTGGCTCGATGGAGCTCCGACCTCTCCTACGCTCGCGTTACACCATCTAAACTGCCTCTTTTCTGCGATTTAACGAAAGTCAATTTTGCGCCATAGGAATCGTCTCGCCCTACTACTTCCTCAGCACATCGTAAGCCGGAATTGCTACTTTTCACAGTTTTCCCGATATCTTCCAATCCTTTTCATCCGTTCGATATTGTGTCTGACAATAGATTAAGCCGCATATTGATAATATTATCGTTTAATTACAACTTTTCCACAACGGGCATCATCTCCGTCGTTGAGTACGTTTTGCCGGCATCGATGTCGATTTCATTATCACCATAGTACGCGGTCGCTACAAATAATCTATCGGTATTCGTGATTAGATACCACCGTGGGTAATAGCGTGGCAAAAGCGAAACGTCGAAGGTATCCAGGAGCGAGAGGACGTTGGGCGACACAAGGGGGTGACACTACGGTGGTAGGAGGAAGTGAGTATAGAGCTGGAAACAAGCAATAAAATCAATGTCGTTTCCGGCGATTCAATTCGCAAGACACATCGCACAATTTCACATACAATTTTACGGCAGAACGGCCAGGACTCCTATTTACTTCACGGCTGTCCTTCCTGCTCACCGCTTCGCGCCCTCTCTCATCCGCTATGTTTCCATCCTTTCTCTTTTTCTCCCTCGCCTTTCGTCCTCGCCTCTCTCCCTTGTCTTTCGTCCGGCGTCTCGATCCTTTCCGCTACTCTCCTCCATCCCCCGCCTCTCCCACCTTTCTCCTTCTCGCTCGCTTCTTCGTTCTCAAATCCTTTGGAAAAACGTGGTCCCACAATGATATCGGCGAGATCGATGAGACGGAGTCCTCTGGGATAAATCGAGAGCGATCGTGGAAGTAAGAGAGGAGGCAGGACGGGAGGAGGGGAAAACCGTAGAAGGGGGCACCTTGCGTATTTCCTCGAACGGGCGATAGAAAGTCGATAGAATACGACGCGGGCGGAGTAGGAGGATCGGTAGTTTCTTAACGAGGTGTCGCGCGGTAATTAACGGCGGATCTCCCCTGGACCCCGCTTTTCATGACGTACGTCGACGATTCTCGTCGTAAACTCTCGCCGGCAAATCCATCCTCGGTTGACAGTCTGCGTGGAATGGAAGACGAGCCGTTTCCGTTCGTCGAAATGTATTCGGGAAACACGGATAGTCGGACGAGGGCGATAACGAACGTTGAAATTCTCAGATAATATGTTTGTCCGCGGTGCAAACTGCGGACCTCGGAACCTCCTTTACTCGGCCGACAGGACGAAGAGGATGTTGAGGATAAGAGAGAGAACTCGAGCCCGTGTTCGTCGCCGACCGTGTCTCGCGATCTGGACAACTTGTTATTCAAATATTTGCACGGCCGAGCATGAGTGCTTTTTCGAGTGGCAGGCAATCGTTGAAAACTGTTTGCCGAGTCGTAGTCGGCGCTTAACGTTGCGGTGCGTTTAAGAAACGTAATCAGGAACAGACGTTTTGATCTTCAAATGCCTGAAACGCACGAGGGTAGATAAGAAAGGAACACGCTACATGCAATGGGAGGCGGAGCGGACGCGGTAATGAGTCATTAATGATTTTGTTGCTCGATAATCATGAGACGGTATTACTCGTTTTTCATTTCTTCTCTTTGTTCCTCCGGCTCCGTCAATGTACAGCACAAAGTGAATTCTCAAATTACACGCCGGTACGCGTGATTAACGAACTGTTTTTTTCTCGTTAGATTAGTTATGCTAATAAATCGTATCGCCCGGGCAAGGGTGGGGTGAGCATTATTAAACGTCGACGTTCTACGGAATATAATTTTGGCGTATACTGCAATAAATTCTTGGGAATTGTTGCTCCGCGTATATCGACTGCGCAGGCATTAGTGTAGGTATAATTGCGATACAGTGATGACGCACGACGGGAAGCCAATATTACAATTTGCACGAGTGGAAGATTCGCACTTTGGTGAGCGAACGAATTAACGGTGTTTGGACGGATAATCGGCATTTGTGGCTGTTATAGGCCATGTTGGAAAGACATACCGACGAGCGATGGAGGAGGAGAAGGGGGTGGGGGTGTAGGAGCTAGCGTAATACATGGTCGATAATAACGGAACGTTTTAACGCCACAATATAATGACAGTCTAATTAGAACTCGACTCACGATAATTGCGTTCCGTTCGTATTTAGCTTCGTTCTTAATGGACTTGCTAATGAGTTCATAACGCGTGTTTGTAGCTGCGTTCCTCTTCCTCTAATCTCAGCCCCTCTGCCATCCATACCCGCCACCTCGGCTCCCTTCCCATCGCCATCCTCTCTTCTGTCTTCCTTGAAAGCTTCTAACTACGGCCTCTGTCTTTCGGAACGTACTCGTTCCCCTTTCGCTTCCCCTCCTGCCGTCACCCTTTTAGCGGCACGTCGGAAAAGCAACTCCGGCGGTTCATTTATCAATATAAGCGTCGAGTTCATTGGCTGGCGCTAAGCTAATGAAAAATGAAAGAGACCGAGTGCGAGTATCGATGTGCGAGCGTAATCTGTTAATTTACGCGCCGCGCCGTACACCGACCGGCGTCATTATATTCCGCGGGCAAAACTGACGTCATCGCCGTTCTACTCTTTATCCAAGGACCGCGCCTGCGGTTCTCACTTCCTCAGAACGGAACCGCATCTGGTCTCTTCGACTTCTCGCAAGATAAACGCGAAGCGAGACGTTCGAAACTGTTCTAGGATGAAATTGATCGTGAACGTTGCGCCGGCACGGCTTTGACGGCGTTTCTGATACGGAAGGCGAATAAAAGCGAAACGATTACGAGTACTTGTCAGCAAGACGAAGAGCCGTCGTTCGCGTCATATAACCCGGCAGCGACTAGACTAATAGTCGGAATGCACGCGCGAACGGAACGGGCGACGTGCATTTTCCAGCGGCCGCTTATCTGAAATCGGAGGGACGGATTTGCAAAGTGGGCACGATCATGCGCCGTATGTCACGGCTGATTAATATTTGCTCGCCCGCGCGCGCTCCACGTAACGCGTCCGTGGTATAACGCGTCCGTGGTATAACGGGACCGTGCGCGACGTTTGACAAGCGTGTTCGCAGGATTTCCAGGGCCGCTTTGCCGCACGCACGCTGCTGCGCGCGCGTCGAGAAAATTATAAGAATTACGGCGAGGACGGAGACGAGACGGGGCCCAGGGCTGCTTGTTAATCAAGGCCGGAGTGCTCTCGAGTGTGCTCGGCCTCTCGCATTAATTAACGTTCGGTCTCCTGTCGTTGCGTATTCTAACGTCTCTCGATGCCATGGAAGCCCCGGCGATTACGTCGCTGTCACGAGGCGGACGCAGACCGCGATAATATCGCATTACCGAGATTAACGCGACCTGTAATTGATCCGACAGTGAGTAACCACCCTGCACCCGAGCGACGAGCGAGACTGTCCGTCCGTCCTAGGCGCGCCTCCCGTTAGTAATTGGAACGACGTCTCCTTTTCGACCGCCGTCCGCCGACGGCGACTGGGCTCGATTCCCGTAATTAGGGAATACATATTCCTAATTGTAAGTCACGACGGCTGTCCTTTATCCACACGTCCACCTGCGTCTACACGTATGCGCACACACACGCCCCGGCTGGCGAATATTAAGCACGATCGCGAACTCCCTGAAATTCTCGGAACGCACGCCTCCAAATTGGATTAAAAATGTATTACGCGGGCGAGTTATGGCCACCAGATTGACCGTTCGCTTTTAGGCGTGCCACGCTCTCGCCGGTAATTGGAACGACGTCTCCTTTTCTCTTGCCGCGCCGCGCCGCGCTCGACTTTCGAGTTAATTAGGAAATCCATATTCCCAATTCGTGCGCGGCATGGATAAAGCGGCGATTGTTTATCTCGGGTGTCGCTCGCGAGGGTGTCGAGCTTCGCCTCCATTTATTTTCCCGTTCTCGATATTCTCGGCGGGCGTACACTTGTAACTCAGTTAAAGGGACCTTCGACGTTTCGCAATTGTTTTCTGTGTACCCGTTTCGCCGATGCGTCGGGATAAATCGCCGATTATAACGTCGGCGGCGGCGATCCTCGATTACGAACTTCTCGGATAATCGAATGTCTCAAATTAAATTAGAAATTTATCGACTTTTGCAACGAGCGATATTGACCACCCGGCACCGTTCGTAGGCGCGCCTCTTCTCCCGCCTTGGGTAATTGGATCGACGCCTCCTTTTCGACCTACAAGACGGCCACTGAGTCGCCGACAATTCGCGCAATTACAGAATGCAGCCACTTAGCCCGTATATTGCGAGAAATGCCCTTTTGCGTATTTGCCCTCTGAACTCGCGCGGACGTCAATCAGCAACGAGTTTTTCTTCGAGGACTCCAACCCTTCTCATTTCGCCCGTTATCGTGAGGCAACACTCGAACGCGTCAAATTACATTAGGAATTTATCGAGTTTTGTAACGAACCCGTCGCTGACCATTGGCGGCGGACTACTGGGCGCGCCCTGTCTTTTAGTAATTGGAACAGGCGTCCGTTTTTCTCTGAGCCGCCTACATGTCTGCGATCCTACGCAGCTGATGCGTCAATGAACCTCCGTTCTGGTGCTCCGAAACTCCGTACTCGATTAAAACGCAAGTTTCATAATTAATCGACGCCTCACAATGTTTTTCCCTTCCATTTTTTCATCTACATAACATCGTGCCAGAAGAGTATCCGTGTTGTTTCAAATATGCTGTTTTACGTTGAAATAGCCATATATGGTGAAGTCATATATCGTGGAACATTGGCTTTCTCGCCGAAATTAATTGCGCCTCTAATTAGACAAGTGGACAGAAATCCAAGAGTTTCACAATTGACCGATGCCATGATTTTTTCTCTCTTATTTTCCTGGGTACGTAACGTAGTGTAAGAAGGGTACCGTTTTCGTTTCGAATATGTTGCGTTACATTGAAATAGCGGTGTACGGTAAAGTCGTATATCATGGAATGCGGACTTTCCCGTCGAAATTAATCGGACATCTAACGGAACCCTGAAATCCGCACGGCGATTCCAAGGTTCGATTTTCCATGTGGACGGAAGGAGAGTAGCGAGAGGTAAAGGCACGGGGACGAGGGTTGTGCAGCTCGAGAAAGTTCGATGCCGTTAAAAAGTTTTTAGTCCAGATGGATCGGCGTCGTGTCTAGCGTTGAACGCGTACACCCGTGTATATCTGTACGTTGCCCAATTCGTCCGTGCAAAAGTAATACCAATGTCGCTAAATGGAAAAACTATCGAGATAACCTCGGTACACCCCGTGACCGCCTTGTCGTCTATACATAATAATGGCGCATTTCGCGGTTTTGATCAATCGCCTTTCCATACAATTAACATATCCCGTCCGAGAAATTAATGATACACCCAACGCAATTTACATGCCCTGCGAAACTGAATCACTTAAGATTACTAAATTGATACTTGTAAATTTCTCGGTGTTTTTTTTTACAGCGTACGCGCGCGTCGATATGTTTCCGTCGCGAATCACTTCCTCGACAGTCACCGCTTCAAATTGTCCATCTCCATTTTCTCCTTTTTTCCCTCGCACGATGATGTGTAATGGCCATCGAATATCGAAGACGCGTTACGACGCTCTTAAAGTACTTCGCGCTTATATAACGCGAAGATACACCGTACACAGCGCACGTTATCGTCGCCCTTAGAGTAATATCAATTTCAGTAAATGGAAAAAATATCAAGATCAACGTCCCCGTGACCCTCCTCGACGGACCGGGCTCTCGCTCCTCTGTTGCGCGTTTCAAATTTATTGACCGGTCGTTTCTGTGTCGGGGGGTAAGAACGGCAGCGTCGTTTATTCTTTATGCATCTCGCTCTCTTATAGATCCGATCGCCGCGACCTCCGTTGTTTTCTCATCTCCGCTGATGGGTCAGCTCATGCGAAACTATTCCGACTGCAAAATTCGCCACTTCCATACGCCGGGCGCCGTTACCGTAATTCTCGTTTTTACATTTGCGCACCGACGTGGCACACGCGCGGCCGCGCTGTTATCTAATTTAAAAGCTGCCTTTAATTAAATGTGCGCATCATTTGCCTGAAAGCGCCGAGAGCATCTGTCCGACCGAATGTCGTCGGTGAAGCGATTATCAAAGGAGAATCGTTCGTCGTCGCTGCGTCCCGGCGTAATGCGGATGAGGCGTATTAAAATATTGACGAGAGTGTATGACGATGAATATTTACCGGCGGCATCTGTTACCCGCTGTGTGTGAAAGGCTGGTCGCCGACTTTTCGTGTACATAGTCCGTCGCTCTGTCGAGCGGGAGGAAACCCTTTCGGCGCGCTACGCCCTTCTGGCGTCCACCTTTGCACGTGGCCCGAGGAACTTTCGGTTCGAGTAATCCGCTTGCCTCCCGGCTAAGATTGGATTTTTAATCGACGAGCACTCGCCGGAAAATAGCCACTTCGCTCGGGCACGTCGCGTTTATAACCGCCCCGACCACTCCTGGCTCCTTTCTCTCTCCTTCGCCTTCGCTCGCCCGGCTTCTTACTTCTTTCTCTCTGCGTCTCAATCCCCCACCCGTGCCTTTCCTGCGGAACTATCGTCCTGTCGTGACTTTTTCCCTCGCTAACCGTAGGGGAGAAGAAATCAAGGCCGTACGGTGGAATCGATCACTGACTGACCGTTCCGCTCGAATTTCTGAGGACACGTTTCTGATTTCTCTCCTCTTTGCTTTTCTTACCCCATTCTGCGGATTCGACCGTTTCTTGTTGCGTTCAAATCATTTTCTCCCTTTCTGAGATTGTTGTCTTCATACGTGCTTAAGGGTTGTCATTAAATTTTGTAACAATGGCTCCGTGTTACAGTTGAAGCTTTCATGACATCTTCTCGATTCGGTACAAAAGTATAGGATTATTGTACATTGACCATTGATTTACCCTACAAATCGGATCACCGCGGACGCGATTGTGACTTAGTGCTGTTTTTGTTACTCCGTTCGAGGGGTCGACTATTTCTTATTGTACAGGAGTGATTGCTTTCCTGTCAGACGTAATTTTCTACACATGTGTTTATTAGAAGATCATTCAATACTGTCATGGCAACGTCGTCTGGCTGCTGTAAGTTTATTCACTTCAGCTTCAGTGAGTACAAACATATACGAAATGTTCAATACACCCTCACTTTCCAGTGACTTCACGTGCAGTTCGAGTTTCATGGTTAGTCCATGGTCGTGCGTAATACAGAGTCGACACATACTTTTCTAGGTTAGATTTCCATATAATTTTTGGTGCATGCACGATAATATTCCATTGAAGTATAAGATCGTGGGCGGCCGCGTGCCGTTATATCGATCTCTGTCTTTCGTTGTCTCCTTCTTCCACAATTCTCGCTGCCGGGCGATTCGAAGACAGTAACAGAGAAGTAGTCGAAAAATGCTTTTCACACTATTACGACTGAGTCCCCCATGTCACACAAATCAATCTTTTTTTCAAACGAAATCCCGCAAGAAAACATTGAAACACGCGTTCCCTTATTCTCGGTCCAGAAATGCCTCTCAAAATTTGTGCAAAATCCCTATCCCCTCCGCCGCAGTCGTTCTTTGTCAGGCAATTTTCACAGCACGCCCGCGGCAAACCGTGACTCCGCGAACGGTGCTCACTCGTTTGTTGAGTTAATCTGCAGGCAGGGGCTAATTAAACGCGCTTCGATGCCGGAAAGGAGCATAATTGGTAGTTTAATAAAATTATGACTTCGTCGTGTCGAAGGTTTAACGCAATAACGCTCGCTCCTCTTTGCCAAGCTTGTGCGCACACCTCCATCGAATACCACGGAACACTGTCGTTAGGTCTGTATCTCGTTTGCAAATTTTCATTGCCGCCTCTGCGTATGGATGAGGGCATAATGTCGTCGTGCGGTCATCGTGGCGTATCTCTCAATATCATTTTTTCCGCGTTGCATTACGCACGCGGAGTTAGCCCGTGCTTAACGCGTGACTACCGGTCGAACGATTGGCGACGGACAGCAGTTTAACGTTAGCGTACGTTATGTACTCGTAAACGTGACCGCTAATGGTCTCGAGCGTTGCGGCGAAGTTGTCAAGATTTCCAAATCGTTTGTTACGGAACGGAGCGGACGGACAAAATAGTGGAGTATCGGCGCATTAACTGCCGCTTAATTAATGTACTTAAGTACATGCGCGGTACAGGAGCATTCGATGTCTCCGCGATTGAAAATTGCATCCGGATAATGACGGTCGTTAAGGCGGACTACGAGGTACGAGGACATCGTCGAAAAATGCGCCCTCGCTCCGATGGACAATTAGCGACGTGCGGCGATCGTATTTTTGCGTCCGGCGTCCCGCAATCGCGCTATATTATCAGGCGTTAACCGGGGAGGAATAATTATATCGGGATAAATGTTAATGATCGTGTGCTGTCTTTAGACTCGGCGCATTACGTCGCCACGGTATCGCGATACCGTCGTGCAGCGGTATGAATATTAATCGGGCTCGGTGTACCTGTTCGTATGCGCCTCGGTATAATTAAAGTAGACGGTCCATTCTCCGGGAAAACTAAATGAACCGACGAGACGCCCGATCCTTTACAAGATGCCGTTTCAGCGCGTCCGGCTTCTCTTCCTTCACGGCCTTTTCCTACATCGCGCCAAATGGGTCGCCGTTGAAAAATCGCGCCTCGGCCGCGATTAACTGTGACGAGTTCCGCGTCTGCACACCTGCGCATGCGTGTGTTATGCGAACGCCACAATTATGATCGCGCTCGTTATTCTTATCGTTAAGACCGTGCGTTCGAACTTACTTTGAGCACGGCTCCCGTTCATTATTGCTATTCTATTCTTACCGGGCGCAAGTCTATGAACTCTCAGGTAATTCGCGCAGTTTGTTCGATTTAACGGTTATACCATTAAGTCAGCATATGGATTTAGCCGGACAATCACATTTTGTCTGCTCTCTTTGACATCGCCCGATTGGTCATTTCCACGTTCGGTCAACGTTTACGGCTTTTCATTTGCTACGGTCCCGCGAGTAAGTCCGACAAATTTAGCCGATTAATTTGGCGCTCCGCCGCTGCGGATTCAATTTGCGACGCGACAGAAAAGACGATTTCGTTTGATCGCGGGTACCTTTAGCCGTGTAGTCAAACGGTTGACTACTCGTTTCGGTGACAGAATTTTTCCGACGATATGAAAAACGTCAGGAGTGAAATAGGAAGAAAGTAAGAGAGGAACAGACAGTATGTGTGTGTGTGTGTGTGTGTGGGAGAGAGAGAGGGAGGAAAAGGGAGTCTCCAATGAGGTTGCACGCCTGAATGCGTCTCGGTCGACGAAGGAAATGGGTATAAGTTCTTCTCTCATCCCGAAACGATCTTTGCACCGCAATCCAACTTGCGGCGCATCGAATCGCAATGATTCGCTCGTTCCTTGATCACGTCTTATTGTTAACGGTGACTTCGTTAGTGAGATTCTATATGTGCTCTGCGACGGGGCAGGTCGACGTCGACCGAGACGTTAAATTCATTTTCCCGGTTGGAGAGACGATGTCTGCTCGATCCATTGGTTTAGGAATATTTTTACGTGAAGAAACTGCTAACCTTGAAAGCTTGTCTTAAGAAAATTACTCCGGTATTTATCCTCTGTTATAAACCGATCCATCGCATATGCGCACGAGATACGATTTGCTGATAACGTAAACGTGGAACGCTAATATCTTATTTTAGATTCGTCAGTCTTTGATTTCGCGTGCAAATCTGTAATAGTAGAGCAGTATTGAGTGTGAACGAAATTTTATGTCAAACCGCCGCCTGTCATTCCGCTCTTTATCCGAACACATATCGTGCCAACACACCGTTCCTCTGCCATTCCGATCGATTATGATTTCCATTGAGAGAAAAAGGGGGACATTATGATTGTAGCCGAAATTATGATGCACCGGATGCGCTAATTGCTTTGGCGAGCGAAGGCCAATTTTCCCTCTCCTCTCTCTCTCCCTCCGCTCTCCCTCGTTCTCTTTTATAATCGGATGCATCGCTTTTTCAATCTCGGCGCACGATTAATAAGCCGATTATTCTCTCATAATAATCGCACCGCGCGGCGTACCCACATCGGATGCATTATTTCCGCGACGAGGGTGTGGGAGGTAATGGCGGGAGGACGGATCAAAATGCGTTGCCGTTCGTTTTCACGAATTATCAAAATGTACATGTAACCCGACAACGTCTCCTATTTACACGGCAGGTAGAAACTTCATTTCCGCTTTGGCGAGTGTCATTTTGAACGCAGGTCCTCGGCGGCGTTGCGGGTTCGGAGACTATTCAAGACTATTGAAGATCATTGTTGCGCACTGCGGTAGCACGGTAATAGCGATCGAATGAAGCGAAGTGTGTCGGATATAGTCTTCAGTTTCAATGGAGCGGATTCTTAAGAAATTCATCCGGGAAGCTGTGCCGATGGGCGAGGGTTACTTGAAAGTATCGACGCGCTTCCTGGGCAGGAAAGTTATCTAGTTAGAGGATGTATTCTAGTTTCCTCTCGCAACGTTCTCATCAATTAATTTGAACGGACTTTATTTGACGCCGCTTCGGGGAGCGGATCGATGGAATTGAAGTCAGTCATCTCGAGAGAGCAATTTTCGTATTCTTATGCATTGCCAATTTTCGTTCGCCGGCGCTTCATTATTCTTTTAAAGTGGCGCGTACTTACGTTACACGGTGCGACGGCGATTCGTTCGTCGGCGCTTACCCGTAGCACGATCGGCGTCGGCATCGATTCTTTTATACCGTACGCTTTTGGTTTTTAGTCGGCTTCGGTTATCGTTAACGGCGGAGTACCTCAGGCTTTGTAATGAATATCGATGTCCGTGATAATTACTAAACTTGCTTGTTTCGCTCTAACGACAGGTGTTGTTGCAAACTACGTTGAACATTGACGGGATAACGATGTAACCGGCACTGGGTTAATGATTGAATGCGAACGGAGTATCGAACGGGAGGCGTCAAGTTTTGCTTCAATTCGAGTCTAATAGTCAAATATTACACGCGTTACGGCTTTCGACGATAGCAACTAACGGATTTCGACAAAAGCGACCCGGAGCGCGCGCACGTCAATCAGGAATAGACAGCGTCCATTTTAACCGTTTTTTATTTAATTCTTCCGTTTGGCAAAACGTCGAATTCGACGCAACTGTTTTCCCATATTTCCCCCGTTTTAGCCTCCGCCGAGATCGATATCCATTTGCCATCGATGCGAATTGCGCCACTCTTGATTGGAATGAAACTGCAAACGGCGACGGTGTTTTTCAATTTGCTTATTAAAAGCGGACGAACGATTAAAATCCTGTTTGGCAGCGTCTTGTCGAACGTATCGCGGGGATCGATCGCCAGAGGTATTACTCCCCAGAGATGGATTGGAGGCACGATCGGGCATTGGGCGAATAAATATGAAACGGACGATCGATGCTTTCCGCGTGCCCGTTATTATTATAATTATCGATTGACCGTCCGCCGTGTGCGCAGCAATGAGTTAATACCCGCGCCCGGCTAATTTGCAATGCCATTACGGCTCCCGATTACCGTGCTGCGGGCTTCCCTCTTCTGACACTGCCCTACGGGCCCTCGTTCGGTCAGTATGCTCGGCCTGCCAATTATCCAGAAGCCCTGCAACACGCTACTTTCTTTCTTTAAATCTTCCTCGCACGCTGTCCTCCGTAACTATTCACTTCCGTATTCCTCCAACATTGTTATAACTCAAAAAAACGAAGAAAAGCGGCCCCGAGACATGCACAGTGAATTTTTCTAATAAAGTTTCAGTCATAGTTTCAACCAATAAAAGAGGCCTAACATTTCTCCGTTTTTTTTTATAGTTGTCCGTAATTGTTTGTATGAATCCAGCGCAGAGTATCGCGGCGCGTGAAATTGGCAGGGTTTTGAGAATCATTCCAACCGTAGCTAGCTCACGCGCGCTTAGCATTCCTTCTAGTCTGAACGCGAGATTACGATGCATTTTGTATCGGCTCGCGTCGCCGTGCCGTTGCAACAGCTCTGTTTGATATTAAAACTGATTCTCATGCGTAGAAGTTCTCCGGCGCGCTATATTGCGAGCTGTGTGTATCGCCTGCCTTTCCGGTATGCAAAGGTGTCTGCTGTGTACATGTGCGATGGCACGGAATGTATCGATTAGATTGATTCGCAGCGGGTAGAATTGTGCGTCGGCTATTAGCTAGTTGAATAATCTTCCCGATGGCAACTTTGCCGATAGCGTCCTATCAGTAAGCGTTTATGGTTTGTAGGGTCTCTTGCGTTTGATGCCGTGAGTTCCCGGAAGCAGTTTCCCGTCATTGAGTCATCGTACAATTCGTGACGTAATAGGTGGGCGCATTTACGGATTTAGAGGAAATTCGGCTAACTGCGCTTCTGTGATAACCTAATTTCGCAATATTCATAAATGAACCCTATTCGCGCAAGTTAGCCCAGTTATAAGCAAACTCTATATTTGTAGATAAACATAAACAACGCGTAGGGATATAAATTCATAATAATGGGTTTGTTGACTTTTCCGTACGTTGATTTTACCGCAATGACGTTTAGGTTTAGTGTTCGGTCGGCGTTCGCGCGAGTTCGTATCGTTACGTTCGATGTTGTTGCGTGATTCCTCCCGACATTAAATCTGATTCTCGCTTGCAGCTACTTGTATAACGTACAGTTTTCCTATTCAGAATGCTCGGGTTTTAATAGTGCGGAATGTATCGATTGATTGATTCGCAGTTTCTAGGACTACGCGCTGCCCGTTTCATACCCCGATGACACGATCTGCGCCAATGTACGTTGCGACAGTTTTACACAGCGAAAATCGGTGAAGTTACGAGTCAGGGATTCGTTCGAAAAGTGGGACGACAGCGTTTTATCAAAAACTGGAACAATACACGTACAACGTTTTTTGCTTCCTCAGAGAAACTCGCGAAATAATACAATTTTCACGTTTGCTCTAGAATAACAGAGTTGACAGATCGGTCGATGTTTATCTAACTTTATTAGTCGATCAACTAAATTCCGCGAAACCAACCGAATTATAAGGATAGGAGATCAAACTTTGAAGAAAAACTACTTATCGCACAAGCGTTATCAAATTAATTTTATTATGCCATCTGCCATTTCAACAATACAGCACGATCATTTGAAAGGTGAATTTTGGTTGATGTCCCAAGGCAAATCTGACAACACGTACGTAGAACGTGGTTTGCCGTTGCAAGCTACATGGTCGCGCACGCGGACTTTCAAAGTCAATTTTCGGGATCTCATTTGGAAAACATAACCTACTTCAGGCAGTATTTACGGGTTCCATTAGGTAGCTGTCAGCGTGTGATCCTCCGCTGTCTCGTGCCGTCTGGTGTTACGATGGCGCGCCAAAAGACGCCGCTGCGCCTTCTGGGGACCTCGGCTTATGGGATAGGAGATGTCGCCAGGGCCGTCTCAAGTTCAGCCGCCTTCCGTAACATTCAATAGTTCCTTCGACCAACCGTTTTACCCGATAATTCTTCTCCGTGCGGTAAATGACGAAACGACAAGAACAGTTGTATATTTTCGCCCAAAAATAAGTTTCCTTCTCGCGGATATAACCTTCTGCGAGTTTCATCGAGCATACTCGACGAGTTCAGTATACGAGAGTCGTGCCGTTATTTCGCAAGGGTAACTTTGAGTCAATTAGGAGAAATACATGGTTTGTTTGCTGCGAGCAAATACAGCGTAGCTTCACGCTGCGAACCGATTAGCCGTACATTCTGATGGAAAGAGTAAAGTCGACGATCATAAGTAATCGAGCAAGAGGGAAGGTCGTTGCACCAGTCGCGCGACTACGTGGACGGCGTGTAGACATCGACAGGACGCTGTCTGATTAATTGACAAACTGACGGATTAATCGGATAGACCGGCATACCCGTTCGCTTTGCGTCGCTCGTCGAATTTCAGCGGGATCGTTTCTGCTCGATGCGGCACGATTTGCCACGAAATAATGCCAGCCGCGCGCATGCTTCCGGCAATCACCCGCTAATTCGTCAAACGACCTACGGTTGCCGAGTTTCGGTGATATTTGCGATCTGAGTATCGGCGGGAAAGCTGGAGTGGGGGTGCGAGTGTCTCGCGGCTTGAAAATCTGTTTTTCGGTCGGTCGAACGTGTCGATATGGAGTATTAATTTTCCCCAACTCGCCAGCAACCTTCTCCCCCTGTCTCTGCTTGCTCGCCTCCTCCGACGCCTGCTCGTACCCCCCTCCCGTTGACCCGATCCGTCGAACAATGTTTTCCAATTAACTTTATTCGAAATCGAATGACCGCCGCCGTGCTATCCTTTTTCCCTTTCCAACCCCTATCCTGTTCTCGGTCCCATCCCCCATCCTCCGCATCCCACTCCTTTGCCCGGACCGTGCGCGCGTACGCGCCATAGACGGATTTGATGTGTACACAAAAATGCACTTCGGTCTCATCCCGAGGCCGCGCCGACCGAAGAGAAACTCGACGCGCACTTTTATTTTATGGCTGAGTGTCTTTCGCGCCGTACTCCCCCCGGGTAACCACCTTTCAATTTGATCGGGCGATTCGCGAGTGAAAACAAATTTCCTCCTGGCGACCCGTCCTTCGTCCGCCGACATACTCGCGCTCACTCCTTCTCTCTCCGCCGTACTACCGGACGATTTCACGGCTAGTATTTGTTGGATAGTTTTTCTGTTCCACACGATTATAGACTGGGAAGGCTAGTGGGGAAAGAAGGCGAAGCGATCAGCAAAAAAATCGAGTCTGCCAGCTTTCCGAACATATTCAACCGTTTGCCTGCTTTCCTTTTGTCTCTTTCTCTCTCTCTCTATCTTGCTCTCTTCCAACGCGAAGCAAATGAAGGGGTAAGGACGATGCCGCTGATCGTCATTGACGCGTATCTCACTGGCAAGAAGACCCCGTCAGAAGGGACGTCGATATAGGGGAGATCAGGAACGTCGGACTGAAAGAAGAAAGGACCAACGCGTTATTTTAACAGACCGCCCTTCTTTCTCCCCATGTCGCGGGATGCGCACGAGGCAATATAAAGTTAATGACGTTTGATCCCATAACGTCGAAAGTTAATTCCACTCGGAATTAATACGGAGAGTGCATCCTTGGGTAATGAGATTGCGTTGCGCGAGGGTGATGATATAAGGGGTCGGTTATAAAGCTTTGGTCGTAATAACGTATTGTCCTGAGAGAGACGTATCTGTCTGACGGAAAGAGGAATTGTGGATGGACGGAGAGCGAATGCGTACGTAGCGTACGAAAATGCCTCAATGGCCAATATATCTTCATCTTCAGCGCTGTTGGACAAGAACTGAAAAAATATGCGGATCACCGTGGCTGGAACTCGCACGAGTCCGTGCGCGCACTCCTTCAGACATCAAGTACGATTCATGTTTTCCCGATGCACGCCCGAAAGGGGTACAACCGCTAATTGGAACGAAAACACGAGCTAAAGTCGGCTTCAAACGTACGGGCGCAAAAAGTTCTTATTAACGAGCGTGCTTTCTACCGAATCTTTTTCTTGATTAACGTGAGCGCGCAGCACATCCGTTCCATTTCCCGGGCATGACGAAATAGCGAAGCTTTCCCGTTGAGTTACGATACGTCCCGAACAATATCATCGAGGTATCCGTTTGAAAGTAAATATACCGGCCGTTGTATGCGATTTTGATCAGTCAGTCATGAGATACTGCCTTCGGAATTGCTCGCAGCTAACGGTTAGGCGGCGAGGCGGCGGATGAAGGTGGGTTGTTGAAGGCGGTGGGCTTGGAAAAGGGTGGCGAGGGGATGAAGTAGCAAGAATCAGAAGGAGATTGGAAGTATGGGCTACACCCTCCTCGTATCCGAGCGGGTTTAGCTTCCAGGACGAGGAAACGTCGATATTTATCGGCAAACATCGTGCGAATGTAAAATTCAGTTTTCGATCTAAATGCACTGGCTCCGATGGAAGGTGGGGTAAAACTGGCATGGAAGCATATACTCCACGCCGCTGACTCTGGCACTCTCTTTTCTCTCGTTCGCACGCTCGTGGTAAAAAGTTTATCGTGCGTTAAAACGGCCGCGATCTTCATTGGTAAGCTGAGCATTAAAGAGTGCCCCCAGATATCCCTACCCCGTCGATATTACATCACGGAGGTCACAGCACGCCAGACCCCTTCTGGACGATTCCGGTAGCGTACCGTTCAATCGTAGCTCGGTTCCAGTTAATAGGGAAACCCGGCTCTTTCGATTGACCGAATTCAATTGAGACGGATATCGTACGCGCTTTACGCGCAACCGTTGCAATTGATATTTTACGCGCTGCAAGTATCGCCATTGCCGCTGTAACGATCGGAATGCGCGCTGAAAGCCACGTTGTTTTTCACCTCGCGTTCGGATACGCTCCTCGGTGAATGGGTTAGTTTAGATAGGAAGCGGTGCGTAATTTCAGTCCCACGCTTGAGTTTAGAGTTCGCTTAGCCGTACAGCATTGTGGAGCCTGTCCCCTCGTCGCAGACACGGAGCAATATGCCGCTTTAACTTGCGTACCGAATTAGGTGCGGCCTGTTTTCGGTCGTACCCCTCCGTTCGCTGCTTTATCATTTCCTTTCGTGAACCGCAATTCGTTTCGCTCTCCCCTTTCCTCCCGCCCGCCACTCGCTTTTGTCCGTGCCAACTTTCGACGTCTTACGAGGGGAATTTTCGTAACGGCTCTTTAATCGAGCCCAACGCATGTCTCTGATCATTCTTTTTACTGGGTGCAGCATCGGCTAATCAAATCGTGTGCGATTCTTACGTTCCGGAGATTCCGATTTTTTTTCACTTCTTTCATAAAAATCTGCGCCCACCTTCCCGCCGTTGTTTGCGTTTCCGGTTGCCGGCCATTTAATTCAGTCCGGCTTCCTGCTTTTTTTGCGCGTAAATATTTGCCTTGGCTTTCCTGTTTTCAACGAAAAATGAATTACTTTATTTGCGAGCGAAATTGGCGGTTACAATAAAGGTGGCGGATGGTCTATTGCCGCAGGTGTGTCAACAGTTCCGGGCAAGAATGAATCTTAGGCTGTCACTAGGGGAAAGAATAAATTAAAAAATGAGAGTTTTCAATCTCGGCCGGAGATTTGCGATGAAAACTGTTCATGGGGAATCGGTGATCGGATAAATAAACGCTACTAACGAAATTTGCGTCAGAGCCGAACGCCGTAGGAATTCCACCATCATCGGACGCTCATGGCATGGATCGGAGGACGCGGTGATGCGCCACGAGGCTGAATCCATCTGCTAAGTGCGGATAAAATTACCCCTCGATGCCCGAGCCATCGGTCCAAATCCCTAGATATCCGGACGTTCGTTTCTTCACACCTGGGTAAATAACTTAGACTCCATTGGTCGGACAGGTCGCCGGTCATGTTTGATCCGTGGTTCTTACACGATAGTTTGCCCGCATTTCTCACCTATACAATTACATTACAATCGCCCACTGAAATTTCTTGCACCGCCTTAATGGCCACATACTACATCGTCATCCTAGTCGCGAAAACGCAAAAACACGTCTCATTCAATACGCTCGCGTAACCGAACATTCTCGCTCTTATCGCCACTTTTTCAATTCTCTCAATCACTCTGAGCCCTCCGGCGATGATTACCCGATTAATTAAATCTTATCCTACTCGATTCGTCGCATCGATCTCCGAAGGAAAGAAGCGACGAATTTCGCTGTCGCATTACTCGGTAACAAATTTACCACCCCTCGCCGCTCTTGTTACATCAAGATCAATTCAATTCGTGGGGTCTCGACATCGGGGCCGGCGGAGTCGGGGGGAGACGTGTGGCTGGCGCGACGGTCGGCTGCACTTCGTCAAAGTTCGCATCACCACTTTCGTCTCTCACTCCGAGCGTCTCTCGGCATTTTCTCCCTAACCCCCGTCTCTGTGTCCGTCGCACTTTTTCCCCTCGTCGCGCGAAACGATTTTCCTTCGCGGCCTGTCCGCGTCGAAAGTGAGAAGATTTCTTGCTTCCGCCCGTCGAACGGACGAGGCGAATGGGAGGGTCGAAGCTGGTGCGCGCGAGTAGGAGGCGACGAAAAGAGCAATTGCGAGACGGTCGCTGAAGGGAAGGCGAAACAGGGAAGGACACGTCAGGAAGTGTGGCGGATGAAGACAGAGAGAGGAGAACAGAAGAGAAGGAGATAGGCGCGGGTAAGCGCGGGGTGGATACCAGAATCGCGCGTGTTTCCTCCGCTTTTCCCCGGAATCTAATTTCACCGAATGTCATCCCTGAGACTCGAGAGTGCAGCAATCTGCATTCGAGGTTGAATCGCTCGATAGCAATTTCCAGGGAAGGAAAGAGAGAGAGAGTGAGTGAGTGGAGTGGGCTCTCTTGCGGGACGAAGGCGATGGAAGAGGAGGATTGGGGAGTGGAGTTGAGGAGAAGGAAGAGGGTGGAATCGGTGGGAGAGGAGAAGGAGTGGGTTGGAGGAGGGCGACGACGAATCCTACGGGAGAGGATTCGCTGTCCGTTCACCGGGAAGCTCCGACGAAGTATCGAGTCCTGTATCATGGCGGCTATAATACATTTTTTATCTGATCGAGGGGATCTTCTTTATAGAGGGTGTTCCCTGCACGCTCCTCTAACTCGCGTATACCGAATACGTATGGATGTATGTATACGCCTATATGGATAGGCCCGGCCTCTTTCACTCTTTTCCTCTGTGTGCGTATAGTAAAGCGCGTATCGCGCTCGATCCCGCAGTGCTGTACACATCGATGCCCGGTGCCCAAGTTGTTTTCCGCTGCTGCAATTTTCGAAGAATACGTCCTTTCCCTTCCTTGCGTTTTTACTGCCCTCCGCTTTCTCCGTGTGCGTCCCTCCATTTCCTTCAATCCGTTCTCCCCCAGTTCCGCACTTACGCACGCCTTTGACATATATTGAGGTATTCATGTACCGCGCATATTGCGCTACCTCGCGCGACAGATCGTAAACGTCGGTCGCGGTGAAAGATCAGCGTTAAAAAGCGAGGGAATTCGGACGGAAGGAAGGCGTGCAGCGAATCCCGTTCACACAGATACGGAGAGCAGAAAAATGGAAGTTAGTACATTCTCGGGATATCTTCGAAGTAGCAATAACGACATGATCGATAAGCGTCAGCCGTGAAATTACAACGGAGCAATGTTAGCCCTGCGTACAAAATAAAATATCGAATGTATGAAACATATAGAATCGGGGGTGTCAGAGAAGGCGGAAGACAACAGATAAAATGAGAAAGACAAGGTGAGGTGGGGTGAAACAAGAGAAAAGAAGAAGGATAGAGCAAAGCACCTAGTGTGTGTGTTTGTGTGTGAGAGAGAAAGAGAGAGAGAGAGATAGACGGACAGGGCGAATGAGCGAATCAGTGGTTTGTAGGGGTGGAAGTCGGAGAGGACTGGAGGAGAGAGCGAGAAAGAGAGAACGAAAAAGAGAGACGAAGAGAGAGAGAAAGAGAGAGAGAGAGAGAGCGGGGTCGAGCGATCCGGTGGGCCGGAGGGCGCTGCAGGGGATTGAAAAGCAATTTCCCCGTGAGGGACGCGCGGTGTGTGGGCCGAGCTTTATATTAATGATCCAGATATATTATCGGACGTGACCGAAATTGCTGTCAAAAAACTCGGATATTGGATCGAAAGGAGATTGCGAGACGGTCGCTGCTCTTCGCCGCGAGACCTTATATATAGGTATACACGCCGTATATCGATCGGTCATTGGAGGAGGATACGACATCGATCAAATTGCGCGGGAAAGTCAGTTCTCGCAGTCGTTTCTCGACGTTCCTGCTGGATGCGCGTCGTAATCGACATCGGACGTCATCCTCAGATGTAGCGCTCCTCGTTCTCTTCTCTGCATTGCCCGAATCGCAGAGATATTCTTCCGCAATGTGTGCAGGGCGACTCACCGCCGATGTAGGCGGCTTTTGTCCGAAAAGGTGGGGATAGAAAGTAGGAATCGTTATTAAAATTGTGGGGCAGGGATTTATGTCGCACCTGTAAGTAATTCGGTTGAAAACAATACGTCAAGATTATCTAGAAACTTGGTTATTCATACAGGAAGGTGTTCGATTGCGACTAAAACACGGTTTGCATATTTTACGTAGGCTGAAAATTATCGCCTTCTTTAGGTTCTCACGCTTTTTTACCTTGCGTTGAGCGAGCAAGGACCGTTTCCGTCATTCACGAAATTACCCGACGCCGTGCTGTGTTTATCAAACGTAACGAGGTGGCTCTGGTTTCACGCTCCGATAAAACTGCTCGCCCATTACGGTCAGGTCCGAACAATCGCTACAGAGAATTGCCACGCGAGAGCTTGCATTCGATTATCTCGAGCACTCTGTTCGTGGGATGGAGTCCCTCTTTTATGCGGGTGCGTTAAGTAGCAGGCTCTGTCGTGTGATACCAACGGACGAGAGTGTACCTATATACGAACGTGGCACATGTTTTATGCAGGTACCTGATAAGCGATTGCACTCAGTCTCGTTATACCTGCTAAAGAAAGATAACACACGGTCGTGCTTCCCCTAGATTTCTTGCATTTCTGGACTAACCTTTTCTTTCTCCGTTCCAGGTGGCGCTATGTCATGTCGTTCAAGCACTGACGCCGTTTCAAGGTTGCTCCGAGGCTGACAAAGTGAGTTTTATTGCCATCAATTAACTTGTCTTGTTCGCTTTCAATAGCGCCTAAAAGAGGGACTTACTGCCGTCATAAATCGATTTCGGTTGCTATACAAATCTAAGCTGTATATCAAACTACAGAAGGCCGATGTCAATGAAGTGACGTCACAGGAAAACCGAGTCAACTCGTAGACGTTCCTCAAACCCTCGACCCGTCGGCCAGTCTTTCCGTTAAACCTGACTCGCATACGCGTGAGCTTTCACGTGAAATGCGTCGCGTCGACGCTAGTTTTCCGAATCACGCGATGCGTGTAACTGCGAACGTGTCGGGCGCGAACGCACAACAGTTCCCAGCGTGGCATTCATCGCTCGCCGAACTATAGGCGAAATTTGAATAACGTTTTTTTTTCCTATCGCGTCATCCGCACTGTAAATCAACTCGTACGGGCTGGAGAAGAATGGAGACTGGGAGGGCGGAGAGACGCGAGTGTGGAAGGCGAAGAGATGAGGCGAATGCGCTCGTTTTGCAACGTTGACGAAGGTTTATGATTCTCATCGAGCTTCCCGCGCTCATTCGTTCGACGTGCACAACGGTTTCGAGCGACTAGACCCGTCTGGTCAGCCAACTCGGTATGACGGTACGCGGCGGTTGAGTCTCAAAGACCAATTTCCGCCGGCCTCTATTTACATAGTTAGGTATACCGAGCGGATAATACGGTCCTCCCTGCCGACCTCGTCGGTCGGTCGACGAGTCGTGAGGTTAGCTATCCATCCGGGGGCACAAACGATAGGTAGCGATGTGGGTGTCTGCCACGGTAGGCGTAACGAAATTTCCATATCTCGGTAATAGTAGTACACATTCATTAGCCGGCAACGGGGACGGATGGAATTAACATTCAGCTATGCTGCCCCATATGTATATTTATACTTTCTATTTTAAACTCGGACCCCGGGGGTAACCTGGCAATCTACACGCACGGCGCCCGAGTTTAGGTGCCCTCTTGCACCTACGAATATATTTTGCATGCGTGTGCACGCACGCGAGGAGCTGTTGCGTATATGTAAAGCGGCCGTCAATCGACAATCGATATTTACGCTTTTATTCATTTTACCACTTTCTTCTCGACTTCCGGCGTGCATTAATTATATGCCTGCCCGCCTGCTTCGATTATTGTCCATGGTTTCCGCTTCCGATGGAACCGTGCGCATCGTTGCGCGAGAGTCGCCGGAATGTTCAGAGACCGTTTCTTGTGTTCCTCAAAAGTTTCGTGGCTTATTTCGTCGCACGGGAGTAGATTGAAACATAGACAAGGATGGGTGATAATGATTGATGTCTTTCTTGTCGCCGAGTGTCTGGGAAAAATCGTAGATTCTAGAGTCGGTGAGAAATTGAGTCTACCGTCACTAATTTTTAAGTGACAAGATCCTAAAGTGAAACTACGTCGGTCGTTCACTTTTGGATGACGCGAGGTTCAATGTGTTAAAGTGGCTTACCACCCCCTTGATTGGATTCTATCGTGGCAACAATGGACTATACATTGCGCGACCTGACTTGATCAAGTGCAGGCACGCGGGCGTTCGAGGGGAAGAGTGGAGCGAATGGGGTGACACGAGAGCGGTGGGAGGTAATAAGAATAGAGAAAGAGGGAGAGCGAGCGAGGGGGTTGCGGTATTAGGTCCGCGCACGGTAGAGGGATTTGTCATTGGCAAAGGTAGGGGAAATACGATGTGTACGGTAAAGTACTTTGCCTTTGCCATTTTGGTATTTAAATCCATCGACGTGAACAGAGTCGGCTAGATTACGTAATGATTCTTGCAGAATTCTTCGTTACCAGAGATGCGCCTCGCTGCATCGCGATTCTTGCTTTCCCATAAATTCGTTTAAAGTTAGACGGCGCCATAATAATCGTAATATATGCGGCTGCGTACGCATACGTCTGAGCGTATCAGTATAAACGTATGCGTTCTGCGAAACTTGCATTCAATTTTCGTCGCTTTATATTTTTCTCGCGAGACTGAACCATTATCGTTTCGTTCATTACTTGCCATTTTGTTCTGGCCTTTGTCCGGATAAGGCTATATCGACCCAATTCACCGATTCACCCCGAAAAGCGAATATCTATATTCCGGAAAATTAGGGGGCGTTCAAGTTCTACATACGGCACTGGTCCCGACCGCTCGTTATACTCTATTGAAAGATCAGATCCGTGCTTTGGTTTGACCCCGACCGCCATAACAGAAAGAAACTTTTGGGACGCGGAGGAAAGCAATATCCTGCGAGCGAGTGATTCACAGTACGACACTGTGTCCATTTGCGTGATATTGATATCCGGCCGGGTGACATCGGGGCAGGATTTGAGGCCGAATTAAATAACATCGGTCGACGGCATGGCGAACTCTAATTTCATTTGTATCAGTGCTTCTAAACTCGCAGTTTGAAATGAGGGTATTTCCGAGCCGACGCAAACTTCCAAGCAGCTGGCGTCCGCAGCCAATAGTGAGCCATGCCATTTAAGGAGTGTCCAAATTACATTGGAAGACGGCGAATTTCTCGTTTATCGCGACGGTTCGTGTTGCCTCGCGTGCCTCGAAAAATTTAACACTTTGACGGAATTGTACCGGGCAAGGGATATCTTCGGTGACGAAGTTTTTCTAAAGACGAGCAGATCTCGTCGCCGATAACAGGTGCAAACTTTTTTAACCGTAAACTATCCTCGTTTCCGTCGCCTTCGGATAATGCTATTAAGCACACCTTTACACGCAACCTTGCGAATGACGCATAAAAATACACAACCCCGTACAGTCTCTATCGGGTCATAGTAAACGATACTACCACCTCGGCAACTTCTAATTTCGCCGCCTCGCAAGTTCTAATTTATTAGCCGACACCCACCCTCTCGGCACATCGCGTTTCCATCGATGAAATCTAGCCGCCGCGCATAATATCGAAAGGTCGCGTGATGGCGTCGGATCAATTGAATTCGGCGGATAAGGGCGCGTGGCGTCGGTCGCACGGCCCTGCTCCATGGAGATCGTTTTGCCCCCTCGAGAATCGAACGTGGTACCGCACGTTGGAGCCATGAGCCACGGTAGTACGTAGCGAGGAGAAATCGAGGGGCGGGGGCTCGTCAAAGTCGTAGCGTCGGAGAGCAAGAGAGGTTTCGGGGGTGGCAGAGGGAGGGAAAAGGACGGCAGCGACGACGGCGACGGCGACGACGACGACGTCGACCAGCTACGACGTCGCTGTTGGTGGGAGAGGACAGGAAGGCAGAGACGAGGAAGACGAAGAGAACGAGGGGTGCCGGCGGCGCTCGTGGTGGGCTTGTTGGGAGGGGTGGCTGTACTTAGTTAGCGGACAATGCGGCCCCTAATGAACAGCCAGGGGCGCCCGCCAGACCAGCCACTACCGGAGGACGCCATCTAGTCTGATTGTGAGACAGACAGATTACGTTGCGTTGCGTTATCCCGCGTTACCCTTCGGTAGGTTGCTGCGTTCGTGGCTCGCATCGCGTGGCAATCTCGATTGGGTTACCTATCCTGTTACATCGCGCGCTGCCTACGGTAGGAATTCGCTTGTAACTCGTAATTGGACGAGCCGCCCGTCGCAGCCCCGCCGACGTTCACCCGTCGTCGAGCCCTCGCCACCCGCCATCCTCTCGACGCTTGCGAAGTGCTGCGAAGTGGTGCGATCGCGTTCTTAAGATGCGGACGCGTCACCGAACCGACGTTTAATTACTGGCTGGGCGCGCGATGAGAGATCGATGAGCCCGGCTTTCCATTCGGGGATACTCCGGCAGTTTTTGGAGGCATCTCAGGCGGCAGGTTCTTCTCTGCGGAGAACGGCATAATCGTGTCAGGGAGAAGGTCATTAACGGGTTCTTTCGCCATATACGCACGGGTGTATTTCAGATGCGCGCCGGATAATCGTGAAAGGCAGACGCTTTATTTGCTAAACCGAAGAATTGCACGGTGAAAGACTCGACCGCGCGGGCCGGCGATATGATCGCGCAAATTTATTGTTCCCATTAAATCTGCACTTCGTTATACGCACGCCAGGAGCGAGGAGCAAGAAACGTATCTCCGGCGCATGCCAGTCCCGCCGCGTGGATCGAAATGTTCGCCCGTGAGAACCACTGGCAGCCCCGGCGGTTGTAATTGGATTCAATTGTCCCGCGTTAAATCAGTGACTGCACTCTCCCACGTCCTGCCAGTTCTCTATTCTGTATCTATCCATCCGCCACTCTTACGAGGCGGCTCATTCGAATAACCGCCGGTGCGACGCGCACGGAAAATCGCCGAGTCTTTCGGCACTCCGCCGGGAATGGCTTGGGCGAAAGAGAGATGAAGAGCGTCTGCCGTCGTTCTGGGTCTCATCCGGGACGGCGCGATTTTGTTTGCCGCGATCGTTTCGGCTCTCCTTTCCTACCGACTTTGAATCCCCCGCACAGATCTTACATAGTCGTAAACGGAGAACGTAACGTTTACGATGTCACTTATCTATCCGTTTACTTCCCTCCAGAAAGAACGGTGGGGGCGGCGACGCGTTCGTTCGTTGAGTTTGAGCTTATGGTGTGTGTGTGTGGCAAATACGATGGGAAAGAAACGTGGGCGCGAATAGCGGGAAAGAAGACAACGGGAGAGGCCATGTGTCGAGGTTCGAGTCACCCGGCAGCGTACGGTGATGTTTCGCAGCGTCGACGTAGTCTAAAAAGTTACGTTAGCTCTGGTAATGCGCTTTGGCTTTCAGAACCCTCTCGCCGTTCGCTTATGGGACTAACAGGCGGAGGAGGACTGTGAGAGACGTACGGCGATGGGTTGGGTGTATCGGGCAGAAGGGATGTCGTTCGTAAATACCCACCGCTCCCGCGTATCGGTAATATTGTAAAGCGTAATTTTACTAATGGCATTGCCGCGTTCTGTGTTTTCCATTCCGTTTATACGCTCCACCTTTCTCGCCATGACTCACCCGCACCCCGCGCTTTAACCCGTCTCTCTTTCTCACCTCGATCCCAATCCTTTCGCCTTCTCATCCCCCTCGCGCGCGACGTCGATTCGTGCACGCGTGCATCTACGTGCGGCGGGTGTACGTACACAAACGAACCTGGCTGATGCGTTAGGTATATACCAAGTACCGAGTATGGATGCACCCATACTCCGCGTACTGACTCTCCTCGTTTGTTCCATTCCATCCCGGGGCCCCCTTTCCAGTGTATGGGTCTGGTAGCGTGCGTATACTCCGTCCGGATTAACGAAAGTGCCGAAGCTTGTGAACAACTACATCCCGTTCGTTGTAACTCCACGTGCCGCGCGAGCCGAATACGACGTACTCGCGTCTACGTGTAGTAAGTATATACTTATACGGTTGATACACGGCTGGAAAAGCCCCTTCACGATCGATGCAAGCAGGACGAGCACTTTCGTGCCGCTCCGCTCTGTGCTTTCGGGAGGGTGGCGGAGAGTATTTCAGAGGAGTTCGGGGGTGATGACGATGTCGACGGCGGCCAGACACCGCGTAACGTTCCCCTGCTCCGCTCGTTTTCGAAGTCAAGGGATTCCAACAGGCTTGAGTGTGCGACGATCTCTGGGGCAAGCCGGAGAAATTTCCCATCACGGAAAGCCCTAACGATCGATATCGATTGATCAACCGGGTCACCGATACGATGTAAATGTATCATAGCGGCTGCTATCGGTCGATGCAAGGGGCAATAATGTGATCGTTAAGTGAACGAAAGGAATCTGTTTCTCCGAACAGACGCACGAAGGGTCTTTGACACATGACGGTCACAACACGACCCCTTCGGTTCCTCAGGGACACAGATGTGGTAGACGGTGACTGACTTTATCTTAATACATGTTTATAAAACGCAGCTCTTTCACGACCCCACGTGTGCGGCTGCGATGCAGCTTACACTCCAGGATATAGTCGCTGCGGGAATAACAACTGACGGGTCCACAAGACTCATTTCGACAATTTGCTACAATCGGTGCCAATGACCGTCACGCATCTTCCAGAGTGATCATCTCGATTGTCATGTATTTCTTGTACCCACATTTATGGGAACGACAAGCAACAGGAACCATCGATTATCCCTATGATCGACGATCATTATAGACCGGCACCCAGCGGTCAGGTCATACGTCCAATTACATCGGTAATCAGTTTCAATTTATTGCAATAAGAGACGCGTAACGTCGTGAGCTACACCAACGCCTTGTCTCCAGACATATCCAAGTTGCCACGTTGCTTGTCGATCTTCAATTTGAATCATGATCGACTGCTATCCAAACCGCAATTCGTTCGTGTGTTGCTTTAGATAGACTGGCCACACAGCTGCGAGTGGAATTAATAACGAAATACTCTTTCGCTTCTCATGTTTCCGCCTTAATCTCTTTACGCGCAGCCACTCGGCACTCGCGTACAAAAGCGGAAGACTTTCCATGGTGCGAGGGCGGCAAGTTTAATGAAAATAGTTCTTACGTTTTTACCTGCGGATCCCGTGGGGAGGAGCTGGCAGGAAAGGGGGCTTATGCGGCTCCTTAACGAAGATTCTAATTAAGCGAGCCTTCTACCACCGGCGCCGACGTTACTTCCACCTCCACCTTGCCGTGTTCAACCCCCTCTTTACTTCACTCGCGGTCACCCTCACACCCCTTTCACCGACGTCGTGTTTCTCTGAGATGCGTGCAGATATGCACATGAGTGATAATAAGGGTATTGTTGAGTTTCATGCGTGGCGTGTTAAAATAATTACTTTAGTCATTTTGATGTCGTTGAGCGCATTACAGAATGCGTCCTTTAATGAAGACGGCTTTTACAAACGGTAATGAATATTGACTGTACAATGCATAGTTGCAGATTTTTTGATTATAAGACCATAGAATGTCGTTTTACGAAAGTACTATTGTAGATAAGCTTGCTGGCTTTTTTTTGCTGCGAAATATCAACCAAGCCACCGAGTGGTTATCAGCGACGCGCGATACTCAGATATTAAATAGTCGATTGTATTTAAAGTCCGCCTGGTGATGGCCGAACGGATCTAATTGCTCATCGAGCATTGTTTGGTGAGAGCTCGTTATCGACTAATAAAGTTATAAATAGGTAGTTGGGTACGACTAATAACGTCGGCTGTCGGATTGAAAGAGTGGGAGCGTCGCGAGGCAATATTTAGATTTAATCAAAAAGCCGATCGTTACCGTTTATGACGCAATACGCGCCGCTACGTCGTGCCGCGCCTTGCTCCGGCAGGCACATTCGGTATTTAACAACGTATCTCCCATGCAGCGAAGACGGGAGAGGCGAGATCTGCCGAGCGAGAGGGACAGAGAGGTGGCTAGGTAGGATTCCAATTAGGCGAGTACAATTAATTGACGAAGGGGCATATCCGGTATTCGCTCGTACGTACGCTATTCACAGGATCCCATTAAATCTACACGGGGTGAATGCACTTAATCCTTTCACCTCTGGAGTTGTGTAGCGCTCCGCTCGGGGAGGAGACACGTCTTGCCCCTTTTCGATTCTCGAAACCCAACGACAATGACGACGACGACGACTCTTTCGACGCGTTCGTGTCGCTTGTCAGGGACCAGTCGCATGACAACCACTGATAGATAACAGTGCGTACGCAGAACAGTGATGACGTGCACGTGTATCAACCATTTGCGGGTATTCCGTATGCATGAGCCCGTCTATGTGAACGTACGTGAGGATGTATGCGGCCGCGCGTGTGTAACGAGCCGAGACATCTGCGCTACATGCACCCCTAGTTAGGAAGAAAACACCTCGTACAAGGCTAGGTAGTTACCAAAGTGATCCGGCATCTGCGGCGAGTGCGACTCTGTGGTTAGAGAAGGAAAACACCTTGCGAGTATGGACGGGTCGAGGTCGGGTATGCAGAGTGGAGAGACGAATGACCTGTGGGGTCTGTTCGTGCGGTATTTAACACGTGTGCTGGACCGGCTGTGATTCATCTGCGACCATGCGTGTCCACATTACCAAGGATGGAACTATCTTTTAGCTGATACAGACTATTTTTTCGACTGCTCGCTTTCTGTACGAGTCTTCGCTCGTTATCTGACGCGCCTCGAGTGACACGTTTTTCGTATCAAGTGTCGTCTCCAACTAATGTCAAAGGGTCGACGCTAGTGTGGTTACTTCTATTAGGCGAATTTGCCAGGGTTTTATTTAGATGATTCATTGCGATCGACAATGGAAAATAGGTGATAGCCGCTGATGGTTAATGGTAACGTGAACGTGGAATGGCGATGACGTGGACGTGCGTGCACTTGTGTCAGAAATGCATATGCGTAGTACGTCACGACATCTGGGTTGAATGTAATCCTAATTGGGAAGAAAGTGCTTGGTAACTAGTCCGACGTAACTTGAGGGGTCTATCATGTCGCGACATATGTGCGAAACGTGGTTGCGGTCAACAACTAATACCTGTGCGGGCAACGGGGGTAAGGTAACAAGAATCGTCAATCACAGTTCGGCAGGTTCATTAACGGGAAGTTGGCCAATAAATGAAGTACAGTACTTCTAACCTGGCATTGTTTCGTATGCACGTGCCAACCGCTTGTTTGCAGCTTCCGATTATTTCTATATCGACTATAGAACGTCTCTGTGACATTTTCGTAAGCGTCGTGAACTTGAAACTCTCGCACGAGGCTTACCCGAAGATCATATTTGAGAAGGGAAACGGGTTAAGCGATGGATTTAATCTCTTCTTCTGCTTCCCCAGTCCCCCTATTCGGGCTCTTCGTCCGTGGCAGTTGTCTCTTTTTGCCATCCCCGTCGCCCCTCCCGTTCCTCTTGGTCCACCCTTCTCTCATTCCGTCTCTACCCGACGTTGCGACCCCCATCCTCTAGGCACTCGTATGACGCGGCGTAGCTGTTAGTTACGTTAAGAGCAGCGGTTATCATAACCCCCCATTAAAACGCGACTTCTGGAATGTGTCCCTGCAGTCGGACAACGATGGATTATTTTTCACCTGCAGACAACTGTTTGTTCGAAAGTAACGAGACTGCCGTTTGTAATGGTCCCGCGCTCTTTCTTTCCACTCTTCCTTCGTGTCCCCTTTTGTGACTTCGAGACATACGCTTTTGCATACTTTCGCCGTTTCTTACTTCGTTTTTGCCGCGATCCAATTCGTCCCACGGTCCATTCGTTCATATCCTCTGAAACGTCCGTTAAGCTCGCCCGTGTACGACTCCGCGTCACTTGAGTCCCTTCCGATGTTGCGCACGGAGTCATTAATAACGCGCCGAATGAGAAAGGAATTGCCTGCTCTTTTCGTCGGGGATTGAGAATCTCGGTGATTTTCGTATTCCGTCGCAGTCTGGGCTTAAATCGTTCGAACATCGAACGCGAAGTGCGCGCTCTCGCTCCCCATTTAGGTCTCCTTCAATTATCGGGGTTGCGTTGCTGGTCGTCCAAACGTGAAATAATGCATTTCTCTCGTCCTTTCGCCCTCTCACCCCACACCCGCGCTCCCCCTCTGTCCCCCGCTTTACCCCCCTCACCTTCCCATCCTCGCGTCCGCGCCTCTATTTTTCCTCCTCTGTTTTATCTTTTTCTTTGACACCCTTTTCACGCAGTAACGACAAGAACGCGCCGGAGGTGGAACGCCGACAGTGCCACGGAATCTCCATAATTCCAGCTTACAGAAAATGACAGCTTTTAGCGTTGATGCACAGTTTATACCGGGTGTATTATTTTAAGTGGCGCTGTCTGTATAATTCAGGACTCGGGGTGCTCAGACAGAGTGAGAGAGGAAATCGTAGAGTGTGCAAAATGAACGCGGAGAAAGCGGGAGTGGGCGAGTGAGCGTGAGGAAGATAGGAAGAGAGAAGAACAGATAGAGTAAGCGAGACCGGGCGAGGGTGCGAGAGAGGAATAGCGAGATAAAGAGGGTAGGGCACGGGGGAGGAGGGAAGGACTGAGCGGGAAGGTCGACGCGGTAATGGCATCGTCATGTCGCAAGCTCCAAGCCCCAGTGGCTCTCAATTAGGTGAACTTATCCACTAGGAACCCGGCGGATTGACCGTTCGAACGTGGCAAGCAACCGTCGCCAGACGCAAAAAACCGTCTGTTCGAAGTTCCTGCCAGAGGGAAAGAGAGTCGCGACGCGGTTGAAAGTCCGAAAATGCAAATTCCCTCGCGAGGCGCTCGATAAATCTCGTCCGACCGGCCCAGCCGTCATTCCGCATTGTCTTTCGTAATCGCCGCCGGCGATACCGTATTTTGCACTTGTAAAATCAAGCTTACGGAAGACGGAAGCACGGGCTGTCGTTGATCCCGTCGGTCCATCGACCCGTCGCGAACGAACGGCTCATTCACAGGCGTGAATATGAGCAACCGAGCAAAAGGGAGCTTTAGTTCGATCGGGATCGACCGCGCGACTCTTTGTACTAAACGCACAGTGGAATTTGCTTTATGACACGGAAGCGAAGATGAAATGGAAAATTGTTACTCGAAAAATATTGGATTCAAGCTTTTTTCTCTTACGGCCAGAGGATTATCGCCGGCGTAGTAACGTTGTCTGAATGATCGTTGGGCTCATTGAGCAGGAATTTTCGCCGCGTATCGGACCGGGCCAGCGATTATGTTTTCAACGCGACGTTCGTCGGGTTCGCTGGAGTCTTTGATCGAAAAATTCTCAGCCTTCTTTCGTCCCACGCTGACGTCGCGGCGCGTGGATGCCTTGCGACGAGATTCACGCGATCGTAAACTTCGACTGGCTGTCTCGCGAAGGTTTACGTCTAGTCCTCATGGTTTACGAGACGGATAAGCATAGGGGCAGCCAGCGAAAGAGCCGAATAAATGGACAGGGTATGAGTAAAATCGATAAGCGAATTGGGAATAAGAGGCAGCGAGGAAGAGGTGAGTGAACATACCGAGAACATTACAGACGAGCGACGAACGAGCGCATGAAAGGGCCGAGAAAACGAGACGCACGGATCGCGCACAGTGAGTCTTGACGGCGAAAGTCTCGGCTCGACAATGGGTGTATTTAAGTAACGCGATGTTTAAGGGACGATTGGGGTGGCCGTGCGCTCGTTGCCTGAGACCCGCGACGCTGCAAAGCGAGAGCTCTCGCCAGACAGAGAAAGAGCCCGAAAGCGCGAGAGGATGAACGAGTGGAAGTGCGAGAAACTACCCCGGCGCGCGGGCGAGAAAGAGTAGGATCCGTTGAATGTGTACGTGCACCGAGAGCGAGGGGGAGAGAGACAGAGAGGCAAGGCGGGAGGCGATAGAGCTTGGCGCCGGCCAAGTTGCGGCGCTGATTGCACCACAAAGGGTGCAATTATGCGGCCCTCCAGCAATCACCGCGCATTCTGCCCGCCATTTGACCCCTCAAACCCCCGTACGCTCCGAGGCCTCTAGCTACCCCCTGCCTCTCCCCTCCGATGCCACCCCTGCTACCACCCCTGCTGCCACCCCTGGTGCCACCCATTGTACCCTCCCAACACCCCTCTTCCCGCCTTTTCCTTCTATGCCGGTTCGAGCGTCAACCGCGGCAGATACATCAGCCCTCAAACGGGCCACCGCGTCTTTTTATTTAAATGCACCCCCGTCGCTGAATGCCCCGCGCAGTCAATGCAATTTAACCCGGTGCGAAAAAATGTGTTAATGAGCGATTGTCGCGTTCCTGGATCTGAATGAAAATATCCTGGAAATTGGACCAGCCGCTTACTCTCCTTCCACGTCGCGTTTCCATCCTTCGACCTCTTTTATATTTCGCTCCCGATCATCCCTGTCTCATCGTTGCACGGAACTTGACGGAGGTGTTTTATTTCTCGTCAT
The DNA here is from genome assembly GCA_033815515.1 of Cryptocheilus praepositus. Lineage (NCBI taxonomy): Eukaryota > Metazoa > Arthropoda > Insecta > Hymenoptera > Pompilidae > Cryptocheilus > Cryptocheilus praepositus. The sequence goes on along the minus strand of JAWWQZ010000035.1, from coordinate 13,177,738 downwards.
TTCATCTGGTAATCTGTACGCACGTGTGCAGACGTTGGATCGACTGTGTGCGCATGTGTACTGATTGAGCGTACTGTGACGGAGCTTTGAGCGGCAGATTAATTTCCCTTTTCGTGACCGATACATTGTCGAGGGACGAGAATGGTTTCTTAAATATCGACAAAGCGGCTCAGAAGCGGAGAAATGCGATAGGTGGAATTCCGTTCTCAAATATAATAACACGGACGACCTGATGTCAGCGGGTCTGGCTTTCTGGCGCATGTGTATCCTCACAGCCGTACCATTGTTTGTGGATTCTTAAGTTATACGAAAACGCTCTCCGGTATCCGGATTACGTTGAAAGATGAGCGAGTCACGAGGGGGAAAAAGAAGCCCGCAAAGAGAGGCTAGGGACAAGCAGAAGGAGAGAAAGAAGAAGAAGGTATACGGCAGAAGATGTGTTCCAGATGCGTTCTCGGTCTCCTGAGCGAAAACAGAGTGAAGCCACCGAAGGACACGTCCCTTCGTCATAGTTCACGAACCTGAAAGAACTACACGATTGATCCTCCGTTAGGCAAAGCAAATATCAGAGTTTGTGTCGGCATGCCGATTTTTGGCGTGAGAACTTTTACGTGGGATGACAGAAAGATATTTCAGTTCCTTGACCCGCGCAATATGTTCAGTTGACGCAACGTGTTATCAATTGCGCAATGCGATTATTAGATCAAAGTATCTTTTCTTCTAACGTAAATTTAGTCCGTTTATTTTGCATCTGTGCAATTATTATCATATATAAATCTGGACGGTATTTTAGTCCGATATGCGTTACTGTTCCATCTATTACGATAATGAGACGTGTCATTTGATAAAACGTTCAATATACGAAATTAACTACAGTAACGTCGGTGCAAATTTACGCGAGCTTTTTCGATAAGCTCTCCCGCTTTCGAAAACCGCAGTCGAGTTACGCGTAATTAAAGCTCCATTATGCAACGATGTTCGGCCGATACGTTTGATCGCGCTGCTCGCAACAGGTGCAAACGTCGAAAAGTTTTTCTTTGCCCCCCTCGCGAAATAGCTGCTGCGGAATAACCGAGTATCTCAGTGAGGCGTCGTGCCGCGTGAATTGAAAAAGGAACGCCACGTAGAGCGCCGGTACTCATGCTTGAAAACATTCGTTCTGCCGACGGTGAAACGTTTCTACGCTTCATGCCCTCTGTAATTGAGAACCTTTGCCAGGTCAAACGCGGGTATGAACGTAACCATTCATGACAAATGATGCGCGCGTATTTGCCAAATTCGTGAATCGAACGATTTTTGGTGAAGCGTGTCGCTAAAAAAGGTACATCACGAAACGGTGGAACATGCGAGTGAATACGGGCTGCAGACTGTTGCCGGCTTAAAATAAATTTTCAAAGGTCATCGACGGGGCCTTAACGAAAATCTTTCCCAGCGGTCCGCTTCCGTAATCCGAGGACATTAATTTGTTGTCACGGCGTACTTACGAGCAGCTCTTCGGCCTAGGGCCCGGTATCCTCGAGGGGCTCTTTGTATTTTCTCAGGTTGTCCCGGGGGATCCTCGGGGCGGGCACGGGATATCCGGTTGAAATTTTACGGCCCCGTACGCTGGTCTCCGCGTGCAAAACGGCGTGTTTGTGTCCCTTGTAGTCTACAAATATTGACTCATAGATTTCCGTGTTCTTACGCTTTTATCGGGCCGCGCGCCACTCCACTCGGTCGGACAATCGTTCGGAAGCAAATTTCGAACTTCTCAATCGCTCGGACAGAATGGATTTTCCCTTTCGCCCGAGCGGCTCTGCCGATATTTCCGCTCGATTTATCATTTCGCAATTGCCTATACATCGTCAATAACCGTGGCTTGTTACGCAAAGATAGTGTCAATAACGCATCATTGCCTATTGACCCTGATTTACACCGTTGGATACCGTTCTGACCAGATTTAATATCTCGCGCAAAAGCGTCGATGACGAACGGATAACGCGATCAATCGTACGTTCTTCCGTGATTGAACGTGTGATCAGGTACGCGCGTCACGTATGTCCAGCGAACGGCGCACATCCTAGGTACCCTCGTTGGCGGCATCAACAGCTGATCGAGCGGGAAGATTAGTGTGAAGGGCGGCTGCCGCAAAGTTTTTCGCCCCGTTCGGAGCTCGTTTGAGATTGCCGGGAAGTTCGCGCGCGTTCGGGGTAGTTGAGTATCGGTGACGATACAGAAAGGTCGCGGTGGTGGCGGCATTGGCGTCGCTACATCGTCAAGCGAATGGTTGAAACCCTTGGCAGCGGCGCGGAGGATGAGAAGGGGGTTGCAGGGGGTGAGTAGGCAGGCAGAAAGCGGGCAAGCGAGCGAGCGAGCGGTCGGGCAAGCGGGGAGGTTATTGCCCGTTGGGTGATTTATCTAGTAATACTAGCCGACAGGCCACGAGCCCCGGGCACGGGGGTGAACCTTCTACCCCTTCGGGGCCAACCGCCGCCACCGGTGGAAATTAAAAACTCACTTTATTACACGTCTCATTCTGTGCTCCCGACCTGAGCCGCCTCTCTCTTCCTCCGTCGTACTCTTCGCTTCTCCTCTCCTTGCCTCTCTCTCGCTCCGGCTCTTTCTCCGGTACACTCTTTCTTTCTCGCTCTTCTCGTCACACTCGCCGTCCTCTCGCCGTCCTCACCGCCGCCTCCCTTCGCTGCCCCCTTCGCCTACCTCCTACACCGCGGACCGACTTAATATGAGGCCGACCATACCCGATGGAACGAATATTATTAAAGTTCGCCCGCACGCGAAACCCGTGAAATATCGCTGCCTCCGTCCCCCTCCGCCACCACATCTGCCACCTACTTCTCTCCTCTTCCCACCCCGATTCCTTCATTCGCCTCTCTCCTTCGCCGTCCCCTATCCCTTGCAACGAACCTTTATTATATCTACCTCGTTCAAGGCGAAGCAAGGCAAACAGAGGAAATGTAATCGCGCGTGCGGGATCTGTCTATATGAGAAAACTTCAGACGATGATACCTGTATCGAGCCGCCGCTTGCCGCCTCCTCCGCGTTTCCTCCGCTCCTCCCCCGCGTCTCTTCCGCGTCTTCTTCGCGTCTCCTCCGCATCTCCTCCGCCTCTCCTCCGCCTCTCCTCCGTACCACCGTCGCCGTTCTTTGCAATTTTATTGCCAATCCGTCGTGATGCCGACCGTACCGGCGAATGCGACGAGAAACGTTTTATTGGCCGCTTGGTGTTTTCTTTAGTATATCTATTGCGATTTGAACTCGACTGGAAAAGTGTGGCTGCTGGGATAGACCTTATTGTATGTGCCACGCGGCACCGATACGACGACAGCGTCTATTTTACCACCGCCACTTTCTTTGTAGCCTCTTTCGGTGAATAGAGGCGCAGTGAAGAAAGGTTTCGGTGTTTTGCCTCTTTTACTTATACCGCCTAAACTGTATAATACATCGTTTAAATATATTTATTTTCCAGCCGGGGAGAGCGTCAGGTCGTTTGCGCTGCAACGATCGGACGTTTAATTTTGACATTCCTACGACAAATCGCAATGTCCGCGAGGGTGTGCCAATCGTACCGCGATGTCGCTCGTCAGTTCCTCTCTTTTCCCCATATTTAGTCACGCACACACCCGCTCACGTACGCACGAACACAGCCTATATAGGCGTACCCGTCGGTATTCTGCTCGTTTTATTAATGTCAATAAGGCAATTATTGCAGACGGACGGTGCGTAGTAGGTATCTCCGCTCATATCGCTGACTGCCGCGAATGCCGACGGTTACGACCTTCCACCGAATGGAACAAACGATTTGGCAGTTCAATTCAGCCAACTCTTAATGCCGGCGAACGTTCCGAAACACGACGCTTTCAATTTCGTCGGCATTTGCATGTAATGAAAGTTTACCTACGCAACATCGAGCGAACGTTCGTTCAACGGCTGGACCGCGTCATCATTCGGAAAGTTACGATTAATCAAAGTGGACGTTAATCTGACACCGTATTAGACGGTTCCCGCGCCATTACAAACAGCAGTAGACAGTGACGAGTTTCACTTTATTGGAACGAAGTGAACGCTTGACAGGATGCGTGTGTTGCCAAACATATCGCCCGGATGATCGATCGTTCCAAATCGATGTTCCTCGGTCCAAGTTTGCTTGAACAATTCTAGATACGCTCGCAGCACTCGCTACCTGCGGGCCGAAGGGGTTGGGGACAATAATATAGGAAAGAGGGGTTTCTCCAGTCTCCGCTAAGCAATATCCATCCACCCCACGTGCCTGCTTGCCTGCCTATCTCTCCGTATTATCGCTGTGTACGGCTGACGGGTTCTCAGCAATTTATTCATTACCGGCCCGGACGCACGATTATTGCATTTTTTTAAATTACCGCGCACTGGCTATAATTCAATACCGCGACGGAGTCACGATCGACGCTCCTTTGACACACGTGCATGTGCACCCATGTAAAGAGGGTGTAATATCACGCGTGACAGACGAGGGGAATTATGCGTACGCGCGCACGCCGGGATAATTCTCACATTTTCAAAACTGCGAGTGGAATGCCAGCTACCGTTGCCACGCAATCTCATTACTCGCTATCCAACATGCGCGCTAGATCTTCTGCGTTCTGCCCGCAGAACCGAAGATAGAAGAAGACGGTGCGAAAAAAGTTCTACGTTACACGTATCTGCACAAGTTTCGGCATACGCCCTCGCAATTCGATTAAAACAAATTTCGAGTCCCGAAAGTGGCCGGTCGGCTGATCAACGCCGGATAGCACGGGCGAGATAGCGTGCGATCTAAAAGGAGAGCCGCGATATCTCTTTGCGGCGGCGTCTACTAACGGCAAGAGTACGCTGGCAAAGTGGGAGAGCGAGAAGGACACAGGGGGATCACGCATCGGAATGAAGAGGAGCAAGGTGGGCAGGAAGAAAGACGACGGCGGTGAGAGCACTGCAGGGGTGGTGGTGGTAGTGGTGGTAGCCTGAGTAAGGTGGTGGTACGTGTGGGATGGGTTAAGGGGACGAGTCGGTCGAGAGAGAGAGAAGTAACGATGTGTACGTACCTATACGCTACGTATAGATTGTAACGTATCGCTGGGCGAGTCGGGAAACGAGGGTAGGTCGCTCAGGGGGATGGCGCCTCATCTTGTAATGGACTCAGAAGACAGCCGAGTCGGCTAATGGACCCCTGCTCTTCCAGAAAAGCTCTTAGTACCCGTGCCACGCGCGGAGTATCGATGCCATCGAGGCTGCCACCGGCGCATCCTTCCAAAATCCACAAAGTACCTTGGGACGGCCCTCTTTTCGCGCGCGGGCGCGCAGGTGCATGAGACTGATGGTCGTTATCCCGACACCCTCTCCCTTTCATTCTTTCTCTCGTCTGCCGCGCGCGCGCCTTTCTTTTCTTTCTTTCTCACGGCCGTTTAGATGCCGGAGATTAATCGCTCGAAATTTGACGCTGCTTTAAACGCGACCCTTTTGAGCCCTCCGACGATCAGCGACGGCTCCTTGTCTTTGCCCGGCCCGCAGCCACGGTCTGGCTCGTTCGTTTTAGTGCTTTAATATTGCTAATGGGCGTCGCGTATAATTCGTCGTAAGTATCGAGCGCGCTGCCCCTCTGTCTTCCTCGCGTTCGCCTCTCCATCGGCCACGTTATCGCGGTTATTATTAACTTCGGGATACGGCGAACGACGATCCGTTAACTTTGAAATTGTAATGGACGGTTTTATTAGCCGTGAGCGGGCGAGCCTGTCTGGCGAATCTAATTACATAGTGATTATCGAACGAAAGCAGAATGCAACGTTGTCCGCGATGTGATATATAACGTCGTCGAACGGCTTCTTTCAATCATTAATAAGATTTAAGAGGAGCACGCAAAATGGAAATATTACAAGATTATTAAACCATCGCGCGCGAACGTACGTATTCAATGTCGATTCTGTTTCGATACATCGACGATCAAGCCTGCTCCGAGATAATAAGACTAAAAGCCGATTTGGTGGCTGGCTAGTCGGATGCAGATAAAAACGAAGACGAAAGTACATCCTCTGGGAGATAACGCAGGAGAGTGCGTAAAGTAGGAAGTAGACAGACAGAAGAGAGGACCGGTGGTTAGAGGAAAACGCGGAAGCGCGGGACGTCTGATGCCGGTGCGAGGGAAAGAGAGCTTGATAGAAAGGGAAGTACAGAGGGCGAGTGACAGAAAAACTGCGGGAATCGGGGAAGGGACGATGCGGGCGAAGATAGAAAGAGAAAGACGTCATTCTCGTCTCTCTTCCATTTCCATCTTCCTCTTATCCTTCACCGTCATCCTTTCCCGGTCTACTCTCGAGAGTAATGTCTACCTCCCTTCATGGCCACCACCAGCTACTGCTTTCTACCCTCTCCCGTCCCTTCCTTCCCTCTTCACCCCGCCGCTCGTCTGCCCTGCTGCCGACCTGATGTCCGATACATCAGCTCCATGCATAATAAATCCACAGAGGGGCAGCGCGAGTGCGGCGAAGACCAGTATAGAGAACGTGCAGGTTGGATGAGACAGAGTGAGAACGTTGGAGGGGTGGCGCGGGGTGAAGGAGGGAAAAGTAAGTAAGGGAGAAAGAGGGCTGAAGGAAGAGAAAGAGGGAAGGAGAGAGAGAGAGAGAGAGAGCAATGCACTTCGCCGAGACGAAAGTCTCGGAAGGATGCTTCAATGTTCCATTCCCGAGCCGCGCGTGTCCGTCCTGTCTGACGATGGAGAGCCTTTCAGGGTATCGATATTGGGAATTGTCCGTTGCGCCCGTGGCAAACTTTGCTGTCACATTTTCGAAAATACATTTCTCGACCCGCCAACGAGACGGTCCTGTACTTTCCGAGATCCAGTTCGTCGTGCGAAAATGCGAGTAGGGTACTCGGCGTCGGCAAATGCTTTCAAAGACAATCGCGACGCGGTTGAGTTATCACGCGCGCGCGTTTACTTGGCGTAAAAGGGAGGAGAGAAAATTATGTTGACCGGAGTGGTTCTGGAGATGAAAGAAGTATGATGAACTGCGGAGAACTGAAATTCCGGCGTTGATTCGCCGCGTCATGTATTCTTCGAGCTCACTCCCTATCCTTAGTCTACTTCCGTCTGTGTCTTTCCGCCGCGTACGTCAATCGACGTCGGCATCAGCGTCGGCATCGGCGCTGCGACGTTTTCGTTAGAACGAGGTAAACACGAGCGAGGCAACCAAAGTGCCGTTTAGTTTAATGCACGTAACGTTACTCCGCCGTCCGCTCTTTTCCGCGGAATACGCTACTTCCACGCAGGCCGCAGTAGTATAAGTCTTGGACAAAGTAGACGGAGTACAGAAAACCTCCATTAAAGTCTCTGGAAGTGATTAGTACGCTCCCTATCTACTCTCGCCCCCTTTCCCCGATGGCGTTTCTATCTCGCTGTCTCTTTCTTCCTCTCATTGCCTTTCCTCTCGACTCCTTTGCCGTTCCTTCCGCGTCGACCCTTGACGGTTCATCCCCCGACCGATTCGGTTGTTCCATCGCAATGACAATCCCTTGCGTCACCTGCGCGGCGTACGCCCTCCTTGGAAAGTTGCTCTTTCGAGGGCTGATACGCATGGGAAAACGGAATGTCAAACGACGAAATGATCTCTGATCCTCCGAGGACGAAAGTCGCCCCGACCAACGATCTCTCTCCTTAATTTGTGCACTGCATTTAACTCCGCATCGTACAACTCCGAAGTACCGAGAGCTCGACGCTCGCGTCTCCCGCTTTCGTTTCATCTCTCCGGATCGATTTATTGGCTCGCTTCGCGGCAATCTCTCGCCGAGCTTTAATCGTTCCATTTGCATCCGGAAAACAAGTCGTTCAAGTAAACGCTCGCCCGCCGATCGATCGAGTCCTCCGCGCGCACGATTCTCTTAACAAGGAACTACGATCGGATACCTTTGCACGCCACAACGACTATAAATACCGGCCGGCGCGAAAATTCATTATGAATCGGGGTCGATCCAATAATATTTTTCTCTCGCGGTAGCACGCGGTTGGGATATATTCGGAATGGGGTGCGCGCGACGATGAACGAACGAACGGCGAACGTCATAGTCCTCGTCGTAGGTTAGGTATGCTTCTCATAACGGGGGTGGTAAGCGCCCAAGCCAAATCCGCGTTAACAAAATTCGACGCCAGACATATTTTTATTCTCAGCTCTATTCGGTCCGACGTTCCGCTGCCGTCGTTTCGCCGGGATAGGAGAAGCCGGCCCCACTTACATTAAAGCACATTCGAAATTTATAACGCTGCACTTCCGCGAAATGAAAATTTCGCCGATATTAACGTCCGGAACACGATACGGGCCCGGACGAGACGTGAAATAAAGATGCGACAGGTAGTATCCGATAAGAAGACCAAAAAGACGAGTGGCCGGGCTATGGCGAGGGGTGGGTAAGAGTATAGTGCGGCAGGTCTCAGAAAGCACACTGGTATATGGAGCGTCAGGGGGAAGAGAAAAACAGAGGGACTGGAGGAAACACACGACGCGAAGATCGTATCGTCGGACGCACGTTACCGGAAGGAGGCAACCTACTCTGACTCCCGATTTAATTGGCGTCATACCATAAATCAGCCGGTAATTAAAAGAGAGACCATCGGCAAATAACGGCAGTAAACACGGCCTAATCCATTTCGTTGAGGCGCGCGCCTGCTCCGCACGTACTTACCGCGGCGCGAGTTAAAACAGGCTATACGAGGGAGGTGGCGGCGAACGAGGATGCGAACCGGGGTGTGCAGTGAGGGGATCACGAAAGAAAGGTCGTAGCCTTTCTAATTTAATCTGGCGAATGATTCCGTGATTCTCGAAGCCAGCGGCAACCCTTTCATTACTTAGGTTCACTCTCCCCTCTCTCCCTCTCATTCTTTCTCCGTCTCTCCTCCTCCCACGCATACACCCTGCCGCCCCCGACCCTTGATTCACCCCGATGGCGCCCTCCCACAGCGCACCCCCCGAGAACCGCGCAACACTAAATCAGCTACCGGTGTAATTTTTGTAATGGGAGGTGTGGCCTCGTAGGGGAAGGCAGCCGGTGTCGGCGAGTGGGAGAATTCGTGATACAGTAGGGATGCCACCCCTGCGTCGGATTGCGGCCAGGGGATGATTCGTGGTCGCGAGAGTGGGGCTTTCCATGGCGAGGGGTGGCACGGGGCAGCGAACACCCAGGGGGGTGAGGGAGGTGCACGGTAGGGGAATTCCACGAAGTGGACGCGCGGCGTCGCCGAGTTAATCCTCCGTAGCGCGATATTTCTCGGTGGCTGACGTTACGTCGAGTAGCGATCGTGTAAGCGTCGCGCTTCACAAGCTGCTGATCTCTCGAGAGTGCCACTTCATCCTACGCGATGATCAAGGGCAAGATGCGTTATACGATCAGCTGATGTCCTCGCTTTTTCAGCCTGTTACTCCGCGTAATCGAGCTACCGGCACGACCGGCGCTATTAGTAAAAACCTGTTGGCGGCATTATTCACCTTTACTTACGACGCAACGTGAACTTCGTTGGAAGAGACTGATGAATTCAGTATTCTCGAAAGTCCACAAATTAGACCGGCGGCCCCAGCGCCGACCGCGGTTTTCTTCTTATACGACGCCATAGTTAAAAGTCCGCGTTTACGGCCGCCCGTAACGAGGGGCAATCAGAGTAGAGCGAGCGCTAGTGGCGGCAGTCATACGCACGCTTCCATCTTTGACGATGTCGCGCTCTCACCTTCTGCCTCATCATCCAACCCCCGCGTTTCCCGTCCTCCGCCGCTTTCCTGCCGAATCGGGAGCTCATCATTTCCGCCACGAGCGTGTCGCCTGGTAGGCAACGAGCGCCGATATCGTTCTGCATAGGTGCCGATCCGAGAAACAGATCCGCTTGCGCGTTGACTAAGCAACGCTGACGCGAAGAGAAAGGGAGAGGCGAAGAAAATAAGCGAGCAAGGTTGAGAAAGACGAGCCGAGAGAAACGGTACGTTCATTAGAGGGTAAGAGGATAGACGAGGAGAAGGTGAATGAGGAGAACGATGCAAACGAGCGAGAGGGGTTGTATCCCTCGGTTGGAAAGAGACGAGGAGGCACGAGAGAAACGGCAAGAAAGATGGAGAGCGAGGATAAACACGGATGAGGGGGTTGAAGAGTGGTGAAGGGCGTTCGAGGGGAGGGTGCCGAAGAAGTTCGACGTCCGGTGGGGAGTCTTGCCCCGATGGTGGGGTGCGTCGGGGTTGCCCACGGCGTCGGAGGGGTGACGAGCGAGGGACGTTAGGGGTATGTCAGGGGTACGTCAGGGGTAGTTGGTGCTTGCGAGTGGGGGGTGCGCGGGTAACGAGAGCGTCGGTTCTTAGGGCAGAGGGGGAGGACATCGACGTCGCCGACTGGTGGGGATTTATCACTCTCGGTGGCGTGCCGCGGTCGCACGCGGTACTCGCCAGTTTACAACTGACTGCCATCGCGGCCGGGTTCGTAACCTCTCCCATTATCGTCGTCTCTCCCTTCGCTCGCGGTATCACAACACTCTGTCAGTCAGTACGTGACTACATGCCTCGTGCGTTAAATGTGGACGGGGAGTACGTTTGAAAAAACTTCAGTGGAAGGTCAGACCCACCGGACACGCGTATCCGCTTGAACACAATTCGCTGATTCGTGACACATCAGCCCCGTTTGAAGACGGGACGCGCGCGCGCGCGCGCGCTGCGAGTAAAGTCGCGCCGACAAAGGCGCGCGCCGAGTACTCCAGATGGCTTAAATTGCAATCTAAGAGAGTATATACGGAATCTCATCTCGGCAGTCTCGTGAGATCACTCCTCTATTCGAGTACACGCCGACTCTCTGTTTTCGTGGCGGGGGAGAGAGACGCAAGACAGATGCAACCAACTAGTGATCGTTGTTTTGTGCGGCTTGTGCGGTGCCACGTGACGAGGAGGGTCTGAAGAGTCGCACGAGGTGCGCGACGTTCACTCCGGGACTCGCTGAATCTCGGAGCTGTTGTCGAGGTAAGTTCTTTCGCTGTGCGGCGTGAAGATACTTCAACGAAATGTGACGCGCGAGTCGAGGCTTAATGTCTTTCTGATGTGGAATACAGGGTAAGGGTGCCGGGAAAATCCTGCAGAGCGTAATCTGCGAGGAATACGATTAGAGATTTAATGGTTAATGCGCTGACGTTATGCCGCTCGCATAATGTGCACATCAACCTACGTTTGGACGTCAGATGAATTCAGATGTCCGACAAAAAGTTATATCGTGCATGCCAGTTTAATTACTGAGGATCGTTTTGTAGAATCGTTAAACGCGATCAGACGATAATACCTTTGCCTGGAATAATGAACGCGAAACAGGATCACACGTATTACGCTGTTGACGGCTATTTATGTCAGTGTCACATGGCTTATTACGGCGTTTATGTCGGACAAGCGTCGAGCGAGCATCGAATCTCACGGATTTAGTAATCTAATCGTTCTATGATTGAGCACAATTTATCGTCTGAAACTGCTGACGCTGACGTGCCAGCTACGTAGCACGGTAACATGAGCGCGACACGCGGTATCAAGTGATACCTCGCGTTTGCAAATTAGTCGCAGTTAGCGGACGACAAACTTTGTCGAACAAATTTTGCCGGGAATTTTCTCTAGTCCATTAACGCATTAGATGTATGAAACGAGAATTCATAGCCACGTGCACGTTGCACCGGGCGGGTCGCGCGGACGCGAGCGTTAAAGCGTCGATAAATCAAAGTGTCGATTTCCCAAAATGCGTGACACGAGAAAAAACGTAGAATAAAAAAAAAATAAAAAGTGAGAATGTGTCCGAACATTTGTCATCCGCGTGTGTTACGCGGTGCATCAAAGGTTCGAAGATCGTGCCACTTGAGTTGTACGAGAGTAGTCACTTGCAGAACGTACGGCGCGCGCTAAGCGGCCGTATCGCCAAGTTATTTTAAAGTGATACGCGGGAGGCGAGAAAGAACTAAATGGCAAGCGCGCTGATGCAGCCGGGGTTTAGAGGTCCGGGGCAATTTGAATTTGGGCAACATTTCGAAACGTCAGAACTAAGTGCGCGCCGCACCATTTTCGGCAGGTACATCATTACGGAGTACTAATTTTCCCCTTTCTCCCTCTTACGCAGCTTTTCTCTTACGTTAGTCACCGGCCCTGTCGTTCCTTTCTCTTTTGCTCACCTTCTGTTTCTCTCTCCCTTTCCAGTCTGCTCCAATTACCGATGGCATTCAAGATGTCGCGATTGTACGGTTGCCGTTACCGATACGGATTCCTTTAAAGGAGACTTAATCCGCAACCAGTAAAATGTCGCGCGTCGCGCAACACAAAGTCGTTGTCCAGCAGTCGCGGTGCCCTCGTACTTTTCTCATTAACGTCCGTCATCGAGGAAGCTGTAAATTAATGGCAACTCGGTTGAAGCAACGCCAGCTCCGGCGACATTTGAGTCGAAACTCGAATAACATTCGCAGTTTGTCGCGTCCACGGACGTCGACGGTATTTTCTCGACGTCGTTATTAATTACGAACAGTTACCCCTTTCGGGCGCGCGAAGAAATCGATATTACAGCGCTCGCCCGCGCTCGCACGGGGAAATTAATTTAACAAACTGCACGCGCGCGCTCCGTCCCGTTCCGCCTAGGTAGCCGTTGAAAACGACCGTTCGGCCAATTCTATTCTGCCCTCGTGACGTTCTCAGTTTGATTGATTGATCGCCCTCTAATTCATTTTCCATCGGCGAGCTCATCCCGGGCGAAAAAAATAGCGCAACGAAAATCGTCCGGCAAACATGTTACACGTCCGATGTCTGTCTGGCGCGTCAGATGATTTAATATTTCGCTAGATTGCATCGGATTTCGGATAAAGAAATGACGCGGAAAGAAAGAGACGAGCGAAGAAATTCGAGCGCGTTACGTTCGAAAGCTAAACACGCGCAGACCATGATCGGAGGCTCACACTCGACTTCCGGTAGGAAACAGGCGCACGCAAATTCTTGCGTGCTTACATCGCGTTTGTCCCCGTTCCTCTTCAACCCCCTTCTGACAAGCCGCACGATCCGACTCACGCCCGGTCTTACTCTTTCCACCTTTCTGTCCCTCGTTTTCCAGTTAGACGCGATCCCTCGATGTAATGAAGCACCCGAAAGCTCGTGCGCCCGCCTCACCCCTTTTTCACGTCTCTTCTCTCTTCTCTCGCGCGATTTCCCCTCTCCCACCGAATTCCCACCCACGCCATCGCATTCTTCTCTCTCTCACCCTCGACCGTATCCTACTTCGAGAGAACGAACCATCTCCGCGCAACGAACGTGAGTGTATCCGTCCGTTTGGATTCCGATAATTGGCACTAGTTTCAGCGCCAGCGGGCTCGTTAGCTGGCCGGCTAAAGAGAATGGCTTAATTATTTCGTTTGAAGTTCGAGCGGGAAGGCTTTAAGATGGGTAGTGGCAGGCGACGCACAGAGGAACGACGACACGCGGCGTCGCTCACGCCAATCCCAAGGCGGTGTCTGGCAAATAAATTGTTGTGCACGAGACGTCGCATGAGAGAGACGCTAGGAGCTGGAGCGAGAGGGAGGAAGATTGAGTGAAAGAATGGGCGGGAACGTCGGTAGAAAGAGCAATGAAAGAACGGAGGCGAGTAGGAGGAATAGAAAGAAAGGCGAAAAAGAGGAAGAAGCGAAATGCATGACGAACGATACCGAGGGGAAGAAAGAGAACGTAAACGAGGCGCACGGTCGAGGCTAACGTTTATTTTACACCGACAAATTGGTGCGGCTAATTAGCTCCGGCCAAAAGCGGAAGTGCGAGCGTGACGTCGTGGCAGGCGGTATGCCGCACGGCCCCTTACCCGGAAGATCTGTTCGCCTCTCTGATAGGAGAGGCACTGCAGCTCTAATTCTCCGAGCCGGTCCGATCGAAGTGGAGAACGTGCTCCTCGTAGGCGGCGGCAGTTCCTCTGGAGCGGTCGCTTCTGGTATCCGACGCGAACGGATCGGTGACCCCGGGCAATTGCGGCGAGCCGCTCTTGCATTATGTATTTCATTTTCCGACCGACACGGGAAAGGATTTTTTCCGATGGGGCTCGCCGGTCGATTGGATGTATTCGGATATCTGACGCTTCAGTGGCTTCGAATAACTTCATCTATCGAAAGTCGATCATTCCAGAAGCCGCTTCATGAAGTTTTGGCGGAAATCGGCACGTCGCTTCGGATATTTCTTATTGATCGTAGGTCGCATGGGGCGGGATGATTTATTTCGTGCGCTCGATGTTAATACGGATGATTGACAATGGCAAGGGTACTCAAGTAGGCATGTCAAGGAATGACCATTTTATCCCCCTTCTGAAGTCTACCCGTAATGTCGACCGCTTTGTCTGAATGCCATGGGTTGCCGAGTTAACTTCTTTTTCCATCCTCTTACTCTTCCCCTTTCTCTAGTCAGGCGTTGCTTTTACGGTGATTGAAGCTTCCCGCAGGTCCTTGGGCATCTCGCCAGGTGGCAGTGGCGCGTCGTCCTCTGGGCGTCGGCCACGAAATTCCGTTTGCAGGACTTTTCATCGAATGAAAGTGTCGCGAAATGCGTACATTTTCATTTGACCGTTACTCGTAGCCGTGCCGGCCCTTTCAACCGACCTTGGCAACCTTCAAATTCCCGCGATTACCTCGATCGAACTGGTCCGCGCGCTCGTTAAATCCCGCGATCCTGTTTCTCTATCAGCGCAACTTTTAAAACCTCACCGCAAGGACGACAATACGGCATGCATTCATGAATAACTAGGCTTTGAAAGAATAATTGGAAATACGTGTCGTGCATCTTTTTCATTAGCAGTCCTTCATCCGTCGAGCATCATATTGGTCTTTTCTTTTTTTGCCGATGCCGCGGGACGCACCCTGCAATTACCTCTGTCCCATTAAAGAACCATTTGTAGTAGCACCAATGCCGCCAACGTTGAATAATTAACTAGCCTCGACCAAAAATCGATTCGTTAATTAATAACGCGGCAACGTTCGCCCGTACTAATAACACCGGTCAACAATTGAATAGAGATCGCGTTCATTAACTCCCCGCGTTACTATTAGCAGCGGTCGGCTCCCGCTCGTACGGACAAATCATGCGATTCGGCCAGGCGAAATTCTTAAACGATGACTGCACGCTGCCCGATTCGACGCAACAAGGATCGCATGCGCGTTTTCGCCGCTTCGGTCGCTCGACCGACGCCAGAAAATTAAAACCTCCCGAGGATATTCTCTCCGTTTAATTTTTTTCACCCGCCGTGTTTCGCTCCCAGAGAAAGTTTACGGTCATTCGACGGTTATCCGCGGTTCTATCCTGATTTATTAACGATACGTTATCGAATCTTCCTGCTGCGGGTACGCTGGCGATTAAATTCTTTTTGTGATTTATCTCTAACGCATTGATACAATTAATGACGACGGTCCCGTTTTCATAACGCGATGACGTTCTGCGCTCCGGCGGTGCGATATTTTTGAAACGACCTAACTGCTGCTGTTTCAGATGGAGTTACAAGGTATTTTATTTTTATTCTGCACGAACATTACGACGACTTTCCCTCATTATTGCATTGTTACGTTTTCCATGTCTCGTCGCTGATTACGAAAGTTGCTTGCCGCCCGCATTTCTCTGCGCCTGTTACAAAGTCAGCTAGGTTACGCATCTCTGACTGCTGGTTACCGAGGCTAATTATCTTTCGCGTTTTTCGTTCCCCATTATAAACATCGCCCGTAAAAGAGTACGACATCTTATTTAAAGCGTGCAACGCCCGAAAGACGTAACGCGCGTTCACCAGGTTCCGTCTGACCGAATTGTTGCCGGTAAATTTCGCCGGTCGGTTTCCTTACTGACGTCTTGAACGACCATCAACGCGAGGAAGTTCCGTGTCGACCTACGAAAAGAAGCTTTGTTCCATCTTCGAATACCTCGAAACGTTCGAACGTGTCTTCCTTTCCGGTGTTCTCGGACACAACCCCACCGGTAGCACATTGACGCGAATGGGCAACACTGGCACGATCGCCAATTCCTCGCCTCCTCCCTTTGGTCCACCTCTCTCCTGTCTCCTTCGGGAAACGAAGGCCGAAGAAAACTTCCTCTCCCAACTTGCTTGGTCTTTCGTCGGGTGCCGACTATTGGCCCGGATATCTTTCGATTATCAAGACCATCCATACCTACCGCCTTAGTCGACCGGGCTCTATTGTCTTCTCGGCTCTTTCAATTAATGTTTTGATTGATTTTGCTCCCTCGACCACGATCCGTTTCTCTCTTTCACTCTCTCTCTCTCTCTCTCCCCCTCTCTCATCTCCGTCGCATTCTATCTTTCTCTCTATCTTGCTCTCACTCGTTTGCTCGAACCCCATCCTATCTCGCATTTCCCTTCTCTCTTTCTCTCTCTCACTCTCTCCCCTCTCGTACCTTTCTCTGCCGCGCTCTCGGCGAAGCTCTATATCCGCCCGAGATCGTTCATGCTTGCCATTTAGGGGCGAACAGCGTTTCATTTCTGATATAAAACAAGAATTATATCTCGAATCGGAACCTCTCGTCTGTATGACTTTTTCCCTTCACAGTCGAATTGTGGAGCTTCAAGATGACGCTGGACTTTTTAACGCAAAGTTTAGGAAGGTCAAAAATTCTCGTAGAATGTATGGGCGATAACATTCTGTACCAGATTTTTCACAGATATGTAACGACACGCGATGATGCAACGTGGCAGTATTCCGCGATCAAGACACACTTAAGATAGACGAGGCATAAATATTTTATTACCGCCAATGCCGTATGCATCCGTTCACTTTCTAGATCGATCCCACGATCGCTTTGTCGAAAAGCTTCCTCGGTCAGACGTCTCATTTTTCAATACACCTGACACAATTTTCCAAACGCCGAAATTATACCCCTGACGAGAGTGTGTGTGCATTTGTCAGTCCACGGAATCGTTTTAGAATACGCGGGACCCTTCGCTTCGCGTCCAGTTAAATAAGCCGAGAGTTCCATTTTCTGATTCCTCTTGGAGAACGTCGCGTTCGGATTGGGAAATGGGAGGTGGTGCACTAGTGACTATGAAGACGACGACGACGGCGACGACCACAACGACGGCCGGTGCCCGTGGTTGTTGTAGTCCACTGACGTTGGCGGTAACGGTGTGCTCCGGTGTCGACTTTATTCGTGGTGGTGCAGGGTTGAGACGGTGGTGGTAGCCGGTCGACGGTCGAATCGGTGTTATACCGGTGGCTGTTTTATTGCGAGATTTGCGGCATGGCCTCTCCGTGTAACAAGACTTACTGAGATCTTAATAGAATCTGAGACCACCCCTTCTCAGCGGGTCCCATACCATGGACACCCACTCTTCGGCTTCTGCTGCCTGCTTTTCGTTTTTCACAATCCCCTCCGCGGCGCCCCTTCCTTGCTCACTCGCCGTTTCTTTCCCTCGTTCGTCCTTTCCGTTCCTTCCCTTTCAGCTGAGGGGAAGGGAGTTGACCTCGCTGCTGCATCCTTCCAGCAGGAAAAGGGGTGCTTATACTAAGCGTATATACAGGGACAGAGAGAGTGAGCGAGTGAGATAGAGTGAGAAGGGGGACGCAGAGGGTGATTTATGAATATTGCCTACGGAGAAAACTGTATCGCGATGCCGCGTCGATTCTACCCGGCGAGGACTTTGAAACGACTCGTACGTGGAGTTTCTTTTATAACGCATTTTTGTTGCCCCCGATCGGAAACGGGCCGGGAGGATTGGTGGAAGGGGAACGGCTAGAACGTCGGCTGGCCAGATCTACGGAGACGACCGTCTCACTGAATTTTTCAGATTCCCTCTGTCCACGGCTAGTGAACTGTCTCACGATCCGTCCTTATCCTGGTGTCTACGTAAACGGGTAACGACCGTCAGTGACAGCCTCGACAGTCCATTATCCGTGACGTCGAGATACGAATCAGACGCGTACAAATACAATTGTCCGTCATTCGTTGGGCAGGGCTAGTATAAAGACGTTACGACGTGTTGTGGGGAAATATAAACGTTGATCGACACTAGCCACAGGTCGGAACTGTTCGGGGGTAAAAAATGCCAACTTCCGGATGTCACTTAGAATACGGACTTAATTTATGGTCGGGCGAATTTTCCAAATTTCAATGACCACCCGGTATCGCGGATCACGTGCGCACGCATCGCACTTCTTTCGTCCACGTCCACGATGGCCAACTCCTACCCCCGGGGTTCGTCTGGAAGGGGATCATGAGATCGCGAGCTAACGGGGGCGGACAGAGGAAAGGCCTGGGAGGAGGAGGGCTGGAGAAAAGCAGTGTGCGAGGACGCCGTGACGGCGAGGAGGAAACGGCGCGCGGGGAGGGAAGTAATTTTATATTTTATTCCCGTATTTAGATTTACCATTTCAGATATTGTAAGGACAAAAATAAGTTTAAATTGAATTTCGCCGTCCCGCTTTTCTCGCCGACGTTCCCTTGCCGCTAACCAGCCTGCCTCATCCCACCGCCGACGATACCTACACCACCTACACCCTTGTTATTCGTACCTTCGAACGATCGCGTGATACAGTTTCACCCTCTGCTCTCTCTCTCTCTCTCTCTCTCTTTCTCTCCCCCTCTCTCTTCTCAACCGCCGCTGCTCTTTTTGCCTTGCTCTTGACACTTCGACCGACCGACGAAGATAGTGTCGACCACGCGGACGATAATATCCATTTTCGCGCAACGACGAGGAAAGTTTCGCAATTTTTGAGTTACTCCGAAGTTTCGGGCGTCGACCGAAAGCGTTAGGCCTCGGCGAAAGTGCACGAATCGCTAATGGATCTTTGACAGTGATCCGAAGGAAAATGCATTCGCCGCCTATTTGTGAATGAAAAATTAAAGCAACGCCTCCAGCATGTTCTTGCCCTTCCTCCGGAGTCGCTTTTGTACTCCGCTCCGGCGAGTTCGAGGAGACCGGACAGATGGATCGTTGTATCCGTAGTTGCATTAGGGCGCCGGTGCCAGAGTTAATTTTTAACCGGCGCGCTGTCAGTGTATTTGGTTTGGCTATCGTTAATTGGATCCAAGTCGGAGGATCGGATCCCGCGGCCTTCCTTCTGAATCTACCAGGATAAGAGGATCGTGCACGAACACGGCCAGGTTCCCTGGGTCTGTGCCACGCGCCACGAAAATAGATAGTGCTCTCGCGCACTGTCGAGAACGAGGACGAGATTCCCGAGATATTGCCTGATGCGAGATCGGAAATTTGTGTACGAGTCACTGTGTACCCTCGGCAAAATAAAGGAAGACGTGGGCGGAAGAAAGATCCGTAAACGACACTGCGAAGTCAAACAAATGAAGCGTTCCGAGTATTCGATAATTTTAGTTAAATATGTACTTCGCGAGAATTACTCCGTATTCCTTGCGGCTCTTGCATAACAACCGAGCGAAGGAAATTCTACCGCGCGGACGGAATTGCCCCTTTTTGTAAAGTCCCAAATTAAAGCTATTTTTAAAGGAAGCGAAAAAAGAGAACTACCCCCCGGTCGCTAGCGAAGGCCGCGCCGGAGTTAATTTTTACCCAGTGCTCGGTGTATTTGGTTCGGCTATCGTTAATTGGATCCAAGATGAAGTAACGAACGCCGCCTGCTTTCGTTTCTGACTCTGGGTCGGGTTAAGAGAAGCAGGGATTCGTTCAGCGGCGGCTCTAGCACGCGTTACAAAAATAAACGGCCGCGGTACTCGAAACATTGCGCCCGGCGGTTGTCGTCCATTCGTCAACGAGTTACGCCTACAAAATGGAAAAAAGAATCCCGAGCGAAAGAAACGGGCGTAAAAAGCGCAATGAGCGAAAGGCCACTGTGTGGCCTGCTCGTAAATCCCGTTCGAATTCTGGTCATAACATTATCCCATAACGCGGCCCCATACGCGTCGCCCGTTACGGCGGTCGAACTAATTTTTAACGGGAAAGCAGGAAACTTCCGTGAAGCGAGCACGATTCGGCTATCGTTAATTGGATCCAAGACGAAGTAAACGACTCGGTATTGTGCCTCCCTCGGTTTGCCGCGTGGGTAAGAGAATCCCTTGTGGAGCGACGCGACGTTACGTGCGTCGCGCGTTGTGTGCTTTAGAAATTGTCAGGAAAATCCGGGGAAAGTCAGGAAGAAGAATCGTACGCGCGAGAGACAAGCGTGAATCGAGAATCGAGTATCTGTCACTTCGTCGTCGGCAGGTAGAAAATGAACGCGTTGAAATAAACAGCGGAAACGCGCGTGCGTGCGCGAAATATCTCGTCGTTAAGAGAGTCTGGACGTGAATTATTTTTTGCGCGTTAAATATCGTCGCGATTACAGGTGGTACCGGTGATCGGGAGGAACGATCATTAGATGATCGGGCCGATAATTCTATATCCAGCTGAGCTTCTACCTTGACATCGGTTCTTGCGAAAAAGGTAGATGTACGTAATTTTATCGAAGCAAAATCAATGGTTGAGCTGCGTCGTCATGGCATACAGATTTCGAAGAAGACGGCGGCGGTACGTCGTCAGAGACGTCGTCTCCGGTGTGTGTACGTATGCTTGCGTGTGTACCGTAGAATTGAGAGAACGTCTGTCTCCCCAGGAAGCTTGTTAGGCGTCGGCGAGCTCCGCTATCTTCTAATTGGCGATATAATGATCCTGAAGGATGGAATCCCGTGGTCCTGAAGGGGCCGAAGAGCACCCTCCTCCGTGCCTTTCCTTGTTAGGGATAAAATTAAAATTTGGCGTAGCCTACCTACCCTCCACTCCTCCGCATTCTCCCGTCTCTTTTCTTTTTGCGCGTCGTCTCTTTCCCTCTCATCCTCTCTCTGTCTGTCGCACATCCGACTCACTTTCTCCTACACTTTGTCACTCTTTCCTCTTCTCTCGCTTCAGCCTCTTTTCACCCACCTCCAGTTCTCTCATCCCTCTCGTGTTCTCCTTCTCTTCACTCCCTCGTGGGCTCGTTATACGCCCGCTCGAATTTATACATCTTCCAACTAAAGGTTTGTCCACACGGATGAATCGGTCCCGTCGCTTCGATCTCGCGTTTCACATAATTCCGACGAGATGCCCTTCAATTTATTTATTTTAACAAACCCCGCGACATATCGTCCGCCCAATTTGACGGGTACTCTCCAATCGGTCGGATTATCGGCGTCGGTATCGCGCCGCGCCCGCAGTACCCCGAAACCGTTTGCGAGTTTTTTTCAGAGATTATATTATCCTTGCTTGTTCCATCTTTGTGCCCGCGCCGTCGCTCGTAATTAGGCTCACGATAATTGACAGACCCACAGCGCGGAGTGTACGCATACGCCCGGTCACTTACACGCGTCCAACGCACATGAATTTGTGAAAGACCCTCGCGCACTAACAGACGACTACAAAGCCGCACTCAATTAGTGGACTTACGTAACCGTTGGAGCATAACTGGACAGAGGCTAAATAAAATAAGGTGGACGCTTCGTAATGCCGGCCCGCTCCGGTGCCTTTCAAGCGGTGCACAACATACGGGGCGTCATATTTTTTTTATACCTCCCGACTGCTTTCAACCGGGCTTCGTCCGACTCCAACTTTTGTTTCATTGGGGTAAAAACGCTCGCGCTCGCAGAATATTTGGCTAACAAAATTCCTGCGCCCCTTCCGTTCACGCGGAGCGGTCTCAGGTTTCGTTTTGAAACGGGCGATTTCAAGACTCACGATTGATATGACCGCACTGAAGTGGGCGAGGCTAAAATTTGCCGCGAGATTAATACGTGCGCTTGTCGGATTGTTTTAATTACGAATTCAGCGTACATCGCCGCTAACTCTTTAATATGTACTTCTTCAGTTGTCATGGCGATGGTCTAATTTTGTACGTCACCTAATTTTCCGCACAACGCTGAATTAGCGCAATGGGAAAATATGGTTTAATATCGTGCGTTAAGATCTTCTTGAGGAATTCACGGAGGTTTCCTGTGCCGCCTCTAATAGTTACCGAACTGGCCACCTCAATTAGTAGAACTTGTAGGTACGTTACCGGGGTCCAATTAGTCATAGGTCGCAAACTGTGGCTCACGCTTACCCTGGCGCGACTCGTAACTTTTCGACCAGGAAGCATATGCAGAAGGGGTCTGTAAATCGAATGTTCAATATTTAATTCGCTTCGAGTTCGATCCTTCCCTTTCACGATAGGGGAGGAACGTTATCGTGGCCCCTTCTATTTTCGACCTGCCACAGAAAACAGACCGTCATGTGATACGGCGGGAAAAGACAGATAGATCGGCGGAAATTCGATAGAACGCTCGTGTAATAATAATACCCTCGTAGAGTGTACGCCAAGAAATATTAGACAAGTATTTTTACTTAACGAGTCTCGCGTCTCGAGATTCTCAGATCCGCGTCGCCGTTAAAGCCACGTGATGACGCGAGAAATTGCATCACATGTCCGTACGACGTCGCGCACAAAAGTATATCAAAGTACACAGAGAGAGAGAGTAAGAGAGAGAACTGGGCGCGTGAGAAGGGGAGAATTTACGAAGGCCCTTGTCACGCCCGCTGATAGTTACAGGCCTGGTCTCAATTAGTAGAACTTACGTCGCTGGGGTCCAATTAGACGTAGGCTAGAACCTACACCCTGTTTGCTCAAGTTTGCCGTACCTGTGCACGGTCGTTCGTCGGATGGGGTTGCTGCCCGTCCTGCAGCTGCAGAGCCCCCGTTGAAGGTGTCTTTTTCCTCCGCTAATGACTAATTAGCAACCTCTCCACTTCATAGTATAATGACACGGGATCCCAGCCGACGGGCTCGAGGCTGGGATCATTATTAAACCCCGAAATTGCAGTCGTGGTCGCCAGCGTCGCTCGATGTACGGCTCGAAGGACACGCAGCAACGACGACGAACGTGACTCGACGGGAATGAGGGTGCGTTCGATTCAACGCTACCGTTTCTCACATTTCCGTCCGTCTCTAACATCCTTCGTTTACCCGTGTCCGTTTCTCTTCCGTTGTCTTTCGCTCTGTTTTACTTAGTCGCGACCAGTATCTGCGTTGCGGAACTTTCTTATTCGCCGAGAAAGAGAGAGAGAGAGGGTGGGGGTTTGGCGGAAAATTCGGGTAACGTACAGCGTTGCTAAAATTACCTGCGGTTCCCGTCAAGTCGGTACGTAGAAATGTTCTCCGCGTCAAACAGTTAAACATAATGAAAACAGATCCGGCTAATTGACCCGAGTTGGCAAAGTGAAGGGTAGCTACGTGGGTGTGCTGGAGTTATTGCGAAATCGTGACCTCTTTAATAAGCGAAATTAGACGCATTTTTCGTATCTCGTACTCTGCGTCTCTTTCTATTGTTCGTGTCGCACTGGATGCACCCGCTCGCGCTCGGTCGCAACAGTACAGCAGGCAGGTGTTCGGGTAATGAAAGAGCTTCCATAAAGTCGAGAAAGGCAGAGTGCATTTGAATACAGTCGGGTCAGCTTCGAGAGACACGCTGACCCTCAGTCGTAATATTACATCGAGGGCATTCTCTTATGTATCATACGGACCCGTCCTGCCTGGCAATTCCTCTCCCCATCTTTTCTCCTCCTCCTTTCCCAACCTCCTCCACCCACCCTTCTCTTTCTCTGCCGCTCTTCTTCGGCAGCAATGCGCTGCCCGCTGTTCCCTTCCTCTCCTTTTACATTTATTTATTTCCTAAATGTCCGTTCCCGCCGGCTACTTTATATTTGACATTTTTATTAAACCACCCGCCAGTCCTGTCCGTCCCAACAGGATATCTCGTGGCGGGCAACGGGGGTCGGGTCGACGTGGGGCCACCACTCTGGACGCAAGAGGGTGGCAGGATAGTGGAAGAGTCGAGGAGGGGATGAAGGGGACGCCCGGTCAGAGGTGTTCTCCCATATTGCTGTTAGGGCAGTTTCGTAATCTGGGAAGGGTGCCGCTTATATTGACCGAATAAAAAGTTGCCCGTCGTTCATTCGCCCGATCGGATGTGCTCCATTCTTCGACCGTTTCGTCGGCATCGTCGACGCAGTCTTACGGATTTCCTATTGCCCGACAGGGACGGATGACTCGGTGCTCGCGCGAGTTTATAGTGCAGTCGTGACGGGTCGGCGCACTCATGATACGTGTAAATTCGTGCAACCGAATGAAATGATCTCGTGCAAGCGTAAACTCGAGACGGTTTCCCGGTGACGAACGAGTATCATTTTTATGTCTCTCAATTTCGTATACATAGATCACACCGTGACGGGAACATGATTTGAACATTAACCCGTCGCGTGCAAGAATTGAGCGAAAGCCATTTACCAGTTTCGCAATCCCCGAACATTAACCGAGTGAAAGGGGTCGGTGAAATAAATTTGGAGGTGAAAACGGGTCACAGCGACCGTTTGATGTTTGGCTCGAGTCGTCTTCCGGAGTTTGATACGGACGGGTGAAGGGTATAGGACGTGCGAAGGGTAGGTGTCGGTACACTGTCGGTGGTGCGACTGATGGGCTAGGGGAGAAAGCGGTGGGATCGGAGGCCAGGAGGATACGCGGCGGGATGATGTTTTTTTCCTCCGCGGCGCCTCTTTAATTTGCCCTCCAATTAACGGACGGGGTCCTATTTGAAAAATACCTGCCACGAGGGCTGGCAATTATACTTCTTCCTTTTTTTGCACCACGAGCGCGTTATTAGCGCTATCCGTCCTTCCTCTCGCCCCGCTCCATTCATTCTCCTTGTCCCCGTCCTATATATCTTTTCCTCCTTGTCTCCCCCGTTCTCTCTCTCTCTCTTCCTGCGTGCATGTACCAGTGCATGTGCGAGCGCGTGCGCGCTTATGCATCTGCAGTTGTTCACGACTGTACGTGTACAGATTCGTCAGCGTGTCGTCCGTGTGCGTTCTACAGAACTAGGGAGTCTGTAGAACAGTGGTAGGAGTGTTGGAGTAGGAAGCGTACGACGAGATAGAGCGAGAGGGGAAACGGTTGGGTTGTAAGAGGCAGATGAAGAGGGAAGAGGAGGGCAGAGGAGAGCGAGAGAGAGAGAGAGGGGAGGGAGAGAGAGAGAGAGAGAGAGCGGTAGCGTTTATAACTCGTGCCCGGGTCTCCCAGCTTTGAGAAGGCCAATTAGCAGCATAAAGCTGCAACTCGGCCCCGGGGCCGAGGATGTTTGTATGTAATAATGGATTGTTACTCAAAGTATCCGACTAATTAATTAAGCCCCCGCGCCTCGTCGTGTACCCACTCCCCGTTCCATTCGACAATTCCGCCCCCGCGCTCACCCCCGTCCCCAATTCAGCTCCATAGACGTGTGCTGTCCTGCAAATGCGGCCGTCCGCGGTTCTCTTGTCGTTGCCGCTCCCATTAGGCGCTATACGCGGAGCGTTTCAAATATTCCAAATCGGTCTATTTCATCGTCCATCCGCGATAACGTCATCCATCGGCTGACACCGGGCAGATTGATCGACATCAAAGACCAGTTGCAGGGCGCTTCGGTTAGCTCGGCGCAGCTTTTATCATCGGTCTAATCGGCAGACGCACATGCGAACGTATCCTATCGGGATCCGATCGGTATTGCGATTCACTGCGAACTTTTTTACGGATCACACGTATAATTCGGCGGGTCTGCGGCCGGTGCGGTAGTTCACCGGCGAAAATTTGCAATATAAAGCACAATAGGAAAGCGGCACGCGATTCTAGCCGTCTATGGGCCGCGGTTGATCATCTGCGGAGAGGAGCGCGAGCGTGTATGTTGCGAGCCGGCAACAGGTGTAAGTCGCTCGAGAACTCTTCGGGAAGCAACTTGAGGAGCGAACGATCGGACTTTCGCAATACTTCACGGGAGCTAAAAGTCAAAACCACCGCGTTCTGCAAAATTGGAAAAGTAACATTCTTGATCATTAAATCGCGTGACCAACAGCTTACTCTACACTTCAAATTATTGGATTTACGAACATGTGCGTTTTACCTTCGCTCTTGCGTCGTGCAAAGTTCGCACGAGAAATAGAAGCCAAGCGTGCGCTGTTTTGCTAGACGCGGACGTGCGTTTCGGTCATGAGTGCGAGGACACGTGATGGGGCGAGCTTCCGTGAGGATTCACGACCGATCCAATTAGCGAGGCTAATTATTGCGTGCTGCCAGCTACTTACGGTCGCGCAGACGCCGTTTACGTCCATGGGATGCAGGGACTGAGGCGATCGCACTCGCGTTCGCGCGCCTGTGTTCGTGAAGGGGATAGATACACGGAACTCGGGGATCTACGTGTCTGCGTACACTGGACATATATTAACGGTATATGGTGACGGTTAAATTAACTGAACATTAAAAACCTGGCGACCGAAAACGAAATAGGGTTAAAATGTTATAAAGCTTGATTGTGAACTGAAGGCAACAATATACGATAGTCAATTGGAAAAATTGGTGAGACATTTTATTAACTCAGCTATCTTTTGATGTTGCAGGCGGCGCTATAGCTGAGATCACGATGACTATGGACGTGAGCAAGTCGGAGACGACTAAGAATGGCTCGACGCAGCAGGAATGCGCTGGTTGCGGGAAAACAATCACGGAGAGGTAAGCATTTAAACCGTTTCTGCTCGCAACTGCTCCTTAATCACATTTTCACGATCAAGATGTTACCTCACTGGAATCACGCGTACCGTGAATCTAAGTAATATCCTTCTTCTACGAAACGTTATTATCATTATCGCATGTCACGTAACTATCACGACATTTTCCTCGCCAATTTATCTTCCACGAATGAACCCAGAAAACGGAAACCCTCTTTAACGCGTCAATAAAGTGAATTCGCGTGGTCGATCGCGTTAAAGGTAAGAGGGTCGGTTGAATGGAAGGCAGTCGGTAAGAACGAGCACTGTGGTCGGTTGTTCAGGTACCTCCTTAAGGCCTTGGACCTTTACTGGCACGAGGACTGCCTCAAGTGTGGATGCTGCGACTGTAGGTTAGGGGAGGTCGGCTCCACCCTCTACCACAAGGCCAACCTTATCCTCTGCAAGAGGGACTACCTCAGGCTTTTCGGGAATACCGGATGCTGCGCAGCCTGCAACAAGCAGATACCGGCCTTCGAGATGGTCATGAGGGCCAGGACGAACGTCTATCACCTCGACTGTTTCGCCTGTCAGCAGTGCACACATCGGTGAGTCGAGACAATGGACTTAATCACGGACAAATTCGTTTGCACGACGAGTCTCCCTTGCTGCATTCTTCGCGACTGCGGATTAGGACGATCGAACCCTAGCCGTAGTTAGACTTTATTGCGGGACTCTAGCTTCCTTTCGAAACGGGGAACTCTGTTACTGTTCGTTAACGGCCCTCATTCGAGTGGGTCGAAGAATTAGGTCATTGCCAGAAGTACGTGAACAGCGAGTCGCGAGTGCTAATAGGTGGAAGATTGCGAACGTAACCATTTGTAAACGTTGTGTGTATTAAAACGTGACGATTGTTTCGGGAAAGATTATTACCGCCTGCAACAGTACCTGGCTGGTATTATGCAACGCAAACCCCTGCAGAGTCAACAGAAATTTAGCACCCGCGCTCGAGTTATACAGTTGCCGGTGAAGAATGAGAAACGGCTCTGCGGCGGGCCGATATAAAAAAATCAGGCCTTTCGCATTCTAACACCTGCAACGACAGGCCATCGTCTAAATCTTCCACGCGTATTCCCGGACTCCGCGCTCGCACAGGGGAGTAACGCGCAAGCGGCAGCAGCCTCTTTTCCTCAAAATGACCTCCGTTCTCCTACGTGACAATTCGAAGAAGAGCCTCGGAAGAGTTGGAATAGGAGAGATAGGTGGAGTAAAAAACAGCGAGAGCGGGGAATACGAACAGATAGATGTGTGCGAGACAAGGAGACAGGCAGGAAAGGGGAGAGAGCGAGCGAGAGAGAAAGAGGGGACGACAGTTTTGCGAGACACCGTCCACTCGGGGGGTTGCTTTACAAGCCAGTTGGGAAATCACCCTTTGCTGTGCCCTCGCTACCGCTCGCGCATTACCCTCCCTCCACATCGACGTCCTCCTTCCCCTCCGACGACTCCTTCATCACCCTCCGCAAGACCTGTCTCTCGCTCGGGATTCAAGCGTCTTAAACAGCCTTCCACTCCACCTTTTTCCTTCTCCGCCCACTGATGTCCTCTGGGACTATTTATATAATTATCCGGATATTGCTGACATTTTTGTGTCATCGCTCGTTCGCAGAGAGATTGTCTCCGGCGAAACGGCTCGCGGCAATATTCCCGGCCCGGTCTCTGATGGTTCAGCGCGGTAAAATGGAAAATTTAAGGAATTAAACGTTTCAGACTCGATCTTCGACGATCGGCTATTTTCACACGGGTCATATCGAACGGTTGTACGGTGGAAGCGGTTTTCGAGGGTAGATTATTTAAAGCTTACTTAAATGTTGTGTCGTGTAAGAGATAAGATGAGATTAATACATAAAAGTAGGAGGTCATTAACGAAGAATGAAATAAATGTCAACGTAGCAGCGATAAAAGTTTAAAAGCGTGCAGGAATAAGTTAGCGGAACGTAGTCCCTGAGAAGGCCGAGAAAAAGCGGAGCGCGTGAGGGTGGGGGTTGAGAGTAAGGAAAGGCGAAAAATGCCGAAGCTATAAAGCGGACATAGCGCGACAATACGGGCTTATTGACGGCGTGGCGGGTTTGAGTGTTGACGACGACTAGGGATGAGTGGATTGCGGATTGGCAGTTCCTGCCGTTGTGCACACTCGTCCGTATACATTTCATACATACCTGTATCTGAGTGAGCGAGCGAAAGGGCAGAGACAGAAAGATAACGAACGAATAGAGATAAAGGGGGAGAGTTAGGGACGGCAGCGAAAGGGAGACGGAGACAGAGAGAGCGAGGTATAAAGGGGGTTTTGTGGAAGTGCGCTACGGGGTTGGGCAGTCGTGCGGAGGTGGTGTAGTTTCAAGCCAATAGCAATGGCTCGTCCGGGCGTGCGACAAACGGTGTACAGCTTTTCAAACAATGCGAACAAAAGAGCATCAATTTTACGTTTTTATCGTCTGGCATTGTCTATCTTCGACAATGCCGTGCCGTTGCTGTGCCGTTGCCGTGCCGTTGCCCTTCAGCAGCAACGGAGGCATCGTCGCGTCATCAACGCAGGTCTTTTGGTTCGCTCTGCAGAGACAGAGAACGGGAGAATACTCATGGTCCGACGATTCTGCGGCTTTTCGCGAACCCCTCTGGCTCTGCCGCCGGTGAACATCGCCTTGCCGCCGCCGACCGACCGGCAGCCCGTTTGATCTTTTCGGTTAATTACTCCACACGATCCACGTGAACGCGATAAATCGCCGGACGTCGTTAAATTGCTTCGGCCGAGCCGTTTCCGCCCATCCTGCGGGACTAGTGAGTGCGGATGAGCCAGGGAATATCTTGTGCCCTGCGCGTTCATCTATACGATCAAGTATCCCGCAACGCGGTGCTCGAAAATGTGTCACTTGATCGTTCCTAACAAATAATGTCGTGCGAATCTAAAGGGCTGCGATTTTTTTGGACGTTTCTTAGTTCTTCTTCATTTTCCAATGCTGTGGTCAATTGAAAGTAATTTGGAAGTCTCATTTTCTGTTCGTCTTCACGATAGCATTCGAAGAATACTTTTAAACTCGTAAACGCGATACGATCCGAAGGCCTGTAACTACTATTTTTGCGTGACACCTGCGGCATTATCGAATTTATACACGCGGCAGTCGATATGTTAAAAGAACAGGACGGACGGTTAAAATGTTCGGCGCTCGGTAAAAATTTGTAGCATCGCTGCGGCGATAAATGATCGATGTCTGCTCTGTTTTTGTCCCGCGCACACGGGCCAAATGTAATTCCTTCGTACGCTTTAAACAAATACGATCCATTTGAAAGATGCATGCGTGCCCATATTCCCATGCCGACTCGCTCGCAACGGTGAAATATGAATTACGTACTGGCGGCGCTATGGGTTCACACGGGAGAGAGGAAATAAATAGTAACGAGCGTAAATAGCGACGCCGCGCGATTTCCCACGACGAACGCTTTGAAAATTTGTCGGGGGGCGTCGAGGCGACACGATTTGGGGGACCAGGCGTGTGTAAGAGATGGATCAACTGTGTCGCTGTTACAGCGTTGGGGGTGGCGGTAGAAAAAGGGGTATGTCCCTAAAACGATATGCCCGCAAGCGCAGAAATACGCGTCACGCACATTAATCGCTTCGTCCCTTGCTTCTATTATTGTTTTGATTTCGGTGCTCCGTTCAGCCCCGCAAATTAGAACCAAAGCTGTTAACTAGGCGGTGCCCGCTAAATATACGTTCATCACCTAAAAAACGGCCTCCCACACGTAATTGACTGAACATCCTCTTCACTAACGACATCTGCATAAATATCGTGGAGACAGCCGCCGCCGAACTAAGCAGCATCACTTGACACCGGCAATTATCGTGAACCGTCCACAGACCTGTCATTGAGTGGCACTCGCGCGCAACGGTAACGTTTCGCTATTTTGATCATCGTTTCGTTTCGAGAGCGGCGGCGCGATCGCCTGATGTCTTCCAATTATTTCGTTTCCGCGGGAGAGGAAAAAAGCAGACAGGGAAATTCGAAGGGGTAGTGGGGGGTAGGGCGGCAGGGCAATTATACGCCGTGCGGCGTACGGGCGCGTCGTGTAACGCGACGACTTAGAGCTTACAATTAAACAGCAACAATTACACGGGGGTAACTTTAGACCGTAATAACGCAGAATAAAGGGTTGCCAGTGGCGTTGGCTGGGCTCCTGCCACCCTCCTGGTTAGAGGATGATTTACCGATCCAATTAGCCTCCCCTTCCCCGCACCGACTCTCAGTCTCTTCCTTCCCCTCGACCCAAAGTCTTCTCCTTCTCTCTCGCTCATTTTCCCGCGCTCGCTCGTTCGTTCGCTAACTCACTCACGTACACGCTCCACCTCATTCCCTCGGTCTCCCTGGCGTTTCCTAAAAAGGCACCGAGTCTAATTTAACGGGCGCCCAATTAAAGAGTAACTATACGATTCGAAAGGAGACGGTGGCGATCTCCAGTCGTCTCCGTTCCTCCTTCCCCTTCCTTTTCTTTTCGCTCCGTTTCTCCGGCGCGAGCTACTTCAGAAGCTCGCCACTCGTCCTACGCTGGAGGTGCCTTAAGGCTCGTCGTCGATTGTTCCCTCGACCGAGAAGCGAATGACCCGTTTCACGCTATGAATGGCCGGGCGTTTTTCACCTCGCGATTTTTGATTAGCGGCCTTTAATTTCCTCTTTCCGATAAATTGCTTCGCGCGTCGGCGGTCGACGCAAGTGAACCAGTTCTTTCGCGGACGAACCGTTAATTATACCTATAAATCCATCAGAGGTTTTTTGGGGAAATTTCGTGAACTTTGTCCGTGTCGACGGATAGCCAAGAGTAAGAATTGTACGCTACGCTCGGACGTCCATATCGTATTTCCTTTGCTCGGGTACCTGGATATTTGACGGTCCTGTCTGCCACGTCACCGGCGTCGGCAGTAAAACGGCCCTAATGGGGTCAAACATTGGCACCGGCCACTTCATTTATTTATTCAAAGTGTCTCCCGTTCCCATTCGACCGTTCTCTCTCTTCCTGCATCCTTCCCACTTTTCGTCTGTCCGCCGGTATACGTGTCTTGCTTCTTCTCGCGCACATCTTTCCGCCTGCCTTCCCGCTGTCTGCACTTCCCTCGTCCCCAGCCGGCTTTTTCTCCGTCTCGCGACTCGTCCGGGCTTTGCAAACGCAGAGGTGACCCTCGTTAAAGATTCAGCCGAGTTATCTGAGCGCACCTAGATTGAAATTTTCCATGCAGGTCGACGGCGAGATTCTCAGTCTCTGGCGCGCGACTTCGGTTCCTCTTACTCGTTTCTGCTCGCCAGTATCCTCTGTGTAGTTCTTCGGAACCCTTTTACCGTCTTTTTCTCTTCGCCGATCCCTTTCCATCCGGCCCACGGGCAGTTAATATTTCAACCAACGTGCACTTCCCGTACTGCACACCGTCCGGTTAGTCTTTGGACGGATGTCGCCAAACGACGATGGGAAAATTGACGTCGGAGTGGGTGCCGCGCGAAAAAATTCCCCGAAATCGCACACAGGCGGGTGGCGAGTCGTCTTTCGAGAGAACGAAAACAAGCCCGGCGAACGGAAATTATTCAGTATTCCCGCGCGCCGTTTAAGCCGCTGCCGCGGGATTCAGTCCGAAATTTTCCGAAAATTGGTGTTAAACTAGCGGCGATAATTTTCGGCCGCAGCGATACCGTTACAGTCGCCTCATTAATCATTTCCGGACATGGTCGCGTTATGCAGGCTGCATCGTTAATAAGTTTCAGGCAGCGCTGAAATTACACGGCCGTTAATAATTTTCGAAACGACGCGCCGCGTTATGCAGTCGCATTCCGGAACCTTGGAGGAAGTGGGGGATCAACAACATCGATGTAAGAACTATGCACGGGCCGTGATCATTTTTCGCGCAACCCCATTACTGTCGCGAGATCTCCTTAGGCTCACTCGTTTCTTTGGCACAGCGTAAACGTGTGCTGTGGCCAGTGTCTCGGTTGCGGCATTTTCCTCGTAGTTGCCCCGAAGTATTCGCAACGCGTCGGAAGGGGTCCGATATTATAACATGACCGTTTCAGATGACCCAAATTCCGCGCACCGAAGTTAATGGGAGTGCTGCGCCGCGCGGGTGAATAGTATACCTCGCGCTTTCGCTGACGCGCGCGTGAGAGGAAAATAAAGAGAGAGAAGAGAGGAGGGAAGGGTGCAGGTGGGATAAATCCTGGACCTCGGCAGCCGGTATCGTTGCATGGCAGACATTTGCACGCACGCGGCATTATCCGTGGTCGCACAATGGGCAAGTCTGGGACGAGAGAGCGAGAGAGAATGGCTCATTGCGATGCGCCGACAATTCGCATCGGCCATGCAATTATCGTGGCGGGTATCTGTCGCTGGCCAGACCGTACCGTCGAAAATCGTCGTTCGCCTTTCTTGCAGCCGCTATCTTTCATTCTCTGACGGCGCCCCATTTGCTCCTCTCTCACTCTGCGGCGGCTCTCCGCTCGGGAATTATTTCCCTCTGCCTTTCGCCCGCTTCTCCCCCCTTCTCTTCCCCTTTCTCGCGTCCGCGCGTCCTGATCTCGCGTCCTGATTACGCGTCACTGAAGGGAGGATGGGCGGGGGTGGCGGACATTAGGTCGCCTCGGAAGGAATGGCGCGGACAGCGTCACTCAACGAGCAACGCGTATAATAGGGGACCAGGGTGATACCCGATATAAGCTGCTCATTACCTCAGACACGTGATAATCCGATCGATTGCGCAGTCACGAGAGCGGGGAACTGTCTGCACCGCTTGATCGTGCGAATATCTCGCGAGTCAACACACAACGAGTGCAAGCGAAAGTTTCTCCGCTTTTTTTTTCCAGTACGTCGTAAACGCTGCGTCGCGCAAATGACTGAACGCGCGTCTCAAATATCATGAATACATTGTTGGGAAACGTCGGTGCGCGTTGTTATGGGACGTGATACATTATCAGAGAGAGCAACGACGTTAACAAAGTCGCCGGAAAGATTATGACGTCGCGATAAAATTAATTGCAGAAAGAAACAGGAAGGGGACGATCGGCCTCTCGAAGGGTCTCGATTTGTTTTAGGAAGGGGACGCACAATGTCGCGCGGCAGACAAACGGAAAAACGGGTTGAAATGTGCGTCGCCAACGAGAAAGGACGGGCGCGAGTACGGCGTCATTTAGCGGACGACGCATATAATGGGGGAAACGAGCGAAACCCGGTATAAGCTGCTCTCTAGCTCGGGCGCGCGCAAAGCGATAATTCTATTTGCCGTGCGATTATGAGGGTATATCTACTTCGAGCCAGACTCGGCGCTCTCGTATTTCGCTCTCGTATTTCCTGCCGGGATCAAAGCGGATACGAGACCGCGCGCGGACAGAAGGCCGATAATAATTATTTGTCCTACACGCGACGATGCGCTCGTTATCGAACGCGGGCGTCCCTTTTCCTCTTTTATCATTATCATACTTTTTCTCTTCCCACGGGCGGCCGATTGTCCGCGTGAAAAGAGGGAGCGAGAAGGAGAGACGCTCGGATAGTTAGAGACAGTGTGTCGCGGGCACGTGGGTGTGTAGGTGTGCGCGTGTGTGCATGCGAGAAACTGTTTGAAGGCAAGAGAGGCTGTGGAGGCGGAGGTTATTGTCCTAACTATTGTTCCTTAAACCGAGATAACGCTTCCCTTCAGCGACACGAAAGGGTCGAGTTAAGAAAAGAGACCGTATGAAAAGAAGTCGGCCACGCGGCCCGACTAGCCTTTCATGCCGTTTGTCTTCCGCCCAGCGAAATCGTCCGTTGATTCGCGAGGACTCATCGGTATTTATCGGCGTGCCGACGGTCTGCCTTACGATAATACGAAATATCGAGGTGCCGACGAAATATGGCGCATCGGAATGTCACCGGCAATTGCAACAACATTTTCACTTCGCCGCGATCTAATAACAATCGGGCTCCCGCGGCAATAGCGTCGCTAATTATTCCCTTCCATAAGCGCGACGCTCATTTAAATCCGCTCAAATGACCGTCGACAATGGCGGAGAGCGAACGATCGATTTTCACCAACGGACACCCCCCGACTCTTTCTGTTCGCAGATTCTGCGTTGGCGATCGTTTTTATCTCTGTGAGAATAAGATCCTCTGTGAGTATGATTATGAGGAAAGGCTCGCGTTCGCCAATATGGCGCTCCAAAGCCCGGCCTCGTTGGCGTACATCAAGAGGCAATTACCACCGACACCCACTCCGCCTGGACAGAACGTGCATCCGGGTCACAATCAGCTTCAGGCTCATCAGGGTCTGGGACAGCACGGCCACTTGCCGAATGTAAGTGTCACCCTAAATTCGTCGGAGACATGTCTGTGAGATCGCGAAGTTTTACGGGAAGCTTGCCTTATTCTTGCGATACGTCAAGTTTCGCGATTTTTAAAAAAGGAAAACGTTATACAGATACAATTTGGCTATAGCCGAAGGAACATCTTTGAGTTGCTTTTTTATTATTTCTTTCAACACATGTGTTATTCGTTATTTTAATACCACGGATTTAGCTAACTTTCTTCTGCTTGCTGACACCTAAAAAAAGATCCAATTTCAATCAATGCCGCTCATTGGTACTGTTCCTATTGCAAATGTGATTATTATTTGAATCGGATTTTTGGCCATTCTTCATGTTTTCAAGTTTGCACATGAAGGAAGTCTTTAGTTTAAACGGATTTTCAAATTGCAGAGTACATTTAAATGAACAGCGACAAATATTCGTGCACGACCAATTAAATGAACTCCGCCGTTTGTAGTGCCAAGGCGTGATTCTTCGTTTTTCCTTTATTTAATTGAAAACCGGCCGCGCGAGCTTTGTTAGCCGCCCATGGGATGGACATGAACGAATGCGTGCGGACGCACGCGCGTATACGCACGAAATATTTTTCAGAGGATTCCGTTTTGCGTGCGCATTGCACAGCGGCTTACCGTTGCCGGTGTTCCGTTTACGAATTTTATGTTCGTTCGCGCATATACGCGCTCGCCCTTCTGTAATGTGCACGGAGCTTTAGAGCTGTTTACATAGCTATTTGCATTGTTTGCTTTGGGATATGGAGGCCGGGCACTCCCTGCATCTGAATGCAGCTGGTACGTTGATTTCGTCCGGATAGGTTGTCCGCTTTTAATTTTATTGCCGGCGCGCACTTTCGCTTTCGCTCCGCTTTGCTTTCCCAGAGGAATATTTTTTCGACCCTCAGGGGAATGGGGAGATAAACGCGGTGAACGTGTCACTCGAGCCGCTTAATTCCTTTTGTCAATCTATTTTTCAAGCTCGAATTAAAATCTCGATTCTTTCGGAATTTCAAACTACGGTTGGGCGAAAAAAATATGACTCGTCGCAGTGTTTATAAGGAAACAATGACATCGATATCGGCAAAATAGCCCGTAACGAACGTAGCTTAATGCACACGAACGCATTCCCTGTAAAGAAAAAGGAAGGCACTAGAGGGTTGCGAGCGCTAATTAACTTACGACTTAGCAGACTAGTCAACTTAGGTCGACAGTCTCGACATAAGTGTCTTTTGTCACTCCAGGGTCAAATGGCAGGTGGTGCACCGACGGTGAACGGCACGGCGATCGGTGTAGGCGGTCCAAGGGGCCCCGGGGACATGAACAACAATGGACTGTCCGGTCCTGCTCTTGGTTCGGTGAAACAGCCGCCAATGTCGATGCAGGCACCGACGAGCTGAGACGAGGCCCCGCCACCTCTTAAGAAGCTTCGCTGTCTGAGCGGGTACTAAGTGTTCCCCTTTCGCGACAGAACGGATGAGAGATACGAATTTGATCGTCGAACGTCCGCGGCGCAACTGTCGGGAGGACGAGAGAACGAAAACGAAAGAGAAGGGTGGGGTGTTTTGGTATTAGCGAGAGGTGGCGAGAAGTTCACCGAGTTTACGAGTATGCCCGCGCTAAAGGAAAACGAGAAAGCCGTCGATCTTCCGGCGAAAATCTCCGGCCGAGGAACGCTTGAGACGTTGGAGTTTTCTCTGGAAGAGAAGCAGGAAGAGAGGAAGGAAGAGTGGGGAGGGGCGAGGAGGAGTGACTTCGCGACGCTTCGCCGCCACTTTCGGTACAACCGAGTTTCGGAACTCGAGAGTCACTGTGATTGTGTCGAGCCAGAAAGAAATCGGACGAATGCGTTATTGTGGATGTTACGCTTGCGGGGGATAGAATGGACGTGTTCCCCCGTACGGTGGTAGCATACGACGCGAGGCGTGACGATATAAGATAGACGGTTTATGTAAGATATATTTCTAGGAGGGCGGCGAGATATGAGCGGGAGTTCGGTGTGTTCGAGGGGGTGTGAGTGACTTTTGCGCGTTGCAGGTGGGGTGCGTGCGTGTGTGTGAATGGACGTGTAAGTCGATGTGCGAGAGTAACAGAGTGATATGTACATAACCGGTAATATTAAAACTACGCGACCGAAAAGATAATGAGTATACGCGGTCCCCGATTCTTTTTCTATGTTTCTCTTTCCTTTCGAAGGGATCTTCATTCATTTCGTCACGTTTCATCGTTCTTATGCGCATCCGATTGGGACGTGATGTACGACGACGGAGAAGAAAGATATCGCAGCACGTGCCATGATAACAGCGAGTACTTTCTCCTCTCGCGGACTGTCTTCGTTGTCTCGTAACTTTCCGACAGGGGAAAGTCGCGACTTTCGCGCGAAGTCCTTTTCCTCGAGACTCGTCTGCCGAGTTCTTCGCGAGGATGAGGAACGCGCCTGGAAAGCTTATACTCTCAATGTTGCCCCGTTTTCTGTTTTGTTGTTGGTTTGTTGTCGGGGAGGGAGTACGTTTGTTTTCCTCAGCACGCTCGTTTAAGATGAATTTTGAGGCGCTGAAGAAGCACATTTATATAAGAGAATGAGTCGCACTGTTGTTTCCCATTTTCAAGGTGATCCCTCAAGGGATGAAAACCGGGTTGGCAGTTTCAATCCTGGTACGATACGGTTCACGTTTCATTATCCTTTCGTCTATTTATTCAATTTCGTGACATTTTCTTCTATAGGTTTCTACAGCATTGCTCAAGTTTTCCGATCATGCGAAGTTCGTCATTTCATCGTATCTCTTAAGTTTCTCCTTTTAGTTTACACGTACAATGCGGAAATAGCGCGATGGGCGAGTACCATACAGCCGATACCAAAGACTATTGACGTAAGACTAAGAATCGCCTCTTGTGAAGAATACACCGACGTACGCCGATTAAAATGATTTATTCGATTCTACATGTGTCCAGGACAGCGAACAATCATTTCCCACAGGTACCCTTCGGCGAAAAAAAACGGTAAGGGGACCGATATTTAGCTTTATGTCTTGAAACCAAAGAGAAGCGACATTCGTACTGCGACGCATCTCGTTTCGGCACACTCGTAATACTCTGAAAACGAATAATAACGAAAGGAGTCGAGTGCGCCGACTACAAGATATTCGTGGCGGATCTCGACGCTCTCCATGGAAAAATGCCAGACAGGCGACCATAACGTTTTCGGTCTATTTCACGTTTGTATCTTAATAGACCGAGTGATAAGAAGCGCAAAGATTAAGTGGTCGCCTGAGAAATTTCCAAAGAGCGCGTCGCAAGCGATCGTAAAAATTCTTGACGGAGGGGCAAACACCACCGTATTCATTAAGTACAAAGAGGCTACGACACTGTATCAAAGGCAAAAAAGTGAAAAAGTCCCGGGCTATTATGCGTCGCGCGGCTAAAAGTAATCGGCCCAAGCGGCGGAGACTTTACCCCGTGATCGTCTTCCACTGAACGACGATGACGACGACGCAGACGAGGGAACACAGAAAAGCGAGGACGACACAAAGAAAAAAGACAGACGAGATGCTGCGTCTCTTTCCCTTTTTGTTATTCATTTGTATATAATGTCATTTACTAGCGCACCTTTACGATATATTTAAGAATCGCCTCCTGCG
Source organism: Cryptocheilus praepositus (assembly GCA_033815515.1). Taxonomy (NCBI): domain Eukaryota; kingdom Metazoa; phylum Arthropoda; class Insecta; order Hymenoptera; family Pompilidae; genus Cryptocheilus; species Cryptocheilus praepositus. The sequence goes on along the minus strand of JAWWQZ010000035.1, from coordinate 13,139,269 downwards.
ACGGAGGGGGCTACCATTACTACCGAGGAAATATAACATTCTTATAAATACAACCTGGTGCATTCCACGAGCGTTTTTATTTCGCAATCCAGCCGATCTACGCTTGGCGGCCTCTGACGTCCCGTTCCACGAGCTTCTTCCACGATTCTCTCTCGGCGATTCTCCTCCCACGCCCTTCCACTCGCGTCCACCCCCTCCTCGTGCACCACCGACATTCCCCTCGGTACGCTCCACGTCCAGCTGGTATTTTGGTATTTATGGTTCTTCCGATAACGCCCTTATTCTCTCGCCTACCCCTGCACCCTCCGGCACTACCCTCCCAGAGTCATATCGAAATCGAAGAAAAGTAAAGCCGTTCTGCGTCGAAGTTTCGTCGATTTGCCGCGAGGGACGTATCGGCTGCGAGGTAAAACGTCGGAACGTGGGGCTGAATCAGTGAGCGGGGGCGGCACACGAAGAAGGGAGAAGCGCGGCAGGTGGGGGTGCGCGCACGATTTCCCTAATGCCTTCCAGCCCACGAAGTCAAATGTTATTATGCACGGTGAAGACTTTATAATGGGACGTTGAAACTCCTTAAAACTCACGGGCACGCTCTCTTTACCATCCACGGGGTCTCGTCCATAGTCGATAGTGAAGGCGAACGGGAAGGGTGGATCGTTGTGAAGGGAGGAAGCGGCGCGAGGCCGTAAAATCGAAGAAATTTCCTCGTCGATCCTTACGCGGGCGAATCGTACGACGATTTAGGCCTCTCCTATGCTCGTTGCAAAGTTTATTGCCCCCGAGGGGCTGCGTCGCGGACCCGCTTCTACTTCGCCGTCGAAAGGGTGTCGCGATTTTCATCTTTCCGTCGATCTTTTTACCATCAGTCGTTACCGCTCGGCGCGCACACGTGTTTTACGGCTATTTGTTCGACGCGGGTCCTCCGACAATTCCGTCGCGTCATTTCTGCGCTCATTTCTGCGCTCATTTCTACGCTGCCGCCGCTTCGGTTCTCAACAGATCACGCGCACGCGCCGGGCAGCTGTATCGGGCTTTCGCTTCCACGCGCGTCACGACTAGCCGCGGGTCTGACTATTAATTAATGATGCCGGATTATTCTGTATCGCGTGTCCGTGTGCGTGCGGGAATTAATCGGATTCTCCGCGATTACCCCTCTCAAGATCGCATTTATCAAGTTGAACGAAGAGCGCCTGCGAAAGACAGAGACCTTGCGATGGAACGAAAGAGTAGGGGCAGCAGCAGGGATCGGAGCGGGGGTCGGAACGTGCGTTAGCACGGGTGGCGAGGCAGACGGCAAGGGGAAGAGGGAGGGACGCGGGAACCCCTTAAAATAATCTGGTCCGAAATGAAATCAGCCAAGGCAATTTCCAGCCCCTGCACGCCGATGGTTAGCGAGAGCGGTGTGGCGTGGTTTTATCCAGCGCCACCCTGTACAAACCCCCAGGATCCAGCGGCTGGTGCAACCGACAAATGACGGCGCGGTGTCCCCCTCGTGGCCGCTCACGGAATTAAAGATCCCGAGATAAGGGTGTCATCCTTCGCTATGCATTATGTGTTCGGCAAAATGCTCACCCCCAGGCCACCGTTCCTCTCTCCGTCTCCCTCCTTCTCGCTCGCCCTTTCACTCACCTCCTCTCTCGCCTTTTTCTCTCTCCCGTTCCCCTTCGCGTTCCTCTCACCCCCTCCGTATCTTCGTCTATCCATCTCTCTGTCTCGCCCTCTGTCTCTTCCGGAAGGTTCCAATTAATCTTCTCCGTGTTTTTCCCCGAGAAAGATACCACCTCTAAACCCTGCAACTACCCCCTTCCGTGTCCCGCTCCTACAGTCCACGTGCCCTTGTTACACCGCTGTTCACTCCGACGTGCGTCGAGTTATTTCGTTCCGATCGGCCGGAGGTCTAGATACGCTTCTGCTCTTTCACCTGTGTTCTACCTGCTTGCATACGGTGATAAGGTACGAAATAGGAGCAAAGATGTCAACCGACGGAATTATGTTAAAGATATCTGCAGTAACGGTAACATATTTTTTGGACGGCGGTCCCTCCCGTTGACCGACTTGGCGATGGGAGACAAAAGGGAAAGATTCGATGTATAAAGTTTCGCGAGGGTAAGAGTGAGAAGTCTTTGAAAACGGACGAGTCGCATAACTCACTCCCAAGGCAACTGAGATGTAGCTTGCGTTATGATCCAGACATCCTCCTCGAGCGTAAACCGAACACAGAGCTAAGACTGGCCGCGATCGTATTTCACGTTTTATCGTTCGAAAGCGCGTTAAGAAAACCGTCGTTGGGATGCTCGCTTTTGCCTCGACGGAACCTCGCGGACGAACGGTGGCGAGAAATTCTCGAGACGCGTTTGCCCGAAAGAAACGGATCCGCGGAACGACCGCAAACTCGCGTCCGCGTTTCCTGTTCCGCTTCTGAAGGAACACGAGAAACTGGGAGGAATGGCGCGGTACGACGTATCGTATGCAGTATAATGAAAGAAGTTGCGAATTCGTTCCTTGTACGGGGGTAAACTGCAATGAGATCGAGGAAGTTCCGCGCTTTCAACGACTCATAGATGTATTTCCGTGCTGAATATTTTAGGTGATGCTACGTTTTTTGATGATCCGGAACAGTGGGCACTATATCCATAAAATATTACGTCTCGTGTGAATGTTATGTTACATATCATCTTATGCGTTTAACTTCATTCTTGTACCGTTGCTTTATATGTTTATTGTAATCTATTGGTTGCCAATTTTTTGATAGTTCCCGAATTTGTACTTTCTCGTTTTCAATATTTTTAGTATCGTTTTACTATGTCTTCTAAAAGAAATCATCAAAATGCTTCGACGTCAAAGATAGCGACTAGCCACACGAGGTCGAAAGTAATATCAGATGCTTTGAACGCAGAATTCCAGTATTACAGGTAGGTTATGTGTCGATTTCGTGATTATCTGAAAATTAGTACTGTTCACTATAGCGCAGCCATAAGAAATTTGGCACCCGTTTTAACAAAAAGACGAGACAGAGAGAGAGTGCTTCCATGGATAAATAAATTATTTGGCGCAGAATATCACGTCGAAGTATTACGCGATAAACGTAACAGGTAAATAATAAATGTCGATATACATATATATGCGCGTCGATATAACTTGTTTAAAGACATTTTCAGTATCGTTATCTTCGTTGTCACGTCAATTTCTTGTTTCCTGCTCTGGCGACAGATATTTGGCTGCGTTCACGATCAATCTGATCAATGATGAACTGTCAGGTGTCTTCGAAGACGATCCGCCCGCAGGACCCATGAAAGATCTGATCTTGATGCCGATTATAAATGCTCCGAGCGCCGAATGGGAACTCGATCAAACGTGGGCGGAATTCGTGGCCTCTATGCCCCACGATTACGAGGAGGTCAATCGTTTCCTATTTCAAGCGTTCCACGAAACTTAGGACCCGTGATATATCGCGTCGCTGAGGTCGTTTAGCCTCGATTTAACGGTATATCATTGTGTACTTTGCCCATTACAGATGCCGTGCAGTTTCCACGACAATGGACAACCGTGCGAGCAGGATTCCCTTGGCATGGATGAGCAACTAGATAACGTAAGAGCTGCGTGCCGAGATTTCAACGATTTCGGGCATAGTTAGCCATTTTCAAGCGGATACTCTTATGTTCCGGGGGAATTTCTGGAAACGACGATACCGTGCCAACTGGGAAAACGGATTCGATAGTTTTAAGAACGGATAATCTTGTATGATTGCGGTTATCGAATTTCATTGAATGCAGGAATTTTGGTTCCTGCTCTACCAAATTAGACCCTACGCTGCGTTGATGCCGTTGCCCGATGCCAGGACGATCGTTGCCGCTTGGATGCAGACCCTGTGCCGGTTGAAATGCACTGATTGCACAAAGATGAAGGGGCTGCGTAACGATTACGCGTATGCATTGTACGGGTAAGTCCCATCCCCGATACGAAAGTCGATATTCCGTTAATCTCTTAATGCTCATCGGGCGCAAAGGTAATTTCCGTCAACGGTGTTTTGCTTACAATATCAACGCGCGAAACGAAACGTTTCGCGGTAATAACGTTTCCGCGACGGTAATACGTTCGGCTTCAATTCCATTTCCTATCGCAAATAATTGTCTCGCAATTTACGCGCTACGAAGCTTGACGCGATAAATCGTTCGCTCCTGAAGGTACGTTCGAGATCTGCGACTCGCGGGACCTTTCCAGGATTATCCGCCGTGGAAGTACTTGAGATCTTTACCGGAGGCCGCTATGTACGTACACTTAATGAAATAACTTAAATGACTCTCTCGCGCGAGAGTTGGATTCTTCTTTAGCGAAGAATCACTGTATGTGTTTATTGCTTTCGGAAGGCTCGCCGCCAAGAAATATCCGCTCACCTCGCCGTATTGCGAAGAAGCGGACTCATTCGTGTCTGCACAGCCGAAGCCTGAAGAGGGTGCCTTCTGCTACATTGCAATCACGGGAGATTTCGCCGATAACCCGGATCCGGATAAATTATTACCGCATTAACCTAGTATTGATCTGTCGCGTTTTAAGGATGTCACTGTACACTGTGAGAAATTGTTAAGAACGATGAACAAAACGTTGCGTCGCGTGCTTGGCGTGCGATCGCTGAAAAGTCATCGACGTCAATCGATATCGACTTCGGAGATTCCGCGCGGCGAGATGCAAGATCCCATTCCGGTCGGGACGACGCGAAAGGGTCGCCGATGATAGAGCCGGGGGGCGAAGTGACTCGAGTTCGAGTGAGAGAGGGCGAACAGTTACGGTGGCGGTAACGGCACTGGTGACGGGGAGGTAGTCGACTCTGGTAGTTGACTGTGGTAGTCGAGCATGGTAGTCGACTGTGGTGTAGTGACGGTGACGGCGGCATCGGTGTTGGTAGAAATCGGAGCCGCTTTATCCTAGGCTTCATCGTCGGCGCACATCCTAAAACAATCACACGGGCGGCCGGCCCGCCATTATACAGCCTTAACTTTGCACGCAGGAGCGACGCTGCCGTTATGTATAGGGTGTACCGAAGGAAATAACCGTCATCTGTATTCGCGATAACATCGTAATTGAATGCGGTTGACGGGGATTTGCTGTACGGCTACGTCCGACCACCGCCACCCCCGTAACCGCTCCCTTTCTACCACCCCCAGCCATCTTCCCCTCCCCTCCTGTCCGCGCTCTGTCTTTCCTCCTCTCCCTACCTTTCTCGCCACCCGTCTCTTTATCCGTCTTTCTCCGTTTCACACCCCGCGCCACCCCTTCCATTCGCCCTCCGTCATCTCGCTCTTTCTGTACTCTTCAGTCTCTGTCTCCATTTGACTCCGTCCGACTCCGTCCGACTCCGTCCCCTTCGCCTCTCCGTTAAAACACCCGACTTCCACCCTGCGAGGGTATTAATCATATCAAGGCGCGGAAAAATCTACCCCTCGCTGTTTCGTGCGTGTTACAGCCTCGACCTGCGTATACGCACACGGATGCTCGGACCGACACACGCACGGGAGCGCGGACGACGGAATGGCGATGCAAAGATAGCGCGACGAAGAGTGCGCGGAAAAGTGCGAGCCAGAGCGCGGGCGCAGGGGTGGGATGCTTGATGGGGAGAATTTCGTGAAAAGGAGAGTCGCTCTTCGTTCCGTTGCTCTCTTCGGCCTCGTCGCCCTCTTATCTGATAACTCGTAGCGGCTTCTTTGGCGCGAGCCTGCCGGCGGTCGGAAGCGTGGGATGGGGGCTGATGCGCAGGGTAGAAGGGTGGGAAGAGAGAGAGAGAGAGAGAGAGAGAGAGAGGCCGGCCGGCGTGGCACGTGCGAATTTGGCAGCGGCAGGCGCCGCGTTTTAAAGCCCCCGCGTGACGTTATCGCTTCCCGCCCGACGCGGATCGTTTAATTATCGTAATTAGGAATTAAAATCATGAAACGCGGCGGACGCGCGCCACCGTAGCGGAGAAAATCTGGCAATACGCGCGCCGAATGCGCTTCGCCTGTGGCGAGGAAAGTGGGATGGAACTGTTTTTGGGTCGCCCATATTTTACAGTCAATTTCAGCCGGCAACAAGTGTACGCCGACCGGCGGAGCGCGCGATTTCGCTGCGTGGACTGTGCCCCGCCGTTTAGGCGAATTAGAAACCAGGGCCGTCGCACGTCAAAAATTGTCGAGACCGCGCTCGGTTTAAGCCAGTTTGCGTAATCGAGTTACAGTCGCGGCGCGCACTCGGAAAAGCGCGTTTGCGAGTCGGACGTAATTTTTGCAGCAACTTTAAGCCCCGCCGAACCGACTGAAATTCGAAATGAAGTTACCGCGAGTCGTTAGGCTCTGTACTGCTTAACTCCATTATGAGGCAAGCCGTTAATTCTCTTTACGAAAAACTGAACTCTTGTCGGCCCAGAGTAAAAGTCGAGGGACGTTCGATAAAAAAAACATTTTCCAACCGGTTTAGAGGTTACGCGCGAGAAAATGTGCGTTGCAAACATTCGGCTCGACTGGCAGTTATGAGAGAAGGCTAGCTTTTTACTGTTAACATCGCTCGCACGAACTTTTTCCGCCGAGTGCGAACGTTACATATGCGTCTGACGTGAGATGCAATTACCGCGATGTCCCGATAATATCTCCGCTAATCGAAATTCGCAACAAGCCAGTCTCTCACGTTGTTAGGCCCGACTTAACTGAACTCGATTGGAAGTGCGCGCTGCCGCTCTCGCGTCAAGCTCGCTTGCCGTGGTAAGTTCCCTAAGCGTCTAATTAATTAGTGCCAAGGCGTTGATGTTCAGCGCTGACGGAATTTTATCGGAGATTCTACCGGTCGTAGGTGCGAGTACGGCGAGAGTGCGGAAGGGAACGAGTGGGAATATCGCAATAATAAACGGAGAAGAGGTCGTATCGCTCGGTCGGGATATCAGCCTTTGCATGCCGAATGCACTGATGGGAAATACTTGTTTCGCGGCAACTGTCACGATAGCTGATTGGCGCATGACCGCCGGATTTCGCGCTCTATTAATGGCCATCCGTCGTTCATGTCCTCTCTGTCGATCTAACGCTTGTCCACTCTCGCCATTGGTCCTTTTATTATCCTTTCCTTCTTGCACACCTTTCGATCTATGCGTTTTTCCACTCTTCTCTCTCCCCTTTCATCTCTTTCGCTCCGACGATCGCGCGCGACGATTCCTTAACACGCGCGCGATGCGCACGAATTATTTAGCAGCTTTAATTTTGTCTCGCGCCGAATGTGGCCCTGCCCGCTTGGCCAGTGTCCTCTTAGTCCGTGTCTGCAATTATACCTGAATCGATCGACGGAGTTACCGGTTTTATCGCTCGCTGCTTTTATTATCGTTTTCATTTTTGACACCGTCGATGCATAAGTTTTCGTACGTGTTTGCCTTTGTGCGCAACTCCAAGCGGGACGGAAACAGGAGGGAAAGAGGTTGACGTATGGGATAAAGAGGATTCGTACATGCATCATGCGCATTACGCTACGAACGATATTCTCGATTTATCATTGCAACAGCTGTCGCGATTAAATCGTGCCCTGTGATGCTCTTTGAACGTTGCGCGTTACAAATTATTGAGCCGCGTTGTGAAAGAACGTCGATCGTTATTCGAGACCGATGCGGATACATTTTATCGGAAATATCTGCGCGTTGTAAAGAGCCACCCATAAGAGCATACTGAGAACATCATGCCGCTACTGCCTCTATATTTTCGATTCAACGAACTGTCATAGACGTTATCAAGCGTCCGGAATCGGTCACAAATCATGAATGATTGAACGCACTGTTTTTCCTACTGCGCTTCAACCATTCGAATAATACGCATGTTATATTTGGCGAGCGCGCTACTCAGCTATTTTCGATCGATTGCGAAATGAAAAAGAGATGTCTCGTTCATTAAGGTTTAATTATCCCGCGAGACGACGTTCTCTCTGGATTATAAAGTGTCTCGACGGTTCTATTTCCGAATGTCATCGTTCTCCGTGCGCGACGAAGTCTCTTTTTGCCGACGATTCTTCGGCGGACATTCATGTCATCCTCGACGAAGGGAAGACTTGAAACTCACGACGGGACAATAATCGCGCGTAAGCAGGACATTAGGGGTAAGTTCGTTGTCCGTAGCCCCGGGAGCATTAACGGCCGTATAGTTAGGCTTTAGGTCGGAGCCAAACTATTCTGCGAGTCTTCCCAAAGAGCTTAAGTACAGCGAGCGCGACCATACGGAAATGACTCGATCGTGGAAACTAAGAATATTACCTCTGGGAGTACTCGCTAACGTTCGGCCGATGCGCGGGATTAATAGATACCCATCGGCCATCTAGGAAATCCATTTAAGGCGAGCGACGAAGATACGTGTGCATTAATTAATCATTGAATTAGCTTCGTGCGCGACTAATGGTCCGTACCCGGTCGGTCGATATCGCGTATGCCCCCTTTTATCTTACATGTGTCGGTCGCTGCGGATTGCGCGAAAGGTCGAGGGTAAAGAAGGAGGAGCGAATTTAAAAATAAGACCGAAAAGTAGTCGATGTCGGGCGAGGACGGGCACGGGATCGAATATGAGATGCAAAGTTATAATTGCTCCGACTTCGCGCAACGCGGCGCCCGGGTATTCGTCAAATATTATGTATTTATCGACCTCCGACAGTCCAAGTGCCGGCTCCTGATGGCGGTAATGCGGGCTAATTAGCCTCAGAATATATTCCTCGTTTCTTTTTCAATCGCGTCGCTCGTGCGCCAGGCGCAGGAGTTTCGCTCTTCGATGCTCAGCGCAGCCCCGCTCTTTTTCAACAAGTTCCGGCGAAATTTTTACAGGCGCCACTTTGACGTTACCATGACGACGCCGGGGGGAAACGACATTGAAGGATGATCAATTTGCGAGGCTGCATTTTTACGAACGCCTACCGCTCACCGTTAATACGCTGCACGTTTAATCCACACTTTAATGGCGCGTCGTTGCAAACCCATTCAAAATTCCTCAAACTAGTTCGTTAACTCGCGCCGCGTTCATCCATCTATCGATACAAAAGTCCCCCGACACCGAGCAGGCATAAATCCTTCGGTCGAAAAGTGACGACGCTGACACGCGCATTGTCCGGCCACTCTCATCATCCGGCGCGAACGAGAATTTAACGTACGAATGAAAATGTCCGCGTCCATCAATTGCACGCGCAGCCTCTTCGTCCATTCTCCGCTCCGTGCTTCCGTCTCCTGTCGTTAGCTCAGCGAAGATCGTTCACGATTTTACGAGGGACCAGAGTCGAGTATCGGTGGGCAATTATCCGCGAAACAAACAGGTCCGCGAGGGAAAGTCTAACGACTGGCGAGGTCTTCCCGGCGATTACCTCAAAGCAAACCGCCTAACAAGACATTGTTCCGAATAGCTCAGCCATTCTCCCCCGGCGTGGCCCTTTTCCACCCTCTCACTTGCCTTCTTCCTCCCCCCTGCCGCGTGCACTCTCCCACCACCTCAGCCACGTTCTATCTTCCAACCCACATTCACCGTAGAACCTCTCGCCACACGGATGAACCGCCACACCGACTGGGACAACCGAACCCAGCAGCAGTTAACAACCCTGGCCTGGCGACGGTCGTTAGCAACCGACTCCAACCACCCACACCCTCGTCTCTGGCCACCCCAACTGCTCACTCGCCCACCCTCTTCCCATCTTCATGCTGCATCAACTTCTAAACTCGAAAATTGCGGGCACAGTATGCCTAGTCGATGTCCACAGCGATCATGGAGACCGAATTCTTTTAGGGACCTCGGGCAGGTATGAGGTACTCCGTAGAAGTGCAATTTATTTACTGGCTCGTTGCGTCTTTTATGATAGTCTGCTATGTTCGAATTGAATGGTATACTTATCAACGTGCGAATGTAGATGAAAGGACTAAAGTGGGATTATAGATGAGTGTTAATGACATTCACTATACGCGTGCATTTACGTACTATGACGTCGGGTTTATTTCACTGCACCGCAAAGACCCAATAATTTGTATATACGTAACGTCGTTTTCGTCGTGAGAGAAGGAAATAGGGTAAGGATCGGCGAAATAGTCTCCATTGGGTAGTTCGGGAGACCAAAATGGCAGAGAGCGGTTCGAGGATGACCCATTGACGCTTACCAATGGCGCTAACGTTAATTCTTACGACGTTGGAATTAGGACAAATTGCCACCCCGTAATGTTGCAGAGAAGTTTTCGCTCTATGTGATCGTTAGCGGTCGACGTTACGATTGTCAAGGCTAAAATGTGAAGGAGTGGGGAACGACGGTGCCAGTTTCAACAACAGACTCTGCATATGCATATCAATTCTGCGTATCTGGATATATTTATATGCGTATAAACGCGAAGATAGATCTCTCGCGAGGAAACTCTATGGACACTTTGCTCGTAGCCTCGCATCCAGGGTCATCAAAATTGCCCGAGGAGAAGAAAGTTTTCGCGGGAGGAGCGGCATATCGCGCCGTCGTTAAGAGTTCGGTCGAGTATATCGCGAACTGCGTTAGAAAGCAGGCAGAAAAGAGAGCGCATTATCGCCGCCGCGATAAAGTTCCGTGGGTGATAATGTATTCCGCCGAGTATCCTGAGAAAAAGAAAATACAGATTAAGCCTCCTAAGCACGGATTTAACGCTTATTTATACTCCGCTAAGCACCGGCATTACGGCGTATTACGACCCCTAACGGACGGCACGAACTTTTTCGCCGCCAACCCCCTTCGAAGGGCCTTTTCTCTCGCTCTTCTCAATGTCGCCCCGCTATTTGGCATCGGGACGCGTGGCTTATCAGTTCTCGGTGCGTTGACCTAAACCATTCGAACGAGACACTCGCAACACCCGCATCTCTTAACACGTTAAGCGCCACGCCGGGCCCTAGGGACTGGCGCTAGACTTTTCGTTCGGGCCTCGTCGGTCCGCACGGACCGGCGGCAGACTTTTCGTTCGTATTATCATCGCGCGCGTGTCTGCCCTTTCGTTCCTGTGAAACTGAACGTTTAATTTAGGCGGCGTCGTTTTTGTTTGGTCAATGGTTTAAGGAAAACAATATAATACATAAAAACATTAATGTGAAATGGTATGAAATGGCATCGAAAATTGGCTTCTGAATTATTATCAAACACCGCTGTTGTAAATTCCTTTTTCATACACCAAGAAACAACGGGCCAGAATATGTCTATCACAATGTACCGTCAAAAATGGATAGACACACTTCTGCAGGAGGAGGAACAAGTGGACACCCGTATAAACCCTCGGTATCATTTAGAAAAAACGGAAGGCAATGCGCACAAAATTAGAACCGAATGTTATAATTATAATGCACGAATGTTAGGACGAAAGGCAGCTAAAAATGTAACCCCAAAAGTGACAACATTTTGTAACCGGGACCGACGAGGCCCGAACGAAAAGTCTAGCGCTGGTCCCTAGGGCCCGGCGTGGCGTTTAACGTGTTAATCGGCGACCGTGACGACGGTTCGGGTTTCCTCTCTTCTTCCCTGACGTTCCTGCTCAAACGTAATCGACGAACACAGAAACTTACCGTGCCTTCAAAAAACCGGATACACGGCTTCAAAAGTTCGACCATCACCTACTCGACTATTACTTGACAGGTGCGCTGGCAAGGAAGTGAAAGATCTCGAACCCTGAAAACGCAGTTCAGGACACTTTCGACGTAGAGGCTGCCATAAAATCGCATGGAGCCCTTAGCCAGCGTTCGCACTCGCAACCCTTAATGACTCTGCGATGTTGGTTTCTTCATTCGCGCGATGTTTGGTCTGTCTCCGGAGCGACTCACCGTTGGCCAAGCGTCGTTTACGGCGCGGGCGAACCGTTTTACGGCGCTGTCAGCCTGGAAGGACTACGTTTTTTCCGCCCTACACCTCTTTCTCTACCGTCGCGCATTCCTCGCGAGCCCTGCGCCGAGTTTTAAGTATTTGATTACCGGCCCTCCTCGCCCGTAACGCCTTTACGCCGAACGAACTACCATTGGGCGAAGTACCGGCCGTCGGTGAAACTACCTGCGTACGCGGTTCCGGCCCTATAAGCACCTTCGAGAGAGAGTCTTACGATACTTTCTTACTGCGCCGTTAATTTTAACGCCTCCTACGTGTGCCGCCGATCTCTTTAACTTTTCCGCCTCCTGACTAGCCTCCCGTTCACCCGAACGCGCCACACTCTGTTGGCCAGTCCCTTTACGCTTGGCGGGACACTGTTTCCTCGTGGAGTCCGGTCTGACTCGCTGTGTCAAAGAAGAAATGGGTGAATATTTTCTGTCTCCTATATAAGCGTATATAGACGTATATAGTGTATGTAGACGTATTTTGGAGAGCTTCCGCTTGTCTGGACTGTGCCTTTAGCGCATTACGCTCATTTTGTGCGGTTACTTCATTTTTATACATTTTCGTAAAGAGTGATGGGGTGCAACGGGGTGCAACGGCGATGCTGGAGGTCGTGGGAGGCGACATGATGCATTTGTATTTTGGGCACTCGTTGCTGTAAATCTGTAAAAACGGGATTCGTACTGTACAGGGGCGAACGCGGGATTGAACGTTTAAAAATGGAATGTTTATGTCTATGTGAAGCCAAAATCGGACGATGCCTACGTTACCAACGTGGAATCGACGTACCGACGGCAACGTCGAGACGCCGACGATGCCGTGGAACTCTGCTTTCCTTGGGTGGACTTACGATTTCGTTGGATGTCGAGTCTACAGTCATCTGAAGTTCTACTATAAGACTTAACTTGATATCAACTACCTACGAAGTCAGAGCATAATGCGCATGCATGTTTTGCATTATACCAATGGTATCTAAATACTGACGCACATAAACAATTGCGGTTGGACGTTTTTGCAAGTTTATCTAAGAGCCCGTTCAAGAAACGTTGAAGTTTCTCCTCTTTTATACCATACGCTCATGACAGCGAAGTATTCCAAGTATATATGTACTTTGTCGGAACTATTTGTTCAATTTCTACTTATATTTCTCCTCTTTTATACCATACGTTCATGATAGCGAAGTATTCTGAGGTTATTTATACTCTTTCGGAAGTATCTGTTCAATTTCTACTTATATCCTTACACTCCTAAGAAAAGGAAAAAGATGCAGAACGCATCAAGACCACCTGGAATCGTTCCTCCTAAATCAAGTTGAGACAAACCTGACGTAGAGTCATCTGATTCATTTACGACCGAGTCACGTTCGTCTTCTTTCATCGGCAGGAGATTGCGGTGGGAGAATGTAGACAGTTATCGCTCGTTGTCCTTAACGTAATCGGTAAGATGATCGTTCGCCTTACGACTCGATTGGCCGCGTCATTAAAGGAAATGCCTTGACGTCACCCTTGGGACCGTGGCGGAGACATTATCGCGGGTAGGCTCGCGGAATTAATTCGAGGGTGGGAACGTTCGTACGGTTGCTTACCCCAATGTGAGACAGCGCGGTTCGCCAAAACTTCAGCGATGCCACACACTTGCCTTGCCGCCGAAATGATCCCGGTGCAAATTACACCGATAAATCTCATTGCCAACAGAGATCTTAATTGTGTGCGTTTACGGTTTAACAACGTGTACCGAACTAGTGACGCAGCCATACGTGGATGCGCACTTTACCGCGAATTACTTTGATGAAAGTAGTGGGAGTCTAATGAAAAAATAGTTGGATAGAATTTGCTATTCGTTGGAATGCTAAGAGGAACGGAGGAGGGTGAGTCGGAAAGTTTACGTTACGAGACGAAAGGAGTTGGGAATGCATGGAACCGCAGTGTCGCGAAACTGCAGTCAAATGTGCAGAGGTCCGCCGATATAGGCCTCCTGGGCGGTAGTGAACCGATCAAATCGTTACCGCCCGGCCTGGCTCGTCGGCTGCTATGTCAGGTCCGTGGAGTGAAGTAAAATGGACTCGAAGGGTTATGGCCGGTCATCCGGGCGGGCTTATGGGCCGATCGCCACCGATAGAATCAGCGTTTTGCCTCGACGCTGCTCTTGCTCATAATCACTTTTAGATTAATTAAATTTTACGCCCGCTGTCGCCGATGAACATTAAATTTAACGGGCCGTCCCGGCCATGCCTGCCGCGTTACGGCTCGTTACGGCGTTTACACGCCACGACCGTCCACTCGAAGTATATAATCCGCGAAAGAGACGATCCGCTCTTGCCGAGTGTGTTTGCCGAATGAGAGGAGGCTGCGGGAAATCAGAGAAAAATAGGAAGCGAAACGAGGGTAACGTTATCTGGGAGCAAAAGGGAAGACGGACACTGGGTGAAGTCCGTGAAGTCCGGTAGTAATTAAATTAATTAGCCGTCCTGAGGATGCAAGGATGTACCGTGAACAGACGGTCAGTAAGAGCGTTCTCGCTCCTTCTCTTCTGCACGGACTTAATTATTAAGCGACTCTCTCGTAACTGGCATCTTTCTCCCGCTTTACGGCAGCCTCTCTTTTCCGGCTATTTATTAGGTTTTTACTTATAGCGCCGACCGTGGAAGAATCGTCCCATGCCGTCGGCGTCTCGATCGCATTTCGCCACCCGACCGAGCAGACGAAACATTCGCCGGCGGTTAGCGGACCGGCCCGTTTTCCATGAAAGAAGCAAAGCACTCTGGGTAATTAGAAGCGGAATTATACTCCGCCGTGTCCTGTTTCAGTTTATAAACAAGGACTCTTAAATGAACTCCGAGGGAGACGGAGAGGGGGATAGACCGCGCAACGGGGAGAACTGAAGAGAGGAGCGGAACGAAGGAAAGCGAGGGTAAAAGAGAGTGTAGGTGTATGTACGTGGCTGTGTACGTGTGCTTGGCCGTTTTAATGCCCGGGCGTCGCGTTCGCGTGTCTCGACCCTGTAATTCGCTCGTGCTTTCGCCGATAGTTGCCTCGCTTTCTCTCTCTCTCTTTTTCTCACGACACTCGCAACGTTCCCGGATTCCGGAGCGTCGGCGGGCGCGCTTCATTTAAATATGACGATCTTTCCACGGCGGCGCGGCCGTTTTATCGTGCGTGGCAAATCGGGAATTGAGAGCGCGAATTGAAAGAGAGTAGCGCGTCGCGACAGAATCGTTCCTCGTCCTGACGTTTCGCGGGTTGATCGTGAGCGCGCGCCGAAAGGAGTCGAATTTTGAAGAGTCAAAATGTTTGGCGCACTGGGATTAATAAGCGGCGAACAATGAGCGGGCGAATCGTTCGCGCATTATTCGATTCGGGGAACAATTGTGCTGCGACAGAATCGTTCCTCGTCCTGACGTTTTGCGGGTTGATCGTGAGCGCGTGCCGAAAGGAGTTGAATTTTGAAGAATCAAATCGGGTTCGCGCATTATTGAGAACAATCGTGCGTGGCAAATCGGTAAAGAGAGCGCGAATTGAAGAGAGTAGCGCGTCGCGACAGAATCGTTCCTCGTCCTGACGTTTCGCGGGTTGATCGTGAGCGCGCGCCGAAAGGAGTTGAATTTTGAAGAGTCAAAATGTTTGGCGCACTGGGATTAATAAGCAGCGAACAATGAGCGGGCGAATCGTTCGCGCATTATTCGATTCGGGGGCACAATCGTGCGTGGCAAATCGGGAATTAAGAGCGCGAATTGAAAGAGAGTAGCGCGTCGCGACAGAATCGTTCCTCGTTCGCGCATTATCGTGAGCGCGCGCCGAAAGGGGAAGAGTCAATGTTTGGCGCACTGCGCGGCGAACAATAAGCGGCGCATTAATCGTGCGTGGCAAATCGGTAATTGAGAGCGCGAATTGAAAGAGAGTAGCGCGTCGCGACAGAATTGTTCCTCGCCCTGACGTTTCGCGGGTTGATCGTGAGCGCGCGCCGAAAGGAGTCGAATTTTGAAGAGTCAAAATGTTTGGCGCACTGGGATTAATAAGCGGCGAACAATGAGCGGGCGAATCGTTCGCGCATTATTCGATTCGGGGGAACAATCGTGCGTGGCAAATCGGGAATTGAGAGCGCGAATTGAAAGAGAGTAGCGCGTCGCGACAGAATCGTTCCTCGCCCTGAAATTTCGCGAGTTGATCGTGAGCGCGCGCCGAAAGGAGTCGAATTTTGAAGAGTCAAAATGTTTGGCGCACTGGGATTAATAAGCGGCGAACAATGAGCGGGCGAATCGTTCGCGCATTATTCGATTCGGGGGAACAATCGTGCGAGCGCGGCACGCGATTTTCCGAATGTATCATATTAACTTCCCATTATTAATTATTATTTTCGATTAGTATCGATTACCTCGGGCGAGATGATTACCGCCGAACGGCTAATAATACCGCTTTACCCCGTTCGGGTTTATATTTACTAATAATGAATTAACACCGCGATAGGAGAGGCGGGCGGGGGCGTGCGTGTTTATGAATTTGAGCACGTAAGAGTGTTTAGAATTATCGAATGCGCGCACGCGATGGAAGGGGTCGTTTTACGAATCGATATGTGACCGTTGCGTAATTCGGCAGAACCGTGGCGATGAAGTCCCGACGTCGTCCATATCGTTCGGCAAGCGATTTAGCCCTCTCACCTTCCATAGATCGCCCGGCGGACGGGGCGAGAGGAAAAACAATTGAGCGTACGGGCGATAAAAAATCGCAATGCCGCCGTTATTTCACTGCGGATTATATGCTCCCGGTTACGATCGCATTCTCGCGCCGGAAGTGTCGTTGTCGCGAATTACCGCTCGGGCGGGGCGCGCAGCGGAGAGAGGGCGACGAAAGATGACAGGAAAAAGTCATCGTATTGCCACGCTGTGGGTATAGGCGCGACAATTCGCGCCTATACGTTCGCCCTGTCGTAGTAGCGAAATTAGCGGGGTTCCCTTCGCGAAGCTTCCAACTTCCTAAGCTCAACGAGTTCGCTCCTCTCCACGCTTAAAACCTCCGTTCCTTCCCAGCGGCATCCGGGGTGGCAGGGCGGCGGGGCCCTTTTAGTTTTTAATGATTATTGCGCCCGGGCACGGCCCAGGTAGGCCGGAATTACCCGTGGTCTCTCTTTCGCGCATTTGCATATCTTTCCACCCGTTAGGAATTGCCTGCTGGCTGGTTTCGCCCGTCCCGACCAGGCTTTGCCTACTAGCACGGACGCGTTCCAAGTTTTAAGTCCTCCGTCGCTGTCCCCTTCTCTCTTATTTTCCTCGCTCTTCATCCTTTCCATCCTCCCGCCGATTCGCTTCCCACCTCACGATTCTCCTTCTCGCTTACTCCAATTTCACTGCACTCCTCCGACTCGCTCGGTCACGCGCGCGTCTCCCTTCTCGTTTCCTCGTACTCGCCCGCGCTTACTTCTCTTTTTCCCTTTTCTCTCTGTCTCTCAAGCTTTAAGCGCGGCAGTCGCGCTTGTAATTCCTCTCCTCCCGCGCGCCGTCTTCTTCTCCTTTTTCTCGCCGCACTCCTCCTCCCGTAGGTTTTCCTCCTCCCTCCTTTAATGGCACTCGGTTTCCGAGTGCTTTAATTAACGTTTTGTCAGGCACTCCTTAATTAGTCTGCTTTTGAAAAAATCAGTCAGTGAGTCAGGCCACCCCTCGCCGTGGAAGGGTGCAGCCTGCCGAGTCTCTACGTACCGCGATGCGCACCAAAACGCAGTCAGAGACTGACTGGTATCTGACTCACGCGGTACGTTATATGGGAATTAACAACTGTTTATCGCGGGAGTTACGTTGATCGTGACGCGAGTCGAATCCATCGGCTCAGAGTGAAAAGAATGACGTCGAGCTTCAAAAGTGCCACTCTTCTTGTTTTACGGGAATCTCTAACCAGAAGCGGGCGGTAACTAAGATCGGGAAGCGTAGGGAAAGTAATCGGTGTAGATAAAGTTTCTCTTAATACCTCGCGGTTTTCTATCAGATAAATTGGTCTTTGCGATGTTCAAAACTTTCCCTTTGCTTCGTTCTCGACGGTAAACCGCACAACGCTTATAGGCCATTAAATCCCATCAGCTTTCCGCCGCGGTTCTTGCGATTGATATACAGAGTAATGTACACCCTTCTCGCAGTTTGCATATCCGCACCGCAGTAGTAGTGCACAAGTATTACACGTCTATCTGTCATTTCGCAGCACCGCTAACGCGCAGTGTACAAGAATAGTCGAGTCAACAAACATCGAAAATAGCAACGCACTAAAAGCGATCTCAACTTTTCGTTCGTCACAGTGGCTAGCTTCTTAAGTACTGCAATCTCGACCGCGATATTCCGGAGTGGGGGAGTCCCACGCCCGCACACCCCTTTCCGTACTCGCTTCCTCTTTTTACAGCGTCGCTCGCGGGTCATTAAATTTCTACGCCTCTGCCGCGTCGGAACAGTCGGTGGATTGACGTGGCGCACTGCTTATCATCGGAACGAGCGGCGTTCATAACTTGCCTCGCGTATCGAGCGGTGCACGGTTTACACGTTATTTAGCAGCCTTGCTGATGTAAACCATCTCCTCGACGGCGAAACAATTGTCTGCGTTGGAAGGCAAGTCCTGGATCATCTCGATCCTCGCTCGCCGGCTTTCTCTGATTCAAAGGAGCGCGAGCGTGGGATCGTTATTAAGATTAAGATCGTGCGGATTGCTCGACCGTAGTGAGGGCGCAAATTAGTCGGGAATTCGAATGTTCTCGTAGCGGACAATATTTGCACTTCGCAAGTCTCCTATCGCTCTCTCTCCGTCTTCCCGGTCTCTCCCGTCTCTGTATAGAGATGTTATCGGCAGGTATTTCATTAACATTATTCTCCGCAGCGATCCGGGATATCACCTTTGCGGCGTCGGGCAAACGGGTAAAATTGGCCGTACCGAACGAGACCCCGACCTCCGTCGGGTGCGTCTGAAATCTAAATCGCTGCGTTGTATCGTCCTCGGTTACTATTTCGCGGTGACTCGCTTCTATTGTCGCTTCTATAACAATGAGATCCTGCGCTTCGCTCCCTATCCCTTTCTCTTTTTGGAGACTTTCCTTAAATTAATTCCCGCCACGTCCGTTATCGGCGTAGTTGCCCTCTTTTAATGTCGGAATAAACGAAATGTCTGAAATTCATACGCGATGGCAACGATGGGAAGTGGCGAAAAGGTAAAAATACACGATACAGGCGGCGTTACGAAACAGTCGCGAAATTCAATAGCGGTAAGCTCCGTTCGCGAATATTATTCGGCAGTAAAATTTTATTTTGCCGGTCATTTATTAGGTGTGGGGTGGATGGCGGTAGAAACCGATGCCGGCCTCGCAGCGCGAAGCCTCTCTATGACGCTGTTATTTGATAACGACAAATTATTGTTACGAGAAAAAATGGCGACCGGCCACCCCGTCAGACACGCATCGACACAGGCGCGCTCCTGTGCCAGGACTGGCAATACAGCCTTGCCTTTTCAGCTCGTATTTGCACGCGCGTGCGAGAAAGAGAGGGACTGTCGGAGAGGAGAAGAGAGGTGGTGGCTTTGGTTCTGAGCCTCGGCGTGTTATCGGCCGACATGTCCGAACGCTAATCTCTCGATATTTTAGCGGATTTATATTTTCACCGTCGGCATCCCCACACATCCCCGCCTCGTGATCCTCCGAGGACTCTACCTGCGCAGAACACGCGACGGGCACATCATTTTCAGTTGGTGTTGCTTCGAGCTCGGCTGTTTTAAACAATTTTCCTTCCCGACCCGTAATATTCTTCACCGCGTCGTGTCGCCGAGCATGCCGTTATTATAACAGAAAGTGCATTAACGGCTTTGCGATTACGTACCGACATTATACACGGATAACAGCATTGGACGTTATTACATAAGTACGTCAGGAACCGGTGTTGCACTGAAAACGACAAACCGTGAAGATGGCGACCGTCATAAATTTGAGATGAACCCGGGTTGAATGCGTAACGGAGTTTAGCGACTGATAGGCTTTTAGACGCGAAGCATGTAATACGTCAAATTACGTTGCGTTGCGGAGACAATGTCGTTCGGCTAGGGAGAGCTGCGTGAGGGTGGCGAAGAGGCGGAAGGGGGTGGGCGCTAGGTGGTCGCACGGTTTCGTATATAGATACGAATGGTATTCTGCCGCACCTGATCCTAGCCCGACTAAATTGACGATATAATCCGCCATAACTCAGGATTACCACCGAGGCTTGGACGCGTTCAGGCACGTGAGCGTGCGCGCGCGCGCACGGACCTTCTCTGGCGAAGAAATGCGGCCGTTATTCGTCGTTCGCTTCGTTCCTCAGCCCGAGTTGCATAGTATTGCCAAATAATTCGACCGGTTACTCTGTTCGCTAGCGCACTAACGAATGCCGTATCCGATTACATTACAATACACGTAAAATCGTTACGTTCACTATACCGGCTGAACGCATCATATCAAATTACGCAAAACGCAGCGTGGTTGGAACACATGCGCTTTGCTTTCAATTCTTCCAAATATTGCTCGGTAGCGCTTTGATCTGAAGAGTTTTTGTTTTTGGAAAACGTTAAGTGCTCTGTTATTCGACTTTTATCTCTCAACTCGGCGAGGTTTGTTTGCTGCGCTAGACGAGGTGATTTTATTATTTTAGTCGCTAACAGAAGAACTGTCTTCATGTTCTGCGCATCGCGGTAGAATAAGGAAGAGACGGACGCAAGAAGCCACGTGGAATCAAGGTCTGACTTTGCCTGTTTTGTTCACCTCGAACACACCCTCTACGACGCTTCGACGGTTGCAGTGCAGAAATGCTATCGTATCGCGGATCATAACTCTTCTGCAAACCTATTAGGTACAGCGGACGTTAGATCGTCGGAGGAGCCAGGGCGTTAGCTTCACTTTCAATTCTTTAAAATATTTCTCGGTATCGTATTGATTTTAAGAATTTTTATTTTCAAATAATTTGAAGTATCCGCCTATTCACCTGTTATCTCCCAACTCGGCAATGTTTTTTGCCACATTAGACATGCCGGTTTAGCTAATTTAGTCGCTAACAAGGAAAGCATCCCCGCGTTCTACGTATAATGTCAGGATAAGGAAGAGACGGTATGACGTAGAAAGCCGCGTGGAATCAGAGTCTGGCTTTGCCTGTTTCGTTCTCCCCAGACAAACCCTCTCCCATGCTTCGACAATTGTAGTACAGCCATGCTATCGCGTCGAGGATCATTGCACCCCTGCGAGCCTCTTAGGTACAGTAAACGTTACCTCACGAAAGGAGTCAGGGGGTGAGGACTGAATCCGCGTCACCCACCCTTTCCACGTCGTTGCAATGTCTACTTGTCTGCCAGCAGTGGACCACAAGCAGTGCTATCGCGAACATGTACCTGCTTGGCTGTGTACGTGCAGGACTCGGCGCGTTCCATGTGTCCCTCATTGTTTCCCAACGACCCTTGAGAGAGCAAAGCGGAAGAAATGAGAGACCGGGAGACAACGCTTTCTCGGCTACTCGTGCGGTCGGCGTTTATGGTAGGTAGTAAGTTAAGAACTGCTTGGCCTGCGTAGATTTCGCGAAGAACGTATGGCGTCTTCGAATCCGGAAGCTACGGGCCGCGTGTGCGGCAAATTGTCGCGAGTTTCACGCAGACGCGCAGCGATTTTTCGGCGGCGGACGCAAAGCATGAAACACGAGCGGAAAAAATCTCTTCCTCAAACACGCGGAATATCGAAATTTACGGCCTTACGGCGGGGATAAAGAAGCAGCTGAAATGGCTTTAAGCAGATTTGCACGTGTTCGCGCTTTCAGCGGCGAGGATGGGAGGCAAGTGGAGACAGAGGGTAAGATTAAAAGGAGCGTGGCAAAAGCGATTCAGCTTGAATCAAACTCTACATTCATCAGATGTGGCACCGAGAGCAAACGCGCCAGCGCGATCTTTCAAGCTGCGGTCCATTTCTGCGAATACGGAATATTCCGGCGTATCGTATAGATGCGCTGGATATAAACGATTAGGAAGGGAAAGCGAAAGGCATTCGCGTAACTGTCGCGAAAGCACGCGTGATAGCGAACGACCGTGTTCAAAATCGTCTTTACGACAACGTAACGCGTCGTAAGTCGAGAAGCAGAATCGAGTTGGGACCGTCGGAGTCCGCGCGGGACCCGTGTCCTGAGATAGAATCGGCAAGCCAGTTTGACGACTAATAAACCGAGTCGGCGACTCCCTTTATCCTCCAGCCTCGACGGTCTATTGTCTCGCGCGAACCCACCGTTCGGCTCTTTCTTCGTCGGCCGCCCTCGAGAGTTTCAAGCCTGACAGGAAAACGTTCTCCGTCGCAAAACGGCGAGTCGCCGGAGTGTGCGCATTATTCCCGCTTTCCTGATCTTTCGAGACACAAAGACGCCGCAGCCGGTTGATCGATGTCGGCCGTTGGAAAGTTCGAGCGGAAGGCCTCGTCGGATCTCGCCCGTAAGAGTCGCGCCCGAAGATTCGCCGACTTTGCCGCTCGCATTTCACCGTGGAGAGAATCGGATTTTAATCAGCGCCGTCGTCGGACCGATAAAGCATCGCTAATTATGGCCGAACGTCGGCGGAAAGTTTGCGGGGCACTCGCGATATTTTTCTATCGGAGTGCGGAAGGATGAAACGGACGGAATAAAATGGACGGACTCGATGGTATTCAGGTGGGAAGTCGCGGCAGTCGGTCTCAGGCGCATTGCCGGCGATGAAGAGAGTCAGGTTATTTTGCCTTACTACTAATGAAATCGCCGATGGCTAAGTCCCCGACGAGGCTCCTCGAAACTTCCTTCGCCGAGAGTTGGAAGCAGCCCCAAGATCGTCGCGCTGGCTGCCCTGGTACCCTTGCTCGGTATGTTAATTAACGGTATAAGCTGTTCAAGCCGCGGGAGCGTAGGAGTCCTTTATATAACTAATTAGCGCTCACGGTATTCGGACTATTTACTTCGTTTCGCTCAACTAAGGCCTACCTGAAGAGCAGCATCCTGCCCCCTTACAACAGCCCGCTTTACTGCCACCCTCCTGCCTGTCCTCAATCTCGGCATCCCTCGTTCCCTCTCTGACAGTCTCCCCTCTTTCTCTGCAGCTCCCATCCTTTTCTTCCTTCTCCCTCTGCTCTCCTACCTTTCTCATGCTTTCGCTCTCTTACTCTCTACTCCTCTGTATCTCTGCCTCTCATCCCCCACGGCCATTTTTGTTACGTCAAGTTACAACCACTTTCGAGGAGATTCTCCATAATAAGTCATGGCAGAGACTCGTCACCTTTAATTCGTGCCTGCGCTATACTCTCAGTTGCCCGCCGGGGATTAAACGGGAACGCTTATCGCTGACGCGTACGATTGTACGTAAAGTAGAACGTGTGGGCGAAAATATCTTTAATTGGGAAGTAATCTAATTATCGGCGGCGAAGTGTGAGAGACAGTCTGGAATATGTTCCGATTTTCTCGCGAGGCGACGCTAATTTCGGAATGCGAGACGGATGTTAGGTCGAGTGGTATTTCGTGTTATTAAAATCGACGTTGCGGGCATTAGTAATTAACGTGTATTAATGCGATCAACAATAATACCCAGGCTGTCCGGGCGGAGTCATAAAAAACACGTAGAAGCGCTTTTTGGGAAGGAAGGAAATTTTGCCTCCTAGACGATAATATTTTTTTACGAACTTTGACGTCATCTGCCTTACTACGACGATCTATTTTACGACGAGTTTCCAACATAAGATATTTTCCTTGCATCCGTATTTATCAGCGCGTCGCTTCATTTCTATCTCCGACCTTTCCAAATTGGAGTTCCGATAATATCTGACGAACGATAAAACGAACGTACGGACACTTATCTGTTTGAAAAGTTTAGATTGCCTCAGTGTTTAAATATAAGTGACCTCCTTGGCTTGGGCTTGTTTGATTCGAAATGCGAGCGCAGTATATAAACGTTCTGAGGCAAAAAGTGTCTCGAGCCAGCAATGGGATTAACCCGAGGAGAACCCTCCACGACATCGATAACCGCGAATAATACAATTGGCTGCTGAGGGCACGGTTCGAGATAGAGCGTATAACGGAGGGTGGTCTCGGTTAAAAATTAATTATCGTAATAAAGGTTAATCTTTTCAGCTCGTAAAACTGGCTTTTCCTTGTTCGGCACCGAAAGCTCGACCTACTATTAAAGCACATTTCGCTAAAACTTCCCTCAACATCATGTTCGGACAAGCGCGTCACCGTAATAAAAGGTACCGGCTTAAAGATTTAAATAACAGAGAATAATTTTCGTTTAGTAAACTATTGTCCTTTTCGATGGAGCTTCTACAATCCGTGTCAGCGATTGACTCAATAACGCTCACACGCGACGGCATCCAATTTTCGTTAGCGTATTTCTCGTTCCGCTAAATGCACAACGTTCGTATCGCGCGACGGGCACTTTGCAAAGCGGAACGTCGGCGAAGACTCAGCGGAGTGTGCGGCAGCAGTTTGTGCGGAAAATTGCGAGGGACGAGAGTCGCGCCTCTGCCGGTGCCGCGTCGACAGCGGCGTGTCAAAGAAAAGTGTCCGGGCGGGGGATAAACGTCAATAAAATCGCACCGATCGATGACCGACGGATAAGCAAATTAAAAGGCGTGCCCCTCTGAGCGTGGCTTCTTTGAAAGAAATTTACGTCTAACCAGCGTTAACGTCGGAACGCGCACACGCCTAGCCTGAGTGCTCGAGGACCATGGACGGGTGGAAGGAGTGGAAAACGGGGTGAAAAAGGGGTAGGAAGGGTTGAGGGATCCGGTTCGTGGCGCCGTTGGGCGACGATACCGCCGTGGAAGATTTTTAATTAATCGATCGCGAGACGCCAGCGCCGGGGCTGCCGTCGTTTGCGGTGTGGCTGGTTCATTAGAGGCTCTTAATTAACTTGCGCCGCTCACGCGACTTCGCACAATGGGATATACATGCACCCCGGCGCAAGCTTACGCCATTCAATTACATGTTAATAATATACATAGAGAGGAGTTACATTGGCTCAGTTCCACACCGGAAAGCCGGCGAATCGAATCCGTGGGCGGCTGCTTTCCCCGGTAAAATCGAGCTCGGGGTAATCTAGAGGCGAACGCGGCGAACGAACGAACGAACGTTATGGCACGTAGGCGGTTGCAAGGGAGATAAAGAGAGAGAAGGGAGAGAAAGCGCGGGTGTGAGTTGTGTGGCGAATGAAATTATCGATCAATCGATCCGCTGCCCGATCGTTCGGTAATTACGTATTCGCACGCTGAATGCTTCTTTATCGGACGACAATGGAACTCGACGGGTGCGCGCGAGAGAACGGGTAGCCGACGATTAATTAATGATGGCCGGCTTGGATTTGGCCGGACGCGCGGTCATATCGAATTTACGAATGCATATTTATAGTAAGTAAGGCAATAAAAGGCTATCCGGGATATGGACTGACCGCCAGCGGCTGGGATACGTAAAGTGCCGAAATTGATATTGAAAGCTCGCGTCGCCGGACGTTCGATCTTGCTCGGCTGACTCGGAATCATGCAGATCAACGATTAGCGCCGCATTCTTTGCCCAAAGGCAGTACGAGGGAAATGTTTCAAATGTCGCATCGCTACGTGGCTGCTCCACATTTTCTATGTGACAGGGCGCTGTCGCTGGCGTCGATTTTAAAACGGAAATCAGTTAATTCTCGGCTTCAAACGGATGTCGACCGTCTTCACCCGGGAAACCCCATTACGGGAATCATTTGACCCGTAGTCGGTTCGCGGCCGATCGTCGAGACACTTGAAAATGAATCCGTGTTCAATTGAAGCCGCCGCGTACAATTTGCCGACGGGACCACCCTTATTATTTACCGTACGATAGTTAACGATCGCGCGCGTTAATTGCGTCTATTTGATCTCGTTGATCGCTCTCCGGCATCGACGAACGAGCTGCTGTGCGCTCGCGCGTGCTCTTGTGGGTAGGCCGCGCGCGAATCCACGCTTTTATACTCGTCTTCACTCTTTTTCACGTTCAATGCGTGCGAAAGTGCGCGGACAAAAAAGTCGCGCGATAATGGTTTCTGCACTCCACCGCCCACCGGCAACTCATGATTCCACGGGAAATTCTCTATCATATCATTATTCTCGCACGATTTCAGTACTACTCCTTTTCAATCGCTGATCTTGCCACCTCCGCGCGAATAATAAATAGCCACCGTCGACGTTCCAGCGGCGCGCGCGCGAGACGAATGCTCGAAGAAATTGGTCTCTCGGAAATTGTGTTAACAATGATTTTCTTGCGTCATGACAATCGGCCGTCGCTGCGAATTCAGGCTTCACGGGATTGAACGTATAAACTTTCCTTGCATTAGGTGAACTGTGGGGAGAGCGTATAGAGCACAGTAGACTGATCGAGGTACAGAGGTTGTCGGACTCGCCTTCATTTCCGATCCTTCATTTCGCATCCGCCAGGTCCACTGACTAGCGATCGAATCGGCTCGCTTGCGGGGGCAAAGTAACAGGGTGCGGAGTTAGTAGTGGCGCAGGTACCTGGCAACATATGCTCAGATGGGGCGGGTGTGAAAGCGGGCCCGGTATATATTAGAGGGCGACACCGGGGCTTTTCCGGCGAGGTGGTTAACCGCACTCGTTAACCGCCCCATAACACGTTCGCTTCGCGGCAAATTGCGCGCGCCACGGCTATACACACGCGGTGCGTTAACGCGCTTTTCTTTCTTGCTTCGCCGCTGCGCGTCCAAACTTTGCCCTTTTAAAGCGTAGGTCACTATCCGAAAGCCGCTTTCACTCTGACGAAGATTGGAAGCGGTGTCTGACGTGATACTCGCATGATTCACTGTTTGTAATTTCCCCCGAACGTCTGTTCGGCGCCTTTTATGGAATCTCGGCGCTTCAATTTCTCTTCACCGGCACGGATAACTGCGGCAATAAGATCAACGTCGAGAGCAGGCAAACGCCGTTCGTCCGATATGACCAATATCGCTCGGCGTACGGGCAATATCTTGACTTCTTGATTCACGGATCGGGGTCGTTTCTTAACGACGCTAACGCCACATAAGCGACAAAGAATTACGGTCGATAGGGCGGTATCTGCTTAGGCTCTCTCTTTCGCCCTGGTCGACGTTCGGCCGTGGCAGCTCGGAGGACCGAGTCGACGGCTCGTAAAAGGGCGCCCGCGGAAAATATATATCGACATTGAAAAGTTTGTCGAACAAGACCGGCGACACGTTGCCACGATAGGGCCATAACTTAGCACCGGCGTCGATATGGGGTAGAACACCGTGCCGCGCTCACCCCCGAGCGTTCCTATTCTCTCGCTCCTATGGCCTCTCTACCTACGAGAGTGTAAACTTAAGGGCACACGGCACGCGGTATCTTTGCGCACCGGGGAAACCGTGAAAATATATCAAGGCGATTTTACGCGTCTTCTTTGCACGGCACTTCCGCCGCCTTTGTTCCTTCACCTTCCCTCCGGCATGCCGACGGCGTGGCCTGTCGCCTCACTCTGTGCGGTCCCCCTTCTTCCACGGAAAAAAGCGTCAATCGACCCTTTGGACGTTACCTCGCACGGGCGCCGACACTCGATCATGCGCCGCTACTTTATTCCGCAATAGCGAAATCAATTTTTCCCACGACGAAATGCGGCGACTTGCACGACGATAGAGCGCGGCATTTTGCTAAACACCGTTCCGCGTTTTCGTGCTTTCCCCATTGCGGCCGCGCGATCCGATAAACGCGAGAAATGAAAAATCGTGACGCGCAGGCACCGTGTCTATCGCAATGTAATCTGATATCCGTCTCCTCCGACTTTCCTTTCCGTCGAAAGGCTAGCTCATCGAAGGCTTAGCTCTCATTAGGTAGCTAATTAGCTTTATTCCAGCGGCGCATAATCTATATTTTAGCGGCGGTCAGAAGCGTCGTCAATGGCAGAACCCGCGTGTGATTTCCCGCTCTCTCTCTGTTCGGCTCTTTCTTCTCTTCTCTCTTGTTAAAGATGAGCGCAACGTCGAGGGGCTGAAAACGAGTTTCCGGATACACGTACGGCCCTGGCGTTGGCTGCGCAGGCTGGGGTCGGTGCAATTAGGGGTATTAATTAGCGGGTACTTCATACCACTTTCTCTCTCTCTCTCTCTAGTTCCCTCACCCCCCGGCCTGCCTCTCGTCACAGCTTCGAGCTTCCAGCATCTCCACCGCCTCTTCCTCCGCTTCCACTTGCCTCTGCCGCCCGCTTCTGCCGCCTCGCTCAACACCGGCAACCCCTTTCTACCCCCTTCCTCCCGTACCCCTCCACCCCTCCTCCAGCGCACCCCTACCATCATCGTGCCTCTAAAGTGCACCGCACTACTGACAGGGCAATACGGATAAGGGGTGTATTGCTAATTACACGGTTTTATGTCATCCGCCGGGGTGCGGCGCAGGCGAGGATGGCCGGGATGAAAGGGGGGTGGAAATACCCCGAGATTCCCGTGACGTCATTGGCGCGGACGCGCAATGCTGACGCAGGCCTGTCGAAGTGGGGACGACAAGGAGTGAGGCGGCGCAACGATGAGAGGAGGAAGGAGGATCGCGCGAAAGGGTAACATCTTCTTTCTGCGACGCGCAAAGCGCCGGTAATTAGCCGTCGGAAAATATCTCGTCGGGCGCGAAAACGAGACGGACTCGTTTCGACGATGCGTTTTGTTCGTCGACGCTGTTGCCGGCAACGTCGAGCGCGCCAATCTCTCTAACGTACACCGACACGATTCCCCCGGTATGAGCAGGCGCCACGGTGTGCGGGAACAGTGCATGACGTCGGGACACCGTTCGCGACAGTACCGAAGCGGAAACGGGCGAAGTCGGGAAATATTAAGGGGACGTTACGCTCGGATCAAAACATCATTAATACGGGAATGCGTAAATAAGGTGACACCTACGAGGCCCGGGAGGTCGGTTGTAAAACCCTGATAAATTGCCATTCGGGGTGCGCGTTTATGTTGCAGAATTTTACGCCTAGCACGTCATGGGACCGCGTCGCTGTCGATCATCGCTGTCGATCATCGCTATCGCAAGGATCATCGCATCGCATCCTTCTAGAACTGCCGGCTTAGAAGAGAAGACTAGTCGAGCCGGTGTCATCCGGCAACGGATTTCTCGCGATACACGCTCGTACACGCTCATACACGAAAAACGAGTCCGGCGGCCGATCCATCGGAAGCCGCGCAAAGCCGTGCGCGCGATCAGGCTGCTGACTTCGGGCCGAGTTAGATATTCATGTATTTAAATTTATTTATTGGCGGGATTTTTGCCCTGGAGGGTGACGTGACTGGGACCGGAGGGTGAGAGGGGCGAGGAGAAGGGAGGAGGGTGGTGCGCTGCGGAAGATGGACCCGGTACCCTTCACAATCCGCCCCGCTCGGCCTGCTATCCTCTCCTTCCGCCCACTTTTTCAACCCTCTCCCGCTGCCCCTCGGCGAGCTCGAGTTAAAACCTTCGCCCGCTCGACAACCCCTTCTCTGGGTAATTTTCCTGCTTAAAGAGATCGCGGCCAATTACACGGACCGTTCGACGGGCGTTGAATTTTAATTGGAATGGAAGAAAGCTGGCGAGGATTCTCCTTGTCGCCTACTGTTCGCAACCGGCAGTGTGTGACCGCCGAGGACGGTATATGGATTTCAATGGGAGCGAGTATGTAAATGTGAGGTATGTTCGAGCGACGTGGGATACATCTCGCCCGTCATGAGAATGTAAAAAGCCCGGCTCCTTTCATTCTTTTGAATTTAAAGGGCCGAAACCGGGAACCGCGGTACTTTGTTACCCAGTAATATCCGTTCCCTGCTGATTTTTCGCCCAGGAGTTCTTTGGCTACAACGACCCAGGGTACTCGCGTTCACGATTTCTCGATTAGTCGCTGTGCGCGCTGAATCTTTTACGCAAATCGTTACACTCCCCATTCCGAGTCATCGCCGCAGGGCTCGTACCACCTTCTTTACGTTCCGCGTTCCTTTAGTTTGTTCTGTCTCGATTTCTCTTGCAGCGTTCGCCAAACGTGCCTCCTTCTTTCTCGATACTCTTTCATCCTCTCCTTGCCACTTGTTCGAAACCGTCGGGGATCGTAATAAACGGACCATCCTTCCGCTTAATTGGATTAATCTATGAAGGTTCATTAACGGGCGACTGTACCAATCGTGTCCGTAACCTTTTGGGTCGAAATCGCCCAGTAATTGACCTGAGGATATTTTCGCTCAAGACTGCGCGTGCAGAACAGATTCGCGGGACTCTCGCCGAATTCACAGGGGAAATTGAAAAGCTGAAGCTTCGGCGCGGACCAGGGCTAATGATGGAAATTATGTTGAACCGTGCGATTTTCGGCCAGTCGTCTGACGTTACGACCCTTGGATTCCGTCTACCGAAAACCTTGAAAGTTGCTAACTGTGCTAACGCGTTCAAAGCCATAGAAGCTGTGAGGACAAATTTGCTAGATTGTATTTTCGTGCAGTGTATCCCGGCATTAGTTATTACAGTGAATAGATTAACGCAAGTTGGGATATTGTATTTCTGTTGTATGCAATTTCTATTTATACTGATTCAGCAGCTGTATTATGTTTGCATCGTTAGTTGTGTATGCGTAGATACGCTCATGGCACCATTATTGATCCTTCAAATTACGCGCGGAACGCATGTCGGCGAAAATGAGAAAATAACATTCGCTATGCCGAAGCCGTTGGGGGTGCACGTTGGTCGACTTTAAGAATCGTTTACAACCCCCGAGATTCAGCCCTTCCAAGTCACGGGTGCTGCCACGTTGCGGAGAAGCGGGAAACTACCTAGCTACCCCCTACCACACCCCTGATCAATTTCCTAAAGTATCCACATACGATCACGATGTTGCGCTCGCGCTCTGATTTATTTTCCATTCGAAGGATTGTACAGCGCATTTTCGAGGTATTATCAAAGTTTCCACTTTAGCGAAATGCAAAAAATACTGAAAAGCATGGCCAGCGACGCCATCAAATTAAAACATTCTGCTAAACCCTCCGCGCTATCTACCAACGCACAAAACAATTTGTTTCCTCAGCTTAAAAAATGTTCTTAGCAGTCGTTCCCATTTTATGGTTCTACCCATAAGCAATAAATTCCTCCGATGACTTTATTTTACCTCATAAAAATTTCTCGCCTGCGCCACCTATATTCCGCGCCTATTACCGGGCAGAAAACAAGATTTTCCCAGCCCAACGTATCCTGATTTTGCAAACTTTTCATCTCTCTTCTCATCTCTCATTCTCTCTTCAACAGATATAAATGGTATCCGACAATGTTTCGAAAGGACATCAACCTCCGTTTGGAAATCGTACGATCTACACGGTTACCTCGGGCAGTCGGCAAACATTTGAAACTTTTTTACTTCCTCGCGGAACGACAAGCATCCGTACGTGCGCGTACGTAGGCTTGCACACTCCGCGACTCCCGTATTGCTAAAGTTTCGTTCGTTTGGCCTCGCACGCGAGCATTACGTTTACGTAGGTAGCACGCACACGCGGTCACGCGTGGCCCTCGTCATGTTCGTGCCGAAGAAAGCTAATAAGTATCGAGAAACACGATCCGGTAGTAACTTTTAAGAACTCACCCCGCCCGGCGTTGAGTCTAGGGGCTGCCTTGCCAGGGTCGCGCATGCCAGAGGATGAAGAGGGATCGGAAGGGGTGGCTGGAGAGGCTCACAAGTGGGGTGGAAAAGGGAGGAAGAGAAGGAAAGAGAAAGACAAGCCCGGGCAAGGGGTTTGCACACGGTACTTTATGAACACGCCTCACATAAATTGTCGCGGCTCTTTAAGAAATTGGAAAAAGGCGCGAGATCCTTCGAGAAACAGCTTGCACCGAGAGTGGTTTGAGAACTTTTTGAACTACCAACTAGGACACCGGGCACGGGGAGAGATGTGAGAGGCGCGGACGAGTGGGAGAGCGAGAGTACGGAAAAACCGAGCGGAGGTGGAAAGCTAGAGGCGAGCCTGCCTAAGGGAAGCGTCTCTTTCCTTCGATGAGATTTTAAGCACGCCAGGATATCCTCTGAGAGTAGCATTGCTTTTCTTCCCGTATTTCGCCTATCAAAACTTCCCGCGAAAACGAACGTCGTTTCGACTAATCGACGCGACGTTATTAACACGTTGACTGCCACGGTGGTCACCGGTGACCGGCGCAAAAGATTTTACTATGAATGCAAACAAATTCGCCATGAAGCCTATTTGCAATCTTGTAAAAGCAATTGATATTGAAATTATGCTTCAATACTTTGGCTTCGAAAAACTCTGCAGTATTTCATCGCATCGCGGTTCTAACATAGCAAAATACGCTTGGCAGTCGACGTGTTAACCGTAATCGTTTCTTACTTTGAGACACGTCAATCGGAACGCGTTCCCGTATAATTCGCGCTCCGGGAATCCTGCCGCCGAAATTATCGGCGCCAGTCTCGTAAGCAAAGAGTCATTTTTCATCGAGTCTGCCGATCGGCAGGAGGATGTCGTCTGTCTCTTTCGGTCGCCTGGAAGCTCGGGAGGCGATTACTTTTTATTAATATCCTTCCCGGTGAAAATTCTCGCCGAGAGGAGAGACGCTGTGCAGGAGTCCACGATCGGGAACGAAAATAGAAAGCGTCGCTGATGTCCGGTGGGACGCATTTACCGGGCAGGTAATCTTCGCCTGCAGACAAGATATTACATTTGAATAAATGTCACCGACGATAAGCGGGGCTCGCAAATACGCTATCGGCCTGAGCGGCCTCGGTAAACATCCCGCGGGAAATATTTGCTAATATCGATCGTATCGTCATTAATAGTATATGGCTCCTCGTGGCGCATGTTATCCTCCGACGGGGACTGTGCTAAACTTCAACGAAGACCTCCTTCATTCTTTCACGTACTTCGTACGTCCGTTCTCGACCCTTTCTTCTGCCGAAACCATTCGTCTTGCTCTCAATGTGTATGAGTGTAACTTCAGAAGGACATCGTGAAGTTTGCAGACGTAAGCTAGATTCAGACGCAAAGAATTACTAAATATGGAGTAATTGCCAGCACATATAAATTATGCACTTAACACGTTGACTGCCAAGCGTATTTTACTATATTAGAACATCAATACTATGGAATAATACAGCGTTCGACAGAATTATGCAAAATGTAAATAATGTGCAGATATTGGAGACCAACGGATCGTATCACTATTCTAATAACAACTGCATTTATAAAATAATAATTGCTACCCATTGCGAATATTTTGGATCTTCAGTAAAATTTCTTGCTTCGGTCATCGTGACCATCATGACAGTCAAAGTGTTAATATGACCAATTGAAAGATAGGCAACTGTTAATATATATTTGAAAATGATCCTGTCTAATTATTATACGATACTGTTTTCGTGGAATTGTACGTATCTTTCGAACCACCTTTTATATTTTTGTATACGTAGCACGTTCTTAATGGCATCAATAAAAGAGTTAAAAGAGACAGCACTGTGTTCCGTGTCTCTCATTTCTCACTGATAGCCTAATTAATTTAATCCAACACTGAGCGCGGCGCAACGTACTTTATGCCTAATGACAGGTGGTATTCGAGATAAGGCCCACCCTTATACGGCCGTGTCATCGGGATTTAATCGAGTCTGCAAGAATCGATTTGATTCCATGCCGTAAATCATATCGGATGTAATGCAGGAGTCTCTCCGACGTGTCGACGTATGGGTCGCGTTCAATGTGTCTATACCATCTATTTTTATGTTTTGTTTTACATCGCCCGAGCTACTGAGCAACCACCCTCCGTCGCGTCTCTCTATTCTATACTTTTACAACATGAAAGAAAACACAGCTGAAAAGTCTTTGCACGCTATCTTGCAAGTGCGTATATGGTCGTACTCGTAAGTTTATGATTGATTTTCCAAACACCCCTTTGAGCGGGAAAGAAACATTGTTCTTCATTCTTCGCCGTGGACGCACGATTGTTAATTGAATTTGACAAATTCGAAGTCCTGCCATCGAGAGAGGGGATGATTTGGAAACGTTGGTAGTGACTCGATTATGTCGGGTAATTGCACCCGGGTGTTCGCGTTTCCGTCCCTCCGCTGTTGGTTTTGAGTGGTTAGGCGAATTGTGGCTTTTGCTTTGTGAGAGGATACGACAGGCAGGGACGAAGCGTACACATCATGAATAGGTAGATAGGCAGATGGATAGATAAATAATACATAGTCAAATAGGCAGACGTGCGGACACAAGAGCCAGACAGAATTCATTCGATTTTCGCGTAATTATACCGCGCACGGAATGCCGAAGTTCGCGCGTGATAAACTCGTCAAATATCTCCATATCGAGTGACGCTCGACGCGGCGCCCCGTGAAGTCGCTGAAACGCAGAAAAAACAATGCCGAAGATACGAAGAACGCGCGCGCGGCTCGCGAGAAGAGAAAGACGGCTAGTGCGAGAGAGAGGGTGGCGAAATTTGCGATGGCGAACGAATCGAAGCGCAGTTGCGGGCCGCATCGACGAATAATGCGCTTCGCGCAGGGTGAACCGGCATTCACCCCAAGCGCGGGCACGACCATATCTCGTCGGGCTCACCCCCTGTGGCCACTCGGCGCGTCCGTCGGTGTTTACCGCAATTATTAAATGTAAACTCATATTTCGTAATTGCCAAATATTGGCGGTCCGATCGGCCGCGGCCCGATGCACAGCGCGCGAAAGGCACGAGGGTGCCGTTGCTCGCGCGTTTCCATCCCTTCTCGAATAACGATCCTTTACCCCGACGGACCCTCCGAACGAATTAAGCCTCGTCGAATCGATAACCGAACCCGTCTGATCCGCGCGCTAACGAATCCGCGTCGATTGTCTTTCGTAAGAGGATGCCGCGGCGCGAGGGATAGTTCCATTATGTCGGTAATGTGTACCCCTAAATTGGCACGGGCTGATGGACAGTGCGCAAACTATTGTTAACCATGCCTCGTTAACTGTTGGCTCGGATCTACGATCTTTATGCCCTTTCGGTAGGCATAGGTTTGGTATAACTTAGTAGTGAAACGCTCTAAGTGTCCAATGGCATTGCCAATGGTACTTTTACATAAATAAAAATTGTTCAATGAATCAACAAAGCAACAACGAAAATGTATCAACATTGATAACAGAACGTCACACGTGTCCTGTGCCTCACCCAATCTCACCACCATGCCCCATATATTAACAGTCGCAAATATCGTCCCGTAACCAACAACACAAAGAAACACGAAGAAAAGCCGGCCGACACTTTCTCAGCGCACACGGGCCAGCTTCGCTGCCCGTTCTCCATGAATCGTCGACACCAGATACTACACACCCTGGTCACAGTTCCTTGCGCGGGCGTATCATTCGTGCGAAATGGAAGGCAATCACCGAGTCAGGTCGGCGCAGGGTTTGTCGAATGGCAATTTAAAGCGGACGCTGTAGGCAGCGGGGAAGGTACGAAGCGGATGGATAAACTGTGGACGCTTCGGGGGTGAGGCAGAGACGGAAGGGGTGTGCGCCAGAAGGGTATAGTATTTTTCAATAACCAACGAGAGAAACGACGCGACGGTCGCTGGGTGCAGGCTTGTCGTCGGAGTGGCGTCAGCTTGTGTAACTATCGGTAATTAATCAGAATCATCCCCGTATATATCGCGCACGTCGGCCGCGGTGTTGGTGGTGGTGGCGGCGGCGGCGGTGATGGTGGTGACGTTGGTGAGGGGGTAGTTAACCAGTGACGTCACGCCCGTGGCGACATCTGGCCCGGCACTAACCACCGGACACTGCAGGACACTGGACACTGCCCAGGCACTAACTCCGGCTCAAAATTACCCTCGCGCGTCCGTGGTGAGGCTGTACACCGGCTGGTTCAAATTAATTCCGCGCCCGGCACGTTCTCCGGCCTGTCGTACCTTTCTCGCCCGACGACGCCGTGCGGACCGGGATTCGCCCGACTCGCTTTTATTTAAGAGAAATCACGCCGGCCGTTGCGCCGGGAGTTGTTCGGATATGGGCGTCGGTTAACCATTTGCTCACGGTATGCGGATTACGTTCGCGCTAACTGCGGGTGCGTTCTTACGGAATCGATTGAGTTGGCTGCTAGAGACGGATATGTAGTCACATTAAGGTGGCAGACACAACGAGCGCCATTCGTTCGCGAACGTTCGAAAGTTACGACGTTTTCTAGGCGAGCGAAGCGGAGACTGATCGCAGTTCGGCAGAGGTCAACAACGTCCAGTTTGTCTTTGCGAAAGAGTGGACGCAGGCCACCGACGGTCCGTACTTTCGGGTGTGTTACGGCAGCTTTGCCGGGGCGGCGCCCTCCCACGCGTGTGGCTATCAATTGCGACTAATCCTTCGTCCTGACCGCTGAGAAACTGTTGTCCCCCGGCGCTGGCTCGCGCTCCGGCGTCGGTGTAAATTCGAAAGCCAGATTCGCGCGGCGTCTGTCGCGCACCTGGGCGCACATATGAGGCCGTAAACCACGTCTCTCATCCAGTACGCGTCGCCTGAAACGGGAAAAAACTTCCGTCACTCGGCATATGATGCGCTCCTCCGCGTCGCCCTCTCGGACGAACATTGTTGCGAGCGGTGGCAAATTTAAAACGACGGGTCCTGAGTTTCCGGCTGGACAATTGAAGGCCGGTCGGCACGTAGGACCGGTCATGTATATTAGATACCCAATTCCGCCGGTAATCCAGCCATAAATATCTTTGAATTATATTTTCCAGCGAGTCGGACACACCGCCACCACCACCATCACGCACGATTTGTTCTAAGCGAGGAAGGGCTGGAGGGGACGGAGGGGTGGCCGAAGGGATAAGGGGTGGGCAGGGTGAGAGGGGACTATTTAGCCGTTTAGCCGTTAATCGCTCAATTAAATTGGATCGCCCGTATTAGCTTTTACCCCGACGCAGGGCCGTCGCGCGCCATTCGGCAAGTTCAAAAATCGAAATTACCGTCTCGTTCAATATCGAACCCTTTTCTTTCTTTCCACCGTTCCCTCACTCGTATTGCGGCGTGTAACAGTGCATCTTCCTACGCTCATCGTAATCAGAAAGCACAGGTAACACACGACCGTCCCAAGACGTTCCGTATCGCGCGAAACGACCGATTAAGTAGTACAAATCAATAAGCGGTCAGACATACGGACGCGTTCCGCCAAACTGCAAGATCAGACATGAAAGTCCCTACGGCACCTATCGCAAAATAGTAAATCGTCGAAGGGTCAATTCGACGGATAGATGGGAAACGTTTTCACTGACAATGTCATTAATACGTGACACAGCAGTCCGGGAGATAACAGGCGGGTGAGCGGTGACGTTTCGTAGCGCAGCGGTCAGTAGCAGCGCGTCGCGCGACGCGCGTAATCGTTGGTGCACGGCGGTCATTTCAAAGGACTCTTTCCGCGGTCGTTCATCATCGCGGAATTTAACGTTTATACCCAGGCCCGCTCGCGCACCGCGGAATCTCTTGTTTCGCAACACGAGTCCCGGCTAATCTAATCCCATTTACATCGTGAAGCGGCGGCGGGATTGACGTACACGGAAATAAATCGGGACACACGAGCCAGAGTGCGCGCACCCCCGGCCGCATGTAAATTCGAGCTTTCTCCCCGGAACAAATCGAATGTCGGTCGATGTAAATGAATTCCACTCTAATTGCAATTATGCGACGCGAATGCGCATAAATGTTCCGCGTTATGCGATAAATGACACGTCACTTGCGCGGCACGATCGGGCGGGAGTTTGCGCGGCTACCTGCCCGTCCGCTAGCCTAGGCGAGCTCGTTTGCTAGGCTCTGACTCGCGTCATTGTGAATTTATGAAACGGCGTTCGTTCGAACGATCCATCTCGAGCGTTCGCGCCAGAATGTAATTGCCGGTCGATCGATGACGAGCGTCGCCGAGCTCGTCACATAATTCGCCCACCGTCGAGTCGACTGGACAGTTAAATATTTACGTCTCGCCGTCTAGCCAGAAGGGATGGGTAAAAATAGAAAATCTCGACACATTCGTGGAAGGAGCGGATGAATGATTACTGGCAGAATTCTTTTCTAGCGTCTTCGTCCCTTCTATCTAACGATCGTCGTCAATTCCCGGCTCCATCGGTAATTCGTTTTCCGTTACATCAGCGCGGTGGCGTTCAAACGTTAGATCGGCGGTTGATCCCAATTTGGCTCACTAAGTGGGTCTGATGTATGCCGTCATAATCACTGCATACGTCGTGAGAATATTCTCGGTAGCGCTTCGGCTAAGGATAATTCCGTCGAATTCGTTCGGCTCGATCATTTTAGCAGTAATGCTATTAGCTTCAACGACGCTCTATTCTCGGTTACTTTGAAATCGTCTTCCATCTAGCTGGCGCAAACGCACTAAACGCCGCGGCTACGTTGTAAATCGTTGCACGCCTCTTTCACTTTCTCGCTCGTTCTTTACAAAATTCGCGTTCCATTTATCGGGCCGCCTAGGTCCGCGGCATGGTCTGCGTGAATGATTAAACCTGGCAGTGCGTATATACGGCGCGAACGATAATCGATAATAAATTACGTCACGCCGTTCTAGCGCAAATGCCATTCTCCAAGAGTAAATCATTAAAACGGTGGCACGAGAGTCCGCCAATCAGTAGGCATACCGTGTAAATACGCGATGGAAGCTACCCAAACCTCCCCGCGCGCTACCTCCCGTCCACCCTCTTTCACCCTTTGCCCCCCTCTGCCACCCTGACGCTAATCCACGCGCACCTCGTCCGCGAAACCATCCCGTGAGTCCTAACTGTCTCGCTGTTTAGCCAGGCCGATTTATTTATCGGCTGCCCGTGATTAGACTTTCGCTTTACCGCGAACACACGACTTCGTCAAACATTGACGAGACCCTCTGATTTGTTAACGATCGCGCGGCAGCCAGCGTACTTTTAGAACCTGCGCAAATCTGAAACTGCGAAGGCAAAACGACTCGCGCGCGTTACGTACGCGAACTTTATATTTTACTCAAAACCACCCGCGATACCCCCGACCATCTCTGACCAATGTTTTCGAATGCCATTCCACCTGTTGCTGCAAAATAAAAATATATTCTTTCTTCTCTCACTGTCTCTCTATTTTTTTGTTCGGCCGGAGTTGTTTATAAAAACTCGGAGCGCGCGCGTAAGCGGAAGCTTTCATAGGTTGAATATAAATCGAAGTTACGTCAACGCTGATCGTTGGTGTATGAGACACTCAAATGAGTTCTAGAATTAATAGGACGATTAGCGCGGTTAATATTACATGTGAACACGGTCTCAAAGATGTACGGTTTGAAGGATCGCCAGTAAAGGATTATTTTGAAATACGTATCGGTGGTTCAATAAGCTCTATTGCTATATATCTTCAATAAAAATAGCGACAATATGAACTTTCAACCATTAAATTATGCGATTACACAAGGTATTATTTTACGTTCATCAGATGACTCGTCAGAAATTCGTCGTACTAAACGAAGGAATTCCAAAGCAGTCGAAGAAGTTTCATTTCAAGGATATTCACCGCCCGCCTCATCACAAATGCCTTACCCCCGAGCGCTGCGCACCTCCAACTTCGTCTGAAGAGTCCGGCCGTTTTTCAGTATCTCCCGCATTTATTCCGCGTCCACTCCGCCGTCCTCGCACATCGCCCTCGCCTCGATCTTCATTTTCTTCCCATCCGATTGCCAGGAGCCTTGGTCCGCAACTCCCCTTCCGCCCGATTGTTCCAGGAAGTCACTCCGCAAGTTTCGCCCGCGCGAGAAGGAGATCGAGGCACTTCGCGCGGAAGGAAGAGCAACGAGGTCCAGGACGCGGGAGGCGGGGAGCCCGAAAGAGGCGAGGAGAGGTTCTCACGCTTGTTTGAAGCTTAAGGAAAAAGCTCGGCAAGCCGACGGTAGGGGTAGTCGTGAAATGTGACCACCCCCAAGACGTGCCCCTTCCTGGGGTATCCTATCGCCACCCCGAGCTTATTCCGCCCCTTAAGCTCAGGCCACACCCGCAATCATGCGCAGTTTCCACCCATCGGCCAATGAAAGCACGAGAGCTTGCAAGCCCTGCTCTGACGGCTTTCGAGTCGAGCCACTCCGGCAAACACCACGTGCCACGCGACCGTGTAGCACGTGCATTCGCGAAGCTACCCGGAGCTGCCGCGCGCATCTTCCACGTATCCGTGCGACGAAGCGTTCGACGACGCCGCCCGGGAAGAATACCTTCTTCTGTCGCACGGCGGATGGGTCAAGGCTCGCTGTGTCCAAGGTACCGTCGTCAGGTGTGCTTTTCCTCGTGCACGGGACGACGTCGTGCAGGCGAGGGCGAAACTAGCGGAGGCAGGAGAAACGTGCCACTGACACACGTGGTCGTTGTGCCGCTTCGAATCTTCGGCAAATCGTTCAATCGTGAGTAGCTTTCCATTTTTTTGCGGAAATTGAATGAGGTGGTGCGAATTTGGGCTATAGTGTACATTTTTCGGCGTATGTCAATTGTTGAGTGTGACAGGTGGCATGATCGTATGGTTTCGTGGAGAAGATTGTGACTTTTACGTTTTTTAATGCGGGTGGTGAGGGCTTTGTTAAGTTTTAGGCGTGTTTTTCGTGTTTAACGCGGAGGATTTTAATGGAATAGTCATTTTGACCGTTGGATCGATATGAACGCTGGTGTCATTCCGCTTATCAGGCACGAGGTGGGGTGGCCGATATTCAACAGTTGGTCTTTCTTTTATCTTTTGAAACGTGATCCTCGACGTGCGCGCGAATGAACCCTTGAAAGTTCCGGCGCTTACGGCGCCCTCGATGCTCGGCTTCGAAGGTTTATTACTCGCGGCGACTGTAGGAGGTTCGCACATACACAAAGATTAACTTTCGACTCGGCTTATGAGCAATCGTATTTTCCGCAACATGTTCGACATGCGCTACAATATTTCGGTCAATTCATGGCCTAAACGAATGCTATCCGATTTTTTTAAATTTCTGAATTAAATATGGAAACTAAATGTCGTTTAAAATTATATTCCGATATTAGCGTAAATCATTTGAAATGAAATTACACGTTCAAAACAAATAGAATGCAATTATATGAAAAAGGTACATTTTTATATAGCATATCGCAAGAGTAGAAAAACATCGCCAAATATGCTGATTTCTAATCGGATAATACGTAATACAATATTACTCAACTTGCGGAATTTTCACACCCGAAATTGTCATTCGCTACTCTCCATACCATATACACGATCTATTCCTGCACCTTCAACGAGCCACTGCCAACTCAAACAGCGTCTACCGCAATGCCCGGCATCATGACGAATGCAACACATCAATTTAACATCATCTTCGATGCGGTTCGAGCAATTGTCCATTGTCAGCATAAAGCTGAGCCGAAAGAACCCAGTTGATCGATCGGTAGGCGGCGACGTAATTCTTTCCGCGGATCGTTTGGCAGCATGCGGAAGTATTCGGTCGAGAGAGGCTGCAAGCTGCGGGCTCACTAGGTGTGGCCGTAGGTGTAACATATTTATGTTGTGAACCGGCCGAGTGCGGGCAATAAATAGCAGAGCTCTGTGTACGTCTCTTTATCTGTGCACAGGACACTCTTGCCTATACGTGCACAGGCGTACACAGATTCCGGCTGCATGCAGGCATACTCGCTTACGCGTGTGTGGAAGCGGGGGTCAGGCGTGGGGTACGAGAGAGGTGAGTGCGGGGGTGGCAGCGAGTTGGGACGAGGAGGAAGAGAGGGTAGTTCGACAGAGGCAAGGGGTCAGAGCGATTACGCTTTCCAAACCCCTCATCGTCGAACCGGACCGCCACTGCCACCACCAGCAACCCCTCCGGACGACTCTCTACGGTGCCCGAACAAACCTATTCGTTTGTTTCCAGCCCGTATGTGCGCGCACGTAAAGGCGAGCGAGGTGCGCTGGTATAGAGCTGGCCACGCTTATGCCGAGGCTGGTATGCAATTTCGGTGTCGGGAATGCGCTCGCGTACAAACCTAATGCGTTGCCGCGTATTCGAGTCCTCCGCCGCGTCTGCCCTTAGGACGCTGCGTACTCAAGTGCGACTGTAGGACTGCGAGGGGAGATGTTTGCTGACGTTCGACTGCGAATTCGAGGATAGGATCGATTACCGGTGTAGAGTATAATAACTTATTTCCGCTGGCAAAACGATTTTTTTCGGGATATGTTGGAAGAAGTCGCAGGTCGGTCGAGGACGATATAAGATGGCATGGAATGACATTTCCGTGAGCGGATATATTCGGTTGTGTGTCCGCATTAAAGAGCAAATAAATGTACGTGCTATAAACTTTTTTCGTGCTTATGCATCCGCCGATTTTTATTTAAAATCGGAATGGTTTCATTCGGTCATAAAGCTGAAAGGGAGGGGATGAAATTCATTTGCTCGGCAAATTCCCTCGCGGGCACTCTTCTATATTTATCGCCTGCGCGAGTGTGGGCGCGACCATTCAATGAAAAAATATTATGCAACTACAAATCTACTCGAGCTTTTTGGATATTGATAATAGGCTGAAGAACAATACAGGCTAACGTGGTGATGATCCTATGATTTGCTTTATAGTATTTCCCTTAAAATCTTAAAGTCGAGAATAGTATAAAGTCACCCTTGATAAGACGTTAAAACTAGAACTATCCGCTCAAGTTAGAATCGAAAAGGTTAAAGTCTTAAACATTGACCGCTGGCTGTGTGCTAATTTTTTCAACAAGGAAAAGGTGAAAATTCCGGGGACGAAAATTAAAAGATGAAAGCTTTCCGATTGACAATCTCTTTACTAACATGGAAGAAAATCCGGATAAAAATGCTCTCGGTGTGGTTGTTTAGGAAAATACAAACACAATATCTGTGAAATTATCATTTTCCCTTGCCTTCCAAAATAGATAATCAGGCATTGCCACAGACCTTTCCGGGATCTCAAGTTGTCTTCTCCCACCTTCTTATCCGAGCGTGCATGTCGCCTGTTGTCGCCTGTACATTTATCTGCTTAAAAAAGTAATCTAAAAAATACTCATTAATATCTATCGTGTACCACCCGTAAAGACACTTTTACCAAAAATTCCTTCAACTCCCCCCGGCCGTTAGCGCAAAGATTCCATGCAGACTCGGTCGCACTCCGAATACCGACTGCAATTGCGCGAAGCCTACATTCCACTTCGGGAGATATGTAATAACCGATTAGCTAGTGCCACTGCTGATATGAGACCAAGTCGAATTAGCCAATCCGACTAGGCGCCGAAGCTGCAGGCGCACACGAGGAAGAGGAGTAAGAGGAGTATGTTCGGAGGTTCCGATCGACGTTCGGGTATGTGGAAAATCTTCGGATGAGGACCCTTTCGCATACCGATCGCTGATCGGCCGTAGGAAGAGGAGGGTGAGAAAGGGGGTGGGTCGGTCATTCGGACAATCCGTTCGGATTGGACGCGCGCGTCTGCCACCCGGCTAACCTAATGATGCATATCTGTCGGTCCGTTATGTCTTGAATGTCTCGACGGAGCGATATCTGGTAGATGGTACGCCGGCAAAGGGAGTGGGCTAGGTAAGGGGGTTGGGTGGCCTGGTGAGTGTTCGGAAAGGGGGGTGGCCGACGTGGAGGAAGGCTGGCGAGAGAGGTAGGAGGAGCTGGAAAGCCGAGTAGGGGCGGGAGCAGCTGCATGGTTGCAACGAGGTTGAGAGCTTGCGGCCGGATGCCAAACCTAACCATGTCCAGCGAGCGCTTACTTGTGAGCTTCCCCGGTCCGCTCCTAGACGCATCGCTAGAATCCGAGCAATGCGGCTCAAGAGTCCTCGATATGCCCAGCACCGGGACGAACCGATGCACTGCCGACCCCCCTTTACACCCCCGGCACACCCGCCAATACGCCTCACGACGTCTATTTCGATTTCGAATACGTGATTGCGAATGTCTGTGGGACAGCGTCGATCGTTCAAATGTCGAACGTGATAATTACGCAACTCTGTCAGTTTGACCGCCGGACGAATTCCGCGTTTCCGTTCGAACGCACGGATACTCT
Organism: Cryptocheilus praepositus; assembly: GCA_033815515.1. Classification (NCBI taxonomy): domain Eukaryota; kingdom Metazoa; phylum Arthropoda; class Insecta; order Hymenoptera; family Pompilidae; genus Cryptocheilus; species Cryptocheilus praepositus. The sequence goes on along the minus strand of JAWWQZ010000035.1, from coordinate 13,095,467 downwards.
TCTACAATGTCACGCCGCGTAAAGACGACCCGCAGAAGTTCGCATGATATTAAAACTCCGTGCGCGGTCGTACAACTTTCCACGCGTCGCGATGACAAAAAGCGGAATGACCGTCGCGAGGGGAGAGTTCAGCTTCTGAAAGTGTTCCGTTCGCAGAAACAAAAAGTTAGCGGCTTAATCAAAGGTGTGGTCACGACGTGAGACGGTAAAAGAAGACCGGAAAAAAGAAACTACCTTAATGGCAGCCGGCCAGTGGACACGACGGGCTGCGCGGAAGTAGATGCTAGTTTGGCAAATGAATTTTCGTCGGGGCAATGTTCTCATGGGCATCCCGGTGCAGCGAGCGTTACGAGTCGTCGAGAGAGTAGGCGCGCGCGCGCGCGATGCGACGAGCGGACGACGCACGGTGGGCATCGGGAGAGGGTGATGGGGGTCGGTGATGGGGGGTTGAAGGGGTGCGTGTGTGTTCTGGAACGGGGAACGTGGAATTCCCCCGATGCGCGCGCCTCGCGCATTCCGCAGCGAGATTGCGCAAAAATCGGGCAAAACAAACGCAACTAATTTAACTGCTTTCGAACAATTAATCCGAAGCATTTAATTTAATTGCGCCGCAACCCGGCCAGCGCCAGCCGAAACAACGACCGGCGCAAAATCCGGACGGTATTTTCGGCCCGACACGCCGCGACTGCGGCCCGGATTCTTTCGTATGTAAAAAATAAAATGAAACGGAGGGTTTGGGGGGACGGGAAGAGAGAGGGACACGGAATGAGAAAGGGTCGGAGCGAAGGTGGACTGTGCGGCACGAGCAAAAGGGAAAAACAAAAGGACACCGTTGACCGACAAAAAAGCGTCGCTCGAGGGTTGGACGGGTTAATGTACGACAAACGTTCGAATAATGCGTATAAAAGCCGCCACGCACGGTATTTCGTACGGATGATTTCTGGAGAAGAATAGAGGGGAGAGGCTTTTAACCGGGCGATGTCGACTTGCGCATCAACCCGTGATAGAAATCTATCAGACGGTTCCAAGAGACAATTTTGCGCACTCTTCGATGAACTGCTATTGAGTTTATTCAACTGCAGCCCAGAAAATATTTGTTATGCACGCTTCAAGTAATCTCTTTTCCGATAAATTACCCAATATCAAGTATAGCGTGCGATCATTTCTGCAAAACCAGAACTAATCGAGCATAATTTAATGTAGCGGAAACTCAATTAAGTACCTGCTACTGAAAATGTAAATACACAGAATGAACTAAAAAATATCTACCGACACCCTAGATCATCGTGAAAATACACTAATACGTTTTGATATATCCGTCCTCTGCATAAATCTTGCCACTGGTACTAGTCTCTGAATCAGGTTGATTTTAAAGAATAACGGAATTAGGCCAGTTTTGTCTATACCAAAGAACGTCAAGACACGAAAAATGTTAATAACAGCACTTCGAAAAATTCTTTCCCCTTGGATCGGATTTCTCCTTAGAATATTCCCCACTGTTTTCCCTCTGCATCGGTGTGAGGAGGCTTCGACTGTGGGGGGTGCAAACGGTTGAAACGGTTGAAACGGATAGTCCGATATCCTTGACGGACGACGAGGAGAGCGCGAGCGTGCATCGAAAATCGATCCTCCTGAATTATACCGTGCGTCGCGCAAACCGACGAGCGTATGTTTGTTCATCGTTGAGGGAGCAAAAAGTGGAGGCAAGTTTGGAACAGCCTCACGAAGAATCGGTATTAACGAATAGTGAGGCAGTTCGGGCACGTAGGCTGGGTGGTGGGTGGCCGAACGAATCGGGGTGCTCATGGTCGGAAAACGGGAGCTAGTAAAAGGGGGGTGTAATTAATAGCAAACCCGTATAAATCAGAGACAGGCATCCAGCCTGTTGGTGCGCGCCACTACCGATGCGGGATTATGCCCAGAGGGACGGTTACCCTGCGACTCGCTAATTTTTCAAACGGCCGCCATAATGGTCCTGGCTAATTACTGATTTTTATCTTCACGAGACCGACGCTCGCGGAGTGTGTGAATCGGAAAAAGAGAGAGAGAGAGAAAGCGAGAAGGCGGGTGAATGAGTAGATTGCGAAGAGGGCAAAGAGAAGAAAGAGTTTGGTAGGAGAAAAGGACAGGTACTGGGAAAAGTGTCGGAGGCGCATAGGCGTGTAATTATTAAGCCGCGCTGCAAGGATTCGCTGATCAGCGCAAGATCCGCCCGACGCGATTTCGTCTGCGGACGGCAAAGAATCCGCTGAATGTCGCGCGCGGCCTATCGCGTTAATTGCGATTTCTCTACTGTGAGCGCGCGGAACTACGTATGCGCTCTACGTAAATAGGGCGTTCCGAGAGCTGCCATGCCTAGGCGGAAATATTCCACGTTACGCGTTTGACTGAACTTTGCTACGCGATTGATTTCGAAATCTAATTAGCGAGACAATAAACGTTACGTATTGAACGAGACATTGACAACGTTGCTGCGTTCCGCGCGTTACGTGTCATTTTCAGCATGCATCGGTCCGTTCCAACCACTAATATTAACATTCCTGTTTAACGACCGGTTAACTAACAATTCAACCGTATCCTTCCCCGCCATAAGCGTAAAAGATGAAGCGTCCGATCGAAATCGGACAAGAGAACTGCATGCATCCGACTTATTCCGCTGCACATCCCCGTAACATTATCCGAAGGGCGTAACAACTTGCCCGACGAAGAGCACGTCGAAACTTGGCGAAAACATCTGAGTTCTTATTCGTGCTATAGGATGTCCCGAGCAGCATATACAGGGCGTGTTCTCCGCTTCGGTAGATACAGCTAACTACCCCCAAACACCTATGTACTTAACGTAACCCATGTAAGCTCACGCTAGAACAAATTTAGCCCCCTTCTCTTTCTCTCTCTCTCCGTCTCTCTCTCCCTTTCTCACGACTCACCTTCCCCTCTCACCTTACACCCCTCAAACCATCCACTTTGAGTCCCTTCTCACCCCCCAATTCTCCCTCGGAACACCGACGTTATGAAGTTGTGTTGAACTTTTCGCAAGCATAGTTTGCAGAACACCCCCAGGGTGACTGCGAGAGCTTACCTTGCCTCGTGACATATATCTACGAGGCTCTAATAACGAGCGACGTGAGAGGGGTTGAGCGACGCAGGCACGATGGCGATGAGATGAACGAGGACGACAAAGACGTCGGTGACGCCGGCGATGGCACGGGAGTGGATCGCTTCGAATTAAGGAGAGGGAACGAGCGAGATAACGCCGCCGACTCGAAAATGGGCGGCCGACGTGAATTTTTATCGGTGCGAAGCTGCGCAAAACTAGGCGCAACCAACCTGTTGCCATCGCGAGTCTTAAGCCTGCTAATCGACAGATCGCATCGGGGCAAACTGCTGATGGACTATTTATGAAAATAGTGTACGGTGGGACTGGTTTTTATTTTGAAGTATAGATAATAAATGGGTGGCGTGAAGTGATTGTTTCAAGATTCTTAACACGTTGACTGCCGTGCGTATTTTGCTGTATTAGAACAGCGATCCTATGAAATATTGCCTTTGACAGAGTTGTGCAAAATGTGAATAATGTGTAGGTATTGGAAACCAAAGAATCGCATCACTATTCTAATAATAACTGCATTTATCAAATAATTATTGCTGCGCATTGCGAGTATTTTGGATCTTCAGTAAAATTTCTTGCGCCGATCAGTAGTAACCAAAGTGGCAGTCAAAGTGTTAATCGACATATCGTGTTAGGGTAACCTGGTGATGGACTTTTTATGAAAATAGTACGCCGTTGTGCTATTGTTTCTTATGTACGTGTAGATATTGGATGAGCAATGGGAGGTGACAGTCTTAAGTTTCTGCATCGGCAGATCGTGTTAGGGTAACTTGGTAATGGATAGTTCATGAAAATAGTAAACAGTACAGCTGTTGTTTCCCTTGTATGTATACACGTTGCGCGAGTGGTGTGAAGTAACAGTCTTAAAGTTACTAATCAGTTGGTTGCAACGATGCAAACTGGCGGCGGATTGTTGATGAAAGTACTATGCACCCGAGCTGTTTTTTCTTTTGTAAGTATAGGGATAGGATATCTACAAAATAAACCTAAGGCTGGTAATAAGCAGATCGTAATAGAGTAAACTGACGATGGACTATTTACGGAAGCAGTACAATGTTGAGCCGTTGTTTGTTTTCTAGATATAGACGTTATGTTGGCAATATGGGGTGGTAAATGAAAATTTGTGGGTGAAGACCTAGGGTCGTGATATTATATCGCATATTTTCGCTTTGTAATCTGCACTCCATCTATCGATAGTAAATCACGAACACATAACCTGACTTCTCAAGCAATTCGAACGTTTTTCGATATCAAGGTACGAATATTCGCGACACGCTGGCGAGCTCCGGCGAAAAGGGCACACGCGTTAGGAATTCTCTGCACAGTAGACAGAGCCAACAGGCACAGCAGAAACTTACGGGGCAACTTTGAGGGGGGTGGTAACGGCATTACAACGTTATTAGATTTACCGCAAGCACCTACCCCGGGGCACTCCTGCACATTACGCACATACCCCTACCGAAGTATAAGTAACCCTAAGCGCCCATAGACCCCCCAAGCTCGTGCCACCGCCGCCGTACACATTAAATTATGCGCGTGTGCCTTCCAGGTGCGTGCAAGATTTGCGACTGCCAGCCCCCGCTTCCCTATTTTATTATTTCGCGAGAATGATACGGTTCCTGCAGTTACGCGTGAAGTGATAAATGAAATGCACACCAATCGTTATCCGCGTTCATATATCATTTTGTTCCGAGTCGGTGTTTCAATCTTCACAATACTAATTGCCAGAGCCGCAATATCAGTATTGGACATCTTTCCTCGATAAACGATTGTGTCTCGACGATATCACTTTCTGCTTCTAACGTTTGTTGACGAGACTGTCGATCGGAAACCATAAAAACGGGAAACGAGGGAAAACGGCGGTGTGGGTACCGAAGTCGGAAGCGAAAGAAAGAGAAACGTAGAGAATGTGGATAGAAGAGGAAGAGAGCGGGAGAAATTCCAGTGCGCCTAGCTATTGAGTAGCTACCCTTAAGATAAGGGTGGCTTCACCCCGTCCCTCATACGTTTCCGCTATCTGACGCTAAACGGCACCGTTGCTCGTGGCCTCCCACGTAAAAGGGATGGCCCTCGCAGGTCGGTTCTACATAATACGCCGGCACATTACTGTCGAAACCCCGTTAGATAAGCGGAATTTAGAACGGCGAGACAGAATTTTTGTACGGACGACGTTCGTGAAAAATCACCCGCGGTCCGCTTTTTTCCCGCGACAATTTAGATCTTGCCACGCTCCCGCACACGCTCATCTCACTGAACGTTGCCCGCGTTTCTCGTCCTACGTAATGAACGCGATCCGACGTGTGCTTCCGTAATTTCGGAATGCAGATGGGAGAACGTGGAGTCTCTGTACCTTCCGTCTGCAAATGGAAGATAAATTAATGGTCACGATGTTTTAACGAGACTCATTCACAGAAATTGCTTTATCTCAACTTTGCATCCTTTCGTTACCTCGTTCTGATATAATAACAACGATTAGATGCAATGATAATGATCGCAAACTAAATTTTTGCGCATGCGACGATGTATCGCTTTTGCTAAAGAATTGCATTTCTATCGATCTGACGTTCTGTATCAATTAGAATTCCGAATGAAGGGATCAACGTGCAAAGATTCGATACGCGGAAGACGTCATCGCCTGTGAAACTGATTTCGAAACCGGGAAGACCATGGCCATTGCAACAAAGACCTTTACGTCCCAACCCCCTACTCATTTAAGGCTAACTGTCCACAACGGGGGTGCAAACTACCCTTATCTGCGGACGTTTATGCCCACGCCTTATCTAGCCACCCCCGACTGCTTCGAGCTTGCTAACAACTAGGTATTCTCTCTTCCGAGTCGAGAACCCGCTTTCTCAACGAAACGACGTTGCTCGGCTTTCTCCTCTCGCAATCAGTTTAGGCGCCATGCTTCCATATCACTGTCGCTCGAATAAAGGACACACGGAATACGAACCGATGAATTTGCGCTCCGATTCTTTAAAAATTTATCGTCGTCGACATACACTACCCATTGTCGCACCGTTACGTGATTCCACGGCAAACAGGAGAGCTAAATCAAGGAATTATTAAAAATCCCCGTCAAGCGTCGATTTGATGTCCTAACAATGCTTCACTGATTAATCTCCGAAATTATTGATTACCGATTTGACGAACGTGTGCACTCACGGGCTCACATAAATCTGAGAACAGTTTGAACGTGACATGACTCTGCGTCAATTGACATCTAAGTGGACAAAATTAATTTTGACAAGTCTTTCTGTTGAAAAATGTTGAGAACTTTAACAGCAGTGAGGAACATCGGATGGTCCGACATAACCGCAACTCGAGAATTTACGTGTTCCGCACAACCTGCTCACCCCATTCCTTCTCACCAACCCCTTGTCCAATGGCCCGTTTCTCTCTGCCCGGTGGCATCTTTTCGCGATTGTAACCGAACAACGGTTCGGGCTCGTGGGTTGGGGGCGATGAAAACAAAGACGTTACTCGCCCCTATCTGAGGCTTGTAAAACAACCGTTGTACGAGAACGGAACTCGGAGGGATAATAAATGAGATAAGCTTCGGATAGATTCCTGCGGGACTAAGGACATTATCGACGACTTCTCCCGTGACGCCATCGCACATCGACGCCGTCGGGCATTTTTCTGTCGCTTTGACGACGTCCATCACTGTGTTTTGCCGATTGAAACGAATGAAACTGAGCATAGAATACGGCGCGGCGTATATAATATCACCGCAAACAATAAAATTAAAAGCGTATGTAACTTCATCGCAAGCTAAACATTTTCGAAATCTTTGAATATTAATCGTTATACAGGATCGGCGTTTATAATCCTATCCTAACGATGTCGCTAATCATTGTACGCATTTTCCTGGATTCTCCCGATGGACATTAACTGCGTCTGTTTAAAAATAATGTCTGCAAAATGGTCAGAACGAAAATCGGCCGCGACACGCCGGACATGCTGTCATGGCGGTATCGGCAGTCGCGTAAAAAACAAATCAAACGGTCTCGTTCGATTTTCCGGCGATTTTGTCGAATGAAACGTGTAGAGCCTGCGTACGCCGGGTACATCGAACTAATTGGAAGTCTTAATAGCACTCGACGTAATAACGCTGTCGGGATCCGGGCGTGTGCATCATATCGACCGGAATTTGCAACGGACCCCTCTCGTTTCCAATCCGCGCTTCCCCTCACACTCGATCTATCCACCACCTCCTCTACATCCTATACCCATCGATGGCGAATCAACAAACAGGACTGATTTGATTTCATTCATTAATTCCGAGCGACTTCGTTTGGGTTGATTTCCGTTATATTTTCTCTCGCACTGCGGGCACGCGGTAATACCGACTGAAGGATCGCGCGGGATGGACCGGAGGGAAGCTTGAGATGGACAAAGACAGAAAGGCGGAGAGAGAAAAACAGCGAAACAAGGGAAGCGCGAGAGATGGGCTGAGGCCGAGAGGATTTTGCAAGCGGGATAAGTATCGAGCCCGCTGTAAGTGTACGCTAACTCACGTATTAAACCTCTCATCGCACAAAGCGCGTCTCTTATATAAGAGTCCGTTGTGTAACCTCGCCCATGAGTTCATAATACGACGACCAGGCTCATCTGTGTGAGATTGAAAGCACTCTCGACATGCGGCGTATCGAAGTATTCTTCATTCTTCCGCGTGCCTCACGAAAGAATAAACGATCTGCGGAAACAGAAACGATAAACAGAAAACTAATTTCCTCTACGGGAATCCACGTGCATTCTGACAAATTTCGCGTTCTCCTCGAAACCTCGCGAAGGTATGTAGTGCGCCGGAGGACGGAAGAATGTTGGCGCTATCGCCGTTGCATGGGAAAACAGCGACTAAATTCAGCAAATATTTGAACGCGTCGTATGCGTATTTCTTCGTCCGCTGGCCGTTTGAGCGGGACAAGAACGCAGTCCATACTCGAGCCGGTATGAAGAAGAGAACAAGTGGGTAGTAGGCTGGGGAAGAGAGAAGAAATGAGTGAGAAAGAATGAAAGAGAGTAAGGAGATGGTAGTGGAAGCGCGTCTTATTGACATATCCCGTCGTCGTGCCGTGATTTAATATAAACTGCACAAAGCGCTACCTTTGATACGCAAATATGAAATACTCCGGTCAGACAGGAGCCCTTTCGGGGACACTCCAGCTCGAGGGTACGTTCGAGCTGTACAATCTGCTCGTATATCGACTGTCGTGCTCGACCGGCCCGCAAAGGTCCTCCACTATGTCGAGCGACAGAAAACGCGTCTTTGAGGACAACAACAGACGTGCGCCATGTGCCTTTTTGTAAAACGGAATGTCACGTGTCCGACGTGACTTCTTTGCACTTAAGCGAAGCGGAATGTTGCGCAACGTTTTCTGTCCGTGAGAACTTCAATAATGCCGGAATCGAGTGAAGGTCTGAAACGCTGACGGTGAAACGACGTAAACCGTTGCCTCTGTACTTGGCATTAAATTCAACCGAAAAATATCATTTGAGTGAAAATAGAAGCACGATAAGGCACTGGGATGACACGGATGCCGTGGAATGCGGGACGACTCGCGGTTCCAGGATTATAAATCGGCCGAAAAGAGTAATCGCCGAGATAAATTCTCGCCAGCCGCCGTCGAGTCAACGAAGAGCTCCCACGTCGGCAAAGAAAGTCGCGGGATAATAATTCTGGGCAACGGGCTGCTCTCGGAGGATGACGATGCGCCATTTCCCCGCGCGCAATATCCGTTTCGCCCGGCAGACTTTGATCCTTTATTACATTTTTACAAGCGATTACATTGGCCGAGCCGCTGGCTATCCTCCGGGGCGACCTTATTTTCCTCTCCTTACGAATGTCTTCCACCGCCACATGATTCTGCTCTTTGCCACCCCCTCCCAATTCCGGCCAACTCACCCCTAACGAAGTTCCTCGAGTCGCTGAGAAAGATATCGTTCTTGTTTGTAGCCAAGTTAACTCGAGTTCCGCCCGGAGCGCGGATCGTCCGACGGCTAATTAGGTTTAAGGTATTATAGAATTGTTTCGCAAAGTCGATTACAAGATCCCGTGGGGTCGGAGACGAAAAATCGCGTCCGTCAATTTCACGGCACGACGCTTTCGAGACGACATTTAAAAAGACGGAGTCGCGCTCGCTCCAGGTGGACCGACGTTCGACGGGTGAATATCGCTGCCGGGAAACCAGGACGATTTGCGTTGGAAAGGGGGTCGAAAATGGGCGTGCATTTTGTAGAACGGCGCATATCGCTCTGTAATCTCGAATCCTCGCAGCACTCTGTATTTAGGATCGCGACTCTCGCCCGCCCTCCCGACGCCGATTCCCTACTTTCCAATCTCCCCTCTCCATATCCGCGCGCCTCCACCTCTCTCATCGAAATTGGACATGGCACAGTATTTAAGGGGTACGCGCTGCCCGGCAAACTACGCCCGTCGCCGGCTAATTGGTACAGGGCGATAGTTAACGAAAAATCGTCGCTTTTGAGCGACACACGCCAACGGCAGCCGAGCGGGCAGGAGGCTCGTAGGAGTGGGGTTGCGCGGGGTCTAGCATAGGGGCAGGCCACAGGAGATGAGCGCGAAAGGTGCTGTGCGGCGGTGTAGCAGGCGTTACTCCTGCCAGGGAATATCGTGGCATGGGCAGTGGGTGAGCGGAAGGGTTAGGGTGGCAATTTTAAACAGTCCCCCGTGACTCTCGGTGCCCTTCCATCGCCCCTCTCATTCTCGCAGCCGAAGTCCGGCCAGTGAGTCTGTGCAATGATTGATGCCAGGCCCGGTATATGGAGAGGCGAAAGTGAGACGGGAGAAGAGAAAGCGAGAACGCGCTAGAAGAGGGACGGCGAGAGGATCGGTCCTACGGCCTGGGGAAATTTAATTAACGTAAATGCCGCCGCCACGGCCGGCGCTACACACGGTGTGTGCGGCGATCGCTCATATGCAACTTCCCTCCGTCGCTTAGCGTCCACCTAACCCTCTTCCGACTCCCTCCACCGCATCATTCGCCACCCCGCTGGCCCCCTACTACCGCTACCCCCTTTCATCCTCGTTTCAGCACGCGCCCCGCGCGATCGCGGCGAGGGTTATTAGGCGCCCGGCAAAGGGGCGAGAGACTTGGACTTTAGATTTCCCAGAACAGATCGATCAGGAATGACACTCTGCCCTCAGAGAACCACCGCTATTCGACCATTCCCAAATCTTCATATTCTTCATTACGGATGGAGGACTCTTAATCGAGTTGCTTGATGAAATCAGCGTGGCTTTCACCCGACAGCCGTTGACTTCCCGCACGAAAGGAAACGCGGAAAATAAACCCGGCAACCTAACTCGCTCGCTAACTGCCTATCGTCGAAACTTTCGCTAGCCGGAAACTTTGACAACGCAGCCGATCGATCACGCTTATCGACAGTGAACATTGAGGAATCGCTCCGGAATCGAAGGAGGTTAGACGAAGCGATATGTTACGCCCGACGCATAACTACACTTTCATTGTCTCAGAACCGTCCTTCTGCTCTTATCAGTGAACGTTACTCCCGTCGCTGGCAGCGCTCAGCACTTTTGCCGAGGTCTGTACACTTAAGTACCACGACGGGCAACGGCTGCACGGATACGAAGGGGTTTGACTAGTGGACGGGAATCGAAGCGCGAGAGAGAACGGGTCACGGGGGTGAGTGCGAGTAAAAACTGGGAAAAACAGAGAGGTAAAACTGGTCGCTGGTGTAATGGAGACGGCACGCGGTGCGTGGCCCCATTAAACCGATCGGCACTCGTGATTGATTTTCAACCTTTCGGCATTTCATCCGAGCAAACTTCGTTCTCGGTATAATTGAATCGCGAGCGTCCGCCAGACCCAGGCCGCAAATTGACCGAAGCGAACGCGGGAGCGCGCGCGTACTCTCCTCTGCATGGCGTCGAGCGGTCGTGAAAAGAGAACGCGCAGGGGAGAGAGTGGTGGTCGCGGCCGTCGAGGGGTATGCGTAAAAGGGAAAGAGAGACGCGAGCAAATTGACCAACGGGGGAATCGGCAGAGAAAGAGCGTGGATACGGAGATATAACGTTAACTTAATCGTTCACGCTCGCCACTCCTGTCAGGACGATGTCAGCGGACGACACGCTCGATGTTTCACTCCGACAGCTATTTCTGCTTGACTTGAGATCGCGAGGAACTTCCATCCTGCATTTCGGTGGTTAAGCATTTCCAGTGCCTAGGGACCACTATTTCCCGTGTATTCGCGCTTTGTCTGTATTTGCAAATTGACACTGGATTCACGGGTTTCGGATTTCATGGGCAAAACTGTGAAAACTACTATTGTTGCTTTCTGGCAGCTTTTGCTCACTTTCATTAATGGAACGGCACGAATAGGTGTGCAAATTCATTTCTTCCTCACGGATCTAATTTTGAAATTCAATATGTTGTATACTTATTCCTCCGGGTGCATGTCCGGTTTACGCGTCCCGCAAATCCAGGATTAGTTACCCAACTTCGGGCAGAATTTCTTTGCTCAATGAACATGTTGGATCCAAACAAATCTGATTATCTGATTCTTGATACCGCTGTCGTCACAATGCGATCGCGGCTGGTCACTGGTGATATTTGCCAACCTTTCGCGCGCCACAACTATTATCCCCGCGAAATTTTGGGCGTGGGGAGGGAAATGCGCACGACCGACCAAGCGGCTGGATGCATCCGCGTATTCCACAGGCCGTAACTGCTAATTAGTCCACGTAGAGGGCTCTACGGAGCTGACTCTCGAGGGTTGGACAACCGGCACAACGGATTACGGGATGCGCCCCTTTATTAAATACTTTCGAAATTAAAATTATAATTGCATTCGATACCTAACTCGCTCCCCTCGCCTCTTTCATGCACCCCTTTTCCACCCACGCCGTGCTGCTCTACATATGCGCGATAGTTCTCCTCACGGTCACCCTCCCCAGTCGATGTCCGCGAAGGAATTTTGCTCGGCGTTCAAAATGAAAAACTCCACCCCGCGGCGGGGCGGCTAAGTTGATGACACAGTGAAAATACTTTCAGTGCGTTCGAACAATTAATTATCTGCGTTGCGCGCGTTCCACGCTAGACTCAGGATGAAGAGCAGTGTGCGAATCTGCTGTGCGTTCCATTAGTGGGCACAAAGCATGCCATGAAACCGAAGTGCATATTATCCTCAGATTATAATGAATTATGCAGCTGATGGCATACGACTGCCCGCGTCATACGCGTGCGGATATTAAAAAAAGTACCACTACCCATAATGTATCCGAATGACCTCTGAAACTGAAAGCACTTAATACATGGATCAATACCTACGCAACGCATGTAGAAAGACCTGCGTGTAAAAATGTAGAAATTCTTGCACTTGCAGCACAGAAGGTTAGGCCAATCCAAAGGTACGCACGTACAAGACCCCGATGACGTAGGTAGCCACGTGGGCAGGCAAAAGCGCCTTTGAAGCGTCGATAGCAACGAGTTGTAACGGCATAACCGGCCGGTAGATATTCTAATTAGGGCTAACGCGAGCCGGCGCTGCTCACCAGCTGAGTAAGGCATACGGTATACAGGGTGGATGCAGAGGTAGGAGGTTGTACGGCCCCTGTCAGCCACTGTGCCACTGACGGCTCGCTAATTGCTCGACCAACCTCCAATCCGGCCACCCCCCCGCTCCCGCCTTGCGCACACCCCCTCCCTCTCCTGCCCTGCCACCCTTCAAATCCAAATCCATCCCTTCGTAACGACCGCCGGTAGGTACTCGTCCCTCCAGAATAGCCAACGTACGACGAGAGCAGATTTCTCGATCCATGCGCGCCGTATTTGGCATCGATGGTCAGACAATAATACGGGGAAGCAGCGGAGAAGAGTGCAATTATGCCTACTCATTGACGTGCGTTTATGGCCGCATCGGCTTCAATCAGACATCCGAGTGACCACAAAACCACCCCGGACGAGGTCGCGTACGTGAGTGGCTCATTCTCGGCTTCGGATAGAGCGGCTGCCCGCTTCGAGTGGCCGCGTGAGCGGAGATTGTCGCTACCCCGATTGCGTTGTAATCGAGTTTACACTCGACCGTTCCACCCGTGCTGCCGAGGAAACGGGATGAAAGGGCACACGAGCCCTCGCGTTGCCTACTTGCTACTCAAGGACTACCGGGACTGCTACTCAAGGAAATGCAATCCTTTCACGGCGGTGCTTTCTTATTTTCGTCTCCGCGACAGCGTCAGAATTAGAAGCTGTCCGACGCGAATATAGCTGCACAGGAAAAGGTCACCGCAGCGCAGAAAAACTCTTGATATGCCGCGCGCTGCGCTATTTTAGAATCGCCGTGTTGACGTAGTCGTGTCCATTTTTTGTTTAATTTGCAGCGCGTCGGTAATTGAGCCAATCATTTTCGGGAAGGACGCGTGGCAGGGGCGCGAAAAAGAGCGACGCCGAATGACGCACGAGATGAACGAAAATACGCACAGGCCAGGCATTAACGAGCCCCGTCGTCAATTTAACGCTCGGAGGCGGTAAATTTAAAATCGCTGGTTTACGCGTGTGGCCGACCAACCAGCGATGTGTAGAATCGATCGCGTGCGAGCGAGCCAAGGGTCGGCACGGTCGCGAATTAATCGAGCATATAATCGATGCGCGCCCGTCGGTCTATACGTACGTGTATGGAAGCTATCCGCCTGGTCACTCTCGCGGACGCGCGAGAGCCCTTCCATCGTTAACCAATGGGCCGCTTGTAACGCTAATTTCTGCAGTGAAAGCCATAGTCACTGATACTGACGCGAAACGAAACTATCGAAAACGCGAGACATACCAACATCGACACTTTGCTGCTCCGTCTATTGTAAGAACTAGTGTATCAGCAGAGACACGTCGGCCTCACGTGATAGCCAGAACACACGTGCTTTTACGGGGCTTATGTAAAATATAAGTTTAACACTTTGACTGCCATGATGGTCACCGGTGACCGGTGCAAAGATTTTACCAAAAATGCAAAAAATTCGCAATGAAGCCTATTTGCAATCTTGTAAAAGAAATTGATATTGCAACGGTGCTTCAATACTTTGGCTTTCAACCACTGTGTGTTACCTCTATTTTGCACGATTTAATTATACTCTGCAGTATTTAATTGCATCGCGGTGTTAACTTAGTAAAATACGCACGGCAGTCAACGTGTTAAGACCCTACTGTTAGCCGTCAATAAAAGAAACGACTGCTGCCGAGACGACGACTAGTGGTAGTAGGAACGCCGTGCCGAAAAGTCATTGTGATATGGTCAACATAGAATCTGAACTATTCTAAATTTCTGTTCCAACACTATATGCTATTTTATACACGACAGTTCGTTATGAAGCTTTTTTCGTTTAAGTAGCTTTAAGTAATACTGTATGTATTCCATGGCTGTATTGCTCGCTTGAACGCGATACGATTCAGCGAGGATAGAAATCCCCAAAGACCCGTTTGCAAATGTCATCAAAAGATAAAAAATGCCTAAAAAACATTTCTTTCTAAAAAGGTCACTTTCTAAAAGGTCTTTCTAAAAGGATAAGTCCGCAGATGCACAACATTTTGAAACTCCTTCTGACAAAGTCGCGGCTCTACAATAACGGCGACTGTTCTTAATTGTTTTGAGCCCATGAATGATTTCATGCGATCGATGGCGAGCACATCGCGATTCTGAAATTATTCGAACGTGGCACGCGCCGCAGTAAATCGCGCTCCCAGGCGCCACTTGCCGCTGACACATTTTCCTCTCGCCGGTATATATGTACAAAGACACATAAGCTCACGTGACTTGCATAGCAATGAAATTTGGAGAACTCCTCGTTTAACGACGTCAAGGGCATCACCCGAAGCACCTTGTAACGCCCCCAAAACTTTACTATGCAGACGCGTAAAAATTGTAGGCTGAGGCGTCAGAGTTTTGTCCTACGATAATCTCGACCGTACACCGATCGCAACGGTCAAAGTGTGCGTACGATTTCACCGGTGGGGAAATCGATCTGCCAGACAGTTCGTGGCAATGTTCCAATAAAACTGGCATACCGTGTAACCGGAGGCGTTACACGAATGAGCGGCAGGTGGGCGAATGACTCCTGCTGTGGTTTGGTCTGATATGTGCCTGAGTTACACTACTTGATCGCAATAGTTCCCACGGTTATTACGGCTTTTGCTATCGCGAAACGTGTAAGATCGATATAAAAACGTTTGTCGATATAGAAGGAAAGAGGAAGTGACATAACAATTATACAACATTTGTTTACGGCAGAGATGCAATATTAAGAATGATTGGAAACAAGGAAGAAAATACTATAATTGACGTTTCCTGGCGAATACCTTGAAAACGTTCCGCAATCGCGCCGAACGCGAGGAGCTGAGGGCACACAACGATCTCTTCATCCTGAGGGCATCGGTTAACCCGATCGATGTAATCGTCGGTTCTCGACAAGCGTTCAAACGGTGGCTCGAACGAACGTTCGGAGATATGAAAACGAAGTATAGCGCAAGTCGGCAGAGGAGAGAAGGTTGTCGGTTGCGTGAACGACGAAACGGGCAAAGAGACACGACAAAAGGCGAAGGGTAGAGGAAAACGCGGTCGGGACGGAAAAGGGGGAGCGCGGGGATGAGCGTTGAAAAAGGTAAAAGAAAACAATGAACGAGCGGGGATCCGCGACGTAACCGATGATAGCGCTCGGAGCGCTCAGGTGCTTTTTAAACCGGCGCACACGTCAGATCGCGTATTATATTTCTCCGTTTCATTTGCGCGAGACGTAAAATTAATTAAACAGCTGATACCTACGTCGGTCCAGCGGGTATCGCGTATTTTCCGCCCGCGGCCAAGCGCGGCATAAAAACAAACGGGCTGCCCCACCATCCTCTGCCTTCTCTGTCCGTCGTCCCTGTCGACTGGTCTCCCTCGTTCACCCCCGTTCACCCCCGCTCACCCTTGCCCCTTGTCCCTTGCCGGCCCACCTACACCAGCCCCTTTTACACCCGCTCGAAAGCGGTTCGCTCGACCTGAGAGATTTTCAATTTTACACCGCTTTAAGGGCTCCGCACACTGCCTCCCGCGTCCATATTCCGCTTCGTAGTGCGGAATACGTCAGTGCACGTGCGTCTGTCAATACACGCTAAGAAAAATACACACCAAAGGGACAAAGCGAAATCGTTCGTCATACGCGATGCATTGTATCGCGTCTCTCGATCGTGCAGATTCTTCAGTCTGTAAGAATATCGTCGATACGGAAAAAGCATACGTAAATAAGTATGTTAATTTGGGAATGCAACCAAATGTGACATCGTGGTCTTTGTCCAATCGCGAATTAAATACGTGAATAAACATTTCTGTACTGGTGACATCTTGTTTCTATGTGTCAGCCGGAAGAACATCTCCATTCTGCAATTTAATCCTAATTGGAGAGCAAAATTGTGACGTATGAATGTTGGTCGGTGCAATCTTCGTTCGGTGTTTGTATTCAATGTAATTATAGTCCCTGATTATCTCATATAGATGCAGTCTTAAATAAGAAGGGTAAAATACGCTGTTGCGTGTCTCAAGTCTCTGACGAACGTTTGCAAAAGCTCGTAATATTTGGCACGCGGCGTCTCTGACGATTCGCAGAAACCACGTTACTCCGGAACAAACATTATCCGACTGCTATGGCTGGTGAATTCGCAAATTACATTTGCATAAATTTCCGGGATCCCCCCTCCCCAAGACAATTTGAACTCGTAAACATAATTAATGAGAGAGCATTAATTCAGAGTAGACAGAGTACGACAAAGAGAGAGAAGGATTTTTCGTCGGTCGCAGGCACATGTTGCCTGGCGTTGCCAACTGTCTCGCAATTTAGCTAAATAATTGCTAAACTTGCGACGCGGAGAGTGTTGCGCGCTACCAGCAGCCGATGAAACTTGCCGCTGAGCCGGAGGACGATTTGGCCTGCGCTTCCACTCATAATTCGGTGGGAGATATTATCTTTTGGCAAAAGACGCGTGTGATTCCCCAGCACTTCCGCAATTAAGTCATTACATAAGTACTGGGTACTAACTCAAAAGAGAAATAACTTCTTACTAAACAAACCTGAACCGCTCTGTTAATTGACGGCAGTCATACAACCTATTTCCTTGTACTCAACCCTACACTCTGCAATGATTAAAACCGCACAGTACACATCCGCTAAACCAAGACAACGATACTTTCCTCAGAAACGCAGTTCGACACTAACCACTTGTGCTGGCAAAAATTCACCGACGCGTGTACCAGAACGGTCCAGTGTAACTCGCTGGGGGGCGTCACACAGCGTTCGAAGCCTCAGAGAAATCGGAAAAAGATTTATATTTTCTAAATTAATTCATTTTCGACCTAGGACTGTTTACAGTTTTTTGAAGGGAATATAGAGCATCGATTGATTATAAAATGCATACGCGACGTTTTTGTTTCTGTGACATCGCACGTCTTTCCAGCGCAAGTGGTTAACACTTTGACTGCCATGGTGGTCATCAGTGACCGGAGCAAAAGGTCTCACGAGAAACTCAAAAAATACCAAATCGGTCGCATTTATAATTTTGTAAATGCAATTAATATTAGATAGCGATTCAATTCTTTGATCTCCGATACCTTCGCATTATTTTCACTTTGCACAATTCAATCGTATTCTATAGTACTTCATCCGGTTGCAGTTTTAATATAGTAAAATACGCATAGCAGTGAAAGTGTTAAACTAAAACTATCCGCCTGACGAAGTCATCGCGGGTTGTCATGACACTCTCAATAGAAGCCCACCTTACTCTATCGCAAGTCGAAATCCGAATCATCCTTTGGGCTCGCTGCGTGTCGTCGACGTAAGCGACGACTGTTGAGCTGCGTGGCACTATACGACGCATACACACGCGATCAAACACGTTCGTACGCAGTCGTCGTGCCACCTACGTAGACTCCGTTATATCCACGAACCGTAGGTACGTGCAAACTCGCACGCACGTGCGCACCCACCTTCACACGCCACACGCCTAGAAGCGCGTACACACACATGCATGCCAACATGCTCACACGCATGGTCGGCTGTCCTGGGGCAGGACTGCCATCCTAAGCCGGCTTGACTAATTGGCAGCGTTATAATCATGGGTACACGGTTAGGTTGGTATTACCGCGAGTTATAGCCTCGTCTCCACATCGGCGACCGCCACGCACATTCGCGCGCAAGAGGGGCGCTTAATGACCCCGCCGTTTACGCAAATTTTCCCATTATGCGACGCGGTTTTGGACCGCCAAACGGCACCCGAATCCCGCGCACGCTGCGGAACGGGGCAAACCATTTTCTAAAGGGACAATTTCCTAGCTGGCGCTAGCACCCGAGCCCTTTGCGTTTCGCTATTCGTTACGCGCCGGCATGAATCGCACGCACCGCATTTTAGTATACGTTTCAGAGTAGCTCCAGTCGAAACGGCACTTCGTCATCTATGAGTTTTGTTCCTGGAACTTGGTACGTCGCTTGTATTCACGACAGAAGCTAAAATTTTTTTTGATCTGAATGCCTTGATCTGGTTGATATGCTTGATTGTTTAGTGCTTCTCACGATTTGTTTCAAAGAAGCGAGGCTTCCTCTTCAGAAGTCTATGTAATACGAAGGGATGTGAATGTATACTTTTTAATTTTAGTTTTTAAATACAATTTTGTTTCTCGTAATCATTTATAAACTTAACAATAGGAGAAATAAAATTGTGCATTTACCATATCGGTGCATAGCAGTACATAGAAATAAAAAACCATATAAATTCGCACCGCTATGCATTACATAAACTTTTGAAGTCGAAGACTCTAGGCTTCGAAGTATGCACGAAGAAGCACTAAAAAATAAAACACATAAACCAGAACAAGGTGTTCATCAAAATAAACGAAGCCCTAAACCAATAGAACATCTAAGGCATGCCCTAGCTTCTCTTTCTAAGTCTACCCAAAACTATAAAAAAACTAAATAGAGCGCGGCAAAGTTTAATTTAATGTTACACCGAGACAATAATCTGAAGAACATTGCAAAAAGTATTATCCAAACGCGACGACCCCCGGATATGATACTGGTGCGCACTCACAATCAACCCGATTTCATTTGACAGATAGCCAGGTATATCTGCACGTACATTTGGCCGACGGCTAATACTGATAATAAAAAATCGGAGGATATAAAATAATTCAAACAAATGCGCGTGAGCGCGGTCGCCGGCCCACCAGCGATATTTTCTGCAGGGCTTATCCGCCGGCTGGTCATTCATAAACGAGGAAAAAGATGACACTCTAACGGCTCGCTATCCGTAACGGTTAGGAAACGGGAGAGATTTGTTGGCGTCATCTGGTGCGCGGGACGAGGGATATCTCGTAAAGATTGCTGGTGGTTCGACATCGTGATACGTCGATCCGTGATACAGACCTGAGGAAGCACGTATCAGCGATTTCATTGGCTGTTACGATGATTTAGGAGCATTCAAGTGTACTCACGATATTTCGGCGGGAGCACTTTAGGGAAAGATTGTCTTCTTCATAAAAAGCAGATAAACTTCAAATGACGCTGCTTTGATTCAAGAACTCCGTTATAGCCTACCAAACAAAACAGACGCCAGAAGAAGAAAAATACAGCGTTCATCTGTGACACCCTTATGCATTACATACGTGTCACCTAAAGCTACACACTTTCCAGAAGGTATACTTTAAGCGAACACACCGGAATACATATATGTAGGATTTAGATTGGAGTGATATATTAAATGGTTTTAATCACAAAAGTAATGGTTATAATATTACTCGCACTGCACTCTGTATTAAACGCTGACAAAGATTCACTAAAACTCGCTAAACACATTCGCTGATAATCTCTAAACATTCGCTAAGACGCACACACTGGTACTCTTGAAAGATTCGCAAAGACTCACTTATTTTAATATCGCGCTCAACCCTTTTATACTGTTTGGTTTCCATGATAGTAAATTCTTTCGAGAACATTCCTAATAACAAATATAGACACATGCATTCTCTCTCTTATAGGCACACTTTCTCATTGCTCGCTCATAGAAAATCACACATCCCACATACACATATACGCTCTCCCAGTGTCTCCGTCTAATCTCAACACGTATTAACGTTACCGCGCATTAGAATGTAAATTGCGGATTACATTAAGCCCCCTCGGTAAGTTTTGAAATGCGTCGGTATCCGCTAACGATCGAAGCGAGTACTGCGAGTCTCAGGACGCAAAAGAGTTAGGACCCGGAGCCGTATCACGAGGAGCTCTCACGAGCTTCATATCGGGACGTCGGTACACCCCATCACGAGCCGTGTCCCGTGGGTGTGATCGCCGGTAACTAAACTTGTAAATCTCCCGAACCCGGAGACGGGCTTACCCAACTGACCAGAACGCATTTGTCTATCTTGCCGCAGCGAGAGTAAATGCCGGTTCGAGGACATTAGTGCCGCTCGAAAATATGCCACCCTCGCGTATTCGACTTTCCCGGGATTCTTCTACGCGCGATTACACCCTTAAACGACCGAGCAGGTGCGCGCACCGGACGCCGAACGAGACGAGAACTTTTATTTCGGCTCGTTAGAAGCGGACCGCACATTAGATTCGCACACAGTGCGGTTGTCTTCTTAATCGGATAGTCGTCGGTTAGTATGTTGACTGGGTGGTCGGACGACACGCTTTCCATGTAATGTTGTGCCGTGCCTCATGCGTTCAATTTACCTTATTACTGATACGTAGCGTCAGTTATGTACCGTTACACATTTACACTAGTGCTTCTGCTGCGCGCACCCTTTGCTTTACGCCCCAGAAACGCAACTAATCCCGTGGCAGCAGAGATCAAATGCACCGAAACTACAAAACGCGTGCTTCGAATATATGCTCCTTATAAATTAGCTTACAAGCAAGCGGAAACTCTTATACTTGCCTGAAGGCATCACCAAAGCCAATTTGTTTCAGAATTAGCCGAAGTCTCCTCCTAAACCACGGCTGTTTCTATCACACATACAAGAAAGTGTCTCCATAACCAGTCGAGCTTCTTCACCTTCGACGTTGTCTAGCGACGGTCTTCCAACTTCGCGACGCAACTATCGCGCTTGCCCCATAAACTTTGACGTACGGATCCCGGTGAGACATAAAAGCCGTTTCTGGGGAGATCTGAGCGTTCGCGGGCACAGCCACGTTATAGCATTAGAGACAAAAGCTTGGCAAACGAGGAGTTACGAGGGCCCTTTATGCCTCTGCCTTGGCATCCGGTTGTCTCGCGTATTATGACTGATGCCTTAGTTAACCTAACCGTTTCAGCGCCCAGGCGGTTTCAAGGCTTTAATGTCCGGAAAGAAGAAGCCGTCGGCAGAAAGAGAAAAAGAGAGAGGACCACTCGCGCACCTACGCTGCCCGTTTTACCTTCAGTTTTGCGAAATTGTGAGGTACGGTTATTGCCCCATCCGTGACGGCGATACGAGCAGTTTGTCGTACGACTCGAACGTGCTTAGACGGACTCAGATTCAAATGTGCTTCGTGCAAATCGTTATGTATATCGATTCCGTCGGAACAACAGGTTACCAGTTGCGCCACGAAGAACTCCGTAGCTGTGAGTCGTTGTGCTGCCAAAATGAATTACGTAATTTCTTTGTGCTGGAGGAGTACTAATTTCATCGAGGAGGGGGTCCGGTCAATTTTAGTATAGCGAGACAATTTCGATAAATGCGAACCCATTACATTGTCTCTTTTTCATCGCGCCGGTTATCAAATCCAGCTCAAGATTTTCTTTTATCAGCACCAGACGGAACGATCATTTTACCTCTGCCGTAATTACCGGTACTCTCCGCTAGAAGGTAACGCTTTTTCATGCGCTCCCTAATCGCCAGCCACTTTCGGCGTAATATTTAATTTTTAATCCGGTCGTATTCAAATGCGCCCGGACCTCCCCCGATATGCGCGCCGCTCCTAATGGGAATACAATTTATGCTCTGCCCACGACTTATTTTACATTTTATGCTAAATATCCACGGCTCCGCTCGTCCGTAAGTTCCGACGATGATTAATCGCGCGAGCGTTTCTCATTTTTCGTCCGTGAAACGTCGGGGGTGAGGAAGTCTTGGAAAAAAATTTCAAGTTTATCCGCCGGTTAAGGATCTTCTCCTTTCTTCCGGAACGGACCGACTCTTCCGGTCACCGAAGTAATTCAGCACGGTATCCGACCCTCGTAATTATCTACTCGAGAAATTTGGTCAACTGAGCCCCGACGGCCTCGGGGAGGGTCGTGAAACTCAGTTACAGCTTGGTCAGCTGCCCTCGAAAACTCCCGCGGGCCATCTTTAATCCGTGATTTTTAATCGTGAGTCAATTAAGGGTCAATTCCGGATGAAAATCACGTAGCACCTGGGGCTAGAATTGTCGGACCGCGGTGGTCAATGATCAGCCACGATCGACCCTGCCCGTTGCACGTACATCGTAAATGACCGACTATTAGTTTCTACTTCACCCTTGGTTTCTTGCGCTGAGAATAATCGCGCGAATACATTGCCTCGCTGCAATAACGCAACCGAACCCTTTGCAACGATATCGTTTGTGTCTTGGAGGCTTCAAGATGTTCGCGGTGTTCGAAAAGCGATTTATCGATGTATAATGACGATACAGATACAAAACATTTCGCCTGGGCTTAGTATAACTCCCGTAATCGTCACGTTTCTCGCCAGGACTCCGCAAGTTCCACGCGGTCTACGTAATAAGTCCTTTGTCTTGCTGAAGTCATCGCACCGGAACGAGCCGCGTAATTGGATTAAATGCCTATCCGGGCAGACTCGCTCGGCAGAAGTCCGCCCTGAATCAGTAATGAGTAACCTCTGCCTGTCTTCACTGTCGTTTCCGGTGCTCCGGCCAAAAGCCCGGGTGCCAGCGAGGAGAAAAAGGAACGTATTCCCTTCCGACTAATTCCGGGGGCTTATTTTTTGAGCGTCTGCCGGTGCATTATTTAACACCGCGACGGTTCGACGACCGGCGTCGAAATCACTGACAAAGTATTCTCATCCGACGGTTTGCTGATCACCCGTCGCTCGACGACACTTCATCGCGCTTACTCGTTACACGTTGATGTCGTGACCGACCAATGCCGGCAGGAGATTTAAATCGATTCGATCGAACGCAGGGCTCATGAGAGGAGTGGATGATGAGAGGAAAATGAGGGAGTGCTTGGATCTTGGTTTACAGAGTCCTGGACGGCCGAGGAGCTGAATAATTGAACGAGTCCTAAACCTCATGTCCGGCTAACACGAACGTTGAATATTAAAGGCAACGTTCTCGTTTTACCCCGGGCCCCGTGGCCGGCTCCCGTCGATCGGGACGATTACGTACGCGAGACTTCCTTCGAGTCAAACAGGCGTTCGTCCAGTCAAAGCAGAGCCCCCGGTCAATCGACCTGCTCACTAAATGACGAGTTTTCGCCACATCGATTGTCCAAGATAATCCAGCAATATCGTTCCCGAAATACACCGCCGCATCGACATAATATCGTGTCGAGTACAATGTATTAATCAACCGTATTCGAAATGTCAAATGACGGTCGCGATACGTTTCACATTGGCCGGTTGCAAATTTGATTATTATTATCATTTTACCGCGACCGCTTCTGAAATAAAATGAAATTGACAAAAATAGACTGTCGTACGCTACCGTACTCTACCATAAAAGATGACAAGAAGGCATGGGTACGTAGAGTTTATGACGTCGGCATCAGAGAGTGTCCATCAAAGCGTTTCGTAGAGCCAGCGAATGCGAGCGATAAACACAAGAGGTCAATTCGAATCTATAAACGACACGGTAATCGATGGGGTGATGTGGACGGTTTAGAAGGGTACGAGGTGCGGCGGCAGTCTTCCAGGAAAGAGACCACCCTCCTGTTCCGTCTCTTACAGTCGGGGGCTGAGCCACCCCCGCACGGGGGTCGGATTCTTAAGTGCGATTTGTACGAGTGCCATATTTCTCCGGTAAGGGCGCCGCTTGGCGGTAATAGTGTTGCAGTATTATTTACTGTTAACGGCCCACTTCGGACAAGTAATGCTCGGGAATTAACTTACTGTGCGTACATTTACCTACCTACCCACGGGGCGAGGGATACTTTATGAGCCTGTGAGTAGTGCACGGAATTCCTTTGACTTGTTCTGCCCGCGTTCGAGTTGAGGAGTCAATTTCGTTTTATGTCATTAAATGCCTCCTATGGTCGGTCGTATTTTTTATCTTTCGTATACTTGTCAGGTTGCCACGTGACACGATGATAGATTTTTTGGGGTTGATAATTTTCGAGTATCCTCGTAGGAAGTTTTGTATCAACCGTGTACGATGGAATGTTTCTAACCTTTGAAACACATGAAAATTTGTTTGAGCGTCGTTAGCCTGGACCCGCCTTCTTTTAATTGCTGATAAAGAAGCAATTTGGACGCTGAGCATGGGGTGGGTATCGCGCCATTTTTATGGCACTATTAGCTAATTGAATCGATACCCAACCGAAGACGATATCAAATTATCGCGCCATTATCTCGCCAGATGATTAAGCAACGGTTCATGAAGCAGCGATACGGCTGAATCGCGCACATCTTTCTATCACGCGCTCGGCCCATTACCGTAAAATATTCGAAGATTATAATATCAGTGGGCAAATTGCAAATCATTGGACTCCCGTGCCAGTGGAATGGAGAATTTCGTAACGCCACATCATGAGAAGCCCTCTTGTCGGAGAAACTCGGACACTATAACATTCATTACACCCGAATACTATAGCGCCCACACTTCAGGTCTGACGATTCGGAGCCGTGCTTTTCCAAAATTTCCGGCTAACTAAGCGCGCCACACTCGCAGTCGTTAAGCGAGCCAGCACGTGTCATGTCCGTACACGTACACGCATACTGAAATGTTGCACACTGATTAGCCGTATACCAGGCCTGTATACCGGCGCGATCTAGAATTATTAAGTGTTCTCACATTCACTTAATCCCCGTAGTGAATATCATGCGGTATCTCTAGGCCGATCAATCACGACGAGCGGGGGCGAGGGGCCGTTCGAAGTGGTCGAATGCCGGGTGTACGAGTGAGAGAGGCTGAATTGTGGGATGGGAAGGGGGCGAGTGGGAATGAGTGTGCGTGGACGAGGGACCCGCATAACCTCCATCCAGCTCAGCCCAGTCCAACCAAGCTGAGCGGCAACCACCGCCGTCGGGTTTTCGACTCGCCTCTGTTATTCGCGCCGAGTCATATATCATTTCGTTATCATCGACTCTTTATATGCGGTCGCGCTCCATTTTCTGTCTGTTTGCTCCGTTAAACGCCGGCACTGGTTTGATTCAGTGAAACCATTAGCCGGATTTCGGTCACCAGCCGCATTTTCCGCTGCCGCCTATCGCGCGCGGCCTCTCCTGGCACACGGCTATCTCTCCCATGATTCGCGAGTGACGACCGCCATTATCGGTATGGGTATGTGAGTTGCAGAATGATAACGGTTCGCTGGCGTGCCGGCAGGACGAGGGAAAGATATATCTCGAGGGGCACGACGACGATCGGCGTGAAACAAAATCGCCCGACGATGGATCGCGGCTTGTTGTTTTTATGGAGTTTGCGGGGAATCGTGGGGTGGAGCGGTCTAGTGTCGGCTATTATTGACGATCGCTCCTTGTCGCCCTCGCTGTTTCATAACCGGTGTTAAATACTTCTTTTGTAACAATAATATTTCGCAGTGTGCGTTTTATTGTCAGTCGGCAAATTGACCCAATTGTTATTTGGTTGTCACGAATGATCGTCGGTTGCGTCACACGGGCTGATCCCTTGGTTCACCTGTTCGTTCGTAACGAATCGAGTGTGCAAGGGGTTTGACGAGTTCTTTAATCGTCACAATACCCCCAATTACCTTATTCAATTTGGCCAACAGCCGCCTGTCGGACTTGGCATTGTTATCTACCGTCTACATTTCAAAACGGGGCATTTAATTAATTTCGTTGTCCATCATCCGGCTGGTACCGCACAATGTACGATCAATCCGATCATATCCGAATTTTGCGAAGCTTCCGAAGAAACCATTCCTCACCACCGTCAAAGAATGCACCCGAAATGAAACGTCGTAACACAATGGAAAGGCCACGCTGAAGCCAATCGTCCTTTAGCAGAGGTCACCCCTACTTTTTGCACGAGATCGTCGGCTCGCATATGTCGCGTGCGCGAGCAAACCGACGGCGAACCGTTCGGTTTCAGTTTGGCGAACCGACGCCATCTTGCCCGCCGGCCATGGCATCGTGTCCGGTGAGCCGGAAACAACTGATAGTGACGTCACTGATCGACGCTTACGACCGTATTCGAGGATGGTTAGCCCCGATATTATCCATTGTACGCCGCCAATAGTGTGGGCCCGATAAGGCAGTCGATAATAGATTTTACACGACGAATTCGCGCTGTCTATTCACGCTGACAATGGAGATTATCGGTTATTGCCATCGTGTAACGGCCGATCATTAAAGTTTCTCCACAACGAAGACTCGCCCGCATTCATACGCTCCGACGAAAATTCGGCTGTTTCCATCGCGACGAACAGCGACGATTAATTATCGAACATGAAGCTGCTGAATGTGACGTCAAACGGCAAAACGTATCGCATTTTCGTAACAAAAAGACATCCTGCTGTCGATTCGACAATAAAGCATCACCGTAAAGTACTCTGTGACCCTCAATAATTCACGCGGCACGAGAAACGACATTGGGCGAATGAGGAGTAGAGAGGATGGGGACGGGAGGGCAGGCTTTCTTCTGGAAGGCTTCGCGAGCCTCTTTAGGACGACAGGAAGTTTGGCGAGAGCAGTCCGGATGGGGTCTGAATAAGATCCTGTACCTTGGCGCATTTTCGGGGCGCAGCTTCACCGTCGACGCAGAGATTGCGTTCGGGGGATTGTAAATGGGGGTGTCAACGGCATCAGAGCTGTATTGTGGAACGTCAATGCCACGGAAACTAACACCGGCTCCCTTTCCCTTTGCCTCGTTCACTCTGTCTCGCTCGGTTACCCTCTCCGTTCATTGCTCTATCTGTCTCTGCGAAACCTACCCCTCGGTTGCCCTTGCACTTTCTCCCGGTCCCTTCCCCTGTGTATGATAACTTTGCAAAGTCCACAAAGACAACCGCAGATTCGAGATTTGTAGCATGCTTTTACTTTTAGATCAACTGTTCTTTTGTCCACTAAGAAGTAGACATCGGCGCGTACATTTCTAATGTTCCACGTAACAGCTCGATTTCTGCAGAATGAACGTGTTCGGCACCTGAGCAATCTTACCATTCTACATCTTGCTGCTACTGTTTCCAAAATCACGTGCAGAAGTATGTGATACGCTCTAAGAACGTAACAAAGTCTCGGGCTTGGGTTAACGGACGAGCTTCAAGTTGCCTCGTCTTGTCGAGAGCACGACAAGTTTAAACGTCCTCGATAATCGATAGCTGGCTGTCAGGACGATCCACTCATCCTGACACCTGCGGCGCTCCTGGTTATTCAAAGCCGACGACGCGACGTCAAAACCGTTGACGCCACCTTTGTTCCGCGTGTCCGGCGACAAAACGGTCGCGACGCCCCGCGACAACTATTATTTTCGTCGAAGAGGAATCGAGTTGAATTCCATTGTACCCTCCAATGCGCGGACTGTAATCGCTGACCCTGCAGAGCGTGGAGCGTGTCATGTGACGAGTCGGTTGTCGTGAGACTTGCGAGAGATGAAGTGAAAGACTCTCCGGTAGCTCAATAACACGTTAATTGTCTCACGAAATTCAACATGGCATCATTGAAGACGGCAGATCGACATCGATGATGTTATATATCAAACCGCATGGTAGAAAATGAGAAGAAATTTGGAAGTGTTCTGGATATAAAGATCGGTAATACCGGATCTGTTTTGTACGGAACTTTATTTACAATGGCTTACACTTTTTACGGATCTCAATATATCTAAGTTTAACGTTGGGAGTCTCGGAGAGTACTATGTGTCTCGTCCGTTCGGACTCGCCCTTAAATACCCACCGATAGGTAAAGAATAAGAGGTTCGATGGAAAGGGATGGTATCCGGTCGAAAATGACTACTGACAGGCCCAGGACAAACTATATGCGTGATACGGCCGCAATGTGCGTTTACGCCACAGAAATATTTTCACTTTTTTCAGTTCCCCGCGATGGTTACCGCTCAAATAACGAGCGCCTCAATAATTGGGCAGTCCACATATCCTCGTAACTCAAAGATAATTAGACGTTCGCATTGAAGAAGAAAAATGTTCGGCACACAAAGGCTCTTGTCGTACATTTCTGTTCTATAACGTAGCTACTGTAAAAAAACAAATTCATTCCACTCGTAGCCAGCACTGCGAGTGACGCGAACGGTCCCCTCTTCATTCATGCCGAGTGAGAAATATATTTTTGTGGCAGTGCGCTCGGCGCATGAACAGGAACGTGCGGTGAGAGCCGGTCGAGAAAGGACTCGCAGCGGCTGGTAAAGTCGTCTCGCGCGTATCGGTGCGCACCGAAAGAGAAAAGCTGTCAGTCTTAATTAATTGCAAGAATCTTCGGGGAGTGGGAGGGCATGTGTCTATTTTCCCAGGGCGCCGTCAAGGTCTCCGAAAGTAAACGGGGGATAAAACGATTATACGAGAAATCTCGCCTGCCTCGCGCTTTGGGGCAGTAAAGGGTTGCAAGTTTGGTTGCGTTTTCGTCGTACATGGTCCGCGAGAGGGCGATCGTCGAAGGGTGAAGGAGAAGGGCGGGAAACAGGGGTGAGAGGTGGAAGGGTCGAGGGAAGGATCGAAGCTCTTAACGAAGGGTTAGAACCGCCGTTTCGTACAACGATCTCCACTCGGGCCTGAGTCCTTATTAATAAGGCCGGATTAGCATAACTGCTCGGATCCATCGGCCCCGAATAATTAAGCCGCGAGATCTCGATTGCAATCTTGACTGG
The DNA here is from genome assembly GCA_033815515.1 of Cryptocheilus praepositus. Lineage (NCBI taxonomy): Eukaryota > Metazoa > Arthropoda > Insecta > Hymenoptera > Pompilidae > Cryptocheilus > Cryptocheilus praepositus. Next base: position 13,066,386 of record JAWWQZ010000035.1, on the reverse strand, counting down.
CCCGAAGTTCCATGATTGCGGATCGAGAAGGCGGAACTGAAAGAGAGAAAGAGGGAGAGAGAGGATCCCGCGATTTCGCTTATAAGCTCAGATCAAGTTCCACGTGCGTTTGTTCGGTTGAATTCGACGAGATGTGGGAGTTCAGACGCCACCAAACTCGGAACGCCGTTGCTCTTGGAAGATGCTGATCTTACTTCCAGAACATCAATTCCGCCTGCGCTCTAAGCCCTAAAACTATATCTCGATAAAATCATTTCTCATACACAACATTAATTCTAACATCAACCACCGAATTATTTTTTCCTGTTCACACCCTAGTATACCACTTCTCGAGTGCAAGCGTTCACGCTCGAGGGAGCAACTCTAATGAAACTAAGACCTATAAATCGCATAAGGGTACGCAGCTAATTCCGTGATACCAATAAATCAACACACTATAATAATTAACTAGCATACACGCGAATATTTCCCATCTGATAGAGTCGAACATAGCAAAATCGCACTGGTACCTACGATATCTCTTCGCTGCATATACTATCTGCAATTTCCTCGCAATTATATTCCTATATGACCTACCTAAATTGCAAATCAGATTTATCTGAAAGTTTCGCGTAATCAGAGGAATCGCCGAATTAGGTAAGCGTTCATTTTTACTCGGCACGCGACGATAACAGATGACGCTACCGCGGGCAGAAAGATACACAGACCCTTTTCGGTTGCACAACTGACTCGACCCGCGATAACAATTTCTGTCAACGGTACGTCGGCGTCGTTGTTGTGTCGCTGCAACAGCGACTGTCACGAGAAACGTCAGCGAAGTCAGAGGGGGAACGGCGGTTGCCGGTCGCGCTTTTGGCAAGGCAAAAACTCGAGGCTAACGTCACGGCAGCGTAGCAGCTTATCGGGCCGTGCGGTACATTAAGCACGCCCGTTTACCACCACTGACGCCACCGCAAAACTGAGTGGGGGGACGCATTTGGGGTGGACGCTGAGCGGGCGGTGGAAGGGAGGGGAAAGCGGACGAAGAAGGGTGTCGAGAGATTATCTTGTCGTATTCAATATTCCTATGGAACGCGCCGGATGATAAATCGTTCTTCTCGATAAGAAAGATGCGTTTTCGACCTTCATCGACTGCCGAGGCCCTCGGTACCCTCCTGTCGAACGATCGGCTTTCAGCAATGAAATATCAAGGTTCGTCGTCGCGTGATTGCCCGCGGACAGTGAGCGACGTGGGAACGTTGTATATTATGTGAGGCTCTAAAGCAGTGGTAGGTATAATGGCGTTAATAGATCGAGTTGTGGGCCCTTTTCTTCGCCGCGTTCTAGGGTGGTTGCAATGTATTAATGCCTTTGCTACCGTGGTACGTTTTTAAAAGCCGTCATCCGTGATGCGTTAACACGTTGACTGCCGTGGGTACTTTGCCTTATTAGAACGGCGATGCTATGAAATACTACAGCGTTTCACTGAATTATGTAAAATGTAAATAATGTGCAAGTATTGGAGACCAAAGAATCGCATCACTATTCTAACAATAACTGCATTTATAAAATAATTATTACTACCCATTGCGAATGTTTTCGATCTTCAGTCAAATCTCTTGCGCCGGTCACCGGTGACCCCCACGGCAGCCAACGTGTTAAAGCGAACGTGTTAATGGTGCCAGTTTTTTTATTCTTGTTCACTGACGTGAGTGAATGCATTTGCATCGGCAGACAGTTATTTGGTATACCGCAGAATATGAACGGCAACGGCAATAACCTTTGAAAAATGCTCGGCTACGGATTCGGAGACTGTTTTCGTACGCATACCGCGCGGACGTCGTAGGGTTATTCTTCTCGAAAGTGCCTCGCAGCGTCTCTCCCTACGCGCCATGAGGGATTTGTGAATTCCGACGGCGGGAAATCGCGGAAGCCACGGGTCGGCGAGAAGGCCGGGTGCGAATGCGTCCACCAAGAAATCCCGCGGGTATCAGTATAATAAAACCATTAGAGTGATCCTCGTACGTGCATTCAAACCGTATAAATATCCGGCAGAAACCCTCGCGCCGTTTCCAACTTCTGTGTAATGTTAAACTTGCGATAAATCCGAAGTACCGGGCCGCAGGGAAACTCCTGTCTCGAAATCGTCGGAATCGCGCGAAACGATTGCCCGGTGACCGTGGACAATAATTCTGCCGGCGGGACACGTGAAGTGTGCAGAACCCCTATGGCGCTGTCGCTCGTATTACGTGCGGATATTTTTTATATTTTCTCTCCCGGCACGCTGTACCTTCGAGGTTTCATTATTTTATGTGCATTCATCACGAAAACAATAACTCCGCTAAACTTTCGGTTTTTTCGCTCATACGATACAAGGAGATCGGGCGTCTCTACTCGCAGGGTCCGACGGTGCTCTAATCTTATAGGACTCTTTATGAGGGCGGTACATCGACGCACTGTTTGCAAACGATCTCTTCACGAGCAGCATGGGGCACGACTTTCGGGAATTATCATTTTCAATATTTCGGAGACGATCAACCTATGCTAAGAGAATCAATGATTCATCACTGACTTTGATAGCGGATATATGATTTTATAAAGCCTTTCATAAGGGTATCGTATTGACACAGTTCCTGGGCAGGATCTAAAACGACCATCTCGAAATAAGGCTCTTAAAATGTTCAACCGTAACATTCTGAAAGGATCCGACATTGAAGAAAAATGTACATGTTTGCCTTTACCTGCACTTTGGCGGAAGTTTATAAAGAAAAGACACACGTTTTAGAATTATCAATGGTCGAGTGCCAGGCAACGATTTTCTTGGGCAACGTCGGCGCTACCTAGTTATAGCGTAATCGACGAAGACCTGGAAGCCTTCACACCATAAAGACCCTAAGCAAAGGCTGACCAAGCGAGGGAGGCTAGCGTAAACGTGTACACAATTATTGGAGAACACACATGAGGTCGCCGCGATGTCAGCGACGGCCGTTCGCCGCTATCGGCTGTCCTGCAGACTCATGAACAGTCCTCGCATCTCATTTCGTCCTTGCGCTGCTCGTTAGCGAGTGGACAAGTTAGTTCAAACTCTACAGTACGCGTAATAAAGTGGCCGTACGCAAAGTGAAACGGAGCAGAAAGTTAGGATAGCACGTCAGCGATTTTTTTTTTGACATGTCACTCTTCGTTAATGAAGTCAAAGTGACTTCCGAGGATTGTCAGTATTGACGCAGAACAATGAGTTTTAAGCGATGTTTATAAATTTACTGCTATAACACTTAAATTGCTTGTCACCCGATGCGACCGACAAAATCTGGAAAACACTGTCTTTAGAAATATTTACTCATTTATTCGTAATGTGCAATGAAAGTGTACCCAAATTATAAATACTGACCTACTTGTAAATTCTTATAATGGGAAAATATTTCTATTAGACTATATTATGTAAAGAATTGCATGAAAACTCTGCTCATTGTAACATAATTTTCTAATGGCTCGCAATAACTCGTTGATAGCAGTTACCGCAAGTTCCCTTGTTGTTCGGTAATTAACTCATTACATTATATCGAATATCATCCATAATACGATTACCATCGTGACTCGCGTGTTTTCAAGAGTAACGGAGTGTGACCGCCTCGGAAAAGTTTCGGACAGGTCATTCGACTTCGGATAAGCACGGCAAGTTTTCTCGTGATCGAAAGCGTGAACGGGCGGGCATACATATGTGCTCCTTGCATTCAACCATCGCGACTTGGGGATCTCACACGCCTCACTTCATGCGGGGGTGGCGATATATCATAGCACGCGGCAGCACCCTGACGTATCCTGTCACCGGTTTAACCGAGCACCACTCGGATTAAGCACTGGCGAGTACGTTCTACTCATCGTGGATCGATAACGAGACCTTTCGACAGCCACGAGATAAGCGAACAATCGGTCATTCAGAGACCGAGACGAATCTTCAATAATCTTCGGCATCGATGTCGCGCACTTTTCTATTTTCTAAACTGTCAGCCAAGTCGATAAACTTTGTTCTTCAAGTAAGCTCAGGAAAAATTTTATTTAAAAATTCTGACGGCTGACTTCGAAAGATAGAATTTAAAATTTTGTGAGATGGACACTGTGACTTGATATTTATACTTTTGGAGCATTCATTTAACCCTTCTTTGCATGATGGTGGAAATTTCCATCATAACATTGAATGCCCAAAAATGATATAAAAGAACAAGTTAATAAGAACAAGGAAATTTCCATCATATTGTTTTTTGCTAAATTTATACTATAAATATATACTAAGATTTTTTTAACCATTTTTCCTTTAATTTTGAACATGAATTATATCACCTTGATTTATTTCACCAATAAAGAAAAAATCATGCAAAGAAGGGTTGAAAGCGCTATAAAGATCTAGGTGGAAGATTTGATTTTGTCTTGTCTGAGTTCAGGCTCGATGGCGACGGGAATATAATTTCTCAGTGAATTATTAATTAGGAAACTGTGAATATGGACGGTCTAAAGGATCAAATTTCGTCGTGGTCAAATTCTACTGCACCTAGCGCAAAACGTACGGGCAGTGAGGTCTAAGGAATGTCCACCTGCATGGGGTTCCGAACCGCTTCTCTCTTATTTACGCCACCTCCTATCACTCCCTTCGCATCCCTAACTCAGACGCAACGACTGGCGAATATGTCCCGAGTGTCCAGACCTTCGTCTTGCTGTGAGCAACATTGCCTTGGATGAATTACTTGCGTCCAGCCTAAATCAAGAACCGCTACTCGGCTTAATCCCTCGACCGTCTTGGATCCTCAAGCAGGTTAATGGATACGTTCATCCTGAAACAAGAGCAGTGGAGCGGAAAGTCGTTGGTCACCGGCGACTCTGCCGAAGAGGAAAGGGATACGTTTTTACCAAAGAGAATTATTTTCACTTAAACCCTACGAAAGGTGAGACGGTGCATTAAGGATTCCATTTTCCGTTGAAACGCGTATCGGGATTACAAAGCCGTTGGTTGAAACGTTACACTCTGATAAATTTTTACATGGGTATATTTTTCGCAGTACCCCGCGAAATGATGATGCGTAACAACGAATAAATGAGGTTTGTCGAAAGCAGACCGCTTTTTCGTATATAGCAGGTGGAGGGGTAATTTAATAAACATTCCTGAGGAATAACCGAGATGCTCTGAGAGTACATTTCTCCCGCTCGCTCTGAGGAAACAGCAGCGCGCGTGCCATTCATTTGATTCATGCCCGCTCATAGGAATGCTAATTAAAGCATGATTAAAATCGCCCCTGAGAACTCCAACTGCAGTAGTCGCTTCAGAATTCTACCCACATACTTTTCCGCGACAATCTTGCGTCGAACGCAAAACTGCGCTGCTCGTTCACGTCGTCTCTACGTTTGCGTTACGATCAAATTTCCGAACAGTATTCTGAAACTTCGCTGCAACGTTTCTCGAGTCATGCTCCTGCCCGTCAAATCGTTTGCCACTTTGATCTAACCGCGTCTCGCGTTACAAAGTTCCTTCAAAAAAGAATTCTTCTCCTTACAAACTCCGAAGGTGAATTTCTAACTCTCGGCTCACCCGCCATCCTTCTCCGCGTTCCTTTTCAAGTTTCGTCCACTTTACCCGTCAGCGACCAGCGGAATCGAGACGAAGGAACAGTATCGTCCTCAAAGGAGTTTCGGTCAGCACTCTCCGCGGATCCGGCGAGAAAAGCGCGCGCGTCGCAACAAACGCCGCTATCTTTCGCCGCGAAACATTAATAATAAAAGTTTTCGCTCATTGTCCCCCGGTAAATGGAGAATCGCCGTGGGGACGGAGCGAGATGGCGAGAGCGCGCGATCGAATGAGTTTGAGCGAGAGAAAGAGAGAGAGGGAGAGAGAAAGAGAAGCGCCATCGTTGTACAACCGCTGCCGCGGCTCTGCAATTCAAGCGCCACGCGTTTTGTCTTCGTCATGAATGGTCCCTTATCTTCGGCGAGTCCATCATGGCCGTCCGGTTTTGTCCTGGGCGGCAGTACCCCGCCGTAGGACCGTCCACAAATTGTAAGGAGACAGGAAGCCGGGCGAAACACCGCACCAGCGTCTGGACGTCCAGTTGGGAAATATTTCGAAACGTCGATCAGTCGCGAAACAAGGGTCGAGAGAGTTGAGTTGGACGAGCGCGGGAGTTTTGCCGACCCATCCCGCTCTTTCTGTCCTCCCTTCCTGCTTCGCATTTTGGCTTCGTCTCTCCGTTTTCGGATTCCTCTGTCTCCAGCTTAGTCCTGCTGTTCCTTGTCTCGCGCACATTCGATTCCTTCATTTGCGAATCTTTGACGAACCGCAACAAACGCGTATACGCGGTCTGTTCGGAAAGTATTGAGACTTTGTGTTGTAGCAGGAAGAAGTAACAATGCTGCTTTCATTTAGACGCAAATTCGTAAACCATCCCAAGAACCAGTAAATCAGATTGCACAGATGTGACAATTAATCGGGCACTCGATCTTCCCGCGTGGAGTTGTCCTTTCGTCAATCTGAGGGACGCGTTAATCACTAACGAGTAGAGCCATTTTATCCAGTGCACGGGACAACCGAAGCTTAATTCGCGAGCGAGTCATTTGGGGTGCGAGTTAGGGCCGATCGCGTGTGTGCGATCGCGATTTTACCGGGCCACCTCATACATTTTTGTCATTCCGTTTGCAAGCGCGATATAATTTCGGCACAAGCGGACATCGATCTGTGAAGTACATAGACACATCGGGATCTTCGGTTTCGGACGTGCACTTGATATGTCACTCCGGGCATTTCCAGAGCAAGATTGCTCGTTATCTCGATCAATGAGAGAAGCCCGAGCTCACATGCACTACCCCTTTCTGATTGCCCTCCCGGTCTCGGTAAGTGAGCGCGATGTAAATCAGTCCGGGTGGGCAGCGGCCTGTGCTCACCGCACATTAAGTTTACCTTGACCGCTCCCCGTAGGGTGAAACGAGCTAGAAACAGCTACGAACGTCCGCCATCTTGAATCTCCCGATCCTCGACCGCCGGTCTTAGATCTTGGCCAGACATCGACCAGACACCCAACCCTTCGATTAACTGCTCTCCAGCTCGACCTTCCGTCAACTGTGTGCGAAAGTGGCGGGTTATTTTGTTGCCTGTGCAGGCTATTTTTGATAAGAGGGATTTAATACGGAGGGTGTGCGACGTTGATGAACTTCGCGCTCGTTATCTCGCATTGCATGGACATTGTAATACAAATAACGTAATAAAATTATGCTGAAAAGAAGAGCGCGCAACTTGCATTTTAAAATGACGTGCGGTATGAGTAGTATAGGTCGACGACTGAGCGGCCGGACTAGAATGTTACGTCTGTTCTAATCACTCGCGGTTAGAAATTCGAAACTTACCTGCCGTACGTTCCAATCAACGATCTTGCATATGAGTTATCCAGTGGTTTATCTCGTAAACGGAGATTGTAGTTGTAATAAAAATAACGTAATAAAATTATGCCGAAGCGAAGAGCGCGCAACTTGCATTTTAAAATGACGTGCGGTATGAGTAGTATAGGTTTGACGACATAACGCCATCGAAATATTAGTCGATTTGTGTCTAATCATAAAGTCATTCTCGAAATTAAACATGTCAGCTTACGAGCGTCACGTTCCAATCAACGATCTTGCATATGAGTGTTATCCAGTGGTTTATCTCGTAAACGGAGATCATCGAGAATATGTGAGACGGGAGAAGGGCCTGCTAGCTGCCGTTAGCCAATGTCGTCGTCGCCGTCGATCGATCGTTAAATTCGTGGTGGGCTGCCGGGGACACTTACAAATTAGCCAATCAAGTTCTAATCCCACCACGATTTACCCCAATCAGCCCGTATCCCACCGCAAATACTTTAATCCGTCCATTAATCCTGCAAGATAAAAGTTCCCGAAGTAGTTACGGCCCCTTTGTCGTCGGCTCGCTGTCGCGTATCACGTCCGGAAACGTCGAAACAGCGAGGATATTTTTCGCCTTTCAACCGGTTTACGAAATCGGTCTGTTCAGCGTTGTTCGTTCGTCGTGCACTTAGTATCGAGGTCACGATAAAGGCAAGGGGATGATGTCGGATGAAACTGCACGAACGCGGGATTCGTACGCGCCGTCATTGGGAGCAAAGTAGTGGCCAGCGATGGACAATTCTAGAGCGTATAACCAAGTTTTTTACATTAACACAATTTCAAAAAAACGCTTCGTTTACTAAATAACGCTTATAAAATTTCCACTGCGTAACTTTTAAAATGACGGAAAAGCAAAGTCGACGATTGAGCGGCAAATGTTACGTCTGCTCTATCGCGGTTAGAAATCGAATCTTATGACTGGATGGTCGCATCTATCCGTGGACCAATTATTAGAAATGTAAACCAGAACCAACGACCATTTCGATTCCGGCCAAAAACTCTCCCGTTTTTCGCCTCGCGTCCGCCTCGCGAGAGCGCGCGGATCGAAGGTCCGAGAGGGGGTGTAAAGCGAGGTAAAAAAAGTTAGCAGGGATTCGCCAGGATGGGAGGTCGGCTCTCTCTCGCCTCGCGCCGCTTAAATTTATGCTCGGCATCGCCGTGGTCGCCCCCGGGCAATTTTTTTTCAAACTCCAACCTCCGGCGATCCCCCTCCCGGCTTCGTCCCTTGTCCCGAGTCCATTAATCCTGCAAGATAAAAGTTCCCGTAGTTACGCTGGCGACGGCGGACGCCTTTCAACCGGTTTACGAAATCGGTCTGCTCAGCGTTGTTCGTTCGTCGTGCACTTAGTATCGAGGTCACGATAAAGGCAAGGGGATGATGTCGGATGAAACTGCACGAACCGCTTCGCCGTCATTAGCAAAGTACTTCGGTTCTAGAGCTATACCAAGTCGCATTAACACAACTTCAAACGCTTCGTTTACTAAAGCTTATTTAATTTCCACTGCGTAACTACGGAAAAGCAAAGTCATTCATTTATGACTGGACAAACAACAATAAATACATTTTGCCAGGCTGGGTGGCGAGACGCGCGGATCGGTCGAGGGGCCTGGAACTTCCATTTTTTTTCAAACTCCAACCTCCGGCGATCCCCCTCCCGGCTTCGCCCTTGCACGTACGGGCATAGCTTAGCGTAATCTGACTGCACACCGACCCCCTTTCTCCCATCCCTAACCCCGTCCACCCCCCTTCATCCCTGTTCTCAGCCATCTAACACAGCCCTACGCGCAGAGAGTGTCGCTTGCGCCGAGAGACTTGTGTGGCCAGTCACTCCGAGGAAGGGGAAGTGAGATGGGGTGCTTTACAGAAGTAAGGATGGCAGAGGAAGGGACGAGGGTGGCGAAAGAAGAGCGAGCTGGCTTAGGGACTGGCATCGCCACCTGACGAAAGAATGCCTCGACATGACCAGAATTTCATTAACCACTGTATAGAGATGGCGGACGAAACGGAAAGAGTCGGGTGGTTATTGCGGTGCGAATGATGTGGAAGCGAAGTGCGGGGGCTGGGGTTGTAGTTGTTATCTTCTCGAATGTAAAATCCTTTTTGAACGGGGTGTTTTATGATTGTTTGTGATAGACGATGTCTTGCGGACTTGAAGAGAAAGAAGTGATAAAGAGGCAATTCGAGTTATCGTCTATCCTAAGTTTCGTTTGACGAAAGAAGGTGGAGATTCAAAAATACGGCAAAGAGCGGCGATATTGCAAAGCCTCGATCGTTCGCTGAGACTGCTGATTATCGAGGATGACGAATGTTTTAAGCGGCTTCTCGTATTTCGGCGAACGCGCACAGAGCGCGCAAAAGTTTATGCGCCAATTCCCGACGTTTTGGTCGTCCCTGGGTCGAAATGTTCGGAATGCTAATGCGCGATTACGGCGGCCACGGTAGTAATACGTGAACTTTTTGTGCGGCTCACGCGTGGCCCGGGGGCGCTTAAAACATCCCTTAAATTACCCTCATTAGCAAGGGTTGAATGCCGGGTAAACGAGGATTTCACTGGCGCTGTTACGCGAGATTTATTCCGTGGGAAATATTCCTTTCGCCCGTTAAATTACATCGTTACGAACCACTCTCTCTTGCTCTATATATATTTCTGTTTCTCTCCTCTCGCTCATATATGTGTACAGACGCGTCATTGATTCGAACCGCGCGTGTAAGTCGCTTCAGGTGCCGACGCGTCGAGGGTGGAGGGCCCGTTTACGTTTTCTTCGACGAACGTCACGCGATGTCGAGGTGAATGATTTCTAACGATCGACGTTAAAGGACTTCTATGCAATGCATGCGCACGTACATGCACACAGAGACATAGTTCGACCCACTGCTTACATGGGAAGACTTTAATGCGCAACGAGGAATTTAATTCTAAGTATCTGCTTTCTGGTACCTGTTCTCAAACGTCGACAATTTTACACATTCGCCTGTTAAAGTCCTCGCATGTGTGCGAAAATGAAATGACTTTTCTTTGTTGGAAAATGTTTCATTTCGGAACGTCTACGTTTATTAACAGTACGCGAGGGAAGCTCCATTAGTACCGCTAAATTAAAAAATGGAATGAATCCGCACGAATGTTTTTCAGCTCGTATAACTTCATATTAGGATGTGCATTAGAATTAGCCGAATGTCTGCATGATGCGATCGCGATTATTCCAATTCGGGTGTAATACAAAGGCTGACCGCGAGTGTCTACGACCGACAAGAAAGTTCAGCCGCCTGAGCTCACGTATTAGAAACGTAACCCCCGAATAAACGGCTAACGATGATCGCCGTCGCGGGGATCTAGCAGCGGTCTCTTTCGCGCCCGTTCAAAGCCGCGAGGATAAGCTCGTTATCGGTCTTATCTCCTTAATTTCTCTCGAAACTGGTGGCGCGGGCTCACGAGAAGTGGGAGAGGGGCAGACACTGGGGACGATTTACACAATTTAAACAGTCTCTCGGGATAAGGTGGCGGCAGGGCGGATTACCGTGGGCCCTTTCACCCTCGACCCCTCTCCTCTTCAGCACCCACCCACCGAGCAGGAGATGCTCTCTTTCCCTGTCTTTCCCTCTCCACCCGTACCTACACCCACAGCCTCCAGGGGAGGTTACGTCCTTCCTGCGGGATAAAACAAAACAGCCAGCGGAGTATATTAATGCTCGGCTTAATGTGGCTCGCCTAATTAATGGACCGACTCTCCGGACGCCCGGACTCGTTCTAAAAGTAAGAGATAACGCCGCTACAGAAGCATTATTAAAGACAAAAGCGCAACCCCAACCTCCTACAGCTGCCCCTACCTGGCGCCCCTCGTTGAAATTTTCACAAACGCTTCCTGTGACGTAAGGGGATCGCTAGGGTGGCACGCGAGCCAACGGAGGATTGCCTTGTGTGCAAGAAACGTGTGGCAAAGAGACTTCGTAAACTAGCGAAATTGATCCTGACTAGGAATGTGTAAATTGTGCGATGGAGACGACAACGGCGAATATCATTGATGGGGGTTGTTTGTACTCTATGGTGTCTACATTTGTGATTTAGCGAATTTGTTATTAACCCTTAGCGCTCCGCACATTTTTCATTCACATCCATCACATTTTTCACTCCGGAACGAGGGAAACAGAGTCTTATTTTAAGTGAGAAGAATTACACGTTCTCGTGAATGTTTGTAATTTTATTTATTTTATGCATATGCACTTTCTTCTTGCAAGTAAAAGATACATTTTAAATTTTGTAATTGACCATAGTGTGATATCTTTGGAAACAATCCCCCATGTGCATCCTGGGTTTACTTGGGCAAATGTCACAGTAATCACTTGTTTGACGTCTGCCAACCTTTTGTTTCCTTGTAGAGCACACAACGCAGTCCCTCTTTTATTTAGTATAATTTCGGCATCACTACTTGAAGTGTCAGAATTATAATCAACATTGTCTTTCGCAATATCTTTTAACACTTGAGAATCAAACACGTCTTCACTACCACTCAACTCTAAATTCTCATCATAATAATTATTTTTCTCCATGTTGCTAACCATAAAAAAGGTTAAAAAATTGTTTAATCGTAACAGTACAGAGACTGAGCACGTTTTAATTAGAGATAACAATTGCCAACGCCGACGATACCGCAGCATCTTCAGCGCAATCATGTTAAAAACATTCGGCCCCGTAGCGGAGCCTATGGAGCGCTAAGGGTTAACACTTTGACTGCCATGACGGTCATCGGTGACCGACGCAAGAGATTTTACTGAAGATCCAAAATATTCGCAATGGGTAGCAATTATTATTTTATAAATGCAGTTGTTATTAGAATAGTGATGCGATTCTTTGGTCTCCAATACCTGCACATTATTTACATTTTGCATAATTCAGTCGAACGCTGTAGTATTCCATAGCATCGCCGTTCTAATATAGTAAAACACGCTTGGCAGTCAACGTGTTAATAGGTGAACCTACCTTGTTAATTTCAAGCGAATAATAGGAAATGTCGCCAGTTGAATAGTTATGAACGAGCGCCTGCCTACCTGTTTTATAATATGTTTATCATGCGTGTTCGAGAAACAACGGACAATGAACAGGATGCGAAAATGCTTGACTTCGGTAAGAAAGAGATGAGAGAAGGGAAAGGTTTTTCATCTGTAGAAGTATCTTGGGGGTGGCGCCTTGGGGGTGTCGCGGATGCAGCGAGGGCGGAGCCTTGAGAACTGCATCGAGACTGCCCAGCTGCGTCAATATTCGAGCCAACCACGGTCTCCTCCTAGCCGGTTTTATCTCAGCGAATACAAGTCGCCCTTTCAATTTTGCGCCAAGCAAAATCCCTATCGCTTTACCACGACGATAGATTAAGAAGTCGTTAGCTATCGCCGTGAATTATCAATCGTCTTTCGTGTGAGTTCGATTAATTTTCAGCCGTACTAATTATTCAAATCCGATGTCAGTAATAAATTCATGGCACTAAAAAGAAGGAATCGGATGGTTTGATATAATTGTATAATCCTCGCATTAAGATTCATTCTAAGGGTATCAGAGGCATTTCTTCTGGTTCGTTAGCCCGATCGAATCGCCCGATCAACTTTCTGTTAAGTGACGAAAATAAACTCGCGCGCGACGAAGTGAATACAAAATGGCCTCCTATTAGAAGCATTTGAAATAATGAATTTAAATGGTTAGGGAATGATTTAATTGAAAGAAATGATCGATAAAGTTTCAAATGTCTGTTAAATTCGAGCGCACATCTTCACAAAGTAAAGTTAGCGTCGAGTAGTGCCAAGAGCAGTGTATACATCACTTGTCAGCGTTGTTAATGATCTTGGCAGTTTGCAACCGGATGGGAAGGAAATATCGACAAAGAAACAGACACAGGATGCACAGTTGCATTTGGAAGAACGATTAGCCAAAGGGGTCGTGTATCGGTTCGGCGACAGGTTAGCGGTTGTCGAACGTGTAGCAGATAATCGAATTATCCTCGCTTTGAGGATCAGCGTCCGTAGATGATTCGATCACGTGCCCGATGAACGGATCGTCAGCCATGCGAGCCACTTTCGAAGGGAACCTCTCGTTATGAACCTCTCCTTCGTAACGTGCCGTTGAACCGTTTCGGTACTTGTCCATTGGTCTTTCAACAATAACGAATTATCGCATGGCACACCACAGTCAAGTCGTAACTACGAAACTTACAAGTTAGACTGCGCCGATACTGCATTACTATCCAAAGACGTGCAACTACACTACAATATATAAACCATAAGAAATGGAGAGACTCAACCTTAGATATGTATAAAGAGTGTCATCAAATAGAATCAGTGCTACCACAGTCTAATCAAAATAAGCTCCATGATTGAAGCAACAAATATATCAGACAGTACGCATAAGTCGTTTCTCTTGAAATCATTCGCTAATCACCTGCATCTGAAACTTACAAGTTAAACTGCTCCGATACTGCATTACTATCCAAAGACGTGCAACTGCACTACAATATACACACCATAAGAAATGGAGAGACTCAACATTAGATATGTATAAAGAGTGTCATAAAATAGAACCAGTGCTACCACAGTCTAATCAAAATGAGCTCCATGATCGAAGCAACAAATATATCAGACGGTACGCAGAAGTCGTTTCCTTTGAAATCATTCGCTAATCACCTGCATCTGAAACTTACAAGTTAGACTGCGCCGATACTGCATTACTATCCAAAGACGTGCAACTGCACTACAATATACAAATCATAAGAAATTGAGAGACTCCACATTAGATATGTATAAAGAGTGTCATAAAACAGAACCAGTGCTACCACAGTCTAATTAAAATAAGCTCCATGATTGAAGCAGCAAATGTATCAGACGGTACCCAGAAGTCGTTTCCTTTGAAATCATTCGCTAATCACCTGCATCTGAAACTTACAAGTTAGACTGCGCCGATACTGCATTACTATCCAAAGACGTGCAACTTCACTACAATATACAAACCACAAGAAATGGAGAGACTTAACACTTTGACTGCCACGGTGGTCATCAGTGACTGGCGCAAAAAGCCTCACAAAAAAATGCACAATTGGTAGCATTTATAAAATTGTAAATGCAAGTAATACTAAATAGTGATTCAATTCTTTGGTCTCCGATACCTTCGCATTATTTTCATTCTGCAGAATTCAGTCATATTCTGTAGTACTTCATCACGTTGCGGTTTTAATATAGTAAAATACGCTTGGCAGTCAACGTGTTAACATTAGATATGTATAAAGATTGTCATAAAATAGAACCAGTGCTACCACAATCTAATCAAAATGAGCTCCATGATTGAAGCAACAAATATATCAGACGGTACGCAGAAGTCGTTTCCCTTGAAATCATTCGCTAATCATCTGCATCAAATTACGGAGTACGCAAACAGCTTGCGTAATGTAGTAGCACGTATCTGGACACACTCTGAGCGAAACGTCGCTCCTGCACTCTCTCCGCACTGGCTTTTTCACTTAACCTACCCCCTGTTTCGTCAGCAAAGGGGGTTTGTATTTCAAGCGGAGTTCTGAATCCGAGCGTAGCTTTGAAGATGCCGCAACAATTTTGCCTTTTTCCGTCTCCGAGAGCGTTGAAAGGGAGGCGCGTCTCTGCTTAAAGTGCCGGAGAACAAAGTGGAGATCGACTAGCCACATAGGGTCGTCGAAGGTTTTTGAGGTCGTCGTCGGAATCCGGCACCGCGACCGCAGGAATTTCCGCGGGTACACTCCGATTTACCCGGCGGCTGGGTTACTTCCGTTTGTCCGTATATATCAGGAAATTCGCCAAGAATGCAGAGAAAACAACTGCTTCAGAACTATCTGCCGAGATAACAGTAGTGACATATTTTTCTGTGCAAGACGACAATTATGTGCTCTTTTGTCTTATTTTTATATTACTTATGTTTCTTGCCGCTTGCACCTGAGTGTAGTGGCATCAAACGTGGACGTATAATAAGGGACACGTTTGGTGTGAATATTTTTGAATATATGCGCGAAATAGTGAAATTGAAGTGATAGCCACGGGGTGAAGGAAATATTCAACAAACGTTAAGAGGGGGTGAGAAGTTTGACGGGAACGAATCGAACGAGTTTCAGCATCCGTCGGCGATATTATTATATGGACAACTTTCCGCGCGCACGCGGATTTAACAGAATGCATAATTTACCCCGCTAGTTAGTTATTCCATTAATCATTACGCGACGGTAGGGGGGTTGTGCGCTTACGAATAATAATTGTACTATTATTTATAACGTATTCAATTTATCGGTAGCTGGGAGTCAGAGGTAAAGCGCGTAATCGATTCGACTCGATTAATTAACTCGCCTCGATGTGGTTCTCGTAACCAACGTTACTCTCGTTTCAACGATAATAGCGAAACAATAATCCCCCTGTTACTTGACGGTCGTAAATTGAAGGTATATTATAAAATGTTACAGTCGTGAAAGGATTTACGCGGAAATCGTTGGACATCGCCACTGAGAAACCGGCACCGAAGTTTCTGGCGATCGAATATGAGTTTCGCATTCTACTGAGTCCACAAAAGAGCACGGCACACGATCTTCCGAATTCGAACGATTAACGGATCAAAGGATCCGAATTAATATTTGCCTCAATGTCTCGACCACACAGAAGATATTAACGTCCTCGTAATATTGTGTCCAGGGCTAAGGGGACAGGACATATTGAAACCGCACAAACTTTACTCATACCACTCGCGAGTACTCGTAAATATACTGGGTGGTTCATGATCGAATTTTCCATCGCATAAAGGCACAATTAAAATGGAATGCAAAGTTCCTTCATTCAACATGTGTAGCAGTCAAATAATTATTAGCCCCGTAATAAAGAGCAATATCAATGAAAAAATGATCGAACCTTTTGACGTCGCGTGCCAAAGTACAATAAATGAACGGTCGTTGTTCGCAAAAAAAAAACATCGAAATAATCGAGACAATAAAACGTCGCGTAATTAAATGTTACCCAGTCCGCGCGCACGGACAATGGTCGTTTTCGATAAAACCCACGCCGGCAGAGTTCATTGCTCGCATTGTCGGCAATATTTTGTGCGACGGGCACGTGGACGCAGAAAGCGTTATACATTAACATTCGCGGCGTTACCAACCGCAGGAAGGAAGTACCGCGCGCGTGGGGAGAGAAAATTCTCCGTTCAGACGGAGTTGCCGACGCAAGCGTTCCCGGAAGTTGCAAAACCCACTCCCCCGGGAACCGACTCATCCTCCGGCAGCGAATCTCCGCGCGCGCATTCGTGAGAAACAATTAATGACAAATGTTTATCGAAAGCTCGCCAGCCGTCGCCCATAACGAAAAGCCGCTTGCCGTCTCGATGCTTAAGTGGGAAACGGCCGGTAGGGAGGGTCAAACTAATTCGATTCTAAACTCTGACCGCATCGCGAGGAAAGAGAGTGAACAGGGGGGTGAGTTGAGGAAGGACAGCGAGGTCGTGGGAGTGAAAACGGGAGCAAGGAATACGGCAGGAGAGAAGCAGGGCCACCCACCCTCCTGCTCGGACACAGATGGCACTAACCGAGCGGTTAAATTCTCAAGCCGTAACTCTAATTACTCATAGACAACTCGACATCCTCCTAGTGCCAGATGCCGGCGAAACTTGTTAAAAGCGAGCCGACGAGCCGATTAGTCATTCGATCGCCAGCTTCGCTCCTGCACGGATTTTCCCATCGCGGTAGCTGTGTCACAAAATTATAGCGTACGGAGAATTTAATAAAAATTCATTTGGCATCTCGGTAGGGTGGTGTCTTAGATAGTGGTGTGACCGAACAGTCGCGTTGCTAGTTGGTGCTGAAATAAAGCTGAGTGAATGGGAATTAACGGGGAAACTTGAATGTGTTTCAGGCGATAGAGGGTCTGCAAGAAGGGTGAAGAATAAATAAAAAATGACTATGGACGTGAGCAAGAGTGAGCCGAGCAAGAACGGGGCCGCTCTACAGGAATGTGCCGGTTGCGGGAAGGCGATTAAGGAAAGGTAAATGTTTTTTCCGTCGGTTCCCTTCAGTTCACTTGACTCATTCAAATATTCTGGCGCCTGATATGCCCTCGGATTTATATTTCACGTTCACCCTAGCCACACGTATATTTCACCGTCTCTCGTCTCCGATCTATAATGCTGAAATGATTATTAACGAAGGCTTGTATCGTTGTTATCGTTTCAGGTATCTTTTAAGCGCCTTGGACATGTTCTGGCACGAGGATTGTCTTAAATGTGGCTGCTGCGATTGCAGACTCGGAGAAGTCGGTTCCACCCTCTACATAAAGGCCAATCTTATGTTGTGCAAACGAGATTACTTAAGGTGAGTGCCCGACAAATTTTTTCTACCGCAAACGATCGCTTTACCGTAATCGTCATCGAAATTAACGAACGGCCGAAGGTTTTCGCATTATTTCGGTTATCCGATTTATATGGATCTCGTTACTTTACATATTGCCCGCACGCATTCTCTCCACATTCATTGCGCATCATCATGCAAACGCATACTGACGCAGAATCATTCGTTCGTCGAAAAACATGGCTACATCGTCGGGTGGGTTATTTCGAAATATCTACCACCTGAACCATGTTCGTACAGTAAATCAGCGGAACACTCATTTGTCGAGCAATTTACACAACGTACACGTTACAACGTAAAATAACAGATAATTAGCGAACTGCGTTCCCCTTGCATAGAGGGAAGAACATGAACTTCCCACCAGGCCAGAAAGCCCGGACGGCTCTGACGTTCGTTCTTAAGTAAAAATCTCGTAAAGTCACGTAGCACGCGTATATACACACGCTGAAGTGCGTGCAAATACGGGAACGGTAAAAGTGATGCTAAGTACGTAGAATTGGGAAGAAGACAAAGAAAGAAATTTGGCAAGGAGCGATGCGTAGACCGAGTGGGCGGGCAACAAATCGAATTTTACAGATGAGTTTCCTTTATTGAATACATCCACGGTCCCGTATAAACAGGCGAGAGCAAATAAACCGTGTTGAGATTACGGAGTCTCGAGGGAACACGCACAGTTGGCGGGTCTGCGAAACGGCGCCGGCTATCGAACCTCTGTGGCCTTTATTAATGGGCCAATATTTGAAGACGCAATATTCGTGGTGCCCGTGAACTTATTGGTTCTTGTTGTACGTGAACATCGGGAGATGATCCGCTCGATTGTCGGTATAGAGAGGCGGGAAGATGTTTTGTGTGAAAGCTCAGCCTGCACTCTGTCAATCACTCTTTATGTTCTTTATCATATGTCCCCCGTACTCCACTGAACAGCAAACGCGGGTCTTAAATCAGTACGTCAAACGTGGAATGAAATCTTTTGATTTTGTCCGCAGACTTTTCGGGAATACTGGGAATTGCGCAGCGTGCAACAAAGTCATCCCAGCATTCGAAATGGTCATGAGAGCGAGGACCAACGTCTATCACCTAGAGTGCTTCGCCTGCCAGCAATGTAACCACAGGTGAGTGTCGAGTAGCCATACATGACAACATAACGCCAAATCCGAAGGCAGAAAATGCGGGCAATTTAACGTTTCGCAAATGCGAGGAAGCGAATTTCATCGACTTCCTCGTGCTTCGCCTGGGCACCCTATTATTTTATTAATAATAATGAAAGCCGGTAATTAAACATTCACACCCGGCAGCCGGCGCCGTCCGCATCAGCTCGTGGCTCGTTCGAGTATTCCTCGTAGCAGCTCATCCGTATAACAATTTAATTCGAGCCACCCCATTCGTGGGGGCGCGCAGGCTTCTCGTCTAACTTCTGCAGCACTTCGCAACACTTCGCTTACTTATTCACAACAACCGAGTTAAGCCGAAACTCGTTCGTGCCGAGACTTAAGCCCGAAACACCTCTGCCCGTATCTGCTGGCTGGAGATAATCGGCCCCGTGGAGTCAGATGGCGCGACCAAAATCAACTGCCGGGCAAAATGCCGTCGACGGGCGAGCCGTCCCTGATTTTTAACGCTGCGCCCCGGATGTCTTCTACTTCGACGCGCTAATTTCGCGTCCTGCTGAATAGTGAGACGCGCTAGTTAAGAAGACAAAATTGAGACCATTTTCTGAGGAGCTACATTCCGTACCAACTCTGACTACAACTGTCAGCAGTTGCTTACAAAACTACTAAGATGATACAAAGAATTAACACTTTGACTGCCAAGCGTATTTTGCTGTATTAGAACCGGGACGCGGTGAAATACTGCAGGGTATAATTAAATCATGCAAAATAAAGGTAACGCAGGGTTGTTAGAAGCTAAAGTATTGAAGCACCGTCCCAATATCAATTGCTTTTACAAGATTGCAAATGGGCTTCATTGCGAATTTTCTGCATTTTTAGTCAAATCGTTTACACCGATCATCGGTGACCATCGTAACAGTCAAAGTGTTAAAAAAGGGCGAAACTATAGTACTGGGAAGCTGTCTGCGAGAAGTTAGCTGCAATAATCGTCAGTAAAAAGCACTGCGTGGCAAAATAAGTGAAAGCTGCGTTATCGCGAAAAACAATACATGGGGAATCAGAGAAAGGAAGCGCGGGAGACTAAAGACAATAGTAAGAATCCTCGGTAATCCTTCGAGAGGACATTCGCGAGTTCGTAGGGTGCGGCGGGAACTATGATAATTCCGTATCTCGGGATTTTCACCCTCGTTTGCGTAGGTCCCCTTCGTTTCTCTTTTCTCGTCCCGCCTCACTCTTTCTCCCTTCGCTATCTTCGTTGCCTCTTGTGCCTTCGCTCCTGACGAGCGTAATTGACGTGAGTGCCAGGCAGTGGAGGAAGCGGCGAGACATCCGGCGAAAGGAAAGTCGGAGTTTCGAACTATGCGGGCGACGTGTGGGCGCCTCGAGGTGCACGTCAGATGCAAATCATGCCGACTAATTTCGCGGAAAGCTCGTGATTCCGCAGGGAAAATATATCGAATGCAAATGCAACGTATACGCAGTTATAACTTCGCATCTCGGAACAAGATAGTTGCTGGATTTTAAGCGAACGTTGATTTAAGGCTTTGACAGACTTTATCTGAAAATGTTAAATGATCGTTGCCCGAACTCGACGCATTTGATAGTTTCAATTAACACGTTGACTGCCACGCGTATTTTACTATATTACAACCGCGACGGGATGATGTACTACAGAATATGATTGAATTGTGCAAATTGAAAATAATGCGAAGGTATCGAAGACCAAAGAATTGAATCACTATTTAATATTAACTGCATTTTCAAAATTATAAATGCGACCGATTGGGTGTTTTTTGAATTTTTCGTGATACCTTTTGCGCCGGTCACCGATGACCACCATGGCAGTCAAAATGTTAACGATCCTGGCACCCCGTTGACCTTTGTCCACAAAATGAAAGTAGTGGTTCCGTGAAACAAATGAGCTTGGTGTTTTTAATCGGCAATCTGATCAATTACGATGTCATGCTTGAAAAATGCGTTGAAGAAAGATGTTGACATTTGAAAGTTTCATGGCTTAGTACGCGATACTTACGAGGAATTAGTGACAGTCGGCGTCATGTGGTTATCGATTCTACAGAATAACTTTTTCGTGCGGTAAGGACGAGATTCCAGGAACAGTGGATTTTTCATCAATTTTACACGAGCCGCGCTATATTTCTCCCCCTTGGCGGTATTCTGCGAGGGTCGGAAAGGGTACCAAGCGTTCTTCACGTCGACTCGATAGAGAATTGGTGGCATTTCGTGTGGCTAATGTCAGAACGCGGCATTTCCCTGACCTTTCTGGTCTGACAGAGTCTCATCTCATATCAACGTCGTCTAAAATTTAAAGCTTTTTACACCTGTTTTTCTTGGAGGAAGTATACTTACCAGTTTGCGCCCAACCGTAGACTGCTATAAATCCACCCAGCGCATTTAATTTTACATAAACATTTTCGACTCATGACATTCTGCCAACGTAACCCGATCGTAAGTCCGGGTCACCTACCCTCTTTTCTACCATTGCAGCAATATTTTTTAAATACCCCCGCCGCAGCGTGGACCCACCGAGCGAAAGTAGAAATGTTCACTAAACACGGAAGGCACGTCCCGGCATACATGAAACCTTAAACGTTCAAAGCCACCGGCAGTATGACAAGGGCAAGCTATTCGAGAGCCTCTCGATGCCCGTCGAGTTCGCGAGTTGAGTGCGGTTGACATTCTGAGATATTTATCGCGACTGTCATGGAGCCGAGGCAAACGGTGGCAAGGGGCTCCACTTTACTCGTCGAGCATCGTGACAGCGCGTGGCTATCGAGCGAAAGGCGATTACTGCTCGGAGATACGTCGAAAGTATACTTTCTTTCGTGGCCGATGGTAAGGTGCACCCCTTAAGGCGAGCCATTGGTTAGGGGTCGAAGCGGTTGGCCGTAGGTGAAAGCGGAAACGGATGTGGCCGTTGGGTCACGCGATCTCCTCGAGTCGAGCATAAAACACCTGAGTTGTTTAATCATACGCTCCTAAGCCGAGTTGTACAACGTAAACTCCGAAAGGAAAACTCTCCTCAGCTCTCAACTCTGTCTAACCCCTTCGTCGCTGCGACGTCTGACGCTTCCTCGATCCCGATCAACCCTCAATAGCGTCCTCGCGCCAGATTCGTCACACGATAAAGTAGCCCGTTTATCCATTAACGACCGTGTCCCGCGGGATTCGCAATTCTCGCGCTCGCAATGAACGTGATTGATACTCCAGCGTGACTAAGAGGCCAATTTTCCGATCGCGTCGAAACTTTGTATCAATTTTTCCGAACTTTTTATCGTTCTTCGCAGCCTATCGCATTCCGACGGAAAGTCGACACGCCATTCAACGAACATGCGATTTGTCGCCGTTCGGCTCGTGCAATTTTAATCACATATGCACGTATGGTCAGGTGTAATGTGGTATCAGATAATTATGTATATTGTGCAGCACGTATTTAATTAACATAAGATTGAGAGCGACGTTTTCTCGTTTTCTCCTGAATTACTTTCGTCTCGGGTCTCGCGACGATGTGGAAACAAAAAAAAATACGGTGCATTAGCGTGCAACTCTTTCGGCAGCGTACGTGTTCGTTTTTAAAGCCGATAACTCATTTCGTGTGTATACAATTTTTGGACTTGCCATGGCGTGCGCTTAACCAGGTACTCGTTGCGAACGACAGAAAGTGCCGTAAGGTAAGGGGCAGAGAAAAAGAAGTAACGTACATAGGAAGCGTTAAAATGGTTCGTTGATATATACATTGCAGGAGGGAAAAAGCACTTGAAGTTCTGATAAGCCCGAGAAGTGCATAGAAACTTTGCCACGGATCTTTGATAAAGCGCTTTAAGTATCGATCAGCTGATGGCGCGTCGAGTATGCGCGTTTATCGAGTCAACGATCGTTGTAATCTCGTGAAAAGCGAGATATAGAATCCCATTAATTCGAGGGCTCTGTAAATTCAAAGGTCAAACGGCAACGAGGACCGATCGACTGATCATGTAATTGAATCCAATAGCCGACGAAAGAATGTCGTTGGCTCAGCCATAATTCGCATTGAACTCGCTGCGAAGCAATATTTACGGTCGACACGGCACGTACATGCACACGCTCGCCCCCGCACTTATTAGTTGTTCAATGAGCCGGGTAGAACAACAGGCGGACGGCTACAATATCCACTTTAAAACTCGTTGTGCGCGGCAACGATTAAATCGACACGTTTCGGCCGACATAAATATTCGCGTGACTTTTTGCCAACGTTTCGTTCCCGTTACCGGCGCAATCTAGGGACTCGGCGAGGAATGTCCGGAAAAACGTTGCCGGCAATTACCAAGTGCCGACGCTAGTGGGGTTCGGTCACGGTGGCGAATGCCAACTGACATGTTCGATATTCCTGAGCGTCGCAACGATCGTGACCTCTCGCGAAACGTAAAATCCCAGAAATCGCTTGAGACAGAAGACTTTACGCACTTGAAGCGCTCTCTGCAGATGGTGAAAGACGCTCTTTTGTCCGCGAAAGTACGTTGCCCATTGTGCCGAGCTGCCTCCATTCTCTCGCGTTCTCATCCCCGACAAAAGCTGACGATATTGTGGCGGCGCTTATACCGTATTTTGGCATTACGAGTCGGCCGGTTTAATTGTTATTGTTCCGGGGGGCTTATCGAACACCCTGCCCCCGCTGCATTCCCACGCGAATCATCGCCCGGCATCGCGCATCGCTCGAAAATCATGAAACTCCCTCAGCCCGGCGAACGGCCCCTTCTAGTCTAACGCCGCTGATACGATCTTCGCGGAGCGCGAAATAGGAAACGACTCGCCGTCGATCTCTCTCACTCTCTTATCGCACCACGGACTATGGCCTTTTACGCGCTAGTTCGTGACGTCATCGAGCTCGTCGTGAGAGAAAGAGCAGAGAGGCACGAAATCCTTGGTTATGATGTCTCGTAATGCTACGCAGACGTGGGCAGACCCCCAACATCTCAATTGCGGGGTATGACACTTTCAGAGACGTCCGGGTAATTATTCTTGTATCACTGGCTTTGTTCCAGTGGTAGTAAAAAGGCACAACAAAGCTCTGAGCAGCTCCCGGAATTCATTCAGACGTTTGACAGGTCGATTAAATCGTTACGTGCCAAGCCACGGTACGGCGGTTACGTGAAAAATTAATAATTTCGTCCATAGAGCGTGACCCTTTAAAAAGGAACACCGAAGACGCCGAGGACACAGAATTCTCGCTCGATTCCCTTCGGCGTGTGAGGCGGACAGTAGAGACTCGGCAGTGGATGAAGTTGGGGTAAAAGGGGGTGCTCGGAGGTCGGCCATTTTGTTTCCGGTGTCCCGGGACCACTTCCGGTCACCGTCACGCAGTCCCGCGTCGCGGAGTGCCCTCGAGCTCCTGAGATCTCCTTCCACGATTATATTCAAATTAAATGCGGTAGTCCGACCGGTAATATACTGCCGCCAATTTAGCTACAACCCCCCGGAGGGTGGTTCGCCTTACCTCGTTGGCGACCCTCGTGCCTCCTTCCCACCGTCGAAGACTCTGCCGATTGTTTTGTTTTGCGTGAAATCTTCTGTTCACACATTCCACTCACTCCCGATCCAACTGTTAAGTTAGTCGAAATGCGGAGCTGACACTTTCAGAGACTGAATATCTCGCGATCGTACAAGGCATTAAACTAAAGCTGTCTTCAATCTGGTGAAAGTGTTCTGACGTTGCTGTACATGCCACTTCAAAGATTTATTGGATTTTTTACTGATATTAAATACGATCTATCAGAACGAATTTGTCTGCAACATTGACGTTGCCAAATTTGAACTTTTTAAATAGTATATGAAGCTGTAATATGCACTGTCGCAAATACACATTACGGACGTAAGTAGTACAAACAGGGTTGTACTGCTTACGTCCGTACATGACTGTTTCTGATTCTAAGTGACTCGTGAGAAGTAATCGGGAAAATTGACGAACCTAATGTAAGGTATACGAAGAATTTTGTTGAAAGAAATTCTACGCATCGTATATTGTCAACACGAACGGTTCATGTATTTCAATGCAACGTGTTTGCACTACATTCTAGTATTGCTATCCGGCAAGTACGTGACTGACCGTACGATTGATGATCGCGTGATCTGATGCTGTTACGCGATCATGACGGAACGGAACAGTAACGACAATTCTTCAGTCGCCAGCCAGCTTAGTGCAAAAATGCCAACCACTCCTAACTGCGCCGCTTTTTGCCCGCGAATCTTTTACCTCGCATTATCCGCCACGCCAAGCTCATGGAATGCGCCAAGCAGTAAATCGCAAGCGCAACGCTCGGAGGAGGAAATCCAATCGTTAACTAAAAAAAAGACTGTCTACATCGAAGAAGTGTCAAAGAAGAATAAGGGTGGGAAGGTAAAAAATTGAGAGGAAAGATCGAAGCTTCGATGAACACAAAAACTTGAGAAAAAAGCGCATCGTCGGGACAGGGAAATAAATAGACTGGCTGACCGACGCGACGGGAAGAGTTAACATGAAAATGAGGATGAGGAAAAGTGGTGGATAATGCAACGGTCGAATAAAAATCGGAGAAAACGGCGGAGCGAAATGACATGCACCGAGGGCAAGGGGAGAGACTGAAACCGAGAAGCGAGAGAAGCCGGTAGGCGACACGGGATCGAATGGAAAATGGCATCGGGATTATTGGGAAACAGCGACAGTCAAAATCAACGTGCGCCTCGCCGTCGATCCGAGGCCGATAAATTCGCGGACGCGGAGAAATTCGGGTTCCGATTTTCGGTCGCGCGACTCTCCGCCGGCGTTCGCGTATCGCGTTCAAGCGCCGGTGCATCCGAACAGTGGGGTTTCGGTTGCGTCGTTTTCAACGGTGATAATCCGACGTGCCGAGGGCCTCGTTGCACGAGCCAAACCTGCTTTGTCACCGGATAACCTAGACTCGCGTTGCCGGCTCCGATGGCGATAGACCTGCCGCCCGCTCTCGAACCCTCCCCTTGTCAATCTCTTCGCCGTGCCACCCTCCAACGTTTCACCCCCAACACCCAACACCTAGCCCGAAAGCCCACAACCACCCCCTTTCCAGCCCAGCCTCTGTAGACGTGTCTGTGTACTTCACGCGGCACATACTCTACCCTTCCCTTTCTCTGCAAACCGTGCAATCCCTTCCCGCGGCTCGCGGTAATAGCTGCGTTCCGCCGATTAACGCGTATAAATGAAATTCACACCGAGTAAGATCGAATTACTTTGGTCGGACGAGCTGTCGGTTTGTCTGCGCGCGTGATAATCTTAATGGCGACACTGATAATCACGGCCGAATAAGGCAGAATGCTTGGATGACCAAGTATCGCTTTGAAATAATCTGATCGCGCGGTATAATCGATCGGATGTTACACGGATGCGCTTGAAAGTTGGTAAGTTGAAGTAAAACGTGGCTTACAGAATTGAACCTTCGCTGGAAGGTTCGGCTACTGCGACTAATTAATAAGTGGAATAACCAAGTGACTGGAAGGGACCGTCGATAGTCAAACACTTCGATTACGGCATTATTTCGCCAAGATCGACAGAGACGGAGTTCCGCAGTTAATATACGTCAAAGGCATGAGTGACGTGTGTAATTAATACGGACAAATATGGGCGCCGATATATTTACTGGGACGCGTAGACGACAGGCGCGCTAGGTAAGATCAAATTGCCCGAGTTGCACGTCCACTCTGTACGTCGAATAACGACAGCGACGACGACGATCGGGACGCGACTAGGACGAGAAGGACGAGGAAGAGCGTGGCGCGGACTGACATGCTTAATTAATATTACATGCAAACACGCGCGCACATTGTGCGTGATTAATATGGACAAATACGCGTATGTATACTTCGTGCTACGCACGCCCGCCTCACGATAATAGCTTCACGTTCCACCGATTAACGTGCACAAACGTTGGTCGTATAACGAGCGATAATATTCCCCTCCCTTCGGTCTGCCGTACGTCCACTGTCCTCTCTCTTTCTCGCGCGCTCGCGGGTTACATCGTTGTTGCGAGTGCGCGACGGTCGATGGACGATGGTCGCTGAACGTTGGTCGCTGAACGATGGTCGTTACCCACCAACGGTGACCAGCGGTGGCGAACGAACCAAAAACTAGCGCCGAGTTTAATCGCGACTCGTGGCTCAAAGCCGACGACGCATAATTGAACACTGCGGTCGAGTGGCAACAGGTTTGGTGAAGGGCAGGCTGGCGAGCGGCAAAGGCCGGGGATAAGGGCAGACGTGACGGCGCGCCGAAATGGAAGAAAAATAACAGGCGTGCGATCGAAGTTCATTACCGAGTGCCAAGGGAGCGCGAAAACGGGCTTGCTTCCTTCCGGCTGGAAAGCGACTATCGGATGCAACGCCGCGAGACGGGACTACTTTGATTAATCCGCTGAATTAAAAATCGGCAGACCGCTGCAAATGAAAGACCCGATGAAATTGACCTGTCGCGCTTCAACGATTGCCACCGCGAAGAAAAGTCACGGTAACGTTCGAAGTTTATACGTCTCTACAAGTACCTTCTCTCCGGATGCTACGGCAGTTTAGAGGAATCCCGTATCCTTACCTCCTGATAACGCAATATCTCTCGCAACGGACACAGATATCACTCGCCGCTGACGGCGTGCATGTTGCTCATTACGTCGGGTTACTATACCCATCGATTATCGACGCCCTTTAAGCGCGCTAATCGATCGTGCCGGAACTCGAGGAACGGGCGCGCATTTCAGTGCAGCCGGTACGCTGCCGTACGCTGCCGTACGCTGTTTGCCGCCGGTGCTTTTGGCGCTGACAATACCGCAATGCACAGGTTGCCCTAATAAAACTATGATCGCCGGATAAAACAGTGCGGTGCATGCTGGTAATTAGCGGTATACATAAATCATTGGCAACGTTGCACGTAAATGCATACGCACACGCCAACGTGTGTACTCGCGCCCGCACCCTCGCCACCGATGCCCAACCCCCGCCGTTCAACCTGCCCGAGGAACCCGTTACAAGCCTGCGCCTTGCATCCCTTGCTCTTTCAACCCGCTCGCGGCACTCGCCCTCCTCGCCGAGCGAACCCCTCGCCCTGCTGCGACGAACGAAAGGGTATACATGCGACGCGCACCTATTAACAAGCTACGTGAGCATAGCGAAATTAGCCCATGCGAGTCTACTTTTCTTCTGCGTGCAAGGAAATCGATTGAAATTTTACCTAAGTCGTTATCGCGGTGTTTATCGTTATGCGTGTCGCTCGTTACCGAAGTAGTATATGTCGTGGTTCATGGATTTTCGTTGCCATGCCTTAAGCCACTTTTATAATGACCGGCAGGCGCGTGAAATTGGTGCATCATTAAGTTCATAATCGAATCAATAGCCTCTTCTAGGCAAGGGAGTAAGATGGACTTTTAAGTATAACATCTGGGAGGTTGATATGCACGTCGAATCATGTTCGAGGCTGACAAGACAAGGGTTGAGGGTTAACGCGGGAGGAAGGAAAAAGAGCCGTTGTCGTAAATGGGAAACGCGCGATAGCCCTTAACGTCGGAATTAATTCATAGCTGCCGCCGCCGACAAGGCTGCCTAGATATAAGCCTCGGGTTTTTGAAGCGCCCTCATGCAAAGTGATGGCTTAATCTCCGGTTTAGAGCCCCCGCTAGAGAATAGACGCGTCTAAGCCTCGCATGGCTTAAACGCGGCTTTAAACTCCTCGTATACCTTCCGCCGACCAAGAAACTTCTGCGCCGTTCTTCTCAAAGCCTCCGCACGATATTTCTAATCGGCGTAATGACGAGTAATTGCTGTGTCGGGACTAATTACGATTTGCTAATCGATCGAATTAACACCGATGTACGGGGTAATGGTGAACAACGGCGGCAGGGGTCAGTTGAAAATGGTCCACTCCGTGACTCGGTACAATTATGCGCTGAGAATTCAATGAACTCCGACGAAACTCTTACGTCGTAACTTCTCTCCTTCGCCCCCGTAGCTGCACATTTCAGAACCAGAGAACGACCGAAAATTGCCCAGCGGAGAACTTTTTGCCCTGTTCCACCGCATTCGTTTGCGATCATCGACCGGCTCGGCATACATCTAAATCCCTTTCCAATTACGAATTTGCCTGGTGGTTACATACGAATTATCGCGTTATTTTGAGCGAACAGCACCCTCGCGCGGGGGGTGGGGGTGCGGGGCGCCATTTATTTCACCAGATGCAAAAATTAATACGAATTATATTCACGTCGACCAGAGCCCTCCCTCCAGCCCGCCCGTTCGTTCGTGGAAATTATCGGCTACCAATTTTCCCTGCCTCCATCGACAGCGACTGCCGACGGGGTCCGCGGGGAGGCCACTGGTACGTGAGGGGTTGCGAGGGGGGGAAAAATCACAACGAGAGCGTTCGAGTGCGCGAAAGGGCGCGAGTACGCGAGCGCACTCTCTCCGACTCTCTCCCTCTCTCTCGCGTGCTGTATGAAGCGCGCACGACAGAATAATTAGCGAAACATCAAATTCCGTTAAACGCACGGAATTAATCGGGTAAATACGAAATTAGCTGAAGCGGCCGAGCCGTGTACGTGCGCGCGCGTTCGCACACATGCCACACCGTCCGTCGCACACCGTTCCGTCCTCTTGTAGGGAGCTATGCACGTATACGCGTCCAATCTACGCGTGTAACATTCGTTCGTGTACGTGAACTGAGGCCGCGTATATATTACGGCGGACCGATAAAACGATACCGAAATTGCCGCGCTGCGGCAAATATCGTTATAGAAACTAATGCGATTTCCCGCGGGCTGTCCCTTCTCCCACCCCCTTCGCCACCCGCTTACGTCCCTCCACTGCGTTCGTGACTAGACACGATTTAATCATAATCGAAATATAATTACTGGTGTCGAAAGGACGGACAATTCTTTTCCAAATTTTACACTCGAGACGCCGTGATTTTTTGGTACGACGAGTGCCAAGATTACGGAAAAGACAATATGGACAGGAAGGTGGATGACGTTTACGAACCCATTGGCGATCGTACTCAGGGATTCGTTTGAACGGGTTCTGTTATCATTCGCTGAAACAACGCTGTTTCATCCACCGTAACTGTTTAACCGAAGGAGAAAGATTGGCAAAACACCTCACGACCCAAGTGGATCGCTTCACCGCAATATGCCTGGCAAATCGATCGAATTCGATAATACACTGCGTCCGCTTATAAACATCCGGCTAGCCTGCCCCGTATTTTTCTTTCCCCAGCGCATGACGCGGCATAAGCGAGATCAATTACGAGAAACGACACGACATGGGAAATGACACGGGGCGTGGCTGTGCCATACCCTGAAAACTCCACGGAATGCTGAACGATTGATAACTCTGTACACTGTCCTTTGACCAGCAGCGATTCACGGAGGGAAGAAAACGAAAGCATCAATAATCCTCCATGAATCGATGACTTCAAGTTTTAATAAGTTATCGTGCCCCCTGAAATTTTAGCTATACCGATGGTACTAAGTGCCTAAGCGATATACAGCACAATGGTACGAGTGCGGTACAACGTATGATCGCTCGACAGATAAATCTCTTGCACGGAAAATGAGGCGGTTCGAATAAAAGTACCCGGACGCTGATTACCGTGCACTAATTCACATCGGGAGCAACCGACGTCGGCGACACCATAAACGTGTAACTCTGCGGCGAATAAATTTTTCGACGACGGGCAGAACGCGGGCGCAGGTACGGGCCAATAAATAATAAGGGCGAGCGCGTGTAAAAGTAGAGGGTGAGCTGGTTGCGCCCGACGGAGGAAACGAGAGGGAAGGAGAGAGAATGCCAGCTCGCCCGAGCGTGACCGTCGATAAAATAATAATTACAGGCGACAATACATCCGTACGAATTGCCCGTTAATTTTTGCCAATAAACATTCGTAAGCGACCGTAGAACCGAAAAGCGTCCGCGGACGTATGTCGCGTATGCGCGCGACGCGTAAATAATGGTCAAAATGCGATTCCGAAAAGCTTGAGCGCGCTTCCACACACGCACGGGACGCGCGAGTCTGTGTGAGTTCGTTAAACATGCCCCCATATCCGCGATAATACAGCAGTGGTGCATACACGTGCCGACTACGCGCGTACGTTTAGCCTCGGCGTAAATATCACCGGATAATAATTTCGAACGGTTATTAGCGATAATAAAATCTCAATTTATTGAGTGCGGAGAGAGAGAGAGGGAGAGAGAGAGAGATGGAGCGAGCGAGAGAGAAGCTATGCGGAGATAGAGGAGGGTGGTACGCCCAGGACCTTCTAGCAATTTATAATCAGCCCTGACCGTGCTCCGTCACGATCACACGCATGTAGCGCCCAAAGCGCTACGGCACGGTATTATCGACGCTGTCGAGACGAAAAAATACAGTCGGATTTTGACAAAGGAATCCGTGCTTTTGATTTTGAATATTGGATACCGTATGAAATGCGGTAATGCTTTGTCTGAAGCCACAGCGAGGCAGAACTTATTCAACTTGAACAAATTTTCTCTGCTTCGGCATACTTAGAGAGTAGCTAGTCGAAGAAGGCATTTACGATTCTACGTTTGTAAAAAGACTATTGGATTTCTTGGTCTAAAAAAATGAATAATTTGATAAAAGAACTGTCATAAAAACGCTACCGTCATATTCCTTGCATAATCATAACACACGATATTACGCAACCCTCTTCCCTACCTAATTCGCAGACGCCACTGTCGTCTCAATCCCTACCTGAAAATCATTGGTCTTATCACCCTTGAACAATACGTTTATCGGCGTCTGTATTGGGCAGGTCAGAGCGGGAACTAACTAGAAGTAAGGCGCGACCTGACTGTCTCGTGACACGTAGTCTTCCGACGCACGACGAGCGAGTTACACAATATCTGTGCGAGACAACCGAGAACCTGTATCTACTCGACTGCAACGGAGCCCAGACTCCTCAGCATAATGTCTCCCGTCACGCTCGACTTGTCACTTCGGAGAACTAGATTCGCCATGGTGGCAGGTAGCGAACGTGTGGCCCGCTTTGCCGTTCGTACGCGTCTCCCCCGCGTCTCCCCGTATACCCTTGGGTCGTGATATTGGATGTACAGCCACAGAGGGTAGTTAATATACAAATCGATGGATAGGCACCGGCAAACTCTCTGCTTTGCTATTTGATTCCGCTGGCAATAACGTTTCTCCATGAGATTCTATGCTTTCGGGCATTCGTCATGGGACTCTGCGTTTGTTATCGCAAAAATATTACGGAATCTAGTAAGTTGAAGCTGTGTATAGATTACTTGACGAATTACTTAACACGTTGACTGCCAAGCGTATTTCACTATATTAGAACGGCGATGCTATGAAATACTACAGCGTTCGACTGAATTATGCAAAATATAAATAATGTGCAGGTATTGCAGACCAAAGGATCAAATCACTATTCTAATAACAACTCCATTTATAAAATAATAATTGCTACCCATTGCGAATATTTTGGATCTTCAGTAAAATTTCTTGCGTCGGTCACCGATGACCATCATGGCAGTCAAAGTGTTAACCACTTGCGCTATAAAGACGTGCCACGCACGTTGAGATACTTTTATTCCAAAGCCACCAGCGACATGTGTACTACGTCGATAGGCATTTGTCGCAGAAGCAAAAACGACGTGTCTTTTACATAGACGCTGCTACTACATCAATAGCTGCTACTAGGCTTTATGTTAATATCAATAGTTAAAATCTTTTGTGCGGCATCAAAGTAACGCCTTACCGCATGTTATATTGTAGTGCGCGGCAGCCGAAAATTAAATCGTAGGGCAAGTGGTTAAGAAGTAATGCAATTCAGTCAAATAAGTCTATGAAGTATATGTCTACAAAGAAGCATGCGTGCTTCGTTTTATCGTATAATCGATATTGTACAAATGATACGAACTATACGCAGTGTCAATAAGAGGTTTTCACAGACACGCGAGGTTAGAACTTCTGGAACGTGCGGCTGGAAAGTGGCTTTCAAACACTCTCAATGAACTCAACGAAATCAAGAGGGTCCGTCCTGCGCATCCATTTCAAACTTTCCCATGCAAGGCGCGCGTGATACCTGCGCCAGACACCTCGCGCCTGTTCGACTGACACAAAGTTAAAGTCCTCTGTACAATGGCTCTTCTCGCGATTGATACGTAACAGCGTGGAACAACGCCGGCAGATGTCAGATTTTGCAATTAACAGTGGACTTCTAGATGAAAACACGAGAAAGCATTCGACACGATACTCGACATTCATCGATAGACTGTGAAAAATCTCATCAGACGCTGGCAACTATCTTTCAGCGTGCCTGAAGCCCTAAACTCGGCAGCGTCACGAGCCTCATGTGCCACTTTCAATCTTTCCCGATATAAACTCTTCCTATATACATTTTCCACGCTTTTCCTTCCCGCGCTCTCTACTCCTGACGACAGAACTTTCCGTACTTTCTTTCAAAGCGTTCAATAACTTAATTCGCTTTACCGCAAGTTCGAAACCATTTATTTCGATTCGGAGTGGCAAGGTCTCCGACGGTCGTTCCGCGCACTTTACTTTCCTTATCATCGCGGTCGTCGAGTGCTTATGATAATCGACTCTCACTCGCACGCGGGAAGTTTTCGGGAAGTGCTCGGGAGTGGCTTTCGACGTGCCAGAAACGTGTAAGCCTCCAACGAAGTCAAGGGCCCGTCCAGTGCATCAATTTCAACTTTCCCTGCCACTATGCTCGCCCATTCTTAGACCGCGCATTTTCTTCCACTTAACTTTTCCGGCGATAAGGGAGCAAGCGCGTTCTCGCTGAGAGAGGAAGAAAGAGAGGGAGAAAGGGAGAGAGGAAAAGGAAGGGAGATGGTAGCAAATAGATAGAGAGAGGGAGAGAAATGTCAGAAGGGGTGGTGGAGAGGCATGAGGGAAGAACGGTGGGACGCATGCAAAGTAAAGTTGTTCTTTAGTTCGTTAGGTTGGGCCAACGGCAGACAGGGGAGGCTTTCCGCTTTACTTACGAGCCTCGAAGGTGAAAAGATAACCTACGAGCATTACTCACCGGGGCGGGAGGAGTGCCGACGTGGATGCTGCTGAAACATCGGGGACTCTGGAGACTCGATTTCCTACGTAGCTGTCGTCGTTCTGGCATCCTGAACTCTCTGCGTTTTCACGCTATCGATATAGTTTCGCCCAGAGCGCACAGTCATGGTTAAACTTTTTGGTCCCGTCATTCTGCTTTCTGCCGCGTAAAGACAATAGGGAAAAATAGTTTCGTTAACGTCAAACGCTAATTCTCACTCGTCGACATAATCGTGTATATCCAGAACTGTCGTCTGATATTTAGGACATTAATACAAGACGCTAAGCACGGAATTTAATTGGTTCACTGAAACTCACGCCTCCTCCAGTATCCATTCACGATTAACAAAAGTTTCGTTAACGTCAAACGCTAATTGTCACTCGTCGACACATTCGTGGATCTTCAGAACTGTCGTCTGATATTTAGGACATTAATACAAGACGCTAAGCACGGGAGTTAATTCGTTCACTGAAACTCACGCCTCCTCCAGTATCCATTCACGATTAACAAAAGTTTCGTTAACGTCAAACGCTAATTGTCACTCGTCGACACAATCGTGGATCTTCAGAACTGTCGTCTGATATTTAGGACATTAATACAAGACGCTAAGCGCGGGAGTTAATTGGTTCACTGAAACTCACGCCTCCTCCAATATCCATTCACAGTTAACAAAACTTTCATTAACGTCAAACGCTAATTGTCACTCGTCGACACATTCGTGGATGTTCAGAACTGTCGTCTGATATTTAGGACATTAATACAAGACGCTAAGCACGGGAGTTAATTGGTTCACTGAAACCCACGCCTTCTCCAGTATCCATTCACGGTTAACAAAAGTTTCGTTAACGTCAAACGCTAATTGTCACTCGTCGACACAGTCGTGGATGTTCAGAACTGTCGTCTGATATTTAGGACATTAATACAAGACGCTAAACGCGGGAGTCAATTGGTTCACTGAAACTCACGCCTCCTCCAGTATCCATCCACGGTTAACAAAAGTTTCGTTAACGTTAAACGCTAATTGTCACTCGTCAACATAATCGTGGATCTTCAGAACTGTCGTCTGATATTTAGGACATTAATACAAGACGTTAAACACGGGAGTTAATTAGTTCACTGAAACTGACGCCTCCTCCAGTATCCATTCACGGTTAACAAAAGTTTGTTAACGTCAAACGTTAATTGTTACTCGTCGACACAATCGTGGATCTTCAGAACTGTCGTCTGATATTTAGGACATTAATACAAGACGCTAAGAACGGGAGTTAATTGGTTCACTGAAACTCACGCCTCCTCCAGTATCCATTCACGGTTAACAAAAGTTACGACGTCCGCCTTCCGTTTTTTGTCTTATAGCCCAGTGTCATTACGATCTCGTTAAAGCCAGAGTTTTGCACAGCTCATCATGAGGGTAGAAGAGGATGCCCAAGGGCCAGTCACTCGATGGCCTCTCCTCCACGAGGGTGGAGGATGGATTCGAAATCCCAAGGGTGAAATGGCTCATTCCGACGCACTTATCCGGCGCACGCCGTAGATAACCATAGATTAATGGGGCACAGAGACTCAGAAGGCAACGGAAGGAGTGGATAGAGACAGAGTAGAAAGACGAGGAAGAGTCGAGGCCGAAGGGAATGAGC
Organism: Cryptocheilus praepositus; assembly: GCA_033815515.1. NCBI lineage: Eukaryota > Metazoa > Arthropoda > Insecta > Hymenoptera > Pompilidae > Cryptocheilus > Cryptocheilus praepositus. The sequence continues at coordinate 13,030,770 of JAWWQZ010000035.1, read as the reverse complement.
GAGAGGAGGAATCGAGGAGATCCATAAGGGAGAAGCGTTATACCTTACTTGGCGTCTCCGCTGATTTATCGTTTATTGAGAAATATAGCCGTTACTCTGCTCTCATGGTTTAACCCTCATACCTCCAGCTCTTTCGTTTTCGGCAATGTTGGATTGTCCTGTACACATTTGGAAAATGGTCCGCATAGAAAATCTTTTGTCACAGTATTTGGGATTCTTGCGGAATTTAACTGCCCATAGCCCATACGTATGATAAGCCCGTTCTAAAAATAATACACATGGACGCAAAGATGCACAGGAGAAGACCCAGATAGACAAAGAATTGCAAAAGCCGTATAGAGAAATATGTATAGATCATAAGGGCATGGGAAAGTGTCACATTAACATTCAGACGATGCGGTTTACCATTTAGAATACTATATGTCCTTTTGAAGTAGTGTAAACTATGGCAAGTCAGACAGTAATGTAAGACTGCAAGTATCATTTGTCTAATTTATCGAACAATTTTCGATTTGCCCAACATATCGCTCGCCATATGTAAGATCACATACAGATGCAACTTTTATTGCAGACATCATGCGCGAGCGGGTGATGTTTAATAAAAGCGAACGCTAGAATGCGGAATAGCCTTCGGTCCTTGCCTAACTTTGAGACAACTTAGGGCTACTTCGCTTAACGCAAAGCTAACTCATGGAAAGGATTATGCTGCCTAAGCCCGGTGCCAGGACACTCGCCTTCTCGGTCCCTAGTCAATTCGTTCGCTCTTTCCCGTCCTCCTTGTCTCGCTGGATATTCAGGATATTCAGTTATCAAGTGCGTCCGGTCAGGAGGAGACATCGCAGGAAGTCAAACAAGCTGCCCTATACAAGATAAGGTTGCCAGTGAGGCGGTGGAGGTTAATAGATAAGGAAGCGACAAGGTTGTTGGGGCTTAAATTTCTATTAAAGTACTCAAGTTCGTCTAGGTCGTTTGCGCCTACGTCGTAATAATCCACTGGCTTCGGGAATTATAAACAGTGCGTTAGATTACTCTCATCGAACAATGTAACAAATTAATTTATCTTCCTCCACGCACACTCTTATGTAAGGGTACAATGAGTGCGCTTTCTTCGCATGCATTTCTTGGATGTTGAAGGGGTTCCGTGAAGGGCGGTCGGTGCGGAAAGTTTTCGGCAGAATCCAACGGCCAACTCCTAACAAGATTCGGTAATTAGACTGCGGCCCATGGAACTTTGAATTATGCGTGTTCGCAACCGTGTGCCAACGGACTGAGAACTCTTGGGGGACTCATTCGTTGATTAAGTCTTTGAATCCAACGGTCCGCTGGCTCGTAACCTCGAGGGTCGTCAAGAAACCACCGAAAATGCCCCCAAAAACTAGCACGCCGTTGTCAGCTTTCTTTCACGATGGACTGTCTGACAATACTCGCAGGAAATGTGTTCGTGTGAAAAAAGGGTCAGATGCGTATGTATTGGATGTGCAAAGCCATTAAAAGGAAAACCCTACATATTTCCGCTTAACGATCTTCATTCGCATAATTCCAACGCATGCATCTATTTACACATGGCCTTTTTTCTGATTTAAATAACCTTCTCACAAAGAGAGGTTGTTTCGTCGACACGTCAAACCCAATTTATCAAATCCTTCTCTAACCCCGAAATAACCGCGACCCGAGTACGCTAACGAATGATCTTCCTCTACTGCGCGCGAAAAAATATTGGCCGTCTCATTTCGTGCCTTAATCCGTCGACACGATCAAACTTCAACGCCATTCGCAAAATTAATATCGATGACAGCGTCAAGGCTGTTCGAGATGGGGTGCCGCGGTTATTTTCAGCGCGGAATTACACGGCCAGTTTGGATATTTTCCAGACAAATTACAGGAACGTCAACACCATTGCCGGCATCCCTGTCATCCACAGTGCTCGGCTATGGATCGAGGGCAACGTGTAGTCTCTTTTGAGCGTAAAATTGAATCAGCGCTTTTTAAACGTCCCGAACACTTGGCCGTGTACATTTCACTCGTTGTTCCCGTGCGTTTGATGCGATCCGCGAATCGCCCGATCAGCCCGATCCTCAAAATTCCATTCTCCACTCTAGTCGAAACGAGCATAACGGCAACGCGCGCGATCGCAATTTTACTTGTTTACAATGAACGCATTAATTCCCAAGCGCCGCGGGTACGTTTGCACAGAAAATTCACCATCAACGGTTTCATTACACGCATTCCGCTAAACATGGAAATCGACAAATACGAGTGATACAAAGTGCCGATCATTTTTTCAACCTGTTATTGCCTCTCAAGTTAGGCAGATGAAATGTTTTGCAATGAAAAACAGTTGCACGTTCGGCTGCTAAAAAAAAAACCGCGAATTTGTCGGAAATGGCAGCGGCTCAATTTTCGATTTGATTATCACTTTAATCTTACACAATTATATCGCTTAACGAATACCGAAATCAACCGAACCGTTTTAACTGCTGTTCGATAATAATCTAAATCCGACCCTCGAGCTGACTACGAGTGTTGGCTACGGCGGTAATAAACTTGACGAACGAAGCCTTGACAATGCCCGGCGGGTTACGCTGGTCCGCCAACTTCCCTCTCGACGTGGATACGCGAAAGGGCCTTCTCTCGTACCTGCAAGTTTGACTTTCGAGCGGTTGCATCCCTTCTGCTGGCGTTGTTGGCCCGAACCTTCGCGATGAATCCTGCCCGACCATGCGCCAACGGCTACCTAATGGTGGAAACTTAAGTACTGGCGTAAGTCATATTTAATCCGACCCCGGTGCACACCGCTGCAAACCGAGGCAAATTCACCTCGCGAATCCCATGCCCCTCTCACGATATACCCACACAACTGCGCACATTAATTCGTCTGGACTAACCAGAAATTACGTAGTTCGGCAGCTATTACGATTCAAGCTCGATATTCGAAACAGTCTAATCAATACGTATACCTGTTCTCGATAGTCTGCGCGCTGCTTCTCGTTAAACACAAGTCCCCATGATAGTAGCTGCAGTTTCGAATATTGCCATCCGCAGTTGGATCGCTGTCACTTGGTTTGTCGAGCCGATTATTATTGTTATTCGGCGCACTCAGCCAGCAGGCATTCGCTCGAAGGAGTCGGTGTCAGAATTGACGTCTACGCTTCAAAACTGACGATCGTACCAAGAACCCCATGTCAATTTCGGTAGATGAGAGCCCGCCAGGGGTTTCTCTCTTTCTCGCAGTCTCGTGACATCGCGGGTGATTCTGAAGAACCGATAAGTGCCTGCTCCGGGCGACCGCAGATTTATTGCCGAGTCTGCCTGTCTCACCTCTCGCTCCCATTCCACTTGTCTCCCTTTCTGTTTCTCACTCCCGCATCCCTTTTCTCCATCACTTGCCCGTTCGACTCTCATCTCATTCCGCCATCCAGCAGGATTCACAGACATCCACGAAACTCAACTTCCATTTTATTGGCGGAAATAATCTTTGATGCGATTGCGCCACGTCTTGGTAGTTCGTCATCCATTGTGGGAGTGCGAGAGAGATGGACCGATGCGATAGAAAAGGGACGTCGATCGATTTGCGATGCAAGAGAGGCGCCGAGTATACATGGATGGACCAAACAGTCAGATGTAACTTTTATCTTCGATATCCTTACCGACGTTATCGGCCCGGTTATGTACATGCGCGTCCGCGAAGCCGTCCCATCGCGGCAATTTATTCGGGCAATATAATCGGGATCCGCTTCCACGGGAAAAGAATGTCACGGCAGAAACGGTGGTTACAAAATACATTCGCCCCAACTTCCACTGTATTTCCATAAATTATAACGACGCATTCTTCGCATTCCGACTGGCCTGTCGTATCTGCGACGAATTTTAATTCAACCCCCCGGCGTGGAACGGAATTACGGACGCCGGCCAAAGAGAAAAGCGTGACAAACGTTTCGCAATTTAAGATCGCGAAGATAATTCCCAGCGGCGCAAGAGTCCGGCACCGCGAAATGTCTTGATGAATCGGGAGCTTACGGCTTCAAACCCCTTCTCTCGCCCTATGGAAAATAATTCTGTCTTTCTCCTTTCCTCGCATGACTCAACCCTTCTTCAATAGGGATAACAATGGCGGTGGTCCGTACGAACCATTCCTTAATTCCTCCCGTAATCTGTGTCATTAATATGGCTTACGGTCGAGCGACGCATCACTTTAGAACGAGCAGCGCTTTGTGAAAGCAATCTCCAGTTACGGACGTAACGCGATTTATCATTCATTCCTAAATAATTTATCATTGGACTGATATCGATATTCTTCTGCAGTATGTCGATCACGGTCACATTGCCCTTTTACCATATAAAAACTACTCCAGCTGAAAGCTAAAAACTGAAAACTTAACATAACTAAACCCGTTACCTTTGTCTTCCAGTAATCCACTATGAAAAACGCGTCGAACGCTACACTCCGCCCACCGTAAGCTTAGGACTTTTCAAGAAGAATATAAATTATTGCCAAGGATGCACGTATCTACGAAACCGCGATAGCCGAAAACGATAGTACCATCATAAGACACTAAATACAAAATGTTGTCGCCTAGTAATACAAATGTAGGAATTTAATATGTGAAAGTAGATAATATAATATTTATAAACAATAACAACACAATGAAGACCCTTTCGTCTTTTTTCCTTGTCTTTCGTCGTTTCGTCGTTTCGCCTTTCCGTCTTTACGCCGTTTCGTCTTTACGTCGTATCGTCTTCACGTCTTATCGTCAACTCACATAAGCAACCAAAATAACACAATTCAACAAACTCGTCACCTATGATACATCAATATAATAATTAAGGATCGTAGGTGACCTTTCCTCGCCAACTAGAGAACCCTGTATTTGAGATCCCACACAAATTTCTCTGAAATGAGCCGTATATTTTGAAAGTAGCCTAACTCCGTTTTTCAATATTTTCCGGTTACCATGGTTACATGTACAAATTAATATTATTTATCTCGATTTGAAGATAAATGGAGTTAGGTCTCTTTCAAAATAAACGGCTCAAATATCCTTCCTTTCTTACACCACAAAATATACGAGCAAAATGTTGGTTGCAAATTTATAACCGCAGCGAATCGTACCGTTAACTCCGTTATCCCCGTGCAAAGTATACCTTGCCTTTTTAACGAGTATCGCGGGGGGTTCCTGTGTGTCGGTTCCTGTCTGTCTAATTTGAGTGTAAGATTAATCGAGCCATAAACTCACGTCTGCCGTATGACATCGCGCGTCGCGGGGCCGTCGCTCCCGCAGGTGTGACGCGGGTCGCGGTGTCGGACAATGAGACGCGATTCGAGACGGCGCCCCGGTGTATTATCGAGTGGCATTGCGACGTCGCTCCTGGAACGACGTTTAGATAGCGACGTCAACTGTCTGCGGGGTAAATCTGTCCCGTAAGCGAGGGCAACGACGCCCAACCTCTCCGCCGCTCAACCCCTTCCAACTCGCCGCCGAAGCGAGCGAATTCACTCCTGATCGAATTAACGCGCCACGGTTGCCTGATATCCTGACGGTCTGAATTAATTAACAGGAGAACGCGCTACGTAAGCAGCCATTACCAGGACAAAGCGCGCGGAATGCGTCCGCGAGACACTGCGCGCGAGATAAGGTGACACGTGATGTGAGCCCAATGGAAGTAGACCGAATGGCGGTCGGTGAAATGATTACGGATGTGTAAAACACATGTCTTTTGATCGCGTAAAATGTGCTGTCGTCCGTGGTTCGGAAAAGAATGACTTCTCGCTGGGCCGGACGCGCTCTCGATGATGCGCTGCGCCTTTGCCGGTGCCGCGTCTGTTTTGTTTTCGGCATATCGTTCTTTGGCGGCAGTGCATTGCGTCACCCAGTCGTTCGATACTTTGTCGTCGTAAGAAATCGTCTCACGGATGCGTGTGGTACTGTTTATGGTGAAAAATAACGTCGCGTGCGGGCAGTAGTCCAAGGCGCAATTCAAGTTTGCGGTGAGAGGAGTGCCAACGGATAATTGTGTAGGAATCGAACGCGTCATCCATCCACACTCTGCCGAAAGGGCAGCTGCGCTATGTCATGCATTCCGAAAGATAAGAGGCAGTTCAGGTCATACTGCGATAGACTAAAGACGTGCATAGTGTGGCTCGTGGTCCCTTTCATTATACTATTATACGCTATTTGCAACATTGGTAGAATATATTGTAAAACAAATGTCTTTGGATCGCGTAAAATGTGCTGTCGTCCGTGATTCGGAAAAGAATGACTTCTCGCTGGGTCGGACGCGCTCTCGATAATGCGCTGCGCCTTTGTCGGTGCCGCGTCTGATTTGTTTGCGGCGTATCGTCCTTCGGCGGAAGTGCATTGCGTCACCCAGTCGTTCGATACTTTGTGTCGTAAGAAATCGTCTTACAATATTTTCATTAACACGTTGACTGCCGTGCGTATTTTGCCCTATTAGAACGGCGATGCTATGAAATACTACAGCGTTTGACTGTATTATGCAAAATGAAAATAATGTGCAAGTATTGGAGACCAAAGAATCACATCACTATTCTAACAGTAACTGCATTTATAAAATAATTATTACTACCCATTGCGAATATTTTGGATCTTCTGTAAAATTTCTTGCGCCGGTCACCGGTGACCCCCACGGCAACTAACGTGTTAATTACTTAAATCCGATTTATTTCCCTGTGTCTTCCCTCCTACAATTGGGGGCTCGTCTGTGATCTAAAAACGCGAAACCTCCTACAATTGCGATGCCTTCGAAGAGAGAAATGGAGAAGAATTTTCATGTTGGGATACCGAAAATCATCGTTGACAAACTTCCGCCCACGCATGTTTGCAGGAGACCGCAACGAACCGCGTTGCCGTAATAAAGGCGTATTCCCAAGACTGACGGAGAGTGTACCGTCGCCTTGAGGAGTGTCTTCCAGAGAGCTTCATGTATAGGAGCAACGTCTTGACTCCATTAACTTCACACTTAGCAGCACCTTAGAGAAACCCTCCGTTGCTGTCGGAAGATCTGATTAGGGGTTCGAGTCTCTACTAAACGCGTTAGTCTCGGCTGCAGAGCGTCGCGGGTGAAGGGGAGGGCGATGCCGAGGGTGCCTCCGTCAGGTGGCGAAGAGGGGTTAAGGGCAGGCGGTTGTCTCTCCGTAGTTTGATGCAAATTGAATACGAGCACCGCCAACTACCAAGAATACAGACGCTACAGTTGCCTGCTTCAATCCTTTTCCATTCTTCTGTTACTCTGCCCAGTGAATCGCCAGCGCATTTTTTTATCACCAACATGAGATCAAATTCAAAGCATGTGCCACGGATCGAAGGAATCCCAAGTTTGCATTGGCAACGTTATTCCATTTGTACGGTACAAAATCTGGTGCGTGAAAGTTAGTTGTTGTAGGATTTTATGTTTTGAGAGGCAATTTTTATATGGAAGTATGTTCGGTAGTTTCATCTCTCTCTATTTGCAGTCTGAGTGACATGGAAATTCGTGTGCATCGAACGGGAAATTTATTCAGTACACCCCGTTTGTCCCGCGAACTCTTGACTATCGGTGATGTTTCGCTGTTTGGGGTTTCCACGTTCATCGAAAACACACGGTCTCGCACATCTTCCAACCACCGAGGTGTTGTGTTTACCGACGAATCTCAGAGGCTTCGTCTCGACTTAGCGACGTCAAGAGTTCTGCGTCGAGAACGTTTAACGATTTGCGAAACAACCCTTCCATCGTGATGTTTGTGTGCGGTTGACACTATTCTTCAACATTATCATGCTTTAATTCAAGGCAACAAAACGAAGAACTCGTACTTTCACAATAAATGAAAATGTCGAAGTTGTCAGATTAATATCCGCCCCCGTGGTTTGTAAAGTCGTTTAATTTGTATATCCAGTTCGTTAAGTGATTCCTCAAATTGGCGAAATTTCGCGAAGGTAACGCATGCGATAATGCATGCCATAGAGAATTAAGCGAAAATATATATGGTGGGAGTCGACCTCCGCTAATGCTTGAACCGTTTAGCGGTGCACCAGAGAAAGGACATTTATCGCCGAAGCCGACGCATATCTGGACGCGAAATCATAACACCATTGTACAGAAAATCGTCCCACCCCCTTCTCCATCCCATATCTCCGCCGCCTCTTTTTCTCTCCCTCCGCCGACAGCCGTAGCTCGTCTCTCTCTAATGTTCCTCTTTTATGGTGCACGATTCGAGGCCGCCCCCGGGATCGATTTTACTTTGCGCCACAGCACTTATCGTACCCCGTTACGATGGAGCATTGCTTTTTATGACGGTTCATGCTCGATGTCCCGACTCTCTACCCACCCCGACTCATTCCGACTCCTCGGTTCGAATGGTAGAATTAAAAAAATGATGAGTCGAAGGGTGATCGCGGTCTGGCGCTAAATTCTGCGGTCGTAACGCCCTCGTTACGATACATTTTTTAAGAAAATGACGGCGGCGACGGGAAACTTCGACGCGCCGAGACATTCCAAGTATCTGAAGTTGTCTGAAACGCTTCAGCGCCGTGGTGCAGGTGGATAGACGCAGGCGGCGAGAAAAAAAATCACGTCTGCATTTACATAAGCGCCGGTATAAACCACTCGACAGGAATCCCGACATAAAACCCAAACAGGATCCCACAGCGGGACAGCGGCACATCCGTTGAATACGCAATGACCGTATGTAACACTGTGTACTGTCCCTACCAGAAAAATACTTTTATTATTCACAGGTGAGTCACGACGGCGAGATACACCCCCTACATTTGCGCGTCGTCTCCCTGTCTCCATCCCGGCGGCACGCGAATTTTCTCCGAGCCCCATGCAAGGCACGAGTCGTTAAACATTCTTCCTCGGACAGCGCATAAAAGTCATAACTCATTAAATTTTCTTTACTTCTTCCCATCCCCCCGTGACTGGACCAGGATTGTTGTCTCTCGCAGAATCCGAGTTTTATCCTTACCCCGCAAATCATCGAGTGGTTCGCTCCCGTTACTTTTTCATCACCGGCAATGCGATTATTCGCCGGTCGAAAATTAAATTCCGTTCACATTTGCCGGATGCTTTCCGGCGAATGCATTCATTAAACCGCACCGTGTTACGCGTAAAGCCTTGCACGATTCGCATCGAGTTTCTGTACGCAGAGTACATATAATCGGCCGATTACGATAAACCGAAAACGTAGACACAAAAGATGCGTATCAGCGAAGACGGTCTACACGTCGCCGCGTGTGGTCCGTTTTGACAGCTGTATAAAGAGGGGAGCACGCAGAGTATAGGGTGTGTAGGTGAAAGTCGGCATGACCGATGCTGCAGCGAGCTGACAGGAATTTCAACGTCGGGTCGGACCCTGACGAAACGATTTTCAACTCCCCCGCGATCCTTGATCGCTTTCATCCCTTTCCTAAACACTACGACTACTCCTTTACGAGGGGGGAAGGGAGAGGCCCTTTAGCATTTCCCGCGTAACGTTTCCTTTATGCGGACATAGAGACACGCAGCTCGCGGAGGAGGAAAAATTGGCTTTTAAACCGGCAATAAAAACGAAAAATGCGAAATCTTTGATTTTAAAGGCCGCTCCGACCCCCGAACGGCACGGGGCGACAGTTGGTCGATGCGTATAACCCTCGCGGCAACCTTATTTCTCTCTGATATCGCAAGCCGAGCACGTTCGTACGTCGGCGCCGTCACGAAATCCGCGCCCGCGCGTCACTATATACGTAGTCCGCCGGATTACCCGAATATCCTAAACTTTTACACGGCGAATTTTAAAACGTCTCCGACTGACACTCATGCACGGATACGAAACGTACCGGAATTGCAGGCTTTACCCTCGCGTTGCGCGGAATTCTTCCAACGCACCGAGATATTTCGGGTATTTTTTTCTAGACAATATATTTTCCCAAACGATTCCTGGCGATTCGTTAACACTTTGACCGCCGACCGTATTTTGCTGTATTAGAACAGCGATACTATGAAATACTACAGCGTTTGATTGGATTATGCAAAATGTAAATAATATACAGGTATTGGCCACCAAAGGATCGCATCACTATTCTATCAGTAGCTGCATTTATAGAATTATTATTGCTACCCATTGCGAATATTTTGGGTCTCCGGTAAAATCTTTTGCGCCGGTCACCGATGACCATCATGGCGGTCAAAGTGTTAAATGTGCAATTGCGTTTCCACATTACTATGGAAATATCGATCAGTGACATTTTCTACGTTACTGGACACATGTCTAGTTCTTTGCGGTATACGTTGAAAATCGACGACACGTGTAAAAATTTCCATAGACATTCGATAAACGGATATGTCGAGATCTGTGCCCACGCCGGTATGCACCAGCATAAAATTCTGATTGTAAAATCCGCATTGCGGAGTACAATTTGAAGAGGCTGTACTTTCGAGGAATGGAGTGGAAATTTACATTTAAAGAACGTCGAAGGCTCTCTTCTCGCCCTCTCCTTACCGTTTTGCTTCTTTTCGTTCTATGCCGTTTTCCGTCGGAAGTAAGGACGGGAGGAGGGGGGTAAGGTTTCGCAGGTTGTTTTTATTTTCTGGCAATTTCCTTGGCGAGGCAGAACGGAAAGCGGTCTTAAAAGGAATTAGCACGTTTTACTGCTCTTCCAATCCTGTACACCTCATCGACGGAATATTCACGAATCGTCGCCACTTCAAACCCTTGGAAATTGGTCTGATCGAACACATAACTGTTTTTCCGATACGAAGAATTCTCTATCTAGCGAATAAGTTTCTCCATAGCTTAGTTTCGACATGTTCGTAATCAATGGGAAATGTTTTCTGTTACAGATTTTGCGTGGGGGACAGATTTTACCTGTGCGAAAACAAGATTCTTTGCGAATACGACTACGAGGAGAGAATGGTCTTCGCCAACATGGCTCTACATCCACCGCCGAGCGCTACGTTGGCACACATCAAGCGACAGGTGACTCACCTTCAGCCACAGGTGATTATATAAATATCACAATTATATAATCATCAGTCTGTATGCGAAAACGGGTTGCCCGCAGTAAAATTGAACAATCGTCAACTGTCCTCATTTGTCAATTCGATCTCTGCGCAATAGCAACAGGAAATAACTACCGCATCATTAGTACAAAAAGGCAGCCCGTTTGGTGTGCAGGCAATTTTACTTGCGTCGAAATGAGTTTGGCTAGTTTTTCCCACGGAACGAATGCAAAAATACACTGTCCGAACACTATAAACAAAACACAGATTTCACAAGGCTTACGCACATTCTAATTGTCGTGAAAAAAGCGTCTTATAATGACTCTCGAACACGTTGACATAGATACTCAGTCTTTTAGGGGTGTCTCCCGTGATGCCTGACCAGGCTGGAAGATTCGAGACGTCTCAAGACATAACCCCTTAAGGGCGGGTTAAAGTGGCAGGCCGTTCATCCTGACCCTCTCGACAACAAAGGACTCCCCTGAGGCTTCGACTCTGCTCTACCACGCCATCGTCGTCTTACGAGTTAGGATATCGCATGTCCTTATTAATTAAGCTCGCCCACTGAGCGGGCCGCGTCGCATGCCTTAACGATCCGTGACTCCAGCATCAAGCCTGGAACGCGCGAAGGAATGCGTCTCTCCGTTAGAGATACACGAATCCATAAAGAATGACACCCCCCGAAATGAATGGCAGTGATTTCGAGCCAAAACGAGAGTCTGCGATTTTCCCATATCAAGAATTCCTTCGGTCGGTTTCTCTTAACAAAGGAAGACATCTAATAGCGCAGAGAATTACGTTAATTTGGAAAGCGCAATCGGGAATACCGAGGCGTGCAACTGGGAATTTTATGCGAAATAAGCGTGCAATCGGAGCGAAAAATAAAAATGCGCCGTTCCGCGGTAATTAACAAGCCATTATCAGACGTAACGATGTTTAAATTAGCTACCAATTATATGCCCGTACACTCGCGCCCGGGGTATAATTAACCCGTATTAAGGTAGCCCATGTGTCGCTGCTTAAAAGGCGTAATTGACGAAAGTAATGAAATAGTATAGTAATGTAATGGGCAGGTTTCCGACGTTCGTGTTCGACATGCATGTTTCCCCGCGTCGTCATTAACGTGCCGACGTAATGATGATTGCGCTTACACCCGCTGAATGTAAACTTTGACGGTCGGTAGTTAAAAGCGAGATTGAGGAGAATGTTGCTGGAGCGAGACAAGGAATTTGGCGAGAAGTGGGTAAGACAAGCGTGTGTCAGACATAAAACGGTGGAGATTTTATCGTGGGACGGTCGAAAGTGAAGCAGGAAAGTGTCTCTGGAATTATGAACTCATCGCCGTTAAGCCGTTCGGGATTAAGCCTTCTTGATTATCCTAAGGCAACAGCCTTGCTTCGAAACAATATCTTAAGCTCCCGGCGCTTGGAAGGGCCAAGTCCTGTCCGACCCAACGAGGATCCGATCTACTTAATCCGGGCTCCGTCTTGCATGGATCTTCGCGTCCTTATGCACGCTGACGTTATAATGCCGTAATTTGCCTGGCACAACGTTTACCGTCTCCTCACACCTACCGCCATATTTTTCTCCTCACGGAAACTTGACGCAGATTTCCTCGGGTATACGTTGCGTGCGAATTGGCAGCTTCCTGACGAAAGACGAACTAACCGCAGGAAACTTTTTAATTGCCGCTGGAGCGAACGTATTTTTCCGGAAAAAGCCCATTCGCCGCGTTAGCCTTGCTCGTGCATATCGCTCGGCCACCTTATTTTCTTTAACGATGCCGCCCGTAACTGCGAAAGCATTCGATGTGTGCGTTGAAGTTTTCATCGAAGGAGAATAGCGCCTCTTTCTCTCTCTCTCTCTCTCCGTCTCTGCAAAGCACAGAGCTTTAAGGCCGGTCGAAGACGGTAGATGGTTGCCACACGCTCGAATTGTACGCATGCACAGAATAACGAGGTCCCGGCCCGATGATATCGGCCCCGGTAACGTGTACTACTTATAATATGCAAATTTCCACCCCTTAAACTCCCGCCCCACTCTCCGTCGGCGAACTGCGTGTAATTCAGGGGTTGGTAACCCTTGCGACTCTATCCCCGCGCCACGTAAGTGCTCACTTCTGTGCGCGTGTGCTTCTCTCTTTCGCCTTCCTCCGACCCTGTGTTCCTTAGTTTAATTAATATTAGCCTGCATATATATCAGACCGTTACATGGAATGTAAGGCGGCGGGATCCGCGTGCCACGAGGAGTCACGAAAACAATGTGTCTTTAGAAACCGCGTCTCGTGTTTCGCGCGGGGAAAAATGGCGAGCGGAGAGAAGCCGGGCGTCCGTTTAAAATAATAGCCAGAGTCGTGTGGCACGCGCGAGATTTTATCGGCCACCGTTAATCTGCCGCAGGTCAAATGGCAAAAGCGTCCCGTTAAATAAGCTGCGCGGAAAATTACTCAAAACTGCAAATGCCGATTAACCGTTGCAATAAATGATCCTGAAAACTGCTCCCGTCCGATGGTATCGTAGTGGAAAATTAAGGGGGGAAGTAATTTTAACTCGATTCGCTGACGATAAAGTTGATATCAACCCGCTGGCGAGTATTACATCAAAATGACGTAGTACTTCGTAGCGCGATTCGCAAAATTTTCTTCTGTAAAACAATGTGACAGTTATTCCAAACTGTCAGAAGCGAGGATGAAAAGAATCGTGCGAAAGAATGGTGTAAAATTCTCTAGCGCTCCTTTTATCTCGCAAGAGTGGTTGATTCGCGCATCGTGGCTCCCATTCAAGGGTTTACGGTTATAAATGACCGGTACGCGAAGTGGCGGGAATGGCAGGGCTAATGCCAATAATCGGCGTGGCATGCTAATGTCGTCCGCGCATCTATTACCCTAAGCCTGACGGATCCCTCTTGACGTCTCGCTCCTGGAGCGTGAATACCTTCGATCCTGGCGAACGCTCAAGATGTCTGCCGCACGCGGCATACGACGCTATTGCCACGTCGAACGACGCGCCGACGTTTTGCATCTTAATGGAACGGACGATTATGAATATACAACGTCGATTTTGCGTCTCAGATAATACCCCTGTCGCATCCCATTACGGGTCGTCTGATTAATTATGTAACGAACTCGCTTTATCAAACGAATACGATCAGCGCCGGGGCACCGGTTCAGAATACCTACTAATGAACTTTCGAGTCGGCTGCAATAAAGATATGAAAACACGTACAATGTATTATGCCGATATGAGGGAAAAGCAACGTTCGCCGCCGACGGTATAATGACCGGCAGAGATTAGAAGCGTCGATTAGAGAGGGAGAGAGCGCGAAAGGCGAGAATTTTATTCGATCGTCCCGAGTATCAGAGCCGGCCGCGGGAATTAGATGTAACGAAATGCAAAGTGCTGCTAGTGCTATCTCGTAACGGGATCACGTGGGTGGATGAGGATCGTATCGAAAGAGAGGAGAACGCGGAATGTCAAGCGAGTGAACAGGCGAATGAAACGGGAGGAGAAAGCGAAAGAGAGAGAGAAGGAGGGAGAATGGTGTTAAGGTTCTTAAAAACCGCGAAGAGGGTCCTCATCCTCATTGAGGCAGCTGCCACCCTTGTACCTTCTTTAAGCCGCGGCCACTGGGGTTGGTGCCGGAGCTTTGCTCCGACGGTGGAATGGGTAGTTTTTCTGATTGCCTGGGAAAAGACAGCTGTCGCAATCTTTCTCAGCCCCGGGTACCTAAGGTTCTCGCTGAGTACCTTTCTTCCTTCTGAGCGTTTGCTGCAAATAACAGTAGGGAGCAATGGTGTACGAATAACTCGAGCGTGGAAACTGATCCAAAAACAAATTGGAAGGGTGGGAGCGAAGAAAACGAGAGACGGAAAACCCTCTGGTCATCATTATCAATTGATCGAACTACCCTAATCGAAAGTGTGTCATTTGGAAACATTTAGGATTACCTGTCAACATATTCAATGATATGTCATTCAGAAACGGAGCGTACTTTTTACTATTGCGCAAAATAGGAAAGATACGCCCACCTTCAAAATATTTCTGACTCGTATCGATGGGTGCAACGAACGAAATAATAAATCGTGGATTATGAACAAAATAGTGTCATAAAAAAAATTCGAGTATATTCGATTTTGCAAAAACATTTTTTTTCGTATAGCTCCAGAACTCTTGAAAGCTTAATCAGCACACTGTGATCTATTTTCAGGATACCACATCCTCCATCGAGCGGTATCCGAGGCAAAGAAAATTAATTTTCCATCCCTCTAATTCGACCTGGAAGTACCATTTTCAACTTCTTCCGTGATGTGACATAAAATCGTAATACGACAGTCAACATGTCTCTACCGAGACAGAATAGTCTTCCGCCGTTCATAATTGATGGACGAGCGTCGAATAGAACCGGCACTTTCTTATTCTGCGCTGGTATCGCCTTACGAAACGTGAACAATATAAACTTCGCCCGAGCTTCGCCAACCGATTACTACCCCGTACTGTGTCGCAATAAAGTCATTGAAAGCTAAACGCGTCGTTTCCCGAGCCGAATTCTCGAGTAGAGCCGCGATCGCCCTTCTCAAGCGGCGTAACGCGCTTAAAAATTGGCGAGAAGTTTTATTCTGATCTAATTTTCCCCTTGCGACCCTGCGCGATGCGGAAGATAAAGCGAGGAAGGAAAACGGCGTAGAAAAGGGGTGGGGATTGAGCGTGAATAAGGAAGCGACTGTGGGAGAAAATGTGAGAGAGGGAATACAAGATGGAAGAGAGAAAAAGAGGCAAGAGTGTTGGGGTTGGGGAAGAGAGAGTTCGAAACGATTATCTGAGTTTTAAAACAAACTCTCGAGTGTCTGCAAAGTCCTTCGCGAATCGCAGGGTCGAAGGAGGTGGGGTAAGTGTAAGGGAGAGGGTGAATGACGGAGAATGGTGGGAGCCGAAGATGAAGGGGGTGGTGCACGGCGCAGACGGGGGTTGCGGGGTGAGATAATATGCTAATGCCAAGACGAAGGCTACATGGGAATTTAAGAGGATCAATGTGCAGTACGGGATTCGTACGCGGAATAAGATATTACACGGTGCTCTATACTTCTTCCAGACGATTAGATCCCCCAAAAGTTGCCGCGGGGCGAGCGCGCTGGTAATCTAAATTAAATTAAACTCAACGCGTTTACGTCGATCTTGCGCAGGAAATGTATTCGGTCGAACTACGTTTTAATGGAGTTGTCGCGTGTGCGACCACTGATCGGTTTCGGGTGGGAGCAAAACGCTGAATTGTTGTTCAATCGCAAGTGCGACGCAACAGTCATCGCGAGAGTATTATAAGCTCGCTTCTTTACCTCTCGCCGCGTGAATGAGTTTTATTCAATTGAAACATCCACTCCAGCGAAATGTCATTAATCTAGGGTTAACGCTGCACGAGTCCAGAGAATGAATTTGGACTGAAGAAATGTGACGTTTGGTTTTTATTTGACCTTTCGCCGACAAACTTCCTACCTTATAATTTTCCCTTTTTCCGAGCCGACGCTATACAATTAATGCTAATTCTCGATGCTATCACCGTTATTACGTCATTATCGAGTTGTCCGACGTAGCGTAAAAATCAGTGCGCGCCGAAGAAAAGTGAACCGCGATAAGAATTTCTACGCCGATACCGCGGTTGTTACCTATACCCGCGTACCCGCCTACGTACGTGATCACGCGTATTCTAAACGGTCGTAACGGGAGAAGGAAAAGCCGAAAGATTAGAAATCACGACTTGCTCGTAGCAGCACGCTACACTGCGAGTCCCGCGAGGAAAAAAGGAGTTAAGCGCACGAAGCGTTCAAATACACGCGCGCGCGCACGATTCGTACGTCCCACGTCGTGACTTCTATTAACGGGAACATTATTAGGTGCACGGCTAAATTTTACGTGAACCCCACCGCCACGGACCTACGACCGACTCCCTTGCGCAACGCTACAATGGAGGCTCGCATGGGAAAGGCCAGCTTGCGAGCTTATGCGAGATTATGAGTTTAGTTGCGAAACAATTCGCCCGCGCCACATACCCACGAAACAGGAGCTCACTTTTGTAACGATTATTACTCGTGCGTGGCCACGCACACGCTCCTTCTTGCGGTAGGACACTCGTAAGCTCTGAGCTTAATTGCCCGCCTAAATGAAATGTAACGGCAGGATGACCCGGGCCCCCGTGTTGCGGCGAGGGAAACTAAAAATCGTCTACGTCTTTGGTACATTACGTCCCTCGAGCGAAATCTGCAATTTGCCGTGGTCTGTTTTGGAGAAAATTGGACCGGTCTAGCAGCAGTACGCAACTGTTTAACAATAATCAGGCCCTTCTAAATAAATCGTAACAGAGGAATGACCCCAATACACAATGTGTTTACTCTTAATGCTTGTATGGCAAGTTAAACGCGATTGCCTTACGATTATCTAATGACAAGATTTCTTTATATGACACTGTCAAATCATAATCTCCCTAGCCATTACTTCCCACACCGACTAGCAGCGCAAGCTATGAATTATTCATAAAATAAAGCACGGAAGTAACGCTGAGCCGAAGCAATTCTCAGGAAACTTTAAAATTCACACGATAATCATCGGCCATTTTTATCGCCCACGGGCGGCGTTTGAGATCATCAAAATGAAACGTCTTTCGTATCACGCGATCGTAACCCAGAACGTGACTACCATTTTCGTTCCCGGGCTAAACGACATCTCGTGCAAATGATGCTTGCCTCTTAACGATAGCTCGCCTAATTCTCATCTCGTGCCGGAGGAACGGAGCGGGGTAGTTTGTGCATCGTCCCTGTCGGGGGTTGGGGGGATGGCGTTAATTTTTGCGCGTAAGAAAAGCCGCGCTGCGGAGGAACGGTCCGACACCTGCTCGGTTCCCAGCCGCGGGAGATCAACGAACAAATGACACGCGATTCTCGGGCACCTAACCCCGGCCAGTGAAGTCTCACACCCCCCGTGGGCCGCATTTACCCTCCGTTACAAACTGCCTTCGCCTTCGCGCCCACTCGCGATTAATGTCTTATTCGCGAGCGAGCGTACTGGCTCGCTGCAGGATGAACGAGAAGAGAGGAGAGAAGGAGGCTGCACCCCAGACCCGACGGCAGGGGCGAGAGTAATGTAGGAGAAGGTGGAAGGTCGCGCAGACACATCGTGCGTACGTGCCATTAACGACCCTAAAGAAGAACTACACGTTCCTTCGCAAGTGTGAGCAATTTTTCGCTCGGGTCATTGTAAGGGAATCGTGGAAGATCGCTCTATTAGGGCTAATTTATGATGAAGCTCCGGCGTAACGTATCGCGAGAACGATTAGGGTATTTTGTGTATCAGTTGGCGAGATACATTTGATAAATTAATGAAAATATATTCTACCAGTGTTACAAATTAATGAAAGTATATTCTACCAGTGTTACGAATAGCACCTATGAATTCAATTATATTGATGTATCATAGGTGACGACTTTATTGAATTGTGTGGTTCGTGGTGTGCTAAAGAGACAGTGGACGGTGTCGAAACGGCGGAAAGACGCAACGAAACGACGAAACGACGACAGATTCAGCAGCGTGTAAGACGATGGATGATTGTGTTGTTATTGTTTATAAATATTATTTCTCTAGTTTCACGTAATCGTTCCTGCACAAGTAATGGTTGGGATAACAATTATGTCGTATAATAAAAGTTGACTGCCAAGCGTATTTTGCATGTTTTAGCGATGCAATGAGATACAGCAGAATGATTAAATCGTGTAAAATGAACACAACGTAGAGTTATTCAGAAGCGTGTGACCCATTGAAGCACCGTTCCAATATCAATTCTTTTTACAAGATTGCAAATAGGCTTCATTGCGAATTTCTTGCATTTTCAGTCAAATCTTTTGCACCGGTCACCGATAACCACCGTGGCAGTCAACATGTTAACGTTGATTGTAAAGGGTACATTCGAGAGGCACGTGTCGTTTGATTATACGAAGGGCAGTAAATCTGCGAGGGTGTAGCTCCTTTTCTGGCAATAGTAGATAAAACTTGAATAAGTCATAGACTTAATTTAACCCACGCGGTGGCGGCGCTGAGGCTTCCACGGAGATTTCTTAATTACGAGTCGGGAACCGTTGAGAGAAAAGAAGATAGGGCGATACTAATAGATAGAGGGACTGAGAGAGGAGGGACTGAAGGGTGTACGCAAATGGGTAGACACTGGAGAGGAAAAGAGGATAGAATGAGGCCCGCGGTCGTTCGGCAAAAACAGGAAGGGACGGAAAGGGTTTTTCGCGGCGGCGAGATTTAAGGATTCCTCCTGGAAGGAAAAGTCCTGGCTGCCACGGGGAGAGAACGATAAAGCATATCCTCCGTGGCGCTTTGTCATTTTTATCGTAATTATTTACGAGTTAATTACTCGAACTGCCGCAGCGAACTGTCGCCGGTAAAAAATACGGATCGCAGAAGGAGCTACGGGAGGCAGAAACGTAAAACACTTAAATTAGAGATTTTAAGATTCAACAAGTCGTACGGCTTATAAAACCTGTCCCGGCCGATAAGAACGTCTCATTGTAAAAAGTATAATATGTGCCTCAGCGTTTGCGCGAATTAGACATGTTCTATGGAAATTCTATCTATTCGGCGCGGCAAGAATCGTGGACGACCGAAGGTCTATATGTTGTAATAAAGTCAGTACGGCGAAGTTCTCAGCGGGGAGTAAAATTGTGGCGAGGGCAGGGAGTTGCTCCGTCACGAGGGGCTGAACGGCACGGTCTGCCGAATTTTAAGTCTGTATAATTTAACACCTTTACCGGAGAAGCTGTGAGCGAGGAAGAGGAGGTATAGACAGAGAACAGAGGCACCAAGTTTGAAGTTTTCAACAGTACTTACCTATCCTACGTCCCTTTCCACTCCTCTCAAACATCGTTCCTCCGCTTAAGTATGATTCCCGACTAGAGAAAAGTATAGATTGTCAGATAGAGCGACTGAGAAGCAAAGGGATTATAAGGAGAAACAGTTGAAGTACTGTTGAAAAGCTCGAGTTATTTCGACTGGATTGAGATACAAGTTTACTCCTGTAGCCTTTTGTTTCTGGAGTAGAGTTTTAGACGGTACGTTAGCTCGGCGAAACGAATAAGAATTGCCGCTAAAATGGATTCGACGATTTCGTTAAAATTCACCGACTTGATCAACCCCTTCTCTTCAGCTGGTCTACCTCCGCATTTTAAGATGGAATGCGATGAATAATCGTTAAAATCAAATTACCGCCGATCGAACGCTGACGCAATTAGGTTCTACCGTTTCTGACAAAATCTACAGGAGAACGTCTGGAATTTTCAACGCGGACGCAAGCAAACACACCAACACACACTCACAATTTCGCGACTGTAATAAGGATTGAACAATGTAGCCAAACTCGAGAGTCAAACGACTAGAGGCGAAGCGTGTGGTGCACGTCGATAATCGTGCTATTCTTCTTTTGTCTTGCAGACAGTACCCGGCGGTGGTCCACAGAGGCAGGTGAATGGCGAACCGGCCCATAACCACAACGGATATCCAGCACCAGCCACCTCGAGCGCTCATAACGTCCCGAATCCCATGAATAATTTAAACGGTATCAATGCACAAGCACCGTACGACGCCAAATGACAAACGAAGTAAGCATCGACGTATCGATCGATTTCGCGGCGCCGAATTCCGGGAGGCCGCGCTGCCTGTCATCATGGCCATCGACATCATTGTTATCGTCACCGTCGTCATTATCATTGCCGTCGACATGATCATCATCGCCGTTATCATCCTCGTTATCACTAACAATTATCGTCATCGTCCGACCTCATTTTCAGCCATTAGCTTGACGTTACCACGGTAGTAAGCATCATCATCGTTCTAACCCCTTTCCGACGTGAGCTTATAATCGATCCGATCGATAATTGCTGCGAAATAAAGTTTAAACTATCTTCGCTTACGAAAATGACACGCGAGATAAATTGATGCGATAAGGTAGGAGTGGTTATTGGAACGTGTTAGAAGTCTGTTGTGGAAGATCGTATCAAGGCGCTCAACGGTGAGCGATAAAGAGAAGAAATTCCGCGCACGTGCAAATACTGCACAAACGTCGGAACGCCAATGCGACAGTGATAATTTGATAAGATCGGTTGAATCTAGGCATATGTATATTAGTACGCTAAATACACTTTCGATGTAATACGCGCGGTCGTCATGTTTCCGAGATACCTGTCACATACCTTTCGCTGACATCTTCGAAAAGTCATACGCGTGTCCTACTCTCGCCTGTATGCAAAGCATCTGGATTTAGTAGCACTTACGTATAGGTATTCGGAAAATGACGAGCCGCGACCGATTTTGGTGCTGTTTTAGATGAGAATCGATCAGTCCGAGTTTATAGGGTCTAATCTCGAGGAGTCGGGAAAGAGTAGTAATCGACGGATCAAAAGAAACAACCGTAGCAATCCCGAGGAGCAAAGGGCTCGCAGAAAAGTTACATCGTTCTCTCTCGAAGGCGCGAGTGTCCGCTGAGGGCAGTGTCGGTAAATCTGCCGATTACTTCGGAGCTCGAACTCTGCGGACACCGCAGAGGGCGAAATCCGTATGTATATGTGCGTAAGTGAAGAATCGAAGAAAAGAGAAAGCGGCGAAGAGAGACGCAGAGGCTTGTAGTTTGTGCGTGTTGGAAAGACGGATTTGGCGAGAGAATGAGTTCGATGAAAATAGAATGAAAAGAAACGGGTGAAAGAAGGAAAGCGAGTATGGCCAGTAGAGATCGAATCGTAGGTGCAGCACGCGCTACAGAGAATCTGGCACCCCTAGGGGCTCATACGTTAGGGGTGACTTAAGCATTGTTTCAACTTCGAATCTCCCAGCAGAGGCCCAGATTGATGTCGCGAACTTTTCCGTTGCCTTATTTGCGAGTCAGATAACGAGACTGAGTTATGCCGAAAGTTCTCTCTTCCTCTCGGCCCGCGTCGTCCGCTATCGGGACCTCGCGAGAATTCGGAGAGAATTCGTTTTATTTCCTCCGTGCCATACGCTTCACGGTGATTTGTCAGACAAGACGGAGATAGCAGGAAGAGCGTCGCCGTGTCGAACGATAATAGGCTTGAGCCGGGATAATAGGAAAAGTCGCGTGATTACTAATCCCATAACGATAAATAGAAAATCGCCAGAAGTTTACAAGACGTAACACAGAAGATGGGAAATAATTGAGACTGAAATCAGTTCGATCGCACAAGATAATCGTACCATCTTCGTAAGTTCAATCAGAGAGGATAGAGCGTTCGATCTCATTCAACGGCGTTCACATTGCTTGAAGGCATATTGATGTAATGTAACAAGGACAATTTACGAAAAAGTGCTTATCGAAATTTTACATCGATCAGCCCGTTATCGTTCGGCATATCAGATAACCGTTTTAGCGAAGAATTAACCGGCTCATAGGAAATTTCCGGTCTTGAGGCAGGAGATAAGCACAATGTGAGGGGCTAAACGCTGACGAGTGCGTACCGTCAGCGTATGCTAAGCGACAAATGCTTCCACGATATACCATAGTTTCACGTGAACTTTTACCGCGCGAACGTTCCTAATATTAAGCGTCTAAATAAACAAATTAGTCTATGATCATCGATGAACAAAAAAACATAAGTATATTCTATGGTACCGGTACTAATCGAGTGTCTAACCCAATTTAAAAAACATAGATCACAGATTACAGACTAGTAGGAAGAGAGATTGCAGGGGGTGAAAAAATAGAGACCGTGCATCGTCGATTATGGCGTACAGCACCGTAAAAAATATTTGCAGGATCAATGAGAGAAACGTACTACGGGTTGACGTATTAAATTGAGAGCCCGTTTGATCATGGACCAGTTGACCACGTTTCTGTTATCGATCAGAATGTGCAAATGGGAAACAAGAAAGCGTATACGTGAACAGGAGACGTATGTACGCTCACTAGTACATTTTGTATCATAGTTACATAACGTAGAAGTATTATCTGAAATAAAATTATCGTTTCGATGTTACCTAAAATTTAAATCATTCTTTTGTATATCTGCCTATTCCAACTACTTGTTCCACACCTATTCTTATTTTTATTCACATTTTTCGACCTACTGTTATATTATTTGTTATTAATTTTACAGCCGCTCTTGATTATTACCGACTTTTTTGGCAGAAGTGCATTATAGTCAACTTTAAAGTCAACGAGCATAATAGCCTTGAATCCCCATATTGGTATATACCCCTCGTTCCTCACATCCTTCCACATTCCCACTGAATTATTTAGAGGCACTACGTGATTGGCCGACAAATGCAACTTGCCTCAATAATTTACCAATCATACGCGGTCCTTTGTGTTTTATACGCCGCGTTTCGAATAAATCGCATTGTGTATTCAAAAGAGAAGCAGAATCCAACTCTATTCGGGTGCGAAGCTGAACCCTCTCTGCGTCCGCTTCCGAGGAAAAAAGAGGAAGAAAGGTCTGAGAATGAGAAAAGGAAATCGTGAGCAGACGAAGGAGGGAACGAGTGTTCTCGATTCGCACGGATTGACTCAAAATTCGGCTGAACATCGCCAATTTACGACAATGCCGTGTCGACTAAAGCATTTACCCACGCTGCCGTGCATTCAGTCGTGAGCGAATCTTAAAACGAGCCAGAAATGTCTCCTTCAACGGTGTACCGACAAACCGACCAACTTGGGGACCTTATTCTTGCACACTCTTACATAGTGTAATACCGGCAATGTTAGCGAGGTAAGCGCGCGTAGGGATAATTGTGTAATGCCGCTGAAACGCTCCAAATGATCGCTCTGAACAAGAGCTGAAAGTTTTTCAGGACAGTAAACTGCGGGCATCGAAAGACGACACGGACCGGTATTTCAATTTGCATATTTACGAGGCACGGATTCGTCCTGGTTAATGTTAAGCTTCGCCCGACTCGACGAATCGTCGGCATTACGAAAAACGACGTGGCCACCGTACAAACGCCGCCGCTTATCCGCAGTAAAATTGCCACCGTGGATAAGTGAGCGAGCTGGAACGGCGAGCATTCAATGCAAATTGGCCATTTTTTCTCGTACGGCCCGCGGTAATCATTGGCAATTAGAGCGCGGGCCTCCGATAAATGTTATTTATGACCACGATTACCTACGACGGCGCACCTACCTGCCCGGAGGTTCAACCTCTACCTCCACCCTCGCAATCACCCTTTCCCACCGCCCGTTTTCCCCCGCAACACCGACCACCTAATTGCCCGACGATTATTCCTGTTTGTACAAAATGTCGGTGGAGCGCCAACACTTTGTTGCATCCACTGCCGCCGAACCTGTCTGGCGAAACGCGCGACGTATGCGTGTGACTTCGTCGGTGTGGAACGCCTGTGGAGCGAACAACAGCAGGTAGGTTTACATTTCTCACATGATTACGGGTTACTTGTCGCTGCTATGCTCACTACTCATACATTGACCCGGTAATTCGTCCCTTGCCTTACGCTCCGCCTTCTTACCGCGACACTTCGGCGTTTGAGCAAAACAAGTTGTTGAACTTTGGTTGGTGCGCCATGAAAACGGCGACAGTAATCTCAGTTTGAATAACAGCGACGCGGAACCTTAGCCGCCGAAATTCTCGGAGCGTTCGCGCTCTAAGAATAACACGTTACGCGCGGTTGTGCCTTAGCAAAGAACGGCGGCCGGGACTAATTCTAACCGCGAGAAGGAAAAAAGGTCCTTTCGCTGTCATCGCGGGCGGACAGAGAGAAAACAAAAGGACGGATCGCACTCGTCATGGCCTTTGAAATAATATTATTATTAAAAGCCGCGCTTGCCTCGGCATTACGGCCGGAGCCCGCCGCGAAAGGGACGGGAATGGAGGAAGCGAGAGGACGAGCGCCGTTGTAGCTTGGCGAGCGGCAGGGACGAAAGAGCGATTAATTAAAAGAGCAAAAACTGTTTTCATAAAATTCATTTGCCGAAATATGCGCCAACTGAAATAATATTCGGCCGATGTGTGTGCGCGAGCGCGCGCGCGTGCCTACCTCCGGACGAAAGCGTTTCAGCGTACGCGCTTTCAGAGTTGCTGACGTAACGGCCAGTCCGGCCGACGAGACAACGGAAGCAGTGTGCAAAAAAGCGACGCGTATAAAAATGAAGGCAGGCCGCGGACGATGCGAAAGTTCTCGCATTCCCCTCTGTCGTCCCTCTCACCCCCTGCGCCCACGCATGTGCATCCCCAAATGGTTATTGCACGCGCATCTATATACGCTAGACGAAAAGCACATACACTTCCACGATTTACGGGGATGCATGGGAAGAAGTATGCGTCTCAGCGTGTGCCGCCGACATCTGTACAGTTGTCACGTGCACAGAAATATTTGTATGTCATGGCGGATTCTTTCCGTGCTGGCCACTCATATTGTTCGCGTCATTATTACACCCCATATCGCTATGTAAGACCGTCCGGAAACTTTGATACGGTACCTTCGAAACAAGCTACGTGTAGGATTTAGATTGGAATGATATATTATTTTTAAACGGTTTTCAATCACAAATTTGGTGGCTTAGTAATTATTTAAATTTTCAACTATACGGCTTTTGTCCATACTAAACGTATATTTTTGATGGTGAGCTTGCACTGGGACACTGAGCTATATTAAACGCTGACAAATTAAACGCTGACAAAGGTTCGCCGAAACTCGCTAAACACATTCGCTGATATTCTCTAAAGATTCGCTAAGACGCACACACTGTTACTCTTGAAATATTCGCAAAGACTCACTTATTCTAATATCGCGCTTAACACTTTCATATTGTTTGGTTTCCATGATAGTAAATTCTTTCGAGAACATTCCTAATAACAAATATAGACTCATGCATTCTTTCTCACTCTCTCACTCTCGCTTTCTCTCTCTCATACGCACACTTTCTCATTGCTCGTTTATACAAAATCACACATCCTACATACGTTTGCCGAAAATTTCATAACCTTTGCCAAGAAGGTAAGGTTGGCATTGTTTCCGAGCTCACTGGTCATTGATAGAAAATATATTCTCACTCTTGGACATTGGCAACCAGGTCGACACCCTCGCTTCTGCTAGTCTTGCCCCAAGTGGAAATATGCCCAGCCTGAATCTCCTGCATCCTTCTCTTTTTCTTTTCTCACGCGTTCACGTCTCGAAGCTACCCTCTTTTCACCATTATCCAACAAACCAGGAATGGCACGAAGTGTGATTTAAGCGCGCGTAAAAGCGGCCGTTAAGAAAGCAAGAAAGCTCCTTAAACGTTCGCCTTGATTGCCCAACTCGGTTTATTAAAAAGTCGCGCACGATATAATATATTTCTCTTTTTCTCGTCGTTCGAGGATGGCCACTTGCTACGAGCATCTTTGTCTGTTTCCCTCGTCCTTTCTGGGTTCTTCCTTTTACAACGAAAGAAACAAGAAGCGAGCAACTTCGCGAGTCCACCTCTCCATATTTAGAATCCCTTTCTTCCGTTTCACTTTCCTCTTCTTGCGGCTTTACGACGTTCCAAAGAAGTTTCTCTTTTTCCCGCTGTGAACGACAACTGCTCTGCAACCCTTTCATTAACGTGTCAGGGGTGAAACGGAGATAAAGAGAAAAAGGTGAGAGGGAGGGGATGACAGAGTCGACGGCTCAACCGCAGTCCCAGCATCTTAAAGTGCGAATTTATCTTTGCACGCCCGTCAACGAGCCAGTTACCGAACCGTTATAAGCTGACCTGAATCGCTAAAGAGCAGTGAAAAATAACTTTATCTCACGTAAGTTCTAAAAGTCAACCGTATCGTTGCGGGACTCGTTTGATATTGCACCAATTTTCTCCAATTTTAATGTTTCGTTTCCAGTACAGATATACTTAGGATCCAATCGCTGAGAGCAATAAATATTTGAACTGATTGACGAATCCGTACTGTTTTACAGTTAACTGCTCGCAAAATGGCAAGCGATTACCAACAGATCGAAAATGCTCTAATCATCCATAACCGCATCATTCAGAGATCCTTCAATCGTTGCGTTCCTTTTTCTTCGCCATCCCTCTTTCTCCCGTTTCCTTTCCCTCATAATATTAATTAATAAGGCAAGCACCGGCGGAAGAGATACTCGCTACTAATTAAGAAATACCTGCCGCCTGCTCTTTTGCAGCACCGGGGCGAGGAAGTGGAAAAATAAGAGGTAGAAATTCCTCGCCGCTCCGGCACCCTCGAAACGAGGTAAACTTAATCCTCGGCCAAGTTAAACCAACTGCTGAGCTTTTCATTATGCCAAAGTGAGCGAGGAGGAAAAGTGCCCGTTGCGAGGCAACGTTTTTCGCTAATATCATCGAAAGCTTAGCCCTCATTCTCGCGCTTAAGATCCGCGGATTATTCAATTCGTTCTACCGTATTGCCTTAACAAGAATCTTCGAGTCCCTCGCCGACATTTCGCCCGCTCCTCTCTCGGCAAAATATTCCCAAGTGTTAAGAGACGTTAGCAAGATGATCCTCTAAATCTGACATACTCGACAAAACATTGTGCGACG
Source organism: Cryptocheilus praepositus (assembly GCA_033815515.1). Taxonomy (NCBI): domain Eukaryota; kingdom Metazoa; phylum Arthropoda; class Insecta; order Hymenoptera; family Pompilidae; genus Cryptocheilus; species Cryptocheilus praepositus. The sequence continues at coordinate 13,003,263 of JAWWQZ010000035.1, read as the reverse complement.
CGTAAATTAATTTAGTCCGTCACTCGTCGTAAACAACTTAAACGAAATATCAAAATAAACACTTCACGTACAGTAAACCCATCCGTATGAGAGCAGCTTCATACTACAAAAATCTGTTATGTGAACAGAACGCCTAAGCACAGCACGTTTTTTTTCCATAGTTCTTCTCCTAGCAGGGGTTGTACACAATATATGAGCCGTTTATTTTGAAAGTGGCCTAACTCCGTTTTTCAATATTTTCCGGTTACCATGGTTACATGTACAAATTCATGTTATTCATCAGTAAATGTTATTTATCTCGATTTGAAGATAAATGGACTTAGGCCACTTTCAAAATAAACGGCTCATATCACGATTCATAACCCAAACATTTCCTTGACTATATAAAATTTTTATTAGAAAATGCGCACGCGACGTTTCTGGAGCTTTGCAAAAAAATGTTCTTCGTTTATCGTTGACCTAACGAAATCACGTTTGCAGCAGGAAACGAATCCTTATGACTGCGCGTCCCAGGGAATGTTTTTAATTTCCAGCGCCATAACAGTAGCCATGAAGCCGAATGCGCCCCGCGAGAGTGTCTGACATTGTGTCGACGTGACGAAAGATCGGGACCTGGGAAGGAACGTCTCGGCAACGAAAGTTCGAATCGCGGCGGCGTACGGAAAGATGACGAAAAGTTTGACGACCGCGCCAGACGCGCCGGAGGCCTGCTTTGAATTGCACCAATTAAAAAAAAATAGCGTCAGGACGTGCCAGCGAGGGAGGAAGAGAGTCGGCGAACGGGAGAGAGAGAAGGAGGTTCCGCAAAAATTCCATAACGTGGCGCAGTGTGAGGGCTGCGTCAAATGTTCCTGCCTGCGCGTTCACCACCCTCCTTCCTCCCGAAACAGCTCGTCGGCCGTCAAAGCTTTTCATTCGTTCGCACCTTTTTTATTCGCCACATTGCCCCCGTGATAGCCAACTCCGTGGCAACGGTAATATCCGCGATTAAACGAACGTTAGCCCGTTAATTAATACGATGCAAGCCGCGCGGACTAGGATTATTTTTGCAACAGTGTCACGACTAGCTATGTAAAAACTAAGTTGACCGCGCGTGTAGTGAGCGAAGGAAGTATTTGTGCTTCTAAACAAAAACTATTCAAGGAACTGTGCCGTTCATTTGTAAATGTTTTTTTCTAGCAGTGTATTATGCGTTTTTGCAGGGTCGATCGTGTATGCTGTTGCAAAATCGGTGACCAAATGTTGAATGCTAATATAAAAGGACGCCGTTACTATTTTTATATTACATTATCCCTTCGTATGTGAATACTTTGGATACTGAATTTACGTTCACAATATTGAATTTAATTTGCGTAATTTTATTGAAATTTCTGTGTTTTTTGCTGCAAGGTGAGCGTTTTCGCTGCCAGTTGGTAGAGTATTAATTCAGTTTTTGCATGTTTCGTAACAAGTTTCATTTTCCCGGTTTCTATGGATATACCCTGTTTACTTTTTTACGATACAGAGAACGAAAGGTTTCTCAATATCGAAGTTAGAACTCGTCTTATGTAAGATGCACGAATACCTTCGACTGCCATGTATGAATGTCGAAGCAGTACGTATGACGGTATATTGCACGCACCCTACGATGGAGGTGAAAGCATGCGAACTATCTTTTCATTTTGCTTTGTTCGACAGGTTGAAGCGTGAGTGGAAAGGGCTCGGCGTTTCGAGGTCCAGATGATTCATGGGATAAGAAAGGCGTTCTCACGATTCCGTTGACAGATCTCTTTGAAACTCAGATATTGCTGTGAAATCAAACAAAAGATCTATGATGCCGACAATGTTGAAGTGATACTACCTAAAGTGATAATAAAGTTTCACAAAATGATCTCTTTCGCGAATCCTTGCGAACAATATTTTATCCTTTCTCATTGGAGTCTATTTCTCCAAAGACATCTGCTAGACGATGAAATGTAATATCCCTCTATACATTGGGGTCGTGGTAGCATGTGAAGCATTTAAATTTGACTGCGTTACAGGTCTAGCGAATGAAGAAATATGGAAAAACGTAATCCTCGAAACAGATATCTAATTCATACGTCACACAATATGTAACACAAATAATTTCGAACGCAGGTAATTCTGACATAACCCCTCAATACAATTTCAGTTAATTACCCATTTATGGTTTTTATAGCCAGAGGTAAAGAGTCTCGTTTGGTCGAGATGAAGGAAATTCAAAGGCTTCGATATGAAGAGGCAGAAGCCTTTGAAAAATCGTGCGGGCGCGGAAACTCGTTACGTCCTCCTCGGGTACTGTACTTTTTTCATTATGGACGATAATAAAATTTCTAAGTAAACAATTTAAAGACTACGAACAATTTGAAGACTTTCGTCTGAAAGAGAAAGAGCTGACAGAGAAGAAATAATATAACATCTACTTTAAAAACGACTCTACCGTTTGAAAACATGATTGGATTTCACGGTTTTAACGTAATTCGCCGAGCCTGTAATGGCATCATTCTCGCTACGCTGGCATTAGCGTGTCGTCGGCAATGAAAGAGAAGAGATACCCAGAGCCGCGCGCTCCCGCACAGAACTCGCAGCATCGATCGCGGCCGATTTTGCCTCCAAAAGTAGCTAGGAAAAAGGAGAACTCGCCAAGAGGAGTTCTCGAGTGAATCGAGCAATCTTGACGTCCTTTGTTTTCGAGAACTGCCACTTGTAAATATAATTACCCGTCCCGTCCCCTTCCCCTAGCCAAACCACTGCCGCCGCCTCCTCTTTCCCGTTCCTGTGCCTTCTTCTCCATGCCCCACTCCGTCGTCTCTAATTTGATTCCGCGGTTGTTTTCACCCTCCCCGTCGACCCCCTTCGTCGCCTCCTCTCCTCTGTTCTGGGCTTCGCCCACGCATTGTCTCTTGTCTCTTCATTCAAATTACCCTCCGCTTTCCCATTCTCGCATCGCTACAAGCCCCCTCCCCTGCCCCATCCCTTCTGCCAAACCACTCTTTCCCAGCCTCTCCCACTCTTCCTAGCGTCCCTGCCGTTTTCACCCTTATTGTTGCGGTTTTATTGAATCCGCTGTGCATTGTTTGCGCGCGAGCGAGACGTGGCCGTTGTTCAAAGAAAATTGGCGCGCAGTTTCGGAACGCACGCACTCGTCTTTCTCTCGATCGAATGCTGCTTCAGGCTGGCGAACGGCAAAATCGACTTTCACGGCCCCGTAAGTACGAGCCGGGCAAAACGGGTCGCGACTATTGTTTCCTTTTCGCTTTTTCGCCGCATCGACGGTAACCTGATATAGTCGAACAGTCGAGAGGTGGACCTTAAAAAAATGAAATGTCTGTTCAGCCTTTTTCCGCTATTCCGAAAAAAGGCCGATAGCGGGGCATGGAGCGTTAACTATCGACAACGTCAACTGGCTTTGTCAGCGGCGTACGCCTCGGTGCATGGTTGTCCTATGCGATTATCAGAAAATCCGGCCTTTTTGTGCGACACTCGCTTCACGCTCGCAATGCACGAATTTGTAAGTGCGGAAGACACTGCGGAGCGTGAGCGGCACGCTTTATCCGGTGGGAAACGAATATCTTCGGCAACTGGATCTCGTACCCGTGGAGCTTGTTTCAACACGCACTCCTACGAGGGGATATAATGTTTAGATTTGTGCGAACCAAATCAAATCTAACTAGTAATAACTATATGAAAGTGCTTTTTTTCACCAGGCAATGTTTGGCTACGTCTAGAAAAAATAAGTACTAAGGCGGGGAAACGATATTACTGCAAAACATAATAACCACGAAACAACATGTTTATATGCCCAGAAATGAAATCAAAAATAGCCTACTAAAGCGGATTTATTTTAAAATGAGTGCTAACGGAAGCGAAACAGTAAACATATGAGGAAATTATTTCGAAAACAGCGGAAATATTATTTATTGCCGATTTTGCAACTGCAGGAGAGAGGCGCGATCCTAATTCACAGACCTCTCGAAGAATTCATAATTTCATGAAGGGTGGGGGCGAAAAAAGGGTGCTTAATAGCCGACAGCCTCGTGGCTGTTGACTCGTGTAATGAAATCAAGAGTAATCGGGAGGGCGATGGCTTTTGTCGTGGATGCATGAATTTCGACGGGCAGCCATTAATTATTCGAAATTAAATATCCTTCACAGACTTTAATTAAAATGTTTACAATGTTCCTACCCCCTACTCTCTCAGCCGCGTCCCATTCCTGCCACCTACACCCTTCACTCCCTCGCAGCCCTCCGCCGAATAGCTTACGAACGACATTTTATAATGCGGATATATTAAAACGGTACGAATTCATTCGTCACGATTGCCCTCAATGCGTGCCACGCACTCTGGTAACTTTTTCATATCCACGGTTTGTAATAGCGCTATGAATGCACGCGTGTAACAGCTCAAACGAGTGAAGGATGCTTCCGCGAAAATGCTCATGACAACGATGAGTGCCACTAGTAACAAATAAAAGCTATTTTTCGTACGGTACCCGGACAAAAATATTGTTTCGATGCCCGGCGCGGCGGGTGCAGCGAATATAATCAGAGGACATTCCCGCGTTTTTTACTAAGGAGAACGATCACTTTTTTCCACTTCGTAATCATCGAACGGCCGTGGCGCAACCCACGAGGCGCGTAGTCGCGTCGATTGTTAATTCCAAAATCGGCTAATGCAATTACGGTGCGACTCGATAATATTCGCGTAATTAAAATTCCGTGCTTTCACCCCGTTCCGGCCCCTTCCTCCCTCCTTTGCCCTTGCTCCCGCCCCTATCCCCCAATCCAGAGAAGCTCCGTTCCAACCTCGTGCCTCTGCTAACGCCGTCGTCGACTCCTGCGAGCAAACGATTCTTGTTTGTTTTGCAAACAAAGGGTTTCTCTTAAGGGCCGGAGAGACTTTGCGACAGCAAGGGAAGCGAACGCGAGAGGGAGAAAGAGAACGTGCGTTCGTGTGTCGTCTATACGTATGTAGGCGCGCATCCATTTGAGAAGGCGAGAGAATGGGAATAAGGGCTGGAATGAGAGAAGGACGGAGAGGCGGGTAGTTGTAAAGGTGGATGGCGTGGTGTAAAGCGCGGGTGCTGGAAAACAGGGGTAGAATTATTACATCTTTTGTATGAAGGCTCGAACTGCCCCATTTGCGGAATTGCGGATCGCGATTCAGCCGCGATTGCGACCGCTGAGATGCCACAGGGTCGGCGAGGCTTTTGTTAGTTTTGACTAATTTCCGCCAGGTAATCTGGTTCAATTTGAAATTCCCCGGTCGTAATGGCGCGCGTTTACCATGGGACTCTGTTAAAGCCGCCCACGGTGCCGAATTTTCGATTTATTTACACGCCGCTGCGACAGACAACGCGCCGTGCATTGTCCCTTCCCACGATCGAAAGTTACACCTATTAGAGATCGACGAAAAAAACAAAAGATCCGTCATAATTACGATATTTCACGATTTTTATGCCTGTTGCAACGCAAAGCTGGAAAATAAATTAGTTTTAATGTCATCTAAATAGAACTAATGAATAATTTTAAATAATAATTCTGAATAAACGATAACAGGCGATATGAGCTAACTGAACTGAATGAGTAAAGGATTTAAGATAATAATTGGAAATGTTTAACAAACGATTCTTAGGATGCTCTATGCGAACGATCGCACATGACATGGTTAAGAGAATGGCAACGATAAGAATGCTCAGCGGTAACTCTGAAAGTACTATTTGCCAGCGGAGTTTTCCGTGACGCAATTAGACGGAATTATAGAGGGGTAGCCCTTAAATCTTAATACCTATTTGACGCTAGCTGCACCAGAGCCGGTCCAACCCCTTAGGCGAGTTTAATTCTTGTGGGTCCCATCGGTGACTTTATCGCGAGAAATTGCCACGGCTTGGAAACCGTCGTTACAGCATCGTTACCGTAAGAACTTACCACGGGTATTGTTACGGCTAATGTTACCAAACTTGGTTAACTTTCAGTTTTACGCACCGATTCGGATTAAGAATTTATGGTAACGACTGACTCCCCGTCTATTGTCTGCCTTGGCGCAACGGGGGAAACGATTCCGAACGTTACCGTAATCACGGCGCGTATTGTTAAGTATTTATTTTAACACGACACTCTTTCTACGCGCTAACGGCAAAGGCATTTTTAATTTACAACGGCAACCCCTGCGTACGAGTTCAGATTAAAGTATCGTTATATGAGACAAATGGCGAATACGCATTGCCGAGTTTGCGTGAATGTGTAAGTAAATCACAAAGTAAACGTGACAAGGAGGAGGGTGTTGAGATGTCGAGAAAAAATGAGTATCAGCCCTTCTTCATTTCTTCCGCTCGTCTTTAACACTCACCGTATCAGCTTCCAGACTAATTCAATAACGCATTGCGAAAACACGAAGGAAGAGAAATAACAGCGCACGAGCTTTACGTTATACGGAAGAAAATATCGCACGGCGTCGCGTACTCTCTCATGTGTCATCTCGACGTCGGATCAGCACTTTCGTCGCTGGCCAATTGCATTAGGAGGGAAACATCGCGTGCGCTCGGACGAAACTGGACGAAAGCGACGAAAGAAGCCGGCGAAGGCGCGAGCGAAAAGTTATAACTCCTGCCGGTGGGACCCGACAGACGCTTTTATTCTCTTCCAAGTTGGCAGGCTTACCGGTTTCCGCTACCCTGACCACTTCGTCGCCGAGCTAACTTCTGGTAATAATGCTGGGACATTAATTTCGACCGATCGGGCCCAGCGGACCATCGCGACAAGAGTAATAAAGTGATAGAGAGGGAGAAAGTCAGAGTCAAGAACATCCGAATCCGCTATCCCGTTTCAGGTTTGCTTTCTCTCCTTGCTCTTTCCTCTCCAGACTTTTTAGATGACGGCCTCCTTATTCTACCTTTTCCGCGTCTACTGGACTTCGCATTCAAAAGCATTCCAATTCTCGTTGCGATCTGAAAAGGGCTGGTTTAACCCTTCTTCTTTCGCCGTACACCTAATCTCTTCTTCTTGCTTTCCACCGTCGGCCACTTCTGACCACTTCGTCGCCAAGCTAACTTCTGGTAATAATGCTGGGACATTAATTTCGACCGATCGGGCCCAGCGGACCATCGCGACAAGAGTAATAAAGTGATAGAGAGGGAGAAAGTCAGAGTCAAGAACATTCGAATACGCTATCCCGTTTCAGTTTTGCTTTCTCTCTTTGCTCTTTCCTCCCCAGACTTTTTACATGACGGCCTTCTTATTCTCCCTTTCCCGCGTCTACTGGACTTCGCATTCAAAAGCATTCCGATTCTTGTTGCGATCTGAAAAGGACTGCTCTAACCCTTCTTCTTTCGCCGTACACCTAATCTCTTCTTCTTGCTTTCCACCGTCGGCCACTTCTGACAACTTCATCGCCGAGCTAACTTCTGGTAATAATGCTGGGACATTAATTTCGACCGATCGGGCCCAGCGGACCATCGCGACAAGAGTAATAAAGTGATAGAGAGGGAGAAAGTCAGAGTCAAGAACATCCGAATCCGCTATCCCGTTTCAGGTTTGCTTTCTCTCTTTGCTCTTTCCTCCCCAGACTTTTTACATGACGGCCTCCTTATTCTCCCTTTCCCGCGTCTACTGGACTTCGCATTCAAAAGCATTCCGATTCTTGTTGCGATCTGAAAAGGACTGCTTAAACCCTTCTTCTTTCGCCGTACACCTAATCTCTTCTTCTTGCTTTCCACCGCCGGCCACTTCTGACCACTTCATCGCCGAGCTAACTTCTGGTAATAATGCTGCGACATTAATTTCGACCGATCGGGCCCAGCGGACCATCGCGACAAGAGTAATAAAGTGATAGAGAGGGAGAAAGTCAGAGTCAAGAACATCCGAATACGCTATCCCGTTCCAGTTTTGCTTTCTCACTTCGCTCTTTCCTCTCCAGACTTTTTACATGACGGCCTCCTTATTCTCCCTTTCCCGCGCCTACTGGACTTCGCATTCAAAAGCATTCCAATTCTCGTTGCTATCCGAAAAGGGCTGCTTTAACCCTTCTTCTTTCGCCGTACACCTAATCTCTTCTTGCTTTCCACCGTCGACCACTTCTGACCACTTCATCGTCGAGCTAACTTCTGGTAATAATGCTGGGACATTAATTTCGACCGATCGGGCCCAACGGACCATCGCGACAAGAGTAATAAAGTGATAGAGAGGGAGAAAGTCAGAGTCAAGAACATCCGCATACGCTATCCCGTTTCAGTTTTGCTTTGTCTCCTTGCTGTTTTCTCTCCAGACTTTTTACATGACGGCCTCCTTATTCTTCCTTTCCCACGTCTACTGGACTTCGCATTCAAAAGCATTCCAATTCTCGTTGCGATCTGAAAAGGGCTGCTTAAACCCTTCTTCTTTCGCGGTACATCTAATCTCTTCTTGCTTTCCACCGTCGCTATCCAGTTTTGCTTTCTCTCTTCGCTCTTTCCTCTCCAGACTTTTTACATGGCGGCCTCCTTATTCTCCCTTTCCCGCGTCTACTGACCACTTCATCGTTGCGAGCTTTAACTTCTTCTTTCGCCGTAATAATCTCTTCTTCTTGCTGGGACTTAATTCATCGCCGAGCTAATTCTGGGCTGGGACATTAATTTCGACCATCGCGACAAGATCGCGACAAGAGTAAAAAGTGATAGAGAGGGAGAAAGTCAGAGTCAAGAACATCCGAATACGCTATCCCGTTTCAGTTTTGCTTTCTCTCTTTGCTCTTTCCTCTTCACACATTTTATATGACAGCTTTCTTATTCTTCCTTCCCCGCGTCTACTGGACTTCGCATTCAAAAGCATTCCGATTCTTGTTGCGATCTGAAAAGGGCTGCTTAAACCCTTCTTCTTTCGCGGTACATCTAATCTCTTCTTGCTTTCCACCGTCGGTCACTTCTGACCACTTCATCGCCGAGCTAACTTCTGGTAATAATGCTGGGACATTAATTTCGACCGATCGGGCCCAGCGGACCATCGCGACAAGAGTAATAAAGTGATAGAGAGGGAGAAAGTCAGAGTCAAGAACATCCGAATACGCTATCCCGTTTCAGTTTTGCTTTCTCTCTTTGCTCTTTCCTCTCCAGACTTTTTACATGACGGCCTCCTTATTCTCCCTTTCCTGCGTCTACTGGACTTCGCGTTCAAAAACATTCCAATTCTTGTTGCGATCTGAAAAGGGCTACTTTAACCCTTCTTCTTTCGCGGTACATCTAATCTCTTCTTGCTTTCCACCGTCGACCACTTCTGACCACTTCATCGCCGAGCTAACTTCTGGTAATAATGCTGGGACATTAATTTCGACCGATCGGGCCCAGCGGACCATCGCGACAAGAGTAATAAAGTGATAGAGAGGGAGAAAGTCAGAGTCAAGAACATCCGAATACGCTATCCCGTTTCAGTTTTGCTTTCTCTCTTCGCTCTTTCCTCTCCAGACTTTTTACATGGCGGCCTCCTTATTCTCCCTTTCCCGCGTCTACTGGACTTCGCATTCAAAAGCATTCCAATTCTCGTTGCGATCTGAAAAGGGCTGCTTTAACCCTTCTTCTTTCGCCGTACACCTAATCTCTTCTTCTTGCTTTCCACCGTCGGCCACTTCTGACCACTTCATCGCCGAGCTAACTTCTGGTAATAATGCTGGGACATTAATTTCGACCGATCGGGCCCAGCGGACCATCGCGACAAGAGTAATAAAGTGATAGAGAGGGAGAAAGTCAGAGTCAAGAACATCCGAATACGCTATCCCGTTTCAGTTTTGCTTTCTCTCTTTGCTCTTTCCTCTTCACACATTTTATATGACAGCTTTCTTATTCTTCCTTTCCCGCGTCTACTGGACTTCGCGTTCAAAAGCATTCCGATTCTTGTTGCGATCTGAAAAGGGCTGCTTTAACCCTTCTTCTTTCGCCGTACACCTAATCTCTTCTTCTTGCTTTCCACCGTCGGCCACTTCTGACCACTTCATCGCCGAGCTAACTTCTGGTAATAATGCTGGGACATTAATTTCGACCGATCGGGCCCAGCGGACCATCGCGAAAAGAGTAATAAAGTGATAGAGAGGGAGAAAGTCAGAGTCAAGAACATCCGAATCCGCTATCCCGTTTCAGGTTTGCTTTCTCTCCTTGCTCTTTCCTCTCCAGACTTTTTACATGGCGGCCTCCTTATTCTCCCTTCCCCACGTCTACTGGACTTCGGATTCAAAAGCATTCGAATTCTCGTTGCGATCCGAAAAGGGCTGCTTTAACCCTTCTTCTTTCGTCGTACACCTAATCTCTTCTTCTTGCTTTCCACCGTCGGCCTCCCTCTTTCGCGAACATCAGGTATAATCGTTCTACGATTGTCCTCCCGCGGGAGTCGTTGCTTCCGACATGATCCCGCGAAAGGACGAAACGACGAAAAGTTTAATGAGCCCGCTCGCCACGTGTCTATCTTCGGTGGGATTTCCTATCCTCTTCTCTCGCCCGCCCACGCTTCCCGCCTCTTTCGTCCGATAACATCAACTGTGCGTCACGACATCCACAGTCTTACAAATATCTTGCAAAGACCCACGTAGACATTCGTTCGGCAATCTACAATTTCTAATAATGCGCTGAGAACATACAAGACCGGTTTTTCTGTTTTCAAACAAAACAGCATAACACTCTTCTCGAAAACAGGACATTGCCTTGAGCATCGGGATCCGAGATGCTTTACGACCTCCCAGTCTACATTCGCTGTGTCTCGAAGCATATACTCGCCTGGGCTCTCTAATGGGCCACCTTAAATATTTAAGAGCGACTTGCCCACCGGGTAGCGGGTAACAATAAACTAACACTTAAGACGCACTTCAAGGCACAATGCAAAGTCGCACCCTTGGCGCTAACGATCACACCTCCGAGCTTAAAGGCCTGCACCATCGTGACCGTGGAGTGCTACTGTTAGTGACTGGTTTAGTGAGACGGGAATAGACGCTTCTTCTTCCTTCATACGCAAGACATTCCCGAAAGACCATTTACTGATACGGTCCTTCTGTATCGTGCCTCTAGATTTACCCCTTACACAAGTTAGCCGTTCGTGACCCCGAGTTCGACAAGTCTGCTTTTTCGACCTCGCTCGCCTGAGCCACGTCGAGTTCATAAATTCGCACGAGTGTGATTTGTGATCTAGAGTAAATTCTCTTTCGCTCGACGGCACTAAATCGAATCCGTCGACGATTCAACACTTCATATTTAATGAAATTTCACCTTTTTCCCCTCCTAATTCAGTCCACGTTATGTACAGGTCGATTCACGTGTGGCGTACATTGCATTTTACACGAACACGATGGAAAATAGGTCGAACTTATAGAACATCTCGTAAAAAAGTGTATTTGATACAGGTTCGAATCGAATTTTCTTGGACATTTTCTCTTCATTATGATATGATAAGAATACGAACGCTTTATTGCGCAGAAAGGATAGAACCAATGCACTACCATATTATACACAAACATTCTATGGAAAAAGATGGAAAGAAGTTTGATTGCATCAGTATAAATAGTAACAAATACACATTATTCCATTACCAATGAATCCGGGAGACTACGTATATCCGATCTTAGACCGGCCAATAATTAATTTCCTCTGGCTCCAATATAAACGAATCATTTATGCACACGGTAATGTGCGAAGAAACGCACACTAACCAACACTAAGAAAAAAAACGTACGTGCATAAAAGTGTACAGACGAGACAGAAATTTATGAAAATGCTTCGGATGTCGTTATGCACGGACGTATATGGCGAAATGTGTACTTATTACCGGAAGCCCGTTGAGAAAAAAGAAGGGACATATTCGTGTACGGTAATACGCTGGTCTCCCAATAATGTAGCATTACGTATTCAGGCGGGCAACTGCGTCGAGGCATTTGTACATTTTCTTTTAAGCGAACAATACGAGCCCGCGAGTCGGCGCAACATAAAAGCTAACAATGATGGAAATATTACTTTTTAAAAGCGCGCGCGGGGTGTCGTTAACGGCTCCATGCTTTTTCCGCCTTTCTGAGTTACCGTTCTCCCCCGTCGCTCGTCGATTTTCTTCCGAATCTTACTACCCGTCTCTTTCGCGAAACGTAACTAACACCCGCTGCTTCCATCCTCACGGTAGAAAGAATGAAAAGACGGAATGGCCGTCACATAGTCATCCACCGTCTGCTCTGTTTCGATACACTGTATACTTCAAGTTTGTTGTCGAAATAGTCATTTTATATTTGCACTTAATTAAATAGGAAAGACTTCGTCAAAGTTTGTAAAATTGTCAGGAAAATGTGAATAGCAAATGCAGCATCTATTGTTTGAATCGAATTCGACCGACTAAGGTTAATGAATTAATTGCAATTAATATGAAGGCCATTGACTGAATTTGTAATTATTATTTACATTGAAAATAATATTCGAACAAACAACGGCGATCTCTTAATAGACCGACTTTTTCGGGCTGAGATAATTAACCCCATGTCAAATTTAAAATTGCCACTTACAACCAGCGGAAAAAACTCTGGGTGAATTCTATATTTTTACCAGGATATGTTCAATATCAGAAATAAAAAGTAGGGAAAACTTTATTCATTGATCTGCGAAATGTGGAAAAACGAGGATACCGGTAATTCGCAATGTCATTAGAATTTCTCCGAATTGCATGACAGTGGTGACTGTTTCCCATGAGTCCCGATATTTCGCCGTCGTAGCTTTCGATCGCCGGAGTCGATAGCGGAGCGGCCATTATAAATCTAAGCGCTTTTAACGAAAGCCACGTTAGCCCGACAAGCCGTTTCGCACGCGAGCTAGACTTTGCATGCCACATTCCGGACGACCTGCCACCCTTGTTTGAACTGGCAAACTGGTGTTGCGCTCGAAGTTCGAATGCATAATTAATCGGGTTATCAATTAAAGGAGCGCCAGCGATTCGTGCTCGCATTCGGTTCTAGTCAACTCGCGGCGACATTCATTTCGTGCTACTGCGAAATATTCGACGTGGATAACGCCACGAGGAACAGGAAAGATCGAACCGATTGGCAAATGCGATACTTTTCACGAGACAAAAATAAATATAAATAAGATTTATAACGTAAACGGCTCGTCTGCAAAAGAAATTTCATTATCACTCTAACGTCATATAGTAATATTTCCATTAAAAATAAACTACAGTTAACACGTTGACTGCCACGGTGGTCACCGGTGACCGGCGCAAAAGATTTTCTAAAAATGCCAAAAATTCGCAATGAAGCCTATTTGCAATCTTATAAAAGCAATTGATATTGAAACAGTGCTTCAATACTTTGGCTTCTAACAACTCTGCGTTAGCTTCATTTTGCACGATTTAATCATATTCTGCAGTATTTCATTGCATCGCGGTTCTAACATAGCAAAATACACTTGGCAGTCAACGTCTTAATTATCAACTGTGTATTGAGGTGGTATATAACTTGTACATTCTTCGGCATATGAAACAATGAGGATTAAACGTTGCAGTTGCACCGTTAACCGTTTCGAATATATTCGACAATATATAATATTCGACGTGGATAACGCCACGAGAAACAGGAAAGATCGAACCGATTGGCAAATGCGATACTTTTCATGAGACAAAAATAAATATAAATAAGATTTATAACGTAAACGGCTCGTCTCCAAAAGAAATTTAATTATCACTCTAATGTTATATAGTAACATTTCCATTAAAAATAAACTGCAGTTAACACGTTGACTGCCACGATGGTTACCGGTGACCGGCGCAAAAGATTTTCTAAAAATAAAAATTTCCATTAAAAATTGATATTGGAACAGTGCTTCAATACAGTTAATTTCATTTTGCACGATTTAATCATATTCTGCAGTATTTCATTGCATCGCGGTTCTAACATAGCAAAAGACGCTTGGCAATCAACGTGTTAATTATCAACTGTGTATTGAAGTGGCATATAACTTGTACATTCTTCGATATATGAAACAATGAGGATTAAACGTTGAAATTGCATCGTTAACCGTTTCGAATATATTCGACAATATATAATATTCGACGTGGATAACGCCACGAGAAACAGGAAAGATCGAACCGATTGCCAATGCGATACTTTTCATGAGACAAAAATAAATATAAATAAGATTTATAATGTAAACAACTCGTCTGCAAAAGAAACTTAATTATCGCTCTAATGTTATATAGTAATATTTCCATTAACCCTTTGACTGCTATGGACACATATATGCGTTCGTCGAAATTTGTCGGTATCGACTATGGGCGCATATATGCGTCTTCAATCGTTTCGGTTTCTTACCTATTGCAGCCAGAATTATCAAAATACGTGATAAATACAGATGCATTCTATATCAAATAATCTTCTTTCATTATTCAGTTCGACATAAATGAAAAATTATCGGTAGAATTTAGTTGCGCCTTACATAATGAATCAATAGACTTCGCACTAGCAAAAACTGTTTCGTCCCCAGCGAACGCTTTGGTCGGAAGTATTCAGCAGTCAAAGGGTTAAAAATAAACTATAGTTAATTATCAACTGTGTATTGAGGTGGCATATAACTTGTACATTCTTCGGTATATGAAACAATGAGGATTAAACGTTGAAGTTGATCCGTTAACCGTTTCTCTTTATGCTGTTTGTGTCTTCGTCCAATCGTTGACCGAGCGAACGATTGCTGCGAAGCGATTGTTACCGAGAACCGTCCCTACTTCGTTATGCTCTTAAACGGAAATCTACTCGCAAGCCTTGCGAAAATACCTCCGATCGATTGGCAGTTGATCCACCATCGAATGTTCATTGGCGCAACAGGGTAGATACGTGCAAACTCAACTGGGAACTGACAAACTAAACCATTCCCTCTGTGGCACAGCGGAGCAAGGCCAATACCGTCTAGGTACATAGAGGGAGACCAAATAAACTTTACTAGAAATTTAATGCGCTCGCAAAGGTACTTCTCAAAGATTTTCATTTTGTTAGGAAAAGCTGTGATCCATGGTGTTGAACTAAATACGTGATGCATCTTACATTAACCGCACAGTTCTTTCACCGAAAATCAAACATGTGCTGAAGAGCATAAGAAACTTGCTTCAACATGCTCATATTCTCCTACAGCCACTAGTAACACACATAATTAACCGTTAAAAAAAATACATCTATGACACATTTTTAACACGTTGGCCGCGTGCGTATTTTGCCGTATTAGAACGGCGATGCTATGAAATACTACAACGTTTGACTGAATTATGCAAAATGTAAATAATGTGCAGGTATTGCAGACCAAAGGATTGCATCATTATTCTAACAATAGCTGTATTTATAAAATATTTATTCCTACCGATTGCGAATATTTTAGATCTTCAGTAAAATCTCTTGCGCCGGTCACCGGTGACCATCACGGCAGTCAAAGTGTTAATCTACTTAAAAAACCTGATATCCACGAAAATGGCTATAGTGATGTACCATTTGAAAAAGTAACATACACGAAAGCCACTATAGTGGCGTTTATTAGATAAAACGTTAAGATGCAGAAAATGTGAAAATACGTTAGCAAACAATGATAAAATGTTGGTGTCACAAAGTTTTAAACGATAGCACGATTAATGACAATATATGCAAGGTTGGATGCGAACACGTATGCAACAGATACGTAGCATAAAAGTACCTAAATTATTATCAAATAACACATGTGTTTTTCCCTACAGTGTTGCAAAGTCAAAACAATTTCCGTCCACTAAATCACATTAAGCGTCACCTGTGAGTGCGGAATATACCTAAAAGCAACGGATACTTTCTGAGCGAACAATGTTGTTAGCAGAAATTAATTTAATGTAATTAGATTTAACGAGACCGAAACCATTTTTAGGCGACCATACTAGTTATTAAAGTTACTCTAATAATTGTACTGTAGCAGCTTATCTTTGAATAATAACATGAAGCAGTAAATTTCATCCAGTTAGATGAAAGTTTATGTGATGACAATAAAGTAAATCCTATGCACATATTATGTGGTAATCATACTTCAAATTGTACGATCAAATAATATCTGTGTTGAACCATAATAAAAATCAACTAATGTTTATCCTCTGCTGTTCGACGTTATCGCCAATGGATAAGTCACTTGGGTTAGATGAACGGTAATAGAGACAGGATATATTTTCATTCTACATCCAACGTTATCGGCCGGGGCATAAGCTGAGATTATCGTAATGAGATACAAGGCAGATCGATCAGAGGTAAAGTAGAATTAGACCTGTCATCCAATACAAATATTTTTATATCGCATCCAACATTATCGCTATTGGCAAGAATCGATACTAAATTTATTAACAAATGAGGACGTACGAAACTATGACATTTCTTTCCATTACAAAGTTGGAGAATTACACTGAAAACATTCTGTACCTCATCTGGGATCATAATATAACATGCTGTAAAATAGACGTATATATTCCCATAGTTCTCTGAAATAATAAAAAATGTTTGACATCGTAGGAAAGAGTTTTACACCTTTTCTGGAATTAAATTAATCGGATTTTTAAAAAAAAAGTCATGTTGCGAAGTATGGCACATCTACTTAAGTTGGAAATACGGAAAATTACGTGTTAAACAAGTGCTCATCGTCTTCACCCACTTCAAAAAGTATTATTGTAAAATGATTCTAAAGAAAATTCTAGTGCAATTACCATAATAATTGTTACAAGTAGTTTTATATTTTTTTTACATTTTTTACATTTTTTTATATTTTATTTTTATTTATTTTTACAAGTATTTTTACATGTAGTACACAGAACATCACCTCGAAAAATACATTATATTACGATAGTTCTAGTCAGCAGAAACGATATCAAATGTAAATAAGATTCAGATTCAGGGATAACATCTCACAGCACACTACCAAGATAAGGTATGTTGTCACAGATAAAATATTATACGTTCCCTTCATATACCATTGACATTCATGTTATTAATTTTCCATGTTTAACGCGTTACCGGTAAATTACCAGCTCAGAAAGCAGTGTATGTCAACAGTGACCGAAAATGTATGAATATATATTTCCAACATATGCTATTGTATACATATTTCAACTGAGAAAATCAACTGAGACATTGATTATTAATCCATCCCTGTCTCGTCTGTGATTTTGTTTAGCTTGGTCCTACGGTCGGAGACGAAATTATATATTAAATTCGGCTTTTAAGAATGAAAAAATTGTACACCATTTTCCCCTTGGGATAGAAAACATATCGGATTTATGTGTCTTTTAATACCTAGATAAACTGCTTGAGGAGAAGGTATACAATTTTCAGAAAGTCCTCATTTCAAACCCTACCTTACGTATAGAGTATCGGTATCAATTTCGTCGAAACAGCGCTGCCATCTGTTAGCGTGATTCACCGTGCCGATAATGTTGGATGGAACACAAAATTGCATTAGGGTGATATTTCTATCCCATTGCAGTCTGCACGTTTAATGTCGTTCACAATTGCAAACAAACATTGTTATCTAAATAAACAGTATATTGGCACACACAAATATGTACTATCAATCAATTTATATGTTTAATATATTGATGGGGAATATACTATAATAAATTGAGTAAACTAAGAAGGATTTCGAAATATTTAAAATAATACATGAATTATGGTAATAATTCATGTATATGTATATGTTGAATATAATAAATCAATGTATGAGTTATTTGAATGTCTCAATTCTGCTTTTTACTTATTGTGTTAAACTATTACAATTATTTAAAGATGTATGTACATTTAAAGATATATTCGAAAAGGTGCGGATCAAATGACAGACATTTTAAAGATTACATCACTTTATTAGCTGCTGGTACAATGCTCTAGTGACAATTTCGATCGTGTTGTTCGTATTTCGCCTAACGCCAACATAAGTGTAAAATAAATCGTGCACATTTGTAATAAAGATGTGTAGTATTGTAAAGAGGCACTGAACTATAAGACGCAGGTCTGCATCTCAAGTAAAGCTGTCCATTGGCAACGCCGTGTAAGAATACATAGGTCTTATATATGTATACATATGCCCTTTCCCTCAGCGGTGATTATTTTATTTAGCAGTTGCAAGGTTTGCAGCAGCACTGTCCACCAGACTTGCAGGCGCACTTGTCTGTAAATAAAAATGATTGATCGTAATCTGCCCACCTGACATTCGTTCATCCGCGAAACATTATCTTTTATGATTCGGTTCGCCGCAAAATTAACATGCCGCAGATGGAACCAAAAGTCTTCACTAAGAACATTTACTGATCTCTGAGGTTTGGCATAAACCGTGCTTAGTTCATTTATACATTTTGTTCTAATGAAGTATGTTGATAAATATATCTAGTAGACGCAATTAGCTACGGTCGAAAAGCAATAATTAGCACTATACTATTTATTCATATGCGTTTCCGGATGTTATTAATATACGATAAGGTCTTATGCCACTGTTCCTTTTGCGCGCTTTAAATAGTAATAACAACGATAAACGTTAGGAATTCGTAAGGCTCGACATGTTCAGACCCGAACAATGAACTCGGAAATTAGTAACGGACCATGGTTAGTCGAGCGTAGCGAGACAAAAAAAATATTGTACAGTCATTCCAAGAGATGAGGAGCCTAGTAACAGGAACGTGCACACTTGCCAGCACATTCCTTTGCGCGTAAAACGACTGGACCCGTACAGAGTTACGCTTTGCTGATGAAAGTATATTTTTCTAGTTAGCAAATTTAAAAGAGATATAACACTATACCTCCGCATCCGGTACTGCAGTTGCATTTGCAGTTGTCACCGCATTTGCAGTCCTGGCACTTGTCTGTAAGAGAAAGAACAGTTAAGTAATTCGTCCTTGCCAATTATCGTCGAGAAGAAATTATGAAAAACGGCATGTAAAATCAAACGAAGGAATTAGATGATTTAACTCTTCGCATGCTGAAGTATAACGTTCACGCAACTACGGATATTGTCGGTATACGCATATTAAGTACAATAGAATCGAGAGACATAAAGTCAAGAGCATTTCGAGGGAACCACAAATTGATTGAATGGTCTAATAGAGCTTAACAGATTGATTCTGCGATCATGTCGAGTGGGTCGTACCAGTAGCGTACAATCTTTTCATACATTTGCATTAAGCGTAATGTGGCTGTTTGAAACGTTCATTGCGAAGTAGAGTTTGAAAAAAGCACTTTACCGCCGATAATTCATATTGTCGCTGCAAATTACAAAACCATATTAGGTTCTGAAAAGTCCTAATTACAATATATTATCAGAAAATGACTTTATTATCAAATCGGCGTAAGGTCAACCGTTATACTCGCATAATCAGTCCTAACGAGCACTAAACTTTCAAAATAAATATGAATCTAGTTCAGCATATGCATACATTGCACATCGGTAAACGAGAGTGCTCCGGTTATCGCTGCTTATTTGAAACAGGTTACGCTTACTGGTATCACCAAACGTCACCGTTGTAAAATAAATTTGCATTGACCCGGTGACGCGGTAAAGATGAGATACATTTGAAATTTGTTGAAATCGCACTCACCCTTGCACTTGTCACAACCTGGTCCCGGCATGTCTGCTGTATTGGTCGTTGACTCGCTGTAGAGTTCTCGAAGTTTTTCTCAACGTAGCACGATGCTTACTTGCCGAGCTGGTGTCGGCGTTTCGCATTTATCGATTGTCCCCACCCACGTTCCCGAACCCCGCTCTTCCACAAACGTCGTTTCTTCCAACGCTGAGAACGGCGTGTGCAACCGGCAACATGAGTGCCATGCGCAACAGAACAGCATCGTACCAACTTCGGAAACGATTGGTACCTAAAGAACCACCTATCTCAACATTTTTTATGGCACATACTGCAAATACAAGAACGTACGTTTTTTAGAAGTAAATCAACTTCGCAGATAAATCCGGACAATATATATTCTTCGCGGTATTCCTCGGATAGCACATTATCGCGAAATGTCATACAGCGATGTTATTATAAAACTATTATATTACGGCGTAGACACATGGAACGAACATTACATAAGTTCTGACGTATTTATAAACATAGAAAAATATACTTTTATTTACAGCTGGTTCATAACAATAACTTACAGTTTTCACTTACATTTACTTTGCACTTTCATTTTATATATAAACATTACAAGATCATTAACATGTTATACGAATACCGATAGAATGTGGCAAATACGTTCACGGAGTGATAATTTATAGCATAAACACTTATAATGTGCAGCAGTCATAAGAAATTACGCCATGAACGACGCCCGTTCGGTACTTACATTTGCTTCAGGTCTAACGTGATCACCTGCACGAACGCGATGAGACTAAACGTGAGTACTGACGGGGCCGTCAACATCCCGGTTACGTCCCTGCACCATCAGCACGGAACTACCAATCGTATGAAAGACGTAAAATTGTTGCACGTTGCACGACGCCCTGATAATGAGCGTTAGAAGATCCACAAAACAAAGCGGTCTGCAGATTCCGAAAGCGTCGCGCAAAAAGATATCGGCCAATGGTGACTCACGGTAAAACGAATGTTTTTCGACGATTAACTTCTGCTTTAGTGGACAATTTTACGATATCCTTTTGTGGAGGCCGCACTTCCAAACACGCGTAATAGCAATGTACTTCGTTCACTACGTCGTTGGTGCACCTACGTTATGCGAGCTTTTTATCAGGTGTTTCACGCTAGTATATTGTTTGTACGGTGCCACCGTTTGTTCGTTTCTTGACAGTCTGTACTTGGATATTTCAGCAGAAGTAGAGAAAATAGTTCGAGAAACACACATCATACACGTACACAACCTATTTCTTGTCCAACCATAAAACACGATACTATAAATTCGTCACATATGTAAAAATTACGTATTTACCCTATCTGAGGAACACTTATAATATTATAAGGATAAGTATACAATAAATAACGCGAATTTCGAGAACAGTCTCGTTCTGTTCCGATAATTATTAAACCTTGCAATGCATTATGTCTGAAACAAGTGACTTGTACTGAACCATGATGGTATACCATTCCAACCAAGATGGTATACCATTCCATACCATGATGGTATACCATTGCATACCATGATTGTATATTATACCATCATGGTATGGAATTTCCTAATTTGTCATAACCTGTTGCAATTGTTTCGCGAAATTCTACAAAGGGGTGTTCAACGCAAGTCAATTGTTTCAGACATGAGAATGCATTGCGAGGTTTAGTGATTATCGGAACTGAACGAGATGGTAATTTAAAGAGCGAACATGCTAACGCTTTCCCCAAAGCTTAGCTATGTCAACTGCTCTTTTTAGATATGAAATTTGTTTTAACAGCAATATTTTCGACTTCTAACGACTCGTCCGTGAATCCGTATAAAATTTGTTGCATCTCGTCTATTCCTGCCTTTTCCTTCTTTTCAACGGGGCCGATTCGTTCTACAAACATTTGAAGTGCGTTATTCTCCGGTGGTTCACGCAGCACCTAACGTACTACATTCTCTCTAAAAATACTTCATAGTTCAGATAAATGTCCTACCTTCATGCCGGATAACAACTTTGTTCTGTATGGCATCGAGCAATCCCTTTGCCCGCTTCTTCAACGCTTCTTGCTTAGTTTCCTGTTTAACATAAGAGCAATATATGTATTTTCTAGTCTATGTATGAGTACATTTCACGAAATATATTAAAACTATATTCACATTAGAAGAAATGTACTAAAAATATACGTATTTATGACAAAACAGAGACACACAGGAAACGAAATCGACAATTTTCGATCAATTTACATACCGTTCGTACTTGTGCTGGAAGTGTATAAAAGATTTTTGGCAGTGCAAGCTGATTATCAAAAATGCGATTACCTTCATGTGTTGACAAATTTATCTTAAAAAAAAAAGAGTAACAAAAATGGTAGTAAAGTTAAATGTGTCTGTAGTAAAAACTATTGTACCGACCTCTCAATACTCTATATTCAGTACTTTTGAAAAATACTTTTAAAGTCGGTAAGATTTCAAATATTGCAACTAGACGGATAATATTTATGCTTACGTCGTAATTTCCGGAGTTGATATCTTGTGATAACTTCATAGGAGATAATCTGAACTTGAGAGAACATTCTGGAATATCAGTTAATGCTTTTGATTGACGCCGTTGTGCAGGATTGTTGTTGTGAGACGTTCGATCCGCTGGCTTTTCCGTTGGTGTAAGAAGCATACTATCTGTTTTACTTCGTACATTTTGAATTAACCGAACATCTGTCCCTCTTATATACATGCCTACTGGCGATAGTACCTTGTTATAATCAAATCTGTCTCGCCTCATTGTATTTGGGCTTTTTAAATTAAGACAAGGCAACTTTTTCTGTGGTGAAGTTTTAGGAAGGTCTGGAAACAATATCGGCTGCCTTTTTTGATACTTGGTCACAGGAGTCTTCCCTGGTGTTGTAAAAATTTTAGGTTTACCACTTTTCTTCTGTTTGCGAGGCACATTTAGCTTTGATGGTGAACTTAAAGGCGTAGTAATATTTGAACTTGGTGGTTTTACTTGATTTCTATAAAGTCCTTCTAGACCAGAACATACTTTTGCATCTGTTTCTTCTGACCGTTTTTCACTCGTCCTAGGATTACTTGAACCGCAATAAAATTCGCTCATCGAAAATTCTTTGAATCGAACCTGGTTAATCAGTGTTTTATGTTTCTCCAAATAATTATAATACTTGTTGCAGGATATCAATGTATCAACGAATTCTTTGTTATTGCTTTTCAAAGAATCCAATCTACTATATCTATTTATCCCTGACATCATATCCACTGTTTCTTGAGTATCTGCGTTTTCATCATTGGAATTAATTTTTCTCATTGCCAAAGCTGTATCAAAACACCGTCGCCTTTTCTCTGCAATTGCTTGCAGAACTGATTCTTCCAGTTCATGCAGACTGGGTGTATTTTTATTTATTTTGAACACATCATCTTTTTTGTATTTTTTTGGCGGTGAGCAAAGTGGAGTATTCCTACTTGTACCACCAGGAATGACAGAACTTCCCAATAAAGCCTTAGGATTGGATTTGAGACTAGTTTGATTACTAATATTCCATTGCTCAAACTGTTTCTTCATTAGTTGTTGATGTAATGACGGCATCCTCTTAGGACTATTGCAGTGTACAATTTTGTCAGGTGATTGTACTTCCGCAACAGTATCCGTTCTAACATTGTCACAATCCAACTCATCTAAGGACGCCATTTGCTGTTCACAAAGATGAAGGTATTTTTGCATCTTGATAATTGGTTGAGTACTATGCGCATCAATTTGCGGTACAGGTTCAGGCTGAAAATTTTTATCTTCCTCGGCACACATTATTTTGCACTGTGCCTCCAGGATTTCAAACGATTCAGTTGAGTCATGCCTTGACATATTACTTACATTATCATTATCAGATTTCAGTTTGTTTAATGGTGTTTTATATAATTTTATAGGTGATTCAAATACAGGTGTATGAGAAGTAGATGTCCGAGATGCCACTTGTGGATCCACTGTTGTATGCTCAACATTTAATGTACATTGTGCAACTGGAGATTGTGGCCACTCTAGCATTGATTCATCTTCTATAAATTTACACATGCTCCTGAATTCTTTTGTTAACCTACTTAAATTAACAGCAGAATAACTGTCATTGCCTGAATCACTATGGGTGACAGATTCTTCTATGATAGTAATTAGTTTTTCTGTAAAATTTCTCGGGGAAGCAGAAAAATTTGTAGATAAGTGTTTTAATATTTGCTTTGGACTTGGAATCGATTGAGTTGGATTTAATTTCTCCATCATATTGGACAACATTTCTGCGATTTGACAATCCTGTGATCTATCTAAGTTTTCATCAATCTTTTGGATACTATTATCATTATCATCAATGCCTGACATAGAATATTTATAATGAATATCATCTCTGGCTATAAACATAGGTTGGAATACTTCATTGCATATCTCCGTTGAAACGTGACCTGCACAATGTTTGTTTGTTGATTGACCATGACCATGATCTGCACCGGCTTGTTGATCAAAATCTAATATCCATCTGCTTTGCACGTTTTCAATATTATGACCCATATTTTGTTCGGCTCCATCACTTTGGTTTCCAGTGTCATTATTTCCTGTGAAATCTATATAATACCCAATAGATCTCCGTGGACTCGTGTCTTTCCCAGGAATCAAACTACCAAGTTTTCCCATATCATCTTGTCCAAACGACGTGCAAATGGTTCTATTCAACAAACTACAATCTTCTTTCAGAGGGTCCGATGTATCACGTAGAACACTAGCGTCATTCGCTTTTGATTGAAAATTTTTAGAAAGTATGATAGAATCTTCTCCGATAGACCTGCTATTACTCGAAGCATTATCCAAGCTGTCTGATGAAAATGTGTTATATGTACTGGAAATACTGTCTGCTTGCAAATTAAGCGTTTCCCCTAAAAAGAAGTACGAGACATATCGATAAACAATCATTATATGTAAAAATTTACGGTTACACTGCTATTAGTTATTGGAATGGTTTCGCCAACACAACGGCGTCCCTACGGTGGTTGTAATTAACACGAATTACTTACGATAATTGATCAGAGCCTCTGTAAAATCTTGTGCGCGCCGTCGTCTGGAACTCATTTTAATCTAATACAGACAGAAAACCAGTCTTGTTGATGCGTGGCTTACGTGCATCGATATTAAGTACAAAATCTCACTACGTCGGTTACAGAGAAACGAACTCTTTCAAATGTTCAGTATTGCCAACTCGAATATTAGATTCAGAACCAGAAAATGAATACTGGCAACAGTGTTTATAGGTATTAAAGTGATCGACCAATCATATCTACCCTTTTCATCGAAAAAGATCAAATGGAATAGTAAACATTCAAGTGGTTGTGTAAAAATATTCAAATAGAGGATTGTTAATTGTAATATTGATAAGGTAATGAAATAAACGCATTTTTTTCGTTTCCCAGAATCAATCGGATAATTAGATAAGGCATGTTCTATATACCGAAAAATTGTATTTTAATTATTTCCATTAACGAAAAACTACCATTTAATTGCAAGATTATAAATTATTTTGTAAGAACATGTGGGAAATAAAAACAGTGTTTATAGGTATTAAAGTGGTCGACCAATCATATCTATCCTTTTCATCGAAAAAGATCAAACGGAATAGTAAACATTCAAGTGGTTGTGTAAAAATATTCAAATAGAAGAATATTAATTGTAATATTAATAAGATAATGGAATAAACGCATTTTTTTCGTTTCCCTGAATCAATCGGATAATTAGATAAGGCATGTTCTATACACCAAAAATTGTATTTTAATTATTTCCATTAACGAAAAACTACCATTTAATTGCATGATTATAAATTATTTTGTAAGAACATGTGGGAAATAAAAACAGTGTTTATAGGTATTAAAGTGGTCGACCAATCATATCTATCCTTTTCATCGAAAAAGATCAAATGGAATAGTAAACATTCAAGTGGTTGTGTGAAAATATTCAAATAGAAGAATATTAATTGTAATATTGATAAGGTACTGGAATAAACGCATTTTTTTCGTTTCCCTGAATCAATCGGATAATTAAATAAGGCATGTTCTATACACCAAAAAATTGTATTTTAATTATTTCCATTAACGAAAAACTACCATTTAATTGCAAGATTATAAATTATTTTGTAAGAACATGTGGGAAATAAATAAATCGATAAGAAATCTGGTACACAGTTTAAGGATACTTCACACTCATGTTGAACATTCAATAATCGTTATATATTACAATTTATCAAAATAATTGTAAGATGTAAATGATTAACTGCTGCAAGTGGGGCCAGGTATTTCTTGTATGTCAATATGTAAGAAGACCGTAATAATTCGAAAATCTCATTTAATGTGTTCAACCGTTAGCTGCCATTGTTCAGAATAGGTAGTGATTAATCTGTCGTGAGAGACAAAACTAACTGCATTCAATGTAAATCAGATATTAACCCTTTGCGGACGGAGCCGCTCGACGGACGAGCGTCGCTGTGGACGACAGATATTGGAGCGCGCAGTAAAGAAAATATTCACGTCGCGCGTTTGCGTTATAAAAACTAAATCTTAATTCAAATAAGTTTTTCATAAAATCTAACAAAATCATAAACAAACAAATTGAATTGTGTTTACATATGAGACGTTTTATATTCTCCCTTTGTATGGTATAGTTCAAAACAATCACCTATGTGCAAGGTCGGTTTAGCCGAACAAGTAGCACAATAGTACATCGACTCTCTCCTTCCATGTTTTACCTTCCGATTCGAGCATACGACACAATCTTTACTACTTCCTGTTTCATTTCGCTGAATAATATGTAGAAGACCGTTGAGCCTTTCTGCTGTTCCAGAAGTCGAAGGAGGCTTGGGATCACCATCTCGAAAATTTCCAATCAATTGATCAGTCAAGCGACATATAAATTGCAAATGATTTAACTTTTTTATATTATCTTTCCTGTGATGTTCTTGATGTACCTAATAGATAGGAATTTATTACTGAAATCCCCCAAAAAATAATTTTCGCCACCATTTTTGAGACAGACGTACGCCAGCCGCAGCGCTAGAGTTGGGCGGATATATCCGACACTCGTCCGCAAAGGGTTAAAGTTATGACACTAACATGCGAATTGAGCATCATCAATGTCTAACCTGTACGATGCAAGATTTATGGGCATTGTAGACCGTGTCCTAAAAAAGTGTCATAACGATTTCGAGAAAGAGAATAAGCGTACGTATATAATCGCTGCTAATGACAGTTTGTTTACTTTAATTCATTTTTTTATCATTTTGTTTAGTGTCTGACAATACACTGTTAAGTCTGCATAATGTCTTCGGTGAGATATTTGAAAGGGGATTAGAATTATATGAGCAGCGCAGAGTTGTACGTATTTCTGCCTTTGATCCAAATAGTACAGGCAGCATTAAAAATAAACATGAGTCTCGCTGGCTGATGCAAGTTAAAGGATTATCAGGGCAATTATATACCATTTTCCCTGACGTAAACTATTGCACCTGTGCTTTCTTCAGGTATAAACATCTAATCACTTTGCAACAGATACAGACAAGATATTTACAAAAATTATTTATTGCAGAGCTCAAGTATTGAATAATCGTACTGCTTTTACGTGTAAACATGTGCTAGCTGTTTGGTTAGCATCAATCGATGAAGAAAAACTTTCTCATGAACATATTACTCCAAAGCAAATGCAAACATTGTTAATGTTCCAAGTGACTTACAAGGAAGATGTACCCTGATGTTGAAAATTACGTACTAGTGGCCAAGTTAGATAACTTGAAGACTGTGGTACATTTACTAAAGGCAGTTAATTTTAAAGAGGTACACTTCAAATTACATTCTAAATGCCTATCTACGATTTATTCAAATATACTTACTTTTACAATATGACATAGACAGCTACATGTTTTGCCACGGAAAATGGATTGAAAGTGACAGTAGAGGATGCAAAATGTATGCAAGCTAGTGCCTATATACCGGCTGTTGTTTTCGGAGAATATACCTTAAAGGAAGATCTCATTTTCCGGATAAATTTAACTGTCCTCGTTGAGTGTCTATGTATGTCCTCAGTTAACATCAATGCTCAATCTTCTGTGGCTCTACAACTATTTTATAAAGTATAGTAAACTGAACATTTAAATTCCTGATAGAATAAACTAAACACCGTAGATCCTTTAACACTGTTTCTAATGTGATGATATAGGGAGTAGGTCACCCTGTAACTATACTTATTGAGGAAGATGGAGTTATTACAGATTGTTCATTGAAAACACAAGATCCAGATGATTTATTAGATTTTCACTTAGAAGCAGAAAGTGTTTTAAATAAAGTTGTACTCCAAACAGAGTTAATGAAAGATATTCTAGCTGAACTTGATCCAACGAGTGACGTAATTGAGGTATATAAATGATCAATCTATCTGTACGTAGCTTAATTTAGGTGTACACTTTTTTTTTCAACTAGGTTGTTATGCATTTCAGCTCTTACTGTCACCTGAGCCACCTTATTTTCAAATTAGTACATACGGTCTAGCGGGTGTTTGTCATGTTGAATTACCGCATGATAGTAACTTAGTAGACAATTTTGAATGCACTGTGACAGCGACATCCCGTTATAAATTGACTCATGTTAAACCAGCTATGAAAGCATTATCATATGCTAACAAAGTTGCATTGCGGACCAACGCTAGTGGCTTGCTGAGTTTTCAGTACATGGTAAAAACGGAAGACGGGGAGACTTGCTACATCGAATACTATGTAAGATTTATGAACATGTCAAACTTTTGTCAGGCCAAGTATCCAATTATGTTATTTTTTTTTTAGATATCATCAGTTCTAAACACGGACGATGATGAATAGAATAACTCTAAGATTAATACTGATACAGTTTCATAAATAGCATTAGAAATAAATTTCTTAATTAAGCATTGTATTTTTTTTATAACTCGTCAGACTTGTTGAGTGTGTGGAAATAATTGCACAATAATATACTTCTGCCTTCATTTTAAATAATGGTGTTTATTCGTACAAAAAAAGAGACAATATGGCATAGTTTCTCATTGGTATAACAGAAGGACAAGAAAAAGCAAATACTAAGCAGTCTAGATAACATACATACGTACAGAACGAGTCTTTCAAGTTTCGATGTGCGTTGAGACTTAGGTACAATGTCGGTAACAAAAAAAATACTGTTGTTCAACAACATTTTTTTTACAATAATGAGTTTTGCAAAGTGCAACAAGTCGGTAATGCAATTATCAAGGAACTTGCACAGATACATTTCACAAACGTACATATTATGCAAAAGTGGCGTTAATTCATACGTGCAAATTTTACTTTAGTACCCAAACATTACGCTTTCTTTCCGTAATCTGAACACTATCAACCAAATTTATAATGCATTTTTTTTTCAATCTTATATAGACATTACAAATTTTATTACTCATTAATTTACCGTTTACTCACAAAATATAGTTGAAATAAATCAGATTCTGGTAGATCAAAACTTTTTCGATGCTAACAGATCGAACATTGGAGGCTTATAATAAACATACGGTTAATAAAGTATCAGTCATTACAGAGTCCTAATTGTCTTTGGTGCCGACGTTGCATTTGTACATAACACTCAGTAGTTTGCATCGTATTTATGTTAAGATTGATTGCATAACAAGTGGAAACTTCCACTTTTTCAAGTCATAGATACTGTAGGACATCGCTCCGCCTCTACGCGTCCAAAATATTCGCTCTGTTATACCTGGACCTTGTAGACCCTGGTGCACACAATATCGTCGACCTTCATGATCTGAAACAAAAACAAATTATTTGGAATAATACACACTACAAGTTTAAGCTTAATTAAGATAATTACACTTTCATATTCCGCGATAATTTTACTTTGCTTCGAATGACATATGGGTCTCACCCCTCTTAAACAAATTTAATACCGTTGTGATACTGACGAATAAGGTCACGAAAAGCCGAATGACTTTTATTGATACCCTTGTGGGGCTTAATGCTGAATTGTACGGGTCACGAACACAAGACGCAGTTAATAATTGACAGACCTTTTGACCGATCACTTTGACACTGTCAGAATTGTCAAAGGTTCAACCAGTTATCTCATGGCATGACAGCCTCTTGGCTAAACATATTGTACCGTAATCGACGTACTGCTCTTCAACGCCCGTGTAATTGATCACAATTTTCTCATGCGGTACCAAATATCGCGCGAAAGAAGTCTTAAGAAACGATACGGGCGATAAAGTCCGTGCGTTCATCATGTTCGTCTCTGCGGTACTTAAATTGGTAGGAGGAAATAGCAATTTTCGTCTCATTTTCGTGGTCGCTTGTAGTTATTCGTAATGCGATAATAACATACGTACCGCTTTCATTTCCGTAGGCGAGAATTCTCTCTCTATTATGGTCTCCTTTTCGCCCTTTTGTACTTGAATGAGTTTGTTACCGTCGAAAGTGCAAACGCTCTTCACTTTTCTACCGTCGGCAGTCTCCTCGTCGAATTCCTCGCCGAGCTTGAACTTGATTTCGGTGTTCTTCAAGGTGCTGGTCGTTTTTAAAGTGTACGTTCCATCTTTCTCCGTGAGCTCGACGACGGGATGCACACTACTTCCCACTTTACGTATTACCATACCGACACCTAAAACACGAAGGAATCTTATGATTTACATAATGTTTTGGACGTTGACATCTAGAATTTGTTGTCTTTAAAAAACAATCGACTCTTCGGGCATTTCCAAAGTTCTGTATGTTTGTATATGTAGTAGGTAATGTTTTATTAATCAATACACCGTACTTTACGGTATGTACATAGACATATGGCAGACGTGCTCAGAGCGGAACTACCCAAATCGATAGATGCAAAAAAACACAGCAAAAATCGATAACGGCAGAATAAAGTGTACTTGGAACTGAATACCTCTCTATGCTTCTTGCTTTTCAATTCTTAATTTGAAAATGCTTCATTTGCGTAAAAAAAAAGGTAAACGTAAACGCGAATACACGAAGTATGCGTTGAGGTAATTTCAATTTGTGATTCACAAACAAAGAGAATCAGAAGTCATACAGCATAAAATAAATATCGTAAAACATTCTTAAATGATTGAACAATACAAAACGTAGTAATCCTATGTTACAATTACTACCAGTTTCTTCCAAAGGGTTGAGTACTTACAGAGTCCGTAGTCTCTGCGTAATGGATTATGTAATCGTTGCTAATCGGTCTAATTTTACCGTACAATTTACCGTATGTTACAGACGAACATGAAATAATTCAGCCTATGATAATTGTTAATTACAGTATTAACAGCTCACCTAAAGCCTTCATGTAATCATCGAATTTATCACTCGTGTGTAACTTGTAACGTTTGCCTATAATACCGGCCAATATTTTACTCGTACTCGACATCTTAGCAGTGTTGTCTGTACACCTTGTAAAGTGAAACTGACACGGAACAATCCGCCCTCGCGATATATACCAGCTATTGAATGCTTATAGGATGGATAAATTCTCTTATCGTACCGTCAGAAGGAATGGAACTTGGTTAGTGTTCACAAGAAGTGCAAACTTTGAAGTTTGACCCGTTCCGATACGGGTGTGAGAACGACAGTAAGAGTATGAGTAACAAAGTTGAAATTACTAATGGTCGCACATGTCTAAGTATCGTAAACACAAGCCATGATTGGAAGCCGTGAAATATATTTAACATACAATGCAACCTGAAGGATCATTTGCGAATAATGGCTAATCATTTGCAAGCACTTGGTTCATTATTTGAATAATTGTGTGCACTTAAAACATCAGTATTACCACCCATTCAATTCATTAATTCGGTATTGCCTGAAACTAATGGTTACAACATCTTCGTTAGAAAATGTACTATTAAACGGTTTTTCACGTAACATTTGTTCTTGGTATTCTTATACAGAAAGTTATATTTCTGGGATCCAAATATGTGCAGTCATATTTGTACATGTACAACCTTGCGATATGTAAATGCATATATAGGAAATGAGAGATTGTCCAGAAGACAAAGATAAGTTATCAACTCCTTGAACATTGCAGTCTGAGCAAAGGGAAGCACAATATTACGTACAAATTTTAATGGTAAGCTGCGGGACGAGAATTACGTAGTATATACGATCGTTGAGTGTACAGTTGACTTACGTTTCTTTATTAGCGCGATAGTGTTACCGTATCGTGTTTCAGACATAGGTGGAGATACGACGAAACAATGACTCATTGCCGTGCATTATCACGATTCGACTAGCAATTGCGATTTATTAATCTTGCTCGATAAATTAATTCAAGTGTTAAATTGGACCACAATCGGACTGTCTGCAGGACATGGCGGGAACTGAGCGTGAGGTCAGGTCGTTGTACGGAGTCAGGAGCACAGTTTAACGTATTAAAATTGATTATCTTATTCATCATTACAGTGCCTTACTAGCCTGCGGCTTACAAACGCGCTCTACCAGCGGTGGGTTGATTAAATTTCCCGATGGATGTCCGACTTGTCGCTTCCCTCTTTTTTACCACGTAGCAGGGAGCACGTGATTGTCGTTAAGCGAAGTACCTATGGCGGTGTTTAATATCGATTATGTGAGTCATCATAAAAATAATGTGACAGTTCAAAGAATAAGTTTCACACGTGTTTTACATAGTTACAATATGACGCGACACTCTACCTTAAACGAAACAGGGTATTCATGTGGTTGATTAAATTGTCAAATATGAAGCGGTAGCGAATAATGCTATTATCGGACAAAGTAGAGATCTTAAAGCTTATTAGAAGTCAGTGGCTGCAATTTTACACCGATTTGGAATTATTTTGTACTACCCCACACAAAGTAAAATATAGATACGGGCTACCTGACTGGCAATTGATTTTACTTTCCATCTAGCGAAGAATTTATGAACGTCTTTGAAGCAACTGTCACCAAAACGAAACCGTCGGTCTTCTCAGCTGTACGCATATACACAGATTGGCGTAATGTAAGGTTGTACAGGTTATTAGTCCAGTTTAGGTACCGGTAGTACCACTTATGGACGCAGCCTTACGCCTGAGCTGTATATTTACTATTTACTACCTGTCTATAGCCGATACTTCAATGACATGGCAAACAATGATTGTCGGATCTACTGCTTAATCTATGTACACATTGGTAATTCCGTATTATGCTCAAACACGCCATTACAGCAAATGAACTCTGAAATACAGAAGACTTCACGCGTATTAATTGTGACGGTCAGTAGACGTAAGCACTAAATGAAATCTCTACTTTGCGCAATCAGGGTAAACCCAAGGATATCGAGACCGGCAGAAACAAGAGATGCATGCATGGAAATATCACGGTTTTTTCAGCATTGACGTCGGTTTATATTGACATACGGGTTCACATACTGATCGCGCCGAACACATTATCCTGCCGTGGCCTTCGCTCGATTATAATTAAGATATTTCGTAATCTTGAAATTGCATACCTAGTGCCTTCATGAAATCATCGAAGTTCTCGCTGCTGTGCAGCTTGTACTTGTGTCCAAGGAAGTTTTCACCCGGCATGTCGATCGATGCGAAAATACGCCCTGAACACGTGAGGATGGACGATTCGAAGCCGGGGATGTGGGCCAACGGATGATGCCTGTCTGTCCTGTTCAGCCGATTCGCCGGCAGGATAGGCGATGAAGGAGAGTGTCGAGGATACGAAACCGTTTTGCACGAGATCACGCTGAACTCTGACTCTCTCTGTGCGCTCTCTCTGCTCTCTTTTCCCTTTCTTCCTGCGCCTCACCTACTCCCCCTCTCCCTCGCTCTCTCACTCCTTCTCTCTTTCCCCGTGTATCTCTCTCTTTACCCCTCCAGTCTCTCCCGTTTCCTCCCACCCTACACTACTTCCTCGCGACTCCCTTGCTCTGTCCTCTTGCCTCTCTCTCACTCTATAAATCTATTCCGTTTCCCGTCTCACGCCCTCTCACACCTTTTCGTCTGTCTATTCCCCTTCTCCAAATCATCGCAGCTGCCGCACAGGGAGCACACCGTCTCCGCATCGCTGTCGTCGTACGCTCTCTTCGTTTGCCGCTCGTCTTTTTTTTCTTCTATACATTTTTGATCCCCCACCCCATAGCCTCCCTTTTCGTCGTCTGGAGCCGTCGCTGATTCTCTTTTCATTACGCCGCCTCTGTTTCCCTCCTTCCTCGACCGTCTCACTCCTCCCACCCGCGAACAATTGTCGTCCCTTCATTGAGCAAGTAAGGACGAAGAATATCCGGCGGAGCGTTAATGCCGATAAGTGCTGTGAACGACTCAGCATAAGACGAGCCCGGTGTCTTACGAATAGGAACACGTTCCCGATCAGTCGAAGGTTCATGACATTTTTAGGCTTTCCACCGCAGTCACGTGTTTTTATTTTTTACGGTCGTGTATTTATAGTTGTCCTTGCTAACTTACGCTTTCACGTCTTTCTGTAGTAGAAAGTAACGTCGCCTATATTTTCCTCTCATATACCGCACGGTTGTTTGGAATTTTCCAACAAATTGTTGGAAGGGGAAGGGGATATTTATTAAGTACCCGATAAGGTATCAATTGATGTGTACTGCAGTAATTGCGATTATGCAATGTACCGATAGTTGCATTTATTCGATTTAAAGTGATAACGTAGTCGTAATGTGTGTAAAAGCATTGTTTGGAGTGAATATTCAACTAAAGGTTTCTTGAGAACGTTGACAGATCGAATGATGTCTTGTAATGGTTGTATGAATAGCGATTGTAAGGACTTTCATGTTTAGACATTCCTGAATTATTATCTCTGGTCCATAGCAAACTATACGTTGAACGGGCGACTTTGCCCACCCATGATGCGCGGGCAAGCTTTGTCAGGCCATACGAATCCTCATTCGCTATTGGTCGGTGAAATCCTGCGCGCGACATCACGAACAATCGCGGCAATGCTTGACTCAACGACACTAAAATTTTTATGACACGATTATATTTATCTTTGAATCTGCTTGTAAACCCAACTACTTTTCAGGGTCTATTTCGGGTTCTGCCGATTGTTAGTCCAATCGAAAAACGGATTAAGTTCCTATTTTCCCGCTACTTCTGCGAATTTCGCCCAATTTAAATTTGTTGTCACACTTTATTGCATAGAAATGAATGCATCGCATGTACTATATATTTGTAGGATGGGAGCGCATGAGAATTCGATCATCATGAATATTTACATGCGTAAATTCCCACAGTGTGACAAACAGTAGCGTCAGTTGTGATATACGTTTTCTTCTCCTTGAATTTCAATTGCTTTCCCCGCCTTTTATTGTTCAAGTCATTACTTACTTTTAATTACGGCTCTTTCGATTCTATAGACAGCTACCACTTCACAGTCTAGATGGCAATGAAATACACGTAATCGGTTAATCAGTAAACTGTAACATATATCTGTCCCAGGCCTGTTGTATTTTGTTACATCGGGCCTGCTTGGATATTTGCGCCTGAAGATAAGAAAGCGGCCTGCTCATTGTCACTTCGCAAGCCTGTCCCTTAAATTTTTCTGGGTATGTGAAATACACATGCAACTAGGTAACGGTTTGTAGGAGGGGTCAGACTTGAGGGGTTGGCTAGGATGCCGTTCGCGATCCAAAGCAGAGGATTAGGATTGTGGTTTTGGGCGAGGCCACGCCAACTTCGCGATTTAGCCATTTGGCAATTTGACGTTAGGCGTTAGATTTTCTTAGTTTCGTTAATTTAATTTAGTTATTCTTTGGCTTTGCGGTACATGATCGTTTGTGTAAAATTAAACATAGTTAACACATTGGGTACGGCATTCTTGCTTCGTCGGATTTTGCACATTTTGCAACGTCCTAAAGCTAAGTACAATACATACAAGCTTTTTTTCAATACTGACTGATACGGTTACACTTTTTCGACATTATAACATTCATTTACTTCGCAATTATACTATCTAAAATTGCCGCCAGGCTTCATTACTTTAGCAACCTACAGATCAACATTAAAACGAGATATCTCGTGGCCAATACGCAATGTGTTAATAAATATCGATGTATAATCATTGCAATGTGGACATGTTCAGATAATTTTCCTCTTGTTCCCGACATCCGCTACTTGATTCGTTTTGGTGCCATCCTACATCCGATATGATTATTGCGCTCTTATCTAGGAACTTAAAATGATTCTCGGCTAGATCGCAAATAATGACTTGCCAATGAGGAAAAGATTACTGCCAAATGGGAATGAGCGAGAAGTCGCGTCACCGCGTCCCAGCATGGCTCGTTTCCCTCGTTTCGCTCGCGTGTCTGATAACTCACGTCCGCGAGGGGAAACGCGTTAACTGAACGTCTCCTTTATATTGAGTCACAAACGACGAAAGACGACGTAATGTCTTCTACTCGAGGCAAGCGGCGTCAATTCCGCCGCGGTTGCCAAACGACCACGGTCGATAACGACACGGTAGAAACGCGACGACGTGGCTGCGGCACGCCAACACGAGCGTGCCGGCGTCCACGTAGCAACACGCCAGTTTCAGCTTGCGTCGCAGGTGAAATTCGGCAACGCCGCGACGGCGCGAATTCCGCAGCGGGAGTTCGTCGATCGTACATTGCGGATTTTTCATACTTCATGAGATACCGAACCTTCGGACCATACGGTATCCGCGGGACACGCGTTTTTTCGTTTCGTTGTAACGCCGTATTAGGGATCCAATTAAACACAGAGAAGCATATGTTTCGGCCGACGGCTGGCACAGGAAATCAAGTGTCGTTACTCGCCGTAGAGACTCATACGCGTTCGACGCAGTAGCAATAACCTACTGTCGTGGCGTTGCCGAAATAAAATTTGTGCCCGTAAGCCGGATGCGTGCAAAGTTCAGGTGCGCGCCGATTAGCGGGTCCCCTTGACGCGCGTTACTCCGAAATTGTGCGTTCCCCGTTCCGTTTGCCTGGACGACACCTGGCAACATTTTGACTGCACAGTGGCGGAGGGTCGCAGATCTTCGAGGCCGATCCGTAGCTCGATAAACATAGGAGCCGGTCGATATACCCGTCGATCGGTTACGCCACGTGGTCGTACGTCCCGCAACGTATCATCTGCCGTCCACGTCTCGTAATCCACGTACGCTGTAAGGCGCCAAAGAGCCTCGTTCGACGTGGGTCCGTCCTTTACGGTTCTTATTGGTGTAGAGATCTGGCAACGTCGCCCAGTGGCGACGGCATAGATTCCGCTCCGCCACCGCAACCGCACGTCTGCCGTGCGCCGCGATGCCGAGAGCCAAAGTTGCCGTGCAACGGTTTCTCCGCAGTGACGCGCAAGCCGCTGCCCGACGACGTAGCATGCTACTTACGAGCCGTCTGCGTTACACGTTCCGCCGGCGGACAACTCGCAACTCAGTCACGGTCCTTCGATCATAATTCCTCAACGACCTTCGATAATCATTAACCCGTTTGCTTAGAACAGTGCGCGCTCGTCCCGATCTTTTTCTTCGATTCCGCTCGCGACTCGCGAAGAAAAGCGGCGAAACATGTTGGCGCCACTCGAACTTCCAGTACACTCCGCGTAGAGATATTCCGTGGATCGTTTGCTATGAACATTGTTGCGCGGGATAACTAGGTGATTTACTCGTGAACTCCCGCATTGAGAGGGAGAGGAAGAGAGCGTAGGAGACGGAGGAGGATAGTGAGGATAACGGGGGTAGAGGGAGGGAGAGAAAGTGAACGGGCGTGGGCAAGAGAAAGAGGGAAAGAGTTTTGGCGCCTGCGTATGTATATGTCCGAGGCGCGGACGGAGGGTAGGAGCGGACGAAATTTAGCGAGCGAATTCGGCGGGGCGGTCGAGATGTTTGACACCGAAAAGTTCATCGAGGAAATCGAGAAAAGGCCGGCGATTTATGATGTAAATCGTACGGAGTACAATGACCGTGATGCCAAGATGACCGCGTGGGACGAGGTGTGCCAGGTGATGGTACCGAATTGGGCGCGCTTGACGGACGAGGAGAGAAACGTGGAAGGTATACACAGTCCCGCGCGATCAATCGATCTGGATTCGTCGGCTTACTTCGAGGTCGACCGCAACTCGCGAAAGCATGCTTCTATTCCGACACATTTCTGCTTCAATTGATCGTGCTTTCCGCGTTTTCGTCTCGTCGTTTTGCTTTTAATACATTCAATGCCGTGCAATATGCAATTGTATTGACGTTCGCGTTCATATTTCCGATGGTTAATTAATGAAAAAATTTCTTAAATTATCACATATTTCCCACTCAGTTTCCCAAGTAATTTGAATTTTCAACGTGCGGTTTCACTTTCCTGGCGCTTTGTTTCGATTTGCTTTAAGTTATGAAAAGTACAAGTCATTCGTAAGAGTCACTTTCTAATTTCATTTGACAGTCCAATTCTTATCCCTTTTTGTACATTTTTGGATTTACCTGGTAAACTGTTGAACACTCAACGGATAGTGATCTATAAAGACAGTAAACTCAGTAATCCGTTTTTCGCATTTGACAACGAACAAGTTTTATGCCGCGATTGAAAATGAACATTCTTATACGAAAAATATATTACGAAATTATGAAGAACGTGAAAAGATCACTAAGCTATACGAAGTATTAATTTTAGATGGATTTTAATATTTTTTTACAATTGGTATTTTTCCATATTGAAGCAAATAGTATCACTTATATACGTTGCAATTTAGGATTTTATTATATTAGAGATAATATAACGATAGCGGCTGTATTAATGGTTCCCGCATGGTTGGCAAAATGCCAGAGATATATCGTGTAACGACGATAATACATTAAGTCACAGCGCATCTCTTTCAGAAAAAAATCTACGAGGAAAGTGGAGAAACATACGGGATTATTTTATGAAAGAACTGAAACTCCAGAAAACACAAAAGTCAGGACCTACTGGACGGAAACGGAGGAAGTACATGTACTTTGATCAACTCCTCTTTCTTATGCCCACCGTTGTAAATAAACGGTATGACCATGCTTCAAGAAGAATGACAATTACAAAATCTAAAATTTAGAATACGTAACACTTTCAGTATCTGTCGATCCAATGTCAATATAAACTGTGGGTCAAAGTCAAACATTCGCATAAAGTCAATACAATCAAGGATTAAGTCACTTCTTTCATAGTCATTAGTTAATTATAGATTCTCACTGATTCACAGTAGCGAATTAAAGCATTTCTTCGTGCCATTTCAAACCTTGACTCGATTAACTTGGAACATGTGCGCGATAGACGCTCTACATTCTTGTATTTGTCCGTTGCGCTTCACAGATCGGGCACAGGGGTTGTGAATCAGTGTAAATCCGAGGAAAGCGAGGGCGAGGTCGACAATCCTGTAATCGAGGAGTACGATGTGCCATTGCCCCACGGCTCCCCAACCATTGCGACCGCCAGGGACTATCTGCAGGCCGGTGCCTCCTTTAAAATGTGCCCCCGTTACCCGAAGCAACTTTGCAGCACGTCATTCACCTCCTTCGACAACGAGATCCACGACATCCTATCGTCGCACAGCAGTCAGCGTATGACTGTAGACGACGACGACTACGACAGAATGTTCCTCCTGTCGCTGTTGCCTATCATCCGACAAGTCCCCGAGGAGAAAAAGTTAGACGTTAGGATACAGATACAACAAGTATTGGCATTGGCATTACGATCGCCCGACAGTGTGTAATTGTTCGCAAATTACCAGGCTGGTACCCTCCTTATGCGCATTGCAGAATTAGTGGAGTAGACTGTTGCCCGTCACGCAAGGCATCGCGACACGAGTGCCGGCGCTGTAAATAAGTCGCTGTTGTCACCGGCGACCGTTTCGTACCTCCGAGCGATGAATTAAAAGTTGCCACGTGAAAGAATGCGGAGGATCATTTTCCAGGCGAATGTCCGCGCTTATACGTGAGAACCTACAATTATGACATAACGTTACATGTTGCTGCTCGACGATGAAATGTGATTAATCGTCCGGAAGTGCCCGATTCCATTTTGACAACTAGTCGACAGTTACTATTACGTGTAGACTTTCCTAATTATCGCTTTCGAGGGGTCATTAGCATCACTGGCGATTTGCCGTGTTAAATCCTGTGTCATTATGAGACTGCTGCTAAAGACGTGTGTTCGTAATGGTCTTAATTTGAAACTCAGAGTTGTTGGCGTTGAACCATGTTTTGAAGAATATTAGTATGACGCTTTATGTTATGATGACGTACCGTATCGATTCAAAAATCATAGTTGTATGCATGAAAACATTGAAGAAATTAAGAAATTAAGGTTATGGTAGTCGCCAACAAAATTAACAAATTCTATAGAAAATGCACGCTAAATGGAATTTACAGTGATATGTTAAAAAATAAGAAGATAGTATAGATACTTGTAGCCACTTTCGAAATATAAGCAAGAAATTTGATTTTTCACAACAGAAAATTTTGTTATAAGATCATGAGTGTGTTGTCAGTTCTTTATATAGTTCTCAATGTGTTCCGTATGACGAATCGTTGTGTAAACGAATATAAAAGCGATTAACCCTAGTAAAGATTAGATCGGCCGTGATTATGAAATATTTCTAATCGCCTTATTAATACTGTGATATATTTAGTGGAACTAGTTTTAGTGGAATTAAAATGTTTACCATGAGTAAAGCGATTGTCTGAAAAGTCATATTTGGATGCTTTCGTCTGATTCCACGGTAATTCGGACGAATAAATGAGAAAGTAACCGTAGGCCAAGTTTAAGTGGGCCTAATAAGTGTTATCCTGGGTATGGGGCTAAATCACAGATGAGATTTAGGGTAGACCGATCATCCCATGCATGTTTTGGGTCATCGATGCGGGGTACTAGAATCCCCTTATCATTTCTGTGTCACATGCAACGTTATTGGCCGAGAGCGGTACAACGCGTTGCTACTCTCAGTGAAAAATAATATCAAATTTTGAAAAACTAAAGTATACGTTCAGCGATATTTTTTCGCCTACAAAGTAAAAGTACTCTAATTAACATATTCTTTTAGAATTGCAAAGGGGGTCGTGGAAGATCCCTCGAACATTTTTTATATGCCCTTACATTAAATTCTCAATAGTATAATTATTGGTTGTGTTCATGTTAATGCAACATAATATTATAAGTATCGCTTAATTATAGGATATAACAACGATTAATACATTTGTTTTATAACGAGAAAAACACGTGAAAAGTAATGGCACATCCCATTGAAATTTAATGGCAATGCTACTTTTTTCAGAAAAAAATTCAGAAAGTAATAAGCGAACGTGAAAAAATAAATCGGTGGCCTCAATATTCCTAGTCTCTGTCCTGATCGGCCAAAGAACATAAGGAACCTTGACTGCTTGAATGCCAGTCTTATTTCATCGTCAGTAACGTAGCAATTTTTAATTTCAATGTTATCTGACATTATATTCTATGTAATTTTCATTAAAAAAAAACCAACGTATTAGTCATGACTGTAGCCTATTATCAAGCTACAATTGTAAAATTACGTTGAATGAACTAATACCAAATATTTATAAAAGTATTCAAAAACAGGACTGATTCAGTGTGATATGATAATAAATTTATGTTTTCATATCATTTATGTTATCATACATGCCACGTTCTGCCGGATTCAGTAATACGAAAACAGAGACGAAAAGTCTAACTTAAAGCTACAGTTAAATTGAACGAATCTACGTGATTCTTCTGTTCTGGAGTTCCGTGATACGTAGGAAGAATTGAAAATGAAACGGTATTTTGCCTTGATATAAGAGTGATTGATACGGCACTGCTCTACGCGTATGGTAGGTAGGCTGCAGAGTGGGGAAATGTGTGTGGCGTTGGGATCAACTATGCATGGCACAAACGAAAACAGTCGGCTAAAGGTCGGATTCAAAATTAACACAATAGATGGCGCTTGTCTTGTTTTGACAAACGGAACTCAGATGTCGGCAAATGTAACACGCAGTCACTCGCTCAATGTTACCGACAAATATTCAGACAAAGTTTCTAGCGACATGCGAAAATTAACATGTACGCTTTACAATACTTATATACATTTAGCATATTTATTTGCACACATGAAGGATAGATGTCTTCAGGGCTCTGGAGCCTTTCGTCATTTTCGTGTTACGTGCAACGTTATTAAAAGGGTAATAGATTACATAAGGAACAAAATCGAATGGCTTTAAGTGATTTGTTAACGAGAATTTAAAGTACGATAATAATTTACACAAAGGAATAGATGCAAATGTTCTTTTTTAGATATAGGTAAAATATATTAATATGTCAACAGTTGCCAAAATAATGTCATTCGTAAGTTCCGTCACAGAGGGCAACACTTCAATCACACTGTTCAAAATGGCGACGCCAAAGATAACGTCAATTGCTTTACGAATTAATATCATACTGCGGCAGTGATCCGTATTTTCAGAATCTTAATCGCCCGGTATTATTTACATTATACATATTGGTGTCATTAATGTATTGCAACGTTTCCAACCACTGGTTATTAATGACCCGAATGATCAGTGCAATGTGACATTGTTTGTATTGTCTATTACAAAATACGTATGGTTCACATTTGCGGTAAAACGTGTATTCATTAGAACGTGACTATAATTGAGGTGGATCCTGTATATAGCCGCTGTTACACATACTGTGCATGCCCAGGATATGCACCACAGTTAATTATCACCGCAAAACGATTCTACGCATAATTCAATATAACGTATGCATCGTCAAGGGTACATGAAAAAACCGTCCAAATGTCCACCAACATTGAACACATCATACCTAGAATTATTAGAGTTATAAATAATTTTAAGAAAAGAACTTACCACACTTTCTTCAACATAAAGTATTGATTCGATCGTCTCGCAGATGAAAAGGGTTCGAAAAGTGTTCAGAGAATGTGGAAGCGCACTCTCAATTTTGCAGGGAACAAGCAAGGTGAAAACGAAACTCAATCTGCCTTTCGTTCACGCTACTCCTTGTATAAAGTACAAGACAGATTGAATTATCCACCCTTTGCGCCCGTGCACTATTTTCTGTCTTCGTGCGATGAAATCTACGCGACGTGTCCGCGTTCATGTACGGCGATTCGATTGGAACAGAATACTCGAGATGAATACTGCGAACGTTGAAATTCATGATGCATAGTTCCTGTAACAGTATGATCTGTTGTATCATTAGACGTATATATGCCTTCGTTTGTCACCCTCTTCAATTATGTACGGCATGAGCTTGACACTTCGTACACGGGCGCGATCATGGGACGTCTAATTTATTCGTTATTGTGGACATTGGCTCTCAATCATGACTCCACGTACAGTAGTATGTCTATCTAACACTTGCCCAGGCATACTCGCATATTCGTAATATAACGTTCCATGAAGGACCTATCTGCGGATTTGGGGTTTTATTGCAATTCCCCTTTTTGAGTGAAACGTAAACAATTTGTTGCTACCAACATTCAGTATTAACCCTTTCGCTATGAGCGTCGCCTATAGGCGACATCCGCACGACGACCTGTGTGTACGAATGTCGCCTATAGACGACATCAGCGCGACAACTTGTGTATACGAGCGGCGCCTATAGACGACGTCAGTTTGATACCACTTGACCATTAATAGAACGACATTTTCCGTCAGCTTATAAATAAGTAGGGAAAAAAACAAGGAGAAGGTGTGTTTGCCATGCGAACGACAGAAGACGCGAAACTGCGAATGATAGAAGACGCGAAACGCGGACCCGTACAGCGGTGACGCTCCTACGAAAGACACTGCCGTAGCGAAAGGGTTAACCCTATAGGCGACATCCG
The DNA here is from genome assembly GCA_033815515.1 of Cryptocheilus praepositus. NCBI lineage: Eukaryota > Metazoa > Arthropoda > Insecta > Hymenoptera > Pompilidae > Cryptocheilus > Cryptocheilus praepositus. The sequence goes on along the minus strand of JAWWQZ010000035.1, from coordinate 12,959,830 downwards.
CGCGACGACCTGTGTGTACGAGTGTCGCCTATAGACGACATCAGCGTGACAACTTGTGTATACAAGCGGCGCCTATAGACGACGTTGAATGATACCACTTGACCATTAATAGAACGACATTTTCCGTCAGCTTATAAATAAGTAGGGAAAAACCAAGAGAAGGTGTGTTGGTTGCCATGCGAACGACAGAAGACGCAAAACTGCGAACGATAGAAGACGCGAAACGCGGACCCGTACAGCGGTGACGCTCCTACGGAAGACACTGCCGTAGCGAAAGGGTTAACCCTATAGGCGACATCCGCGCGACGACCTGTGTGTACGAGTGTCGCCTATAGACGACATCAGCGCGACAACTTGTGTATACGAGCGGCGCCTATAGACGACGTCAGTTTGATACCACTTGACCATTAATAGAACGACATTTTTCGTCAGCTTATAAATAAGTAGTGAAAAACCAAGGAGAAGGGGTGTTTGCCATGCGAACGACAGAAGACGCGAAACTGCGAACGATAGAAGACGCGAAACGCGGGCCCGTACAGCGGTGACGCTCCTACGGAAGACACTGCCGTAGCAGAAGGGTTAACCCTATAGGCGACATCCGCGCGACGACCTGTGTGTACGAGTGTCGCCTATAGACGACATCAGCGCGACAACTTGTGTGTACGAGCGGCGCCTATAGACGACGTCAGTTTGATACCACTTGACCATTAATAGAACGACATTTTCCGTCAGCTTATAAATAGGGAGGGAAAAACCAAGGAGAAAGTGTGTTGTTTGTCATGCGAACGACAGAAGACGCGAAACTGCGAACGATAAAAGACGCGAAACGCGGGCCCGTACAGCGGTGACGCTCCTACGGAAGACACTGCCGTAGCGAAAGGGTTAACCCTATAGGCGACATCCGCGCGACGACCTGTGTGTACGAGTGTCGCCTATAGACGACATCAGCGCGACAACTTGTGTATACGAGCGGCGCCTATAGACGACGTCAGTTTGATACCACTTGACCATTAATAGAACGACATTTTCCGTCAGCTTATAAATAAGTAGGGAAAAACCAAGGAGAAGGTGTGTTGTTTGCCATGCGAACGACAGAAGACGCGAAACTGCGAACGATAGAAGACGCGAAACGCGGGCCCGTACAACGGTGACGCTCCTACGGAAGACACTGCCGTAGCGAAAGGGTTAAACGCCGTGACGCGCGCAAGTTACATTTTGGTAATCGCTAGAAAATACCTGCATGGTTTCTTTTGACGGACATCTGGTGAGACTTATCGTTTGAATGAGAGTCGCGCGCTATCTTTTGAGCGTGTGCTGTACCGTACCGAAGGAGCTATTGTTCCGATGATACCTCATCTCGCACGTCGCACATGACCTTTCGCATAAACACGTTTCCGAAGGACTGGAAAGACCGACCAGCTTGTGTTGTGCCGTCACAGGCATGTCGAGAGTAAACAAAAGCTGCGCTTCGTTCGACTCAATGACCCTGATAAATTGCGTTGCGCCATAAACATACAGGCGTTACTTTTGTAACCGCGTCGAAAGATTCCGCTCGGGTTGAGACAAAACACCGTCGAGCAGGGAGGAGTGCGAAGGGACGAGTGCCCTGAGACATTCATTCGTCATCGAGATACCGGACGAACACGACCGTCGCCGTACCACGACCGTGCGCCAATCGCCCTTACAATAGTGTTATTATATCCTGTGAAATATCCTTCCAAATACCGAATAAACGACCTCGTTATACATTACACCGAAGAACCGAACGCCCACCGACCGCCGTTTACAGAAGTAGGAACCACCGATCCGACCCAACCGACAAACCCACCGTTTACACTTTGATTATTGTCCGTGATAATTACTCGGCTTTAAAATTTCGATTCCAAAATGGCTAAATAAATAAAATTCCCGATAATCTAACCTGCCTTTTTACCGGTGATTCAAAACGCTTACGAATGCAACTTCCCGAATTGATCCAAGTCGTGCAGTTCCGGAGAAAAGTGGATTCAAAGTTTAAAAAGGAAAGTATATACCACTTGCCACTTTAGCCAAAAAATGATGGTTCTCAGATTTGATTGCCGTTTTAGTATATCAAAGGGGGTGGAAAATAACCTCGAACGGTGCAAGCCGATGTGGAAAATTTGCCGAATATTATTTTGTGTGAAAAAAGTCTGATGTTTTTTCTGTCATTACATTATTCACAAAACGTATTAAGAATATTAAAAGAAATAATGACAATCTTGACACTTATTTACCTTGAAAGTTTCATTTATCAATTTTGGTTTGTTTGAATAACACAAGATTACAGCCAGTAAATTCAGCATTCTAGATCTGCATTCCATCATTCAATATTGGATAGGCAAATAAAAGTATATTCAGGAACTTGCGACTCTGCAAAACAAAAGAAAGAATAAAATTAATTCTCCGCTCAAAATGACTTTATTAGCTGATAGAAATGTTTACATTATTTTTACACAGCTGCAAGGTTAATCAAATATTGTATTCAAACAGTAACTCTAAGCTATTTTGCAAGTGGCTTTAGAATGCTAAATGGAAATACAAACACAAGTAGAGTTTTCATATGTAAGCTAATGTCAAAAGAGATAATGAGTTAAAGAGAAAATATAATTTGGGAAACATTGAAATAGTCTTGTAGGCAAAATAATGCTTTATCACAGCAAGATATGATATGTAGTGCAACGTGGTACTTCATTCAGATTGAAATTTGATTAAACGGTAAAACCGATTTTCAGAGTATATTGCTGAGATGGTTGTTCCGTGTTAGCATCTAAGACAGTAATACAATACAAGTAATCATTCTGTGCAACAAAATTGGTACAACTTACAACATAGTTGTAATTAGTTATACACCCTAAATTCTTATTAAACGTTTAACTAGCTAATGATCTTATTAAAACTGTAAATATCTGAGGCTATTAAGGTTAAAAAAGAACCTTAAACCTACTGAAACAATTATGCCATCATGGATTATAAAGATTTTTATTTAAATAACTATTGTTATAGTGGCAAACTTCTGTTTAAAAGGGGTGACAACTGCAGGGTTGCCTAATTATCATAGAGTTGGCAAAATTGAAAATTTTAATGCCAGACCATTTTTGCACATATGCAATAAATGCTACCCGTGTTTACTACTAGTTAATTGCATCAGGTAATATAATTAAATATGGTCATGTTCACAGAGTATAGTACGTAAACTGTCAAAAATTGCTAATGGGCATCTAGTGTCTGTTCTTCTGTGTTGTGAACTGAGCTTGAGATGAAAGTTAAAAATATAAACAGAACTATTAAGTTAATTAAGGGTACTTAGAAATGTCTCTTACTGCTCAATCAGCATGATTGTAACAAATGTTAAGAGAACACTTCAGAAATGTTGAAAGAAAACAGTTCACATTAAGTAGTTAACCTCTTACAACTTACATTCAGTTACTGTCAAATTGGTTTTGAGAATATTTTCTACAGACGATCACTTGTTTGCTGAATAACCAACTCTTGGAAGTTGAAACCTATTGGCTATCACTGCCGATGTTATGTTTTACATCAACTTCAACTGCCTTCCTCTGGAATTCAAACTTTCACCAATAGTCTCCCTGTAAGTTAATTTTTTTTCTTAAGGTAAACATTTTTATTACGATCAATTGGACAGTATATATTATGAGAGTTATTTTTGTAATGCTTGCCATGCGTGTTTCCCCCTCAGTAGTCCTTGTTGAACTGTGTGATCTTGAAAAATCACTTATGGTTTTCCTGGAGACTGCCTACTGCTGTATAGGTGTCAAGCGAAGCAATGTATTGAAAGCCGTTAATTCAAATCCAATAGTTTAATAAATATCTATAGGTTAAACAATATTTCCCCAGGAGAGTACTGCTAAAATTAGTGAGATACTATGGTAGTTTTTTCAGTGCAGCGATATGTGGCGATTATAGCAGACTCTTTTATTTGATTGAGAGATTATCATAACAATTAAAAACCTTGCTATGTTCCTAACATATGGCCATAAATACACAATAATAAGTTAGAATCTTTCAGAATCCGTACCTTTAAGTTGCAATTAATAAAGATACGACTATGAATAAATACCATTAATCCCAGTAATACCCTGCGAATGCCAATAGTATTTAGTCTTCAGATATTTGTGGCCATCTATTTAATTTGCATCATTGCCTTTCAATATTAACATCCTGTTTGATGCCTCTATCACAGTACATAACCCCTATAAATATTGTGAATAGTTTTGGAAAAGTAAATAGTTTGATATAGGCTATCGATGGATGCACTATTATTATATAACAAGGATTACACATCAATGAAAGAATAACACTCATAATCTGTACTTATCATTTCTTGAGCATATTCTTGCTTGGAGCCTAACAATAACATGTCATGTAAGAGGTTAGTTACAACATCGCAAATATTTTTTTGGAATTGTTAATGGAAGACGATCGTCAGTAATAGGTACACAACTTTGCTCCCGCCGTTTTTCCCTTTCGTCCAATGCAAAAAACGGCGGGAGCAAAGTTGTACACCTATTATTACAACAATCATGTAAACTTAGCACAGAGTAATGGAGATTTCTAAATACAGTTTCAGGATTTTATAAATACATTGAAATATTCGATTCCGATCTCAAGTATTCTCGACAGCTCAAGAGCACAATGGTGGCAGGATTTCCAGCATTTTCGGTGAATTTATCAATATCCAATTTTTTTACTCAGTACGCAATATACGTGGATAATTAATTATTAATAAATATTATACGCATGAAATTTATACGATGTAAAAATTACAAATAACTTTTTAAAAGTGGTTATGTAAATTTAATTGAAGCGCGCATTATAATAACCAATCAGATTCGAACGGCTGTGGCCAGCCAATCACAGCTCAGCTGCCTAGGCAACCGGCAGTTCGTGCCTGGCAGTGAAAGGGTGCACAACGGAAAACGTAAGCTCCCACATTTGTACCTATTTATCGTTACATTTCTGTTGCATGACTCTCAGATTTATGGAAATATTGTAAATCTAATACGGGGCAATGGGTATTTCGTAACCGCTTTGCGTAGTTCATTGAATTATTCGAGATATCCGACTATGATTTCAGGTGCCGTTCCGACTGGCGAAAACGGGAGTCATTGTCGCACAGGAACATCATATTTTGCAGTATTCACATTATTCTCGGTAAGTTTGCTTATATCCAAGTATCCAATTCAATTAGTTGTTTGCACGCGCAACTAAGTAGTAATATATAATTGGTTTGTTTGTCGTATATCTGCAGGAATGTTGTCGTGTGAATGTTACGTAACCACCCGCTTGCAACAAACATGGAGGCAACAAAATGGCGTTTTGGCGCGCGCTGCCGGAATCAACTGCTCGCAGCACTTAACACATTGTTGACCGGCAATTTTCGGCAAAAGCTATCTCAAGTCACCGGCTATTATTTTGTAAGTGAGCATGGAAGTGAAACGATATAAATAACCTTCAATAAAGTTTGTTCGTGCATAATGAATTCAAATTGAACTTTGGACATAAATTTTTTGTAACTTCTAATATTTTTTCATACGATTAACTGTACAGCAATCATTTACGCGTAGATGTAGACAAGAGGTTTTACACATATATCTTGTTTCGTTGCGCTTTCCTTTTAAAGAGCCAGATTATACCCTTGTTTTTCATTTTCAATAATCATTTTCCAAATTGACTATAACTTATTTAAAAATCACTAACTATATAAAGTTTTGATAAAAAAATGCTTCTTTTCGTTCTTGACAAATACTAGAATTGTAATAAAAGTTGCAGACGGTATTGACCACAATGAACAAAATTTTGCTATATTCTATATTGCCCTGCGTTTCAAAAATTAAAATAGCCGACGCAAGTGCAAACACGAGTTAACTCGTGACCGATCACATGAAAACACGAGTTACTCGACATAACAATGTGTTAATCGTTTTCATTTGAATATTGTTTCGTGTCTCACTTATTGTTTAAAAATTTCTTTTAAATGTTGAGCTTTTAGATGCTTTCATATTTTATAATTTTACTGATATAAGAATTAATTTCATTACCCAGTAAGAATTTTACTTAGTTAAAAAATTTTTAATACTTTTTAGGATAAAATATTTGGAGTAATCATATTTATCACCGATATTATATTGCTGTTGTGGATCACCATACGTAGCAACCTCCACGAAGGTGTGATCTGGAAACCGGCGGTATCTTTGAATCAGAATTAACTCTGATTCAAACATCATGCTGGGCGAAAGGCTGCGTATCGCGTGCTGCTCTCATAAAGAGCTACTTTTTGGCATGTATAATTATTAAAATGTCTTCAGTATTTTGCTCTTTTCATGGAATCTTTAATTCCATTTTCTGGTTAATATACATACTTTTCATTCTTCCAAAATGTATAATTTTCATGAAAACGTTAGCTTCATTTTCTTGTTTCAATATAAACTTAGATTTGTTTCAAAATTCCGCTTTCACATGAAATCTCTAATTCCGTCTAATTATGTTTTCATTTAGGACGTTGTGATCGCGCGCAATGCGGTTTAGAGTCAGTGTTTGAGTACGATGTTTACATACCCTTGAAGCCGCACAGGCTCATTGTGTAACTTCATCCCTTCTTATGGTACAGTGTAGAATCACGCGAAATAATATCAGTGTTTGTTCGTAGTTCTTTTATTACAGTTACTTTGATTGCAAATTGGAGCTAGAGATCCTTATTAATATAACTATTAGGGCTGAGAAATAAGTTATAGTAATTACAATAGTAAAATATACATTTTGACCGGGTAGTAGAGTCAGTGTTCTTTGGCGCCATTAAGGAAAACCAGTTTACGAAAAATGGCAATATATTGTAAGTATTAATACTATCTAATCTGATCAATGGATGGACAAAAATGGACAAAAATTACCATGCTTTTCATTGTTTTGAAATGAAAAATTCAAATTTTTCAAAAAATTTCAAATGTTCATAATGAAAAAAACACGTTTTACTTTCAACTGAGCATCGCGTTTCTACTAGAATTTCCATATAAGGTTTCCAATTTCATATAATTTGTTAGGTGATCACCAGGTCGCAGATATGTTTCAAATACAGCCAATCGGTACTTGTACTAACGCAGGATAATTATTTTTTAATAATTACTGGCTGCATTTTTATTCTCCTTCGACTTCTTCTTGATAAATTTGCAACTTTTTTCTGTTTGCGGAATCACTTTTGCTAGGGTTAAATTTGGAGACATTGCTTCCAAGCACGTGTTGCGATACTCATGAATTAAAGTCACTTCCTCCCAAGTCTACTGTTTGTAATATTTTACATGTATTCGGCCGATAACTTTCCGTGTGCTACGGAATTGTTTGAAGGATTCTAATGCGCCTAAATTACGGGATAAAAATTTCGTTTGATTCGTTTCATTCGAATGTTCTGAAGTTATCGTTTGATTGAATGTCTTCTATGGTTTGAACATCCCAAAATTATGGGTCAAAAAATGTATTCTACAGTAGGTCAATCAAGCAATTCGTTTCTGCCTTATCAACTGCCAGGAGTTACTAGACTTTTTCCTCTGTCGATAAGCGGTCTTCTGTAGCCACCTATTTCCCGGTACCTTCAAGTCAATATTCTGTTTCAAGTGCTTCGTCATTAGTTTTACAAGTCGTCCGTCAGATGGTACTTTCTCAAGTTTGTGAACATTTAAGAAAACTTAAAACTGGCATCTCTAATCGATAATGAAAATTTGCATACAACTATAAATTAAAATATTCATAAACGAGCTGTTCGATACATGGCCATGTTATTTTGGAAGTATTAATTTGGGTTTTTCAGTTAGAAAATTTATCTCTGTATTATTGATAGTACGCGTGGATTTTACATAATAAAACATTCTTCCAAGGACACATATGATCTTTCACTTGGAAACATAAATACATATACAATAAAATGCAATTCATCAGTACTTGTAAAATGTGCAAGAAACTGTAGTACGTCTAAAGTAAAATATTTCTGTAAGGGTGACAATGGTTTTAAAATAATTTTGACGGGTAGGCTATCTTTACGCATTATAACCACATAAAAAGAAATGTACATAGAACATCTAATTCGCGTAACTCGTGAGACCCTAGATTTCTAAATTTCAAAACTTTCTGTAATTGACATATGTAAAAAGGAAGAAGAATTTTTCCCCTTCACAACATCGGTTTTGTCAGATTCTAGCCTATTCGCAGGCACTGCATGAAGATATTTCCATTTGGAAAAATTGTGCCGACGTCGTAGGTAGATTCGTTGCCCCTCTTATCGTCCATATTAGGCCATCTTAGACATTCCGAATCGTTTTCTGGTAAATCGAGCACGTGTCAATATATAGCCCCCCCCCCCCCCCCCCCCCCATCAAACTTTGCAAGCCAAAATGTCCGAAAAAAAATAAAATTTTCAAAAATCTAATCGGCCGTTAACTGGGGAATATTAGACTCAAAACGCTTACAAACACCACCTCCCAGATCGATCAAAGTCGTTTAGTGCCGGAGAAAAGCGGTTTCGAAGTTTGAAAAAGACAGTAGGAAAATTGGCGAATTTCCCCGTTTTACCAGCCATGCAAATTTCGACTAATTCAATCAGCCGTTTAACACCAGATAATGCTAATGGGATGTAGTAAAACAAGGGCCAGCCGATCACACTAAGTGCTCTAGTTTCGGAGATATTGTGGAAAAATCGAGAATCTCGTGTGGCTTACAAATCGTCCGCCACCAAAGCAATCACGCGAACCAAGGCGTAAGATCTTCGATATGATTTGTGAAAGCGCGACTCATGAGCAGTGAGTATGCGAAAATTGATATCAATGGATGTCCGAGTCGGGTTGACGCCAGTACTGTATTCGACGTATGCGACGCATATGTTCGGTGAATAGATTCCGGAGATATCCCGGGTCCTTAACGAGCGCACCTGCGTGCTTAATCAGTCGTCCGGGATTGGGGGGCACGTAGGTTCGCACGGTGAAACAGGAATGAGTGACGGTGTAAGCATTGGTCGTGCACGTGAACGTACAAGGATTGTCAGCAACTAGTGGTGCTGTTCGAAATCCCGGTATCAGAGAGTGCTAACCCTCTTTTCTCTCCCATTCACCCCCTACTTCGATAGAGCCTCAACCCGCTTTCCCATTGCCGCCTACCGCCCCCTCATTCTCTCTCCCTCTCTCTCTCTCACTCTCTCTCTTTCCTACCCTGCTTCCCTCTCTCCCCCTCTCTCCCTCTCTCATACGGCGCGTTACTCTCGCGCGCGCGTTCTTCGGCCTCTGGAGCAACTCGCAGCATCCGTTGGACCGCTCCGGACTTCAGTCCACGTCGAGAACGCCGCATCGTCGGGACCCTGAAGATACCGGTAGATGGCTGTTTAACGTTCGATCTTGCGGACGATCGTTGCGCGTCACCTCGCGGTTAAGCGTAATCGACTCTTTCAACGTTTCAACCGAAATTCCTTCGTGCGCTGTCGATGACCCCACGCATTTCTTCGGTACCACGCAGATTGGCCTTTTGCAACGCCAGCGTTTCACTCCGGAGGAATCATTTTCGCTAATGCGCTCGCCCCGTGTCTTTGCTCCGAAGAGAAGCGTTCTGAAAGATCAAGCTTGCCAGCGCTAAGCAGACAGTAACCGTCTTGCCGGTTGTCACGTATCAAACGAATCGACAGGTCTTGCTGCGTGCCATTTGTCACTCCATTTTCAACTCTCCCGGGACCATACATCGTGGTGCGCTCGCGGCTGTGAATGTCTTTCTGAAGAATCACCAGAGAAATCTACCTTCGGCGAGAAGAGGGCGATAGAACGACGCGACTTGATGCTGGAGCGTGAGACACGTGCGACTCGCAATCGTTGAGTGTAGCGCGGCGGCAAAGGGCGAAAAGGGCGAGACAGAAAGAAAAAAGAAGCGACACGAGGGCACGCGGGGAGACTGAAGAAGAGGGATTTCCCACGAGACTGCCGGGGGTTGTTGCCCAGGGCCGGCGGAGCCGACATCGGACCCGGATGCTCGCACGGACGAGACACCGGAAGCGCTGCCACGTTGGAAGGGAAAATATTGACGGTCATCAACAAGTTCCTTACGATATCCCCTTTGGTTGACAAAGTCAAGCTGCTGATGGTAAGTCGCGCCTCGCCAGCTTGCAATCTCCTTTTCTCTCAATTACTCTGTCCCTGTCTCCCCCTCTTTCTTCTGGGGCTTTTGTTGCCGATGACTCGTCGTCGTTGACTGCCTATTTATCTCCGTTTCTCTTTCCCGCTCCGCGTGCTTGTTAGTTTCTCGAGGCGGCTTGTTTCGCTCGATGTCACGGCCGCTCTGGTACTCCGCGAATCGAAAAAGTTGCCCGCGGTGTCGGTTGGTCGTCAGAACATTTTGCGTCGAGTGAACCATCGAAGTAGGGTAGGTACTGCTAAGGCCGCTCGAGGGAATTATTTTTTTCTTATGGGCTAATTACGCGACGCTATATTACAGGCGGCACGTGCGGAATATTACGAACGCGACCGATGCGACGGTTCTTGCATGGCATTACAGGAGCTCTTTCCATTAACTCGTTTTACTGTATAAATCAGTCCACATGATTCTTCACTTCTGGCAATTTGAAGTTTAATTTTTAGTCGTTGAAATGTGTCAGCGCAAAACTGTTATATTAATTCATCACGCTATGTCATAAAAGTATAGCTATCCCAATCGGATCGAAATGGGAATACCTAAATACTTCGGAAACGAATTTTCTAGATAATCCGTTCAATTCCGCCGAAAAGCTAGAGCGGTTTTCAAAATAGAGCATGATAAGTATGTAGGTAGTTATTAACGCAAACTTGTTCCCGACCTTAGTGACTTTGTAGACAATGGTGCTAAGAGAATGACAATGCATATAATATGGAACTACAATCTATGTGTGTTTTGAAACGGACAAACTCAAGAAACTTGTTTTCACTCGTTGAAGAACACTTTTAAAGAAAAATACGTTGCTTCGCCACAATAGTAGAATTACTTGCTGCTGGGGAAAACGTGTTATTTTCAGCGTTGAAGTTTGAAATATTTTCCCATCCGGACCACAATCACATATTTACAATTCTCGAGGACAGTTTCTTTTGGCTTACGCGTATTGTAGGTCGCGCTGAAATCGTATCAATTACCGGAGTTTTTAATTTTTGTATTCCACTGTACCATACTTATACACTGCTGTGCCCGTATTTACAGAATCCTCACATCTTTCATTTTAACGTTCCTCGGTCTTCGACTCAGTCGTACCTGTTTTCCGCGCTTTCAGCATTATTTCTGTTACTATGGTATAATTGCGCGTGAGTGATATCGCAAAACTGACAAAAAACGCGATGGCATTTTGAACTATAGAAATACAACGCAAATGCGCCTTGCTTTGACACTTTCTTCGAGCTTTCCAACCGTGCCGCTGAGTACGAGTAAGTTGACGTTGAAATTGGAAACCGATATATACGTCAAGGCACGCCGCTTTTGATGGTCGTCGGAGACATTGAACAAAAATATGGAGACGCCCCGTTTGTAAACACTCGCGCAGAGAAATAATCGATTCGTAAAAGGCACTCGGCAGCGGGACAGGATAGAAAGGGACATAGCTCCATAGGAGGTAGCGATAGGGTGGTTTGGCACTTTGCCGGAAAAATATACGACCCTGAAAAAAATTGATGCGCCTCGTAAGAGTGTCGGTGTGAATTTCATGTTAGTAGCGGCGTGAGCACATCGCTGGTCCAGATGTTTCGGAAAAAGTGCGCCTTGCTCGAGTCGGCCCCGAGGCAGTCCGCAACACAAATTTATCCCCGGGTGGGGAGGGTCAGTTGAAAAATCACCCCCGGTGCTACCCGTGAAAAAATACTCCGATCAAGATGTCGCAACGAATTTGTCCGGCGACCACCGAATTCATTCGCTACTTTCTTGAGCCAAGACTCTGCCCGCCCGTGCTCTTCTATTGGTCCCACTAATTGAAGTTCAGGTAACGCGCTGGGAACAGCGTGGCCGATGTGGACAGTACGTCCGGTGATGGACATAATTAAGAAAACAATCCCATGGAAATTAAAGACGGGAATGGTAATAGTTCGCAGAAACGCTGTGAAAGGCTATTCGGTTCCAATCGTTGAATACATCACAATACACAATTGAAATTAATCTACGCTCCGCATAAAGATGTAAAGTGATTGACGAAATGTCTTGTTTGCATACCGTGACATACGTGTCCGTTCGCGTCCACGTGAAATTGAACGTGCGCTCGTCAGAAATAATGGCACAGTTGACAAATATGCTGTCGCGTTTGCATGTACATACTTTTAGTTTCTTCGGTATCTCGTAATTGCTGTCGCGCTAGCGTTTGTTGTTGCAGTGTTTAAACAAGGTAGTGCTATTGAGTGAAGTATTGTTAGTAAGTACGATAAAATTGAGCGGGACAGTGATAAAAAAGCAAACAGCGTGTTTCATGTTCAATATCTATTGAATTGTTTCAGTGTGTTGAGGACAAAGAGAGTTTAAATAAAACTGGCCGTGACTGCTGTTAGGTTGAAACGATTTGTCAAATTTTAACGCGTTTGATGTTTCGAAATCGCTTCTGCGCTGGAAGCTTTGTTCTGCTGTAAAGAATCAAATATTGTTTGACAGAGATATAACTACTAACACTGTAAAAATTTTCATTGTAAACATTCGGAGACTAGAAATATCGATATGACATTTGCAGAACTGTTTCGTAAGGAAATTAAGCGTATGAACATAATTGAGTTTCTGAGAGCTTTACGGAACTGTGCAAAACCCAATATTAGGTAACCCTGTGCTTTAATATCGGATAGCATCATATAAACGTTAGTCCGCAAACTGTGATTTACTAGAACAGCACAGACACAGTACAAAATAATGGCTCTGTCTTGCCTCCTCAAAAATACACAATCCCTCATCTGCCATTTACATACTTCTCCATGCTGCGAGATCTCAGGTCCTCGCATAGTCTCACAAAACTCGCATATCAACACTTTATACCATCGTCGGCAGTAAGAGTTAAAATAATTCATACTACGTCCGCAAATACCCGTTACGCTTCGATCCCGCATTCCACCACCCACGCTGCACGAAAGTTCCACCATTTTCACGCATTGCACCTACATCAGACATTGATCGCGTTATAAATTTCCTTAAGTACTCTATCATGCTGACGCTACGCCGCGGGGTAGAACACGGAAGGGCGGTTTCCTAAATTACAAAAACTGTGATGTACAGTAGGAGGATTTCGTCACTTATTAGATAGCGCCTCTTGGGTATAAAGTTTATAATCAGCTATGTTATGCTCGCACACTGTGACACCATTACACTGTTGTAATCCTGCCGTGGAAAGGTGAGTTGTAATACTATAATAACGCCGACGCTTGAACAGGCTTCTCGGCATTCAGTAAGCATCGCCGTTGGCGGAAGTAGATACGTACGTCTATGGTCGGCCGATACGCTACGTGCCGTTGATCGATGTTTGGAGGAGCCATTGCGCTCGGGCCTTATGAATTGTATTGTACTTTGCACGAATATCCTTTTCTACGGATGTACAATCGCTAGACGGAGTTGGCATGCTCGTCACTCATTCTGCGAGTGCCTTATCGCCGGGCGTGAATACGTTTACCTCGTGGAAGCTGGACAATTCCGGGACAGTTCGTTCTCACGCTGAGATGACAAACGTAGTGATCGGGCGAAGATAGCGGCTGGTTCGGCGTAAGAAGGCATTGTCGGATAAATACCGGAATGAAGTTCGTCGCTGGTGGTCAGACAATGACTCGCTGTACGGCTACGAATCACTCCCGATACCAATAATGTCAATACTACGCTGATAGACCATCGTTATCTTTCAAACACACCGATTGGATTCCGCTTTAGCGTTACTGTAATATTGATTTTAATGGATGTTTGCCCTTTGTTTTTGCGCTTCGGAATACTAACATTACGGACGTCGGAAAACGGCACCCGCTTCCGTTGCGCGAGATTTAGCTTTCAGCATTTATTATGACAATGTGTCCATATTCGCACGGTGGACGTTTCGTCGGGTTTGCTAGCCGCGAATATTCCCCTGTAGGTTCGACGCGAGTATTTTATGGGGTTGTCCAGGAAAAATCAAAGCGTCCATTTCGCAGTGTGGACTTTGTTGTTTGTGAGAGCAGGGGAATACCGGAGTGTACGGCGTGGGTGGCAAAAAATATGGAGGTCCAAAATCGAGTCCCGATTTAAAGCCACTCGAGGATTCTCCCGCGCGTTGAAATCCCTGGCTACGTCTCGAGTTTACGCCGATCCGTTATATTAGAAAAATTCTCGGGCTAACGCGGTTCCGGGGCCGTGGGAATTTGCGCTACAGGCGTTGAATGAGGTACTTCGTCGGCGATTATTCGGATATGGGTAATTAACGTCCACGTTCGGTCTCGCGGACAGAGAGCGCTCTATGCTCAATAATCGAATGTAACGGTCTCCATTAAACCATGCATTTGCTGCGGTTATTAGCCCGTTAAAGTGTTAACAATTTCCTGGCGATAATAAAATTGGCCCGTCGGTTCGTATAATCGTGGCCAATTTCGTTTCACACAATGGTGCCCAACCGCGAAGAGAATGATGGCGATTAGCGATGTCGTCTTTCATGTCTATTACCGAAATATTTTACCGGTTGTTTCAAAACGTGCGTCCTTCATCATCGGTTACCATAAATCTGAAATCTGAGAATTTTGACGAGCGCATCATTTTGTTCAACGTCAGTCAGTCACGCGGTTTTCAAAATTGTTGCGGCAATGCTCCAATAAACCGACTGGTCCGAGTGATTCATGGAATTAGCCTGGAGAATATTTCTGATAAAAGTTGACAAACTGTTAGGTAATTTTAGCGATTGCATCGGCAAATAAATGCTCGTACGTAGTTCCAGCTGTTAGTTGCATTTGTGCAGTGAATTCACGTGACCGCGTGCGGATTGAAATGCGCTACGCTGAAAGACGCACCTTTCTGCGTGCATACATATGTTGAGGCGTGAATTATTACGGGCCACCCGCGAAGTGCAGGCATGTGCAAGTTAATCTTGCTGGCATCGTCACAGGGTCTACCTTATCTGCGGTGCCTTCGGGGTTTCAATGCTGTATAGGGGGAATGTCAAAATTAGGAATTTTCGCAAAATTAGAATTATGTACATAGTTTCCTTCATTGAGACGTAGCCGCTTTATCTCAATTTACTTCACATTGTTTCACTTTTCATGTCCACATATTTTGCGGGAATTCCACTCTACGGGCGGTGAAATTCATTCAGTTAGATGTAAATCACTTCCACCCACCTCCGGTTGCCCGAGTGAATTGCTCATTGCCCTTTACATAATAGAAAGAGCCATTCTCGGATGCATTTGAAATACGGAATGTCCTGTAATTGGTAAACAGATTTCAAAAAGCGTTATATCATTCACTGCCACGAAGTGGGTTATAAAGAGCGCTACTGGCCAGAAGTCGAATGTCTGATCGAATGATTGTCGTCATTAATTTACGATATCACTTTTCTCGGCCGTTAAATCGAAAATAGCCCGGTGGATCATTAATGCACGATCCGATCACACACGATCTTTGATCAATCTTTAGCTGGAGGGCTGTGTTTGTTGGCCCCTTGTGATTATGACAGCCGAAGTTTAGGAGTCTACACGAATTCCCCGAAAGGTTATCTGGATTTGGCATGTCGCGTTTCTCGATGCCTCTACGTGACTATCAGCCTAGGCCAAACCAGCATATATTGCTCCCAATTGAACTAGAAGAGCATGCTTCTCGCGTTGCAATTAAAATGTCCTTCAGGCGATAACCTACGTCATTATCCTGTAGTTACGGTCACTCATGTACACCGCATTTCATGTGTACTAATCGGAATGCGCCATTACACGTGTAAAGGTCAACGGTTGTTGTTCGCAGAAATTCCAGAAATACTGTGCTATTTTCGAAACGTTCACTGCACTTCCTGGCTAAACATTGTACTTTTTGACAATTGTCACAAATCGCGTGTATAGTGATTCAACACGGAGGAGTAAACGTCGAACAAGGAATGTGTGCATAACATGAATCACGGTAGATCTGTTCATTGGCCCAGGAGTTCATGTCTGAATTCGAAGATTGAAACCACTTGTAGAATGTTCCGTTCGTAGTTTCGTGATTTCAGGATGCCTTCCGGCAAAGATACTGTTTTTAAAGAGTCGAGATGATTGTGCGTGAGTACATAAGTAGAAGGTGTATAAGAGAAAAGTACAAAGAATCCAGCAGTTGGCGACCAGACCTTGTTTGTATTCCACAGAGAATATTCCTGTCGTTATTTTATAATCATTGGTGATAGCCGCGTGAACAAGTATGTGTGCTTTTATTTCGTTTCCGTCAGGTATGTCGGTAATACTTTTCTTCAAATAAAGCTGGGAAGGGGTTCACTGTGTTCAATTTTAGGGATTCGTCCAGTACGCCCACATACAATTTGCGAAAATACAAAATGTAGTTACTTTGTGTCAATTCCACCGTTCTTCTAATCTCATTAGTTAGGTTGAATCCTAACTACATCACTCCCGGAACCTAATTCTTGAATGGTATAGCGCAGTGCATTATCAAATCGTACCATAGCAATACTCGCAGTATATCGAACCGTGCTTAATTCTCATATCGTACAGTACAACGGCACGCGTCGTTCGTTAGGTAATCGCTAAAGGCGTTCATTTCAAAATGAGAACCTGTTTCATAAAAAACATATTGATCGCACTACAATATATGGTCCATCCGCAGTTTACGATGATGCGGAAACGAAATATGTTCAATAGGTACCGTACTTTGAACATTAATTTTTATCTTAATCTGAACCAGTCACGTGTGATACAATACTAAGAGGTAAACTGTGTTCTGTGCACGTTTAAAGTAATCTAAGGTAGGCTATAATGTTCGATAGATTTGATACACCTACATTTAAAATATATTTAGGACGTATGGTATTTTCGATTCGTAGTAAATTTTTCGGAATATAACCCTTTCGAAAGTCGGAGACCTGTACTCAACTCACGAACCGGACAGCGACTCAGCGTGCATTTTACCATTTCGCGTTAACTCGTACAACACTCTCTTACTTTGAGATCAGTAACGACGTGTTCGCTGCCATCCTTCGAAGTTTTGAATCCCCTTCAAGTCGTTTCGCGGCATCTGGGAGACCATTTTAGCAGTGCTTCCGCCTACGTACTGGCAAGCACAAAGCGTGGGAGTAGAACCTAATTAGGGCAAACCATTTCGTGTGATAGTTCGCTCGAACGTGGAAAGCACCTTCGCTTATTTTAGCATCAGCAAAAAATGTTCTCGGACGACACTATCGGCGAACAGGTTTTCGATGAAACTAACTTGCTATCAATGATCATTAACGTTCACCGGCAGTTGTCCGTATTACGCCAATTTTGTCAGACAATCGCCAACTTCGCGTCGTATCGAACGTTGTTGAAAGAATCTTCAGAAGCTGATCACTATTCATAACCGCCTGTGGGGGGTTAGGACAAGAAACGCTGAAATTGGGAGAATCGAGGCATGAGTCAGGAGTTTTAAGTTTCGCCGCATAACACGTCAAGTTCTGTCGCTCGTTCACCAGCGTAAGGGGATCTGCGCATTGGGGGCAATGTTTGAACGCGCAAATGGCCAGCGGTTGTGTTTACGATAGGATTGTGTTGTAGCCACCCTATAAATTCTAGTAAATTTCCTTCGTGGCTTACCCCTTATCATTATTACCCGATGTTACAAGTTCCCGTTACAACGTTCGAGTGTCCAAGATTATTAGAATCCGGGACTATCGCAATCAAGCCTATATTACTGGCAGGAAAATGTCACCCGGGGATATTAAACGAAATATTATATGACATCGATGTATTTATTTTCAAAAGATATTACGGAACATTCAAAATATATCAGGTTACATTTTTTTTCGTTTATAAATCATGCGAAATGTACGGGAGCGGAAAATCTAATAAGGTTTTATCGAGTAACTTGGCCGGTTAATTTTATTGCGAAAATAAGAGTGTTTATTAAGCGTAATTTTTAAGTTACCAGTCTTTGTTACGAATTGAGTTGTAAATTTGCCAACGTAAAAAACGAATAGTACAAGAAAGTGCGCTTTAGTCACGTATGGTTCAACCGGGGTTTAATTAATGTTATTTTCATTGCCGTGAAAAAATAAATTAGGTATAAAGTTCTTCGAAGAGTTGAACTCGCGAGTTTTGGTTCTGAAAGAAGTATCTTAGCGCAGTTTTCGATACACGGAATTGCAAGCAAGATTTATGAAACTTTTTATAATCACGGCCTGTAGGTAACCTTCGCAGACTTCCAACGAAATTGAAGATATCGCATTGTTAGCGAGGGAGACGCGTATGAAAAACTTTTGTGTTCGCTTCGTTAAAAAAGACCGTACAATGACCACCGGAATGACGCAATTTCTTGTCCCTCGCTTAGTATCCTCCTTAAGTACTGCATATTACGCATTCCGATCTTATTAGCGATAAGATTGGACGATATAAACAATTTTACGTCGGTAATCACCGGCGATACGACCACTCATATAAAACTAACAGTTCGATAACAACCGAAACCTTCCACAGCGAAAAGAGTAAAAGTAGTTCGCGTAGCGTTCGGACCTCGAAATTGCAGAATCTTCTCGGATTTTTCCACTATGCCGTACATTGATATTGATCATAGATCACCCTCCGCGATCCAAAGTAATCCTTTCGTACCGCGGCTATTCGGCACGCCCGTCGAATACGAAAATTTCGAATCATACTCTCACTTTACGATGACCCACGGGAGCGTGGGATTTCTTGGTTGCACGTCTGGAATTATTAAGGCATGTACGTTATGCGCGACCGACTTGGGGATTTTCCGGCTCGCGGGGATCAGTGCCTTGGCTCCTAAGGGTACTTGCAACACTTGGCCGAGGACCGGAAAAGAGATCGTAACGTGTGCTACGTGCGTGATCCCGTCCTCGAAGACATTACTCGAGGTAGTACGCGAACGTGTGGCGGAAGCTGACGCGCAATCGTGCAACAGATCCAATGAAAGGGCATGATGTATGTCGTTCTCGCCTGTACACGTGCGGAGGGAAAATCTCGTTTTCCCTTCGGGAATTATTAGGCGGGCCGGCGAATCGCGAATACAAAACGGAAAGGTACGGTTACGAACGTTGTAAGGAGGAATGTAATGTCTAAATGCGAATATACAGAAAGGGTGGTTGTACGAGAGACAAAGAGACGTCTTCGCCTGTACGTTTACCATAAGCACGTTTTCCTTTGATTTAACGTTTTGACAACTGGCACGTGGTTCTCTCGGAAGGTACATTGGCGACGTGAGGTGCGCTACTTTTGTTTGCGAGTGTAATTAACGCTGGGAAAAGATCCGTAAGCGTACTTACGCACACTTAGTCTGCCGCTTTGCTTGCTGGCTTCGCGACTTTCCCGAATGAAGAGAAAATAGCAGGAGTGTAAATTTGTACAGGTAGGAATGCAAGATAGGCTCGAAGCGCTGGTTGCCGGGCGAAAATTTCATAATTTTCGTTCGTGCTTTCACCGTTCAATTATTATTAGTTAATTATGTTATTTGCCCTCGTTTCTTTCTAAACACCGGAGGTAGCGGAGTGCTTATCGGTCATCGATGCACACGCGTAACATAGCAATCGATACTTTATTATTAGCGTGCTCTAATGAGGTACGCTCGGCCAGGGCTGATTTTCGCGCGTGAATTCTCAGCTTTCAGCCTTCTAATATTTTCCAGCGGCGTAGTGGATTTCGTGTAACGCTATTATGCGGTGCAGATTCAGAGGCAGAAACGTTTTTCGGGAAATAATGAGGTAGTCCCTAGAAATCGTTAACGAAACAATGAATCATTAGGTATAATAACGGTCAGTTTCGTTATTAAACTCTGCGTGAGACGTAGATGCAAAATTGCTACCCGCGGCATTGTATATTACTGCACCATATGAACTATCGTCGCGGTATTATGAGAATGCACAATGAGACTTTTACAGTGTCGTATAACGCGTATTAATGCACGTTTCCCGCGGAATATATTACTTAAAGGACCGTGCCGTTCGTCAGATGCATTTAAATTAACTTTGCCGTCATTGTATGGTTCGCGTTATCGTTGACGTCTACTCTCGAAGCTGTCCCTTCACAAGCATAGCGTACAGTTACATTCATTATCTTCACTTTCCCACGATATGTGAGGCGACAGATCGTACTACGAAGGCAAGCGAGACATGGAAACGGATAAAGCTGAGCGGCACGTAGAGAGAACAAGACAAGATAGGGAAACGGGATGGGGCTCGAAAAATCGTACATCCACGATCCCTATTTTTGCCAGCTAGATAAACACGCGTAGGCGGTGCGTAGCATTTGCTGGGATGGCAAAATATGCCGGAGATGCGGCGAAAATATGCAGAAAATTGGAAAATCGCTGAAAGAAATCGGGGATTCTTTTGCTTGGCAATGCGAGATGCAACAGACACAATTCAGACAGAACGTGTAATCTCGACGACTTTATCGAATCTCTTTGCTCCACTCCCCCCGCAGGTTTCGACCCGGTAGAACTTTCAGCATCCATGGCTGAAAAACGTATGCAATTTTTGATGAATTCTCAAGACACCGTTTCCCGGGGCGACGGTAACGCCGTACGGTGTATTGCCTCGCGGCGCGACAAGCGTTTTGCGGGAAAGCCAAAGAAGACCAGTACGTGAGTGGCGTTTTCTTCAGACAACAATATTCAACCCTACGGGCATGTAGGAACGAATTAGCAAAAAAAGCCAAAATGAACAGTGAAATGTTATTCCGCGAACGATCGTCGGGGGAAATCTGTGCACAACGGGGACGAGGCTAGATTGTAATAAGTGGGTTTACGTGGTGTGACGATATAAAGTACATTCGCCGGTACGTTAAATCATCATCCGGGTACATTAGAAGAGTGATTAAACGTGTATACGTGACGAATGTAGCTATACGGATTTATTCATATGTTCATTTGTAGGTATACCACTTGGTTATAAAGCATATTTGTTGCAAAAATAAAAATTCATCAGGGATATTGTTTTCCACGGACTTGGTGCTTGGAAATAGCGGCATTTGGAAGTATTTAATTAAGTCGGAAAACAAGATATACGTTCCTGGGTATTGTCATGTTTTTATTAAATTTGAATGTTGTTTAGGCTTTATAAGAACGGAGTGCCACTTCGTCTGAACGTATCCTTTGTTATTGCGATATTAGAGCCCTTTGCAAACTGGTACTCACTGCGAATAGAAATTCATTCAAGTTTTATGACAATATATAAGTAGACGTAGGGCCAGGCGAATGCATTTAAATAGTGGAGTTGGGTTCATTCATATTAGACATACAAATATTAATGGAATATAACACATAAAACAAAGCAGAGAGGTCGAAAGATATTTGCTCCAATACTTTATTTCCTTATCAATTGCATTTGAGCTCACGAATGCAAGATAAAACGATCGAAAAGTATCACCTGTTATTTTCGATTTAGTGTTCAGGACCACTTTCCTCGGGGACACGAGCATAGGTTTAAGACCCATCGATTTCCGTTTTTCTACGCAGGAGTACTTTCTTCGAGTGGGATTAAAACCAACGTTTAGATCCGCGGAAGGAACTCGATACGGAAAATTGGGTTCTCGTATTGGTCTTTGCGAAAACTCCTGTTTCGCCGTTTGTTCCATTCGGGCAACATGATATCTTCACTATTCTATCCTTGATATGCGAAAGCGGTTCCCTTTGTAGGGCGATTCGTAGATTTTCGATCGTATATTTCTTCCCACGTACTCGTGTCCGATCACACCACGTAATAGCTACAGATAATCCGAATACCTTGTATCTGGTCCGATGATTGTTGCGACGGTGAATTTATAGAGGAGTATATATCAGAAGATTAAATACGACTCTCCGATAGGACGCTTGCGGTTCGAGCCTAAAGCGATATCTAAAGGGAATGCATGACGCGGAGTACGAGAGCTGCACGGGTATAAATCTTTGCAGGCGTCCGTAGAATGTCAACGAGTGACACAGGGGAAAGGGGCGTAGAATTCCCTGTGGGAATCAGTAGCATATATTCCACTAATAGGCTTCAACCGACATCGTTTTCCTGCCGGCAATCGATCTGCCATTTATTCTATAGAGGTTGCACGAGCACTCAGTACTTTCAGTGATTACCACGTATTCTGCGGCAACGTGATAAAGTCAACGCAGCGCATGTCAGTAGCTCCCATGCTGACGTCAAAATGGTATCAGAGGACCAATTACTTGACTAAAAGCGAAAAGTACCACGACTTTCGAAATATGCGAATAGCATTTATTTGTTGCAACTACGTGTATCAATGCGAGACTATACGTATACATTGCGTCAACAGCATTGTTCATATTCTTGGAAACGACAAATTCGGAAAGAAAACACTCGTTGCTAATGATATTTAAATGATAAAAATTATAGTCTGACAAAAAAATTAAAAAATATATTCCACAAATATGAACTTTTTTTTATTGAATGCATGAACATTGATGCTGGGTTTCTGAATTAATATGTATTCAAATTATCAGTAACTATCTTTTTTCGTTACGTCTTCCTATTCTCCTACACACATATTGTTTGAAAAGAGTCGCAACACTCACCGCACAATTCGATACCAGGGAGATAACGTTCACATGCGCTTCCTTCTGCACACATGGTCCATTCGATACACACTCTCGTGGCAGCCAGTGCTCATATAGAAGAGGGACTGATTGTTACTACGGTATTACGTCCAACCACGTCACGGTTCATTACAATTGTCCTCATTCCGTTCCGTTGAAAATAACCAAAGAACCGAGACCCGGGACTTCCGCGGTTGAGTATTGTCTACATCCTCTCGCCTAACTTATTACAGCAAATAGATTCCGGCTTTCTGTTTCCTGCGATTTAGATTGGTAATATGTGGAAGGAGGTGAATTATCATATTTTTGTGTATGATGCCCAATACATTGCCAATATTCTGATACGTAAGCCGCTTGCCGAAGAATATAGACGGTATTGCAGCCACTTACGTTAATAGCCAATTCACGTTCAGACCTTGCATTATCAAGCATCGTTATATTCATGACAAACGTTTTTCTTTTGTCATACCTCATTGATAGTGGAACAGACAACATCACGTGTTCCGATAGTTGGGCGCTTAGGTTGCAAAGGTCCACACTTCGCTGCCAACGACAATGGCATCTGAAGCATGAAAAGGCATCGATGAATGTGTCACGTTCGCTAATTGAATATCGCTCGTATCACTGGAATGTGCGCTTGCGAATAGGACTACTTGAATAATACGAAAGTAATTTCGCTTTAACTCTGACCGCTCGCGTCTATATATGGCTATGAGAAAAAAAGTATGCGTTCTATCAAATTGTTTCACACTCAATATCAACGGGCGAAAGAGAATCCAGCATCGGGATTATCGACTTTTCCTCTGTATGTCGACAGATACTCGACTTTCCTTTTTTTAAGCCAACTACGTTCGTGCCGTTTGTCGATTTGCCGAATAGACCGTTTGACAGACAGATTAGAATGTGCCGTCGATATGTCATGTTACAAAGAAATCATTCGTGAATTCCTACAGGTTCGAAGAAATGAGGTTTTAGCTTAGTGAGGGGACTCTTTGGCCTTTCCGCTGCGTTTCTTTCAATCGGAAGAGTACCGCTGACCAGAGTGGAATGTCCAGGATTGATGACGGTGTAGCGGGTTAATATCTTGTAGACGTGCTAAATGACATGCCAAGCCAACTCCACAATTTTTGAATACGCTGCCGATACCGGGAGCTTCCCTAAGAATATATTATACGCTAGTCAGCGGCGAATGATTAATGCACGACATTATTTCTTCGTCATCGCAAGAAGCTGCACAATGTTACGTTATTTAATTACGGATTTAACTGCGGTTTTTTACTGTGACATCATAAGGTTTTATGAGTCATATGTATTTCGAGCCAAGAGAACCTTGGTTTATTCTCTGCTAACTTCAGTGCCGTGCCGTTTTTAAATAAACACATGATTTAGGGAATTCCATATTTTTTAAACACACGCACCATAGCATAAATCTGTGTCGTGCTTCCGATACGCATATTCCTTCTTACGTGGGTGATTGTGACACAGCGTTACAAAATACAGGAAAGAGTTTGTAGAAATGTTACGGACTACATTTCAGTTTATCGCACCGGCACAGCCGTGTGTCGTCGCGGTACGTTAGATCCGCGCGAATTCAGGGAGTTGAACATGCATATGCACCTGGCGGGATGCTTTCAAAATACGTACATACTATTTTTGTATCGGCACTATTCGTCGGAAAATATGCGGAAGTTCGAAGAGATAAAACTTTCGCTCCGCGCTCGATGAAAAATTCCTCGAACCGTGTCAACGCGTTCGCGGGTATAGGTGATATGTTATTGTGAACGTAATACACTAAAAACTGTCGGGTTCAGGAATGAAATACATACAATACGTTTGTTTGACTTGGACATTTGATTGCATATGTTAGTTTCATTGTGATGCCTTTATAGTCAGCTTAATAGTAGTTCAATGAATATTGTTATTACGCTTATATATAATTTTTACAGTGGCAACTGATTGATCTGTCGATATTATGCATTAACTTCCCCATAGAATTAACTAACGAACCATGAGTAGCGGAAGGAAGACTCCTTAGCAGGCGAGTTAATTATAATTTTGCGTCAAAGCGTTGCTCGTGAACAAAGGATATCTCCCTGTCGAAACTGGCATCCGTGAACGCATTGCTAAAACTTGTTAACCGTTGTAAAATTTGCGTGCATAGTAGAGGTAACGAAACACGTGAACGTTTCGGAAACTTGTCCGTGCAGGATTTATATCTGACCCGTTAATAATGGAGAAAGATAAGCGATCGTCAGAAATAATTAGGATTATCCGTTTGTTTTAGCGTTAACTTCCAATTGCGAGCGCGACGAATCGGTGCCCGCCTCCGTTATTACAGCAAATATTTGCGCTGACTTTCTCTCGGCAAAAAGACTACCTCCTTGAAGAGGGCGCCTCTATTAAAAGATAACGACGCGATAAGAACGCGATTAGAATACCGAGGCGAAGGGTGTAAAGCCGTGACGATGCCGGCCGATATCGTAAAAACGGTGCGAACGTATTTTTTCGAGCGACTTTCTTTCTCTGCCGTTCCTGCATTTGACGTCGCTCTTTAACTTGGCCGGCGCGAAATGTACAGTGCAATCGGGAAAGATAAACTTTCTCGCCATTTGATGAGACCGAATCGCTCGATTCGCTCTTTCCACCAATTGCCACTCGACTCAGTGTAATTGCCAAGATTTATCTCGCCGCGTATAATATTCCCTCAAATGCGACGATCGTCAGCGAATCTATTCTCAGCTGGAAAAATCCACCGCAAAAATCCCCAAACCGTGGTTATCTCGTTATTTACACGCAAATATAAACGACCTCGCGTTAGTATCGGTTTCAAATTCCTGACAACAGCTGCCCAAATTTGCCGTGGGCTAGTATTTTTTTAATAAATAGAGCTTACCGCGTTTGCTGATTAATTTCGACAGGAATCGCAGTGTCGGAAAACATTTTCGCAGAATGGCTCGGGAATAATAGGTTATAAAGGTGCCTCGACTGGCAGTGAGATTGCCTCCTAAAAATGCATCGAAAGTCGCAAATGCATTCAAGATGAATGTAGACTTAACCTTCCGGACATCGTAAGCTAATCGAACTCATCATAAACTCATGACATAAAAATTCAAAATTCGATAAACAGTTTCTACTGGACATGTATTGATTTCGTATCATCGTCTACCTTCCGAAGTGAAGCAGTTAATGTTTCTACCTGGTACCCGTGCGCCACGATTTCCTGCGACAAATTTCCTTTATCATGAACTTACGGCATGAAAGTTCAAAATTCGATTAACAGTTTCTACTAAATGTGTATTGTTTTCGTATCATGCTAAAGATGAAAAGTCCAACGTTAGCTCGTCCATAATAAACCGCGCACCGTCTGCGGTTTAATTCGTACAAAGGTATTCTGCCGAAGGCGTTGCAGTTAATGTTTTCACCTTATACGATTGCGCTATGATTTGCTGCGACAAATTTCCAATTCGACATCATCGCGGCCATCGCGGGTTGCCGTACGTAGATAATATCGGCGGTAAACAGGCGGTCAGCCGCAGCACTAACGAGTTCACCCTCAACGCGTTCGTCACCCTTTCCAATCAACGGGATTAATCGGTTAATTCTCCGTAATTCCTCGCATCCACAATTGTCATTCGGCTAATCTCTACTGAGCCGTCGTCGTTCGTTCGTTCGTTTGGAGAGGTGCGAGGTTTCGGTCTTTTATTACAGCCACGAGCCGATGTAGCCATGTTGCAATATCGCCAGGGAAAGGTACGATGCTTTCAACGCCCTCCTGTTTGCCGCAATTAAACGTTTGCACCGACGATCGTTAATTAAACTACATGTGATTCGGTCCGCGTCGGATTATCGCAAAAGTGAAGTAGCAACCGACGTGTCTTTGAACAGACGCCCAATGACATTAACGTGTAACTGTCGATGACAAGTAATTAGTAAACTTCATAATATAGGTCACATATAAAAGGATGTACGTTATATTGTTCAATCAATAATGCCGACGTTGCTTCTAAAAATACGCGAAGAAAGACGAAAAGTATCTTGTCTTCTTTAATCCAAACCTATTTTTGTCAATACCAAAATATGAAAATACCCACAAGACGAAACAGTTGAATGACACACCGAATCGTAGCAAGCTTACACGCGCAGGAAACGTCTTTCTCTCGTATCATCCTTCCGTCCGGGCAAGTGACGTTTGACATCACCGACGCATTTGCAACCGAAGTGTTTATCTCGTTGCGCACGAAGGCTAGCGTAAATCGAAACTTCTCGTTCGCGGCAAGTGAAGGGGAATCAAGCGCAAATTTGCGTTATAGAAAGAATCATCCGCGGGTGAAGGCCTCGGGATGCAGGAAAGAGCGACTCGGAAAGTGTGCTTGAGATCGAATGTCGTGGGTAGGGTAGTGTCTTATCTGACTATCTCGGCGAGTATGCTCTTGAATTTTGCGAAGGATTTCAGGGCTATCGGCGCCGAGTTTGCGCTACTCTCCGTGAAGCCAGTCGACCCGATGAAGTCGATGCTTGACTTCCGGATCGACGGCGAAGTCGAACACGAGCGTTCGTCGTGACTGCAGTTGTGCCGGGATGCAAATCAAATCAGGATAGACCTTAACGAAGGTAGAATCGTTAACAAATGTCGCTCCCCGGTATGAGGACTAATTCGGTTTGCCTCAAACCCTCCAAACCGTGCCGACGGAATAGCGCTCGTCGACGTCGCCGTTTCCTCGTTGAAATTTAAACGGGCGCGTGCACGCTGCTACATAAGAGATAATTCTCCTGGTGTCGCGGCGCAGATAATTCCCTCTTGTACACCGTCGTCGCTCGCGATCGACTTTCCGTGTGCGAAAGTGAAAGCGGCCTCGATATTAATCAGAACGTGTAGACAGCTTGAGGTACGCTGCGTCGACAGAGACGGAGCATCGTCGTCGTTCAAAGCCGTGAGTACCCGTCCCGATGACGTGTCTGTTGCCAGAAAACGGAAAGAAAAGGCAATACGCGGCACCTTGCCACTGAGATGCGTCATAGTGAGATCAGTTAAGGAATTTTTCGGTGTGTCGTCTCAAAACTTTAGCGCTTGACTTTCCTGTTCGGCGTTATATAGGTTGTGTGATGAGCGATTATTCATCAGAGGTTATTCGAAGCTTTCCGCGTTTCGTTCATTTGCGGGTTTCGAGAAAATACACGCCAATCCTTTGGGACAATATGTACGTTTGTCGTCATTTAATTCGATTCACCCGTTATCTACCGTTTGCGTGCTGCATTAGCGTCGACTGATTGGCATGGAAATTTTCGCACGAAAGTCGCTATGTCGAGACGACGGTTCTTCTCGTTTCTCATTCAATCAAAATGCGAGACAGCGTGATCGAGTGCCGAGCCTTATCGCTCGTCTTCCTGCGAGCAAATCCCCCGCTCGTCGAGCTTCTTTCGCTTCTCTAGCTTCTTTCGTCCTCCCTCCCTCCGAATCTGCCCTTCTTCACTGTTTTCGCGTTCTTCACGCCCCCGCATATTATTGTTCTCTCCGCATATTATCTGCTCTGTCGTTAAATCACCGCGATATCTTATCGAGACAATTAAATCTTCATGATCTACACATAATTCCTTCGCCCACGATAGGTACAAAAGAATCGCTTTTGATACGCTGGGGCAAATCAATATTTCAATGTCCGATCGTAATCTGTGTGACATTTAAAAGGTAAAGGTATCAGCAGCTTGCCTGTGTCAAGGTACTTGCCGCCAGTGCAGGTTGTTTACTAATATCGGATTTATTTTAAATACTCCTCGCGCGATTATATTGGTTTTGTTGTACTCGCGCTTGTTGGTGATTGGGTTAACGATTTAATTATGTGGAATGTGAATACTTTCGCTTCGTTGGGTGCTACATCATAAACAGGTATGCGCGTAATAACATGATAAAATCGATATACGCTCTGTCCGTTTCAGCGTAGACATTTCGTTTTATTTGTGAAAGTAACGTCAGTTTCGTCATGTTCGCGCTTCAGAGGATACCGATATGCTCTCCACGAAGTTCCGTTTGACAAATGACACGAAAGAGTAGCCGATGAGAACTCAGCTTTTTCGTATTGGAAGGATTATCGTTTTTTGCAATGAAATTTTATATTCACGGTCTTTTTCAAGTAGTACCGACATTATCTCATTACGTACGTCGGTATCTATTTTCGCTGATCATTGGTTTAATCCCCTCTCGCCTTCCCACTTTTAATCCCGTTATCGTTGTAATCCCTTCTGCACTATCGTGTCCCAGTGAAAACTTCGCGGGACATCGAAGTACAAGTCGTAATTGTGTCATCAGCTTGGGCAAGTGACAAATTTGCTTCTATTAGTTGACGAGGAGATTTCTGCTAAAACTGGTCGATAACTTTTCCTCTACTGTACATTCCAATGAGGTCCAATTAGGCGAGTTAGCCAGGCGAGTGACTCGTGATATGTCAGTCCCGTTAGGTACAATACACAGAGATCATCTTATACATACATCATAGACATTCCAACGTACTTGAACTGGAATAACAGACGCATACCTTATCACAATAAGAGATTACTCGATCGGTACGAAGCTGTATCGCGTCCCGGAGGACAGGATTATTCCACTTACGCAGTATCCTTCAATCCGCAACTAATCTTCATCGCGCGAAACGTACAAGTTTCGATTTTTGTAACTATCTGAGCAATGACTATTGCCTTTTCCCCTACTGTTCCTGCAACAATGCACGGATCTTCGGTGAATTCAGTACTCATTTCCATCTCCTTATCGCCGTGATCCATTATCAACACTAATTAACCCGTTGATCAGCCAGCGAATTAATTGGAGTACAGGCTTCCCTTTTTCGGTTAAGTGAATTCGTTGCCTCTGCGCTCTCCACTAAAAAGTTGGCAACTCTCGTCCAACACGGTACAGGTACGAATTTCGCGGCATACTTACTCCCTCGTCCCGTTTTCGAGATCGAGCGAGGATGGAGAATGCGGTGGAGCGTGGGCGGCAGGGTGGATGGGCGACGATAATGGCTCTGGCGTCGTCCGTTGTATCGTCGTTTCTGTCCAGTCCCTTGCCCTTGCCCCTCGTCATCCCCCTCACCCGTTACTGCCGCCAGCCGGTCCCATTTTCTACTATTTCTTTCTCCATTTCGCCGTTGCGTCCTTTTCCGCCAACTCGGCTGGCCTCTTCTACCTTCCCACTTGTCTCCAGGTCCGACGAGTATCAAGCTAAGCAATTAGTGTCGTCGGCGGCGTTAATGAAGTTTCCGTCGGCCTGTGAAATATTCAGTGAGAAATTAAGAGCGCGCCTTTGCGTCGTGAGAAGATCACGCGTCTCAATATGTATTTTCGACCGTGGATCAATGGCCGGGTAGGCGCGAGTTTTAACGCCATTAATTAAATCGATTGCTCGGTCAATCTGATCGGGTGACAAATTAGCGGACTTCTTTGAACCCATCGAGACCTTTGCCGCGTACTCAAGTGGTTTTCGTTGTCGGGCCTATGTTTTCGGGTCGTTACCAATCATTTATCTTCGACGATGCCGATGTAGTTAGCGAGTCAAATTATTCCGAGAATGGGATGCGGAATTTACGCGTATTTCAGCGTAATGACCATACCGTACGTATCATCCTGACCGGAAAATGAAATGGGAAGGTGAATAGAGGACGGGTTGCCTGGCGTTCATAAATTCACCGCGGAGAATACGTCGG
This sequence comes from Cryptocheilus praepositus, assembly GCA_033815515.1. Taxonomy (NCBI): domain Eukaryota; kingdom Metazoa; phylum Arthropoda; class Insecta; order Hymenoptera; family Pompilidae; genus Cryptocheilus; species Cryptocheilus praepositus. Next base: position 12,929,417 of record JAWWQZ010000035.1, on the reverse strand, counting down.
CGGACGATAAAACCTGCGTCGCGCCACGCTGAGCGTGAGAATGGAAATATGAGGAGGCGTGTATATATGCGGATAATGAAGTTATGCGGGAAAGAGGAAGAACAGGTAAAGGGTCTATCGTATCGGGATGAAATTGTGTTCGCATAATCGAGTTCCCCGTGTTCGCGCGTCCGCCGGCACTTTTTAAAAATAATTAACAGGCAACTTATACACAGCAGCCGGAAACCTCACTCAATCGATGTACAAAATAAATATTTGTAGTCTTATTCGGTTGAATGCGTACTTTGTGTTTCACCAATTGTTCTGGGTAAACAAGGACTGTCGATAAGTAAATTAATTTGGCGAAAGAACGAACCTCAGTAACCTGGCTGGAATACGAAATATATCGATGCACCTTGCCGATATTTAATCAACATGCTTCTGTGTATAGCTCATTTTCGAGACGAGATTAGTTAACTGCAACTTGGGATGTATACAGTGTTTATAGTGTTCTAGTTGAACTTCAAAACATTACTGCCGCCAGGTGTTGCGCTATTGGTATTTTGATTCGATATTACACGGGCTTAGACTGTCAAATTAATATCAATGCATTCACTATTGCTTACGGAATTATTTAGCAACCTTAATAAATCTGCTTAATTCTCCGCAAATGATTATGAGTGCTGCTTCGACTACGAGACCTTGGGTGAAATTTCGCTCACCCAAATCATCGTCCCCGAGGGAACCTTCGACTTACCACTTTCTGGACGAAATGTAATTTAATTCGACCGGCATTCGAAAGGACCGTCCCCTGGGACAATGGTGTCGGTGTCGATCGACACATCGTGACGGTTTAACGAGAATTCGATTTACGCCTTGTATGCTGGATACTTGGGTCGCAGGCAAGGAAGACGAGAGAACAAACTTTGGCCGGGGAAACTCGTCCGACATCCTTTATTATTAAGTTCACGAAACTTTCTCCCTGGTCTTTACCACCCTCGCCATCTTGTCACCTACTTCAACCCCATCCAACCACCTCCCTTTCTACATCTGTCTCGAGGTTGACTTCAGATTTGAACGTCCCAAAGGCGCCATAATCGACGTAACTCTCGATAAAGATCGATCGCGGGCGTCGAGTCGAAGAAAGTACCGATTGGAATTTAATAAAACGGCCAGTCATGACAAGTGCTTCCCACTTGGCGTCCGAGTTTCCGTTTTCTTTAACCCGCCGGCAACATAAATTATTCCCTTTACTCCAGTAGGACGTACATACAGATATGTTCCGAGGTAGCGGCCCTCTGGCGATGTCTGTTTAAACAGCCATGCGAGAGACGGTGTTTTCATTCGGACACTCGTTGTGAGTTAAAGTCATAGTTCTACTGCCATGATTGCAGCGGTCATCGCAAAATCTCCCGAAACTATCGCACATTCGCTTAGAAGTACATCTGCGAGATGCAACCGTTCTTACAGTATAAACGTTTCTAATCGCTCTTATCGTGACTAAAAATCTCATCGTACCGCGCTCCGTCCCCAGCAAAATTACTGTACTGTCATCGTAATACAACCGCCATAATTACACGCGTTAAGCCCTCCGGCAAGTTCGACTATGACTACGCTTACGTACTGAACATGTTATTCTATAGTCTTTGTCGTGGGAACATCTTGAAACTGCCGGGACTCAGCCTTCGTACGTGAACCAGTAGCGACCGACATTGTTAGTGTAACTGTGACAATATTACGTGTGGAAACATGTGTTTTCCTGTACAGACAAAATCCAAATTATGATATACGCCGGTGTCGTGACTTTCGACGCCGGTGACAGATTAAAGTGGACCCTACGCTCGCGGGTTGGGCGGTTCTTCGTCTTCACAAGAAGAGATTGCAATTTGGTAGCCTGTCTCCGTTCGAGGAAGAATGGTTATTGCCTGATGCGCTTCCAGGGCGAAGGTATTACGAAGAACTTCACACAAACGAAATGACGTTGGCGCGAATAATCTGCCGACCCGCACAACGCACGAAACACTTTTCACTCGGGGATTCGCTCCGCGTCACCCGAAAGTAATTTTGTTAACCGTGACTAATAGACTCGATTCACGTCCGTTGGAAAGCCATCACGAGCTCCACGGTTGGAGTTTTGATTACGGATGCGCAATGTCGTTTTATGAGGAAGACGTACCGTTTTAACGGCGGGGGATTACTCTCGGCACTCGATCTGCAGATACGTTAAACTGATCACGTTCGTGTTTGCGTAGCGCGCGTTCGATGTTTTCTCGGAAGAAGACCACGGCTGAGTAGCTATACAGAGAAATTCGGTCTGACTACACTTGAATCTGGCCGTCGTGCGTCGACAGTGGTTAGAGAAGAGGTCATATATGATCGTTGATTGGGGAAGAACGGATCAGAGTCGCTTTGACTGGTAAAACGTGAGCAGTCAAACTGCCAGATAGAACGTATGTCATTTGAAATACGTGACGAGTGTCGATACTAACTTGTGTCAGTTGAAACAATCGATCGAAACTGTGAACGACTTTGAAAAGATTGCAAAATTTGAAGACGTTACGTTTGCACAGTGGGAACTTTGAAATTATGAGAAGGCTCTCCAGAGGCTGTTGAAAAGCGTGTTTTCCCGTGAACTATTTTAATCTTATGAGTTGCCGAGAATTTAAGGTTTCGTGCATTTTTACTGATCACACGTACATCAGTTTCTACGTTTCGTCGGCAGGATTCTGAGCACGTACGTTTCTAGTTTTCCTGATATTCAACATTCCGGGCGAGAAACAGTCGCCACATATTATTCCCTTTAGGGACTATATTCTCATGTGCTACATATGCATTTACAAAATTGTATCATTGCGTCCATACAGTACCACCTGTGGCTGATCTCTCCGTCCATCTGCCGTGCAGACATTGTCTAAAATTACAACTCCATTGTATTCCGAAAGCACAGGAATATCATTTGTCATACTTTGAGTCGCCTCCACTGCCAGCACATGCCGCGGTTATATTATTTGCTTAACATCTGCATCTTGTATTTGCCACTTTCACAGGCACTTGCCGACATGACCTTTCCCGTCCACACGTAGCAATTATCCACAAGTAGAACCTTCTCTCCAGCACCGTGAAAGCGCGGGTAAACGGTCATTCTAACAACCTGAAATATTTCCAGCCGCGACGAAGTAGCGGCGCGGGAGGAAACAGTGGTGAAGAGGACGGAGGGGCGGACAGTAGTTCAACGAGATCATCGATTGGTTCGACGACCGTTACGACGACTACGACATTGACGACGAGGACGACAATGACGATGACGACGGCGACGATCCCAACGACGCCGACGTCGACAACATCAATGTCGATGTCCGCCGTCCCGCTGGAACAGGACGCACCCCTCTCGCAGAGTTCCGCCGAACAGCAACAACGGCGACGACCTAAACGGCAGCAGGGCAACTACTCGCAGGCGACGTCCTGGACGACGGGACCCTCGTTTTCGTCCTCGTCGTCGTCTTCGACCTCAGCTGAACCCAGCAGACTCTCCGCTAACGTGCTCTTCTCCTTACCCGCCTCGCCGAAACGAACCGTCGTCAGTTCGTCAAGCAAACCTGTTATTTCAAAGTCGCAGATGAAGGGTGAGTACGATTTGCGTGTTAGCGTTCGCGCGAAAGATGATGCACCGCATAAAATCGTAGTATAAATCCTGAAGTTTTCCGGGTTAACACGTTGACTGCCGTGCGTATTTTGCCATATTAGAACGGTTGCCGTATTAATTTGACTAATACAAATAAATAACTACAGCGTTTAAAATAATTATTGACTGAATATTTTGGATGCAAAATATAAATTTGAAATTATGCAAAATGTAATGTGCAGGTATTGAAGACGCTGAAATTATAAAATAATTATTGAATTGCATCACTATTCTAACAGTAACTGCATTTATAAAATAATTATTGCTACCCACTGCGATTATTTTGGATCTTTAGCAAAATCTAAAATACTACAGCATTTGACTGAATTATGCAAAATGTAAATAATGTGCAGGTATTGAAGACCAAAGGATCGCATCTCTATTCTAATAATAACTGCATTTATGAAATAATAATTGCGAATATTTTGGATCTTCAGTAAAATCTCCCACTGCAGCCAACGTGTTAACGATGTGTGATGGCCTGTTAGTATTTTGTTGTCAAGGTGGTGTTACGCAGATGAGTTTATAGGACCGTGGGCTAATGTAAGTGTTTTTGCCGCGTTTGGGTCGGGATCGAATGGGCTGAATATACATACATATTAAATGTATTTTTAACTTGCGATATTTTTGATTTATGGCGAGGTCTTTTGAACGTGATTTCATTGTCAGTCAGGGAGTACATGCTTTTAAATATTCAGTTGTCGATTCTTTTTGGTGAATACTGGGGCGTTTATTTCATATTTATACTATGGCTCGGTATACGCCAGATGTCGGTGAGAAGTTAAATTAGTAATGAGCGCATTGTTATTCTGCGAACGAAAATATCATTTTGTCATCTGCGAAACTTAAAATAACGACTTATGGCTTTGCGTTCACTGTGAAAGAATGAAGTTACGGGAAGTATTGCGAGAAGGAATAGAACAGTTTGTTGTCAAATTAACGAGCCCAAGGGCAAATTGTCTGCAACCAGCAAAAAATGAGGGTTGCAGAGAGTGTAACTTAATCAGTAACGACTTTATGCTCGATGTATCGTAATTTCTAGTGTGCTTGGCAAATGGGGATTACATTTTCCAGATCTGTAGACACGATTTTGTGATGGGTCGCTGTTCGGGATAATGCCTCGTTAATCTCGATAAATCCATTACTCAACGACTGATACTTCGAGGCGTGTAACGTCGATTTCCATCGTTTTGCAATCGTTATTTCGCGCTGTCTATTATTGGTACTGAATCGGCGATCTGGACAAGAGTTGCCTCAAGCGAATAAATCAATAAATCGTTCCAGTCAATTTGTATGGTTCAAACGGTTATATCTTCCCGGCAGGTTAAATGCCCTTGCACCGTCTTCTTCACTCGTTCCACTCATATTGCTTCGTTTAATCCGCAGTCAGACAAAACTTTGTCCGGGAACACTTGCGGAACGAAGACAAACGATGTTGTGATCTCAATATTTGGTCTGTTTCCGCGTGTATATCAAAGGAAATTTTATCTCCGGTTGTGACTTGTAATTTGAACCAATTGTGCAAGACTTCATACATTTTTAGACATTTGTTACTTCTTTCTTTTTTTCAAATTATACCTTCCTGATACGTCTTCTACAAAATTACACTTCCGAGAACTGTTCTTCTGTCGGATTCCCGGTGAAGAATTTCACGTCCGTTCGCTCCTCTCTATTCTTATTCGTCCAAGCATAAACTGGTCACGGCTGACGTTTTGGTTAAAAGAAGCGGAGACGTCGCAATTGAAATTGGAACCAAAGAACCCCTGTTTGTTTCTGTCGAAAAGGGAGCTCCGGTGTATACCGATATCTTTACCATAAAAGACTCATGCTTCGTTGGCTTTGCTTATTTATTTTTATCACGACAAGGGGAATATTTTCCCCAAATTATATCTCGTGTGCCTGGCTAGGAGAGCATTAGCTCCGTCCTGCAATTATTTCAATGAACACTGATATTAATCTTCTTAATCTCCAAGGCAAAACATTTAGTAATCGCGCCCTTAAGCAAATCCTGTTAAATTAATTGTCTTCAAAACATGTATAGTAAAGTAAAATTTCTGTTTTCTCACTACATGAGAGATTGAAGAATTCGCATTTACCCACGGGTTATAATGAACAAAAATCCTAATAAAATAAAAAATGACAAGTCTTAAGCTGTTAAGAAATACTAATAACCGACATTTTAAAATCATAATTTTGTAGATCAGTAAAAATTGAGTTAGAACGAAAACAATACCTTAATATCAAGCTGATTGCACAGAAAATGTCAGCCGCTGGGTATTTTACCCCATGTGAGCAAATGTAAATGCGTCGCATTGTCCTTGTGACCTAGAAAAAAAAGTTACGTCTTATCCCTAGATTCTAGGCCAAACGTTACGTTTGCGTCCAGGTCGCGCGGAATTTCACAATCACTGCTTATCAACGTACAAAGTCAACAGGCGAGGGAAAAGGTAGTCGCTCGTTGAGTTTGAATTTGACTCGTTGCCTTTTCCCCGGCAAAGGTCTCGCAGCTTTTTCTATCGACGCTTTGATCATTCAAATAGCACTCGGCGGATCTCATTCTTTTCTGTTTCATTTTCACTTTTCTGCATCCCGATGAGGCTTTAAAGTGGACGAGCTTTTTCTTCGTAAGGCTCAGGGCGGATTTAAAGTACGGGTACGTGAATGTCGCATGCCATGTGACGAAATGCATTTGCCAGTTTAAACTTTGAAGGACTCGTCGTCTTCGACTGTGTCCAGAGACGTTGCTTCAAGATTCGCAGAACTTGTTACCAATGTCGTGGCACTTGCTACTGAACTTTATTGACATTCGACGTATACGAGCCGTGAACTATTTGCAGAGACAACTATGTGAGCGTAGATAGCAAACGTCAGCAGCTACCTGTCGTAACTCGATGATTAACCTTGGCAAACATTTCACTGTACAGTTGCCCCTTCTACGGTTCTGTCATGTCTCCATTGGATGGGTCCTGACTTTAGAAATCATAGGCAACTCAAAGGGATATTTTCAGACCTTCACGGATCAAAGCAAACATTTTTATTTGAGGAAGAGACCGTTCGAGGCATATTATTTTTGTATACTTAGCAAAGTTATTTTGGATACCATACTATACGTGTATCAGCTACATAGTCAACAGACGTCCCATGCATAATATGTACTCTCTTCGCTTTTTAATTCATCATGTGCACAGTTTCTTCGTAACAATACATTCCGTATATTCCCATAGGATTTGTCAGGTCCAGTCACATTATCTCCGTTTCTCCAAACACAATTAGTGAACTCCATAACAATCCTCGAAACCCGCGCACATACGCAGTGGGAAGCCAAATCAACAAACATTCATTAACGCATGACTCCAGCGCGCCTCAGCTCAAAACCCGCCAACCTATCAAATTCGCACGTTCTCGAACCTTCCGCCTCGCAGCGCAAACCCCCGAAAATCCGAAGACACCGAAGAGAAAAAATTCGCAAACTTTCGTGATCACACTCCACCGGTCCCGCGGTTCCTTATCATCGCGCCTGCCTGTTCGTGCGTGGAGTGAATACGATCGATGAGTTTTACCGATTCCCAGAGGGATTCGCTGTGCCTGCCAGGTATCCTGGCGTCGCACAAAAGGCATGCGAATACGTGTACGCACACACAGTGTGCTTATGGGTAAACCATAGCCGGCGGTACGTACAAAAGTCAATGGAGCGCGAAACGAGGCTATTAGACGGTCGAGTCGGGCAATGACGGTTCGAGTCTGGTCGGCTTGCACGTCCTGTTCGACGGGTTCGCTTCGGGCACGGACCATGACCGCCACAACTACCGACACTCACTCCCGTCCTGTATGTCGGATATCGTGATCCCACGACGGCATGTAGTGGTATCAGTGGACGCGTTTAATCAGCCCGAATGACTGATTCGGCGCACTCAAAATCGAAAAGACGGAGGCAGGAAAAAGGGGTAAAGGTCGATGAGGGGATCAGCCGAAGACTCTTTCGAGGGTGGAGAGCACGCGGCGATAAGGATCTGCGCGGATCGGATGTTCTTCCGCGAGAGTAACTTCGGGGCTGTCCTGAAGGCTGTCGATGTCGTTTGGCCTGTAAATTGGCGAAATTGGTGTTAGCGGGCTAGCGTGTGGGGTAGAATGGCGGGAGACAGAGATTTGGCTTATTATTCTTCTACGGCGATATGTTTGCTTGGGCTTTTGTAAATGCCGAAGTTGGGAAACAATTGCAAAAAATGTCGCGCCTTGATACAGATATTTTTTGAGTGTTCAGCTGATACAAAGTGGGTAAAACGCAATTTATCCCGTAAGAAAGCATGAGACTTGGCAAGATCGGTCATCGGGGATAATTACCAAAATAGCTCTGTTTCTCATTGATAAGCCGTAACTATGTTTCCAGTCATGTCTTCAAGGGGATTGGCCATTAACCCTGACGTGTGATCGCTCACTTTCTCACTCGTGGTAGATAGACACGCTGCGAGATCGGGAGAAACAAAGAGAATCTGTGGGAGCAAAAGGCTCCCGAGGATGTACGCGCAACTTTAACGATTCCGCGTGTCACGGTTCTTAAACGCGTTCTGAGATGCTGCAGGCACACTTTTAACTTCCACCGTTTCCTGTCTCCTGTGATACTATCGCCGTACCGCCCCACTCATATAAACGAGGTTTCCCACAACGAAAGAACAGCTCATGCTAACGGCTAAACTTTCCCAGTCAACCCGACCTTTTTTAGGCCGGCATTTAATTAGCATTAATGTCCTCCTCCACCTACATACTCACCGCCTCCTATTCCATCTTCTCTCACACTCTGCATGTCGTACTTTTTCTTCGTTGACGCGCAATCGCTGGAATTTATCGTTATAGAATTCAGAGAGGCCTTCAGGCTGTTCGACAAAGACGGCGATGGGAGCATAACGAAGGAGGAACTTGGTAGAGTGATGCGCTCTCTTGGACAATTCGCAAGGGCCGAGGAACTACGCACGATGCTGCAAGAGATCGATATTGACGGTGAGTCTTTAACCCTATTACCTACCTGCCAATTTGTAGTTTGTAGTTTGTTGAAAATGTCCGTAAATGAATGTTGAATGCTCGAAAAGTGTTCTGCTCCTAGTATGCAGGACCGGCGTGCTGAGAAACTTTGCTGTCTGGTGCTTGAGAAACTCGATCACGTCGTATGTTACTTTGGGCGGGCTGGTTTTCTTTATTTGACATAGCTGGACGCATAAATTATAATGATAATCAGCACAATCAAATTATCCGTGTTTGTTATTGAGTAGTATAATATAAAATTCTGAACGTCGAGTGAGTCACAGAAGTCTTCGTATGCCTAAGAATTTGTTATTATTGAACGTTACAGAAGTAATGAAAGTTTCGCGTGGTTGCAGAATCTTATATAGTTTCGGAATGTTTTTTTTTTTTGCCCAATTCTTTTGCCCAAAACTCGGTGGAAATGTATTTTATTGGATTGACATCCGGCGATTGACGTGCTCTACAGAATTGTTTCCGTACGTTATGCAACAACCACACCGTAACAGACATAGCCGTATGTTTCGGGTCGTTATCCTGTTGGAAAATTTATTTATTTTCCCGTCCCAAATGTTGAATGGACGACTTTAAATTACCTCGCAACATGCTGAGATATTTAAATCGGTCCATAATATCTTCAATGAATAACAGATTTCCGACTCCTGCTACGGCAATTACGACTGTCAAACCATGATGTGCCCGCATTCGTATTTCACTGTTGGTACTAAGTTTTTGGGATCCATCTCCATGTTTGGGTTACGCCAAACTTAGGCTTTCCCAACGGATCCGAAAATGTTGTACTTGCTTTCCTCGGCAAATAAAACCCCTTTCCCAAACTCCAAATACTTGTCTATATGTTCCTTAGCAAAGGCAAGCCGTTTCTTCTGATTCACTTTCGAAATAAAGGGGTTTCTCCTTGCTGTTATTCTTTCTTTTTTTTCTCTCTGATTATAGAACGCGTGTTTCAGTAATCAGTAATTGAAGTTTTTCGTAATCTATTGTACGGTTGTCCATCTTATGTTAACAGTTCCCGCAATTTCGGTGTATGATTTCCGCTTCCGATTTTCTAACCTGGCTAACAAATTTCGTATATCTACAGGAATTTCTTTTCTTGGAAGCATGGATATAAATGATTGCCGAAGCATTTGTCACACATCCTTTCTGAACTTGTTCAAAAGTGAAAGTGAAGTTGCGAAATCGAAACCCCGTGTTTATAGAACATTGTAAAACGTTTTCCTAGAATAGCTGAGCTGTATGAAGACTTTCGCGACTTTCAGATTTGCACTTTTCTCATTTTTCCTGGCAATACGCAAATATACCAACTAAAATAAAGGTCATAGCGTGTTTGCTCTGAAAGCATAAACGATTCTTTAACAACTCAGAACTTTAATTTCTTCTAATAAATTAAATCCTTTCAACTTTATGGGTGCATGAATACTTTACCGACTGTCTGTATAAGTAGCTCGCCGTCATTATTAAGACTCTCGATGTCCTTCAACATCGATTACGCCGCTAATCCATCGGAAATCGATGGATTCTTCACGCATCACGCATAATTTGTTTTTGTGTGTAAAATCACCCGGGAGAGGGGGAACACGCGTACGTTTTCGGCGAAATTCCTCGGAGGGGAATCCGGCTGTGTACCTCGGGCGTAGAGATAACGAGCAAAGTGGCGGGATAATCTGAAAACGTTCCAACCTTCGTTACCTTTTTGTTTGCTTACTTGTTTCTTAAGCCGGTAAGAGCGCTATCGTCGTTCTCGTGTAAACCGAGAAGTTTACTGTAACAGCTCGCAGGATTGTGGCAAATGCGACGGGGACAACGAGGCGTAACGTACGGTTACGTACAGTTTGACAGCGTAAGAAAGTGCGGATGGTCCGGAAGTGCGCCGAGCCCGGGCATCTTGGCACGTAGCATGGATTAATGCACCCGAAAAAGAAATTTCACTGAAACTTTTACTCCCCATCGTTGGGAGACTGTTAGTCTCGCATCCTTACGAGTTCCGTGGGGTTTGCGAGGAAATGCCTTTGGACGATGTGTCTGAAAAACGATAAGACGTAGAAGTACGACTTTCCTGTCCCGAGTTGGTAGCCACTCTCGATTCTATTAATCCTGCTGTGGGAAATTTGCACTAATTTCGACGATTTCAGAATAGTTTCGCAGGAGCGAGAGGATCGTGTTTAGAACCAAATCCGCTAGAGCGGAATAAGGGTTAGGATGTATGGTTTCACACTGCTTCAGAACTTTGTCTTCATTGGAAACTACGTGCTCTACTAATAAAATGATAGCTCGTTAGCTATGTAACGATCCTGTTCGTCGTTCTCGGCAATAGATCGCATAACGTTACAGTATGTATCCAATTATCTTTCCGGCATAATCGGACGTAAAGTTGCTCATAAAATATTACCGTTACGTACACAGGGTAGTTAGGGCGCACTTAGCGCGATAATCACAAACGCGAGTGCCAGAATAAAGTTTACCCAGTCTCTTTTGCTCCGTTCTTTACCATCTATCTCGACGATCCAGGTGCATCATTCTTAACGGTTGGATGGTGTCAGGAAAGAGCCGCGTTCATACCTTCCAGTCATTCTTTCTGTGCGCAGCTGAACAAAGCACCGCATAAACGTAGGGCCGTAATGGCCAGGATTACTGCAAGATCGTTCAAACCAGATCATCGTCCGACATTATCAAATGTTGACCGTTATCGCCTGTGTGAAATGAAAACGGCGTGCGAAGTGTTATTAGTACAGTACCCGCGGACGGCAAAATTTACTGACTCACTGTTCCTGCAGAGGCGTCTCCTCTACCCAACGGCATTGGCTTAATTGCAGGTTATTTTCGAGAAGCGTTCCACCCGACAATGAAAAGGTCCTCCGGGGAGACAGGCTCTTTATTAGAACAGACTTTCCCAACCTTCGTCCTCGGCTCCATCCTCCAGAAAAGCATATCCACTCTTTCATTCATTCTCATACCTTACACCCCCTTCCATAAGTCATAGGACACTTACGAAATCCCTCTAAAGATTGAACTTCCAGCTTGCAAGGATATTCATGGTATACTGTATTGAAAATTGAATTAAAAATAAGAAGAATGTCAAAGTTTGTTTTTATCTGCGTACAGCTCGGACTAACTTTCAGATTTATAACTTTAGTTTCAACAGTGTTGGGTAATTTATGTGAAAGGTCGTTGTAGCGGTGCCTACAAAGCTATTTTTATAGCAGGGCATTTTTTTTAGTGTAGCTACGGACCGGCACGATTCAAATGTTATTATTTTCATTATAATACTTATTATATTCTTAAGAAATGTTCATCAACACACCACTTGTTTAAAGTCAACAGTAGTTGTTAAAGTCAATGGTAGAAATCTTTGAATATCGGCTGCGGAATATGTTTCGAATCTAAGACCGCACATATTCCGTGACTTGTGGATGGGGATGTACTTTTCTTTGTTTCTATTTCCTTCGTATCTCAGTTTTCCTCCTTCTCTTACAATGTAGCTCCCTCTCTTTTCGCTGCTTCTCCTTATCTGCCTTCTCTCTCTCTCTCTCTCTCTCTTTCTTTCTTCCACTTGCATATCAAATCCTAGATAACTAGCCACCTTTAAAATGCCTCTTACCATCCGTGTCTACCCTCGGCCGTATTCCGAAATTTCACAAAGTCGCCCACGAGACCAGCGCGGGTGGATGCACCCGAACAAGGATTCCCATTGTTTCGGTCTCAGAATGACAAGCATTGCCTTGAAACCAGTAGGCGGTCTCGAGATCTTTCGGGAGCAAAATATCCTCTTTCCTCTTCCGATGGGCGCACACGTTGCTCGGGCATGAGAGTATTTTCAATGCCGAAGTGTGATCGTGCGGGTCAAGGGTAAGTTTAAAAGGTACCTTCGAATCGCGTCTATTTTCACCCTCCGAGTCTTCAGGCTTTTCGGGCGCAATTCGTCGTATGTGTCTGTGGCTCTCTGATCTATTTGGACAAACTCACGACTACCAGTTAACAAGAAATTCTATGAAATAATACAATCTTCACCGAGTACCCCCGTTCGAAGTCGGATGAACGTAATTTTGTATTGTAATTTACACTGGCGAATCTAAAGTATTTTGTGACCTGTAATGTAATAGAGTATTTGTATACTTACGGATAATGTTATATTCGCCGTATCATTTAATTGAATTTTAGTACTGTTCTTTTCAAGTTGCGAACGATTGCTAGATAATTTTCATTAGTCTTTAGAACTTCGTCGGTAATCGCGCCGTGTTGCAACATACACGGCTGTGATCATGATCATGAAGTTGGATGAATGTAATTTTGTATTGTAATTTACACTGGCGAACCTAAAGTATTTCGTGATGTGTAATGTAATAGAGTATTTGTATACTTACGGATAATGTTATATTCGCCGTATCATTTAATTGAATTTTAGTACTATTCTTTTCAAGTTGCGAACGATTACTAGACAATTTTCATTAGTCTTTAGAACTTCGTCGGTAATCGCGTCGTGTTGCAACATACACGGCTGTGATCATGATCAAAGCGCGATATTGAAACGCTTTGATGGGTCCCCAGCTATGCAGTACCTGTTGCTGATGCAGTCAGTCAGTGTTTGATAATGCTTTCCCGTAATAGAATCCTGCCGTGCCATTTATCGTTGCTCGTGCACACAAAATGCTCCGTAATCCTCCAGATAAACGACAGCGGCAGACGTAATAAAGACGAAGAGCCGTATTCAAAGACGAAAAAGCGTTTGCGCGGAACGGTCGGTGCGCTGAATTACGAGTTCGAGAAAACTTCTTACGATCGTCATTATTCAACGTGCCAGGGAACGATACCTGCGAACGAATTTTGCGAACGCTCAATACGTTTCCCGAAATTACTTTTGCAGCTCTCTGATTCGATGTAGCTTGTCGCGAAAAATTTTGAATCGTGTGTACCGCGTGTGAAATTCTTCGTCTCTATACGATATAACGTCGCCTACGTCCGGAATCGGGTGCGAACTTGGGATTTTTAACACATCTGCTGCGACTTCCGCGGCATTGATCTCCGTATGGTCGTTTTCGAAGCTCTCATACGTAAAGTCTCAGTAATTTCGAGAATCCATATTATGTGCCTAGATAAAGAGGCTACTGAGTCGTGAAAATTCTTATGCGAACAGAATGGATCTCTGTAGTGTGTCGAATTGTTTATACGTCCGCATACAATTCAATAATTCTCGAGGGTCATACCGATAGGAATATCAGGATAGGCAGGTGGGTAGTAGTGAAAAGTGTTTGTATTCCAGTTGAAAACATTTTTTGTTTTGCAACTTCAGTGTATACAATAATTAAATTACCGACCAGGTTAGTGCTGATTATACGACATACATTCCTCTGAGAATTTGGATCGATATTATATCATATCGACATCCCCCTCGTTATTTTTCCCATTGTTATCCAGCATGCTCAGCCATAACAGGGCGAGGAAAGTGTTGACACGCTGACGAATATTATTCAAGCTTGACGGGACCGACGGGGATGAAAGACGGGTGGGGTCGGTGGTTTATTTTACCCTGAAAAAATAGGAGCCGGGAAATGTACCGGATGCGTTTCGCGAAAAAAATCACGGATCGCCGTGCGAAATGTCGGGCCTGACAGCGTCTGTCATGTAAGCGCATATTCCATAAAAAAACGGACGGATGTATGCATACATTTTACTGACTATTTTTAAATCTCGGTGCATCCTCAAAAGTAAACTAATTGCTATCTCTGAAAGTAACCGCGTCGATCATCCATTAACTACATGACACGAATAGTCATCGTACCAACAACAAACCAGATACCTCTAAAATGCTTAACAACAAATCTATGCCCCTATGAACACCATCCACCCTGCTTTCTATCTGCAACCCCAACGAATTTAAAGTCCCATAGGACACCGGTCCATCGTACATCAATTTCGCCCGAGAACGTAACAAACATTCTAGAATAATGTTGCGACACATAAATAAAGGAAACGCGACATTAGATCCTGACTCCTTAATTAGTCACCGTCCACATTTGCGGCTTGATGCCGTTCAATGACTAGCTAATTACGGTCCCAGGTACGAACGAAGTCTCTCCAACTTTGGCCCGTCTTTCACCCTCTCTCTTCCGTCCTCACTCTCATTTCGTCCCTACGCGCTCTCCTATTCCCCTTTGAATGGCCAGTGCGGTCGCGAATATTGAGGCATTTTCAGCGTCGGGACGCCCGTCACGCTCTCTGAATGCTCCCCGAACCCGAGTGACTGCGACGTCGCGCCAACTCGCCCGTGCAAATACTTCGAGCTCGCTAAGCTGAGAGTACGTTTGCACGCTGCCAATCCACGTCTGTCGATGGTCCACGTATCTTTCGACCAACGCAACTTGCGCGGACACCGATGTTCTACAATATTGTTCTACAATATTGCCGCGCCGTCGTGTTCCGGTATCGGCGGAAATTCGCGTGTTCGCGTCACTTGATTCGAGCGGCGTGGGATAGGCGAGCGCGATATCTTTCGAGCCTGACAACTTCGAGTCCGAACTCGCGTTACACAGCCTTCGAAACGAGCGCGATCCGCGAATCGGCTGGAGGAAGTTTGCGATCGACTTGCCTTCGCTTCACGCGGTGGCAAGTTCGATTGACTTTCCGTCCCGATCTGGAACGATAATGCCGCAATAACAACGTTGCGCGCACTTCGTAAATTTCAGGGAGAAGTGCGATCGGACAGGCTTTGGGGCGATCAGCCGTAATTGTGCGTGGTACGCAGTTTCAGTAGATCGAGATAGGGCACGAGGAGATTGAATGGCGACGTTTGCGGGCGCAGTCGCGCGATCGCGTATATTTGAAGAGCGGAAATTGGGTAGATATTTCTGCGGTAGACTCGCGTCTTCGGAAATGCACGGTTTCGCTTTGTTTGGGGATTATTAGATAGCCGGCGTAGGATTTGCAGATGTTATGAAGATACGGGCCACGAAAACAAACAAAAATAGTGTACGGGACGCGGTACTTTTGTACAGTCGCTTAGGTGTCTTGTCGCGCGAGATATCAAGATCGTACGGACGGAACAGGTTATCAAAAGTTCGGTGGGATAACTTTAACTGGATGTCTTATTGCATGGCAAAATTCACGGTAGGGGAGAGCAGTTACGCGCAACTTTGAAATGTAAATTCTAACAAAGTCTTCGCCGGGAGCACGCATAATATACTTATATTTAGTTTCTTTCTGTTAAGGGCCTTTGAAGCCTACAGCGCACTAAAAGTAGGCATACTAATCATATCACGTATACATGAGAAAATGCAAAAGGTCATGGAAATGATGTCATATTACATTATTCTACAATGCAAAAGACCATTACGAAATCTTCTTATTGGATACCATAGGAGGCTTCTGGCACCGTCATATTTTACTCCTGAACGTTCTATCTCCGAACGAATCATAGAGACAATATGAATCGCAACAGAACCCTCCCCGTCGTTGTGGGTCCGGTCGCCTGAACGAACTAAATCATCGAATATATTGGGTCCGTGTCGCGTTACCTGACTATATATCGATTACCAACTAATTTATCGTTATTGGATACCGCCTGTACTGCGATGCAGAGCAATCACAAAGTCCCGAGTCAGATATCCCTTTCTCTCTTTCTCTTTCTCCTTTATCTTATAATATCCCTTTCTCTGTTCGTCTCTTTGAAATCGATGAAACCTGAGCGGTGACGACATTCGTTTACGATTCATCGTTATTTTCATCGGTGATATTTGAAACTGAGCGGTCGGTGAAAGCGATATCCGTACATATATCCGCGCGCGGCTATATGTACCATCTCGTTTCCCTGTGCACTTTGCCGTACGATTTAATTTGGCGCTCCTGCGTACCGCGGAAAAAGTGTAATAAGCGAAGGCTGTATGGCGAACGTATCGGCCAACGCCTAACAGTGAGAGACGCGAGAATGACGAAACCGCTGGATGTAAAAAGATGGAACGGAGAATCCGTTCGCGCATTTTATACGTCATATTCATCGCTCCTTCATTCTACTTGTCCCGTTTGTATTTCTCGCTTGCGCCATGCCGCTCGTGTCACTTTATTATTGTCTGCCGATCGACTCGACTCGTTAAATTCCGCCGACGGAATCGCGACGTACTTTCGTATGGAAGCGGCGAGGAACATTTATCTCGCACTAATTCACAGATTTCAAACCCGCGCGATCCACGTCGCCATTCAAACTCAGCCGTCAGTGTCGACGCATTGCGCGTCTCATGACGGAGCATCCGTGGAGTATTGATGTATTCGAGGAGCCGACTAAATTCCGCTGGGCACGTCTGTCTTTAAGTAAACACATTGACAGATTTCAATTACGTTAATGGCGCGAGTAACTGTCGTGAGCGTGAGCTCGGCAATTCGCGTTGAAAAGGAAACGCCGTGAATAGATTCGGATTTTCGTGCGAACGCTGCTCACAGGAAGCCGAGTGGCACGTTTCAGTCTGCATCTTGTTGCATCTGCTTTTGGTGCGAACGCTTGCGGAGTTATGTTACTTACGTGTAATGAGATCGTTTTAACTATTACTGTACGATTATGTGTCAGAATCTCTCATTTGCGGTGTGCACAACAATCTGTGGAAGTGCGGAAATGCGCAGTTAGAACACTCAGGGAGAGGGAGAAAGAGAGGGAGAGAGAGTCGCGATGTCAAGGCAATTCGCCTACCCAGAAGGAATAAATCGAATTCCTCACAAATTTGCCGCGAATCGAGAATGCGTAATTGCATTCGTTCTGGCAATATTCACCGTAAGTAGAAGACTCCGTGTCCTGGAAAGTGCACTGAAGTTGACGGCGGACTTATAGATTTACATATGTCATACTTGGAATTTCACACGATAAAAGCGAGGCGGGAAGGTGTAATAATGACGGTCGGTTCAACAGTCTAATAACGTGAATAATCATAAAGCCCGATTACGCGTTTTAACGGCACTCTTTTTCTATTCAAGCACAGAACTGAATACTTGATTGTGGTCGTGAAAAAGTTGATTACTTCTATTGTACAATGGCCGATGATGGAGATATCAATTCCCACGAACATTTACGCGTAGCGAATTGATAGGGGAGGAGGGAAAAGGCGCAGGTCGGGTGTGTTTTTATCCGCAGGCAATCGTTGTTCGGCACCATCACATTCCCTTACAATTCGAAACGAATCCGGCGAAGGTAAAGAATGTGTAATTGCATTCGCCCTTTCATCCGGCCGGCAAAGGACCAACACGCTCCTTGAGTTTGGCTGTTCAAAGGGTTGAATAAATCGGAGGAATTGGAAAAAGTGATCCTCTATCGCAAAGTGCGCTATGTGTATCCTTCAATGGAAGACATACACATGCATGACCATACCAGCAGAAATTGCTAGTTGCGACGATTCTCTGGAAACTGGACCCGGGCTGTAGAAATATGGCGGTCGCTTCGAGGTCATCATCGGTTTTCCAACGAATCTTACATAGCATCTTTTAGGTGAAAGGATGAGTTTAGCTTCGAAAATACGTGGACATCGTCGCATGATGAGAAAGCCGTCGACGTTGCTCCTCTTGTACCAATTTGGTGATCTCGAGAACTGCCGTTTATTTTCATCGTTTTATCAATATTTCAAACGAAGTAAGGCACGCTCCGCCGACGTTGAGTTTTGGAGAGAATAGGAAAAGCAAGTTGTATTAGAACGATTTTCCTCGTGTCACTCTTGGTAATGAAAACCAAGTTTGATCTATCTAGATTTCACAATGACTATAGTATTTGAATAATAATTATGCCATTTCCATGACAATGTATTTTCTAAACACTACTTTTCTACATTTTGCCTAATTTTCTGAATGAAAACAGGCCGACGAAAATAATCCTCAACACATTTCAATCGTAAGAAATTCTCAGCATTCGCAAATACTATATCTTTTTTAACTATCAACTGCATTTCAGAAATACGTACAACATTGTAACTCGCAGACGCTTTCTCTGACCATTAGACATAAATATATAAGAATATTAATCGTATCTGCAAGGAAACGACCGACACGTTAGAAACAGCGGTCGCTTTTAAACCAATTACGCGAGCCGTTAATCTAACTGCGAGTATCGAGAACGATAAAGCAACGACAGGATATCGAACGGAGGAAACATCGAGCATTGACAAGGCCGTCAGCTCATGCAATCCGCCCGCTTGGGAGATCTTTCAACGTCTCTCGGTGTTCGTTGAGGTACGCGTCTGTCTGTAATTTTGCCGTGTCGCCAATTTCGCTCGTAATGTGGCATCGAGTTACGCCTGTGGAGTTTAATGTTCCGCAATCCCTGCTCACCCTTAGCGTAACGCTTGTCCAATTTGGAAGACAACCGTGTGCGTGTTTACAGATAGAAGTTGCACACTACTAAGAGACGGCGCCTGCGGTTTGTTTCCGTCTGTGTTTTGCATCGACACGGATGGCATAGCCGCGAGTATGGTTGCATGTATGTTCTTCACAGTCACCCGCGCATTGTGCGAGACACGCGGAGAAGGAAACGAGCATCGCTAGGAATTTTAATTACCTGACTGTGAACCGGAATATTGAGACGGAGTATAAATGAACATTTCATTACATATAAAAGTCGGTTTCGCAGAATTGAAGCTTTGTGGATGAAGACCCATATGGGTCAATATTTTTTGCGTGCGTTAGTAAAGGAAAAAATGTCATACTGTGAAGTAGGAAAGTATACGGAGTATGCTGAAGATAATGAAACTGTTTAAGCCACGACAGTCCAGCTTGTAAAACTATTTGATGTTATTTGTCAACAAAGGGTGAACTTCAGGAGTAAAAGCGTTTTCGCGCGGCAACAAGAATGTGCCGAAAGCAGTCTCTTAACGTCGTACGTACCGCAGAATTTATCAAACGCGATTACAGTTAAGTACCGCTTACATCGTCCCGGTTCCTGTAAGCAGCCTTCGCCGTATTTAAAACGGCCGCGGTAAAACTCCGCGAATTAGTAACTAGCACACTTGCCACGAGTATAAAAAGCTTCGTGCAGCTTGTCGGGAACTCTGAAGGACCGTCGCAATTAAATAGCACGCTGCAACGAAGTTGACAAGTAGGTCTTTTACCGTACGTGCGTAGGTGCTCAGTCGTACTTACATTAAGGTACATACGTATACGACGGACATGTACGCGTTTAACAAGACGAACACAGAAATTTCCACACACATGCACGCGTACACGTACACGTTCTCGAAACAGCGACATGCGTGGGCGTTCAGGAATCACGAGGCTCTCGTGGGGGCATTATCACGTTAAATCCCGTTTACACCGACGCTTATCTGGAATAAAATCCTCTTAGACTGTCAGGACGTGGCTGAGGCGGGAAAGCCTGCAGGACTAAGGGGTGCGTTTCCTGATGCCAGACTCGAATTAAGCCTGTACAAGAATACTGTGGAGAAAGGTGAATAAACGCTTGCGTAAGTTATATCGGCGATCGCTTATCTATTACTGCGTTCGTCCGACCCAGTGAGTACGTAGTAAGCAAAAATTAAGCACACTTTAGAGGACACGTCACGCGCAGCTTCCATTTCTTCGCCCGGTGTACATTCGCGCTGTTCTATTGAAAACATGTGGACGGGTATCGTGTGTTCCGTCACCGCTGGCTGCTACTTTATATCGCGGTCTTACGTCATCTGCCTTTCGGTATTGTGTAGCCGATGGATGCGAAACAATCTTCTAATGGTTCAAAAAAATGTCTCTTTGTCCGTCCGTCATGCATTATGGATTGCGCTTCATTGAAAAACATCTGTTATTTTTAAATGCATAAGTGGCTTTCTGCGCCGTCTTGGACGCCGCTTCTACGTAAAAGTGCTGGAACGTGTTTGTGGGCAGCGTGAGATACATCGAACGCGACTTGACGCTAACGCATTTCTCGTGCATGTGAGACTATGTAATACCGTTCAGATCACGCTTTTCGGCCGTGACGTGAAAGAATCGCGGCAGCTTCGGAGTACGTGCCGATAATGTGTCTCTACAGGCCCGGTGGTTAGAACGTCACGTAGTAAAAGTATCTCAGTCGTCGACTTTTTCAAAAGTTTGTCGACTCGCCGGAACCATCGGTGTCGAAGTACCGCTGGCACAGAAACGATAATCGTTGATCTCAAAAGCATATGTGTCAGCGCTCCATTAAAGTTTTTTTGTTCCTTCTCTCGCCGCGTGATACTTGGAATACGTAATTGATCAGGTTTGAAATAGTGACTCTGAAATCGGATAAATGATCAAACCACTTGCTGTCAATCGAATATGACCGATTGCACAAATGCACAATTCTGAAATTTTGTGGTGGTTCACTGAACAAGAGCGAACATGAGCGAGAATACGGCAAATTATTTCACACTCACTTATCACGATCTATATTGGTTCTTTTTTCCAACAGCGTTTCCTTGTCTATTTTTCGTCGTATCCCCAAAACTATCGGAAGTTATGTATTTTTAACCGGCAGTATCTACAGCGCAAAATCAGCAGCGTTCAAGGAGCTCAAATATTTAAGTCGTCTTCTCGGGGAACGGGCGGAAAGTCATACAAACTGCTACTTTAAAGCGATGGAGCTTATTACGCGGATATTTAGATCGCGCTGGATAATGTTTGCGTCCGAGTGCCTTCCGTGAAAATCTTCAACTCCCTGTTCCGCGCCCGCCTCCAGACTTCGTCCACTCCGCCCGCCTAGTCTGACAGGTAAAAGTTTTCGTGCCCCTGTAAACCTACAGCGGCCACGTTCTCGTCCTCAAACGCAGTAAAATTAGGTGAGAAAATTACGCCGGATAATATCTCACTCTTCCACCCTTATTTGTCGGGCGTACGTTAACTTCCTAAACAAGAAACTTCGGCGAAATCTCGTATCACGGTATTATCGCAACGACCCGAAACTTTCCAACCCCATGGCGCGCACGTCCTACCTCCCTTGGCATGGCACGCGGAATCACGCAACTGATAAATCATCGCTTCGAACCGCGGCGGGGAGCGAGCAAAATCTCCCTCGGATTAACATATAGTGACTCAGAACGCTGCTAGCAGATGCTACCGGGAAGAGAAAATAGTGACGGTACGCGGAGACCTCATGAAATTCATTGCATCAGCGCGACTAAATTCGATTCGAACAGCTCCCCCGCCCCACTGTTGGAAGACGCGAGCGAGCGATTTAGCGCTTTTTGTCCTGGAAATCCCACGACAAACTCTTGCGATAAAGCTGCTGCCTCCGTTTTCCCCGGCTTGTCAACATTCTGATTTCCTCCCGAAGCTGTTTATGCGACCCCACGGGTACTGGAACGGGGGGCTGCAGGGGGAATGGGCACATAGGTAAAACGTTGACGGGCAACGACGAAAGTATTGGGTCGGTGAGAAAGAACTGTCAGTTTTCTGGATAAGACGTCAAACCGAAATATCTTAGAAGTTGTATTTCGTTTCAACTGCTATGTTAGTTTCGTTGTTACGTAATACATCGCGTGCGTTATCACATTGACTGCCCTGCGTATTTTGCTGTATTAGAACGGCGATTTTGTAAAATACTACAACGTTTGATTGAATTGTGCAAAATGTAAATAATGTGCAGGTATTGGAGACCAAAGGATCGCATCACTATTCTAACAACAACTGCATTTATAAAATAATTATTGCTACCCACTGCGAATATTTTGGATCTTCAGTAAAATCTAAAATACTACAGCGTTTGATTGAATTATACAAAATGTAAATAATGTGCAGGTATTGGAGACCAAACGATTGCATCACTATTCCAATAGTAACTGCATTTATAAAATAATTATTGCTACCCGTTGCGAATATTTTGGATCTTCAGTAAAATCCCTTGCGCCGGTCAGCGGTGACCATCACGGCAGTCAAAGTGTTAAAAGAAAGTGGCTATTGTAATTTAAGAATACGCTGACGATATTACTTCGTCGTCAACGCAATTACAGCGTGAAAAAGAAGGTCTTACCTACATGTCTCTATTCTATAACGCCGACGTTCGAGCGGCTAACTGAAACCAGTGAGATTCTACGGGTGATACAAATAATCGAAGTAACGTCGCAAGATATAAACTCCACGAATTCCTCATGATTCTTCGCCTCGTGCATTCTTCAAACGAATTCCAGTCGGGCTCGAAATTTTTCTCATGTGCGGCTTAACCAGCTCAAAGCAATGTCTGTCACGTAACGTCACAATAAAAAGCATAAAACATAGTTCGTTCATATTAAAAACATCTGAAGCTTATACTCGTATAATCCGTATTTTTATCAGTTCGGAATAACGCATCGTACGTAACGGCACAGTAAAGAGTATTCGCATTGCGCTGGGATGGCAGAAGTTTTACGTTTCGTCGAGCACAAACGTTTAACCGTCGACGACGGCGCGGACGATAGCAAACATTTTTGTTCCGTGTGCGGGTCACAGCAATTTGTCGAATGACCGTGATTCGTCTCCGCGGATCAGGCTTGGAGTCTCCTCGTGCGTTTTATCGGACGAAGTGGCTTTTACGTGGTACGGGGTGGTATTTTACGATGCAACACGAGAGGCGGCGAGTTTGTCGGAGCCAAGTTGACGAACAACGCTGTCTTTTTCCTATTTGCAGGAGACGGTAACGTGAGTTTCGAGGAATTCGTCGAGATCGTCAGCAACATCGGGGGAGCGAGCACCGAGGCACCGACCGATCAGGATCAGGAGGAACAGGAGTTGCGTGATGCATTCCGAGTAAGTTGTCTTTCTCCGTCTTCGTTGTGTTACAACTATCCTCCGTTACTTTGTCGCTTTCGCAAAGATATCTTCTCTCCAACCGCGACCTGAGACATCTAGCAAGCAGTGTCGAACAAAATTTTATGCGGGACACGTATGGAAGATGACAATAATGAGTGCAATGTTATACACACGATTATTGCTATTCGAAGCATTTTTACGTTTTGTATCGGGGACGGGAGGTATCGAGGGATCTGGCCACGAAACGGAGATGGTTATGTCTTTCGATAAGAGAATGGGGGATACCGTTGTGAGTATATCCCAATACAGGGGTGGCGATTATTTTTATTCTCATTCAAATGAACAAATGGAGTAAATAGACAGAATTAATTATTGCGCACAACTGATGATTGTTGTCTTAAAATAATATTTCGAGGTTTATTTGAGACCATTCGAATAATAGCAAACTTTGACGCCGAATGTAGCTGCTCGCGTCTACCGTAAACTGGGGATGTGTTTCCCGCTTGCATAATGACGCCTCGTAAAGAATAGCGCGCATGAAGTTTCCTTTTTTGGAGGCATGATTAAACGTGGGGCCATAAAAATGAGGCAGGATAGTTTTCTCCTTACGCGAACTCAGTGTCTGGCAAGTTTCTCTTACTAACACTAAACGTGAAATTTCTTTTCGACCGTCATAAAAATATTCCGCGTTTTAGCATCAACGCGTTCTTCTTCAATCAGACGTCCGTGTCTATTGCTAGAGAATAATAAGTGAATTTAGTTAAACATGAACAGGGAGCGTTTCTCGGTACAAACTGCCAATGTGGAATCGCGCTGCATATTAATCAGCGACGACGCGCGATTTGCGGACGCAACAAATTTTCATCTCTCATATCATTATCCGGCACCGTTATTTACATAGTATTTCATGTATGGCTAATATAATGACAGAATGCGTAAGTGCACTTTTCCTTTCATCGCACGCTTAAAGCGATTAAATTCGTCATTTTCGACAGCAACAAAATCCCACTTTAAAACGCATCGGCCACGCATAAAATGTCGGTAAATCACTTTGCTACAATTTAATTTTGACAACATTCAGATGCATGCACGAACCCCAAGTAATCATTAGTGACGACTTTACCGGATTGCATCCCTCGGATCTAATGATTACTACTTTCGTATTTCTTTTTTTGTTTTCGTTCACGATAGGACGAATATCGTCGTTTCGTTCTTTAAATTCGAAAAGTATCCATCCGTAAATGGAATTTACGGTCCCCCTTCGAGTGCCCCACTCGATATCTTCAACTCACCTCTGCGTGGGAAAAAAATAAAGCTCGATGACATCGACCTGCAATTTCTACTCCAAAGTCTACCGCAGGCCTTTGCCAGATCCTTTGGCGCGTAGGGTCCGGGAGAAACGGAGCGTTGAATAAACCAAATCTTTCCGAGAACCTTGGCAAATACCAGACGAAGGAAGATATATACGTCGGCAAAACTGAGGGGATGCTCTTCAGGATATGTGTACACGTGTACGTACGATATCGGCAAACAACACAAGTGGCGGATGTCTTATCCTACACAACGAACTATACGTATGCACACACGGGTATTTCGGGTTTACGGTGACCCGGTAGAAATTGCCCATGACAATGAGAATTTCGTCAGGAAAGTTCGTACAGTTGCGAGAATTATGACTATCGGCAGTACGGTGGTATTTGAAATTACCGTCCTTCTGGGCGACAAGAAACAAATTATTTCATTAATAGGGTGGAACCAGCTAAAACAATGTATTCACGCTACTTTTCCTTGCGGTTTACGAAGTTTTACTTCGTTCGTTCTTCACTTTTCTGCCTTGCCGCGCGTGATCCCGCTGCGGGGAAGATAAACTTCTTGCAACTTTGCCGCTGGCGCTAAATTATTAAGATTGCGATAATCAAACGCAACGGGTAGAACTTGATTACTTCGTTGTAACGTTTGAAAACGACCCGACACTTACGGGGCACGTAAAAGGAAATGTTCGTCTGAATGAGACCTTTGCGGTAAAGTTATTCATTGCATTATGTATCGTATTAACGTTAAACAGAGGCCCAGTCTTTCCAAACAACGTAAGCGTGAACAATTTGTAAACACGTCGCTTTGAGAAAATATTTGCGGTTGCCCTGAATAATTTGACGACACTTTCAATTCCATCAAACGAAATGTTTGCGGAGATATAGTAGTTCCTACAAACGCTTTATATAAGTTCCTCACAAGAACATGATAGCGTCGTTGACAGATAATGTCGGATATCGAGACGTTAAAGTTCATTGTTCGCTGAATCAATTGGCTCACCTAAGGAACTAGTTCGCTCGAGAAAAGTACGAGAGCGAGAAGCATCGCTTGAGTTGTCAGTCACAATGAGCCGAGTATCAGTCGAGGAATCCCAGGAGTTCGAATCTTCAATCCATCGGATTTCGCTTCTCCGCTTCTGTCTTCAATATTAATGGTACCTTTTGGCCGAGCCTCTCGTCATTGATTACGAGGTACCGGCCCTGACCGATCTATAAAAGTTCCACAGTCGTTCTACCTCCGACAATGAATATTATCGTGAAAATTCAGACCAATAGTTTCGCGGTTGCGGTCAATAATACCGTTGACACGGTATACTTTCATCGATGGCAAAACTTTGTTATTGCCATTAACATCGCGCGCCGCGCGACGTAATGACCTGCCATTAATTATCGACAAAGGCGTCAACTTTTAACGATAATGCGGCCTAGCGTATTTCTGCCTGGCACTAATTAATGGCGCCTCGGCGGAATAACGAGTCGCCAACGGTGTGGCTCCTCGTAGACCAAGAGTTATCTACCTACGCTTGACCTTGAGTCTGTCATTCTCAGGTCTCGAAAGAGAGAACATCGTATAAAAGCGAAAGGACCTTGCCAGAAAGTGTATTAAACCATTAATGCTATTCGCCGGCGAAGTGAGTATTCAAGAAAGGATCAATTCGATATCACAAATGTAATTGAACGTAGCCACATTATTTTTTCCAACCACATCAAGACGTGGAAGATAGAATCGCAATACAGTCATCTCCGTTACAGAATCGATTGCTTGGGGGGTCGAAACTTCGACCGGCCGCGGTGTTCGCCGGATGGATATCTAATTTAAAATTGCCCGCAGGCGAGCTTTTTTTCTCTTTGAGAATGTCGACCCTCGATTAAAACGTATTCCTGCGTCGGAAGGGGAAACAGATTCTAACCGGAACTTTTACGAGGGGGCGTGGTACGTAGGGGCGGACAGAAGGTTCGTCTGGAGACTAGAAGAAAAAGGAAAAAAGAGCGAAGAGTCGGGAGGCGACGGGACACGCCGAAAGAATCAACCCTTGGAGAGACAAAGCGGACGAGTGAGAGAAACGCCCGGAGTAGGACAGTCGAATAAGCTCGAGGCTACTTGGCAATACACCGGCGGATTAACCGCTCGTTGATTTCAGCCTGCCAGGTGCATTATAATAATTTTATTAAAGCGTTTAAGCTTCTCCCCAGAGAGCTTCGTTAAAATTCCGTCGCCAGCGGGAGAGAATATGAGAACCCTGAACCCTTGCTGGGTGAGGCATGCCGAGTGCCGCATGCCGAGCAGCCGAACTTTTTCCCGCGAAGGATAAACGAGGGGTTCTAACGCGAGTTCGCGCAGAAAATTCATTGGAAGGGAGAAGATGTTGACCGCGTCGACCTACGGACGTTGGATTTACGTTGAATCCTTTCGAAGCGTTGCGTCGTTTTTCGTCCTTCCCTTGTCCCACTCGTCCCACTTCTGCTTCCATATCACGGGGTTCGGTGAAAGAAGTTCAGCAGCCGCAAAAGACGGAGGAAGGGAGAGGCAGATTTAAAGAAACGGTGAGACGAGAAATAAGATCGTAAGAACGTCGGGAGGAAACGAAGAAAGTTCTGCTCTTCTCGCGTGTAATACAATCAAAAGCAGATAAAAGTGAGCCAGTACCTTGGAATCTTCCTGCAGGCATCCACAATGCGCACCGGTGATCATCCTGATTAAAATGCGCGAAAGTTTCATCGATTGACCGTATGCAGTTGAACGTTTCGTTCCGCTTCAAGTTGAGTGCCGAAAGTAACGTCAACGTGGTGTGCGACTGCGCAAGTGTTCGCGTCGACAAAAGAAGCAATATTCGCCGCGGCGGATAGAAAAATACTTCCCTGTTTTATTCGCGCCGAGTGACAGTCTCGCTCACGAGTTGTCGCGACCCATTTCTTGATCGGCGCGAAAAATTGCCATACCCGAGATGGCGGCGATAAAAAGAACAGGACTTTTCGCGGGCGGATATGGTGGAAGGGGAAATTACATATGTAATCGCGGCGGCGATAAAGAGGTTACATAGTTCTTTTTAAAATTCCATCCGTGCCGGAAGAAGACAGCGAAGAAGATAGTCGGCCGAAGAGCAGACGCGGGAACTTGGCGGTGCGCGAATGTGATGCAATTAAACTCGAATCGTACCGTTGGGGATTTTCGCCGACTTTTCTGGTCGCCCTCCACTAATGTCTTACCGCGTCTGACAATGAGACTTGGCCCGAGCTTATCTTGACTGACAATGAGGGAAATGCAGAAGGTTCCAGTTACCGCGATATCAACATGGAAAAATAAATGAAATAACGCCGAGTAATTCCGTCGGGAGACATTACGCTGCGAGAACATTTTAAGCTGCCGCGGCTTAACGAACGGACCCGAGCGTCTCTTGTATGTAGACGCGAAGTTTCCCAATCAAGTATGCAATTCGCGTTGCTACTTTCGTCAGATTCATTTGAGTCTGTACAATTGAGCGGCAGCTAGTTAATTTTGATGAAAGGTCGACCATTCTTGTGACGATGTCACCGGTGTGGGTTGGTATTCATTAAGTTTCTCAGGCGCAGCTAACTTGCAAATATCGAGAGCTCATCGTTTGATATTTCCTGCGGTGACATAAAAAGAAACACTCACCGTGCCGACGCTTTTCCATATCCGGCCACTGACTGGTTCACGCGTAGTACATCAAAATGACACGGTTGCCGGTGATCATTAAACGTAACCATAAACTATACGAACGTCATATCGTCGTACCATAAAAGCGCGATTGCATTTCGCGGCGATAGATATCACGTCCACGATATCTCTCCGCCCAGCAATTTTCTTTTACTCACCCCACCCATTGTCGACGGAACACGAGTTACGTGGAAACGGTTGTTGTTACGGTTCCGGCTTTCTCACTTAGCTCGAGCTCTACAGGCAGGTAGAAGGTACCTTTCAAGCTCCGAAAGTGCAGGTTTCGCATAAAAGCGTTCCTCCATTAGCCGTATACAGTGACCAGTACAGATTCCCGGCAGCTTTTCGTCCAGCACGATTCTATCCAATTGAGGACCGTCGGCGAACAATCGGCCGGGCGGATGAAAACTTTCTCGTACGTAGTTCGCACAAAGTTGTGAAGAGGTGCCCATCCAGCTGGGCGACGGCGACGATTGCACGAAAATCCCCGCGCGACATATCCGTTAGCACATAACATTTGCCGCTACGACAATTTCCGCCGCAGAAATTTCTGCCTATAATCATCCGTTGCCGAGAAGTGCCGTGAAATATTTGCTAACTATTACGTACTTGCACGCTGTCCGCTGAAATGCCGCATTAGGCGTAATACGTCGTTATATAATTTCCGTTAAACTGTCGCGTTAAAGTGCTGCCAACGTGAATGGAAGTTAAGCGTCCATACACGTAGGAGCGCTACGTTTTTTAAAAAATCCTCGCTGAGCCTTCGCGGCAAAGATTTACATTCGCGGACGCCTTTTATATTTATCCGCGCCGCTTTTCGCGCCGTTTACCACGGCAGGATTCGGCATTCAAAATCCTTCCTTCAAATCTCCCAATAATCCGCTCTAGCCAGTCGGCGCGGTGATCGTTGTCCCCGCATTCGTCCTCATTTTCGCATCGTCGACAATGTTCGTTTTGCGACGGTCTTTCTCTCCTTCTACCTTGCTTTCCGTTATCGTCCTCACACTTTCCCGTGATGCGCAGTCATCGTTCATATTGCTTTTCCGCTCGAACGAGCCTTACCGCCTTAATACATGATGTACAGGGTGTTCCAAAATGATCGGAAAAGCGTCGGATGTAGATTTTGAGTATCAAAACAAACGTACTCCATATAATCACGTGTTCGCAAACACTTTCCTGTTGTAAGGAGGTGAATAAGTTGATACGTTTGCAGTGAAACCAACGGCGTACAACATTGTGGCGTTGGATTACCTCTTTGACGGCCATGGTGGTCATCGGTGACCGGCGCAAAAGGTCTTACGAAAAATTAAAAAAATACCCAATCGGTAGCATTTATAATTTTGAAGATGCAATTAATATTAAATAGTGATTCAATTTTTTGGTCTCCGATACCTTCGCATTATTTTCATTTTGCACAATTCAATCACATTCTGTAGTACTTCATCCCGTTGCGGTTTTATAATGATATAGTAAAATACTCGATATTAGAACTGATAGATAGCTTTCAACTGAATTATGCAAAATGTAAATAATGTGCAGTCAACGTGTTAAAGAATTCATAAAATAATACTTGCTACTCATTGCGAATATTTTGAATCTCTAGTGAAATGTTTTGCGGTGGTCACCGGTGACCACCATGGCAGTCAAAGTGTTAAAAAACCGTCTCACGTAAAAGTTTAGAATGTGAAAAATTGTATGCGTGCAGCAATTTAGCTATTTAACTACTGCAGGAATATTATAATATCTGACAGAAATTTACTAAACGTGTAACGTTATTATTACTTATCGTCCAGTCATTAATTATACTACCTACTACAAACTTATGTCGTTCATCATAACTGGAAAAGTGAAGCTTTACTGGTGCACGTTCACATAAATTATTTCTCTTCATTCTGATACGTAGAATTCAAAGTGTTGACCAACTTTTTTGAAACACCTTGTATAGATCGCTTTCCTACATTTCGTAACCCTTGCTTCTAACTAACGCCTCTAGCCCTTGTTCGGAAGCTCGTTTCTTCGTCTGGTTGTCGGCGCTCTTACGTCAAACGTGTGCGCATGTCAACGATCGCCCATGTGTGCACATTTCGGCAGGTTGATGAAAGCGTAGGCGGAGGAAGAAAGTGAGACGAGGAGAAGCAAACTTCACCTGGCGCGTACGCTCCTTCGTAGGAAAAACGTGTCAAACTCCAAACGTCACAATGCATTCTAATGAGTGTAGCCTTCCAGCCCACGCAGAGAATCGTCAACCCTCTCATTCCTTTCTCTCTGCGGCATCCTTTCCGCCACTTCGTCGGTTCTCAAAACTCTTTCCATATACCTGTTATCCGATCTTTTTTCTACGTTCCCTGGTATCGTATTGCTGCAATTGTTCCTGAAATTCGTCGGGATCGCCTCTGAGATCGTGTTGCGCCGTAATGTTTTTTAAAGCAAAGAAACGTTGTCTTAACAAGTAGTCAGATATTTTGGGCGCCAGTATTCGGTAAAACAAATAAATAATCGGAAAGATATGTTAACACGTTGACGGCCACGGATTTTTCTGTATTAGAACGGCGATTCTATGAAATACTACAGTGTTGGATTGAATTATGCAAAATGTAAATAATATGCAGGTATTGGAGAGCAAAGGATCGCATCACTGTTCTAACAACTGCATTTATAAAATAATAGTTGCTACCCATTGCGGTTATTTTGGATCTTTAGTCAAATCTTTTGCGCCGGTCACCAGTGACCACCGTGGCAGTCAACGTGTTAATAATTAATAATAAGTAATTATTTTAGACAAGATCGGCTGTCTACGAAGGAACCATTTCATTCCTTGCACGGTCAGCTTTAACACATTGACTGCCACGGTGGTCACCGGTGACTGACGCAAAAGATTTTACTAAAAATGCAAAAAATGTACAATGAATCCTATTTGCAATCTTGTAAAAGCAATTGATATTGGAACGGTGCTTCGATACTTTGGATTCTAACAACTCTGCCGTAGCTTCGTTTTGCACGATTTAATCATATTCTGCAGTATTTCATTGCATTGCGGTTCTAACATATCAAAATAAGCTTGGCAGTCAACGTGTTAATAAATTGAGCTGCGCAATCGATTGCATTAACCCTTTGCACTCCGAATTTTATTTCAATTTCGTTACCAGCAGCTCCCAACGCTTTTAAGTGTTTTATTTGAAATTTACTTTAACTAAAAATATAAAGCAATTTAAATAAATAAAGGAAGAAACAAATTCACTTAAATACCAATTTTATTTACAGTATTGTCGTATATTGAAATTTTCAAGGGTATGATATCTTTTGAAAGAACTTGCAAGATGTAACCCTGATTTTCTTTCACACGTTTCACAAAAATAGGTGGTTTCTCTTTTTCCTCCAGATGTTTTTCTATTTGAGTAAACTGCACAGTCTTTGTGTTTTCCTTCGGGATGTAGGAAGATTAAATGAGGCTTTCCATCTAAGCGATCGTGTTTATCATGTGTTCCAGGCCTCCCCAATTTCATATTTGGATGACGACAATCACGAATTAGCATTGACAAAATCTTTTCGCGAAATTTTTTGTGGTCTATAGGTTCTGTTCCTTGGGTTTTTGTTTTTTCTTTGTATAAAATATACGCATTTACCATGGAGATTTCTAATCCCCAAAAGAAATATTCCCTCCACCACTTGAGTGCTCGACGTAAAAAACAGTAAGATGTCGCGTATTGGTTCGCCACATCGACACCATCTATATTTTTATTATAATCTGTGATCACATCCAGTTCTTTTATTTCTCTTTGATTACCTGAATGTCTAACCCTTCTAGTGACATTGCGAGAGCGTCGATAACCTGTGCACGATATCTATTTATTTAGACATGAAAAAATGTCGAGTGGAGCTCGACAAAGGAGCTAAATAAAAACTGATGTCGAGTCACACTCGACATAGGAGTGCAAAGGGTTAATGACCAATGTAGGGACGAAAATTCCATGACTATGAAATTTCTATCAATGAAACGTGTCTCGAAAATATCGTCTTTTGCGTACCGACATCTTGCACATTGGCGGACGCAGTATACGAGAAAGAGAGAGAGAGAGAGAGGGAGACAGGATGAATGGCGAGAATCAGGGAGAAAGACAGACGGAAGGGAAAACTGGGGTGTCAGGAGACGGAAAAGGGGATAGACCACTTCCTCCCTGCCACACTCAAGCTCTTTCCCTTCCTCCAACGAAACTACCTGTCTTCACCGCCTATTCTCTTTCTCTAGGTACCATTACCCACCAACACTACCGCGCTCAGGTATGTTCTCCGTAATATCGCCGCTGTTAGAAGTACTTTTATTGCTCCTATTTATTATCACCAGCCGTCTCACGATCCCGCGAATTTTCTTAATAAACTTCCAAGATGAGTGCTCTGAAAGACGGACGTTTGTCGCAAACGCCCGCAAACAACTCTTGAATGTCGGCATTAGGTACTTTCGTATTCGCGAACTGCTGCCTTTAGCAGAAAACAAATTACAGAAGCAATGTACTTAATCGTCGTAGTTTCAGAGCTGAAGGTGTGTTACTCAATCCTTTCGCGGTTATATAATAGGACTATCCTCTGCGGCGGACAATGTTTACGTAGCTCACTTTCTTCGTTCTTATTTTTATTTTGGTACGACTTGAATGTTTAACCAATGGTAAATATGTTTTCTATATATGTTATTCTACATTTTACGCGCTTTGTTTTGTTCCTTATTGTTATCTAGTAACCGATCGATAATACTGATCTGTATTACGGTATTGCATAACGCACATGATACGTTCTTGGTTCGGAAGGGTTAAAAAATAGTGTATTTTCAACGAGCACATTAGTAATTAAGCGTTAAATCGCTGCGTGCGATTCATTTAATAAAGTGGACGCGCGATAATGCCGGAGCGAAAACAATAAAAAAAGTCATAATTAAAAGTCGCGAGCAAGTGGGCACGGAAAGTTGAATCCGCAATGGGAAGGTTGCACTCGCCAGGTCTCACAATTGCGATTTACAATGCCGTTTTTTCATTTAGTCCGAACTGGGAGGACCCATTGTTTCTGTATTAAATGGAGTGTCTTTTGTAGGCCGCTGAAAATGTTAAAATTGAAACCAAAATTACAACCGCATTGATAACGTCAATTTCTTCAGAAATGTTCTCTCATTGATTTTTTTGTCGGGTATTAGCAGAAGTTAACCGATAATTTTGTTTTTGTCTTAGAGATAAAGAAAAGAGAAAATGTACTAAAACTCCACTAATTTCAAGATATATTCAATGCATGACATTTTCAAATAATCCTCATTCACGTAGTTACATCAATCGCATTCAAATTCATATTAACATACGTATATCCGAACATATATTTTTAGTACAGACATATCATAACACACCGAGATAGCTTCTTGATAATCAGTTGCATCAGATGCAAAACATTCACATATTTTCTAGCCAACCAATTCGGCGCATTTGATTTCTTAGTATTGCGCAATTACCCGCGTTCCCCTCTCTCGTCCGAAGATACACACTGATCACCCGCGGTCGATTTTGAATACGTGCATCGACCAAATTGTGCCGCTATCAGATCACAGTAAACGATGCGTTCGCGTGGTGTAGCAGTCAATAACGTTAACGAAGAAACAAGCCACGCTATAAATCCCCGGAGCGTGAACGCAAGCCGCGTCGGTCTTTTTGACCCGCATAGTCCGTTAAAGAGTTTAGCGTACCGGCATCGGGGTCAAACGCGACGTATTGTAGTTACCAAGTCGATATTTTAATCTCCGCGACCTGGCTATGCCGTGCCACCGGCAGATTGTACGCTGTCGCGGATGAGAGAAAAGGAAGAGTAGCGTGTGGAGCCTGGCAGGGAAGAGCGTGAAAACGTGCGGCAGGGGAATAGAAGCTGGAGGGAAGAGTGAAGCCGGAGCTTGCGCGAGGAAATCGAGAAAAAGGACGCGGAGTGCCGGCAGATATAACGGACAGATAATAGGATTTATTACATTCCAGCTCGCGCACCGGCGGCAAGAATTTCGGCAAGGGACCGTGGTGAAATTGCGCGGCGCTAGACTAAAGCGTAGAACGCGCTTCTTCCACTTACGTTTGCCCTCTTACGTTCCGCGCGCTTACCGTATGACACTTTCGAGTGACTCTGTGCCGCCGCGCGAACCCGGCCTTTCATAAATTACGACCCGAAGGTAGCGTTCCAGAAAACTAGTCGCGGAAGATGGCAAATTAGAAGGAAGGGACAAAGCGCGGGGAGTAAATTGTTGTGCCGGGACGGAGAGAAGGAAAGGGCGCGGGGGACAAAGACGGGGAGAGAGAAGATAGGTAAGATAGGTGGGAAGTGGAGCGACTGGAAGAAAGCGTTAGGAGGAGAGGTTCGTTTTGGAAATCCAGGACAGCTCCCGCGGGTACCGGCGGACAAACAGTGCGGCATGAACACTTTGTACGGACATTCCGGGAATCGGCGCACGAGGGGCAGAGCGTATAGCGTCGAGTACAAAACAAACGCAAATATACGAGCGAGTTTTCGGCCGTCGATACCGCCGTCGCGGGATGATATGATAAAAAATAAATATACATACATTTGCGGAGCGATCAGTTGACATTCGAGCGGCGCCGCGCAAATTTCGAATCTGCAG
Organism: Cryptocheilus praepositus; assembly: GCA_033815515.1. Classification (NCBI taxonomy): domain Eukaryota; kingdom Metazoa; phylum Arthropoda; class Insecta; order Hymenoptera; family Pompilidae; genus Cryptocheilus; species Cryptocheilus praepositus. The sequence goes on along the minus strand of JAWWQZ010000035.1, from coordinate 12,894,411 downwards.
CAGGAAGGAGATTGCTTTACACGATAATAAATGAAATTGCGCGAGCTGGGACATCGGAGAACGCGTGTCAGGAAGAGCTTGGTTTATTAACTGGGCGTATTAATATCGTTTATCAAACGGTGACGCAAACCGTTTCTACTCCCTATCTTCGTTCGTAGCCCGCAACGATTAATCCTGCTTAATTATGAATCCGAACGCGATGTTCACGCTGAACGCTTCGTCGATCGTTGAACTCCGCTGAGTGCACTCGAAGATTTCGCGCGGTCGATATTTTTTTTAGCCGTCTCCCGGGCGCGCGCTGTTCTATTTTCAATTTCGCGGAATATTTACCGGCGGTCGAGTGGTCGGCACGATAAAAAAGTGGTCGAACCGCGGCAGACGGGAGAAGGTGCGAAAGTACGCGAGATTGCGCCGATTTGTTTCTGAATCCGCGCGGAAGTGATAAAAGGCGATAGGGTTTGCGCGGGTTGCGAAGCTTTTGCGCGAGCCAACTCAGGCAAAAGGGGCACGGCGTGGGGGGAAAGGCGGTGGAAGGGCAAAGGGTAGTGATTTATTTCCATTCAACTGGCCGGCTTTCGTGCGAGGGCGGACAGAATGGGAATGAAAGCGAGAGAGCCAGACTGCGAGGAAATATAGAATACTACGCGATGTAGCCGCGAGAAATTATTTGCGCACACATTATATACGAAATATGCGGTTCCCGGGCTCGCGTATGAATAAGTAGAAACAAAGTCGGTAAAACACGCCAAGACAATATTTGATTCAAATACCTGCCGACGGATCGGTTTCGGTTTTCGATTGTACATAAAGTTATTATTAATCGTTATAAAACCGGGCGACCGCGCGCGCGTTGACATAAAGCGACAAATAAATATCTCTCATTTCTCAGAATGCAGTCCGGATACCTGAGAATTTTAATCTAGCACGATTGCGAATGAACGCTGAAATTCATCAATGCCGGCGATACGTGACGTCTGTTTTAAACGAGCGGCGAGAATAAATATATCAGCGATATCATGTGCCGGATGAGAAATTTTGATCGGTCACGCGCATCACTTTACCGTAATGTGGATAATTGTTGACCGATCCGAAGCCGCTCACGTATTTGACCTCACCACATGCAGTGCTGAAACAATTAGTTTAATTTATTTACACTCTCTTTTATATTGCCAGGGTAGCGGGGATTTCAACGTATGAAACGTTTATTGATTACTATTGTTAATGGTGTCATCATCACTCGAACCTGTATGGCTTTAGTCATGTGCACGATAATACGGACGCGTAAGCAGCAGTATTCGATGCAGTTTGACGGCAAAGAGACTACAGAGAATGTACAACAGCGGCAAGGTATCTCGGCCATTGTAATCTCAAACAATTTTAATTTAATTCATGCCATCTGCCCGCACGAAGTTATGAACGGTAATAATCGAAAACCTTCGATCTCCCGGTAAAAGTGATAATCCAATATCCATGCTAGACTGGCTGGAAAATGTGTTGGATACGACGGTTTGTGACTGACAAATCATATACGACGTCACTTTGTTTTTTTCCACGTCCGACCAACCAGAACAATTTTTCTGACCGTGTGCGCCCAATGGCGACTTGCTTTAATATTGCGAAATTGGATATCCACGTTTGACGCGTTACGTAAATTAGATGTTATAACGGCACTAGTCAATAACCGGTATTGTCTTTCAATCCTGTTGTCTATTAACGTAATAGTATTGTTTAGATGTAATGATGACTGATGTTTACACCCAATTCATGAATTGACAACAAATGTAATGTGAACAGTATGCGTGACAAGCTTACGCGTTTGTAATCCTGGGTGCACAATGTCTATTATTTCGTGTTGCCAGTAGTATTACTAGCCGATTCCGCCGACAAAGCCATCCGGAATATTACCTTTACCGCAGCGCAAATTGGGTACATTTACCATTATGATGCGTTAAATTTTGAATGATGCCTGCGTTCTGTACATAAATTAACGGTGTTAGGGTCGAAATGTGGAATAAACATTAGGAAAAAGTTGGAGCTATAAAGCATTGAATGAGAACTTTTAGAGAATTTTTAATCGATCTACACTAATGAAAAATTCCGCACGAAACAATGTATATTATATGCAGAACAAATACGTTTTACGTACAAAATCAAAAAAATATATAAAAATATACGGGGAAAAGTGATAAGAGTATGTACAAAGAAACAAGAAAAACTGAGAGTTGGTCTTTCTTATAGCCTTGCATTTCATTGTACGTGTCAATCTCCAACTTGACGAAATAATCAAATGGAGTGGTCAGCTGGTGGAGGTAAATTGTTCGATAATTGCTTTAACGTTCTGTTGATTGCTATTGCATGGTACTAGGTGTCTGATCAGTGAATACGTGTCAAGTTTGCATAACTGTGACGAGGAGCGACCTAATGCCGTCGATAAAATTCCCGCGATCAACTTTCTTGGAGAAATTCTTTTTTCTAATTTCCTTCGAGGTGGAATCGGCGTCCGGTTGAACCGAATCAGTCCAGACGATTTTTATCGAGAGAAAGAAACTGCGATATTATGCGGGAACAGCCCGTAGGCATTGAGTGACTGAGGGAAGAAAACGGCATTTCTTTAAAGTCACCCTCTCGAGTCGCCCCGTAAAGTGCAGTAACGGAAACAGTACCCGACGTCAGCTGCCTACGACTAAACTTTATTAATGACATCCACCGCGCACGACTGCTGCTTAAATATAATTGAAAGTAGGAAAACATTTTTTTTTCATTTTTCTAACACGTCGCAACAATTGTGCAGTGATTTACTGAAGAAAGGGGAATATACAGTTGAATATCGATAATCTTGAGATTTTGCGACATGTCAATAAGTTATGGGATGATCACAGTAATGTGATAAGCCCAAAATCACACAAAGGTGTTTAACCCATTGACTGTCAACTACGAGATATCTCGTAGTAAGAGTCGGTATCAAAACTGCCAGCTACGAGTTATCTCGTGGTGTTTATTTTCAATAAAAATACTGTAAATGCCATTACAATATGATATCAGTAATAATTAATATTTTAATATAATATAATATAATATTATTATATTTTAATTATTATAATATAGTATAATAATTAATATTATTATATTTTACAAAACTCCATGTCTTCTTTAAAATAAAACCGCGGCACCCAGGGCAAGACGCGTTAAATACGCGTGGCAGTCAATGGGTTAAAAATGTTCTGAAATCAAAAGTTTATCAAACATAATTCTCACAGTTGAAGAATCTAAATAAGATCATAAACACTCTTTTGTGTCAACGATATATTAATTTTATCATGTGAGACGAAGTGCCCGAACAGGAGCATATCTGAATGTTGATAGTAAATTGAGCATGATATCGATCAGACAGTAATTCGCCGAACTCAATATGACAAATCACCGAGAAAACAATAAGCTACGAACTCTGCAGTTTGTGATACATTACACAGCCCACAACCCAGTTCGCGCAGTAGTCGCGCCTGTCATTGGTACATTACTGCGGCACTGTGTTTTTCGATGCCGTATATAACGCAACCCTTCAATAGATAAGCTCCGAAGACAAATACACTCCCATAATATGCGACAGTATCGCGAGTGCTGAAATATGACACCAACAGTACATTTGCCCTCGAATTCTGCAAATTACAACTGGAAACCCCCTAAACCAATTTGTCGAAAAGCATATACGAAGAGCCACGCAAACTTTATACCTGCCAAGGTAAGACAACTAAAACACCTAACTGCCCACGACAGAAACCCGCGATATACACATTGAAAAGGAGGAACTATCTTGGCCTCAGGAAACGTCACTCAACCGAAATAACGAAGTAAATTCCACCGGAGCAACTTCGTTTCCGCAAATAAGCTTACCGAAGTTCTTGAAGAATCGTCTTGCGGAGCCGACCGAATACATTTTCCGAAAGAAGACAAACCCGGAAGTCCAGAAGACTGGAAGCGTCCGCCGGCCAGTACGTGTCCGTATTTCGAGTAATCTCGCAATTTTGCTTCGACGCGGTGACGATAAATTGGTCACGTCATCGTTCGTTATCGTGGAACCTGGACAGAACGGAAACGGGACGGGCCAAAACGTGAGACCTTTCGAGTGAATGTTCCGAGGAGTTGCATTAATCCGGATTCCATTTCTGCGACGGCCAGATTCTCTGATACGGTCGCATCTGTTCGCCTGGACGACGCGTAAATTGCAACGGCGTTGTAGCGCGGCAGTGCACCGCTGTGCAGCGATAAATAATTACCCCGGCCCTTCATCCCATAGTGACGCTTTTTTCTTACACATCGCTCAATGCCGCTTCTCCCTCGGGCATCACGGGTTTCATCCGGCAGGGAAGGCTGATTGCGAGATAGGTGATTTAGAAAACCTTCAGTGCCGCAGTGGTAATTGCCGGACGGATGTGTGTCTAATGGCCATTGTTGTGTCGCGATTTTGTACGGGATTGTAATACTCGGTTACTGAAAACGATAGTCCCCGTAGATAGTTTTGCGGTTATTTTTAATTCGATCCAAAATACTATTGGGTTGGAGGGAAAGTTCTGTCGTATTTTAAAGAAACTATTTGAATTAATTTATAAAAATATGTGTTTAATATTAATCATAATACATTTAATGTGTTGTATGATGAATGCCAAAATCTTCTGCAATTTCTCGACTTGTTAAATGTGGATTATTTTCCAACATGGATCGTAAAACATCATTATCGATCCTGGATGGTCGTCCAGATCGATCACTTTCTTGGAGACTCAGATCCCCGAAACGAAATTTGCTAAACCATCTTTGACAAGTACGAACATTTACAATATCTTTCCCAAATGCAGCACATAAATTTTTACATGCAACCGATGCGTTGCTTCCTTTTTGGAATTCATACAAAATGCAGTGTCGTAAATGCACTTTATCTACTGACATGTTTTTCACTTTAAATATCACAAGTAAATGATGAATGGTAAAAAAGGACTCCTTTTATATTATACAGCAGCTATAAAAAACAAACAAAAAATCGAATGACTCACTAGCCAGATGTTTTTTTTATTTACAAGAAAAATTACCTGCCTATTAAAAATACGACAGAACTTTCCCTCCAACCTAATAGTTTGCAAGTTATCGGATGTTGATAGATTCGTACTCAAAGTCGAACTAGGATAAATTCGATTAGTGTGATTTGAAGATGAATCGTTTTTGTGATTATTTATTTCGGTAGCTTTAATTTTTTATTATCGCGAGATTGGCTGGGTCTGCCTATATGCAAATTCAGTCGCTGTCACTATTGAAGAACGTTTAAACGCGATGCGTATGATAAAATGTCTCACCCTCGATGTACGTTGCTATAAATCGGATCAAGGTTTTGCATTACGTCACAGAGATTTATTACATGAGCAATTTGCAGCGCATCGAACGAATAATAGGATCGCGGCAGTCACGCAAATTCTATTTTTCCGCGTTTCATCCACGCCCGCTTCAATTTTGTCATATTGGCTGGACAAGAATTAACATCCCATAACTTTATCGGTTCCCATTGCTGTCCGTAAATTTATTAAACCGGTATAAAATGTCTTCAAATTGTAAAACAGTCAAATTACAAAATGAGGCGCAATTTAGATCGACAGTATGCAATCCCGGCATAATTCATTCACCGCTAATGACGATCATTAGTTAAATTAAACCGCGAACGGATGAATTTCCGTACTGCCGAGTAAAGTGTAACGAAACTGGCACGGAAAGTATGACGAGGTAGAGAGCGTTTGCCAAACACCTTTGCGTCGAGCCGCCATACTTGCCCTGTACATACACGTACTTAAGCGACAATTTTCACAATTTACGCGAGCCGACCGCTTCGTAACTCGGTGACGTTTAAACACGCGCTAAAAAATCTTGCAAAAATGTACCGCATGCCATCCAACCTCGTACACTGGATTCTCGGCGTGCACTGTCTGTCTTAATATCTCAACTCGCGAGCACTCGAGCATGGTCAGCGAAAAAAAAGGGACTATTCCCAAAAATGAGACGAAAATTTATTGCGACGCGTTACGTTCACGTCTGAATTTTCGCTGCTGCCCTTTCGATTTTTTTCCCTACTTTTTGGACATGGCTTTTTCGGCGTAGGACGTTGGCTTATTGACGCGTTGGCATTTTGACGTGCGCGTAAAAATACGACCCGCAGCTTAAAACAACAAACGTTTATGAAGCGTAGTGTCGCATCCATTGCAATATAACGTTCTTATTTCCTACGTTTTACGCGCGGGTACATGTCGCATAACAAATAATTCCGGGAGGGAGAAAAAGAGAATGGGTCGCTTCAAGAGCATCTAGAAAAAATATGGGGAAAGTGTACCGGCAAGGTACTCTTACGGGGAGAGCTACTCTTACATTACGACGACGTCTGATTTAGCGGGCGGTTTATTTTTTTGGTAACGCCGGAGGGTTTCATATATTTTTCAACTTTTGTGTTCCGCGACAGCAGTTCATGAAGTTAGTCCAACTATAATGCTTCAGCCGCAGGATTTACCGGGATTTTATTATTTTATACTTTTCCACTTTTTAGGTATTTGACAAGCACAATCGGGGCTACATCACTGCTTCCGACCTCCGAGCTGTTTTACAGTGTTTGGGAGAAGATTTGTCTGAAGAAGAAAGTAAGTACCCACAATTATCGTTAACAGTAACTTGGTATGCATTCAACAGCGAAAGAACTTAACACTAAACGTACCAAGCAGGGTCAAATGACCCCTTTCGAAATTTACTTTAAAATCGTACATTCATTGTTATTTCTTTCGTTCAATTGACTTTCTGTAAATTTGCACATCATCCAATTACTCAGTTTCTCGTTTTATCAAATTAGGGATTTCTTTCTGAAAATCAACGGTTATTTCATAAGGGATCAAATAACCTCTCATAATAAGACTAGGTACATGGAAAGTAGCGGTACGTTTAGTGTTAAATGTTTACTCGCTACCAGGCAAAAGCAATCACTGTTTCAAAACACATTCCACATCATGCCTTAACCTATTAAAAGACCCACCGAAATGATGACATCTTTCTAATAAATCTGGTAAACTCTTCGAGGCGACAAACGTCTACTCGGCCGAAAAGCTGGGAAACTATTACGCGACTTCTGCGAATACGGCGAACGCGAACGATGGGGCGACAATGGAGCAACATTCCAAGAAACGACTCGATACGAGAAATGATAAATGGAAGAACGAGATAATTCAGGAGGAAAAAGGTTCAAGTCATTCTTGGAAAATCGAAAATCCGACGCGGGCCACGGTCGCTCCGCGTTCAGCTTTTCGATACCGTCGGAGAATCGCTCAGGAGAAATTCGAAAGAAAATTCTGCAGCTTCGGCAGGATGGGCATTCCTTTTCTCGTTCAAGCCGTTTCTCGAAACTCACGGGCTTATCTTAAACGCGGGCTGTAAACACGACAGAAAAGTCGGGCCACAAACATTCCAGTAAGCGAATAAGGAAAATCAGCGGTGTTTATGTACCCGATGCCGGGCCGCACCCCTGGCAACGCGACCTTCTGACGAATCCAGAAATACTCTTGGCCTGTTGTTTGCGTTTCTTACGACTTCCTGCCTCTGCGTCCACACGTTTGCAGCTTTCAGATGTGCACGGGCACATACGGAGTACCGTGCTCAATAATACGTGGCCAAACAGGAAAGACAATCGATCCATTGACAGAGTCGAAACAATTCGGTTCGTACGGTTCTTCCGATACAGAAAAATGCGCGTTCAAATATCATTTTGAGGTAATCATCTCGGATATGTAATGCTATTGATTTATTTTGTGTATATGTTACATGTTGACACACACTGGAGAGGGTCCGAATGTACAACAATGTAATGAAATATTCGATGTTTCACCGGTGAAAGTCGACATTCTCTAATTTCGGTCATTTACGGTAACAAATACATGTATATATATATATTCTCTTCTGTATATTTTTCGTAAAATATTACAATTTGTGTTTGTGCGGTTTGGAATTAAAAGACTCACAGCTCAGTTAGTATGTATAAAAAAAATAGATCGCTTCTCGTTGAACTGTCAGTAGAAAAAGACTGTCGTGTGAGGACTGTATGAGTTCGAATTTGAGTTTTAAACAGATTTACACTGTACCAATACAACGTTGTGCCACGAAAGATTTCGCGAGACCCTCCGTATTCGAAAATCCGCCGATCCGGCGAACTGGTTCTGCAATTGCTAAATCTATGTTGATGGAACCGTTAACGTATTCCTTCGGAACGCAGTAGAGGGTACGGTCTTCCTTGTCTCGTCTCTCTACACCCAACGACGCACATTCTCGACGCGGACATTTCCATTTACCAAGATTTTCGCCCTCCGCCGAAGTTACTTCATCGAAAGTTCGGCGCTGAATTCGCTGTCGCGGATATTTTCGACCGTATAACACTTCGGCATTTCATTCCGGTGGGGCGAAAAATTAATGGATTTTCCTTAGAAAGCGCTTATCAATGTCTGACGATAAAACAATCGTTCCGGGTTTGCTCGCATAACAATTGGCGCCCGACGCGGATTATCCAATGAAACGAGAGGAACTCTTTACTTTGAAGTCGATTAACGAATTCAAGACTATTTCCGGCCATTCGTTATGCTTTCATTAGTACGCGTTTCCAAGGTAACGGGTATCTCTCGGCGAGAATTTACAATTCAAAATAATCGACAAGTCCCGTACTGTCAGCCGATTTTGGAACTGAACTTTCTCAAACGCCGAGTATTGAGGTGTCTCCGAATATACATACGTATATTCGAAATGATATTCAAAAGTGGGGATGAACCTTTATGCACGACTGAGGTCACGCTTCGTTTGCACGAGAACACGGCCAATCAGCGGATGCACACGCGCATAATGAGTCCCGTGGGCAAAGAGAAGGACGTGCCACCGACTTTGACGCTGATTAACAATTCGCATTCGACACTCCGCTCCAAAAGCAGATGACAAAATTTCTCGGGAGAATAAGAGAACGCGCCACCCATGATCTTTCACTGAGGATATTAACGGAAGTTCGACACACTTTATTTTACTCTTCAATTGTAACCGACGCGTAGTTGAAATTGTACTGCAACCTTATAAATGAAATTTCGTGTCTATAAGTTGACACACTTTGAAACTTGAACAATTTCTATCAATTCGCGAGGAAATTAACCTATTGCAGACAAAGCAATCGACGTGCCCAAATAGAAACTTTCGAAGTTAGATTGTTTTCTGCCGATTTTCTCTAAACATGTTTCATTCTATTCGTTTCCATCGTACCTTCCGAAGTCATGAAATGGCAAGAGCGCGCTACTGCCTTCCAGTAAATAAATGCGAACGGTTAATTACAACGCTGGAGTTTGTTAACGGGCGACGACTTGAACATTTCCCATTCACACCTCGAACCTTTCCGAGTTTGGTGATCGTAGTATGGCGCGTATCGATAGAAGCACTTCCTATTTACGACCGCAGGTTGCGTATTGAAACTTCGATTGCACGGTACTAATTTCACAATCTCACCGAAACGTCGAATAAACTTACCGATAATAAACTTCTGCTTCCGGGGGATGAGAGTGAAACAGTGGAAACGTTGAAAATTAACTGATGAGTATCGAAGAGAAAACGAATAAATGGCAACGCGATCTTCGTGTTGATATTACTCCACTGTCACAATACGGATCTGTCAAGTTGTCAATTGCGGGGGCTTCTTTTCGGTGGAATACCTAGATTTTGCCTACTCATCTCAACAACCTATAAGAATTCTGCAGCATCGGACCACGATCACTGCATGCGAAAACGAAATTATTTTCACAGCGAGACATTATTTGCCGCTTCACCTTTTTCTGAGTATTTATGAGAGAAGCTAAAAACGAGGAATCTCGTCCGATCGTTCGACTGGTTCGCTGAACTTGGAAGACTATTCGATCGCAGTCGGATGACAATTATAAATTGATATTCACGGCGGATGTAGAATCGTTGGCTGATGGGTCGCGGCTGCTCGAAGATATTGGAAAGTTATCCAGCATTCTGGATTCCCGAAGGAAATGAATTTCCGTTTGTCGACAACACGAAACGTTGACGCATCAGCATTTAAGGTGAAGTGCTCGCGTCGCGCCGGTAATTGCGCGCATTTCGGGACGTGACGAACTTTAGAAAAGTCTGCGGGATCTCTCTGGGCGGGATCGTAATTACTCCGAATGCGCGATACGTCGCGTTCTTTCGCTCCCTCTCGCGTGGCAATAAATTCCGCGGCAATGACTCTTTAGCGAGACTTCGATTGGTTAAACGGCCGTGGTTAGAATTAATTAAATGGCGATACGTCCAATAGTGGCTTCCTAACAATAGTTCCGGGAAAAGAGAATCGCTTGAGGTCTGAGAAAAATTTATGTTGGCGCTCGAGTAAAATTGAAACTCGCGCACTTTGATCAGCGTGCATTCTATCAGCTTTCGGTACCATGCATACTTAAGCCATACCGGCAAATATCGATCTACGGCATTTCACGCGCGTGTAGAATTGGCTTCGGAATTTTTTCGGAACTCGTTATGGATGACAAACGAAACAAGATCAGCGGTAGAGAGCCGACAGGTGAGTCGAATAAAAATTATATTTTCTCGTTTTGCGGCTGTCATCGTCGATTACTCGGGGCTAGTGTGAGGACTCGATGATGTTAATCAATTGAAATGCAATATTCGCCGCCCCCGTGCATATTTCGTTCCGCGAATAATACTCGTAACAACTTTTCGGTCATGCAATTACCGGTAACTCCACTCAGCAGAAAATTACGGCTGAGTCGGACAGAGCGATCGAAAAACTCGGTACCGGCTCGTTGCGAGATATCCAGCAATTATTCTGTAGGCAAAACCGGCTAACGAGGTACGACCTCGAGGGTCTCAGTTTCATGATAGGTACGCGAGATTTGCAAAAAATGGATAGAGCGTACATAAATACACTTCTGGCGACGATCCGTGCTGAGAAAGTGTAATTGCTCCGTCAGATTACCCACCATATAGTAGAAATGTCGATTTTAATTGACTAATTACTAAATTTTCAGCCAAACTTTCCATTAGCTGCTATCGATAATTATGTTTAACTTTCGTCTCCTTGCTTCCAGTTGAAGATATGATCAAGGAAGTGGACGTCGATGGGGATGGCCGTATCGATTTCTACGGTAAGATATGTTGCTCGAAACTCGAAATGCAGTGGATTGCAAAACAAATTTGTCGAGACAAGGGTAAATAAATAAGAGGAATCGTGCAAAGCAGTGCGCGAAAAGTAGTCATCGCGGTTTGAAAAATGTTGAGGCTCAAGGTCGGTCCGTTTCGAGAAGCAGCAGTTTTGCCGCTACGGGAGTTGTTTCTGAAATAAAGTGAAATGCCGTGCAAAAGTTCCGACATACTGGTGTCGGAGTGAAACAGAAATGAACGTAGTGCGGCGAAATACTTTGAAAAGTACTATCCATCTGCCTCTGTCCCCGCTGGCGACTTAGGAAAGTGTTATAAATTATATGGCCCAAGCAGTTTGAAGCGTATAAACCGATGTTTAAGCTCCTCCTTTCTAGACTGTCTTTTCTCTCACTATCGCCAAACCACCATGCTTTCTTTTGGCTGAATTTATACGCGCCGCCGTGAAAATCTGCGACCGTTACAAAGCGTTGATTGATCGAAAGGGAGTAACATAAGTACGTTTCCAAATGTGATTGCACTCATCGCCACTTCTTTTCACTAGACCTACGAACACTGAAACGAATAACTAATTTGTCATCTGCAAACGTTGGATTTACTCTCAGTGTCACCGGCACATACGTAATACAATTTGTTAACAGATATTGATTCCTTGCAACATCTGTATGCAGGCCCTGTTCAAAATTATAACTGTATGGAACTGTCAACGGAAATAGAAACTTTGCGCAGCCGGTGACTGACCAGTGCTTTGCGTTTCATTTTTGCCCACCGTGCGAATAAATTGTTAATTAACGTTGCACACTTGTTTTCCGCGATTTAATTGCCTAAAATCAGTGAACTGCCAGCGAAACTCCAACACCATGTAAATAAATTGTTTTGTCGCAGAATTTGTCCATGCACTTGGAGAGCCCGGGATCGACGAGGACGAAGAGGACGACGAGGAGGACCTTCAATCGCCCACGTTCTAGGGCCCTATTCGCACCCAATTGTTCTCAACAGTTCGTCTCTCTTTGTTAGATAGAACAAATTGACATGGCGAGGAGCGTTCATGCATTTATGAACTTTCTTCCCTCTCTCACCCTCTCCTCTCTGTCTGTATCTTTTCTCTCTTTCACATTCACATATCTGAACGCGAACCAGCGCGCATTGCAAATCGCTTTCCTCGGAATATTTAACTTAAAACATTATGGACTATTTGAATCTTCGATTCGACTATTTCGGTCAATTGCTCCACTTATATTCACTTAATAGGTTTATTCGAATCTTCTAGATTATGTTCATTCGACGTATAACAAAATCTAACGATCTTCAGTTTTCTCCGTCGTTGTACTTTTGTGAGCACACAAAATTTTGTTTATCGGTCTTCTCGATTACATCGTTATAAGAGTCGATGTATTGGAAAAATTAGCAACTTTCGATAGTTTCACTAATGGGTTACGAGCGTATGAGAAATTCGTATGTTCTACTAGAATTTCCGGGATATTTCCGTAGTACGGGTAAATTCGTGGATGTAACCCATTGTCAAATGCCCGTTTACCCTTGTGCATAGTCCATCGCAAGCTCTCTGTGCTGGAAGATTCCCGGATGCCGCAAGCATGTGCGTCAACGCAGGGTTAAGCTCCATTTGTGTGAAATATAGGTCTTCATCTTCAAGGCACCTATCGCTTGCATCACAATGTCTAGAATTGAAGCCATTAATGTCTTCCGACAAACGAATACGTCGACCGGACCCGTTTCCAACGTAACCCCATTTTCGTCGATTAATCGCGGAACGATGTCACGCATTAGACGCTCAATGCAGATACCTGGAAGGTTCGGAAAACAGTATGTAAATTTAAATTGGCGCAGAAGCCGGTAACGTACACGCAACGCAATGAAATATTCAGGCGCGCGGTAACCGCTGTTGCAAACGGCTGATGGACGCACTGTGCCACACACCATACTCGGGAACTTTCATAACCGGGAGCTTTTTGAAAAATTCAAACGTCACCTTGGAGAATCGGATTGCCGACAAGCTCTGCATTTCCGGTGTTTTATTGCGACCGACAGATGGGTTTTGATGCGGCGGCTGTAAAGGGAGACTTTTGAAGAACCTTTTGCGCACGGCGTAATATCGCTGACGAAAAGAAAGGACTGTTCTCAGTGGGAAAAGACACAATTCTCTTGAGTCGTCTGTCTTACGCATTGCGTAATAGACACCGTTTGAACGAATAATTCGTTTGGGCACTTTGCGATTCGGTAAACATCGCGGTTCGTAAGAGACATCAGTTGGTTTGGGGATGGTTTGCGCAGGGATGATAGTTTCGGAGCGCTTGGCGTCGATTCTCTTTCAAGCAGAAAGAGCTTGATCGAAGCCGCGCACCGAACGCGCCCGAATATTAATTGCGCAACAACTAACGAAGTAATTATCCGCTGTGACGCCGATTAAATTGGCAAATCCGTTTCGATCAGTTATCTTCAGGCACGGTGCCAGCGCAATTACACGGGGGCGAAATTCAATTTGCAATACGCGCTCGTCGGTCACACCTACTTCCGGGCCATTCTGGGTATGTCAAATAAATGGAAGCAAAAAAAAAACAATTGCGAGAATTTAAACAAAAGTCAAAAAAAAATATATCGAATTCAAACTTCAAAAGCAACTTAACTCATAAATATCAATCTTCCCTCGTAAGTGTACGGAATTTTGCGATTTTGCTCTCGTCTAATTAAAGAAAAAACTAAGTAACACTCATTGTATTCCACACTAAAGTACCTTTAACGTAAGTGTAAGATAAATACGAAATATCGATGGTTAAGTCTTTCGAAATTACGAAGCGTCACTCGCGACACTCGATATATTGGCGAATCGTGATCCGTAAATAATCGATCTTTCGCGCCGCTTGTTTTTTGCAAGTCGAGGATTCCTCGATTTTTCCGCCGATGATCGCGAGAATTCTTGCTGTCTCAATCGACTATGCATGCCAGCAGGCTTCGAGAGTCGAAGATACAGTGTCGTACGGTTATTCTTAACTCGAATCCGATCGCTTTGCTCTCCTCGAGCCTCGTACTATGTACCTTAAATGATATTGTCACTGTTACGCCATTAAACAAAATCCGCACGCTGTTTCAAATATTTTAATGATCTAATAAATTAATGAAAAAGCCTGCGACGTGTGCACATCCTGTACCCTCACACTATCCCGCATCACAGATTATTTAGTGTCGAGGAATTGCGGTAAGTACAGGCGACGATTAAGAATTCTAGTTTATACCTACGAATAAGAGAAGTGAACTTGGTAACGTGAAAAACTTTACGACGGCAGTTATCCGCGCATTGAACGTTTTTCAAACGCGACGCAATTTTTCAGACGGATCGGCCGGTTTCTTTCAGAGAACCCCGTTATAAATGAGTGGAACCGAACACGCAGCAAAAAGCGAGCAGTAAAGATCTTCTTTGTGGTTAAACGATGTCTGAACGTATTTCGGTTTTTCGCTCTCTTCTTAGAAAGTATAGAGGGATTATCTCTGGGGGAGGCAAGAGGGGAAGAGTTGAAGAAAGGAGGGGACGTTCGCCAGAGACAAAGAGGCACATTCATTTCGGAGAATCGGTTTCGTGGATAGAAGAGAAGTTCACGGTCGAAAAATGTTTACCCACACCTTCGCTGTCAATTTTTTTTTTCTTAAACGTTCGTTTTTATTAGCGATAAATAAACTTACATATCTTTACAGTAACAATGTGTCCTCTCGCAACTCTCGGAAAATATACGAATAATCTATCCGCAGGGATTCGTAACTATAGATCAAGACTCTCTCGGCATCCTTGCCCAATCGCGTCCCTGTCGACTGACGAATCTGCACGTCATCAAAGGACCAAATCACTATTTTCGTCGCGTAACGAACGAACCATTTAAAAAATCGGTACGACAGAAAAAGGCGTACAGATGGCCTACGATTGCGTGTGTTTTACATGCGCGACACTATACGCGTAAGAGACTTATCGACTAACGTTACCTAATAATAGCGAGCATATAACAGCCGTATAGAACATAAAAAAAAGAAAAGTGTAAGATGCGAATAAGTGTTCCACCAGTCGCAACCGAGAACATTCGCAATCGCCGATTCGGTTCTGCGATTATAGCGGAAACGGCCGTGACGAATTGTCGAGCAAATTTCGATAGCCCGTCACGATCGTTTTATTCTACGTCTCGCGGCACCTTACATTTTGTGCTCAGTCTCTTCTCCTGACTGGTCTCTCGAGTTTCGTTTCTCCTCTCCGTCAATGTTCTCGCAGTGCAAGACAGTTCGTAATCCGAAACCTCCGAATCCAGGTGCTCTTCACGTTTTAAGTACAACGGTAACGCGGAGGATCGATCATGTTTTGCGAGTACGCTATTACGAAGTTATCTTAATAAATTTATCCTCTGGCAAACGTGTAACTACCTCGATTACGCCTACACACTGGAAGTGCATGATCGATCCCACACCGATATCTTCTCTCTTTGCCTTCGCGAGTCAGTTATCATTCGGACCGAGAATAGGGATCCGTTAGAGATCCAGAGAGCTACTCGACAACACCAGCTAAGGAGAGACAGAGCCGTTCGATTTAAGAACATCGCACTCCTCTCATTCATACCATAGCAGAGATACATCTAATATACGTATGTGTTTCGCGCGTGCGTACGGTGTATATATGCGGTATGTGTATGTATACGTGTGAAGTAATGCGCGTCCGTCGATCGGCGCACGTAGAAAGTCAAAAATCTCGAGAAAATTGTCAAAACCTTCACTCCTCAAACTCCGCGCTGTTATGATCCGCCGCAGCGGAACACACACGAACGTTGATCGTTGCGAGAAAAATGATACGCGATACATAACGTTCCAATTCGATGCTACGTCGAGTCTGCGCCCGTCGTCAAACGTAATCGGTAAATTGTTAGGTTTTATCGTATTGTTCAATTCGGATCGACAAAGCGCCCCCTTTCCGTCTCTTCTCCTTGAATATATGTGTGCGACATTCCCGATCGCTAATAACGTCATTCGGTGACCGCTCCGAGATGAGCGTTATACGACGATCGGGAATGAATACAAAAGAATTCGAGCATGTCTACGCTCTATGGTCGTCGATGAACGTTGCTCGCTGAGTGCTGTCACAGGTTTAAAAAGGGCGCGGCACAAAGGTGCCACGGCGCTCGAAAAAGTTTGTACTCTTGGATCAATTAACCCTAATCGTCGATTTTCATACGCAATGACGCATTGTAAATAAGTAATAATAATTACTTTAAAAAATCAAGTCTTCCGCTCGTGTGTATGTGTGTCTGAATGTTCGAATATAATTGGTACGCACGTACAACATGTCGTGCGTGTGTCCGTATGTGTATGCGAACAGGTGTGTAGCATGCGTGTGACATTTTGAGCAGTCGAGGTTCTGGCGTTTCTCAATCGTCGCCCGCGATGGACGTGCATGAGTAAAGTTCTCTTCTCGAAATGCACTCTTGTGTACCGATGCACTGATTCGGAAAAACAAACAGTTTTTATTCACAGGGTGAACTCGTCCTGTCGTCATGCGTTGCCCTGGTTTTATATGACACAATGTTTCCTTAGTGGGACCATGAGATTTTCGCGCGATTACGATATTTACGAGGATAAACGTATTACGCGCTCGTTCAAATGATTGCGTCTCCTGGTTCCCGGTACATGTTTCTCGAAATCCGAATTTATAATCGCCTCGGTCGGCTCGTTATCATGACTTGCTTAGCTGCCACGGGATCACGAAAAGTTTAGCCTCGAAAATCACGTCCGAAGCGCTCAACGTGTATGTGCTTCGCGGTTCGCTAACGCTGAATGTGTCCCAATTAAAAATAATATTATAGTTATCGTGTTATCATAGTTATTGTTACCGGTATAATTAATATTAGTATTATCACCTTACAAACGCGAATTACGTGTATCGTCCACGATCACTCTTACGCTAACGAAACGACGTTAAGTAAACGACCTTAAGTATCATCGGTGTTCCAAAATGGGAAATCATCGACGACGCTCGACGACCTCACCTTACCGGTCCCTCTCGATAATATATAGTTCCTTACATCACTCAATACTACCAAACAGCTCACTATCCTGGCGTAAGCTGTCCATCGTATCCGACCGAAACACCAACACGCGACTGAGAAAAAGCGAGCGAAAAGGCGTGCAAGAAAAGTCGCCTCTGAAAACGAACACAATTAATGTCCCGAATCATTATCCAAGCATCGTTCAATATTCGAACCGGCAAGAGCAGACTTCAATATTCAACGGTTTGACCTAAAAACCGTTTGATTGCCGAGTGCCATCGATGATACCCGATCCTCCTTAAGAAGACTCCCGAATGTATTCTCCCACATAACCTCCCATCCGCCTGAACTCTTCTGCGCTGCTCAACGTCTGGCCATCCTGAAAACATCAAGGTTTTTGGCAACAGTCGTGGCAGCGAAACGTTGTCGTCTCTTCCTGACGAGCGGTGTCTGCACAGGATTAGCTGGTCTTCTGCGCAGTCGCGAGGATGAGATTGGTAAAGAACGTGGATCCCATCTCGCGGGATTTCCGCCTCAAAGAACCGGCTCCTCGTCCGTCTCTTCGTTGTCGTCGAGCTGTTGAGCCGTGTGAATCGCAGGCACGCATGACGAACTTGTCTTCATACGACGATGATGTCTCTTCTGTTGGGCGATTCCGTTCAGAGAACTAGCGCCGTTGCTAATGCTGCTTGCACTACTTGTGCTGCTGGCGCTGCTTAGGGTTCCGGCGAGATTGTTACTGCTACTACTACTGCTACACGCAGCGTCGTAGTCGACTGTCTGGTCGTGGGCCATGATCAAAGGACGCAAAGCTGTGCGCACGGACCAATAAAGACGGGGATAGGTACGCTCCTGTTGTGTGATTAGATCCTTGTTGCCGTGGTTTAGTTTCTGCAAAGTGTTTTTTGTGTATAAGGCGGTTAAAGGTAGAATGCTATAAGTATTTCGATGAAGGAACTCGGTCGATGGAGGCTGGAATGATGATGTTCTGGATCATACTTTCTTTCAAAGGATGTAGTCTGGCGACTGATAGTTCGAGGAATAAGTGCTGCAATGGTTCTAGTTGGAACACGTGCCGTTTGCAACGGTAATACATTGGGGTAATTAGAGGAGTGGAATTTTTAATGGATAGCTGAAATGATAATACTTATATTGCAAAGACGTATTTTTATAAACTTACCTCTGGTATATCAATCTTTCGAGAATCTCGTGAAACCAGGTACTTCTTGCTTTCGGCGAATTGTTTTAGAGCTTTTTCTCTAACGTAAACAAATGGTCGGATAACCCGGAGATCTTGCCTTCTTATGTAATAATGGGCTTTCATAGTTTTCAATCTTCCACCGTGAAATACCGAAACAAGAAAGCTTTCAGTGAGATCATCAAGATGCTGACCAACTGCCAGGACATTGTATCCATGTCTTTTAGCGATACTGTAAAGTTGGGCTCGAACTCGTCTGTCACAAAAGCTGCAAGCTTCGTTAGCCAATGCTGCATCTTCCGGATTCTCTCGATTTGTTGTGGGCGTCTCAACGAGTTCCTCGTAATAATACTCGACATCCAAAGCCTTCAAGTAACTCATTGTTTCAAGAGGGTCGTGTCCACCGGTATCAACGCTTGCAGCTCCAATTTCGAAGTCAATGCCCTTTGATCTTGAATAAAACCTGTACTGGTGTATCGTGTGCAACAGAGACAAGGAATCCCTTCCGTTGTTAGATAAACAAACGAGAACTCTGTCATTGTCACGAATCATGCCGAACTCTTGTATGGCCTCCACAGCTGGTTTCCAAACATTTTTAGGTGGACAGTACCACTGTGGTCGTGGACAAACGCCACCTTCTTCCGTATCCCCTGTTTTTCCTGTTTGATCGTCGTCGTCCTCCTCGCGCAGGTCACTCGAACATTCTTCATCTTCCGATAAATCGTCATTCTGTCGGGTCTGTTGTTTACATCCTGTTTTTCCCGACAATGTTGTCATCGAAATCGTCCCCGGCTTTCGGCCGAAGCTGTTAGTCGTATTAGTAGATTCCGCACTGCTACTTCGTTTCAGGTCCACAGAGTCGATCGATTTGTCGCTTTCATGGAAGGATAAATTAATGCCGCTATCTTGTGAGCTCACGGAATTGACGGCCGAGTAGATTTTCGGCAGGACTTTCCTCGCTTCTCCGATTTCAAGCGTGCTGTGCTCGTGGCCATCGTCATCAGCATCTAGTTGTAAGTCCACTTCGGTCTCCACTTCTTCATCTTCCGGCTTAGAACGGTTGCGATCCAATTGATCGCTCTCCGCCGGCTTCATAACGTAGATCACCGTCTCGTCGGAAGAGCATTCGCTCGACATTTTACTTTCTTGCTGAGAGAGTTCACCTATTTTTCCAGGCATTTCAACAGGACCATGTTTTCGCGAATTAATGAGTCGCGGCGACGTTGTTGACGACAGGGTAATTCTTCCTCTGTCCGGCGAACCACATCCGTTCGATGATATGTCCGACGCCGAAGCGTCAGGCGAATGTCTGTGAAGTCCGTCAACGGCATTCACCATGCACCTGTAAATAATTAGTCGGTTCGGGGTATTGTTGATGACAACGAGCCATAAGGATCGGGCGCGATGTAATGATTATTGAAATCATCGGGCAACTCGAGCGTCGTCACGTCATTAATATTAATTAAATACCGATAACAACACAACTGTTTGACTGGCGGAAGTAACCCCGCCAATATTCATGAATTTATTGTAGGAATTTGCGCGTTGCTCGGGCAATATGCCGAAGTCGACGATATTTGCGACGACAAGAAATGCACTACGCGCTACGGGACTGAGTCCTTGCCGATAAGGAAAATATCAGTATTTGATTAATAATTCAAAGACAAGTTGTTTCAAATATACTGCGACACGATTTGCTTGTTAGCACAACGTAGAGACTTGTCACCGTACAACGTATGGTATCAAATCGTGATATAAGAATACACATTACCGGATAGTACAATAAGTTCTAATAGATGATCAAAACTTGCTCACCTGATCTCTGATTTGACTTCGCTCGCCATTTCCTTAGAAAATTCCATCAAGTATTCCGCGATATCGCTAGCCGTGATGGAGTCATGTCTGGTTTGTTTATCTTCAATCAATAAATGGCTGATGCTATTTAGATTTCGCGAGTGATGCTGTGGTGTACTCTCACAAGTATTCGTCTCGGACAGAACGTCATCTACCTTCGAAATTACCTCTCGAATTTCGGATTTAATTTCAGTCGCTAATTCCTTCGTGACTTCCTTCACATACGCCCGCAAGTCATCTTCGGATCTCTGACCGGCATTAGACGAAATGGGTGAGGATCTTCCACCTCCAACTAGTCTCTCGGTATAATCGCCGACCGACGAAAATGAGGAAGGTGGTGAGGCAACGTTGTGACAGGTCAACGACGAGATCGAATAATTGGGGCTTCCAGTGGAGTCGAGTTCCAGAGAATTTAATTCTGTCTGACTGCTGCAACTGCAGTGAAGCCTCTTATGTTTCGTGGAAGAACCGTTCGATGCGCTCAAACCTAAGCTGGTCAAAGTTTGCGGACTGAGAGGAAGCGGCGGTATCGGAGATGATGATAGCGACGTGCCAGTTCGGTTTGTCGTATTGTTGGCATTGCCACCGGTGCTCCCAAGGGAATTGCATCTCGCGCGTCCCCCGCTGGGATCTATGATTTCCCTTTGTTCTTTTATCTGCCCGTTAACGTGCGGGAGCGTGCTTATTACGGAGGGAGTAACAGCCTCGCCGACCATGAATCTGACTGGCATCGGTGAACTCGGACAGGTGGCAGGCGACCTCTGCCCATCGTTTATATGGACTTTATGGTCCTTCCCCTTGTCCTTGCCTTTCTCCTTCGCTGGCTCTTCTTCGTCAGTGCTGGCGGTGGCGGAACCTGTTCTCCTTATAAGTGGCGAAGTTTCGCCGGTACTAGCTAGCAGTGTTCTCCTACCTGCGATCATAAAATGATATAAGTAGCAAAGTACTTCAATTAACATGACGTATTCCTGCTAAAAACAAAGTAATGAACCTCTAATAACAAAATAAAAATAAAGTCCCAAATTCGTTTCTTCTCAACACAGAAGTATGATACGAATCTAAAGTATCATTTACGTACCGGTATTCAATACAGGAAGACTTCTGTGCCTAGGCGAATTGGGCGACATGAGACTATTTCCCGTCCGTGGAATATCGCTGTTAAGTCTCCTGATACCATTTGCCAACGCAAGACAATTCACTAAGCTATCGTGGGTGGTCGTTGGAGTAGCGTAGCCGAATCGATTCCAGGCCAACGCCGGGTTGAATGGCACTTCCTGTTTGACATTCTGCGAGTTACCCAGCAGCAGATCTTGGGCCTCGTGTGGCAACATGAACCAACGCAGGGATTCGGTGCGCTCGTTGACGAAGCTAAAGCTTCGGTCGATTTGAAGTGGGTAACGTTGCGCCATCTTTCGCGCGCGATTGAACGTGTTTCTGGCCGTTTGCAAACAGTCACCATAGCTCTGCGGGAAGACTCCCGACCCAGAGACTCGTCTTTCAGACGCGTTCATCCGGCCGTCGGTGTATCGAATTGATCCAAGCCACTTCCTCTCCTTGAAGACGCTGTTGGTGTGGTGACGCCACTCGCCAGTGTCCGGGTTCAGGACATACTGAGGGAGCAGTTTCCAACCCTCGGTGGCGACCATCTTCAGGGCCTCGAGGACGAAGGCCACTTCGGCCTCAGACATAAAATACGGGAACGAAAGTTTCGCGAAGCCTGGCCTTAAAGCTTCGACGCTGGATTCGTCGTTGTCGCCATTACGCTCGCTATTAAATTAAGGAGGAGTTAATATATAGGCGCAATATGATCAAGGGGGGCGTAGTCTTAAAATTTAATTTTAGCGATTACAGCCTGTATGTAGCTGGACGGTATTTAAATGAAGCGCAGTACCTGGATGCATTTGCTTGAACTGAGCTATACGTGTTCAGTGTAACGTTCAGTAAAAGAGTTAAAAGGTATGAATTGCCGGAATGTAACTTATCGAAGTTGTCATGTCAATAAGGGCAGATAAGTGAAGGTAAATATAAATATTACATTTCTGCGCGAAGTATATTCGTGCTGTGAGCCATACTACCCGAGAAGTTAAATGCGTTCGCTAATGTCATAATATAAATTTACCGCAAAATGTATGAGTCGGCGATGGAAATACTGTTCATAATTTATTCTTACCTCTCCAAAAGTATACTCTCGTACTCTTTGGCGAGGACCCGGTCGATTCCCATCAGGTCATGAGCGTAACGACCGGCGCACGCGCATCCACCTCTCGCTTGGATGCCAAACACATCGTTAAGGACGGCGCAGACAAAGTTATGATGGAGAAACGTGCCGCGCGGATGACGCACCATGAATGAAAAGATCGGCAGCCTCTTGACATTCTGCGACGCGCTGCCCAGCAAGATCAATTCCGGTATTGTGCGCACGTGTGCCAGCACTTGCCTGCAGGGAAAGTAAATACGCGCTCGTACATAGAGGTATGACTGCGACGAAAGCGGGAAACTTCGCCCGTGAGTTCCGCGTTCGTGCGTCGAGGTAGGTGCAGCCGCGAAGGTATGGCGGAGCATTTGCGTGGAAAAGATTGCGAAGTGTGCACTTCGCTTCCGTTGAAATGGAAGAAAATGCGTAATTTCCCGAGTGGGATTTCCCGATGAGCGGCTCGAGGGCGAAAGAAAAAGTTGCGAAGGTCTAATGAGAAAACTGAAGGACTCACTTAGAGATCTTATCCTGTCGGGCGACGATTGCTCTCGGCGTGACGTTTTCCTTCAATTGAACTGCGAGGCCGCAACGAATGGTCTCCACGACGCCGGCGGTTCCGCTCTCTTCCCGCAGTTCCGGATCCCGGAGATAACGATGAGAGTCCCTCATATCCTCGATGCCGAATTCCTCTTTCAGGAGAGATCGCTTTGTCACGAGAACGCCCGGCGATTGGACGCCGCCGATAAATTTGTGACCGGCGAAAATGATTGCATCCTTGTGCACTGTCGTCTCTTCAACTCCGGGCAAATGTGGGTTCATGTCGACTTGGGTGTAGGGCGCTGGAGAAACATGAAGAATGTCAGGATTTATTTCTGTCAACGGAAGAAATTATATCTAATGTGCGACAAATTAATGAGTCGCCGATGATGCCATGTAATTTTCCAGCAGATAGGAAAAGAAGGCAGTTCTATAAAAAAGAAACGTTTCGAGGCATCTTCATTGTGCTTGCACTTCCGGGTATTAAACAGATGCCATTCAGTGATTTCAACCCTCTTGCCGTTTTCGGAATCTCTTTAATGCAAATTCCGCACGAAAGACATATGTTTACTCCTTCCACGAAGACGAATTTATCGCGGCAGTACGCACTTCTGCGTACAGAATTCGACGATAGCAGTTTCAACCGAACTTTATTGCGGAGATTCGTTATCATCCGCGCGGCTGCAGCACGCGAAACGGCGAGCTTTTACGACATTCCCCGATTGTGACAGAAGAGAGCGGGAAAAAGAAAAGGAAACAGAGTCATATATATTACCCCGCGCAAACGGATCGGCCTTGATTCAGGCTGTCTACCTCTGCTTTTATTGGCGGCACCCGACGAATCGCAAAATCGTGAAGGCACGCAGAAGCATCCGCAGTGGCTTTTATTTTGACCAGAGGGGATCGCGATCGCGGCCACGACTTTTTTTCGTCTCGGTCAGAGTGCGCAACCTGGCCTGATCCGCGACGTCAAGAGGACGCGGGCGACGTCGGGCAAATTTTCGCTGCCGATAGTTTGCCAAGATGCGCTCCAAGTGTATGCCTCCCAAAGGGGGCATGTAATATCTTATACTCCCCCACCCCTCGCTCACACGTTGGCACGTATCGGCTTTCATTGACTCTCATCGCTCCTTACTTACCTGCCGTGGTGTAATCCCACACGCTGAGCGCACCATATTGATGCAGCAGAAGGGTCGTAGCGACGTCATCTGCCAAAACTCCGGTTATACAACTGGCAGCGCTGAAGCATCCGATCATTTGCGCAACGCCCTCGGCGCGCACTTTGCTCAGACCCCGTTCAAGATCGTTCAGGTCCAAGAAGCCCTCCCGGGTCTCGGACACTCGTACTATCTGCAAACGCAACGTGATCGTTCGTTTAACGGAACGGTGCTTCGCAACCGCTTATCACGTTGTTTACTGCCTATCGTCAACGTGCACGATGCATTAGCGATACGATAGTTTGTTTAAGTCTTGTTGAGCGAATTTCATCGTTTGCGCTTCGCCGATATTCCGCTTCAGCCGGTTATTTGTTTTACAACAGTTCTTCGTTTCTAACCGAAACGATAGCAAAAGTCAACATTAACGTTGCAAATTACTACAAATCATTACCGCCGATAACGATTACAAACATTTGGGTGCATCTTTACGTAATTCGAATGCACGCGAAAACGGCAATTAATTGTTCTAATAAAGTGGCGCAATAATGAGTTTTGCCGACTGCAGCGCAAAACGCCGGCTCGCCGATTCCGTGTATTATTCCGCGCCAACACGTTTTTACGTTCCACCGACGATACTTCGCGACTGCGTCTTTTGACCCTGACTTTACTATTCGCGTTTGCATTTGCGCTGCTCTATGCCTCCGACTAGGATTACGCCAGCTCGTAATTTAGCGGTCGGTATTGACGGCGATGTCGCATAAAGATGAGGTTCGTTTGTTTCTCGAGGCGAAACTTCGCAGCCGCGGTCTAACGAATAACAACGTTTTCCTTACGGTAACTCCATGCTCGCGCCAAGGTCGAAGGTTGGCGTGATGCTCAAACGGTCCGACGAAGACGACGGTCGGCCTGGTAAGATCGAGATGTCGCAGCAGCGTGCGAAGGGCAGCAGCCGTGCCTTGACCCGTGAAGAGTACGGCGTCCTGCTCTCCAGCCCCAACTGCATGTCTGACGATATCCCTGGCCTCGTGCCTGCAACATTTATTATCTCGATATCGCGCCCTTGACCTTCCGGTGCATTAATAATCTCCAGAGGATTGGACAGCCTCCCCTCGCGATTCACGCGTTCCACGACAGTGCGCTGTTCGACTTGACGCCTACATGGCGTGCGACAATAAAAACTCAAGGCGCGTAATAATTCAGCCGAATCCTTGTCTCTTAAATCGCGAATCACTGAAGAGGCCATCCTCTTATTTCTGGAGGTGGTGGAAGGCTGGGTCATGACTTTTTATATAAACCGGCAGAGAGGCTCTTCGTTATTGGAACGATGCAGAAAATGCGACGCGGATGCGCGTTTACGGTTACCAAAGAAAGCGCAATGGGCTAAATTATCGTATTGTCCTCGGCACTTACGGCTCCCTATGCTTCGCTTCGCCGACGGCTCGATTTATCTTCGACCGCGACTGACCGCGTTGGAATATAAGTAAGCGCATGTGACTGGCATGCAAGGCGGCGAACGCATTTTCCGAGAACGAATAAACTATCAAATGCCGCCGACGGCGTTCATATTTCAACGTCGGTCGACGCGTAAGGGCGAAATACGATGATAATTAAGCTTATCCGAGTTCCGCGCGCTTCGCTCCAAGAGATCGAACGATTATACGTTCTGCGTCTACATAAAGGTTTTGCTTCTGTATTGGAGAAACGTTTGCACAAACGTTGCAAATGCCGCTACAAACTCATACTTCTGAGTTTACGTTCTTAACACATCATTTCTGCCCTACATTTCTACACGCGGTAATCGTTTATTTAAGCGAACGTTTGGAAATGGCTAAGAAGTTAAACCTTTAAGCAGGACAAAATCTAGACAAATGTTATACACCTGTATGAGGTACGGCCAAACAGGGGTGAATAATGCATTCGAATTTGGGAACAAAAAGTGATTCGTGTCGCGAAATTTGCAACAGTTCCGTAGACGTTATAACAAAAAAAAAAGCAGAAACCCATTATTCTACGAATTGACAACCAACGTAATTTGATAATTCCCATAATACCACAAACTAACAAAATTCAACGTTATTCGAAAAGTATCCTAATGCGATGATGCAATAACGTATTTGTAGGGTCAATACAATACGAATTCACGTAACGATCGCTCTCGTCTGTCGTATGTAAAGGGTTAAACGCGAGGATTCGCAATCCCCAATTCTAAACGAGTCCGCACCCCGACGTCGTCATTATTGTCTTTGTCGATTGGCCGGCTACCCAGTAAGTGCTCGTGGCTTGAGGGTGGATATTGATCTGGAATGTCAGCGCCATGGAATACAGAGAGGCGAGAGGGACCATGGCGACAACCACTGTCGACTAGCATCACGAAATCGACGTTCGCGTGTATGCCTGGACGAGATTTAAAACAGGGAATAGTAGATAAGGCCACGTACGGTGCTGACATTCGACTCGAATGGAGCTACGTGGAATCCGATAAAGGGTACACGAGACACTTCGCGTGTGAGGTGAAAAAAGTCGGAAGTGTTCGATGTACATCATTGCGCTGGGTGATTTTTGTGAACGATAAGAATGACAGTTTATCGGAGAGAAAGGGAAAAGAAAAGAGGCCGCGTGTACATGTCGCCGGTAATTTATGGAATCCGGAAAGTCCACCGCCCGTCGTGAGTATAGAGCATCAAACATAAATCTCCTTTATTCCCATAAATTTTACTAATACTTTACTTTGAATATAAATAAATTTTGGTTGTTATTTTGTCTCGTATTGTACGTACTTAATACATTTTTAGCAGTTGGAAGAAACATGTGCGGTTAGACAGTTCCATACATTGTTATAAAAAGTTCAGTTTTACGTAAAACCATTACGGTGTTCTAAACGTTTGACTAGCAGCGTATGTACTATATAGCGCTACAACCCCTCTTTTTTCCGAACACCCATTTTCTCCGTTCGTAATGGAATTTCGAACTCGTTCATTTATATTCTCCATTTACCGCATGGGGCGACCAGGCTTCGGTAGCAATCATGCGTAAGATTGCCGCGTGATCAAACGTGAGATACGAGCGCAAGGAATTTTGAAACAATTAAGAAAGAACGCTTTTCCGTTCGCCGACGAAGGATTCGAGCGCGAGCGATCGAAGAAGCGCTGAAGTCGACGAGCCGCGGTGGGAATGGTGGACGCAGATACTTATGCCAATGACTCTAATAGGTACTCGACGTCGACGACGGCCATGCGGGCCGACACATTCAAGAATGCACATGCGTGTCTCTCTGTAACCTCGATCATTATCACGACCGTTTCACGGTCCGAACTGTCAGCGCGCCGGAATAAATGATATGAGCAAGGAGGAAGAGACGCTCTCTGTCTTTTTCGCGTCGGCTTCGTGTCCTCCACAATTTACGCCGTCGGGTAGGCTGTGGGTAAAACCGTGCCGTCTTATTATTTACCTGAAGAGGGACGACTGCAGGCTGCAGATTGACGTAGAGGCTCGAGTGTCGCCCAAACATGGGAGTACCTCCTTCGCAATGTACTCCTCGAGAAATTGTAGTGACCTTCCAGAGGCGGTATAGTCGCAATAAACCACTGAAACGTAAAAGGTAAAAGGTGAGTACGCGAACCGTAGCGCTTGACTGCCTTCTTCTTCTCTCTCGCTAACCTCCTTCTACTCGCTTGCCACTCCTCTTTCTGTCTCTCTCTCTCAAGCCCTGGCACTGTCTTTCTGACCCCTCTCAAGCCCTCGTTCCGTCTTTCTGTCTTGCGTTTGCCCCATGAACAAAGTTCCGAGCAGCCGGCACTTTCGAGCAATTTTGCATTGCGCCTCGCGAGACAACTCGAAATACCCTCGCTTCGTTCGTTCCATTTGCAAACAAATCGCGACTCCGTCGACGAAATGAGATTCAATTTAAGAAATAAGACACGACGATTCAACTTGTCCCGGTCTCGACTAGTCACTCTTTACGCTCCCCGCAAGTGCTCTCCCGAAACGTCGCGAGAGTGATGAGATTCCTTCTTGCAGACCTTTAGAGCCCATTTCATTTTCACGGAACCTTAAACATTCGACACTCACATCTTCGCTTCTCGCTGCCGCTACAACTTTCATCGCGTATAAACCGAGCGAGCCGAATTAATGCTATCCGTGTGCAAACTTTCTTCATGCATTCAGCAATAAATCCCAAGGATAAAACGATATCACTTCCAACCTTGTCTTAAATCCGAAGATAATAACCTGTCGGTTATGCTTCGCGGAATTTATGTCAGGTCACGAAAGTGCTCAGATGGAGATCGAGCAGCGAGCTTAACACAAACTGTTTCTTTCTCGCGGTTATCCGAGGAAAAGCGAGTCTCGATCGTGCGTAACGGGGTTCGGCGAAACGAAATATTTCAGCGGACGGTCGTTGATAGTGTCGCGATACGATCGCGGGCCTCTCGACGTTCGAAGATAGAGGAGCCTGGTGAAAATTGGAAGCGAGTGGAAATGGAGAATCTATTTCGGGACAAATATTGTCGACGGTGTCGAGGCGTCGAAATGTCCGCTATAAAGTGCAAGCCCGGCTTCCGGTGCTATTTCCGAAGTCCTTGGGTGGGCTGCGGATTATCGGATTGGAGAGTCTCAGCCTCCGACTTAGCGAGTTACGACGGTAAACGTTCGCATCCCGCTTTTATACCGCTGCCGTCGAAGCTATCGCCGATATTCTACACATTAAAATTTGTCAGTGCTCGACATACGTGGCCACGTTTTCACACGAAGAAAGTGACAGCGGCAGGGATAATGTTGAGAGACGTAAAGAATGTCTTAGCAGAAGGATGGGAAGAAATAACAAACCAGAACGAGCAATTTCACATTGGTTCGGATAAATGTTTATGTAAGATCGCCATATATGTGAATTTTTATTATTCGGATATTTCGAACGGATAATGACAACCAATCTTTCTATCTGATTATTCAAATAAATCAGTCGAGAAACAATTTCCATAATGACCACTACGATGTAAGTGCTAAACAATCTTTCACGCATTAACAGTTTTCGTCGATAGGTATATTACTTATACCTTTCGAGTCCACGAGCATTTTACGGAACGTCAGTTTTCATTCGGTTACGCTACCAGATTCGGCGAAAGAAAAGTATTAAGTGCAAGATATTGCACAGCGAAAGGTCAAACTCGTTGAGCCACACTGTCCGCATTTCACACTTGGGAACAAAACAAGCTAAACTGCACGATCCCTTTGAACGTGTTAAATGCCCTCGCCGTCTTCCGAAGCGAGCGCCTTTCACTGGATCCCATGATAATAGATCCGCCTACTCGGCGTCGATCGCGAATTCGCTTTCATTCATCTCGTAGATGTAGCGAAGCGAGCAAAAACGGTCGCGAGCGTTTCTTCGCCGTTCTTTTGCGGCTTTTTACTTCACTTGCGTTTACCCGCGAGTAGGCCTAATCGAATCGCCTCTCGGTGCTGGGGGAAAGCCGTGCCGCCAGGCTAGGGATAATGACTCGCAGGTGTGTCTTACGAAAGAGCCTCGATTAACGAGCGACCGCACGAGCGACGGAATTCTGCGCGCATATGCAAGCCTCTCACAAATTTCGCGAGAGAGCCGGCCGGACAAAGCGGCCGACTCGCGGTTCATGTCGCTTTAGAATACCCTCTCCCTGTCCACGCGTCACCGGACTCTGATACTTCTGGCGACGATTAATCGATCGTCTCGTTCGAGAATAATTGCCTACGCACACGACCGTGTCGGAGCACGAGGCTCTTATATAAGGCAAATAAAAGGACCGCTCATACAGCGGGAGAGCGTATTAATAACGATCACTTCCCTGATTGTGAAACACCTATCCCCCAACGAGTTCACCACACCGGGTTATTTAGGTCAGCTATGTTTACAGTAACACTGGAGTCCGTCTTATCTGGAATTCGACTGAATACCGACTCGGGGAACGTTCGTCCTTCGTACGGCACATAATTGTCATGCAGGGTAGAGAACGTGCCATTTTGCTGCCGCTGGAAGAGCGATCTATCGATCGGATAAGTGCTGAGGGCGGATTATTTCCGGAATTTCATGGAATTCGTTCCGGCGAAGAGGTTACGTTTTTTCCCCTGCAGGAAGTTTGCGCGTTCCAATTCAACGGCGCAGACACAGAAAGTTTCTTGGAAATGTCCTCGTGGCGTTCGGTGGAAAAACGCGCGTGTCGTTTCCGGCTTGAGTTCAAACCGAAACGGCTGCTATAGCGAGCGTGACGTCAAAAAATATACCTCCGATGCTTACTCTACTCCCGTGCTCGGTTCAACGCATAGCCAGTTCTAAAAATCTGCCGATTTTGTAGACTTCCAGAATGAAACCGAAAAATATGATCAAATAGTTCGTTTTTTCCAGAATAAAAGTGTTACGTTACATGGATTTTTTCCAAAACATATCATATTCAAACGTTCACAGTACAACTAAAACCGTGGAATCAGTTTTTCCGCTTATAAAAAAAATATAGTGCAGCAACTTAATAACGCTGGTAAATTATTGAATTATTCCGGGGGAAGTATTTGAATTTATTTGAATATGCACACGTAAAGTTTGCTGCGCAAAAAGCTACAATCGATGCTTGTCTGCTTATTCATGACAAAACGCACGACACCACACCTCCTAATTTAGTTACAGGAACGCCTGCATCGATTTTCTGTGTATACGTTCAAAGTTTGGTAATGGCTGCGCACGTGCAGCGAGCAACTTCAACGTCGTTCAGAGAGGAGCGTCGAAGCATGAACGGAGTCCCGCAGGGCAAAAGCGATCGCGATGATGCGTCTTCCGCGTTTAAATCGGTTATCGACTTTGGTAAATACACAGGTGTGAGGCAACACCGTGGCAGTAAATGGTCGATCGTGAACATCAAACGCGATTGCTTTAAATCCACATCAAAGTTTAAGCATTCAGACGTTTGCAATTTTCAAGAAGCCGACGTATTCTGCAGCGTTTCGAGCGTTTTGCTGTCGGATGTCTAAAAGTGCATACGAAATAGTTAATAATCGAAAAGAAGTCTGCCACGCTGACACGAGCTAGCGTCCGCTGTTTAACACGTAACGTCGCCAGCGGCTGGCGATTATTTACGTAACAGTCTTGCGCGCAAATAGTTGAGCAGTGTCAAATTTAAATGTCCGCCGCTTATCCGCCGCGATGGCGAGGAACATTTTTCACCGCCTAACACCGAAGCCCTCTCAATATTTCCATTCGATCTCGCCCGAATTTTACGTAACGGAAATGTAGCGCGGCCAGCTGCCTAGAAAGCAAGTGCCCAGATTTCGCTGTCCGGCTCAAGCGAGAGTCTCTCTACTGTGAGATTACCCATTTCCGGCCGTACGATTAAAACATCGGCGATTTACACGCGACACCAATTTCGCGACTGTATCTCCGTCTTTCTTAAGAGACAAGCGTAAGGTGGAGTACGAAATGAAAACTTGCCGAACGGGTGACTGAGGCGTGATCTCGCCTATTGTTCTCTATCGACGACCTTGGTCGGTCGCCGAACGACATGTATGCGAGAAAGATGAAGCAAAGCACGGGACAGACTACGTGGCATAGAGGGAAACGTAATAGAACAGACTGCGGGAGGACCGTACACAATCAGAAGACATTGAAACCCGCATGGAATAGGTAGGCAAACGTGAACGCTCGTGGGCGCGCGTTAGCATACTAGATTGGCAGAACCGGCTTTCTCTCCTACTCGCGCACGAGCAGAGAAGCATGGCGCCGACGTCAGTAGTTTGCCGGCGGGCATAAAACAATTGCAATAACAATTATGTGCCGTCCGTGCCACTAAAGCTGCATACGTGCCTCTTTCTATTTCACGCGAATTTATCCTTCTAAGGCACTCCTTCGTCGTATTCCTGTGGTGTGGCAAGCCTGACGGGGGTTCGCCCACGGGCGTAAGTTGACCTGAATTTCGAGGGCAACGACGATTGGCCGAACGACCGTTTGACCTCGAACGACTATTCGCGCCGACCGAGCTCCGGCTGCATCCGACTCACTGTTTATCTGAGGCTACGGGAAAAAGGGGAAAAAGTTGAATGGGGCCGGACACGAGCGTACGTACTCACGAGAACGGTCATCCCTTACAACGGTCACGACATTTACGGAACGTGTACTCGCTCTTCAACGCGTTCACTGCCATGGTGGTCACGAGTGACCGGCATCTATGCTGTGAGTGACTTCAAGAAAAAGTTTAAGAACTCACAGAAGCAGGAATAGAAGTATGACGAGGACAATGTATTTTGTACTTACGTATACTTATAATAACGATCATTTGTGGACCTTCGAGGAATGTAAATAAAATTCCTATGACAATGAATATCTTGAGAATCGGGCATCATGGATAACAATGTGGAGAACGACTTCCAATCGCTCCGCGTCTTTAATCGTCGCGACATGCGAGTTTTGCGTTCTGCTTTGGTCAAGCACGGATCATTTCTTTGGTTTTAAACGGCGATCAATCTGCTCGACGCAAAAAATGCCGTCTTAAATGCGAACGATGACTTCACTCGAGAAAAAAACGTGGCAGTAAAGCGACAACACTGGCGAAAAATAACATGATTTGGAATAAAATATGTGAACGCCTGTCTCATCGAGTTGAGGCGCTGTAAAGCAAAAAATTATCCTCGTGAACGAACGATGGTTTATGGCTTCGAGCATCATCCCCCTGCATCGGTGGGACTATTAAAGAAGGTCTAGCATGTTCCTGGCGCCGTCTCGTACGACTGCGAGGCCATCGAGCAATGGCGAGCGCAATTCTTAATCGCGACGTGACGCAATGTCGCGATGCGATTTGGTGTTTGAACGATCACTTGACCTCGAATTATCCGACGCCGAGAACGAACTGCATCGAAAACGAGTGAGTAGTTACATAGCGCACGAGTGCACCTCCTGTGGGAGACAATAAAAATAGAGAAGCAGGGATTTTCTGCTATCTTGACGCGATACGCGTCATCCCTTACAATCAAGATCAGCATAAAAATAAAGCAGAGTTCTCCCGCGAAAAAGAAAGTGACTGCAATTTTTACCGAGAGAAAGCAGTAATTAATACGAGATGCTGAGTACCTTGACGCGGTTGCCAACAGCCCTTGCTTTGACATTAGTCAGAAAGTAGAAAGTAAGATTGCGCGGCTCTAGAAATATGTCGGCGATGACACGTAGAGCGTCGAGCGAGTTCCTGGACAAATTTATCGGGAGAAAGCAACAATGAGAATAAAGAGTCAGAAATTGTGCCTCCGCCATTAATATCCGTCAGCGTGAAGCAAGCGCATGAGTGTTTGATTTCTTGATTAAGACCAACCGATGACTCGCAGCGGAGTGACTCGCGGGATGAGTGTAAAATGTTGTCCGAGGAAAGCAACGGATAGACGGCTTGTCATCGAATAGGTTGTATCATAATTTGACTATCGTCATCAACCCCTACGTTCGAGGCCAGTGTGGAAGTTAATCTGCACTCTGACGTCATGGTCACAACCACGACGACGCTTAATCGCACGATGACGCAACTCAATGCGATTTAGAGTTCGAACGACCTCGTACGACTGCCTGTGACCGTGCGAACTGCATTCAAGAAACCGAGAAATCAAGAAGCCTACAACGCGGCCGAAACATAACGCTGCAGGGGAAAGGACAAAGCGGCTCGGTTTTTATTGGGGTGAGATCATCTGGACGACTTCACATTTTCGTTACACGCCAATTCTTAACTGCGCGATGACGCAGAGTGACAAGAGACGGCAAAGGCTTATTCTTTGCGGCTGGGAATGTGTACACTTACGTTATCACGTGCGGTACAAAACGTAAAACACATTGATATACTGACTCGTGAGTCGACATTCAGCTAACTTCACGAGGGGCACACGGTTAGCCGGTTTTCAGTAACGTAGCATACAAATTGTAAAGCTCGCAATGATACGTTGCGTGCTACATAACCTTCATTTAGTAAGAGGTGAATTTAGGACGATTTGGAAACAGGCTCTCCAATTGAGGAATGACTGTGTGCCAAACTGGCTCGCATAAGTGCCCCGATACGAAATAAGAAGCGGGCGATTAGAGCCGAAAGACCACTTTTTACCTGCGGACGAGTCGACGTATCCTTCACGCCTGATGTCATCCACGAAACGAATCGGCTTTCTTCGTCTTTCTCCTCGTCTCCATTTTCATTCGTCTGTGCAGCGCGACTTTTTCTACTCGACTCCTCTCAACACGCGACCGCAGTCTGACGCAACCTGACCGAGTACTCTGGCAAATCGGTCCCGCACTTCACGTACAAGACTTCACGACTTACGATCACGTCATATCTCAAAAACATTTTGTACGTCGCAAATAGTGCAAGTCAAACGTGCATTTCATTTATTCGCATAAACTCTATGTGCTCACATTAACTTACAATTGAACAAAATATTTTAACACGAAGCCTATTCTATAACAATCTATTGAAATATTGCTAACTTGGTAACAGATAGAAATTGAAAAATCGAAATTAAGTCGGATAACGGCTATATTCACGGTTGAAAGAGATATTCAAATGCACGCTAGATGTTCGCGTAACAGTTTTGAACGATTGAAAAAGTCTTCTCTGAATCCCCCTTGAGCCGACGTGAAGACGGCGGAGGTATATAGAACGCCAAAGAACAAAATATTTTAACACGAAGCCTATTCTATAACAAAATATTGAAATATTGCTAATTGGTAACAGATAGAAGTTAAAAAATAGAAAGTAAGTCGGATAACGGCTATATTCACGGTTGAAAGAGATATTCAAATGCACACTAGATGTTCGTGTAACAGTTTTGAACGATTGAAAAAGTCTTCTCTGAATCCCCCTTGAGCCGACGCAAAGACGGCGGAGGTATATAGAACGACAAAGAACAAAAGATCGGCTTTATCAGTCAGCGCGTCCTTCACATTCGAGTTCATCCACCCACAAGATCCTCCACCTCCTTCCTTTTCGCTCGTCGTCAATGGACGTGTGCGTCGCTTAATCACCTCGCTCGTTCCTTAATCGCCATGTACACTGACGGTATCTGACGATCAAAGACGGCGTGTCGCGTTTCAGTCGCGTTTCAGTCGCCTTTAAACGGACAAAAATGGAACTGCGTTCGCGGAACGGATGACTTCAGTCCGTAAAACGGTATCCCAGCCGCCTTTTCCCCTCCACGACGGCGTAATGTCAGACATAGTGCACTGCGTCGCAATGCCGTATAAGAGCCGAGGCGGCAGTTTCGTTTTTCTTCATTCAACCGACTCTTCTTCACGGCATCGAAACGTCGAAATGCATTACGCTGATGAGGAGTGTCCTTATCGTATCGCGAAGGTGTATGAGTTTGACGCATTGTCCGACCGTCTGACTTCGGGCTGTGTGCCAACCGTCTGCATACGGTGCGAGTCGAGATATCCGGAGCACAATCTGCTCAAGAAAAGAGGGTAGCGGGATGTAAAAAAGCGCTTAAGCATGGAAGGCCGATGTCGCACGCATCCCTTTCGCATTGACGTTCCTTACAAAGTGACATTGTCATAACGTTGCCAGCCGGTGCACGGTATCGCCGTACAAATCCCGGTTTCTGCTTGTTTTGCGGTCACAATGCCCTCAAGTCGTTTCCCGTCCATCAATTCAGAGCGCAACGCTTCGTTTTACGCTACTCATTCAACTTCCATAATCACGGCGAACGTTTCACGATCGAAATATTCGTCATTTCGAAACGAATCGTCGTCGCAAAGTCCACGACATTTCTCCCGAGGCTTCACTTTCCGACGTTTTTGTTAACGTAGCGCAAATTACTTCGTGGGAGAAGTGAGTAGGCATTCTTTCGCGCGACGCACTGCGACACAATGCAGGCTCGACGCATTCCTCGAGCGAGAATTAGCCTTTACTCCATTGTGTAGGATATAGGTTTGATGCTCTGAGCGACTGGTTGGCCTCGAATTATCTATGCCGACTGCACTGCGTTCGAATCGCGATATCTCGTCGAACGGACCCGACGTTGCGTATGATCAAGAAGGAAAATGAGATGAGATCGTACTCGTTGCTTTACACCTTGAAAGACACGCTCTATGAAAATATCGCGAAATACCGACGATGCAACGTAGCTGCGTGGAAAAGGTACAATTCCATTTA
This sequence comes from Cryptocheilus praepositus, assembly GCA_033815515.1. Lineage (NCBI taxonomy): Eukaryota > Metazoa > Arthropoda > Insecta > Hymenoptera > Pompilidae > Cryptocheilus > Cryptocheilus praepositus. Next base: position 12,858,106 of record JAWWQZ010000035.1, on the reverse strand, counting down.
CGTTACACGAGAGTATGGCGTCGGTCTTTCATCTTCTCGATAAAATGCTTCGACGTTTATTGGCACGGCCGGTTTAATGAATTAATATCATTTATCGCATAAATTGAGTTATCTTTAATATCGTTCCGCGATGCTCCTAATTACCTCCCGCTTCTCTTTCGAGCTGAGCCGAGTTCCGCTCTTTTCCTTCGGAACGTGCGAATGACCGCATTAAGCGTCGACGTGGGTTTGCGGAAATAAGGTGGCTTACACGATTACGGGAAATATCGCTCTGCGCCGTTTCGCCATGCGAGCGCCTAGTAAATGAAGAATCGCATTAGCAGAGAGGGCAATTATTATCGCATTTAGCAGGAATCCGTTCTACTGCAGTCGAAAGCGGACAACCCCGCGGTTCGGCCTCTCTGTATGCGTGCAGCTACGGTGCAAAAGACTTATAAGCGGATTTGTCGAACGATAGCACCCAACTGTGTGCCGCGATGCCGTATTCTGCTGCGAAATCGAGTTACTCGTAGTTTCGCTTAGTTTTAAATTCAAATTACATACCCCGGCAGAAAATCGCAGTCGGTTTCAGAGCGCAGCCTGTGCTCGATCGATTCGCCATTTCTTTGTGTTCGACGTAACGAAGCTGCCGTCATCAATACGTCGCTTCGGAAGTGAGCGTTTTTCCCGTCGCCAGATTCGTATCGTTCACTCTGCAACTTTTGAGGGTTCGATAGAGCGACTCGACGCCGCGGAACTATGACTTTTGCATTATTTAGTCCCTTCAACTGTTGCATTCGGATCGATGTCTCGCGCAGTCTGCAATTTGCGAAAACGATTCCCTGAAACCGCGGACATTCTCGGAGTGCCGGTTTTGCGCTGTGTCACGGTCGAGTTGGCCGCGAGTTTGCATTTGCGCCGATTTACGAGCACCTGCGCGTCACGTTGCCTTACTGGTCAATCGCGCAACACTTTCGAACGGTTCAGCACAAAATCGCTCTACGAACACGTCCGGCGCACCCTATCTATATCGAACAAAAACGATGCCGCTAACGGTGACCGTCCGACAAACTTATCCCGGTACCATTAAATGTTACAAACGCTGGCACAATATTCCGTACCGGACGTCTCTGGACATTACACATTAATCAAGACGTCGCCCTCAATCTAAATTTCACGATGTACGTGAGATTACCGTTAGCGTCTCAATATCGATTTACTCATCGGTCACGGTCTAATAACAGTCCGATCACGAAAATTCGTCGACGCCATCGCCGACATCCAGCGTGGCAATGTGCTATGTAAATACCAGAGCGAATATTTGTGCAGTTGATTGCTTTCAGTTCATTTTCCCACATCGTTGGCCGAGTGAACGATTTAGAGTGCGCGTTCAAGACAACGAGAAATTTAAAATGCTCGTGAGTCCGACGCGTTGAGCTTAGAACCGATGTCGATCGAACGGTCGCGACCCAGTTTCGAGTTCGATTACCCCACACCTTTGTATTCGCGACGATATACGAACTGCGTTCTTCACTGGACTAGGAACCTATAAAAGACTCGGCTCGCCGGGCAAGTTTTCCTCTTGTCTCGAAGCCACAAGCTTCGAAGCCAGTTGTTTCGCAGAAACGAGTCGCTGGACTATAGGAAGTACCACTCTGCAATCAAAAGACCTGTCACGAATCGGCACGCGATATGCTTTAGGTCAGCGGACAGCTCTAGAGAATTTCTACAAAGGCAAGATAATTCCCGACAACACGTAACGTCCTTTAACGTCATCGTTCTATCGCTCTTGATTTATGTCGTTACAATCCATCCGCTCGTACACTTAAAACCTCGACTGTCTCGCATGTTTGGTCGACTTCGCGCGCACGACGATCAGTGATTTATCCCGAAAATGGCACCGTGCCACGTATTATCGCTACCCGACTTGGTAACGACACACGAGCCGGATACTAACACTTTCGACCGGGCAGAACTTTCGATAGTTAGCGGATCGGAAGCGAGAACATATTTTACGAGGACGTCAGCGAGCGAACCAGTTTGCGGGCCACTTAAATTCAAAAGACGGTTTATGCAGAGTCTGATAGGCAATTTAGACCGCAATTAAGCGCTCAGGCGGGAACGCAAGATCGATGACGCTCAAAAGCTCGGCGTGCCTTCGATTCGAGCGGATAATAATAACCCTGAACCGAAACTTTGCCGCCTCGCTGATCTCGCACACGTCGCTCGGTCGAGGAGAGAGCGAAGAGGACCGCGACATTAGCTGTGCCCGCCGATAAAGATCCGAGGCAAAATTCGTGAGCGGCGTTCTGTGGGGGTGAAATCTTCGAATGAGACAAAGAATAGGCAACGCCGAGTCGGGTCGGGTTATCGGTGCTTTTTCGAGCGTCAAAGCCCTCTCGGCCAGGGGTGGAAGCCTTTCGAGATCGAGCGTGCGCGTACTAAATTTGGAACAAGGCTCATATCCGCGCGTCGTACACACTCGGCCGGGGGGCGCGCGCGGGAGTGTGTGCAAGTTGCGACCTAAATACGAGAAGGAAGGGTGAATGTATGCGCGACCGAGCACACGGGGTCGCTTCCATGAAACGGCGCACCGAAATAGTTCCTCCTTTGTTCCTACTCGCGTGTTTGCGTTCGCGAGCTCGCTCCGGGAAAATTCTTATGACCAGCGAGAAAGAGGGAGGACGAGAGGCAGAGGGAAAGTCGTCTGCCTCTCCCCTTTTCTTTCATTCGCACTGCATGCACGCAACCCCTCCGTAACCACTCTTGTCCACTTTGTAACTGGAACTCGGCCTCTCGCGAGAATTACTACGACGCAGTCGGCTGAGTCAACTTTTTAGCCACTGCGACGGTCTGAGGAGGCCAGCCGAAGAGGAAGAACTGAAATTTCACGCTGGGACCGTGCGCGGGTTACTTTTAACCGGCGGAAGGCGGCGGGATCGGAGGAAATGCCGCGATGGTGTGCCGGTAAATTGACAGTAGTTCCGGAGTCGGCGGGTTCACTCGACGACCCCTTGCACTCGATTACGAGTAACGAGGCGAATAGGTTTGCGAGTTGTGATTTCGGGGTTTCACTTTGAGCACCCCGCTCGCGCTTCAAGTGTTCCTTAATCCGCTGCAGTAAAGTTTCACCAAATAATTGTCCGTTTCGACGGACTTGCTCTGAACAATTCTTCGCTCGACGTAATATGCGGGGGTTTGCGATGGAATTCAAACAATTTCCTGGCGAAGATGCTTTGAAGATTTTACCGTTATTAGGTAACTGCTCTTCTCAGTACTTCTTGGGGGAGTTTATGCGTTAAAAGCTGTTTATTAAGAGTGCAATTTTCGGAATATTCAATTGATTTGTTAATGAAGAGAATCTGAAACTCACGTAGTTTGCTACCGATTAAGAGTTATAAACCGAAACAGGACGATTCGATTATAATTAGTCGGGAAGGACTTCTTCTGCACGTGGTATATGAATTTTTAAGGCATCCCTGCGTTTACGAACAAACTTCAAAAATTTCACCGCTCATCCTTGAGTACAAATACTTAAGTGAATAAGACTTGCGCACTACAGTTTGTGTGTTTGCTCGATAAGTTTAGCCGTGTTCTAAATATTTTAACATTTTTTTTTAGTTCCTGTGTTACTAACTATGTTGGGCTGAAAGGTATCCTTGTCAAAAGTAATTCCAGGATGCACCAACAAATTGGCTCAGCTTTCATCTGAGAAACTCGAACGACTTAGCTTCTTGTAACTGATTGCGAGCAGCGAAACAAATAATCCGATGTGATTTGTAGCGTTCGGGTTGTAACTCCGATGTTCGCCAAGCTAAATATGAATTAGGCCACACAGTCTTCAGTTGAAAATATCGAGCAGGACATCCAAGTCAATTTGTACAACTTCCGACAAGCGAGTTTTGATAATTTTAGCGTACGTTCTCAATCGCGGCAGTGGACAAAAGAAAAGAAAACCCCACTATGATGTGCGGGATTTACCGTCGCATGTTAGCATTCTTAAAATATTCATAAAATTCGGGATCTATAAACTGTGTGACAGTTTAATAAACACGGAACACAATTACTTATTTCTCGGTAGAAAAAACTCATTTAATTCCAAAAGAGTATTAAATAAACCTGATATATAAAATTACACAAGTACTAGGCAAATTCATTCGAACAGTAGATCTATAGAAGAGACATGCCAGACATCGAAGCATATACATGTTTCGCCCTTGGTTATTTCCCCACATTTGAGTTCCTAGTATCACACGACTAACTAAGCTTGTCTGCTCGAATGTTATGAATATTGTAAACACACTTGCGTTTACATTCCAGAATTTACCGTGCAGCTTGAAACACTATGCAATAATATTAGATCTTAGCATGACAAGCCATAACGCGTGTGACACGGAGCCTAACAAGAAACACTGACTGCATCGAATGTACGGAAACTAACCTACTAATAGGATTCTTGAAATTACCTCTCCCCCGCGCGCGGCTTCTTGACTGAATCCCGACAAGAGGGAACTTCCCAGATGAGTCGTAATTGGTGATTTTAATGACAGAGGCACCAGACTATTCGCCGTGACAGCGTGTAATAACCGTTAACTGGACTGGAAGCAGCCGTATATAACAGACGGGCGCAGCGTATCCTAAAAGCGATTACGTCGCCGTCACTTCCTCGGACCGTTTAACCCTAGAGCAATGACGCATGAATGAAAACGACCCAGTCGGCCCCTTTAACTATAGGACGGGAGTGTCGATTTGCGAGTAAAATGTCGTTAGCTTGAAACGGACGGGATTTGCTTTCACGAATAGATAGCGTCGGACAAAGGGTGCCGTTTGAGACGTCGGGGGTGGACGCCTTAGACGAATAAGTAAATATTTACTTTGGATATTAGGGGAGAATGTGTGCTAATGTCTTTGTTTGGTCAATCCCATTTTTCTGAAATATTATTCCGAGTTTGTTATTCCATGATAAATTGCCGCGTGTAGCACGTGTGCTATGACAACAAAGAAAGAAGTTAGCTTTACCGTTGAAATTGAATTATTTCTCCTAAGTGCAACGGCCCGGCGACGTATTCGCAATTAATTCGTTGATATGTTTAAAAATGTCGCATCGATGAAGCGTATGTGGGATCCTGTGCTGGAATGCAGCGCCCGTACCTGGGGCATTGTAAAACGATGGCGCATATTTACTCGAATAAACCGTCTCTATTGTTCCACGTAATTGCCGCGCACCGGAAACCCCAGAATCGCAGGGTTCGAAATGTTTACTCTGCTGCCGGTATCATTATTACAGTCTCGGAGCCAATCAAATTATCGAATGCCGACATATACCCCAACCCCTTTTATATCTTCTGACTGCTGACAACACATTTACCACAATGGCCTTAACCACCCTCAGTGAAGTCAATAAGACGGCATACAAAGTCCTGCAATTCTTTTCTAGATCGATTGAAAGCAGTTATGCCCGCGAATAGAATATGACACATTTGAAAATTGCAGCGATGTCATCAATTGATGAATTTATTAAAATCAACTATTCGTAAGAATGGATACAAATGGACATCGATATATATCATATCCCGTACATAAGTATTGCCAACTTCTTTAAAAAATCGGTAGATTTATGAAAATCGGATATCCTGCAAAAATATTGATGGAATATGGACGGACATGATTCGTGCCGCGCAGCCTGAAGTCCGTCCAGTGCGGGTCGAAACTACTTGAACCCCTGGCCATTCCTCACGATCTACTACTCGAAGGCGTCAGCACATAATCCGGTGTCGAAGTTCAACGAGTCCGCATCAATTTCGAATAAATTTCTGGTTCGCTCGCCTCACTTGTCGCGACAAGTGAGACACGGCGTCATTCGTAATCGTTTCTGCTCTCCTTCCTTTCCTCTTTTACTTAAACATCAGCTCTATCTTCCTCTGTATATTTCTATGCAATCTGTCCTAATAGTAACGCTGACTAACGGTTGCCTATTTAATTTTATCACGAGCCCCACCAATCCTTTAACAAATAATCAATGAACCTTAACTGAATATTATAAAACAAAATGATTATTTCTTCCTCTTCACATCTAAAGTATATAATACATCGGCAAGCCTCCTTTTGAACTATTGCTTAGAACTTCGGATAGTTTTGTTACTCGTGCAGTCGCATCTCCAAAATCCTTATCTCGTATTGTTTCTTCCGAAACAAATAGCGCAAAGTGCTTAGTAAGCGAGAGGCGCATAAAATTGAAAGGGACGAAGCGCTTGCTCGCGTTAGCAGAATGTTCGGACTGCGTGTCCATGCATTCACATCCACGCACGTCGTTGATCGCAGAACTAGTAGCACGTTCGTGCGGCCACATTAGGCGTGTGCTGCACGAGCACGTGTCCGGTCCGTTGGCAGCGAATTACGTAAGCACGAGGCAACCGGGGACAATGTCAAGGCTAAAAACTGCACCGGCCTAGAGTCTGTAACACGCCGTCGCGGCAACTTCTCCTGCTCTCTTGCTCTTTTCCCTCTCTTGCACGTCCCGTTTGCTTGAACGCTCAGCTAGACCACCTCGTTTGCAGAGGCGCGACCACTCCTGACGTTCTCTTGCTTTGCCGTAAGAGTGACAACGCGAGTGATGGAATATTCAAATATTTCAACGACACTCAAACGCCACGTTTGGGCTTTGAATATCTCGGTATACGAATATCGCGCTATCCTCTGTCCTTGTAATAGTCAAGGACCGCGAGCGGTTAAATACCCTGGAAGACCGGTTCTGTTGTTCCAAATTCGTATGCCGCACTATTTCGCTCTACGCGTATCGTGCGCTGCCCGAACATATTCGAGGAGTTAGACATTTAAATTTTATACGACGAGTCTGCGCAGACGTAAACTGTTTCATTGCTTGGATATGTCCTCCGATAGAGTAAATTCTACCTCGTGCACGAATATCGGCAAAGTTCGCGTTAACGCTCAGGCTGTAGTGCGAAGAACCGCACAGATTACACAATGTTTCCGAGTAAACGTAGCTGCGGGACCGAGTACGAATCAGTTTGGGTGCTCCGTGGACGGTGACTGGGCCCCGTTATTGGAACCCAAGAAAGAAGGTCGGAATGTTTAGAGTGTACGGGTCCGGCGCGTTTTGCCGGCCCGGTCGAATCACGGTGCGGTTGAAATTTTATCTCGATGGATAAAGTCCGCGTAGATGTGATTATCGAGTTTTTTGTCGGGGCCATCGAAGGCGTGACCGTGATCACCAAGATTGATCGTATGGTAAATATTGAACGGCGAAATTGTACGCCGTGCGGTGATGTAATGTTGCTAAACAGCATGAAGAAACACGCGACGATATAAAGACGGGGAGAGACGGAGAGATCGCATACAGTCGAGGTATTTTATAAGGTCGGTAAACGGAGCGGTTGAAAGATTCGCCGTTATCTAAAAAATTTTGATAATGCCGCGCAGTGTGCAAACATAGGCGACTCATGTTTCCACCCAGTATGTCTGGATTGACAAACACGGATTTAATCGTTATCGGTCGACAATCTGTTAAGAAGCTACGAGGCGCTTCGGAAAGCTACTTGGTACTATTACAACACCAATTTCGTAGTATACTTTATTGCACTACTTTTCACCTAATGTGCGGATAAAATTGAGAGCTCTTGATCTTTAGAGGCCCCGATAAAAGACGTGCAAATGCTAACGCGTATCGAATACGAAATGTTATTTAAACGCGATGGGAAATGGGATAACACGCGGAAAATTGCGACTCGTTTCGACATTGAGCAGAGTGACGAATCGATTGCCACGCGGGAGAAATACCATCCGCGTGCAAACAGCATCGATAGTAGTCGTCGGATGTGAGCGTTATCAATGTTTTTTTTGGACTGACATTTTCGACAATCGATCCGATAACACATTGTTCCCGGTGCGGCAAGGTTGTCACGGATAAGGTTTTGATTTCAATCCCGGTGCCGCGACGTCTATTCGCGCTGTTTGTTATCTTCGAATTAGCCGTCCTCGCCTAGAATCCGCAGAATGAATACCGCCTGCCCCAAATGCGCATATTCAATTTCGCGCGCGCATGATTACACACACGTTGTTATTGCGATGCGCGGTAAGTTTCAGAGCGATCGTAATTTTATCAGAGTGCCGAGAACACAAGCGTAACGCAATCCAGCTGTCCCCACGCAAATTACTAGTGCCAGAAACAAAGTACGCGTAAACACGTCGTAACGCTGATATTACAAATTCCATGTTGATCATAGCAAAAGTAGAAAATACACGGGGCCGCAAACAAACGCTGTCGGAAAAGTTCCTTACGCGAAGAGTTCGCGATGACGTCAAGTATGCTGCGCGCTACATTTTATACGCTCGGCGAACATATAATTATACAAACGAGCGCGTGATATTCCGCCGAAAATCTATTCCTGGGGTAGATATTTTTGGTTGACACGGCGCATACACTGCGACCAACGACTATTTGCACGGAACAGGCTCGTACCATAATCCGCCATTACCATCGGCCAGTAGCCGTATCCGGAATGATGCGAATCGTTAATGGAGGGTCGTTATTGCAATTCACGTTTTCCCTTAAATCCATTACCGCAGCAAATGACGCGAACGAATGCGCGCACAAATGACGCGGGGAGCTCCGAACGTTCCCTGCGGAAGTCGCGTTTGCCTTTATCAGGCTCAAAAAAAATAGACCCGTCATTCGTATCTCATGTTACGATATCTGCGCGAACGATCAGCCGTATCGGCACAACGTCCGTTAATACTCGTTTCGCCGCACGAGCGCCATTGTTTTCGAGGGAGCAGCGCACAATGCCTCGCAGAAATTCCTTCTCCATTTACCTCGTTCGCGTTTTCAGTCGGCGAAAGTGCCGACAAAACGATCGAGCTGCGTATCCGTGAATTAAGATAATAAACGCGCTCGCGTTATCGGGCATTCCTGTTGCCTGTGTTGTTTTGTAACCTCACGATCCCAGTCGGGCGGACTGTGTGCGCTCGGCAACGAGCAATGATAGACCGCGACTAATAAAGCGATAAACGTCAAGCGAATTGCGGTTGCACAGATGCACTTCGCAGCGCAAACGCTCGCAGCCCGCTGCACGTCCGCGGTTACGTAAAGTTCGAGTGTCGGGAATCGCACGACGGCGCGTCACATTCTTCGCCGCGAGCGTCGGCTGGAAGTTATTAAAAACGAATACACCCAATGTCGATGAGAACGTTGGCGCGCGGCGTTCTCTCAGGAAATTGCGGCGCTGAATTCCAAATGAAGTGCCGATGTAGATAATATGTCAACCATGAAGAGGAAGAAAGATGAGAGCTCGCAAAAATGATATGTCGTCCTTTTAATTTATTGGTTGCCGGAATTACGACCGGCAGGAAAAGAAAACTGAGAGTAATATGTCTTAATGGTATTATCTACTGCAGAAAAAGGGGAACGTCGTACGTATGGCTGCGACGGTGTCAGGAAGTTTGTAAAAGGGCGGAAAGGTATTACATAGCGAGCGTAGAAATGGGACAGGAGATAGAAATCAAAATGTCGGCCGGAAATCATCATATACTCGGAAAATGAACCTTGTTTGCCGCAGTCCCGTGCACGGTATGGATATTACGTAAAAGCACTGCTCACGCGACAACAGACTGGTAGCGAGCAACGACGCGAGCTAGCGTGGAAATTTGTATGCCACGACGTGCTTCTCCTCGTTCTCACTCGAGGCCATTTCCTGAACGGGTCTGAGAAAAGTAACCGATCGATTGATGTCGATGAGAGCGATCCTTCGACCGAAAAAACAGACGGATACTAGGCATTCTACGATCGAATGCCATTCTACGATCCGCGTAATTGTCTTCAACCAATGCCGTACAGTACTTATTGCACGGTAAATATGCAGGGGCAAAAGTACTTCCTGTTTATTCGCATGTCGGGCCGTAGTCGCCGGTAACTATACATAATTCCATACGTTTTCGAACGATTTTACGCGATTTTAAATAGAGATGCAATAGGCATTGCGAGCGCAACGCTTCGCTATCAGTGGCGCGATAACAAGATTCCGTTTCACAGAGAAGTGCGGCCTTGACACCGTGCGAGGCAACAAAGCAAAACGCATGAAACAGATGAAACTCGATATCTGGCCGACCCATGGACCACGCCACACACTTACACGCGCATTCGCCCGACATTAGATTTTTTCGCCGGCCAAAGTAAGTTATTGACGCCGCTGACATTGCCGATAGTTCTTCTATACCATTGTGCATAAACAACCTGGCATTCGACCGAGTCGGCGCCGTCTTCACAAGCTGACGGGTAAATAATTATCGGCTGTTGCAAATTGCACTCTACCCCTTCTATTTTCCCCTCGAAACGAGACGTCGTACGTGTCATTCGACGGTAGAGTACTTAGGATGGTGTAATGGTGTGCGAAAGACGACCCTTTGGAACGCAAACGTGATTCGCGCAGAATTGTGCGTAGGTACGGCTCGTAAATTTGCCGACGTGCATCATGAAGCAGTCGCGGAAGATTTCCTCGTCGCGACACGGTAAACAAACATCGGCTTTGGCCTAGTCATCAGTCGACGACGCATAGAATTTCATCGATTATCGAAACGCGAGCATTGAAGTCATCGGATCAATGAACACACTCATCGACTTTCCACGTGACACGCAACGCGAGGTGCGTCGAATAGAATGGTCACGCTACGCGGTAACATTACCGTCGTCCCGGTTCGTACGTGGAAACTTTCCAACTTTTCCCGCGGCTGACGGACTTCGAGGCTTCGGGTTAAACATACCGATTCGTGGAAATCTAACGTTTCATCGCATAGTAGTCACAGACAGCTTTTCGTCGTCACGCCCGTGGCCGTTGATATCCCGGTCCAGTTGGCGCAAGGCCGACCCATAAATCGTTAAACGAGTATCCGTCACCTTCGAGGTAAACACGGCGTGAAAACAAAACCGCCGGGTTTGAGCACACCAATGGCTAAACTCGCTTAATAGTTGCCAATGGACCAACTTCAGCAAACATTTGCGTTATCGTACCTGCGAACTTCCTCATGGTCATCGCCGTAATATCGCCCGATAGCAAACGTGTCCCCGCGCTCTCGCCCTCGCGTTTCCCGTAAAAGGAAATTAGCTTGTTCACGAGTCCGCTGTGACAGTCAAGCGCGACAAGTGCGTTGATTTGGAAAGAGTGACGATGGAAAAATGATAATCGTGGAAAAACTAAGACTAGCAACGAGCGCGTCTGGCGTTCGCGGACGAAGCCAGTCACCGCTCAAGGTCTGCTATTCAGACGCATTTTCCTAGTCGCATATGTATATGCATGTTGCGTGTAGCTACGGATGCCTGCAAGCGCAATAAGCGTTACACATGCAACGTTCTCGTATGTTCGAGCGAATGCATAATGCGCGCGCGTACTTATCACGACTGCGAGCTGTGATGTAACATTAACGTACACCGCGGGCGACACCGGGTCTGGCGAGACGACTGATGGCCGCGAACTAATAAGAGAGCCGTCCTCGTCCGCTCGCACAATCCTTTGGCTTGCGCTTGACTCGTTTCACGTGTTTCCCCCCGCGTTGCTCTTACACCCGATCTGGAAATCAAGGATACGTCAGTCATTCGAAGATCGCTCGCAACAGATCCGCGATCAACGCCGACCATGACTGATGCGAAACTTATGAGTTTCGCTTTCGTTCGTCACGCGTGAAATTATGCGGCGCGGCATCCTTGAGCAAAATGACAAACCCCTTCACGCGTAAGTTTCCGACAACAAAATGTACCGAACGAGTTGGCGGATATGCATATGTACCGTCGAATAAACGTCATGCTCGCCTATATGCACCGGCGAGTGCAGACAAATTTTCTTCGGAATCGTTCGGATCGTTCGCCTATGTCGCCGCGAACTCAAAGCGTTCACCGTGCGGAATGCAGCTTTGCCTATGTGCCAACAAAACGCCCTGCAAACGCTGTTATTATCCTAAATTCAAACCGCGCAGGCGTTCATACGCAACGTTTTCAGTGGTTCTCGGAAATTTGAATAAGGTGGAATTTTTGTAACGCGGTAGACATGTGGATGCCCTTGCTTTCTATGCATACCTATACCATGCATACCATACCTATACTAACACATCACAGATGAACATAATCGCGCATAGTTAATGTCGACGAAGAATCGGCATGGAGCATGTTTTCGGCAATTTAAAAAAAATGATTCCCTTTCGATGACTGACTACGTAATCGCCGCGTATACAATTGGTGTCATCAAATTCCATCCACATTCCGTGATTACCGAGCTAGTTCTACGCAGTGCTCGAGTGTGGCGATCGGAACGAGTCACGGCGCAGTAGCGAAATTGCTATCCATCGGCAAATTCGAAGTGCAGGAAGGCGAGAGGGGTGAATTTTCAATAGCGTGTACGTACGTGTTGCGAACAATGCGCAATTTATCGCGAAAAAAACGTAGGAATGAGCTTCCGCATCACGAAGTGGCCCCGCGGGAAAGAGAAAAGGATGGCCAGTGCATGGAACGGGAAATATTTTGCTGACTATGACCAGGGGAAATCGACCGTGCCGACACTGGCGGCACACAACGTGATCACGCTCCTCGGCCGATCGCTGATCAGCGAAATTGAATAATTACAGAGGCATTTATGTACGCCTTTCTCACTTCGCGGCCGACCCTTCTTCCCGCTCGATTTATGGTTTTGTTTACTGTTACTCTTACGTTAAGTGTGCGCGTCACACACTCTCATCTACTCTCATATCTCGACCAGTTTTTAACGAGTCCCGCCTTTATCAACTTCACACTTGCACGGTCAGTCGAAGCTCAAGCCTTTTTTTGCCAAAGAAAGCGTTACAAACAATTTCTCATCGATTGGAGTGTTTGAGAGACAATTAACCCCGATAGCGTATCAATCGAGCTTTAGCGATAGTGAAGTTAATATTTAATCTGTCTGCCGGCGAGTTCTACATCTATTAATGCGATAATCGAGGCTAGCGGCTCTTATCAATTACATTGAATTTTCCTTTCCGCCGTTTAATGGCTCGGCATTCGTTTCTTCTAGCCGGCCTCGACAACTCGCACGCTCTATATTCTCGTTGCTATACGGTAGAACTTATGAGCGGCGGCTGTTCCGAGAAAAACGGCTAATTAGGCTCATGAGACGTTCTGCCGTGCACATGGCCTGTGTTATAGTTGCACAATTATCCCCTACGCCCAGCCAATAACAGCCATCGGTGCTTACATACGACATAACTCCTATTCATCCGCCCATTTATTCATTCGGTTCCGACGACTATCTACCGCGGGGTCCGGAAGTAGTTGATACACCGGATGGGAGGTATTCATCGTTCAATATGGCATTATTAAGAGAATTGCTGCGGAGGCTGAAAGATGCATTTTCCAAGCGATCTTTTTAATCGTCCAAAATCACTGTAGGAAGTGACCCGTGGGATGGTCTTTGGCATTAATAAGTGGAATGGCGGTGGGAAAATTAATGTTTAGGCCTCTCTTTCACTTTCTCTGCCAGTTTCATCATTCGGCTCGTAGCTAATTGCGTGTATGTTAAAGTACAGTCATTTGTAGTATCGACGTTACAGTTCAAACAGATGAAACGGTTCATTTGTTTTTACCGTCAACCTATACAATTCTGCACAGAAAATGTTACGTTTAAAATGTCCCTGTCTGTCCGTTAAGATTTTAATAGTTTTGAATACATAGCGGTAACTTCATGTTATCCACACGTGAATTTAGATCCGAGGAAATTCAAAGAAACCGAAATTGCATTGTTGTGAGTGACGTAGTTGCTGAAATATGAATACAAATGTATACACAACGTTCAAACATTATTATTCGAAGTTCCAGAAATTGAGCGAATCTATCATACTTCTTAATTGTCCAGACAAGATTCTCTTCAAAAGGGCGAATGAAAACGCTGGATACGTGCCGCATGAACATTACAGCTCATAGGAAAAGTTCAATCCGCCGATGGTCACCGCTCACGTAACCTGCTTTCCACGCTACCCAACGACCGCAACTGCTACGTGAAATAATCGGCGAGAGTAAACAGCATTCCCAGTATCACCATTATCCTGATCCAGCAGTCAGCGACGACTTTAAAATAGATTTCTCAGCCGATCGTGTAAGAAGAGCGACGCGGCGGGACACGAGCACGTCAATCGCAAAGGAGGATGAAAAATTGGCGTCTCTTGTCTTCCGTGAAATTGAACGGGCTCTAAAACATCTGGCGAAAGAACGGCAACAGGAATACGCGATTGCATCTTTCTCCGCTGTGGTACTTTCTCCCGGGACTACGTCGACGCGACATCACAACAACGACGACGGCGGCGGACGATTCGTGCCATACAGTTCTGAGAGTCATACCGACAATCCGAGCATCTAAGCGACCCAATCTCCCAATCATCGGAATCGATGGCCATGGCAGTATACACTGGAATACGTGAGACACGATTCCTCGCTTGGCAGTAGAAAGTGATCGAGGCCTTTCGGGCTCTCGCCGCGAGCGGTGTCAGCAATCGATTGCTCTCGTAAAGGAACCGACAATGAAGGGGAAAAATAGAGACAAATTATGTGATCTGTTTATTCGAGTGATTTATATGGAATCGGAATGAGAGTAATATGCAGCTCTGCTCTGAGACAAATGCCCAGGAGTATGTCAATCCCCTTACCCACTGCGTCACCAGATTCTTTGTTTCCTTTCGTTTCCGACGCAAAACGCCAACACTAATGCTTTGCATAACTTCATATGTCTTACTCTTATTATGATACCTTTCCTTTCGTTACTTAACCAAAATTCTGCCCAACATCGCATCAGGCAGACTAAAAGAGGCGGTCAAGCGCTGGACGACGAAAGGAAAACAAGTACGGAGACATAAAGAGCAAAGAACAATTAGGGGGACGCAGAAGCCGGACTCCATAGTTTGTTCGCAGGTAAAAGGATGACGGAGGGACGAGCATAAATAGCGTCTCACGCCGTGGACAACCCGGCGCAACAAAGACAACGACGAAGAGGGACATGACACGGACGCTGACAGCGAGCAGGACGATAATGCAGAAAGAAAATGGGTGCGAGGTAGATAGGCCTAGCGGAGGCTGTGCTCTTAGGCGCTGAGGAGAGCAGCATAGAGATCCTCTCTTATACGACACGGTTGACTTGGCACACGTGTGTCCGCAAAGCAGATGGTCGCGTTTGTAACAAGGATCGACGACCGTCACGAAGCCAATAGAAACACTGCTATTCGTCGAGAGCGGTTTAAAAAAAGAGAAGAGGCACGGCGACGCAGCCGAACGAGCGCGACCCCCGTATGTCGGCACTTATATTAGCGTACACGTAAGAGCGCGTTGACGGGCTGTAGGAAATGGCGGACACCGACGACCGGGGGAGGTGAAGTCAGTGACTGCAGCGGAGGGATACTCGCTCGCGGAAGAGAGTCTCTCGGCTCGGCTTGGCTGATCTCCAGGGCATTGTCTTTTCACGATGATACGTAGAGCCGTGGGGAGCCAAAGGCGACACAGTACCAAAGAAGAAGGAAAGCGCTCTGTAACGATCCGGAACAGGAGAGTGGCGGGCACCGGGGAAGTACGTAAAAGAAGGAACGGCACCGGCTTCCGCGTATGCGAGAGCTGCAATTTTAGAGTACTCTGCGACCGTGTCGCAGCACGCGTTAGAAGAGGGCAGACGGTCTTCGTTGAGAGCGGAATCGGACGGCGTCGAGGCAAGAAAAAATGGAGCGCGTCACGCAACGTGCGTGATTACTAGTGCATAATTGCGCGAAAGCAAACCGGAAGCCGCAGTTGGACTCCGCAACTTCCGTTCGCCGCATGCCCGGTACAATCGGATGCATGTATCGTTTTGATTTTCCGAGCATACGCAATCGGCGGCGGGTACAATCTCATCATGGGGTATGACTCGTTTCTATCATGATGTTTCAACATCGCTGACAGTGCGCCCGGTGATGGACTCGGCACGGAATCTTACGGTGCCTTATCTTTCGATCGCGGAAAGATACGATCGGATTCGAGACACGTACATTGGCAAGAGTTGCGATCATTTCTCGAGTCACCTAGAAACGCACGATCATCGGAATTCGAGTCAAACGTGCCCCATCGATGCTGGATCGTTTTCGGCGTTCGAAGTTGCGGTAGGATTAATGCCTTTTAACGCAGGCACCTCGCCAGGAATTTGCTTCGTTGGCTCGAATAAGAATCGCGAAGGCCGCCGCGGCGCTTCATTCGGCACGATCGAGAAAGTGCATCGTCGTCGCGTGCTGCCGGTGCATAATGGTCGTGTTGTGCGACTTGCACCTACCTATAATCGTCCGGTGCATCGGGAGACTATGTATTCCTAGCAGGGCCGGTTTAAAGCGGTTGCGCCTGTTCCAATGACACGATGATCGAAAGTACACTTTTTGCCTGGGAACCGTAATTGGTACCGTCTCCGTTACAACCTCGCACGAAAGACTCATTACACTAACTTCGTTGCGAATCTTTCGGGACATCGTGCTTCCGCGAAGACTCACGACCATTACGGATTATGTTGGCAAAACGCATGACAACCCGCAACATAGTGCGCAGAATTTATCCTTCTGCAATTTTTTTTGGCGCTTCTCTCAATTTGCGCATTTGCGATACTTTGACATATTTATTAATTGGTTTTTGAATGTTTCTTTGTTTGCATGTTGAGATTTATTGCATAGAGATGATAGTGATTAGGAATACGCTGAGAAGGGTAAAAGCACGATGTTGAGGTGTATAATTTATTTCATTCATTGTCAACGACGAAGTATCCACGACCTTGGCCGTTTCGTAAGGAAACGCGATCGTGCCTGCAACGCGAATAATCTGAGAAGCTGGCAGGAAGTAAATGTGCGCTGATTGGTTAGGACAGGGCGCGTTATCCGATGAGTCAGTCGGATTGGTCGAGGTCCACTTCAATGCGTATTATTGTAAGAATTGCAAGTCTCTTTCTGATCCACATAGATCTTCCATTCTGAGAACCGTGTGTCCGATAAAATGTGCTAGCTGTCGAGTCCCACAAATTTCGATTTCACAAAATTGCTGGCACAAACGTAGTTTTCAAGCCGCGGCAGACTGATTGATCTTGTTAACGAGTTCCGCCCGAATGAGCTGCGGAAATGGAGGTAGAACCATATTACAGTAAAGATTCTCCGAGAAGATAGTTGCTGCCAATAGCGGAAAAAGTTCATACGGTCGGCTAGAGCGCGAAATGCTGCTCCCGAAACGTTCGATGTGTTATACGGAACATGAACGACATGTTCACTGGAATGTAATAGATAAACGCGGGAGCGTGAAACACTTTTAAAAACTTCCAACAACCAACTTGTTTTCGTCAATTAAATCACATTTCGATATTCCTTTATCTGTATCGGTATGATGTAATCGCAATTATAGTATATTTTTTTAACGGATAACAAACCTTGATCGATTATTTGAGTCACGTATCTACACGAAAAGATCGTCGGCTTAATGAGCGCTCATTAACCATTCAGACGCATAATCCTCACTTGGACGTACGAGGAAAAAGAAAGTAATTTGCAAGTGCCCGCAATCAATATTTCACTACGGGCGGAATCTTATCGTTTGAAATAACGAAGTTAAAGGTTATCTGTCAATATTTATCATTGCCGTCTGGCGATTTCGTTTGCGATGCTCCGATTTCAATCAAAATATGCCCGTGAGCACATTTCATTCGGAAGTTCATTATCGGTAACGACGCACATTGACGATAATTTTTCAAGAGCGATTAATCATACCGGCCTTGCCTGTAATTTAACTCCGCGATATCCTCGGGCGAGCACGCTGACACGCGAGACTTTTATTGAGTAATTCGAACCCGCACTGTGCACACAGCAAAGTGCCAGTATTTAATCTGTTGTCGATTTGTCAGGATGAAAACTGAAAACTTCCGCGGCTCCAGACAATCGAAACCGGAGCTACGGAAGTCGACGCGGAAACATCAGCGAGCGCGAAACTAATTTTCCTTTTCAATCGCGATACAGAAACCAGGCCGCGACTCTTTTTATAATTAAAATCAGACTCTCAAAGAGTTGCGCGCGACTGTGCAACAAGGCAGCGTTTTCTTTCTCGTTGAGCGTGAAAATAAACCGACGCGAGATCGTGACGCTCATCAGCCGACACGTTGAAAGAGAAACGGGTAAGGCTACAAAGAAGAAAGATCAAAGTTCCGAGGGGTTCGTCATACAAACTTGTCGAGAATTGAGAAAGCGCCGCACGTCCGATTCGCGACAAACGTGGCCGACTAGTCAGGGCAGTGGCGCGTAACGAGCGTGAGCGTTGTTGGAAAATAAAAGGAACGAGTGTTGACTCGATTGGCTCCCAACTCCCTGTTCTCGACTTGGTGCGAGCCAGAAAGAACGAAAGAGGAGAGCGCGTGCGCTGCCGCTGGGAGGATCAAAAATTGTGGAGACTGACGGTTTTGGGTCAGGGACAGCTTGCGCGCGGCGCGAATATTTTCGTACGCAACACGTCGTACACAGCGGAGAGCCGATTTTTTCCCGCCGCCAGAACGATCGCGTCACTGTTTTCGGTCACACGTCAAAGATTACCCTGGTCCGTCACGGTATACAGCCCTTTTTATACCTGCGGTTTCAAATTCACCAGGCTCACATTACGAGGGCGGAACACTTCCGTTCTTTCTACGGTATTAATTGATAGTGCACGTGAGTACAGTATAACGTAAGAGTTCCGGCTCGCGTGAAAAGGCTAGTTCCTGTAATGTTAGAAATAAGCATAGCCTAATTGAGATACTGGATGGTAAAGAGGCGGCCATCGTGATGATGACAATCTTGGCGTGCCTCGGTTTCCAAAGTACCCTATCGCGATGCACATCGTAAGAATATGTGGTTGGCGCGCCCGCGTACTCTCGTTCGTGATTATTTACGATGTATCGCGCACAAGGTGTCCAACAACGAAGGTGGCGGTGTCGCGAGGAAATGGATGGAAATAGAAAGTTAATCGGGGCAAGGTAGGGAAAGCTCGCGTCCGCGCGTCTGCTTTCGTGACTTGAAGACGTCGAGTCGGAGGAGGCTCGTATTGCCAAAACATTACATTCGTCCCTGTTATCAGGATTGCTCTCCACGGGGGGGAGCGAGTTAATAGCGGCTACGCCACAACCGAGTGTCCCTTCGGGCCTGTCGCAAGGTAAAAATAACACGGTTATTCTTGGCCATTATCGGATATCATTGCGCGGGAAGATATCCGAGGAACATTGTTTTCTTCCCAAGCGACGTACTTCGATGAAACGCAATCTCTGTCAGTGTTACACAGCGAGTGCAGAAAATATTCATAGACGCCACCATACTCGTTCGAAGTTCTCTTATCCTGCGCCACGACAAGCCGGACATTCCGCAGTAATATCTACCACGCCTGTTTCCTCTCTCCGACTTGAAGTAAGCAGTAATCGTTTCACGGGCATCTCGTACACGAATCATGGGATAAGCAATGGAAAGCGATGGAGAGTCGCGATTACAAGCCAAACATGTACATTAAAGACCGGTATTTCTGTCAAACCTTTTTTTCGTAAATGGACGTAAATGAAGCGATCGCCGTAAGCTATTCGAGCGTTAACCACATGTACGGAACCAGTATCTTACGCACGGTACAGTTATAAGTGAAATACCTGATTTCCTGCATGTTACGGATTTAGCAAGAATACCTACTAACTCTTTCGACTCGTAAATGATGTTAATTTTTTCATCGTGTTGTGTATAAAAACAGCATTAAGTACACATGCAAGCGGCTGTTAATTAAATTTTGAGAAAGAAGCAGAAGCAAATATGCTTCGCAGAAACATGACTGCCGACGTATTGACGTTCTTTGTCAGTTGTTAATTGTGGCCTTGGTGAGGTCAGTTTAGCACCTTCTTTTCAACTGCCTCCTCATGCCACGCAATCAATAGCTGATCTCGACCCGCAATGTAAGAGGTCGATCCATATCGTAAACGGTGATGTCATCGGCGCGGTATAGGCGAAGTTCATTGTGGATCAGTTGAAGGGGTAAAGTGAATCGGGATGTGGACGAGAGGAAAGTAGATTGTACCGAGGCCAGAACTCCGAGGGGTGGCGGATCGATACCCCGACCTTGAGACTCGTCGTCGCCTCCATGTACCCGGACAAACCTCCGGTTCTCATAAAAGAGAGTTACCGCTCAAAAGTGACAACGGCTCGTGAATATAAACGGACGCTGCACCTCGAGGTAAAATGCATCTGACAGAGCGGCCGGGCAAACAAGATAGAGAAAACAACAAAGAGGGAAAAGCGGTAAGTGACAAGACGCGAGAAGAAGACGAAGAAAGAAAACAGAAGGCAGAGGCTGTGTCACGGGCGTACGTTTTATTTTGAGAGACATTTACGCCCAAACCGATGGATATACTCTTTCTCATCCACAAATCCTATTAATAGAACAGTCAAGTTGGAATAATGTACGTTTCCGCGATTTTTGGCTCGCCGACGTCGGCCATTTTGAACGTAATGACGTCAGACTCTAGGTCCAGAGTGGTTGGGAGGAGAGAATGCGTTATTCATCGTAGATCTCGGGATGACCAAAGCTCACCCACGTGTCCCCTTCTCACGCTCATCGACGCCAATGATAAAAACAACGTCGGCCCGGCTAAAGCATACATATAAGCACGGTCCGTCTCTCGCTTGTCTGAGCTCTGCCTATATGCATACATCTTTGTGTTACAGCAAATAAATGACTAGCGCTTCAAAGGATAGAGTGTAATTACACGATTTATATTTGACTTCCTCGGCCGCGCACACATCACTTACGTAACTTTTGCCGTGGACAAAGATTGGGTGTGGTGTGGAGCACGGTGAAGAAATTGAAAGGGGCGAAGGGGTGAGCGAAAGAAATCTCTCCTCGCGGTACTTTCTAATATTTATCAGTGACTCAGCTGGAACGCAATCGCATCTACGTATATAACGGAGTTTATCGACGCCATGGTACTTCTCACGAATGGAAGATTTTCTATGCAATTAATTAATCGAGATCAAAGCTGATGGATTTTCTCAATCACGATATATTCTCGTGGAGTCCCACATCGTATTCGAGAAATAACAGAAAAGAAAATCATAACGTTGACCATCGATCATATTTTTCCTGGTTATAAGAACTGTCTCGACCTTCCCGACGCTGCATGAGAATCGTCTCGTTAGTCATCACACGAGAAACGTACACAGACAACGTAATTGGCTGCTACAAAGAAGGCTCCATGAAAAGCACCGACTCGTTGAAAACAAGCCTCTGATTGAACATAAACTTATCCGACACATTCAAATGTTGTTTTTTCTAACGCACAAAGTCCGCCGTCCCTTTTCAATTTACTCCCACATCAAAGACCCGCGAACTTTTTCCAGCCTACGCCATCGTCCGCCACAATATCCTCATCCACCTAACCTCCTCTACCCCCAATTAGTAATCTTCTTATCGGACATCATACAAGCAGTTTTTCAGGAAACAAGTTTTACCATCCACACTCCATCTGTACCTATCATCCGACATCCGCGCGATGCTCTTCCGCCGCTGAAAATCCGCAGACCATTGAGACTGCCAGCAGCACGGAATATTTCAGAAACTGCAGCTTTTTCCTGGTCGTTTCGACGATGCAGCCCCCTATCTCATTGACCGTTCCCCCAGCCGCCTACACGTTGCCGAACGCAATCGATCGAGGTTGATTCCCACCAAACGTGGCTTCTGCCGCGACCGTAGCTGCATTGTGTTTATACGCATGCAAACCCCTCACGTCCGTCTATGCGTGGCGAGATAGATATCGGGTGTCACGTTACGATGCTGTCGCTTCCCCTCGACACCCGCGGAATGTTGATAGTCGCTCGGCATCGCTTCCGCCTGGCGGTGCGCGCTTACGTAGTGCGTAAACTGGTTACGTAAGGTCGGTCTGCTCCCGTAGAATCCTATCCGATCCACGCTCCACAAACGTGCATAAGCGTGTACACACGGGTGAACGTTCGGTTATGTCCGTCTGACATCGGCCATTGTCGGTGAAGCAAGACCCGATTTTGCCATTGGCGTCGGCATTGTTTGTACGCGTTCCGGCTTCTTATATGCGTGGGAGTGCCTATGGTTCTACATGTGTGTACGTATATACGTCCGTGGTTAGCTAAGTGTTAGGCGTCGGACGACCGAAGCTGTTTGTATGATTGACTGGTTACAGCTGACGATTAAAAGAAACTGATCAGAAAGACATTTAGGGGTCAATCCAAATGCAATTAAAGTTATATTTGATGCATAATGTGGATTGAACTTAATGCGTTTATTGCGAAAGCTTCGAGGGATTAACATTAGTATTAATAGAGTAGAAGATCTGGGTGTGAAGTGAGGAAAACGGCTCCACTTTTTATAAATGACATCAGGATAACTAAAACTTATGGCATTTAATTAGAAACTGTATTAGTCATGCGTTAACGCATGCTATGTCCGCGTCGCGGTTTATTGTTTGTCGCCTGCTCTGTCATCGATGGCTCACTGTCGGGTCGGAGGATTTTTCCTAACGCAGAAACGTAAAACTTTTCAGTCCTCACACGACTCGCGCGATCCTCCGATCATTTCATCGATCATCACAATGCGACCTCCATCTTTCAAAGGATTTTACCGCAGAGAACGATCTATTCGGACGGCAACGGACAACAGTTTTTCCGTGCCCGTATCGGGTAACGTATATTATTCCAATAGATTGCTACCATCCGTCTGATTGATAGCGGTACTTTTTCCCTCGAGGATTTACATTGTCATGTGAAACACAAGAGTGTCTTTCTTGGTTATTTCCTGCTTTCTGGCTCATTGCCGATTTCAAGCGGGCAGCGTTGGTCTCGGCCAAAACCGGCTGTCCTCTGTTGAGTTTTCTCTATGCAAATTGAACCTTTGTACAGAGTATCTGACGGTCGAGAAGAGTCCTCACTCAGTTATTGCCCGTAGCGAAATGCAGTGGAGCGTTTGCAAAACATTTTACCGATAAATGAGCCCACTCGTACTAACGGGCCAATTGAATTCGGACTCGGGGTTCTATTGAATTTTCCCTTTTAACAGGTACCACTCTACCTACTGAACTTATTCACGTCAAACAGTCGATCTGGCACTGAGAGCACATTTACTTCTTTTTACAGTCCACGCGTGGGCGTCATTTGTCTTTATGCGCACCGTGACCTATCCACTGTCGTGTGTTTACCCACGACGCACGGCAACGGATGCGCTTTTATGCTGATATCCATACTTTTTTCATCGCTTCCGTCGGCATTTTGTGCCTCACTTACTTTTCTGTATACATTCCGCAATATGTAGAAGAAACAACTGTACGCTTGATAAGGGCGAAATAAACAGCTGATAAGGAGAAAGTTGGCATCCGTGTTGGACGCACGTGCTGTGGGCAGATTCCGATGCAAATTGCCCAGTGGAAATCTGTTGGTGGGGACTTTCCTCGGTGCAGCAGAAATAAAAGTGCAAGTATCCTGTTTCGCCTGACTATTTAGCACGCCCAGAGCCGCGCCTGTTTCTTGCGTTTTCGTACAAATACAGAGATGTACCGAAAACGACTTAACGCGGCGATGACGATATGAGTGAAACCAGATAAAGAGTCTGGAGCCGGCGCACGAGCCTAAGACCAAACAAATCTTCTCGGTATCCATAATTAGAATGTTTCGAGGATTCGCGAGGCGTCTTACAAAATTATTCTACGATAATCAGCAGACACTTTGCTCTTTAGAACGGCCTCTTTCCTTCCGTTTGCTCTTTTGAAACGCCCTTACGGTCCCGTCATCGCATCGAATTAGCGAGCACGCGCGATTGAAGGCTGACGCACATCCGATGCTGATAAAAGTGTACATATAATGCCTTTCACAGCGTGCCATCTCGATGATATTAGAACAATCTCATTGAGCACGCACAACAATCTCTGTAGGAAAATTCCAACTCGCCGGTGTGTATTGGACATTTTCATCGTTTTTCACGCAGGTGACGTAAGAGCGTTTGTGGCGCGATGAAAGGTTAAAGTGAAAAGACACACGCGATGTTTGCGCGATCTTGACATGGCGGACGGCAAGGTGTGCAAGAAAAGTACCGGTGCGTCGGTATGAAAAACATTTTAATGATGTCACGCGAGATATCCGACTCCACATCGAGAGAACAGGGCAAACTAGAAGAAGGTTTCTGTGTCGACGGTGTACATTAACGATAACAATGGCGCTATTCACGTTCTATCTCGATCATACTAGGGCGACGTCGTTCGATACGCGAGTATACGAATAGTAAGAGGGGAAGAGCCCCTAACGCCATTCCGCCCCCAAAATGCTCTGACAGCCGTCACATAAGGTGACATTCGATTAAAAAGATGCCAGCCAAAACATCCGCGATCGTTTTATCGTCCCTGAGCGATTACTCAATGCTGCTGGTCGTTTTTCCTGTTTTCTCAGTCAGAAAGATCCATCACTTTAGCATCGGCCTACCCCTTTCAATATGCCGCTTGGTCAACGGCAAAAAAGTTCCTTCAACAATCCGCCTGCAACTTCAAACCTACAACTAGACTCCAGTCTCAATACAACGAAGGAACATGCATCATAGCGGATTCCTACTTATCCCTTCAATCACTATCCTTTGTCACAGTTGCATTACCTTCTCGACAGTTTGCGTGCGACGATCGGTAGCCAGCAAGTATTACGCATAGGCCGTATGCAAATGCGAAGTATGTGAGAATCGTCGCTTGTCGTGATCGAGGCCGCGGTTATCGGGTCTCATTTTCGCGAGCACAGCAAACAGGGAACGGGTAGCACAGTACTCCGTTTCACGATTCGCGTTTCACGCTCGGAAACTCTGAGTCACGTCCGCGAATAAACGTGCGTCGCAGGCACTCGTTCGTGCGCCCGTTCTCCGTCTGTCCTTTCTTTCTTTCTCCGTCACGCCGCCTCGTCCGTCCGTTGTTTAACAGCCCAACATTCCCGCTAAGTTTATACGCGCATAAGAGCTATATGAGCCCATCCTTATGAGGAAACCCGGTACTCGAGGAGAGCGGTCCGACGATATCCTGGATTTGATCCTGTCCCGTTTAACGGGACTACCTTCGTGCGCGGGGGCCACAGCATCTATTACCTACATACGAGCCAACGTTCAACCTCCGGCATTTCTCTGCCTCCTTCCTCCGTCGTCGCGTTCCCATTACCTCAGCTGTCCCGGTTCCAGCGCAAGTCGATGGAACGCGTGGTCGACTCGGGAGATTCTAAGGAACGGTTCACCTCTCAGTAAAATCCTCGTCGGCATTAAGCGATCAAACATTCAACGCGCCTTTCTACATATTCCACCCTCTCGACTCTCTCACCTAGCTTTCATTTCATTTTTTCCTTACGACGTTCTAGGGAAATGTCGGAGGGCCCTAAAGAGTCTTCGAGCACTGTCAGGAAAGTGCTCAGGATTAATGGACGGATTTTTGAACGATGAATTAGCGAGCTTCACTTGAGGAAATCCGTTGATGCAACGCTAGTACGGTATTAGCCGATTGACTCGACTCTTGACGCGACTTCCATTCGTATTGCGCCGTCAGAGATTTGCTTGCTTATGTAATGTGCATTATCTCTCTATACAGCGTCGGTATCTGTCGGGCTTGCTCGACATCCTCTTTGGGCCTTCTGTGACGTTGGAACGATCGCGGCATCAAATGCCGACACGCAGCGTGGAATAGAGTGCACTCTAAGCAGAAACATAAGATCGTGCCACCTTGCGAAGTGGAATTATGTCTGTGTATTTTTCTTACGCCGTGCGACCGAGGAAGCACTGAGGTGGCCAAGAGGTGATTAGAAATAATTAGACCGCGTGCATGGGACGAGAATCCCACGAACCGCCTAACTTGGAACAGCGCGGCGTGAGCATACGGTTAATTACTGTCTGAGACATAATTGAAAGTAAGCAGGTACATCATCGCGTGTCCTGCACCGTGTAAATTTTGCCGCGTCGCGGCAACGATATATCGACCAGTTGCCGTGCCGCACTACGGAATGACATCATACCCATTTTCCGCTATCTTGCACTATCTCGCGCGCTGTTTTTTTTCGCGGGGTGGCACACACGCCGCGTGAAAAGCAGACGCAAAACACGCACAAAAGGAAAATATTCTCGATCCAGAAATAGTGCCAGCCGGGAACTAGCGCGCGGAGTTTTACGCGAAATATCAGGTGACACCAGTTAAGTCCGAGCAGCTAAAGAACTTGCGCTAGATAAGCGTGTGATCGTACAAGACCTTAGAGGCGCGATACCTGTCAACGCGCCACTCCTGGGATCATGAGACAATCACATGTTTGAATACATCATCGGCGCCCTGGCGGCACGGTACAGCTTACTTTACTTTTCATTTTCTGAGAGCGTCGTAAAACCGAGACGCGACTGTAAAAAAACTGACGCAAGTCGACACTACTTTGTCTTCGTGTGAATGGAGACGGTTGCATCACAAACACTCTCCCGCGAGGCCTTCGACACTTCTTAGAAAACATCGTTAATGAATTTAAATCACGGCGCTGTGTGCAGATTAACGGCTTTCGCGAAATTATCATTGAAGCATTCGCGGGCCAACGAAGCTGCGTCGGAACAAATATCGCGGTAGTGAAATTTGCGGACGACGTCCGCGATGATGAAATACAGCGGGAAGCTCCACCTTCTTTTTCTGCCGCAATATAAATGACGAATGACGTCCGGACGTCTAATCGTAGGCGAAATCATACGGTACCGCGCGTCGTATATATGGCGAATTCTTTCAAACGCTTGGCTCCGACTCCGCGTTCGTGACGAACAAACAAGACGCGCGCGAGTAGATAATGTGCATGACATAAAAATCTGCTCCTTACGTAACATTATCGTCGTAGCGATTTGATTGACAATCATCGCCGTGTTGCGAGTTTGCGCGTGCGCACTGGGTGTGTTAATTAACCAACAGAAATCCAGTGAATGACAGAACTGTGCTAGCATCGTCGATAGACCGCCGCTCTCCCGTTAATATATGTGATAATTTCCTGTTTGCAAACAAAACGTTCTCGACCGAATTGCAACGAAGGCCGATAAGTTTCTCTCGTTCGGCGTCGTTGTCCTTTGTGTCGCCGCTGTGCTGATATATTATCCGACGAGTCGAAATTATTGTCGTCACGTAACGTCCGCAAACGATTTCCATTTGTCGAGAGGCGTTAATGCCGTTCGACGGCTATCTTGAATTTTAAACAGACGACCAGCGAGTAACAACGACGGGAAATGGCTCCGCCCGCCCTCCGTGCAGCTGAAATAAAATAGCCAGCCTTTGTTTCCGCGGTTGTACACAATGACGGCATTATGCACCGTATTATGCGTGGCGTTTCATTCTGCCCGTCGGCGACGACCGGCGTTGCAACAAAAGCGGCCAGTACCTTGTCATTAAAATCGCGATGAATTCAATGTTGGCCACTATGGGTTTTAGCATATTTTTAAACGTGGCCTGACCGCACTTGCGTCTAGCGTTCTCGATGAGGCACGACGAGCGTGACAAAACTAGGTTAACGGGGTGGCCCGAACACGTAACTGGGTCACGCTTTGTTATTGCCTGCATAATCTCGCAAAAATAAGCAAAATTACCGAAAAATTGCAGCTGCAAAGTCGTTGACGGAACGAAGGTGATTAAGGAGTAGACGTCAAGGCTTCCTTCGAAGCCGCTAGCCGGAAGGCAAAGGACTTCAAGCATCAATTGGCGGTGAGAGTGAGGGTAACGATGATGCGAAGACGCAGATTCGTCAGACGAATAAGCATCTCGTGAAAGGGATTGAGGATCTCCTTAAGCGACCTTGTCATTAGGGACACCAATTAAAAGAGTCGTTAACATAACAGGAGTGCCAATAAAGGCGAACAGCCGTCAATAATGAGCCTGCGATATCGTGGAAGATTCAATAACCCTTCCGGACGACCTTGCACTTGACGATAAACGCGCGTCTCGATTATAACTCGACGATCACATAGGGGAAACGGGGAAATTCTCGGCAGCTTTCGGCCTGCTCCCGTTCAAGGTATTGCGCGACCAATCGTTCGCCTTGAGCTACGAACAGCTGATAACAATGATACTCGGATATTATAGTCGTCCTTATCACTTTCGTTAACATTTGCCGTTATCATGCGCCGCTTTCATGTCCGTTGCCAGTTGAGTCAGCCGTCGAGTAACTGCCCATCATAAACCGGGTGTTAGTAAACGAATCATCGCGGTGATTTTCGTATGCGTTCAATGACTCTTAAATTACGCACACGCGCTCGCGCAAGCATTCACGTGAGGCGGAGCGGTAAGCCAGCTCGATTGGCAAAATTGCATTCCGGCCTGCGTAGTAGAACGTGGGCTCCCCTACTTCCTCGAAATCGACAAATGTATTGGGAAACCGGCGAACCGGTTGACCCGAACATCTGGTCCGACCGTCAATCAGCGGCCGAAAAACTTGTTTGCCGGTTACAATGACGCCGGTCCAAGACATATATATACATATATCTACGCGCCCAAATGCGTGGAATATCTTCATCTTATTCGCGAGCAATTAATGGACCTTGGTGTATGCGGCTGCTGAGAAAAAAACGTTTGATCTCCGTTTCGACTGCGTGCGATGGAACGGACGAATTAACTCATTTGACATCTGACAAGGTCGAGTGATAAATCGCGAAAGTACGACTAAGCATTCACCAAACGAATTGCTCTTGAATCGCTTAAAATAGAAAGGCCGATTGATGTAAGGGGCACCAGCCTCGGCGCCGATGTCGCCGCTGACAAGTTAGACAAATAATAAATAATTCTGCGCGCGCGTGTCGTCGTCTTTGTTATGAGCGCGAAGATTCGTCTGAATCCTGCTTGTTTTCAATTCGGGGATTGACAGCTTGTTCCTACGCACTTCCACGTCAATATTTTTCGCGGCTTTATCTTAAACACTCGAGGTTTAAATTTAATGTCGTTCCGTTTATCACGCTTACGCGTGTGGTATAATCACAGAATTTTATTTTGAAGCACCATCGTCTTTTCGGAAACTCAGGGTTTTACGATGTTTTGAAAGTGTCGGCGTTTCGCAAGCTACGACTATCGTTATCTATAGATCAACCTCCAGCTTTATACGTCCGTAACCGAACGAACGGAACCGACAGCAAATTCTGCGTATAATCGACCTGAATGTAACACAGTAGATGCAAATTAAGGCGATCATTTTACCGATACCGTCGCGGTTAATGATACAAGACAACGTGACACATTTTCAATGCACGTGTCAGCGCGTTGATTGATTCCGGTCTCATTAGCAAACGTAGTCGATTGACTACGACTCGATATCGTGAAAATGCCGTTAAGGAACGGCGCGTAGCGGTTTTAATACTTTCGGAGGAGCGGATAAAAAAGCGGACATTCGTGCGTGCAGAAATTGAGTTACGGCGATCGCGAATACGTTGCACGTGCGTTTTCGCCTACGAGCGGGCTAATGGTGACGTGCAGCTACACGCCACTTTTAGCAATTTATTTAGCTCGCACGCGTCCTAGTCTAGGCAGAGTTCGCGAACCGTGCGCGCCAGACGAGCGGACATGCGCAGTGAACGCTCGCTCATGCGAAAGAGCCTATCACGTTCGACCGATGCGCAATGTCACCCGTGTTCCCGATATTTAAACCCAATCTTCCGCGTTTAAATCAATCCCGCGCTAGTTTGCGCGAATTTCGTACCGTAGGCGCACGCCATTTATGTTTTTGAATGCTCTTTTGCTGGTGGTAATGTCGTCACTCCTTTCCCGCGCTAGTTTGCGCGAATTTCGTATCGTAGGCGCACGCCATTTATGTTTTTGAATGCTCTTTTGCTGGTGATAATGTCGTCACTCCTTTCCCGCGCTAGTTTGCGCGAATTTCGTACCGTAGGCGCACGCCATTTATGTTTTTGAATGCTCTTTTGCTCGTGGTAATGTCGTCACTCCTTTCCCGCGCTAGTTTGCGCGAATCTCGTATCGTAGGCGCACGCCATTTATTTTTTCGAATGCTCTTTTGCCCGCGGTAATGTCATCAATCGTTTCCCGTCCCTTTTCTTGACCGAATGGGCTATCGGGATGCTTAATTGTAACGGTATTGCTAATATTTAATTTGTCCTACGCAACGTTACCTATTTTTTTATTACCTTCACCAACGTTCAAATGTGAACTTTTAGATTCGAAACTAGTTGAGTTTATTTACGCGGATCTTGCACCGCTGAATTTGCCATTTGCATTTCGTATGTGCTGTCATTCGTATTGGTGCTGTTACTTTCTCGTGGAATGGCCTACTGCGATGCTCAATGTCAACGACGTTGCTGGTTTTGAATTTGACCTTCCGCGTTTCTAGTTGCACGTGTCACGTGGGCTTAATCTTCCTTTCTTAAGTTCTCCATTCACCTTTTGAATAGTCGCTCGTTCGTAATGACACGGTTACCAAGGGATTCTTTGTGCGAAGCATCTTACTAATGACATGCGAACAATGTTCTTAATTGGGGATACTTTGAAAACAAGAGAGGTTTCCCGTGCTTCGAAGTGTCGAGTTACGAAGGGAACGTGCCAAGTACACTTAGAGGGTATCTTGACAGTCAAACATATCGCGACTTAAGGCACGGCCGATCGGAGCAAGGAAAGTAACTTATCGAACGAGCTTTGACTTAAGCACGGAAGCTCGATAAGTGGATAAATAATCTTTACATCTACGTGGCTGGATAGGTTACGACAGCGAGGGCTCGAAATTTGTAACGACATATTATTTGATTTCTACGTCAGAGCTGACCATTTCACCCATACGTAACAAGATCTGAGAACGATCGTCTCACTGTCTTTTAACACTGCAGAGATGCCAACTCGTACACGTGCTTCGAACTGTCGATTTCGATGACACAATTATCTTGAAGGAATTTAACCGAACAACCTTGATGACCTTTAATGTTCGCTTTAGCAGACTAAGCTAAGAGACAAAGAGAGAGAGACAGAAAGAGAAACTGAGCAACACTCTCATTTTTCTGCAATGAGTGATGTCGATTGTACATTTAGGAGTACACGTTCATATATACACACACACATATATATATATATGAACTCATACATATAGTCACAGCCTTTGGCAAGGGTAAGGAAGTCCCTCTGCCGCTATATTGATCACTGACCTTTTCTACGCCCAAATGGCCCGAAGAAGGTACCGTTCTTGCCGATGACGTTATCGTCGATGTACTTGAGCAGTTTCGTGATATCCTCCCCTTTCTTTGCAGCGAGCGATTTGACGGGGCGTGGCGGTGCGATCCTCTGACCACCACCAGCGGTGATGTTTGCTGCGGTGGTCGTGGTAGTCGTCGTTGACGATGTCGACGTCGAAGTCAACGCTGTGGCGGCTGACGGTGCCTGGTTATTTGCCTGCAAGCTGGCGCAACTCGGTGCCGTTGAAGAGCACGCCGTAGTTTCCTCCGCAAGCGAGTTGATCCTTCTCTGCGAACCGCTCCAACTCTTTCCACACGAAATTTTTACCGAGCAGCTCATCCTCTCATAGTAATTAAGCACACGACGCACATAGTAAGAGGAGGTCGCAACGCTGCAAAACCCGCGATTATCGGCAGATGAGCTCCTCGAACAATTCTAAATCGGAGCTATGCGGTCTCAGAATTTTTGGCCCACTTTCAGAGCGTCAAATCTCCAAGTACCATGCGATCGCGTGGAGACCGATAAAATTTAAAGAGCTCCACGGCGGACCGCTCTCTTCTTCATCCGAACACACGTGTTTATCGCTCCAAACCTCTGATACAGCGAAGAGTTTTCGTGTCGCGCGATGTCACTCGTTTCCTTGCACCCGCGATAAAGATTATCGTTGTGCGAATGTTTCAATTTCTCGTCACGAGCGCGTCTTATAATAATGAAGAGAAGAAATTTCTTCGCCGAAGAGATCTGTTTCCTCTTCCGCTATTTCTCTTGTGAATCGCCTGTGCTCCGATACGATATTTACGCATTAACGATTGCGGTGCGCACGGTATCAACGCTGTGTATTGTAAATTCTTTGAAATTCGCGCGCTCTTTGCGTACAGGTTCGCGCCAATGACGATACCGTAAACTATCTCGTTCCTCTGTGATTGCACTTCCGTGATATTCTCGTGAAAAGACGCGTGCCTCGCGTATACGTGCAACCTCTTTCAGTACTGAGGCGAGACTGAATGTCTGACGGTCGACGGGCTGCCCGGTTCGCCAATGACGTCACGCAACCACGCAGGCGCCGTCGAGTCTCGCATCGCTTCGGGAGCATCTTCTCTGGGTCGAATAAACGCACTCTCGCGGAATATAGTAGCCTGAATCACCGATAGCGTTTGGACAAATTAAAACTGCGCCTCTTTGTCCCCGTCTCGGGGCTACTGGTCAGCCGGCCGTTTAATAGGATCCGAAGTGCGATTGCTTTCCGCCTGACAATCGACTCGGCTCTATCGATGGGGTTAATCCGATCGGAGTGGGAAATATTCTTGCCGTTAGAGGTGAGTCTATTTACGGGCGTGAAACGATCGGCAACTGTTGGATCTCCCTCCTGACGGCATTACAGATATAATGGGTAATTTCGTAACGCACGGCACGCCGGGTTCCTTAACATAATGACTGCCCCGTTTAATTCGGTAATGCATTGCCGGAGGCTAAAGTGTATTAATGCTGTTGAAGCGCGCATCAATTTGGTTTCTTCGCAATTTAAACTAACGTCGGATACGGGATTGAACATAGCACTGGTAAGTCGAATGAATATTGGCGGAAAAGGTAGAAAAAAACGATCCAATCGCATAATGTTATGTAAAATACTTTCCATGATTTTATTTCAAAGTGAGGAGATACTGCTGAAACATTTCAGTGCTTGGAATTCTTGCCGGAAAGTCTCTATTTGGTAATTAACGATGTGCTTTATGCGTCATCACCGATTTGTTAGTACCGAAGACGAACGAAAAATACTGTCGACCATCTATTTTAGTAAACTGCAATATTTAATGCATTAAACGGCTGGTACCTGATCTGATTCATCTTTCGTCACCGATTGTCGTCGACGTATTTCCCTCGCTCAAATTGTCGCTGTATGTCAATCTTCGCCTCAGCGTTCGCCGCCTTCCTCGAAACCGTAATCTACGCGCCATATGGCACGATTCGTCGAATATAGGTCATACATTCCCACATATGTTTTTCTCGGCACACGAGGAAAACAATCGATCCGGTCGTTGGACCGTCCATCGGCACCGACGTATTCAGTCTCATAACTCGTTGAAAACGCCACGGTCGATAAGAGTGTCTTCATAAATTTCCTGACCCTTCACCGGACATCTGTGCATACGTCTCGTTTCATCGCTCCGTCCACCGGATCATAGGAGAAAATCGAAAGTGCGGACAATTGTAACATAAAGTATGAAAGCGGCTGTTACGTGCGGCTCGAAGTCGAAACTAACTACCTCGGAGAATTCTAAGATACAAATCATAGCGCGTAAGTGGCGAACGTTACTTCTGAAGGAGCGACAGAGTATAAGATCCGCGATTTCTTCATCGAGAAAAGGAAGCGTCGTATAGAATGCGCAATAATTATTACTTTCATCGGGCTGATAAATGCGGAAATAACTTTCTTAGCACATGCCCCACGTGCAATTCGCGCGGTGCACTTGTAACGCTTCGTTTCGCGACTTGGCTCTCGAAGACCCTACGACAGAAGATGTAAACGTCCCCTTGGAAATGAACCTCTGCGACAATTTATCGGCGTCTCTCGCACGGTGCGCACATATAAGTTAAACTCGTTTGCGTGAGCCCAAGACTGCACTTCATGGCTTCTCTGTGGAAATTTGGTAGGCCGATCGAGTTCCGGCTTAAAGACGCCAAACAGTATTATTCTTAGGCTACGCCTCATCGATACGGCCGGCGCGTGAAATTTTCATGAAGCACTCTCATAATAGAACGACATAACGCGAAAGCTGAGAGCCTTTATCGGATCTAACAGACGGCTGTCATTTTTCATCAGGCTTTTAACCGAACGTAAGAATCAATAGCATATCGAGGGTGGTAACGTAAAGATCATAACGTCGTTAGCTTTAAGACCCTAATATTCGATGCGCGATCTTAAAAGTGTAATAGCAAGCAAAATCAATGCAAAACGTAATAATATTGCTCCTACGACAGATAACAACAAGCGTATGTATACATTTAGTTCCTCGGCAAGTGCGTTTCGCGTGATGATCCGATACAATGCGTTCTTAACAGCTGTATAACTGTAGGATACCGTAGAATCTAGATAATTCTAAATAATCCCGTCGCGATGAGTGGTCGCATTGATCGTGCTAAACATATATCCGCAAGTTGTTCTGACCAAACACGTTATACAATGAAATAATCAGTGCGCAAGATTAGCAGTTACATAATCATAGGTTACTTCGGAACTAAACTCGCATGGGAGTCGCTAGGACAGCGTATTCTGATAGAATCAGAGTATTTGTTAATAGTTGCGACAGTGTCGGTGTAATTACAGTGATTGCGATACGGCAGATTTTTTATTCCCCGCAGCCAGTAAGCGCCCTGTCGGCTGTCTGTCGTGCAACGAAACCCGCCGTTGAATGCAACCGTAATGATTTCGAAATAATTCCCGATACACAAACTTTCCATGGTAACGGATTCCGTCCACTACTCCCCTGCTTGTTTGACTTGACTCGAAGGTCTCACATTACCCTAGAAACTACCCTATTTCCATTTCGTTCATAACCTAATCGCGTGTGAATCGAAAGCAACGTCGTACGCTCCCGGTTGCCTGCAGAAAGACAAAATGTTGAAGTTCCAACTCGCTACGAAGGAAGACCTCAAGTTAGCGGCGGCTATCGAACGTAGACGACAAATTGAGGAAGCACGAAAGCCACGAATATTTAATGCGCGTGTCAGAAAAATAGGCGTAAGTCACAACGATGCCCATGACTAGTAATCAAACAGTACTTAGAAAAATGTGCCAAGATTTACTGTGTAGTCAACGTTGCATGTGAAAATCATTACATTTTATCCCAAATTATATAAATGCCATCAACAATACCAACATTTTATTTATTTCTGCAGATAGACAAGTCGTTCTTAGACCAGCAGGTAGAAGAAAAGAAACAATTGACGGAGCTAGAGAAGACTAGAGAATGTCAGTTGGACGAGAGTCTAGTTCGCAGCAGCAAGCTCGCCGTAATTTTAGAGAAGCAGCAAGAGGAGGTAACCGTATACCGAGAGAAGAAAAAATCGAAACGATCGTTTGCCGTCCCTATCCCCGGTACAATGCACGCGCACTTTCTATCGATAAATCGATTCAATTGTAATGCGCCTGTCTTAGATAACATCGTAGTCGAATCGTTATTTCCGTCAGTTAATACCGTCCGTTCATTTACATGTCGGTATGGAGGTAACCTTTTCTTGTATCGATCCTTGCAGGAGAAACGGAAAATAAACAAGGAAATCGAAACCTTTCGTCGCATTTACCAGCGACCGGAAGATCGGCGAGATTACGATCTTTACGATCCGGAAGCCCTGAAGAAATCACTGCCGGCACGAGTCGGAGACGATGACGCGCGATTAGGACCGGCGTCTGCGCAAAAGCACGTTAATTTTGTCGATTTAGAAAGTAGCATTGGAAGTCATATCGCCTACAAACGTTCCGGATAAGCACGCGCTATTCGGTCAACGTGTACTCACACAAACAGACACCCGTAATCCGTGAACACCGATATGAATCTGTCAACATCGATTATGTTATAAATAGCAGTATCTGTATGATCTAAGAGACTAAATTGCAAACAGGAAGATAACGCAGAGAAGAAAAGCACTTCACGTGCACCACTTTCTTCGCGACGCACATGCAGTAGATAATATTTTCTGATACCGGCAGAAAGCGCCGCCAGTAATGTTGCTAACGGACGTCTCTTTAATTCGTTGAACTATGTCAATGAGTACAGGTTCGAAGGCGAGGACTGCAATCTTCAGGAAAGACAGAAACTGCAGAAGGACCACATGAAATGGTGGCTGCTGGAGCAGAAAAAGGAGCGTGAAGTGACTGATAAGGATCGAGAGGACGCCGAGAAAGCGTACCAGGAAGCCGTTGTTGCCAGGGATAAGCGAGCCGTTGCTCTAGACCGGATGGAGCAGGAATGCAGGCGTAGATTGAACGAGGCTACCTCGAGATTCAATCGTGCAATGGTAAGACTATGTCGTACCACTTCCGGCCAGGGGAAGAGCGGAAAACGGCAAAAAGAAGAGAGTACCTACCAAGCTAATGGTCGGAAGTGAGGGTAGTTATGGTTGAAAAAGCTTTCCGCTCAACTGTTGACCGACTTAAGGCGCCGGCTATGCCTTGTTGTCTTT
Organism: Cryptocheilus praepositus; assembly: GCA_033815515.1. Classification (NCBI taxonomy): domain Eukaryota; kingdom Metazoa; phylum Arthropoda; class Insecta; order Hymenoptera; family Pompilidae; genus Cryptocheilus; species Cryptocheilus praepositus. Next base: position 12,821,738 of record JAWWQZ010000035.1, on the reverse strand, counting down.
GTTTGCCTTTTTGACATAACGTTAACAACTATATTTTTATCCCAATCGGCATCGGGTCATAATAAGAGAAACCCATTTCAACGTTTTATCGATTATACCTGGAACTTTTTACTTGAAGTAGTCTGTACTTAGTTTTAAAGAAAAACACGTGTCAAGACGTCGAAAGCAAGCTAATATTCTGCTGGCTAGAGATATCCCATGAGGAGCTTTAGAAACTAAAAGCGAAGGGATGAAAAGTTCAAAGGTCAGACTTTCTGTTCCATCGGGACTTCTGACCTTGGAGCATGTTGTTGTTAATATCGGTAACGATGCTTCACACTGTTTCAATAATATGAAATTTTCGCGTTAACAGCTCTTCAATTAGTACGACGAAAGCTGTGTCAGAAGCACTTAACATCCCACCGGGTGTCTTTTCGCGCCAATTAATTTCGAGAACCCCCGTTATATGTTCATCCACATGCGACAAGGGAAAGTTTAAAGGTCAAAGATCAACAGTAATTTAAGTTCGTTTCGCGTAAAACGTTCAACGAACACCAACAAATCATGCAGCTCCTCGACGGAGAGCCAAGTAACGTAAATGTTCGGCGCATTGTCGTATATCTCCACCGAGTAACGCCTACTCGAATCACGCAATCGATGAACAATCTCGATGACGACATCAGCGCGGAGTTGTTTCAATAATAATGCTACCGCACGCAATATCGTCACACCTCTCGCGACCATCTGACAAACGAGAGTATCTGGAAGACGGAAGAAAAAAGTTCATAAATTACATAGGAAGGTGGGCACCACCTTTGATTCATGTCGTCAGAACTATTGCATTCGTTTTCGAAAACATCGTATTAATCAAGCTTTTCGGCCTCCGAAGAAGTTCTTATTGCATCAATAAAAATACAGTACACTACTTAATTCGTTTCGTTTGTGTTTTCTGTTGTAGGTCGAGGAGCAAGAACATCGTCGACAATGCGAAGCCGTTCAAGAGGAGGAGGACAAGAAGGCGGAAATTTACAATCACGTGACGGGCGACTTCCTTACCGAAGCCAGGGAGCAGGCTGAAAGTACGAAAGGACCGAACAAGCCGTTGGCCTCACGGTACAAAGGCATGACGGCTGAGGAACTCCAATTCTTCAGGGACGCGCAGGCTCGACAAGCCGAGGAAATACAGGTAACGTTTCAAGAAACTGAGTTCAATGTTATGCTCGGTCGTCGTTACGTTGTCCGTCAGTCTGTCCGAGGTCGAGATTGATGCCAAGCGATGGCTGCACGCTGCCAGAAATCTGCCTCAGATACTTTTTGTGCGTTTAGAAAATGAAGGCGGAAGAGAAGCGGATGAACGAGGACTGGGATCGATTGATGATCGCGCATGCTCAGGCAGGGCAGGTGTGCCAACGTGAATTGGATCGAAAAAAGATGTGAGTGACGAAGATGCGCTAATGTAATTGAATTGCTCATCACGAAATTTGCTGAAGCAAAGTCGTAGAGAGAATGTGTAAAAAGGAACACACTGTACCTTCTGATTGTCGTAGGGATCTAAATAAGAGGATTGCGGAAGAAAATCTAAAACTAGCCGAGCAACAGAAACATCATCAGGAGTATTTGAACCGTGTCTTGTATAAGGACAGACCGACGGCGGCGTTTTATGAACAATTTAATAAGGGCACTCGCTAATAGAACATCGAGACATAAGGACACAATCAACATTACGATAGGAAATGACAGTTTAAAGGAGATTATAATGCACGTCATACCGAATTTTAAACATTTTTATACTCAACTTTTATGCCAAGTAAAGTTTTAACCGTATTTTATCCAGTTTGTGGTGTCATAATTTGTATCCTCCATTTTGTTTTTTTTACAGAAATAAAATTAAATGTAGCAATGTTGCCTAAGCAGAATGTTGCTATGTCTAACAATATCTATAACAATTTTGGCAAAATGGAATTAAGCAGGGGACATTCAATTGATGAGTCCTGACAGTAAATAAAGACAATATTCTGTTCATATTGATTTTTTAAAACCACCCGCATCATCGGTAAAGCAGACGATACATTTGATGCTTTGTTATGGAACTTACGCCAGTTCGATACAAATTATTTTAGCAAAATAAAATGTATTAATAACCAAACATGTATCGAATATGCTTTGCTGTGTTTTGATCAAATTAAACTGTGATTTCTCCTGAGAATTACGTTAACTTTAACGCAAAATGATAGACGCCGAGTTCGACGTCAACATTAGGCACCCGTAAGTTTGTGAGGTTATAGAAAATAGCACCCATAACATTTTGAACCGATAAAAACTTTACACTATTTTTTTAGCAGTGCTGGGAATCAAGGCGGACTATTACACGAATTCAATGAAATTTTAGATGGCCTTAAAAGTGAACTGCACTTATGCAAGGTAAGCGATTAAGGTTATAATTCGTCTGACAGGTACTGAACATTTCAAACTTATAGGTGGAACAAGGAAATATACGCAGCCAAGTAGAAACACTGAGGAATGAAAATAAAAATGCAGGTGATACCTTGCGGGAGCACTTCTCTCGTATTCACTTAGAATCTTGTGGGGATGAAAACTTGCATCAGAAGGAAATGATTGTGAATCTGCAGGACCGCATTGCTGCTTTACAATTGGAGAAGGATTCTGTTGTACAACTTTGGCAAGTTGCATTGAAAGCCATTGATGTGCTAGAAGAGGAATTGAAGGGTATACGTACGGATACAAAAGGTTCAAAACAGTATGAAGCACAAGTGAACAGTGTCAAAGAAACTTACTCAGAGGCTATTAAAGCGCTGGAATTCAAGCTTCAGCAGGCTAAGGAAAACTTTTTGAAGCAGCAGTCTCTTTGGGAGGCTAGCCAGAACAAAATACAAGCCTTGATGAAGGAGAAAGAAGAAGCAGTGCACAAACTAGAGGTTCTGCAAAAGGAGAGTTGGGAAAAAGGTTAGTTAACATTTACAAGCATATGTAATACCATTTAACAAATCGACATTTAAAATTTTGAAAAGACAGGAACAACCAACAAACAATTGAATCCCTAAAAAATGAATTGGCGAGTGCAAAAATAGATATGCATAGAGTCTTAACGTTAAAAGCAGATCTAGAAGAAAAATTAAATGAGACCAAGAGATTCGCTGCAAATGTAGTCGCTAAAGATGAGGAGACAAAGTGTAAAATGGCTGAAACCCTTGAAATGGTGGAAACCGCTGTAAGAGAAAAGGATATCATACTGCATAGAGAGGCTTGTGTGCTGGAGGAAAAAGCTAGGTTAGAGCAGAGGTTAGCAAAAATTTCTGATGAGCACATAGCAAGATTACAGGAAGAGGTTAAGAATATGAACGAAGCACATGAGAGAGATGTAAATAAGTACCTCCTGGAGATTAAGGAGTTGAAGATTGATCTGAGACAAAAGGTGACGCTTCTGGACCGAGCAGAAAGGGAATGTAAAATAATGGAAGAAGAGCTTGAAAAAGTGAGACATCGGTCTGAGGACATGTTGCACAAGTCTCATATGAAAGTCTTCGATCTTCAACAAAAATTAAAGGAGACAGAACTTCAGCTCCAATTCACTGACGAAACCTGTAAAAAGAAGCTCGAAATCGAAACGAAACATTTGGAACAAAAGGTTATGGACCTGGAGCATAAACTGGCATCGGCAGATAACGCGTTGACGCGAACCCAATTACAGAATTCGAATGACATGGAGGACCAGGTTAAGCACGCGAATGAAAAGATGAAGGAAATAATTGATCGGTATGGCGATCTAGAAAAACGATTTACGAAAGCACTGCAAGACAAAGAGGAACTCGTGAAGGAATTCGCAACTCTGCAATCTTCGTTCGAACGTGAAATTCAAAAGCGGGATTACGAGCGCGATCATCTTCAGCAAAAGATTTTGGAGTTAGAAGGCAATCTTCAAAAAGCAACTTCCGCAACTGAGGAAACTTTACGAAATAACTTGTTCACGAGACAACTGTACAGTTTCGATTTGGAAATGAGGAAACAGCACGGCGCTGCGTAAGTTCAAATAGGTACTACGTTAGTCAGGTGTCATACTCTGAATAATTGTAACCTTCGTTACAGCACAGAGAACAAAGAACATTGTTGCCGAATGGTATTATCTGAACATTTAAAGACTTTGCAAGACAAATACGATAAAAAAATTAAGCAATTGACGTACCATGTGGAAACTCATCAAAGACTCAGCAGAAAGTAAAATAATTTATTTTTATATGACAAAAGAGGTATGCAATATGACTACGTTTGTTCTCATTTCCGGATAAGATGGCGGGACGAAGTGAAGTCGATGGCGGTAAGGTTCCAAGGAAAATCGAAGGAACTTCGTGCAAAATTGGTGACGTTGAAGAAGGAAAATGATGAACTAAACAAGGAACTGCTGGCTTGCAGGCAACAAATAGCAGAATATCGGCACCAAGTTATTCATCGGTATAACTCTTTACTAATTTTCTAAAATGACATCAATAAATGCTAGGTTTTCCGTTAGGTACAACCAAGGATACGAAGCGAGGTGACGACGAGAAACAATTGTAGGGAACTTCTTAAAGTCATTCAGTTTCCTGAATGCGGACAGTATAGATACATTTATTAATTTAAAAAATACACATATTTGCAACAGGCGTGATTCTTTCTTGGAACATTACCTATCTAGCGATAATTACGATTAGTCTTATTCTTTCGAGGAAAATCGAAGGAACTTCGTGTAAAATTGGTCACGTTGAAGAAGGAAAATGATGAACTAAACAAGGAATTGCTGGCTTGCACGCAACAAATAGCAGAATATCGGCACCAAGTTATTCATCGGTATAACTCTTTACTAATTTTCTAAAATGACATCAATAAATGCTAGGTTTTCCGTTAGGTACAACCAAGGATACGAAGCGAGGTGACGACGTGAAACAATTTTAGGGAACTTCTTAAAGTCGTTCAGTTTCCTGAATGCAGACAGTATAGATACATTTATTAATTTAAAAAATACACATATTTGCAACAGGCGTGATTCTTTCTTGGAACATTACCTATCTAGCGATAATTACGATTAGTCTTATTCTTTTTTGCGAGGAAAATCGAAGGAACTTCGTGTAAAATTGGTCACGTTGAAGAAGGAAAATGATGAACTAAACAAGGAATTGCTGGCTTGCACGCGACAAATAGCAGAATATCGGCACCAAGTTATTCATCGGTATAACTTTTTACTAATTTTCTAAAATGACATCAATAAATGCTAGGTTTTCCGTTAGGTACAACCAAGGATACGAAGCGAGGTGACGACGAGAAACAATTGTAGGGAACTTCTTAAAGTCATTCGATTTCCTGAATGCAGACAGTATAGATACATTTATTAATTTTAAAAATACACATATTTGCAACAGGCGTGATTCTTTCTTGGAACATTACCTATCTAGCGATAATTACGATTAGTCTTATTCTTTCGAGACCACACAGGCAGCGAACAAACTAGGGAACCAGTATAACCTCTCACTTTCTCCCTGATCATCTAGCCAGGCTAATCCTTCTTTCACCATGTGATCAAGTGCTTTTTGCGCGGTAATGGCCGTAAGGTTCCAAGGAAAATCGAAGGAACTTCGTGCAAAATTGGTGACGTTGAAGAAGGAAAATGATGAACTAAACAAGGAATTGCTGGCTTGCAGGCAACAAATAGCAGAATATCGGCACCAAGTTATTCATCGGTATAACTCTTTACTAATTTTCTAAAATGACATCAATAAATGCTAGGTTTTCCGTTAGGTACAACCAAGGATACGAAGCGAGGTGACGACGAGAAACAATTGTAGGGAACTTCTTAAAGTCATTCGATTTCCTGAATGCAGACAGTATAGATACATTTATTAATTTAAAAAATACACATATTTGCAACAGGCGTGATTCTTTCTTGGAACATTACCTATCTAGCGATAATTACGATTAGTCTTATTCTTTCGAGACCACACAGGCAGCGAACAAACTAGGGAACCAGTATAACCTCTCACTTTCTCCCTGATCATCTAGCCAGGCTAATCCTTCTTTCACCATGTGATCAAGTGCTTTTTGCGCGGTAATGGCGGTAAGGTTCCAAGGAAAATCGAAGGAACTTCGTGCAAAATTGGTGACGTTGAAGAAGGAAAATGATGAACTAACCCTTAGCGCCCCGGCACATTTTCGCAGCGGAACGAGTGAAACGGAGTTTTATTTTAAGTGAGAAGAATTACACGTGCTATAAAAAAGCACAAAAAATGGTTTAATCGTAACAGTGCAGAGACTGATCAGGTTTTAACTACAGTTATCAATTGCCAACGCCGACGATACCGCAGCATTTTAAGCGCAATCATGTTAAAAACATTCGGCTCCGCAGCGGAGCCTACGGAGCGTTAAGGGCTAAACAAGGAACTGCTGGCTTGCAGGCAACAAATAGCAGAATATCGGCACCAAGTTATTCATCGGTATAACTCTTTACTAATTTTCTAAAATGACATCAATAAATGCTAGGTTTTCCGTTAGGTACAACCAAGGATACGAAGCGAGGTGACGGCGTGAAACAATTTTAGGGAACTTCTTAAAGTCGTTCAGTTTCCTGAATGCAGACAGTATAGATACATTTATTAATTTAAAAAATACACATATTTGCAACAGGCGTGATTCTTTCTTGGAACATTACCTATCTAGCGATAATTACGATTAGTCTTATTCTTTCGAGACCACACAGGCAGCGAACAAACTAGGGAACCAGTATAACCTCTCACTTTCTCCCTGATCATCTAGCCAGGCTAATCCTTCTTTCACCATGTGATCAAGTGCTTTTTGCGCGGTAATGGCCGTAAGGTTCCAAGGAAAATCGAAGGAACTTCGTGCAAAATTGGTGACGTTGAAGAAGGAAAAAGATGAACTAAACAAGGAACTGCTGGCTTGCAGGCAACAAATAGCAGAATATCGGCACCAAGTTATTCATCGGTATAACTCTTTACTAATTTTCTAAAATGACATCAATAAATGCTAGGTTTTCCGTTAGGTACAACCAAGGATACGAAGCGAGGTGACGACGAGAAACAATTGTAGGGAACTTCTTAAAGTCGTTCAGTTTCCTGAATGCAGACAGTATAGATACATTTATTAATTTAAAAAATACACATATTTGCAACAGGCGTGATTCTTTCTTGGAACATTACCTATCTAGCGATAATTACGATTAGTCTTATTCTTTCGAAACCACACAGGCAGCAAACAAACTAGGGAACCAATATAACCTCTCACTTTCTCCCTGATCATCTAGCCAGGCTAATCCTTCTTTCACCATGTGATCAAGTGCTTTTTGCGCTCTGTCTCTTTCCCAACGCAATTCTTTTTCCAGTATACAGCATGATACGTGAGCATTTCCAGACAGGCTCGCCTGTTGGAGAACAGCAGTGTGATCCATACTCAATTCACCTGGAACTGATTGAACCAAGTATTTGCCTTTCCCAATAGGGACTACAGAAAAGCCATTCCCAAAGATTTTTAATTTTTTTGCAGCAGCTAACAAATCTTCATTCGTTATTTCTTGATGTTCTTTCCTTCTTCCTCTAGCCTGTATCAATCTGGTACGGAGCTCGTCCAACGATATAAGGCCACCGTTCTTATAATTGGTTGCCATGCAAACTTCAACAATTTGCACGGCAAGTTCATAATAAAAATCTCCAATTCCTAGCACAGACCAGAATCCTTTGCCGGATGCTAATGGATCCACACCAATAGATGCACACATTTCTGTAAACTGACGTCGAAACCTTGCATTTTTCTTGATTTCACTCTTGTGTTTTGTGGCAAACTCCTCCAAATTGGCACGGAACATTTCCATTTGCTTTGTCATTTGCTCTAATTGATTCTCTTGTAGTTCTGTTCCTTTTCCTCTATACTTTTCTTGCTCAAGCTTTTGCTTCTGAATAGCACCAACCCCTGGTTTCCTCCTCATATTTACTAGTGTTTTAAGTTATTCTTTGAAACAGTACGAATGAAGTTGTCAGTTGTATTTTTCAGAAACACTGTGTTTTTTGAACGTTTGGATATATATATGTGTGTATTACAAGGTACAGAATATAATCGAGATTAGGTTAACATGACTTGTACATAACTCGTCAAATTCTCATTTTCGTACACTTGTTTCGCTGTTGAGTATTAGTGTATTTATGGCAAGTTAGATCAATATTTAGTTAGTGCAGTATGACGACAACGCATTTGGTGAAATTTTAATTTGTACGTTATACACATCAAAGCTTTGACAGTTTAAAACTATGTGTACTTGTCAAGGTTATCCGTCTCCGCGTTAGTTTCAAAACGTTTTGGTAGGTGTCAGTCTGTTAATCTCGACATCGCGCCATAGATGTCAGTGGAGTTAGTTTCGTCAAAATTGAATTATGGCGTCGGCAATGGAAATTGACGATGAAGAAAGCGATTTACCCACCTCCAGCAGTGCGAAAGGAGAAAAGAAACGTTTCGAAGTAAAAAAGGTACATCAGATTATACGGGCTTAATGTACGTTTCATTAATCGACGTTTGCGTCACCGTCAACAGTGAATTCGCGCAGATCTAACCTCGTTTGCGCTTTGTCATCACAAATCGAATGTGTACATGTGCATTCGCTCGTTTTGTTGTATACAGTTATTTAACGCGATAAACTATTGTTTCTGTTCCAGTGGAACGCAGTAGCGCTGTGGGCATGGGGTGTGTAGTTAATCAAGAGGTATTGCTCTGACTCTTAAAAACAACAGTCTAATCACGATATTTTTATTACAGACATTGTCGTCGATAATTGTGCCATTTGCCGTAACCATATCATGGATCTTTGCATAGAGTGTCAGGCGAACCAAGCTTCGGCCACCAGTGAGGAGTGTACAGTAGCATGGGGCGTATGCAATGTATGTTTAGACACATATGATTACCTTAAGCAACACATTTAGCGTGATACTTGTCCTTAGTCTTAGACATGAATTTCTGGTCTTTAGTTGTTCATTGTGTTTTGTCTTATGGCGCGTAACGTGTAACACATGTTCCAACTTTTCTTTGCATAGCATGCATTCCATTTCCATTGCATCTCACGCTGGTTGAAGACCCGACAAGTTTGCCCCCTCGACAATCGTGAGTGGGAGTTCCAAAAGTAAGTACTGTGCACAATACATCAAATACACAAAGAGCTTCTTAGCTTGTGAGGATATTTGCGTGTGTTTGTCAAAAGCACAAAGATTCTTCGGGCTCTGTCGTGTATGTGCGCATATGCTTATAGAACGCGTGTGTTCTGTTACAGATACGGACATTAACACAATGCATTCAGCTGCCACAGACATCGGAACCTGCCAGAATACCAAAGCCGGCGCAAGTTTAAATTCGTTTCAGAACTTCGTTTTTCCTGGTGTCCCAGCGGTGTAACATCTAGTTAAGGGTAAAGTCAGTTTCATAAACTATTTGAAATGGAAAGCTTGAAATTATTTCGTGTTTGGTCATGTACTGTAACAATCGGCCCCAGTGCGGTGGCACGTATTATGTTGTGGTAACTCAAGGTGAACCGGTTGCCGGCTTTACATGTCGAGTTACAATGTACGTATAGATTTAAGCTTTGGAATAAAAGAAGAACCGTAAGGTACAATTGAGGTCTCGCACGTCTGTGCTTGTCTGGGTCGATATGGTGATATTTATTTACGAAGTGCGATATTCTTGGTAGGATAGTCTTAAGGGATTGTTATAGTAAAGGACTGCCTATGGCATTAGCGAGAATGTAATTTCACATTACATTCGTAATAAGTTTATTTGCAAGTGGGCATACGTCTTGACAGCGACTTTCACACGCATTCTCATCTTGTTCTTTCCACCTCACCTTCTTCTATTGAGGCTCGAAATGATCCGCTTATCCACTCTTTCAGATATTTTATCGGATAAAAGTTCCGCCTAGTACTGCGGCAAAGACACGCGTTAAATGCACGAAAGATAATCTCTCTACTCGTATTATTTGTAAGGTGAGTCGTAGGTCGTGCTCGTTAAGAAAAGACTAGCTCCGGAGTTGTTAGAAACTTTCTCTCATACGTATTTGTTAGCGCTTTCGAGCGGGTCATTTTGCATATAATTTTCACGATAAGGAATTCTAATCAGCAAGTTTTAGCACTGTACTACGAATATTATGCGTGATAATACTGTTAACAAACGGCGAACATAGTAATAATTCACGCTACAAGGTTGCGTCATTATTGCTACAGTCTACTTCAATAGCATTCATCAATTTACAAAAGTTCGAATACTCTATCGAACTGTCCACCTTCGTCTTTTTATTAGCCGACACTCTGGTGTCAGTCATCCGTTAAGATCATTGATGAGGAGACAATAGTAACATTGACGTACCATGCTGAAAAAACATGTTAAGGTACAAGACGCACCTGTTCAGAAAATCTCAATAAAGTTCGTGCAAACCGACTCCAGTGTGTTTCGAGTGTCCCGTCTCGGAAATGACCGTGCCGACAGTGTCATTTATCGGAGCAGGTTACCGCAACACTGTCACATAGGCAGACGCCATAAATCAGCGATATTGCGGTACGAGGACTCTTAACGAGACAGTACGGACACCCATCGCTGTAGCCTGTGACGTCACGACGGGGCCGATCGATCGCTCTGAGATCATCTCGGTTCCCTTTCCCGGCTCGAGCGCATTCAGAAGGCACTGGAGCAATACTTATCAAGCGACGAGAGAGCGCGGAGCCCCGACGAGCTGGCTTCTAATCCGGGCATACAGCGAAAATTACATCTTTCGAGACCGACCGACATTTACGAAAGCCATCGGGGGCATTAGCGAGACGCCGTGCAGTCTGCTCCGAGTCACTCACCTTATCGAGGCTTCTTTGCCTCTTTAGGAGCCGACTGTACGACTAGAGCGAAATGAGAGAATTTCGCACTTGCCGTCTCTTTGTACGGAGACAGCACATTACCGCTGTATTACGACGGAACGGTATATTCGGTCGTCCATTCCAGGCACCGCATAACCAGGTGAAGAGAATTAATATTTTTTTTTTTTTTTTTTTTGCGTCAATGTACTTTAGGGGGTAATGATTACGCAAATTGTTTGTAGGAAATGGTAGGTTTAGTTATTTGTACTTTCTGAGCATTATCTTATACTTCGTACGGATGTTTACCCGTGTTAAAATCGACTCGCCCGATATTGGTAGGAGCGTATTTTCCGTCGGGTATTCAAGGGAAATAATGGCGGGGTGCCCATTGATTTTGAAGGAGGCCGCCCGAGTTTCTGGCACGTGGCTTAGCATTCGATGCCGAAATATTTACCTGTGCGCATGAGATGGTATATAAATACGATTTCCACCCTCCTCGAGTGAGGATGATGGGATGTTCGGTTAGGGGGCGGGTAGGCGGTGAAAAGGGGTGTGAGTCGCGAAGGCCTCATTTCCGGCGGAAACAGAGGTTCTCTCACCCCCCTTCGTAGACCAACCTTCCGTCCTCGCAGACTCTCAACCCACGGTGTTTTACCTCGGCGGCTGTGAAGGCCAATCGAATTAAATACATTCCAGCGAAACGACCAATCGTTGTTTGCTACGGTTTGTGTCTTAAGGTGTACTTTTTCCTGTCTGCATTATACACATTGGTTTTCGCGATTAGTGGAATTTTAGATCGTTAGCGTCTGCTAATTACGTTTACTTGGTACGATTTCGCTGTTGTAGAGTAAGAAATCGATGGAAAATCAATGGTCTGATTGTCTATTGGTCGAAGGAAAAATTTGTTGGTACATAGTTTCTCTATATGTGAAAATATAAAATGCGAGGCGTCAACCAATCTTCTGATTACTTATCTTAACAATAGAATCCCGCTTCTTTTATACTGGGATTTTGACCTGCTTCCTTTTATGAGTTTACCGAAATTCCTTATCTGTTAATTCTCTATATTCCACTTGTACTGCGAAAGTGTAGTTTTGTATAGCGAGCTCACAAGAGTTCACCCCCTATTTTGCGTTGTATTATTTAAAAAAGTTTCTCCGCTTGCCGGGCCATCCATTATCTGCAGCCTCGATAAATCCGCCAGCCGCTTCAGCTCCTTGTGTTTGGCGGATATATCAAGGTTTCTTCGCCTAGTCGCCGTACTACGATGTCGTCGGCGTTGTTCTTTTCTATCTGTTCTCTTCTCCATCGCAGACTATAGAATCAGCAGGGGGTTCAGCGATGGATGGGTATATCAATAAATTGCAAGATTTTACAGTGAGTAGTAAGAATGCAGTATGTTACTTGCCACTGGTACTGCTGACAAACACTTATTGCCTTTCGCGCGTAAGTGGAAATTTAGACAGGTTAAACATTTCCGAGAGTTTCAACTTTGGCCTATACTTAGTTGTTATACTACAAATTCCGTTGATATTTTTAGCTGTAGGTGGGTGGTGTTTCATTTTAGTCTCACTAGTTTTAGTATGTTACTTGCCACTAGTACTGCTGACAAACACTTATTGCCTTTCGCGTGTAAGTGGACATTTAGACAGGTTAAATATTTCCGAGAGTTTCAACTTTGGCCTATACTCAGTTGTTATACTACAAATTCTACTGATATTTTTAGCTGTAGGTGGGTGGTGTTTCATTTTAGTCTCACTAGTTTTAGTATGATACTTGCCACTAGTACTGCTGACAAACACTTATTGCCTTTCGCGTGTAAGTGGACATTTAGACAGGTTAAATATTTCCGAGAGTTTCAACTTTGGCCTATACTCAGTTGTTATACTACAAATTCTACTGATATTTTTAGCTGTAGGTGGGTGGTGTTTCATTTTAGTCTCACTAGTTTTAGTATGTTACTTGCCACTAGTACTGCTGACAAACACTTATTGCCTTTCGCATGTAAGTGGAAATTTAGACAGGTTAAATATTTCCGAGAGTTTCAACTTTGGCCTATACTCAGTTGTTATACTACAAATTCTACTGATATTTTTAGCTGTAGGTGGGTGGTGTTTCATTTTAGTCTCACTAGTTTTAGTATGTTACTTGCCACTAGTACTGCTGACAAACACTTATTGCCTTTCGCGCGTAAGTGGAAATTTAGACAGGTTAAATATTTCCGAAAGTTTCAACTTTGGCTTATACTCAGTTGTTATACTACAAATTCTGTTGATATTTTTAACTGTAGGTGGGTGGTGTTTCATTTTAGTCTCACTAGTTTTAGTATGTTACTTGCCACTAGTATGTTACTTGCCACTTGCTGACAAACACTTATTGCCTTTCGCGCATAAGTGAAAATGTAGACAGGTTAAATATTTCCGAGAGTTTCAACTTTGACCTATACTCAGTTGTTATACTAGAAATTCTGTTGATATTTTTAGCTGTGGGTGGGTGGTGTTTCATTTTAGTCTCAGATGCCAGTGTGTTTTGGGTTATCTTTTTTGGATTTGTTTTTGTAGAAGAGGTTGACTGGACCGTAACCGATGAAGTTGTGACCCGGTACCACAACTATATAGTAAACGATTTCTTGATCACTCCGATGTCAAGAAGTTTTCACGTCGATGTTGGCAATGCTCTCAGTGAGCGTGTAAGAGCAACTCGGGGGTGGGTAGTTGTAGCGACGGTAAATCCTCGTTAGATCCGCGTGAAAAACAAAACAGAGGGAGAGCACTCAACGATGGCGACCCTTGACCCGCGCTACGTCCTTCTTTCTTTTCTTCGTTTTTCATACCTTCCCTTTCCTTCTTTCGAATTTTACGTCTTCTTAGATCCAATTACGAATTTGAGTGATTTTCTGTCTTTCATCAATGTTTTCGTTACATCCTTCACTTACGATTCTCTTTTATTCTGATTACTATTAATTGCGACTGAGTATCGGAGTTCCCAAGGTCTGACGATACGAACTGGAACATTTGTGAAACGTCGGCAGCAAGTTGACAATAGAAGCGGCAACTATCCGGAAGCCAATAATCAAAGTAACATCGACGGCGAAAGCCTTAAATGTAAAATTAATTTTTTGTTCTTCCCGTATTTTAACACACATACATGGGGTCGTCGGTGCTTAGGCAGCTATGATTAACTCTTTCCGGTCGGGACGACAGGAAACTGAACGCTCTATTGTACCGGAGTTGCTGTAACCGTAGTCACTTAAAATTATCAGCAACAATTACATGGATATGTACGTACAGCATAGAAATATTTCTTATTTGTTCTCAGCCGTAGATCCAAGATATTGGACATGGTTTTATAAGTGTTTCCGAGGGACCGAGGGGAGGGCAATAACTTTCGCACTTTCTTAAAGTATTGTATCTATATATAATGAACTATGTCTTTCTCTATGTCGACTATTTTCCTCGTTTTCTTTCCGTTGATAACTGCCTCTTTTGTCTTGTGCTGCAGCTATACCAGCGTCCGATCTTCATCTTTTTGTTTGCCATAGCAACGGCACCAAGAACCAAATGTCGTGTGATTCTCGATTACTTATAGTTCGGCCTCCGGATTCATATTTTTCCTAATTGACGCATTATTTTTTTTTTAAGAATAATTTGAATTCCGTTGACACAGAACATGTAGCTCTGTCCGAAATAATTACTCGCGGTCTATGATAATTATTGAAATATTGGGTCAAGCCAGGTTTTGTTTTTCAACTGGTCTTGCTACTTCATACCGGATGCAACTTTACACATTTTGTAAATCCATCTGCGGCGAGCAAAATATGTTACTCTGATAAGCCCTTTTTATCTATTGGACGATAATCATCAATGTATCATTGTGCGAAAGGTTGATCGTCTTTCGGCATATTACGAAATCTGCCTTCAGCTTTTCTGATTTTTGGTAAATACTCAATACAGGCCAGACAATTATTAATGCATTTTTTTACTTTCCTATTTAATTGCGGTATGAAATAATTTTGTGATATTCAATTTCAAGTCTGCTCTACACCTGTGTGTCCAGTTTTGTCGTTACATTTGTATATCACTTGACTTTCCATTCGTAGCGTCACGTAACAAAGTCATTTATCGGCTGCTTCCCTATCCACAATTCCAGTGCGCATTTCATATAAGCTATTTTATAATAATCCTAATTTAGTTCGCAATTCATCGATCCTCCTACCATTGTTTGGCTTAATGCAAGATTTATTTTTAGCGAATACGCTTCTACAAGAATACTTTATATCCGGCTAAAGACGACTACGTGCGTCATTCTTACGTCTGGTCTACGCTCGGTCACATAATCATAAGCTAGCCACACAATCGTCTATATTTCAATCCTAGAACGTACTTGTCTTTTTTCTAAGATTAGTTTAAATGCACTGCTGTCTGTTAGGATTTTAAATTTTATCCCATAGAGATAAGTTTTAAATCTCATCGACGCGTAAATGTTGGGTAATGTTTTCAGTTCGAAGCTGTGGTGCTTGCTTTGAGCTTCTGTTGTACGGTCGGAAAATATAATATTGCTGTAAATTCCAGTTCACCAAAAATTTGACATTAGCTGCTTTTAGTAACTGATATAAGGGTGCTGCTTCCAACGCAAGGCTTTCAATGAATTTGCAAAAATACAACGCGTGTCCAATAAAACTTTGTGCTTCTATCTAATTTTGAGGTTCAGAGTAATCTTTTGCTGCTGTAAATCTGCTATTAATAGGTCTAACAGTATTTTCCTCAACCATTTAGTCCCAGTATTCTATTTTGGTCGTTGAAAAGTGACATTTGTCAACTCTTACTTCCAGCTTGTTTCCTCTGAAAGGGAGTTGCTCGCATTTATATTCATAATTTCATATATAGTGCAGTTCAATGTATTTATTCCTTCCGGTTCGATGAGTTTGAATCCCAATTGTCTCATTAAATCGCGGCCTAGTACCACCTGACCAAGCATTGTTTCGTCAGGGACCACATATAATGTTACATTAGGCTTTCTTGTCGCTCCCATTACCAAATTTATTCGGACTACACCTACAATTTATAATGCGGATTCATTAATTCCTATAAATGTTTGTGAATTATCTTGGATGCTTTCTATTACAATTTCCAGAATTAGTGACTCTTTGACGAAGCTAATTGGACTCCCGGAATTTAACTGTGTCTCTAACTCCAACGCAATATTCAGGTCCTTCTGACACATTCCATATTTGATTTTCCTTTGAAGATCATCGTGCTTCCGTACCTTATTTATCACATTGAATATTTGCTCGCTAGGTTTTTTGTCCTGTCGTACCCACTCTGAACATTCCCTCATCTGATGACCCATCTTACCGCACGTATAGCATACTCCCTTTTTACACTTAAGTATCGTATACTTTGTAGCGACGTGTCAGACTTTGCTACAATTGTAACATCGTGGCACCTATGTTTGCCCCATGGCATTTTGCTTACGTGTTTGATGTTACGATGCTCCTTCGCCCCTGGCACTTCTACTACGCAGCAGTCTGTTGACTTTCCTTGTCTCCAATTTTAAGAAGGGTGGGAGTGATGTATCTTCCGTTGCCTCCGCGAACTGCGTATTTATCGCGAATTTTTCCAATCACACCCGCTTTCGCAGATTTTCGTGTGGAATTCCAGGTTGATGATTTATCCTTACTTATTGACAATTGATTTAGAATTATTTTTTTTATGATGACAGCTAATGTTTCGTCGCGTCTCCATTTTCGATCCTCAAATTTCTTTCGTCCTATAAGACAGTCTACTTCACGACCATAGATCCTTCGCATATTCTTAAGCAGGTCTTTAACTTATGAATTTAAGTGATTTGCATTATAATGAAACCATCATTGCGTCTTTCCTTTGACTTTCCCGCTTATCATTACTTTGGTTGCTCCGTCACTCGAATCATACGTGCTCTTCAATGAACGTACTTGATTTTCACATGTTCGAAATTAACACTTTGACTGCCATGATGGTCACCAGTGACCGGCGCAAGAGATTTGATTGAAGATCCAAAATATTTGCAAAGGGTAGCAACGATTATTTTATAAATGCAGACATTGTTAGAATAGTGATGGGATTCTTTGGTCTCCAATACCTGCACATTATTTACATTTTGCATAATGCAATCATACTGTGGGATATTTTAGTGACAACAAATAGATGTTTATTTGGATGGATTAGACAATAATACAAGATAAAATATTTCACGTGTGTCGACCCCGTAGTGACTCCGTGGCGTCCGCTTCTCAACTGCTGTGTCGCTCTTTTCTCTTATATCAATTGAATCGCGGATCATACCATCGGTCGCTCACCTTATTCGTCAGCAACTAATTTATTCGAGAACTTTCCAAACACATGCGTACACATTACAACTTATTAGATTTCCAACACGATCGCTCATGCATTCACACACACACGCACACAATCGGGTGTTGCCAGTTCATATCGCGATACCACAATACACTGCAGTATTTCATAGCATCGTCATTCTATTACAGCAAAATACGCATGGCAGTCAAAGTGTTAAAGATATTTTAGATTTAACCGTCGGCCAGGATTTGTTCCAACCGTATTCGAATTTTGGTCGGAACCTGTAATGACCGTACTTGTTGATGTCATTCTTTCGATCTGCTCTCGTAGCATCTCCTTTCCCCGTTTCATCATGCCACTGTCCTCTTCTTCGTCCACTTCTTCCCTATCCGTCTTCGTTGCTGCCTTTTCCATCCACTTTCCCGATGGATCTTCTTCCATTAGACAGCTTAGCAATTCTGCCTTTCTTCCCCCGTTCGGCAAGTTTAATTCACGCAGCACTTCCTTCAATGCGGGTAGTGTGAACACGTTAGGATCTCTTGCGTTCATGATCGTTCGATTGGCCCTTTCGATCTTCCGCTTTCCTTTCTTCTAACTTCCTTTCACGTTAGTCGCTCGGCCGCACTACGGATCCCCAATTCCACTTCTGATCATTTGTAAGTATTTTCGAAGGACAAGGGAGAGGGCAATAATTATCTCACTCTTTTAAACTATTGTATTTATATATAATTAATGATGTCTTTCTCTATATTGACTGATTCCATTTACATTCAGCATTACATGTCAGCTTCCGATCTTCATATTTTTGTGTGTCAAAGCAACGACACGGAGAACCAAGCGTCGTCAGGTAGTCGATTTATGTTCATATCTCTCCAAAAATATTGTAAATTTTGCACCTCTTTTGCGCCCATATGATTTATTTCGTGTTCCCATCAATATGGTTGAAGGGCAATTAATGTCTTCGACTTGCACTGCTCTCAGATGCAGAGTAAACTTCCGTAAGGATGGTGATATACCTATATTTCATGTAAAACACACACATATCGTAGCCATTTAATATTTCTCTTACGTTACTCGTTTTCGCCGGTCGCTTATACGAGTCAATCGGTTACGTGAATGGGTTACGTCGAACGTACATATCCGTGAATCGTCCGCAAAGGGTTAAATTTATTCAATAGATTAGGTTCCATCAGGGATTATACATGCACACCATTATCTGTCATTTATTCAATTCTACTTGGACCTAAAAAAATATGAAAACCGCATTTCGTCCGATAATCGATGTTTTAACACGTTGACTGCCGTGTAATTCGTATTCGAGTGACGGCAAAAAATCTAATCAGGCCGCGTCATCCGTATTGGGGTGACGTTTGTTTGAGTATTTACGAGGTTTGTTAGTAGGTACTTGGAAAGATATTTCACAGGATATGATAAAACTATTAAATTGTTATGAAAGTAGCTTTAACCATTCGTCACTACAGAAAAAATATTGGAAAAAGAAGAAATAATTTTTGAATCTCACACGCTCTCTTAGATACTTCGTTGTTAAGAAAAGATTTTCAACTCAATGCATGTTCCGAAACATTTTGATGTAAACGTGCTTATTTCTTGCTACGATAAGAAACATTAGGCCCAGTACAATTCTCCAATATAGTTTTCAACTCGATGGAAATCCCTACGAATTTCGTTTTACGCCGTAATCATTTTCTACTAGAATAAAAAACAATTGGCGCATAGTATAGCAGCACGCGTAGCCTATCGGAGGTTTTCTTATAAACTCGTCTGGCAGTCAACGTGTTAATCGAACCGCCGACAAAACCCATTTATTTTGGATCTGACCCAACAAAATAGTTATCATCACTAGAGTCTCTATGTGACACAAGGCGAATCAGTGTAAGCGTACAACAAAGGCCGTAATCGTTGTTCTTCGGCGAGTTAACCAACGAATTGTTATGAAAGTAGCTTTAACCAATCGCCGCTACGGAAAAAATATTGGAAAAAGGAGAAATCATTTCTGAATCTCACACGCTCTCTTAGATACTTCGTTGTTGAGTTCATTTTCAACTGAATGCATGTCACAAAACGTTTTGATGTAAACGTGCTTATCTTCTGCTACGATAAAAAACAATAGGCCCAGTACAATTCTCCAATATAGTTTTCAACTCGATGGAAATCCCTACGAATTTCGTTTTACGCCGTAATCATTTTCTACTAGAATAAAAAACAATTGGCGCATAGTATAGCAGCATGCGTGGCCTGTCGGAAGTTTTCTTATAAACTTGTGTGGCAGTCAACGTGTTAATCGAACTGCTCACAAAACGCATTTACTTTGGATCTGACCCAACAAAATAGTCATCATCACTAGAGTCCCTATGTGACACAAGGCGAATCAGTGTAGGCGTACAACAAAGGCCGTAATCGTTGTTCTTCGGCGAGTTAACCAACGAATTGTTATGAAAGTAGCTTTAACCAATCGCCGCTACGGAAAAAATATTGGAAAAAGGAGAAATCATTTCTGAATCTCACACGCTCTCTTAGATACTTCGCTGTTGAGGAAAGATTTTCAACTGAATGCATGTTCCGAAACGTTTTGATGTAAACGTGCTTATCTTCTGCTACGCTAAGAAACAATAGGCCCAGTACACTTCTCCAACATAGTTTTCAACTCGATGAATTGAAAAGAAAAACAATTGGCGCATAGTATAGCAGCACGCGTGGCCTGTCGGAAGTTTTCTTATAAACTTGTGTGGCAGTCAACGTGTTAATCGAACTGCTCACAAAACGCATTTACTTTGGATCTGACCCAACAAAATAGTCATCATCACTAGAGTCCCTATGTGACACAAGGCGAATCAGTGTAGGCGTACAACAAAGTCCGTAATCGTTGTTCCTCGGCGAGTTAACCATTGCGATTTTCTTTTTGCGCTGCGCGGCAAGCGCACCGTTGTCGGCCGCATCGATCGACCAAGTTCCGCCTACATGGCGACGGCCGGAGTTCGAAATTTCAGCGAGTCGAGGCGCTACCGGTGAGCGCTTTCAGTGAGTATATACGGTATTCTTGGCGGACGAGTCCGAGAGCACTCGATAGGCTAAGTAAATCAGGGGCCTTTGGCCAAGAGTGGGTTGGGTGGCCACCCTCTTGACGATGCAGGGATGGGGTAGCGTGGAAGGGGGTGGCGGTGAGAGCAACAAAGGGTTGGCTAAGAGCCCTTCACCGACCACTCGCTCGCCTCCTCCAACCTCCGAAGCATCACCTACTCCTAGCTCTCTTCGCTCCATCCACCGCTAGGCTTGCTTGCTCCATGACGTGATTGCTGTCGAAATGTGTTTACCGTAAACCGTATCAAACCGTTGATGTCCAACGCTGCTCGTCGGCCGCGCTTTTCCGAGTATGCCGATAAAACTGCGCGTTTCCATCAATTTTCGGTCGCCTTCCCTGCCGGAACGACATCCACTAAAGCTCCTGGCGACCGCTCTCCACGACAAACAGTGCTCGCCCGGTGGATGTTCGGTTACCGTATCGCTGATACATCTTTTGCATTTCAAGGTGTTGCGCGGTTTCCTTCTATTTGCGTTGAGATTCCGTTTGTCGGAGATAACGCGGTTACTGAAAGCACGCTTGGAGGAAAAGAGCGCGTGTGCTCTGCGTACAGCTCTCTCTGCAGGATTTGCGAAGAATGTTGCTATTGTGCGGCGAATTATTCCAATAACGATTAGTACCAGAAGTAATTATTGTGAACATCGGACGATTTGGTTTCGCCCCGCAAACACATTTGGACACGTGATAAATATCGAATTCGACGCTGATCGAATTCGCCCCCGATCTCGATAAATATCGACTCCGAGTAATCGACATGCGTGGGAATTAAAAGCTTATCGATTATCGGAATGTAATTTTCCAATGGTGCTATTCATTCCGGCTCACGGTTATCCTATACCCCGTAATCTCTTCTTCGGTATGTTAAAGGGTTGGCAATTCTTGCACTGGTTTCTAGAAACGGGTGACTTAGGTAAATGAACATTACGTCAATTAATGCACTGACAGCAATAAGTGACACGTACTTTGGGCACAATAGTTATTGGGACAATCGATTGAGTGTAATCTTGTGATGTCATAATAGCATAAATCAGTGTTTTGTGAAAAAACGTAAAGTTACTGAAATATTTGTGTAAATAGCGTTTCTTCTATATTAAGATTTTATGACATGGAAATATTGGGATTTAGGAATGCTGTGAAGGTGCGCGATTTTTTCATTGCCGCTTTGTCAGCAAGTATACTTTCATAAACTGCAATGTGCAGGAAACTGTCTAAATAGTTCGTAATTCAATTTTCCCTGCTTTATAAAATTACATGCGGTAGTTTGCGTCGTTATTTCCATATTTTTGGGGTTGTTCCGAAAATGCAATTACATTCAATATGAATAAGCGAAATTTTATTCACCGGAGAGTGTGTTTTGTAATTAAATCTTTTTATTTCAACGGGATACATTTTTAACCGTTCGAATGATTCCGCTCGTTTGATATTCATTCGGGTGTTTATATGAAACGCCGATATCTTTTTTGGGGTATCATTTATTTGGATTACCATTCTCCAACCTGAAAATGTCTAAAATCTTTTGATAGTCGCAGTCGATAAACGTCTATTTTTTAATAGTTTTAGTTATATTAGGAATAATTCTATACGTAACAGCAGGGTAGCATCTGTTCCGAAGTAGCCCCGTATCCTGTCAGTGACAGGTTTCAACTTAGCAGACAAACAAAAGCTGCGTGTTAAAAATATAGATTCAACCCACTTCGCATACTGCCTTTTATTCAGCAGTTAATGTAGCACTTTCCATTTTATCGAAAAGAATGCGCTCACCCACATATAATTAATCCACCATTTATTGTGTTCTTCGCGTCGACCTGAGAATTAGATTTATTGACCGTGTGTTCTTATTATCGGAAAATGACCCCCTTTTGACTGTATAGGCGCCATAACTCGGCACATTCCATTGTGTGTTCTAATGAAATGCAATTAAAAAGTATGCACATAATTATGTTTCCCGAAAGCGTATGCAGGGTAAGACCGGAAATGCGGAAGGGTAGAAGCGCGTGAAGTACATTTAAAAAGTTTCCTTTTCTTTTTCCATCTTCTTCCCTTGACATCTTCACACTGTTCCCCTCTCTTTTCCAACGTCGCGCAACAATCGTTTCCGTTTATTCACCGACAATGCGTCAAACTTTCTTGCTTATCTGTTCGCGGGGCAGCCACATCGTGGAGTATTTGCTCGGCTGTTCTCGGAGGGAAAACTTGGAAATTTATTCCCGGGAAAATTCGCCGGCTTGAATTTTTAGTAGGCTGGCCAACTTCTTTCTCTGCCTCACGTCAGGTTACTTCACCTTTTCGCACTTAACCGCCCGTGAGAAAGTGATTCTCCGAGTCATTCGTAAATGCAGCCCGGGGATACGTTCGCACAATGTCAGAATGCGCTTCGCTAGTTTTGAGAGATGGCGAAGTTCGCGAAATCGTTCGCTATCAACGATCTTAATGGCGTTCCACATGTTGTGCCATTTCCCATTCGTACGAAATAACAAATTTCTTACGCTTCGTTAGGCTTGCGAAATCGTAACCCAACATACGTAATGTGATACGCAAAAAACTATAGAGATTTTTCCTCGACGCGAAAAAGGGGAAGCGCCATCGGCTGACAGCATTTGTGTTATTAATACCGGTGAATTGCATTTTTCATATGATCAAATTCAATTCCCTTCAGCCTATTCATGGCAAGGGGGAAGCTGTGCAGCGTACAACGCGCAACTCTCACCAACTTTCGTTTGAATTACGTATGAATGTATTCTGGAAACTGTGACGCTATCGGTGCCCTACTCGAGTGAAACGTTCGTTATGCCCGCGCCCGTGCTCATTTTCTGTCGCGAGCGCGGCACAGTAACAACATTGTCGCTGCAGCAATACCTATGACTTCATATCAATGATACGAAATGCGAAACGAAGCGGCTGATACAAGTGAACGATTGGAGTAATGAATGACGTTTCGCATACTTTCCAAATCGGGACAAAAAATCTGTAGCATATCCTTTAACACGTTGACTGCCACGCGTATTTTACTATATTAAAACCGCAATGGAATGAAGTACTACAGAATATGATTGAATTGTGCAAAATAAAAATAATGCGAAGGTATCGGAGACCAAAGAATTGAATCACTATTTAATATTAATTGCATTTTCAAAATTATAAATGCGACCGTTTGGGTATTTTTAAAATTTTTCGTGAGACCTTTCGCGCCGGTCACCGATGACCACCATGGCAGTCAAAGTGTTAAACACGGAAAAACGGTGAACTCTTTACTACTTATTAATTGCATTATCTTATTAGCATGTTAGTGGCTAGCCCTGGTAGTCTTTTCTTGCTCTTCAGAAATATTGTTAATCAATTCGTCTCTCTCTGATAATGAAACGATTCTTTCGTTGCTGAAAAAAAATATCTCACACGACGCGGTAGTGAATATGTTAAAAATCATAAGCTTTTGCCATTTAATTAATGTCTCTTTTAAAAGGGGTTCTGTTTTCCTTAATTTAGTCAGAATTATCAGGTACGTTTGTAGAATGTCCGTAATCGGTCAGACTGCCTGCTACTTTGATGTCGCAAAATGGTAAATCTGCCGATAATCAAGACTGTCCGAGGGATTTGCGACTGTGCGTCATAGATGACATGAGTACATTTTCCGAGTTACTCCGGTATATTGGCATGAGAACCGACGCATTTTGCATAATTTTACAATAGTTTTACATTGCAAAGGGGTTTATAGGGCGATCTTGCAGAGCGTAACGAGTACGAACGAGCTAGTTAAGTGGAGCGTAAACCGATAATGAAGCCTGTATGATCGTCCGCCCGGAACGCCTCGAAATATTTGCCGAAATATTTCGAAAATTTAGACCCTTCCCGGCTAAGCCATAGTAATTGCACGCGCAGCCGATACGTATAAGTCAGAGAAGAACTGAGGTTGATTGTTACAGGCCGTATATGCTGGCTACCGTCGAATACGTCGAATTCTGCTCGCATGTTCTCTTTGTCGCAGTAGCAAACGTTCGAATAGTTGTTGTCTGCTTCCTCATTCTACGATTTGAGTAGACGTGTTTTAGTCATATTATATGGTAATCGGTGTAGAAGTAATTTTCGTTTCGGTCCCTGTTAACTTGTTACTTGAACATGTAGCAAGCCTGCCTATCGTAGACAGTACAAATCCAGACAGATTTCAGTTTCCAACCTGCAACACAATATCGCAATAGGGTAGCTGTAATTCATAAGTAAACGGTCTGCATACTTATACGGAGTAAATTTAGATAAGACTCTGGCCAAGATCGAACTGTCAGTGATTATCCGCTAATATAACGCGTTAAGGTACACTTTCGGTGTTCTGACTTGCTTGAATAAGGTAGACACAGGTGAGAATTCGGTCGCGTTTGCCAACTATGCCCGCGAGGTTCTCCGCTGGAGGGTAGGCAAGAGACCGAACACGAATTTTACCTCGAACTCACTATAAATTCCGGGATAAAAATATTGGCTCGCGTTCGTAATAATCGGTAGGGAGAGTGCGGTCGAACGGTAGTGCGTTGCAGAATGAAAGTCATTTATCGAGCATTTCCGAGGCAAGTGTTCGTTCATCTTCATAATGTCTGCTATAGCGTGCATCCGCATATCGAAAGGGTGAATCGGGGCTGTGTGCAAGTGAAATCCTGGCGCCAATGAAAGCGGTCCTGGCAGACTGGCAGACTTGGAGGCTAGCAGGGAAGCCAGCAGGCAAGCCAGCAGGCAGGCAGGCAGGCAGGGAAGTAGGCAGGGAAGCATCCAGGTAGGCAGACAGGCAGACAGGCCGACAGGCAAACGAGCAGGAAACCGGATGCGAGTTCGCCACTCATCTGCGCCAGGCGACCTACGCCCCTGTGTCCCTTCCTCTTGTCCTCTTTCCCCTCTCAGTTCATCTCTTCGTCGCTCGGTTTTCTCGTTTGTCTCCTACTCTCTCCGTCTTTGGCCTCTTTCTCTCCCCACTTTTCTCCTCTCTCTCTCTCTCTGTTCGGTGTGCCGCCCTCTAATCCCTCCTACCGACCCTTTGGCCTCCTTCCCTCTTTCCCTCTGTTGCTCAGCGCTTCCCAGCCTACTCTTCCCCCGGGCGGAGCCGGGACCAGGGTGAACCGGAAGTGCCCGGATATGAGTTTCCGGCGCGGACAATTTGCAGCGCGAAATTGAATGATCGACTTCGATAAGCGTACCGTAGCTACCTACGTAGCTATTGCGCTTGAAATTCCAAAGTGGTGGCTTCGTAGGCTATGTCGACTACGGGCGTCGACATCGGCACGGGGTCGGGAGAGGGCCGAAGGGAGTTGCCGGTGGGGAAGCGGGGTGTACCAGGGTGTCGCCATTACGACGATTCGTTATCGTCATTACCGGGACTGCGAGCGCAGAGGCCGCGGGGTGGGTGCGCGGCAGGAGCCGTTGCTCGATCAAGGGAGGACCAGCGGGGCGGTTGATTTGTTGTCCGTTAATTGTTATTCGCGCGAAACGAGGCGTTGTAATGAATTCGAAGAACCAAGACGGGCCAATTTTTCTCCCCGTCGCGGAATCCATTTGCCGGGAATTTGCGACGATCGTTTTTCGTCCATTCCATCGGCGCGGCAGAAGCAACTTTTCGCAAATAATCAGGAATGTTTGCTCGCATCGAATCCGCGAATTAACCCGTGCCTTGATATTCACGTGCATCGATGCAGGACAGAGAGCTGAATTCCAATTTATTGGGCAGCAGAAATTGTTGATGCGGTGCGAAATGCGCGACTGCGCGTGTGGAACGAGAATCGGTCGGTCAGGGGGGTAGGTGGCGAGAGGAATGTGTTGGGTGGCGAGAGGAATAGGGACAGGACAGATTTCAATTGCCAAAACGGTCGGCTGACTGCGAGTCAAGAGCTATTTTTAAACCACGATCAGGCTCGGTAGGCTCGGCCACGAATGGATATTTTCGTCCTCCACCCCTCGTCATCGGTGTTGCTGTTTCTATCCCTTGTTTCGCCGAGCCGAGCTGAGCCGCTCGACATCCCTCGGCTGACGACGTAACAGTGCCGTTTTCATTGGTAACGTCTATTGGAAAATTTATTCCAATATTTTCAATTAAAGTTAGACAAAGCCCTGCGTGATAACGCTTACGTGTTTCACCGCTCTAGTTGCGGAGCTAAAAATCATATAGCACGCGCGAATGATCAGGAGGGGCTTTCAGAGGCGCCGCAGTCGCTTCCGAGCGAAATGGAAGTAGCCTGAAAGAGAGTGTCGAAGAGGGACGGCGAGAGAGTGAATGAGAGGAGTGCGGGGGGTGGATTTAGGGGTGGGCGTTATTGTGGACTCGGGATGCATGAGGATAGTGGGAGGGAAACGGAGTGAGCCAGAGGGTCCGCGAACAATGCGCGATTCCGTTCAAGTACGAGAATGAGCTTACGACAGGGTTTTTACTCTACTTCGCTGACGTAATTGACCATTCTAACGGCAGGAAGGACGGCCCGGCGTACTATTCCGCCACACGACAATGTTGGGCTACTTACGCCTTCGTTTGACAGGTTAAAAAATACCCGCGGCACATTATCGTCATGTCGAAACATGACGTATTTAGTCGCGCGGCAAGGGAAAACGGGTTAGGAGGGCAGGCAATATTAGAGCCTCTCAGTCGATGGAAAATTCATTTTAATGCATCGATGTGAACGCAATTATTGGCTACGTGTACAATTCCATTTGTACTTTTAACGCGAAATCCGTATACCTGGTGAGGTATGACGGATTAAAGTCTGCCAATCGTACAATCGGATCTGCGATCCAACGGTATGTCAGGAGCGGCTCACGGGCGGGGCTGATTTATTGTCAGAACTCCAACAAGCATGTAGCTTGGATGTTCAGCGGCGTACGAGAGCCGCTCTTGACATACCTGCGGATTGTGCCGCTTATTGGCCAACGTTAATCTTTCGTATCTTCAAATTTACGGGTTTCGGCGACGTGCTTACAAAGTATCGCGCAACGCGCCGCGGTCCTCGAAGGATCAGCGCATTTTTCTAGCAACGCTTATTTTCTCTGAAGACATTTATTGAATTCAATTTCGCGTACGTTGTAATCGTCCTTGGACGCTGCCATAAATGTTAACTTACCTATAGAACTTTGGAAAAAGACAGGCTTGATATCGGTGAGACGTCCAACGTACGTGGCGAATGATAATTAAATGCGTACCGGGATGGCCGCAGATGTCACGTGGCTGTCGCAAGAGCTGTCATCGCCTCCTGTTGGCGAACACGTGCGCGTAAGAGGGATCGGGGGGTGTCGGAGAGAGACAGAGAAATGAAGAGGGATGTCGGGCCCGGGGGGAAGAGTAAATGGAGGGAAGTGCGGCGACTGAAGAGGGATACAATGGAGGAGCGAGAGGGAGTTGAGGGTTGATAGAAAGTTAGAGAGCGAGAAAGTGCGAAAGTCTGGGATGCGGTCACGTTGAAGGAGATAAAACGAATGGCAATGGGAGACGTTGAAGCAGAGCCGAAAGAGGAGTATATGTGGCTGATGCACGCCAGGGGATACTGTGATTCGTTTGGACAGTTCGATCACGTCGTCTATTTGCGGTATAACCGGGGTGCCCGTTTGATACGTTACTCGGGATAGTTGTAAGAACATATTGGTAATAATATTGGCTGAAGCACTCCTATGGTGATGAGCATTCGTTCGACGCGCATTAAATTCCGCTATCACGGCACGCCTTGCCGAGTATACGATTTTATACTCCCGGTCATAGACTGAGCGACGAGTAGAGATGCGCCCATACGGATACGTATATAGATCATTACCGTAGGAAACCACTGTCGACGTAGGGAAGTGTAAAATGTGCGAACCTGTAAATCCGTCGAGGGTACCGTAAAGTTGGCGGGATGATTCTTTTCCACTTGAGATTTATTTCCTGCATGCAGGACTGTGCACGCGCGCGCCTTGACAATCAGCATACGAACCGTTCGAAAACTGCCACTCGGATTCGCTATTATTTTCCGCGGACTCTCGTAGACGCGTTCTGTCTCGGTGCTGGCGAACGTAAGTATTCGCCGTCGTAGGAGGATACAAGGAAAGAAAATCGATCCACTGCCGTCTGATACACTAACGGCGGGATGATCCTTAATAACGTGAAATTCTGAATGGAATGGGAGAGCGGGAAAGCGCTGGGTGTCGTAGGAAGAAAAGGAGGACGAGGAAGTGTGGAAGGATGAGACGCGGAAAGGAGAACCAGGAGGGGGGAACTAGTAGGCAGGAGATATTGGGTAGGTGCATCAAGAAGAGAGAAAGAAAGAGTGGGAAGGAGAGAGAGAGAAAGAGAGACAGTGAACCGGAGGGGCAGGAGGAGGGGGTGAGGAGGAGGCGGCCCGATGAAATAATAGGGTCGCAATAGTGAGCTGGGCATTGTGCAAGGGAGACTGGCCGGGTTCAATGGAAACGGATGAATGTCCCGTGTGCAAGAGTAGTCGTCAGGATTCGAGCCCAAAAACCCCGCCTTTAATACCGTGCCCGCTGTCCACCACTCAACGGCATAGCCCTGTTTATAATTGAACCTGTGCCGGTTCTTTTATCTGAACCTGATATTTTTTATCTGTGCGTGACACGTACGGTTACACGAATATGAGCATTTGATCGGTGTGTTCAGTTCTTCTTAGTTCTTCGCTGACTTCCCAAAGCCAAAAGTCTCTGAATTTCTTCGAGAGGTTTGGGAGCTGCGATACAATATTGAGTATTATATCGCGTCACATTTTGTCGGTCCCCTTAACAAAGTGCGGTTAAACTCGGGGTCCAAAAGTTCTCTCCCTAATTTGTACACATTTCTGTTTGCCAGCCGCGACTGTACAGCTGAGGTCAACTACCGAAAATATCACCATTTCGCGTTTAGTTGGTATTTCGGCAAAGTTTATATAAACACGAAGTGACTTACCATTTATCCGACATGCCGAGTGCGGCGCTGTCCATATCGTGCATGAACGCAATATTTTGTATTACGCGAAAAAAGTTTACTGAAACAATTCACCTTCGGGATATAACCATCACTATTTGTCGCACACGTTTGGACATCACAAAAGAGAGAAAGAGAGAGAGAGAAAGAGAGAGTGTGGCACTCGTCGTCATACGCCAGGACGATTTTGTCTGACAGGCGCGGGCCATTTATGATGTTTAAACGATCCTCACGTGTGCATTGTGAATTCGCGCTTGTCTACATGTAGATTCAACATCGCTATTCATACGTGAGTATCGAACGAGCCTGGCCGAACCCACCTGGAGTCAGTACGGGTCACGCACACGTGTCAGTGAATCTCTATACCTGCATACTGCTGTTAGCCTACACTCCGTCAGCGCTCATCAGCCTATGTATGTGACGTGGGTGCACGCGAGGAGAACCTGCACCCCATCTCTCCGACCATTTCAGGTGATAGACAATCGTCATTACGCCTCGTTATTATGCCATACGCGGCAGGAAGCTATGATTTCCAATAGGTGACGACCATCCCTCCGTCATTTCGCGCGTTAAACATCTCGTTTGACGAACCGGCCGAATTGACGTCCCACGGGTAACCCGGCAGACGATATCGACGTATCCCGTAGTAGGCTGTGCTTCAATTCTCATAGACTAATTACGAGACTGAAGGTCTATCGACGGATACCTTGCGAGGAACTCGTATATTTAGGGCTCTTTTCAAGATATTGTTAATATTTCCCGTTTACTCGTTCACGACAGTTTACTTAAATGACCGTACTTTACGAAAATCTTCCCAAAGCCACCACGGTAAATTAGAAATCTCAGCGTCGTTAAGGGTAAGGGGTTTCTAATTGAGGGAGTTATTTTCGTGGATATATACTACCCTGCGCCAAGTGTCTCAAGATGCGCACGCGAGAATGAGAGTGTGTTCGGTGTGTGTGGTATTTGCATCTGTACACATGAAACATGGTAGGCGGTTGTAAGTGAGGTAAGAGGAAGAGCGGATTGGCACACGCGTCGGCAATGTGGCTCGTGTAAACTGGTAATACTAATGCGAGTAGTAATACCTAATAGCAGCCCGAAGCAGTACCGCGGCCAACTCCTTCTAAGTGAATTAACCTCGAGTTAATCTCAAGTTAAGCAAACCCCTAAGTAGATCTCGAGCGATGCTTGCTACTTCCTACGATGCCGCCTCCTTTTCCCGTGTCGCCCAACCCCTGGTGCATCCGTAGTGTAAGCAGAGTCATCTGATCCTCGACAAGTACGATCGGTGACGATCGTAGTATTGACCATTCCCGAGACGAGTTTCAATGCTTGTCACGGTTTCGATGATTATTGCTAACTTAAGCCGAACTAATTAGTTGGCTCTGCGGATCGTTTGCTTTGTAGTTTCAGATTACCTTGTTTGGGGCGAACAATGCTACCTGCATTTGCACCCCGACTCGGCAGTGTGTATCCATGAGTGGTGTTTCGTCGAATTAATTAAAGGTGCGCATACGCCGAAACACAGCCGTCCCTTTAATTAAGTAGCTTCTTCTGCGTTTTCGAAACTGGCGGAAGTGGTAAAGTAGACACCATGGAAAACGTAATAGTAGCTTTGGATACGATGTCGTAATTTTTCCGTACCCTGAAAAATATCACGGCATACACTTACGGTGGGATATCAATCTTGTCGGATTAAAGGGAAAAAAAGGATCAAAATCAACGAAGTTTAATCAGCCGTCCGATCGTCGCGCCTTTATACGCTGCATGTCGTTATCTCGAGATTGCATGGGAAGCAGGAGGGACGGCCTTTTCGAACGTTAACAATGCATTAATCATCGTTGAGACCGCTGATACTTCTAGTTATCTTTTTCTCCGACCAGTGTGTTCTT
Organism: Cryptocheilus praepositus; assembly: GCA_033815515.1. Lineage (NCBI taxonomy): Eukaryota > Metazoa > Arthropoda > Insecta > Hymenoptera > Pompilidae > Cryptocheilus > Cryptocheilus praepositus. Next base: position 12,790,644 of record JAWWQZ010000035.1, on the reverse strand, counting down.
TTTCTTCTTCTTTTACCTGCAGCTTGTCCGGTAGTAGGCGGTACCATTTTTCGAACAATTTGTCACATATATAGCGGAGGTCGGTGACGTGTTCTGTTGCTCCTCCAGCAGGTGCCGTATTTTCATGTTTTTTTTCGCTTTCGCCATACTGATACAAGTTATTTATAATTTATGATACAAGAGCAGCGACAAATATGCAATTTCATTGCATACAGGGCGTTTATACTAAAGGATATCTCGCCATTTTCGAACAGTTTGTGTGTATTTATAAATGAAATCGATATAAGTTATGGTGAAACTTCCGTTTGGTGCTGAGTTGTATCGACGACGTGGTTACAGATCGTGCAGGTTTCGTCGACAACGAACCAAATATGAAAGAACGGCTCGTGTGTCTCGAAACCCGGACGTCTGCATCCATACTGGGTATACTCCATCGTGGTCCTTCTTCTATGCTCGTTCAAATGTGGCCTAATTTTGAAAAAGAATATGGAGGACAGTGTCCACCCTCGTTAACATTTATTTACCAGGCCGTTGACAATGAACATTGAAAATGCGCTAAAGTCAATACCAAGTCCTTAATTCACCGGAATACAAATTACGAAGAAAAATGAATTTTCCATCCGAGTCTTTTGCGCATTGACTTGAGGCATTAAGTAGATAGACTCTACATGACTGCGTAATTATCTCGGTTCCATGGTACAATATCACTGCCTGCCGACATTAAAGGCACAGCTTATCAGTTTGATCGTTACGTATGGCCCGGATTTAATCAGTGCTGATGATGCTGTGCTGGATGTGCAATAATATTATAAGCCGCTCTTACCAGCTATTCTATCAGCGGTATGTACTTAGCAGGCGCCGGTTGGAATATTCATTTCGGTAACGAACTTTTCCTGTTGCCGCGGAAAGGCGGGCACAAACGATTAAGAGACCCTGTGATATGGAAATCGGATAACAAAATATCGCTCCAGTGTCAGCTGAAATTTAATTCGCGCCTGAACCGCGATTAATTTATACGCACAAGGGCAATAAACTGTGGGCAAACGGAAAAAACGGACAAAAAGGAGACAGACAGCCGCAAGGGCCGAAGGGCGAGGCTGAGTCAGTGAGTGAGGAGCCTAATGAAATTACGATGTTACTTTCCGGAAAGATATTCCGCAGGGTAAGGTACATGGCTGACCAGAGCGTAAAATCCACCCCTGCGCGACGCGGGCCCGCACCGTGTGCATGTGTACGCGTGTTTAAACGTGCTCATAGGTGCGGGATTGCGGAACGACACCGTACACTACGTATACGTTTCTAACTGCATGCGTGCGAGTGTACGTGTCGACGCGGTGCACGCGTGTTGGTGACACTCCTATGCGTGCATTCACGGCGATGCGTATGTGCTCTTTCGCCATAGAAAAGCCGTCCGTAAAGCACGAGAAGAGAGCTTTGTAAAAAGCGCAATTGACAGGCCTTCCTATTAGTAGACGAGAAAATATCGGGAAAAAACCCCAACGAGGTGGGAAGAGGCGAGGAGGCGGAGGAGGATGCTGGACGTGGAGATGGAGGCTTGAGGAGGGGAACCCTGATGCGAGAGTGAGGGAAAGGGTGTCAAAGTGGGGTAGAGAGGGTGAACGGGATGGAAACGCTACGTAAAGTACTCCCGATCTCTTTTTCCCCTGCTACCAAGTCCCCTTCGATTTTCTCCTTTTTTTTTGCATTAAGCGGCTAAATTTCCGCGCGACTACCATAGGTGAATATTCTGTGGAAATCCGCTCGATCGTTTTCCGTCCTTTGATCTACTCCTGCTTCTCTCTCTCTCTCTCTCTGAAGTACCTCCGGACCCTCTTGTTCGCGCGGTCCCTCAGTGTCATCCCTTCTCCTTTGCTCCTGTATCTGATCGGTCTTTCCGAAAACGCACACTTCTATTTTTGCGTTCGGTAGCGTCGGGATTTTTGTGAATCGTTAGAAAAACGAACTGCCCATAGTCACAGCAGGTTGATCGGTTAAATTGAATCTCTATTTGGATTGTCCACAGGGGCAAAGTCGAAAGACGGTCTCTTTGCTTTTATAGTATACTCGCTGATACTCTGGGTTAAGTAATACTATCAAAGTGGGAAATGAAATATCGGTTTCCTCCGAATGGCACGGTTTGTGTTCAAATCTGACAGCGGATCGAGTGTTGGTATATATTCGCGATGCTTTCACGGAAACTGTTTCAAGGACGGACTTATTTGTTGCTCGGTAGTTTCGTTGATACGTTTGGTCACCTTTCAATGTTTACGTGGTTCATGTTGTGGTAAATTCACGAGACAGTAACAGTCGACGCCGATACGCGATCGGTCAATAGTGAAACCGACTTCATAACTTATTCGCGCAGAGAAAGACATTAGCACGCAACGCGTCAGTTGACATTATCAATAATTACATCTCGCAATCCATTCAAAGTATCGTATCATGTAAGAAACAGCGTCATCATTAATAACTAATGAATCGTTCGCGTTACGGAAAATTTTACGAACTCGTGCACTGTTGCCTTCCAAATAGAAAAGAAGTGGCCATCCGCCAATAATCGGAACCAGTACATAATTACACCCAATTGCGGTTGAATTCCGGTTGAGTAAAAAAACATGAAACATGTGCTCGTAGTGTCGCGCATATCCGGCCGTGCATTGCCGTTGGCCGTCCGATAGGATTGTCCTTTAGTTTCTGAATCAGTGGCATCTCAGTGAGAGTAGGAAACGCATATAGCCGGAGGTGAAAGAGGAAAATCGAGGCAGGCGATTTGGTGATATCGGTACTCGGCCTTTCCTGCCGTTTGTCCTAGAGGCATCGTGTCGCGGTACAATGCGACGGCATCTCGTAATTATGTTAAGTACGCTGTTGGAGCGTGGAAATTGTACGGTACACCGACTAAACTACCACCAACCCCGTTGTAGTTGGTTTACAGAGATTCTCTCTTGTATGGCGAGCGCAAAGTGGTGTGGGGGCCAATGGATAGATGTGGAAGGGGAGGTCGCATCGAGGTGGTTCGAACCGAGTGCAGAGGTAAGGGGCCGACGAGTTGCAGGTCGAAGGGGACAGAGGCTGAGTGTATACTGCGAGCCAGCCTATAAGCGTAACGCTGTTACGGAGTAGTGCAGTCGACCGCCCTTGTGATTAGATGGTAACTAACTGCTCCACGGCTGCATACATACTTAATATATGAAGTAGAGGGACTGTCAACTATCTCCTCCCCGTTAACTTCGTGCGTCATCGCCTTTCTCCCCCGTGCCACCCTCTTCGATGACGCCACCCTTCGATTTCTCCTATAAATTGATAATGTCCATGCACGCGTTTACGTACGCGCGCGGTGACCGTCCTATTTTTTCACACCGGCTCGGTCATGCGCGAGCAGTCATTTAACGGAGGACCTTTCACCTGAATTTATTCGACCAAGTAGTACGCGAATGTAAAATTGACAGTGGAAAATACCGCGAGCCGCGACGAACGGAGATTACTCGACGCCCGTCGTGGGAAAAAATCACATGACAGTTTTGACCGCAATACATTTTTGGGGCTGCAATCTGGTCGTTCGGATTCGCGCGGACCATTGGACAGTCCGTTGATCGCATCATGTTTTCTAGGCACACCGAGCGTATCGGTGTTTCCGCGGGAAGGTAATAAAACGCTAAATGACAGGCGGTCTAGGCCGTTTTTCGCCTCGCAGTCGCGATCGGTGCAACCGATCATTGTGTCGATTTCGATCTGATAATTCCATTTTTCGTCGCGCGCTTAACTCTTGATAAGATACTGCATTAACACTTTGACTGCCACGGTGGTCACCGGTGACCGATGCAAGAGATTTTACTGAAGATCCAAAATATTCGCAATGGGTAGCAATTATTATTTTATAAATGCAGTTGGTATTAGAATAGTGATGCGATCCTTTGGTGTCCAATACTTGCACATTATTTACATTTTGCATAATTCAGTCGAACGCTGTAGTATTTCACAGCATCGCCGTTCTAATATAGTAAAATACGTTTGGCAGTCAACGTGTTAAAGTTAGTTTTACGCGCACGTGGCATGTAGGCGATGCAAATAATTGTGGCTGGATTTAGCAAATGGTGTAATTTGATGACCGCGGTTGGTAACTGCCTGGAAGCTTCGTTGTATCGAATCACTTACGACTGTCCTAAGCTCACACGCATCGTTGCTGTGCAGGAAGCATCGTGAGTGAACGGACTGGTACGCCGAGGGGTGCCGAGGAGGAATGGTGATGGTTGACGTATCTGTATTCCGCAGTGACGGCAGACAAGCACGTATATCAAATAATTAGATTTCGGCCTGAAACGTCAATAACCATGTCAAACCATTACCCGTACGAGACCCTGTCGACCGGTCCGTTGCTGGTTGCCTGGTTGACCGGTCGGCCTGGTGGCCTTGCCTGCCTGACTGGCTAGTGGTTGGCTGCCTGGGTGGCTGGCTCGCTGGCTGTTCGTGAATTTAACCGAGTTAGGAAACAACTCATTTAACGAAATTAGAGCTCGGAGCGACGCTTAAAATCCGAGAAATAAAATTACGCTTCGGGAGGGCAACTGAAAGTAGGAAGGAAGGATTCTGGCTGCCATTGTCCACTCTATCTCGTGATCGCTGAAACATTTGAGTCCGCATTCGATATCCTTGCTTTTAATCGCGTCGTATAATTGATACTCGCGCGAAGGACCGTACGCAATTACGACCGCTAATATGACTCGAATGAGATCTAAATCGTCCATAACGTCGGGGCGAATTGAATTAATAATTTCTCAGCATCCGTCGGCGCTGTCCAATTAAGAGACCGCGTTGATTATGAGAGATATGGTCCGGGTAATGCTATCGCGGGCACAATCAAGGCACAAATTCAACGTCGGACACGTCGTGCTGCGCCTGACGGGCAGAACTAAATTGTAACCATTAAACAGTGACGCGTTTAACGCAGCCCGAAAACGTTTTAGGTCGACGTCAACGAAGATCCCCGTAAGACGTCCCATACACCGGACTCGTCTCAAATAATAATTCTCAGGCGCTTTCCGTTTGCCGCGCCCGGGAGTCATCAGGTTCTAACTAGCAGCCGCGTTCTGGCAGATGAAACGACGGCGAGTGAAAAGAGAACGGAGAGGCGGAGAACGGAAAAGAGGAGACGCAACGAACAGAGTAGTAGCGCGGACTATGGCGGGACGTGTTTAAAGTGCGAAGGAAATGTCGCCGGCGACGTCAAACGTCGGAGCTCGACTCGAAACAATGCACGTTGCGCGCCTTCCGTTCGAGATACGATTCGTCGTAACCGTAGTCGTTGTCCTCGTCCTCGCCATCGTCGTCGGCTCGTGTTCGCGCCCCGCGTTCCACCTACACCCTTGGCAACTGTGAACATTCTATATATGTATCCACATACATCGCCGCTACGAATACAAGTGCAGATTTAGCGAGGCACCCGCGGTTATCACGGCTTTACTATCTGACAGCGTTCCCTCGCCGTTTCTCTTCTCGTTCTCTAACGTCATTGTCCTCTGACGTCGTGTACGTGTGCACGCCTTCCCGGCCTGTATTAGTCCTGCAGGCGGTAACCATACGTACCGCGTGACATGCGTTCTATGCGTGTACGAACCGTCATATCGACGAGGAACTTTGGAGACAAGCGTCCTTTCGGACGGGCCCATTTGCATAGGCAGAGAGAATCGTCTCGATTTGCCTGCGAGAATTGGAACGATGACGTCTCGCTGTTGAGCCTGACGCGAGTCGCTCATCGGATCAGGCCTCGCATACGTGTCCCGTCTCAAATTCTACGCCCGCGTAATCGCGCGTCGTTTAGAAGGCTGGACTTCGCGTGATTGGCCCCTTTTCATAGACAACTTCCGCGAAAGTTCCGCTCGCTGTTCTCTTCCGACGCGCGGACTGACAGTCGGATCAAATTTCTGCGCGAAAATATCTGAAGTGGCCGCATACGAGGGACAAAAGTTTAGCCTGGGTCCTCGTGTCACGTTATTCAAGTGACAGGAGCTTCTCGCGCGGCGGGTAAAAAATGTCAGAATAAGCTCGCTTCGTAGTAAATGGCGACCCAACTTTTGCAATTTTAACCGTCAAACTTTGTTAAACGATCACAGAGGTAGACGTTGTTAGTCGAAAGTGCGTGTCGTGACGAATTAATAGGCAGGACATGAGCGTCAATTTTTATTGTTCATATTGCGAAAGTTCGCTCCGTACACAGGGTAGCAGGCGCGCATTTAATCCTTTAATAGGACACCTTCGATTTTTTTTCACACAATATTGGCTCCGGAAATAATTATTCCTTTACGGTAAGTTGAGAGTGCGCCTCCTGAGATATTAATCAGCGGACCGGTGGATCTCAGTTTTTATTGTTTAAACTGCGAAAGTTCGCACTGTATGAGTAGGAAACGCGCGTATTATTCCCTGATAGAACAGCTCCGACTTCCTTCACGCAATCAGAAAATAATTATTTGTTCGCGACGAGATTATTTAAATCGCACGTACTTAGAATCCAATATTTCCGTCGTAACGTTATAATTGGAAATGCATACTACACGCGACAGGATTACACAGCGAATTTAATGTATCTCGGTGAATCGTTCGGAGATACTTTTCGACTTCTCAACCGACTCGAACTTCACCCGTTTCCGTTCCGCCACTTTGTCCTCATCGTTCTCTCATTCCGTTCGAGTTAACGAAAGATTCCTTCCGAGTTTCTTATTTAATTAAACTTCGCGGAACAGACAGTAATGAATTTAGATATCCCGATGCATTTAGTCCAGGGCTCGGAGGCAGAGACGATGCGCCTGGCGTCTTCTCCTATTTGCGAGATCCCATCCGGAGGGTTTCCTGGCGTCTAGCGGTATATGCTTACGATTAAGTTAACCGCGGTGGTATAAATCAATCTCCGAGACAGTCGAGGTAGGCAAGGTAAGCGTTCGTCGTAGAACGAGCCATTAAGTAGAGATAGCCGATTACAGTCAGCCTACCTGCTTTCGCGGCATCCGAGCATTTCTGCTCTAATCTGCACTAATTTCTCAGAGATGTGCAGCGGTAATCCTGATATCAAAGTGAACATTGACCCAAAAGTGACGCGACGAGTATCTGTTGGTCTCAGTTCTACTTAGATGAGTTGCCGGGAATTACGCGGAATCGTGCATACATGACGACGTTACTGACGCGGGGTGTATATTTGCTGCTACTAAAGCACTGAGTCGAGGGAAATGAGACGCCGGTGGTCCAAATATTATCGTGGGACGCGATCAGATGACGTTGTGTAACGAGGAGTATCACGAGAAGCAGCACTTTGGGGGAATAAGAGTGTCGGTAGTCGGGACGATTCAATCGTTTAGCGCGTGGTAATTTAGTAAGCAGAAATAGCCTATTTTAACTTTTTATCGACTTATTTTTGTAAATATTTATTGGATATATTTTATGTAAGCATTCGTCTCATGAACCACAGTCGGTGGCACAGTTACCTTTTTATTGATGTTATGTAATCATTCATTGTAACGTTAGAGAGCGAGCAGAAAGCGATCGATTACGTTTCGGTCTCCAGTCCTACTTATTAGACTTTACGCAAATCCTGGTTTGCATCCGGACGATCTCAAAATTGTAACAGAAAACTAGCGCCGTGGTGCCACAGCTGCATTCTACGCGGTGCTGCAATAACAGCCTGGAGTAGGATATATCTGCTATTGAGCGAGTACGGCAGAAGTGTCAATAAAGTCTCGCTGAATTGAATCCGCGAACACGATTTACGATCGCGTTTAGACACTCCGTGCCTCGTGCCAAGTGTCGATCTGGGAGCTTTACTTTTCCTTCCTTGAGACGTTCGATGTGACTTCGGAAAGATATTAAATCTCATACTGTTTCATTCGCGACTTTACGTCCTCGCGGGTATCAAACCGCATCAGCGGCACGTTCCTTTCTATTTTAATACTACAATTCATACTTAAACGTTTACTTACGTACGACGTCCAATTGAATGCGCTTCCTGCCAAGATTCTTCGCTGCGAGTACCCATCTCCGTTGCAAAACGTAGAAACTACACGGGACGGTCGAAAATGTACGCGGTAGATTGGCCAGGAATTTTTACGACTCTTCGCGTAAAACGGACCTAGCCGGCAGAACTGCATGACAACGAGTGTTTGCGCCCTGCGAGGCAACACATTCCATGGCAAGAGTATTGACGCATTTCATAGCGTCAAGTCGAAGTGCGCAACAAGGATCGTTTGGCTCGAAGTTTAGAGCGCGACTGATACGTAATTAGAAGCAAAGGTAGCGATGCTCTACGAGACTTGGAGAATTTAATAGCGCGCCGGTCGAATTTCACGGTCAAGCGTAAATGCTGCAGCTAGAGTTGTAAAGTTGAACGTTGTATGTGTCCCGCAATGTTACTTCGAAACTCATATCGCCGAGGGATAGGATCGAATAGCTACGATCATCACGTAGGTCGCACGGTTATCTGATAGTAGTAAAGGCTCGATTGGCAAACGCACGCTGCGTCGTATCACTAACGTCCTCCTCCTAACTTTGCTATCTGGCCCCCGGAATGGCTGAAATTATGTCATGGAAAACACGTTTAGCCACGTACATCGCGGTTAAAGCGCATCCTCCGGATTTTGCACGAAAATCGGGAACGTGTTCGGGCTTACGTCACAATCCGTCAAAACTTTTCTTCACGCTTCGTGTTCCAGTTTTATCGCGTTCCTTGGCCTATGGGTCATGGAATACTTACAGAGTTTTAGTAAATGTTTATGTTTGATGGATTATAATTCGCAATACAAAGTTACACGATTAATGGTCCTTTATACATTTCATATATAGATTACAAAAATAATTAAACTTCATATTTCCTTTTTACTCACGCACAGCAGGAATTAGCCGTAGAATTTGCACAATTTATTCAATTAACGAATCTCGTAGAATATATTTATGAGCAGGAAGAATCAATTCCACATATATTTCCTGCGACAATTTTGCACGCGGCTTTCCGTTCTCACTGAGATCGCTTTTAAATTTATCCTTGTTATTTTATGCCTGTCTCATAACGCAAACAATTTAAGCGCACCGACTTTTACCTACACCGAACGACGGGAACTGAGTGAGCGTGGCGTTGAAGTAAAATTACACAGCTTCTTGTTTCTGAGCGCAGAGTCCTATCTGCTGTCCTTCTCGCTTTCAGAAACGAGCTCGTCTCCCGTCAGGTTCGGGACGGAGGTATAAGAGTCGGCGAAAACGGGCGAAAAGGAGAACGGAGGAGCAGAAAGAGAGGGGTGGGTAAGCTAGAAGGGGTGAAAACGAGAAATGAGTAGAATGGGCGAAGAAGGGGAGACCTCGAATAAATTTGCGGCAAACGGTCCCTTCAAAATGCAGCATGCAAATGGCTTTGCGGGCAATTTCAAATTTTACGATTCTAAGACTTGTAGGTGCGGAACCGTCGCGTTCTCCTATCTACCTTCTCGTCGTTACGTCCTCCTTTCCGATCTCCTCTCTCTCTCTATTTCTCTCTCGTCCTCACACTTTCTCTGATGAGCATCCCGCGGCTATTTACAGATACTGTCCTACCGCGATGACTCCGGTCTACCCTTAATGCCGCGTAGAAAAATAATCGGCCTTGAAAATCGTTTCCTACCCGCAGCGGACGCTACTGGGGGAAATTCACCTCACGTGCGTTCGACTGTTATACATAAACGCGAAGGTTAATGGGATTAGTCGAACTGGTTCCTCAATGCGAGTAGTGTGTCCTCGAGGTGCAATTAGAGGAATAAACATGGATGAAACTGCACAGATATTAAGGAGTGACGTTATTTACATTTTAATTATGTCGACACTTCTTTTAACGGATGCATGGGTCAGATATTGGGTCCTGAATAAATTGTAGAAGAAAATGGCTTTTACGAAATGTTGGTGCTTTTAACCGGTGTATTGTTAAATCTTTGCCTGTACAAGATGTACAGACGTTTAGTTAGCGATCACTTGCGGCGTAATGGTTGTTATGCTTTAATCTATTTTTTCGTTTCTTTTTTTTTGTAAATTCTACAATTTCAGTGAAAGCTAGTTTAGGAAATTGATCAAAAATAAATTAAACAAACGTGCAAAATACACCACGAATTGGGGTAAAAAATTGAAAGACTCATTTGATGTACTTATCTGCATGAGATATAAAAGAGGGTCTAAACGAACAAAACAAACCAGAAACTGCATTACGAAGTTATCACTCGCGTGCAAAGTATAATCAAAAATCGATAAAAAATGCTGAGATTTTTCATTATCTAGCTATTTGCACCTACCGTGCCGTAATTGGTTTTCGACATACTATATTGATATTAATCTCACGTAAAAAGAGAATCGGAAACCATTAAAAACCCGATTAGGTGGAATGTCGAGGGTTATTAAAAAATGTAGAAAATCCGTAAGTGTAAGCTTTTCCTTTATTCCGCTAAAATATCATTACAGAACGACGCATTGTTAGACGTAACACGTTTGTAATTCTCTCCTCGAATTATTTCTCTCGGCGAAAACGGCGCGATTACATCGCGGAAATGAAGATCGTCGGTAATGGTGGCTTTGACGCGTTCACTTTCGTTTGTCAAAAAACAGCGTCTGCTTCAGGACTCTCGCAGCGACTCAAGGTCGACTTCCATTTCCGGTTGCCCCTGCATCTCCCAATTAAAGATGCTACGAAAGTTTCTGAAACGACGAGCGCCAATTTCCTCAAGCTCACTCCGCCAAAGAGTGGGTGCGAAATTCTCGCCAATCTAAGTTCTCGGCGACTTTAATTATGCGTAGGCTACATCGAGCATCGAATAGACCCGGCGAGAAAAAAACGAGGGCGTGTCGGGTTAAAATTCCAGTCCGCCCTTCTAAAACCCTCCCCCTGAGAATACTCGCGGGGTATTGGTTTACGGGCAGAGAGCCCTGCTTGTAATTTCGCTTTTGCAATTTTTTTTCCCTCAAATTAAGTCCTGTAAATTCGTTCCGCGATTACCAACCGATGGACAGCAAGTTGTTCACTGGCGTATGAAGAGCATCGCGTTGCCGGATAATATTTGATAATCATCACGGTGCAATGTTTCTCGGGGTCCGGAAATCTGCATAAAAGCGATAAAATTCAGCTGGCACGCCGTCCAGCAGGAAATAATGCATCGCATTTAAACTGTAAAGGGCCGTACCGAATTACATGCCGGAATTACGCGGCGCGATAATGTTCCGTTCACCGTAGTGCATGGATTTGCATACCGTGCCGCGCGAATCTTGTAAATGTTCTAAACAGTGCTTCTCAACCTTGTTTGCGCTCTAATCGCTTCTTCGTCACGTTATTTCTCTGCGTTCTCGTCAAGTGTTCAGCAATGTTGCTTTAGAATAAATTAGCCAAACGTGCGGGGTTCTCATAACAGAGGCGCGTAAAAACGGACCACAAAGACTCGACTCAAGATTTAAAGACATAACAAATTAATTTAAACTTATTCATGAGGCGTCGCTTTATTATTTGTTACCAAATGAGGCGGCAGGTTAAAAAAGCGGAGTCATACACAGGCGAACAGGCGGAAGTAAGATTTCCTCGATTGTTTTCTTTACTTTTTCCTCTATCGTAATTTAATTCTATTCCCACTTATGCATTGTAATCATAGAAACATAGCATTCAAACGTTCGCGAATACCCCATAAGTACATCGTGGCTTCCCAGAAGTACGCGAACCACAAGTTAACACTGATTGCCGCAATAGTAAGAAAGATTGCGCCGACCGTTTCCGTAGAGTCTGCTAACTGAAATACCGTTTCGATAATGAGAACGTACGGGTACAAGTCTGATATAGGGCGGGAGTTAGGGATGCAGAGAGGGACACAGAAAATACCGTGGCGCCCGTTATATGAGCGTGCTTTCCGTTCAGCGTTATGGCCACCGTGGCACACACGTGCACGCTCGCGTGTGCATATATGCACGTAGAATGTGCCGGAGGATATCATGGGAATACGGGCCGAGAGCTTACCGGGATCAACGGTCGTTTAGTGTCGTTTCATCCGTGGGGCTTAAGCGTTAATTTTTGCGAATGAACTAGGTGATCCGTATACGCTCGTAGCTGCACGCGCGCGTGCTGCTGCTGGTGGGCTAGCACTTGTCGAATTTACGGCTTTCCGATCTATTTCGGATTTAACGGCTCGATACAGCGCGTTCGATCGCTAGCTCCGCTATGATCCTTTTCGTTGCGATTCACGCTATGACGGTCGCAAATCTGAATGTCGTTAGTTACCATAGCGTTATATCACGCGTGAGCGAGCACTAAGCCTAAGCCTAAGCGTTAAATTCTACGAAAAATCGCCCCACGCACCGTGCTGTCGCGGACAATCCTGGTTCGCGGATAAAAGATGGGTCTAAGCATTTGACGTTGGACAGAATCGGAGGGTAATAATGTCGGGGTGCAATTTGTTCGTTCGTTCCCTTAACTTCGAGTTTGCGTTTCTAATCTGAAGCCTAAGCCTAAGCGTTAAATTCTACGAAAAACCGCCTCACGCGTGCTGTCGCGGACAATCCTGGGTCGCGGGTAAAAGATGGGTCTAAGCATTTGACGTTGGACAGAATCGGAGGGTAATAATGTTGGGTGCAATTTGTTCGTTCGTTCCCTTAACTTTTCGTTTGCGTTTTTAATCTGAAGCCTAAGTCTAAGCGTTAAATTCTACGAAAAATCGCCCCACGCACCGTGCTGTCGCGAACAATCCTGGTTCGCGGGTAAAAGATGGGTCTAAGCATTTGACGTTGGACAGAATCGGAGGGTAATAATGTTGAGGTGCTATTTGTTCGTTCGTTCCCTTAACTTCTCGTTTTTGTTTCTAATTTGACGCCTAAGCCTAAACGTTAAATTCTACGAAAAATCGCCCCACGCGTACTGTCGCGGACAATCCTGGTTCGCGGGTAAAAGATGGGTCTAAGCATTTGACGTTGGACAGAATCGGGCAGTAATAATGTTGGGGTGCAATTTGTTCGTTCGTTCCCTTAACTTCTCGTTTGCGTTTCTAATCTGAAGCCCAACCCTAAGCGTTAAATTCTACGAAAAATCGCCCCACGCGTGCTGTCGCGGACAATCCTGGTTCGCGGGTAAAAGATGGGTCTAAGCATTTGACGTTGGACAGAATCGGAGGGTAATAATGTTGAGGTGCAATTTGTTCGTTCGTTCCCTTAACTTCTCGTTTGCGTTTCTAATCTGAAGCCTAAACCTAAGCGTTAAATTCTACGAAAAACCGCCCCACGCGTGCTGTCGCGGACAATCCTGGATCGCGGGTAAAAGATGGGTCTAAGCATTTGACGTTGGACAGAATCGGGCAGTAATAATGTTGGGGTGCAATTTGTTCGTTCGTTCCCTTAACTTCTCGTTTGCGTTTCTAATCTGAAGCCTAAGCCTAAGCGTTAAATTCTACGAAAAACCGCCCCACGCGTGCTGTCGCGGACAATCCTGGTTCGCGGGTAAAAGATGAGTCTAAGCATTTGACGTTGGACAGAATCGGAGGGTAATAATGTTGGGTGCAATTTGTTCGTTCGTTCCCTTAACTTCTCGTTTGCGTTTCTAATCTGAAGCCTAAGCCTAAGCGTTAAATTCTACGAAAAATCGCCCCACGCGTACTGTCGCGGACAATCCAGGTTCGCGGGTAAAAGATGGGTCTAAGCATTTGACGTTGGACAGAATCGGGCAGTAATAATGTTGGGGTGCAATTTGTTCGTTCGTTCCCTTAACTTCTCGTTTGCGTTTCTAATCTGAAGTCTAAGCCTAAGCGTTAAATTCTACGAAAAATCGCCCCACGCGTACTGTCGCGGACAATCCAGGTTCGCGGGTAAAAGATGGGTCTAAGCATTTGACGTTGGACAGAATCGGAGGGTAATAATGTGGGAGTGCAATTTGTTCGTTCGTTTCCTTAACTTCTCGTTTGCGTTTCTAATCTGAAGCCTAAGCCTAAGCGTTAAATTCTAAGAAAAATCGCCCCACGCGTGCTGTCGCGGACAATCCTGGTTCGCGGGTAAAAGATGGGTCTAAGCATTTGACGTTGGACAGAATCGGAGGGTAATAATGTGGGAGTGCAATTTGTTCGTTCGTTTCCTTAACTTCTCGTTTGCGTTTCTAATCTGAAGCCTAAGCCTAAGCGTTAAATTCTACGAAAAATCGCCCCACGCGTGCTGTCGCGGACAATCCTGGTTCGCGGGTAAAAGATGGGTCTAAGCATTTGACGTTGGACAGAATCGGGCAGTAATAATGTTGGGGTGCAATTTGTTCGTTCGTTCCCTTAACTTCTCGTTTGCGTTTCTAATCTGAAGCCTAAGCCTAAGCGTTAAATTCTACGAAAAATCGCCCTACGCGCCGTGCTGTCGCGGACAATCCTGGTTCGCGGGTAAAAGATGGGTCTAAGCATTTGATGTTGGACAGAATCGGAGGGTAATAATGTTGGGGTGCAATTTGTTCGATGGTTCCCTTAACTTCTCGTTTGCGTTTCTAATCTTTTTGTCTCAGCCTCTCGTGGAGGTAATCCGGACGCGCCGACAACTTCAGGCCTCATCGCTTGTCGGCGGCGGTTGTAGTTAATGAGAAGCAGGTTTAATCGCTTGCGGGTCACCGTTCGAGTTCACGCTTAATGACACGTCGTTTCGGGCGGACGTTGAAATTGAATACGATCGATAGCACGGCAGCTTAGCATAGAACGATTTGAAATTACGAAATGGGCGGGTTGCAACTTGTACCACGATGAATTTCATGAACGGGGAAAAGTGTCGGAGTTTAAGTCGGGGTAGAAAGACAAACCGTTGTTGACGACAAGCAAAAGGAAGGTGGAATAAGAGCAACATAATTGTCTGTCCAAGCTGGCCATAGGAACTGGTCTGCGTGGTAGTTGGTAACTATTTTGCCGACGGCCTGTCCGGCAATGAGTCCTCTGGCACGAAGAGACATTCTGTATGCGGCGCACAAAGACTCGTGTTTTTATCATCCGGTTGCACTCGTTGCGATCATTTTGGATTTTACCTCCGGGTCGCCAGCGATTTTTAACTAAATTACGAACTACACAATTTTCTGGGGACGAAAACCATTGAATGGCGATCGGGTGCAAAAGTGAAATGCGATAAATTGTACCGCTACCCGGTCGAGCGCCGTAAACCTTTGAACGGTTTCCGAGATTTGAGGATTAGACGGAAGCACGGATGCTGCACAGCGCCGCATTACCAAGAGAGTCATCCTCCGACGGTCAGAAGTTCGCCTTTACGTAATCTACTCGAGACTCGAGTGCAAGGAGTAAGGTGATCTAACTTGATCCGAGGTTGAATCGCGACAAGCCCAGCGCGGCGTACTTCACGGTAAAGACAAAAATAGGCTGCGCGGGTTAGAACCGCACGAGTGGTCAGAGAAGCTTGGAACGCAGCGCACGAAGCCTCGCTTATATCCATTATATTATGTTCCACCTGCCAGCGGTCGGACCCCGCGATTCAAGTCCCCTCCCGCGTTATGCCCACCATATTCAACGGAAGAGATTTTCAGGCGGATGGTTCTACGCTATTACTCGGCCGCCTATCCGCTCCTCTTCCCTCTTCATCCCCCCATGTACCTCTCTGCTTTATGTGGCGTGGGTATATGGCGAGATATTTACCTCGAACGTGAGCCTTTCGTTCTCTTTTAAGCCAGTTGGCTCACCCTCGCGTCGAACCGCTCTCGAGAGAGCACGATTGCGCCTGGGCGTCTTTATTTTCACGCAGGTACGACTCCGTGCGCGCAGAACTTGTTGCGCTTGCGTTTCGCGGACGGAGAATTGCCGATGCGGATATTTCCGGCTGAAATTGCCCGACTTATCCTGCTGCGGAATTTTCCTGGCGGTCGGCTCCTCGCGACCGATATTCACCTCGACGATTCTCAATGCGGGACACGCAGCAATTTGTCTTCCGCTTATCACTCGTCCGCGTTCAGCGATGCCGTGGTTTGATCGCGTGTTCAATTTGCGTTAATGTCTCATTACACTGATGAATGTAGGCGTCGCGTTGCTCCTGAGTGCAATCGATGGGTTAATAGTGTCGCTTGAGTTTGACCGTTTCGGATTTGCCCCGCCGCGGCTAATTAACACTTCGCAATGCGACTAAATTGCGCAGAGGCGCGTACAATTTTCACCGCGAACTTATTATTTTCGGTGGCAGGCAAGAAACGTCAACCGCAGAGGTTTCTGTGAGTCGTTACGCCCATTTCCTTCTACAGTCGACGTATGTGCATATCGCGCATATATAACAGCTACTTTGACGATAGAACTCAGCCTGTCCATATTCAAGGAGTGAAACCTGTAACACATCCGTGAATCCAAACATGCCGCGTGGCACAGCTGATTGTATAGACCCGCTGAAATTTCTCAAATGCAAATAATTGTAGGCGGAAATTGCCGTGCGCCAATAGGGTCGCAACGTGTGCGTCGCGGTACATAAGATCGCAGCTGTGTTGGTGTGCCGGTGTGGCCATTAGAACGGACTACGGCGACCTAGCCGCCACATTTTAGCGGGGGAAGTGCGTACATTCGTGTATATATGTACGTGGAAGCGCACAAACGCTTTGAAATTGTCAACTTGCCGGCACCACGCAGGAGAACACGTCGTGAACAGGTGCACGTAGCGTGTTACATGTAACGTGGGTTCTTGTAATTACCGCGCTAACACTGTTACAACTTCGGAGTACGTTCGGCGCCTGGTCTTACGCTAAGACGCATTGTGCCTTTTCCCGCTGTCGAAGCGTCATGGCTTCTGCAGATTGTGGATTCGTAGTCGATTTCAAAGAGCTTACAAACTCGTGCGCGCTTTGCTCCCGGAACGACGCAGGGAAAGATAACGATTGCTTGAGCTCCGTAATACGATCGCGGCGAATAACCATTTCTGCCGGGAATTCCCTTTAGCCTTTTATTGAAACGCGGTGACAATTGGCCACGTTGAAATCGTCGCGATGCCGCTCGTGCGTCCAATCAGCCAGATGTCGTTTTGCGTTCCCGTGTACGTGTTTGCGGTACATACGTGTACATGATGTACGGCCGGTACGTGGGGATACAATGATATCGGAACGGAAAAAGCAAGCGCGGCGATGGTGTTGCGTATTCTCGTGAAAGCGTCCGAGCGCTTAAAGCACGTCTATGTTCGCACTGACTTACGTCTGTATCGTCCTACGTGTACCGATACGAGTCGATTGAAACCGCGAGTTCGCAAAGTGTGTGCAAATACGGATGTCCGTGTATATGCTCGTCGATGCGCAACCATTAGTCAGACACATAAGGAGTATGGCGGACACATAGTTGTGTACGCACGTACAGGAGTAAAAGCTCACTACTATGACTCCGCGTAGTCCCGCAGCAGTATTATATCGCTTAGGACACAATTCTATGCACCGGTAGAGACGTGTATATAGAAAACGAGTAGCAAACGTGACGTTTCAAAGTGTCCGATGAAAGCGTGTGTCGTACATACATGTGTCGGCATTATAGGTGCACACGGATGCAATTCGATTTCAACCACGATACTCTATAGAGTGTTTGTGCTCCGACGGTGAGTGCACGGGTGGGAGTCAATGTAGGCTCGGATCCGAGTGAAACTGCGGACCAGCAAGTAAAATAAAGTTTTATACCTTTTCGAGGCTTCGTCTCTAATTTTATCGTCGCTTGTTTCCGAGCGACGACTTTCGAGCCACTCCCGAGGCACATCGTGCGGGAGGTGCTGGCTATTAGGAGGGAATTAAATTTTTTACAGACCTAACTGTAAAGACCGACGATTTCAGCGGCTTCCGAAGCGATAGTCACTAGATATTAAAAGATATTGGCGTACTTTGTTTCGCTCGTGCCCGGAATACGGCTCGTGACGGTGAAACAGTCCGGAGGGGTATCGCCTAGATAAGTTCAGTGCAATTTTTGTCGCTCGAAGACGGAAGCTTGCATACACAGACGCCACAATGAGCACTATTTCCATATTCGCGGCAGTCCGCGATGTTTACAGCTGAGCTTTCACGACGGCGCGCGCCAAAAGTGCACCATTCATGCATTCAAATTACCTTTGACCAAGGTAATGCACGTCGCTCTTCCGCGTGCGCTTAATGTGTTAGCAACTATTTCCCGCTTCTCGCTACAAACGTCTCTGCTTCAACCGCGAACAAGCCGCCGGACCCGGCAATAATATCAGTCAAATTTAGCCGAAACATATAATAGACGGAGGCGCCTGCCTCGCGCGCGTAATAATCAATTAATCACTTCTTGCGCCAGAACGGGGTCTCTCGACAAAGTGTTCCCATCAGGCGGATTTGCGGCGAACCACTTTTCTTTCCGTCTGGCGACCAGGCTAACGTCAACCCCGCTCGTTTATCCGACACTCCTCCGATCATGTAAACGTTGCGGTATGATTTTGGTCTGTGTACTCTGCGGCCCTCAATCCGGACACGAGCAGGAAGTTGCTCCGGTTTAGCACACGGTGGACGGGTACGGCCAGTTTGAGATCGATGGTCGAGCTGTTGCCGCCCGTTGGGCCAATCCATGGTTTCACCGCTCGTTTGATCGCACGCCACATTGGAAACCGTGGCTCGCCCACCCTTCACTCGTCGGTTCTCTGATTTCACGAGGCCGACGCTAATGTTCACCAAAGGGCTGCACTCGGGACCTTCGTCCCATGCGAAATTTATTCCGCCACCGCCGTTGCCGCATAAGCGCATATCGTGAAATGCGATTCCCCGCGTTGGTTTACCGCGCGACACTTCGAGGCAATGTCAATACGATGAGGCGAGACTGCGCTGCCGGTAGGCTGACGATAACGGCGATCGTCCGCGATAACGCTTAATGAAGTTGTCGGCGTGAAAAGGCCCCAAACTCGGCGCCATTCAGTTCGGCAGACTGTTGACTTTGAACGTTCCACGAAGCAAAATCGAACGGTGCCGCGGTCGATTAGTTCGAGTTCCATTCAGCTCGCGCAGTTTCTAATTACTTGGGCGAGTCTTGCCGGTAATACTAATGAGCTTATCCCGGAGTCGCGAGGGCATATTTCGCAGTATCTGTGCCCCGTGCATCGGGGGATACAGATATTGGCGCGGAATTTCCCTATGAAATCAATCATTCTCTGAATTCGACTTCACTTCTGCTTCGCATTTGAGCCCCAGACGATTCGACGGCCCCAGCTCTTCACGGTTCCTTTCATGACACTCTCAATCCCTTTCCTGGGAGAGGAAAATACGTAAACGAAGACAGACGTATATGCGCACATAAGGTCGGGGCGACGTGCGCGAATATGTATATGCGATTATATAAATATATGTGCATATATGTGGCCCCATCATTGGAATCGGTGCACGTTACTCGACCGTACGCGTACCTTTCATTCGACGATTTCCTTTCGTGGAGGGCGGTTTCGCGAGGAATTTTGCATTTGAAATACACTGCCGCGGCTAAGTGTCACTCATGACTTCCCCTTCAGAGCGCTAATGTCGGCTAATCGTAAAATTCACCCGTGCAATTACGTTCGAACTTGCGAAACAAGAAGCGAGTATTTGACTCTATCCGAGACATCCTCATTAAGGGCTCTATTGCTGTTCGTTGCCCGGCCACACGCTGGACGTATCCTCTTTCAAGAACTTTCCAGCGACGAGAAACACAAGCCCGGCCAAAAGAGGATTGGACGGCGCGCGGTACCCGTGTGTTATTTTCAGGTAAAAGGTACTCCCCGTGCTCTGGGTTAATTAACACTTTACGATACTTTGCGGACGGCGAGATCGAAGTTTCTTGCACGCAAACTCAAAAGTTAATCCTGTTCGGGATTCCTGACAGTCGATTCATGAGATACCTTAATTTTACCAGACGTTACAATTATTGTCTTCCGATTCGCTCTTCGTCACGGGGGATTTTTTCCTTCTTCCTTGCCCTTCTAACGAACCAACCTTGAGAAGTTAGCAGCTTCGTCAGGTTCACGTCTTCCTCTCGTTTCTCTTCTTCTCTCGGTATTACGGCGTCTCAGCCTGGTGGTTAGTCAGGCGTGTAAGAGGTTCCTTGCTTTTTCTAATCTAGCTGCCGGGATTGCCGGGCACGATCGAGCTTTAAGCAGCAATTTACATGTAAGCTTCCGCCTCGTACCTCGTCGTGCCGTAATTACGTTCGCACCAGGGGTAATCGTTCGCCTGTCTTCGCCCGAAGAAATATATAGTCGTGCGTTACACTCGATGATGGGCTCGTCCTCGCTCCTTGGCTTTTCGTGTCTGAACTGACGAGGATCGTATCGATTCGCCGCTACAAGCCGAGGTGGAAAGTGGATAATACTTTTGGGAAACGAGGAAGGCAGATGGTTATAAGGGTCTAACGCGTCGGCTGAATCTGATCAGTGCCGAGGGGCTCGGCCGAATCGGAACGTCGATGTCATTGGCGACGATTGTAAAATTTACGGAAAAATGGAGTATCCGATAAGGGGCGGGAATTCGCAACTCGGGAAATCGACGGTGTACGGTCTCGTATTTTATTGACCGTGGTGTGGGGGAACGTCTACGGCCAAAGTATCGAATATCATTTTTTCTCACATACTTTGCTTGCACAGTTACGAGAGAAGCAAGCAGCGATAATAAATGTGAAAGTGTCTCGTGCGGACGACATTAATTAAGGTGGCAAAGTACGCGACCGTTGCATCAGTTTCTTCTTGTCAGCCGCCAATGTGGTCATTTGAACCTTTTCCCCGATGCTAGACGCATCCTTATTATTCTTGCCGGTTCGCTCGTACTTATTGCCAGTCTGCGATTTTTTTGTGTGGTATTAATATCCGCCCACTATCATCGGTTTCTCATAATTGAACGTTATGAAATCAATGACATTGACGCCCGAAGTGTGAAAGAGGGATTCGGCGACAAACTTTTTCGAGCTGGAGCACTGATACGCTATCTAATTGCAATTACGTCATAATTAAAGGCGGGAAGACGCGATAATTAAAGATTAAGATACTTCGCTACCGCGCAACCAGGGAACTTGGTTTAAAAGGGACAACATCGCCGGAAGCAGCCTGCGATAATAAAGTCCCCTCTATCCAAGAAACTCTGCAACACAGTGTGGAGGGTGGCGGAGGAGTTGTCGGGTTGCCATTACTTGCGCGCATTTTCGAAGACTCGCTTTTAATTCACGTGCAAATTACTGCAATGTCAGCCGCCGATCGAATAACTGCTCGGAAATGTCGATTTGTTAGTTGAATCCTCGGTATCGTCTTAATAAGGAACGGTTGCAAACCAGAAAGATGTCCCACGCCGCAAGTGCCCTACATAAAGTACCGGATGACGTTGACTTTGAGGTGGGTTCTTAAGCGTGGGCCTCAACATCTTACAGGCTAAATCACTTATTACGGATTTTCCGTCGGCGTTCGGACATCGAGGAAGCAAGTGACGTACGGGAACGATCAAAGCATTTCCAACAACGTAATCGGGATAATTCCGGCAAACAAAGATCCTGTCGCGGACAATAGGTTCGTTACCGCGAGCGCTTCACATTGGCCGCACGGGAAAACGAATTTTCCGGACGGCGCGCAATCATCGAATCATTCAGCGCCCCTCGACCTTTCGACGACTCAGCGCCGATATACGCTCTAAAATGGCGCGGTCTCGCGATCCTGATTTCTCGTCCGCGGGCACGGCTCTCAGATCAGATATTAAATTTATGCGACGCGACACTTCGTGAATCGGATATTTAGACGTAATATCGAATTCTGCACCTTCGATATTCAACCGGCGCCTAGGTAAATTTCAATTCCGGCGAGGGGACTCTGCTGCAGCAGTACAGGCCGCGCTCGGCAGGATGTTAATTCTCAGATAACCTCCATATTTTTTCCGCCGAACGCCGCTAAATCCGTACGCACAAACATTAGCCTCGTGTGAATATTATTATGGTAATTACCACGCCCGAACAAAATGCGGTTTCCGCGGAATTTCGCTGATCCGCTCGTTCCCGGCCGAGCGATTATTAATGTCAGCTCGTTATTTGTCTTTCGGCGGTTTTCGTCCCGTCATGTGGAAATTTTTTAAATGCCTCGCCACGTCAGAGTCGGCCTGCAGTTGACAAAGGGAAAAAACGCAATGTGCAAAATAGGAAAGTAAAAGCGGAACCCCGGAGATAGTGTAAATCGAGCTTACAATCCAATCAGACACCCCTACCCTCTATCCCTCTTTCTACCAACTCTGCCTCTCCGAGGTTCGTCAGAAGCTTAAGGGTTGAAGAGGATGGGAGTCGTGGAGCAGGGGAACAGAAGGGTGGTCCAGAAGCAGGCGACGTGGGAGGATCGGAGGAGATTGGTGTGGGGCGAAGAGAACGAAACAGAGCGAGCGATAGAGGGAGTGAGAAAGAGTGGGAGAGCGAGAGAGACCGAAAGTGCTGGAGAGAGGACATGCGGTGGAGGGCCGCAGAAATAGCCGGAGGGTTAAGGAAGGGGGTCGAAGGTGGGCTTGATGGGAGTCAGAGGTCGGCAGACCGAGGGACACGCAGATATTTCTAAGTACATTTTTGATGGGATTTTTAAATGAGCCCCAATTGCGTTAAACGCTACGTCCCTCGGCTTAAGGCAAGATTTCCTCAAACGACGTTTCAGGCTCTCAGGATCTCACGCTGTCTCGCCAAGGGATGAAGATTACGAGGATCTTTCTCGTTGTCACCGTCGCCGACGTCGTTCGATATTCCTTCTGTCTTTATTTTTTTCCTCTCTCTACCAGGCCCGTTTCCTTACCGGCCACTTAACTAACGTATCGGAGCGCGGGAATTACTTCCTTAACGTGCAGGAATTAGCGTCAGTTTGCTAGCGAGTTGATTATTTTAATAATTGCGGCTTTTTCAAGGATGGACCTTGCAAGAGTCGTTAACCCAGTTTAACGCCTCCGCAACGTCGGATGCATGTGTTCACAATCGAGAAGGCCCTCTTCCCTTTATACGCACATATTTCGCTTTACGATACCCCAAAACGATGTCGAGTGTGACGGGCTATAATGAATTTCGACCGTCACGTAAGCCCTATGCTCACTGTTTAAAAGATTACCTCCGATTCGTCGAACGGTAGAATTTGTCAGAACAGAAAATGGCATGCGAGTATCAGGGGAGTCGGCGAATATATCTTACCGAAAAAATAATTAAAGAAATTGGAAGCGGCTACCGTTGAAAGAGAAACGTTTACGCCCGTTGCTGATCCAGAACGAAATTAAAGGCCGTTCAGTTGCCGGTCTCGTTTTCTCCGCCGCCGGTATAAAGGAGTTCGTTGCTCGGGTCTTCTCAACAAGACTCGGGTTGCGCGCTGACGAAAGAGGGATGAGACTCTCGGAGTGGTAGCGCAGAGAGACGGAGCTTGCGAGATGCAGTAAAATAAATTACGCCGAGTTTAAGTGCACTTTTACGGGCGACGATGAAGTGGCTTGCAAATGGGGAATTTTGAAATTCAGCGCAGTAGGAAGCGGGCAGGGTAAGAAAAAGGAAAAGGCGGCCGGCGTTCGTAGGACTTCGCTGGCGAGCGGGAGAAATAATGCGAGTCGACGTTCCGGGGTGAAAGTAACAGAGTCGGACGGCCGGCAATACCGATCTCCAATTTCGGCTGCGATCTCTGTACTTCGACGATGGATGTTGCCGTCAACGTAAGTCGATGTCACCGGGAAGGGGGGGCTCGTATCGAAGTTGCCGGGGACGCAAGCTGCGGGCCAGTTTGATCCTACTTCGAAGTTTGTCACCGCCGTCGATAGACTTTGGGTCAGGGGTTGCGGTGAGTCGCGGAAAGTACTTCTTCCGCAGTGGCTCACGGACGGAAATCTCGTTTTATGCCTGAGCGGACGGCAAACGCGTACGAATCGGGACCTTCCCCGCCCTGCACGGCCGGCTCGGTGAAGGAATTTGCACGCTTTATTGGGAGCCTATTCGCGGCACGTACGCGGTTACGTCGGCTCGTTATTAAAATATTATTAACGATGCTCGGACGGTGGTTAATGGCCGCTTATCGAGTGAAAACTTTTAACGAGGCCACGCTGCCTCATGGTGGTAGTAAGAATTTAATTGGCACTTAATCCGGCTGACGAGACGTTAACACCTCTCGGCTGGACCCTTTGGACGATTTAACAGGCCAGGTTGTTACGTATCGTTCGCGTGGGTGTACATGACCCTTTCGCGACATATCGCCCCAAGGGGGATGAGTTCGGTAGTTAATACGAGAGCGAATTGCCGCGATACATCAACGGCGTGAAAATAAGCTTACGGTCTTCATCATTCGCGTCATGAAATTTCACTTGACCCGCCGGCGCGATAGGACTCGCGGAAAAGGCTAGGCACGTCAACCTCATTAATCGTTAATCGACGCCCTTAATTCCCTCTTTTGTCGCTAAATTACGTTGCGTTGGCGTCTTAGATTGAAAAGAGAGGGAGAGAGAGAGAGAGAGAGAGAGAGAGAGAGAAGAGGGTTAATGTTAACCTGTTGTCTTTGGATATCAAAATTGAGAAACTAAAGGTTACGGCGTGGCGGAATTCGTTTGCGTTATCTCTGCTAACGTGATATGCGTCATTTGCCAGTCACGATGCAGAATCTTTACATTCCCGAGCGGCGCGAAATATTGAATAATGGCATTCCGAATTCTCTTGAGGCGGGTAGATGCGTACAGCAATTACGTTTAATCGTTCGCGATATTTAGAGAAGATGGAATTTTTTCGCTGTGCAACATGTAGCTGATTTAATGTAATTACACATCAGAATGACAATCATAGCGTCACAGTAATTTCTAGTATGTTTGCCCTTTAAAACTGTTTATCGATGAAAATGGTTTTAATGAAATTCACATTTTAGTGAAATTTTCGAAGCGCGTAATAATCGGATGATAAACACGTTAATCAAATCTGAAAGTTACGCCACGTTTTGAAACTATTAGTTACAATCTAATATGAGAAACGCATATTCATAAAGGTACGTTAAATTCTAACATATTTGCCCTTTTAAATCGGTTATCGGCAAAATAGGACGTTTTTGATTAAAATTTACGGAGCGCATAATAGCCTAAAATATACACCCTGATTGAATATTAAAGTTATGTCATGTTTTGAAACCATTACAAATAATCTTTTTAATGTTAAAAACACACGAAACTGTAGTACCAATATAAATCGTGTATCACGCGAAACTGGATGAGTTTATTGATGGGACAGCGATGATAAAATTGTAGCAACAAAACGTGGAGTCCGTTCGTTGCGGGCAATCGAGCGAGCCGGTACGATTGTCGATACAATGGCTGCGATTATATAACGCTCGGAGGAAGTGGAATTTGTTCGCGTTATCTCTGCTCGGGATACACATCAATCAAGCGACTCAAATTTTAAGCCCCGGAGGAATGTGAAATATCAAGAATTGCAGTGTTCAACCCCATCCCTGTCCCATTCGGACATAATGATTTTTTTGTTATCGATAATGTTAGAAGGGGCTCAAATGTGTAGATATTATACTATCCATAGCATGTATTAGTAATTTGTCACCTGTTCTCTAGATCCTCGAAGAGGAAGAAAACCTCGAGTAGCACACGATCTGCCCTTTTTTCTTCGTCAGTCCCTTATTTTCTCTTTTTCACTCTACCTACTCTCGTTTACAACTTCTGGCGCCTGTATTTGGCTGCGAATACGGCATGCGCACCGTTCAGATACTGTATATGAGACGTATCAATTGTTTGTCGTTTAATCGTTGAACCGCCCCAGGCGAGGCGGGGGATCGAATAAAATGACTGCAAAATTCTGAACTGCAAACGTGCGCAGGACGTTTCGGGTGCGTTCATGTATCGAAAAATATTCGTGATGGTACTCGGAAATGTTATCGTGAGATGTAAAAGATTAGAGCGCGGGATTACGAAGGTTTGCACGCTGTTTACATGGCAATTTCCTTACAATGTGTCGCTGTATGTTACATTAGGTATGCGACCGACGGCTGTAGGTCTTCATTGTGTACGTTACTATTGACGCACATGACGAAAGACGAACGTTTTAGCGTTGTTAATTCATTGACGTCAGCCGTATTTATCGCTTAATCGGCGGAACAGCCGCATGTAGTTAATATCGAATACGACTGTGTGAATGCGTTGCTTCCCCCGAGTCACGCAATGCATTGCAATATTTTTGTGCAGCTCACCGTAAAACGGCCCTGTCAAATGATATGCAATGCGGACAGTTATTAATATTCCCAGATGTTCGATTGATTGTGAATTAAAATTGTCAAAAGCGCTTTGCTAGGCGGAATAATTACACGTTCTCCGCTTCAAGTTAACAAGAGGCGTTTTCCTCGGATATGAGAAAGTTATTTACCATGTCCGCTTCCTTAACTGTATTTGTCGTAATAGAGACGGTTACAGTGTGCGTGCAATCGACGGTCATTAATATTCATGCAAAATTTTTATCATCATTAACGATGCCATTTATTTGCCGGGAGGGAAAGCGGAGAAATATATGTGAACAATCGAAAGGAACATGTAATCGACATCCGGAGAGGAGGTAGGCAAGTCTCAAGAGTAGGTCTCCTGGGTGCGAGTGGGTGGAGAGCTTGATAAATAAGACGGCCTCCTCTCACGAGTAATAACGCGATCGAAATCTTTGCTTCTTTGAAGGAGACTTCTGATTTCAAATGAAAAATCAAATCAAATGAAAAAATAGTTATATGTTCGGGCGAAAATAAGATTACCACTGATATCCTATTACCTTAAAATTAACATTTTCTGCTATAATTACATGGGACAAACGTTCTAATCATTCGAACGATTTTACAATTTTGATAAAGTAAAGAGTACAAACCCTATGGAATATATATCCATATGTTACATCAAAATATATCGTAACATTATCTTACATACTACGCCGTAAATTAAGAACACTTATCTGAAAGTAATAATTTCCATTACTTGCGTAAACCACCACCGTTAAATCGGCGTGAATCTATTAAAATGCTACCGTTCGAATAATTATGACCGATTACGTATGCACGGAAATCCGCGGCGGCGGGTAAAATTTCAACTATTATGCAGCGATTTCATTAACCATTAACCGCTAATTAACGCGTTCCACTTTACTTCGCCGTTGAAGCGCACAGCAGAGTACAAAACTGTCAGCATTTGAGATGATACGAGCGGGCGCTTACCTGTCACTTCGACGCCACTTCCAGTTTCCCGTCTGCTAGCAGAGACGTGATCCACTTTAGGCATCGCTCGGCTTTCGGGGAGGTCTCTTCACCAGTGGACACAGGTAGTCTCTTCCGCGGTTCCGTTGGCAAAGAATGTGAACGCAGAGCGGCGCAGAGGGTTGTAAGAACAGGACCAGCCAAGTCGATGGACTTGCTGGGCGGGTACGTGTCGAGTCAAAGAGGCGAGAGAAGTCGAAAGACAGGCTGACCGGACAGTCGAGAGAGGACGTGCGCGAGCGAGCATGAAAAAGTAGCAGTGACACGGGAGGTAGGAGGAGAAAGAGGAAGAGAATTCTCGATTGAAGGTACGGAAGCGCGTCGGACCGGTTGCGTGCTTTCCTTCGGGAGTTTGGCGCGCGACTGTGCTACTGGGGCCACCCCGGGCCACGATCAACCCTCTTATGGCTCTGTCCCTTCGTTCCTACCGCGCTCTTCTACCCCTTTGCGCCCTCTCCGTCCCCACCCTCGTTCGCGGCTCCCACCAGCATCCCCGGCGTGACATCCTCCCCTCGCCCGTTCTCCCCTTTTCCTCTCTACTCCCTCTCGCTCCTGCTCCTTCCCTCTGCATCACTCTGATGCCTTCGCCCCTTAGTCCGACCGATCCCTCTGCGAGAGCGGCTCTCTGTCGCTCTTCTGCATCGACCCCTTCCGAGAATGCATCCCTCTCATGAAGCTTCATTACAGCACCCTTTCCTCCGTGAGTAGTCTCATATCCCTTGTCTCTATCCTTGCCTATCCCACTCTACCGCAGCTCTCTAGCCACTTGCTAGGTTATCCTGTCAGTGTCCGCACCTTCTTCTATTCGTGACACTCTCTGTCTCGGTCTAGGTTTCGCTATCTCGGGTGTTTCTCAATCCTTTTTCTCGATGTCGGTTCTATCCTGTTCTTTATTTATCCTGCGTCTTGGTAGTCCTTGCTCGATAGCCTAATGTGCTGGTTTCTCTCTTTCGCACCTTCCGCGACAATCTTTCTCAGGTTCTTTGTTTTTTATTCGCTCCTTCTCTCTCTGTCTCTCTCTTTCTTTTCGTTTTTCCGCCTCCTTTCGATCGTCCAACGCACGTCCTTCTTTCTCAAGCTTTCCTTTCTTGCCTTGCCGGCTTTCTCGCGCGCGGAAAAGCAATCCCTTACTCCAGCACCCTCACGCAATCACCATAGACTCAAATGACGATGGTTAATAGTGGTGTGCGTGCTCCGATTCAAAACCGCGACTAGACGGGGATAAGGACGGGTCTTAAATATACCGACACGGCGATTAAGGGATCGTCCACTTTTCCAACCGCACTCCTTTCGCACTTGCGGAAAGATTTTCCTTTTCTTACTCTTCTCCCTTCGGTGCTTGCCTCTACCTTTAAGACGGTGTAGCATCTTCGCTGCGCAGCGATGATAATTTCTTGCCGTCGTGCAGCCCTCACATTAGTACGCAAGTACGATGATGGCCTTATGCTAATTCCTGAGATTGTTTTTCCCTCGGCCGAGAAAAGATTATCGCCCCATTTGGCTTGCAGTTGCTACAGAGAAGCACGAGTGCTCCTTAACTTACAATGGGGTTACGTTATGAAAACCTCATCGTAACTTAAAAATTGTATAAAAGAAACATGCTTTCAGTAGATGTACGTAGTTATAAAGCGAAATCGTCCGTCTAAAACATCCCTTTCTAACAAAGCTTCGAAAAAGTGTCGCTCTACACATCCGATGTAGAAATCCAAAATTGGAAGTACGGTTCCTACTGAATGCGTATCGTTTTGGCGCCATCGTGCAGATTGAAATACGCAAGTCGGCCGACCGTATATATGCCACGAGCGTCCAGGATCGAGTAGCAATCGATGCTGTTCTTCGAGCGAGATTCTCGTTAAAGGCCCGCGTAAGCGTGATTTTTGTACGAAGGGATTCCTGGACCAAAATGCCGCGGTGGCGGCTGTATAAAGTAAAAGACGAGTGCAAGTAATAAAGCGAAATGGCTGAGGTTTACGAGTTCCTTCCGGCGGTGTGACGGCGCTTAATAAAAAGTGAAGTTTCACGGTACCTTACGTTGGGGCAATTTCTATGGAGTCTCTGAGAAAGCTGCCTTTTTCATGTACTGCGCATACCACTTTGTTGATCGTAATCAAGCGAGTTTCAACATTTGGCATATTGGAAACCATTGACAGTTGTCGGATTGGTATTGAGAGTGCACATTGAGAACGAAATATTAATTGCGCGGGGGTCCCGTTCGATTTTTAGCGTATTGGTTGGGTCTCTGGCGAGTTAATGCTTGTAAGTAATACGCGTTTTTATTCAATTCAGGCGCGTTATCTCCGATTACAGATGTTGACATAATTTATAAAAGTAAAAGGCGTGTGCCCAAAGATGCATTTTGACAACAGTGTTTTGTAAAACAGGAGGGCACCGGAGGGGACATGATAGGAAGGAGGAAACGCGTAGTAAGTTTTTAATGGCGTTCCGTGGTTTACGAGGAGAACGGTTCAGAGCCGTCATCGTGGCCGAGAAAAAATTAAAATTGATTAATTCAACCCCCGCGAAATTAAACCGGCAGCAACGAAATTCCGTCGAGCGGAGAGAAACAATATTCCAACTTGGCACAATCTCGGCCAGTGGGGAAATTTTACGGGAATGCAGGCGACGCCACAAATCTTCCGCAATGAGAGAAGTGTGCCAAGTGTGGCACTTGTTGAATCCGCAGCTGCCGGATATTCGTTTTCTTTGTAGCAATTGTCCTTCGAGTTTGCTTTTTGCGTGAGCGGACACGGTCTCCGTGTTTTCCGTAATTTTTCACGTCCGCGAAGCAGATAATCTCGAGGAGAAAGCTTTGCCAGCCGTAAAATCTACAAATATCGCCAAACATGCGTGTTAGAATAATTAATAGCAAAAGCGAAATCTTTATTTTGCAGTAATACGTCCTCGATCTTGAGGATCTCGAGGATTTCGAGTAATACGATCTCCCACCCCTTCATTCCCCTTCCCTTTTCCAAACAAAAATATTTTGATTATGTATTTTGATTATGACTCATCGCATTCCGCATAACAATGACTACTTCAGTGCCGGACAATCACCTAAGATCCCTTTGAAATTCGCCGCAAATTTATTTTTCACTAACACGTGTGTTAGAATCAAGAGAAGAGATAAATTGCGGCATCTTTATTTTACAATAAGCAGTACGAACTCTTTACAATTATCCGGTGGAATGCCGAGGTACCAAGGAATGCGATAATCTACCACCCCTTCATTCCCCTTCGCTTTTCCAAACAAAAATCTGTAGCAGATGCGCATCACAGGTATTTCGATTATGACTTATCGCACTCCGTACAACAATGTTTACTTCATTGCCGGACATCACTTAAGGGGTTATGCCTACTTGAGATTGTACTATTGTAATGACAAATAAGTATATAAAATTAGAGTTTGATCGGTGAAGTAGTTTTTGAGAAATCGTGGTCACCGCAACCGTATGTTTTTGAAAACACAGTTTCGAGGTAATCGCGTTTAAAGTTTCAAGCTCTTTACTAATCATACATAGTAGCGCTCCAGATAAACGCTTATAATTTTTGAACGTGTGCTCCGATTCTTATGTACTTTTGAGGAAATATTCTTAAAATGATGTACATTAAGAAAATACAATAAAAAAAAGTCGATTTTTTTCACCAACCCAAGTAGGCATAACCCCTTAAGGCCCCTCTCAATTTCGCCGCAAAATTTTTTTTTACGCTAACATGCGCTAGGACCAGTATTACGAAACACCTTTTTACGTACGACAGGATTCATGAATGACTCATGTGAATGGCCGAAAAGTCAAAGAAATTCCCATGGAATCTGATCAGTCGGACGCCTCGCAAAGAAGCGAACGCTTTCGTCAGCGGAAAGCACCGACAACGTGGACTGCAGGACGCGAGGAAGTAAGCGGCGTGCGCCGCACGTCGCGTCGTAGCTTGCGTATAAATAAGGATGGGCTAAGCCTTCGTCCTGGCCTGTAATTACGGCGGAACTAAGCCGGGTATTCTGCGGATCGGTGATCCTTCGTCCTAGGTGCGATGCCGTAGGATCTCCGCTTCGCCAAAACCAATTTGGAATTAATGTAACGTCCTGCGGAATTAACATGACGTCCGCTCGCACGACGGTAACACAGGGCCACCGATCCTTCACGAACTTCTCCGCGAAAAATCCCGTGGGAATAACCTGTCCCCGTTCACGAAGAGTCAGAGCTATCTAAACGTCACGGCGTTGAAGCTAATGACGATTCGACGTCCAAACGGTTGGCTAGCCGGAAGTTCGTATTCGTTCGAAAAATGAGTGCTTTGAATGGATATAAGGGTAAATGTTTATACGTCCGCTTTACGTATGTAGGAATTTATTACGTGAAACTAGAGAGTATTATATTTATATACAGTAACAACACAATCAAGACACTTTTGTCTTATTTCCTAATCTTTCGTCGTTTCGTCGCTTCGCCTTTACGCCGTTTCGTCTTTACGTCTTATCGTCAACTGCTTCCTAAGCAACCGAATAACACAATTCAACAAACTCGTCATCTATGATACATCAATATAATAATTGAGGATCATTTCTCGTCAACTAGGGGACCCTGTATTTGAGATCCCACACGTATGCCGCTGGTCGTAAGTTTGTAATTAATTTTTTACGGAAGGATAACGGGCGGTTATTGAGAGTGAAAGGAGGGTATCAGCTTAAAATAGTAGGTGCGATAGATTCATGACTACAAGTAGAAGAGAATAGTTGCAGAAACAACTCCATGTGCTGATGCATCGCAGAATATAAGTA
This sequence comes from Cryptocheilus praepositus, assembly GCA_033815515.1. Taxonomy (NCBI): domain Eukaryota; kingdom Metazoa; phylum Arthropoda; class Insecta; order Hymenoptera; family Pompilidae; genus Cryptocheilus; species Cryptocheilus praepositus. The sequence continues at coordinate 12,758,711 of JAWWQZ010000035.1, read as the reverse complement.
TGTAACTGTTGTGACTAAACTTGTAATAGGCAATGTACAATGCAATGTTCGATATTTATTCGAGGATTTTTCATAACTGTCGAAGGTTTTGTCGATAGCGATTCAGGTGACGAGTTTCGGAATACTTCGGCGGGTGGCTGTTGGGACCGTAAGTTTGCGCGAGGTATTGTCGATGTTTTTGTTTATCTTTTGTTGCCAAACAAATCGGTCGTGTCGTTCGAATAGCTCGTTTGATCTTTGAGCCAATGTTTTCTCGCTCAGTTTGTATGCGTACTAGCTGCTATGAGGACCGAATAAGAAATAATTGAAATCCAAGGGCTCGATGGACAGCGGGTTGGCCTTATGGGATTAAAGTTCGGATGGTATAGGACCAAATGAGGAGCGGCACCATGATGTACGTAAGTACCGTGCTTGTTGGTGACATTTCGTAAAGAACACGGTGGACATGGAATGCTTTCTTGGGGATTGCTCCTCGTTCCATTTCTGCTCATTAACCCCGAGGCACGGTGCATTTAGCGCGAAACTGGCGCATAAATGCTGCACCGGGCTTTCTTTTATCGAGCTGGATTTCTGCGACAATTTTCTCGGCACTTGGTAGCTAAATAGCTTGACGAAATTAATGAACGCACATATCGCTGTCAAGAATTAAGCTGTTACCTCAAATCTTCCCCTTTACTTCGTCGTAGGACCCGTTACATTGCACCAACTGAAGGAAGATCAACATGTTGTTAGGCATCTACATTTTTATGTGTTCGAGATTTCTCCTGTGGGTGGGGAATAAAATACGCCCACGATATTCCCTGCTTGTCGTACGACACGACTAATAATAGGGGTGCCGCGGCGGGGTCAATATCTCAATAAAACGACAGAGGAAGCACGGTTTAAAATATCCGAACGACAGAACATGTAAAATCTTCCGAAATTCCTCTATATGCCCTCCACTAGTTATTGAAATGATCATTCATCATTTGCATCTCTACTCTGGCATATTCAGTTTCGCGAATTTCTCACCAGTTCCCAAAACATGACTTATTCACGTACATCAAACCAGCGTGAAGATCAAACGACATTGTTGGGCATCGATTGTCGCGAGTGAATAAGACGTCACGGAATGAATACCGGATTCCGTCCCATCTCACATTAGATATCCATTGTTTTAGAGGGTGGCCGAACGTCTCCTGCAGCAGACAAGTAGACGAGGAGTCTACAGATATATCAAACGGCGCCTGATGCCTTCGTTTGCGTCCCGGGAAAGTAAGGCGTGAAGATCCAGCTGAAGAGCGTTCGACTTTAACGATCCGCGAGGAGAGAAAATCGATGCACCGGCAAAGAGTAGAAGGGCGAGCACGATGCCGAAGGTAAGAACAAAACACAAAAAACAAAACTGCGTTTTAAACGGTTTACGGAACGCGAGACAGGGCCGTCGTATAATTAGTTCGAGGCACAGATTCCACTTAGAGTTTCGTTCAGCGTTCGACGAGGGGTGCGAAAGGAGGAAGGCCTACCCCCTTCCGTAGCGACGGCCATCTCGAACGGCCTCTAGAAATCCGAATACATCGAAGCGTCGTTGTGGAAGATTTAATTTACTTTTAATTTAATTCCCGAATGCAAACACCCTCCGCGCAGTGGCTGCCCGTTGTTTCGGCGTGATCTCAATGGGGATGGGTGAAGGCAAAAAAGGAAGGGATCCGGGAGGCGAGCGACGAAAATGAATTGAAGGAGAGAAAAACAACGATTTGCGAGTTTGTGGGGAGGGGACGAAGGATGTGGACAGCAGCGGGGGATGGTGGTCAGGCAGGACGGGCGCAAACAGAGGGAGGGGAGGGAGGAAACAGAGAAGAAAGAGTTGGCTTCCACGAACCGTTCCCTCGGAGGCCGATACGTCCCAAACCCTTTCCTCCCGTTGACAGTTTACTCGCGGTTCACTTGTCATTGGCAAAGATACAAAGATAATTGGTCATTGGGGTATAGCGCCGCACGGGACGGAATGAGACGGACAGAGAGCAAGTACTTTGAAGAGGGCAACCACTTTGAGCAGATTTGCTTTGGCCGTTGTTTCGGGCTCGTATTTTAGTTTAGATCAAAAGACTGACGCCACCGGCCAATTCAGCCGTATCTAAATCGGCGTCGTCCTCCCTACTATACTCGTGTGTCGCTATCCTAGTCGCCGTTGGATTTAACTTTCTATCCGTTTCCTTCTCGCACCTGACGCGCACATCACTTTGCCCCGCCCTCGCCTTCTGCCTTTTTCCATCTTTCGCCCGTCAACACCTCTTCCCCCGTACACGTCATAGACCTACTATATTTATACACAATATCGTCAATTCAAAGTAGCCCGGTTCAGGCTCAGAACAATTCTACCGCCCGTTTCGACAATGCCGACCCGTGCCCGTTTCTTCTGATTATCATCTAATTTACGCGATAAATTAAGGTATTCTTTAAGCGAAACGGAACAGAACAAGACTCGGCGCTGTTCTTTATATATCTCATCCCGCTTCTTGCTCCGGTTTCGTTACCTTTCGACATAGTCTCGGGCCCGACAAAGGCACTGCTGTTTTCTCAGTCCACTCGGCATTCACGTCTTCCCCAGGATAATTTTCGAGAGAATAAATAATCGCGGTAGTGCGTCTGCGTGAAAGTAGCACGACGGGAACGAGAACTCCTCGGGGAGGATGTAGAGAGACACGAAGTTGGGGACGCAGAGAGGAAGAGTGTGGAGAGTCGTCGAAATAGTACGACGGGTGAGGTCTGGCGTGGTCGGGACAGAAGGGTGGGCACGACCTGAAGTTAGGACAGACATGCATGGTTCGCGAATTTGCATGTCAATGGCGAGTAATATAAATTACACGTAATTACTTTGCCGTTCGAGAGGACCGTGAATTTTATTCCGCTCTATTTCGAGGCGCAATCACTCCGAACGAGCGGCCGACGATGTCTGTCGCGCGCGAGGATCGGCTCGATTTGTCTGGCGGTCGATTTAATCGTTCGAAAGGATTTTTAACGACGGGCATTAGCAATTCCGGCAGGATACCGTAAAATATTCCGCCTTATTGCCCAGATCCCATAATGTATCTGCGCGCATGGCGGAGCCGCGTACCAGCGGGGCTGGACTGGAATAGCGTGTAATCGCGTGATAACAGCATTAACAAATCATTAATTTGATGTATTTACCCCAATTTGTTTCGTAAGTCAATATTGAACTAATAGCGATTTAATCGACGGACAATTCAACTGATATCCAAATTTTGAAGCGTGATGCAGACGCATTAATCGGTTACACGCCCTGATAACGCGTTACACTCAATGTACAAATACTGGCTGACTGTTTGTATTCGCCATAGAAGACATATTTGCATGAGCGAGAACGATGAATTGTTTGGACACAAAGAAACCGTGCCGAACGCGCGGTACACAGACACGCGGGAACGAGAAATTGAGTCGCCGGTTTTTTTTGTGCATACCGAAAACATTTCGCAATATTTCTGCGACTTCCGGGCGAAGAGTTTTTTCGACTAGATCCATTCGGAAACAAGGAAATCATGAATGCGACGGGAGGACAAAATTCGTTACGAGCGTTCGCAATATTCTTGTCGCTCCGTTTCTGCGCGAATAATACATAAGCGCTTGGAAAATTCATCGGAGCACTTTTTTGTCTTTCCGAGTGGGTAGGAAAAACAGAACGACGCCCGTCGCGGGCGTTTAATTTTCCAAGTTTCGCGCGATAGGCGGAGAACGACGCGGCAGAAGTATCGTCGGAAGTTTTTCAGTTTCCGGAAGAAGCGTGCAACGAGCGCGGATACTAACTTCAACCCTTTTTAATGTTTATGGTCAGCGGAGATGGGCGCATAACGCACACCATCGGCGCGACTACGAGCACAACTACGAGCGCGACTAAGGCCTCGGCTTCGTCCCGGGGCCTACGGTTACCGACGAGGCGAGAGAGATAATTAGAGAAATATCGCTTAATAAAGTTACGCCCACTTGAGGTGCAAGCGCTTCTCCGTTATCCAGCTCTCCCGATGCTACCTGCTATCTTCCTGCCTACCTCCTTATACCTTACCTCGGCACCGTTTACGTGCTCCTGAGAAACCTGCGAGGCTCACGCCGGAAACACGCACGAAGGGCACAATCGAAACTTTCCTAAGTGCCTGCCAACGGCTCCGGATTAGCAGACTCTGATATCTCCACCGCCCTAGGAGTTACACGGATAACTGCACCAAATTCCGAACTTTTCCTTATTCTTCGCCCCGGCCCTTGCATAATTAACGCGATCGTCGTAATTGCGCACAAGACGTCTGCCGCTGACAGTAGTTGGGCCGTACTACGTTACCGCGTTGCTCATTGTCAGACAAATCCGACGTAAAGTCATTTCGCTGAATTGAAAGCTTCCTCGGACGGATTTCGCGGCAGATGTATACGTGACGGAACGATTTCATTATCGTCGAGAGTTCTGCCGGCGTTAGTCGCGAGCGTGTCATTAGTTGACACTGTTTCTGTCCATTACCGTTTGATCGTGAGCAGTTCGTCGACTGTAAATTGAAAACTGTAGCCTACGCTGCGTTCGCAGATGAAGACATGCGCGCGCCAGCCTATAATCGACTACTTATCTTCGTCACGGTCGATGGCCGATAAAAACGCACGAACGACGGCGCGCGGAAGCGATTCGCCGGCGTTTATCTAAACTTTCGGCAAAGATTGCGCGCGCGATCGTTAACGCACGGGAGCGAATCCGGTCGACACTGATTTAGAAGCTATAAGTCAGCTTCGACGCGCAATTACCCCTCTTCCCTGTCAGCCATCCCCTCAGCGACCGTTCACTGCAGGATACCTTACGTGATTTCAAGCCCCACCACCTCGGCCCGTCTCTGAAAATGGTGAAAAATAAGAGTGGGAAAGCCATTCTTCTTTTCTCCTGCGCAGCCTCGTTCCCTCCAACCTCGGACCCCCGTCGCACTTTGATATCGCTAAAAAACCAACACAATTACGTCTGAAACGTTTCAGCCCTCCCCTTCGTGCATCCTCGATCGAGCATAGCAATTTCGCCGACAACTCCTCCGGATACAATCGTCTACTTTGACCCTTGCAATTACGCAAGCTTTCCCGTCGATAGACTCCTTTGACACGGTATCGCGGAATCGGCCGAATTCTCGCCCGTCGCGAAGAAGAACGCCGTTAATTATGATGCTAATTAATTGTGCCGGCCGCCCGGTGTAACAGCCACAGGTCAGGATGACGTTATCTTGTTATCTGAAATTATACTCCTCGGGGACCTGAAGGCAAAGAGGCATCACGATACCGGAGGGTCCTTCGAACTTCGGTCGAGTAAGTGCCCTAAGGAATGGGCAGCGTTGAATGTTGTAGCATGACGCGGATACATGGCGTATACCAGGCGCAAAGTAAAGGCTTTGACCGAGGCTCCGTATGTAAATATACTTTGCGGCCTTCTCCGCGATGATGCCGACCTATGTTCCACTCCTGCCCCTCTCGCGCCCCTACGGCATGCTCGCCATCCCCTATCGATCCCTTCGTACCTAGGCGTCCTTCCGATGCGAAGAAGGAACAGGCGAGCCCCGCAGGACCGTAGAGAGGCACGAACACTCGCAAGAAGCTAGCCGTGTGCATCGCGTTATCCGGATTTCCTACGAGTGGATAACGGAAGCGTTCGCGGTATGTGCTCTGCCGTCGAGTACGTACGGATCACGAGACTCGATATATAATGTAATCTGGATTTTCTGCCACATATCGAGTAGCCGGCCGCGTCATGGTATTTGCGTCGCGGTTTTTACCTGAGATATGCAGAACCTGCGAGAAATCAATGTTAACAAATAGTTAACGACAAGTTAATAGACTTAGCGCTGCGACGTAGTAGTGATTACTGACGTCGGCTTGGGCTGATTCTCTGCATTTTTGGCATAAGATAAACCCGGGGGTGGTTCCGTAGTTCTGAGTGTTTCGCGTAGATTTTTCTCGGGCGGCAGATTTAAGAGAAGTGACGTTATAAAATATTGCAGAACCGGGGTTGCATATTCGGAGCTACCGTTTTATTTGCGGAACGTGGAGCGAGGCGCAGTGCGCGGAGGCCGAAAGCGGGAGGGCTGGAAAAAGGATGACCAAGAGCTTAGGGGGGTGTCGACGGGCGAAATAAGAGGGGTGTAAGGTTGGGATAGCCCCTTCGCTCGTGACAGAGGGTTTCGTTAAACCGGCTGGAAGTGCCAACCGACCACTCTTTGCCCTAATTGCACGTTTTTTCTTTTTTTCTACAATCCTGATTGTGCTTCCTTGTCCATCTGTCTAATTGCTTTGCTTACGTTTGGAGGAAGGGTGAAGTCGGGGTCGCGTGTCCGCTGGGACGGGCAGTGTCTCAATTCGGTGCGCCGGAAAATATCCTCCGTTAGTTTCTCTCCTGGTGCACAGGACATTTCGTGCGGTACGTGTGTCATTGCCATTGTTCTGTTCAACCGGGATCATTGTAGCGTTTCCTTATCCACCAATCGCAAGTAATTCTACAACTTCTCTTGCGTTTCCCCGACACACCGCTTTCTAAATTAAATTCTCCGAACACGACACACGCACAATTATATGTCGACTATCTCAATGTTCCTCAGCCCCGAAAGGCGATCACGGTCAGTCATTTAACGGACAGTCCTTCAGAGTTTATAAACTGTTCTCGATACCAGCGATTATACAGTTAGACACAGATTTTGCTCTTCGATACGCGTTCTCACGGAAGTCGAAGATGGACGATGTCATCGGGTCAAAGGACACCGGCCAACTGACTGCTACAAGCGAGGGAGGAACACGTTAAGCGGCCCACAATGCGACGATCCTTTGACAATAATACGTGACGCGCGAACGAAACAGAAGAATCGTGTGTCTCGCCGGTGTGTCGACGTAACGATGCCGGGAGCTACCGTGACGGGAGCGGCCTTCCGGGTGAGACCGGATGTTCGCCAAAGACCATTATGTTCGAGCGTTGAATCGCCGGCGATACACTCGTCAAACGAGAACGGATAACTTTGACTGCAAATCGATGCCGCGATCACTGGTGCTCGACCGGGACATTTTCTGTTATCATTATCGCCTAGCGTTCCGCGCCGTGCACGACAAAAGTGAACAAAGTTTAGTTAATGGAACTGCGCGAATACGGTATTGCTGACGGAATGAATAAGAGGCTTCTCTCTTTTAACACTTTGCTTTACAACACTTTGCTTCAACACACTGCTACGGTGGTCACTGGTGACCGGTGCAAAAGATTTTATAATATTAAGAATGCAAAAGATTCGAAATAAAGCCTATTTGCAATCTTGTAAAAACAATTGATATTGAAACGGTGTTTCAATACTTTGGTTTCTAACAACTCTGCGTTACCTTTATTTTGCACGATTTAATTATACTCTGCAGTATTTCATCGCATCGCGGTTCTAACGTAGCTAAATTTGCGGTGACCAACGCAAAATATTTTACTAGAAATGCAAAAAATTGGCAATGAAGCCTATTTGCAATCCTGTAAAAGCAATTGATATTGAAATCACGCTTCAATACTTCGGCTTCTAACACCTCTGCGTTATCTTAATTTTGCACGATTTAATCATGTGGCATTTCATCGCATCGCAGTTCTAACGTAGCTAAATTTGCGGTGACCAACGCAAAATATTTTACTAGAAATGCAAAAAATTGCAATCGCGAAATCACGCTTCAATACTTCGGCTTCTAACACCTATCTTAATTTTGCACGATTTAATCATCGCATCGCAGTTCTAACGGTGACCAACGCAAAATATTTTACTAGAAATGCAAAAAATTGGCAATGAAGCCTATTTGCAATCCCGTAAAAGGAATTGATATTGAAATCACGCTTCAATACTTCGGCTTCTAACACCGCTGCGTTATCTTCCTTTTGCACGATTTAATCATACTCTGCGGTATTTCATCGCATCGCAGTTCTAATATAACAAAATACGCTTGGCAGTCAACGTGTTAACGGTTGACGTGATACGGATTACTTGTTTTAGGTATCACTTTGCCGTCCGGTGACACCACATTGGTGTCATTCGCAAAATATCGGTGACATCACATTAGTGTCATTTTGTTATAATTGAAAAGTAACAGATAAACCAAATCTGTGCTGTCTTTAAGGCCAAAACCCCGTAAAAACACTTTTGTGCCTTTCGTTTTTCTAATAATATAAAACTTGGGTGCTTAAATATTTTTTTATTATACTTAAAATCTATATTGCATTTGATTTCTTAAAAATATGTATCAAAATGAAAAATTTCATGGCAATTTCGCCGGCGCCAAACATAAAAATTTAGCTGAAGTACGTGGACGTCAAAGTGTAGATTCGGTTTGCGGTGCAAACGACAAATATAATCTTATTTTCAAAAAAGGAACACAGTTTACATGATTCCGACAGTTGTATCACGCTACTGTAATTATCTTGCAGCGTCTCGGTTAGAGAAAATACGGATTTTGCATTTTTTCCTGGCTACGTTAGCGAATTTGGATTAAGAATTCGCTGCTTCTCGCACGGCAGGAACGGTTCCGCGTGCCGCCATATACTTTTACCCATTTCGTCGGGCTTTTCATTTTCGTTTTCCATCTTTTGCCTGATCTTTTCTCCTCTTTCATGCGCGAGTTATCCGCTTTTCACGGGAGCGGCTGGGCTGCGCGCGAGAATGTACAGGAACGTTTCACCTGTACGCCTTGGCGATTCAATCGGGTGGTGCCGCGAGAAGAACGAGGAAATTGGTCTTCGACGTTGCATCTTCTTTGATGGGCTCGGCTCTCGTTGGAAATTCGTTAAGCCTTCGAGCAGAGTCCATCGCGGAGGTCGAACGGGAAACGAGAGCGCAAGACAAAAGGAAAAGAGCGGGATGGCCGGGAAACGAAGTCTCTCGCTAAATAAATTATGCGCGAAGTCAACGCCGGTCCTCGCGGCTCCACGGTTTTCTTAATTACTCGAACGCGACCCGGATCTTTCAACGCAGCACTCCGACATCATATTTGCCTGCTACGTCCGTAGTACGCGTCGATTTGCACATTTCCGTGTATAAATACGTCGTTCGAACGCAGCACGCGCACAGCCATCTACCCGCGATCTTCGTTTGCCCAATTTGCCGATATACACAATTTTGGGTAGGTTGATTTGCGCGCATTCCCTTAATTACTCGTGCGCATCGTCAGCTGCATGTGCCAATTACAAGGCAGGTGCTGTGATTAGATCGAATCGCTGTTGCTGTCGCGCTACCTGTCTGACGCTGTAACGCAACGTGCAGCGCCTATTACCGTCCAATTTTTCGCTCGATCGGCAAACGAACCGCTCGACAATCTCCGAAAAGTACGATGCCGAGGTCTTACCCTTCGTTGACCGATCACGCTTCGAGGAGCAACGCGGAAGAATGAGCAACAAGAAACGAGGCGGAGACGAATGCCGAGGGGCAGGTTGAAAAACATGCACTTGACTGTGGGCAGCGAGACGCTTTGCTTCAGATAAATGCTCGCCTATCGAGAAACTGATAACTGCGTACACGCGACGTTGGTAGGTACGCGCACACGACGAGCGAACCTCGTCGCGAGAATTTTAACTGACAGGAAACGCTTCCCATCTGATTTGCGCGTGTGTATGCATGTGAGCGTAGGTGCGTAGCCAAATGTGTTTTGTCCTCTTCCGTGGGTCGAGCTCGCACGTAACGAAGCGAATCGCCCTAGGAGCACGTTTCTGCAGTACGTACGACGCGGAATGAAACAAACAGAAAGACGGAAAAACAGCGCCCGTGTGAACACGATACACATGCTACGATCGCAGATTTTAATTATTCGGCGCACCAGGGTTAGGATGTACCTGGTATCGAAACGCGTGTCATTCTGTTTCTGACACGTGGCTCTCCGTGTAATACGACAGAACCGGAAGCTTGATGTCTAAATAGAAACAGAGTTGAATAAATAAAGCGCGGCGTCGGTTCTTGATTGACACTTTCACTGCCAAGCGTATTTTGCTATATTAGAACCGCGATGCGATGAAATACTGCAGAGTATAATTAAATCATGCAAAATAAAGGTAATGCTGAGTTGTTAGAAGCGAAAATATTAAAGCACCGTCCTAATATCAATTGCTTTTACAAGATTGCAAACGGGCTTTATTGCGAATTTTCTGCATTTTTAGTAAAATCTTTTGCATCGGTCACCGCATATTTTGCTATGCTAGAACCGCGATGCGATAAAATACTGTAGAGTGTAATCAAATCGTACAAATTAAAGGTAACACAGGGTTAGAAGGCAAATGATTAAAGCACCGTTCCAATATCAATTGTTTTTACAAGATTGCAAATGGGCTTTATTGCGAATTTTCTGCATTTTTAGTAAAATCTTTTGCATCGGTCACCGCATATTTTGCTATGCTAGAACCGCGATGCGATGAAATACTACAGAGTATAATTAAATCATGCAAAATAAAGGTAACGCAGAGTTGTTAGAAGCCAAAGTACTGAAGTACCGTCCCAGTATCAATTGTTTTTACAAGATTGCATATGGGCTTTATTGCGCATTTTCTTCATTTTTAGTCAAATCTTTTGCACCGGTCACAGCATATTTTGCTATGCTAGAACCGCGATGCGATAAAGTACTGCAGAGCGTAATCAAATCGTACAAATTAAAGGTAACACAGGGTTAGAAGCCAGATTATTAAAGCACCGTCCCAATATCAATTGCTTTTACAAGATTGCAAATAGGATTCATGGCGAATTTTTTGCATTTCTAGGAAAATCTTCTGCGCCGGTCACCGCATATTTTGCTATGCTAGAACCGCGATGCGATGAAATACTACAGAGTATAATTAAATCATGCAAAATAAAGGTAACGCCGAGTTGTTAGAAGCCAAAGTATTGAAGTACCGTCCCAGTATCAATTGTTTTTACAAGATTGCAAATGGGCTTTATTGCGCATTTTCTTCATTTTTAGTCAAATCTTTTGCACCGGTCACTGCATATTTTGCTATGCTAGAACCGCGATGCGATAAAGTACTGCAGAGCGTAATCAAATCGTACAAATTAAAGGTAACACAGGGTTAGAAGCCAAATTATTAAAGCACCGTTCCAATATCAATTGCTTTTACAAGATTGCAAATGGGCTTTATTGCGCATTTTCTGCATTTTTAGTCAAATCTTTTGTATCGGTCACCGCATATTTTGCTATGCTAGAACCGCGATGCGATAAAGTACTGCAGAGCGTAATCAAATCGTACAAATTAAAGGTAACACACGGTTAGAAGCCAGATTATTAAAGCACCGTCCCAATATCAATTGCTTTTACAAGATTGCAAATAGGATTCATGGCGAATTTTTTGCATTTTTAGGAAAATCTTCTGCGCCGGTCACCGCATATTTTGCTATGCTAGAACCGCGATGCGATAATATACTGCAGAGTGTAATCAAATCGTACAAATTAAAGATAACACAGGGTTAGAAACCAAATTATTAAAGCACCGTTCCAAATATCAATTGCTTTTACAAGATTGCAAATGGGCTCTATTGCGAATTTTCTGCATTTTTAGTCAAATCTTTTGCATCGGTCACCGCATATTTTGCTATGCTAGAACCGCGATGCGATGAAATACTGCAGAGTATAATTAAATCATGCAAAATAAAGGTAATGCTGAGTTGTTAGAATCGAAAGTATTAAAGCACCGTCCTAATATCAATTGCTTTTACAAGATTGCAAATGGGCTTTATTGCGAATTTTCTGCATTTTTAGTCAAATCTTTTGCATCGGTCACCGCATATTTTGCTATGCTAGAACCGCGATGCGATAAAATACTGCAGCGTGTAATCAAATCGTACAAATTAAAGGTAACACAGGGTTAGAAGCCAAATTATTAAAGCACCGTTCCAATATCAATTGCTTTTACAAGATTGCAAATGGGCTTTATTGCGAATTTTCTGCATTTTTAGTAAAATCTTTTGCATCGGTCACCGCATATTTTGCTATTTGAAATGCTCGTACAAATTAAGGTAACACAGGGTTAGAACCAAATTATTAAAGCGATGCGATGAATTTTTTGCATTTCTAGTAAAATCTACCGCATATTTTGATGCTAGAACCGCGATGCGATAATTAAATTAAATCATGCAAAATAAAGGTAACGCAGAGTTGTTAGAAGCCAAAGTATTGAAGTACCGTCCCAGTATCAATTGTTTTTACAAGATTGCAAATGGGCTTTATTGTGCATTTTCTTCATTTTTAGTCAAATCTTTTGCACCGGTCACTGCATATTTTGCTATGCTAGAACCGCGATGCGATAAAGTACTGCAGAGCGTAATGAAATCGTACAAATTAAAGGTAACACACGGTTAGAAGCCAGATTATTAAAGCACCGTCCCAATATCAATTGCTTTTACAAGATTGCAAATAGGATTCATGGCGAATTTTTTGCATTTCTAGGAAAATCTTCTGCGCCGGTCACCGCATATTTTGCTATGCTAGAACCGCGATGCGATAATATACTGCAGAGCGTAATCAAATCGTACAAATTAAAGATAACACAGGGTTAGAAACCAAATTATTAAAGCACCGTTCCAAATATCAATTGCTTTTACAAGATTGCAAATGGGCTCTATTGCGAATTTTCTGCATTTTTAGTAAAATCTTTTGCACCGGCCACCGCATATTTTGCTATGCTAGAACCGCGATGCGATGATTACCGTGGCAGTCAATGTGTTAACCATGCGGTATAAATTTTGAAAAGTGCGAAATGTACCCCAGATGCTCTTATTGATTAACCGATGTCGAACGTTTATCGAGGCGAATTTGAGACAGGCTTCGGTGACGTGTAACTTAATCGGTTTCTATGTTTCTGCGCGAAATGTTATTTGTTCTCGTGGGAATACGTTTCGCCTAAGGCCCGCTTACCACTGACGACACACCATTCTTTTTCTCGAAAACGCTAAAAGACTAAAAAGTACACAGAGACGGAGTCGCGGAAGGGCAGAATTTTTAAGTGCAAACTTCGCAGGATGAATAATACATGACGGTGTGAGGGTGCGCGGGAAAATCGGCACGCTGAATTTACGCTGTCGGGGTGAGCTTTTCATTTTTCGATCGCGGTATTATACCGTGGATGGCTCACCGACGCGATTTTGCATTGATTTCATTGAATCTGTTTGCGCAGCGTCCATTTTGCCTCAGCTGTACACTTTTTTCTTCATTTTTACTTAGAATATGTACAATTGATGACACACCGCTCGTGTGCCTAACTTTCCCACAAACAGACTTACTTAACACGTTGACTGCCACGGTGGTCACCGGTGACCGGCGCAAAAGATTTTACTAAAAATGCAAAAATTCGCAATAAAGCCCATTTGCAATCTTGTAAAAGCAATTGATATCGGAACGGTACTTCAATACTTTGGCTTCTCACAACTCTGCGTTACCCTCATTTTGCACGATTTAACACGTTGACTGCCAAGTGTATTTTGCTATGTTAGAACCGCAATCCGATGAAATATTGCAGAGTATGATTAAATCGTGTAAAATGAAGGTAACGCAGAGTTGTTAAAAGCCAAAGTATTGAAGCACCGTTCCAATATCAATTGCTTTTACAAGATTGCAAATAGGATTCTTTGCGATTTTTTTTTTCATTTTTAGTAAAATCTTTTGCGCCGGTCACCGGTGACCACCGTGCCAGTCAAAGTGTTAATCAACCTCTGCAGTATTTCATCGCATCGCGGTTGTAACATAGCAAAATACACTTGGCAGTCAACGTGTTAAACACACCCAAACGATGAACAGAATTAACCAAGGCTTATTTGCCTACATATTTTTATTTGTTGGAAACAATATCATGTCACCGGTCGCCCATCAACGAGTCCCGGCATTAAATTTGTTGCAGCTATTTCCACGGGGTCATTCCTGTGTCAAATTTACGCTTGTCGCATCTTCCCGATTTAGTATATTTAACTTAACCGTACAGTCACATAAGAGCGTACGGCGTTGCCGAATCTATCGTTTGCCCGACTTTTCTCCAGGCGAGCTCGCCAAAGGCAAACGGGAAGTCTAAATTGAAGTAATTAAAATTCGAGCGTTCGTCGGCCAGAAGGTTGGCTATTGTCAGTCGGAGAGTGTGCGCCTTGTTAAATTTCTCGGTCGAGCGCAAGTCTCCATTTCAAGTGGAGCGAAACGGATGACCAATAGCCAATGGTGGCCTCCTCCTTTCTCTCTACACCCCTTCCGCCGACGTTCCTCGTCGCTTCTCTTTCTGACTCCTTTTCAAAAGCGTCGCTTTCTCCTCCTCCGTCCACCCTCGCATCTCGCCTTCTCTCCTTCCTCACCCTTTTTCCCTAACCCCGGATTTCTTTTGCTCACCAACCCCAACCGCGCGCCTTTTCCGTCTTTTTCTCTCTCCTTCTCTCTTCATCTTCATCCCATACCCTCACGCGCGCGCGCGCACACACACACCCACAACCACGCATACACGTACATTCTTTCCCTCCCGCCGCATTCTTCTTTTTCTCGCAAGGATAATGCCTTGACGGAAATCCCGATGATGGGAAAAGATGCAGTTAACAGGAATAATAAAGATACCGCGCTGATAATACGCTAACAATTTCTTCCGCGCGCAAGTCCGATGAGGACTGAGAAACCGGCGGCGTCCTGCCACGCGAGTTGTGCAAAGAAATTTCCTTCGCCGATTACGGACGTGACGTAACGCTCACGGATAATTTTGTTGGAGACGCTCGACAATCCTCTCTGCTCGAATTTAGCGGCGTAGGGTACTGTAGTGATTTAAGATGTTAGGTGTCGTCGAAGCGGGATGCGGAATTATATTGAGTTGAATAATTGATTTAAAGATAAATAGAAACACTAATATGTAAATATAAATGCAAAATGAAAGTAAAGCTATGGCAATTCGACTTCGATTCGGTACACGGTAAGAAAACGTATCTATACTGGACTGAACTACACTCTGAACTTGACTGATCTCAACTCAACTTAAACTGAACGATAACTTAAAACTCTGATCTATTACTGAAGTATAACTGAACTCGCGTCCCAAACCGTTGTCTGCCGTGCGTATTTTGTCGTACTAGAACGGCGATGCTATGAAATACTACAACGTTTGACTGAATTATGCAAAATGTTAATAATGTGCAAGTATTGGAGACCAAAGAATCGCATCACTATTCTAACAATAACTGCATTTATAAAGTAATTATTACTACCCATTGCGTATATTTTGGATCTTCAGTAAAATCTCTTGCACCGGTCACAGGTGACCCCCACGGCAGCCAACGTGTTAATATATAAATATAAATATAAAATAAAGGTAAAACTATTGCAATTCGACTATAATTCGGTAAACGGCAAGAAAACGCATCTATACTGGACTGAACTGCACTCTGAACTTGACTGATCTCAACTCAACTTAAACTGAACGACAACTTAAAACTCTGATCTATTACTGAAGTATAACTGAACTCGCGTCCCAAACCGTTGTCTGCCGTGCGTATTTTGCCGTACTAGAACGGCGATGCTATGAAATACTACAATGTTTGACTGAATTATGCAAAATGTTAATAATGTGCAAGTATTGGAGACCAAAGAATCGCATCACTATTCTAACAATAACTGAATTTATAAAGTAATTATTACTACCCATCGCGAATATTTTGGATCTTCAGTAAAATCTCTTGCACCGGTCACAGGTGACCCCCACGGCAGCCAACGTGTTAATATATAAATATAAATATAAAATAAAGGTAAAACTATTGCAATTCGACTATAATTCGGTAAACGGCAAGAAAACGCATCTATACTGGACTGAACTACACTCTGAATTTGACTGATCTCAACTCAACTTAAACTGAACGACAACTTAAAACTCTGATCTGTTACTGAAGTATAACTGACTCGCGTCCCAAACCGTTGTCTGCCGTGCGTATTTTGCCGTACTAGAACGGCGATGCTATGAAATACTACAACGTTTGACTGAATTATGCAAAATGTTAATAATGTGCAAGTATTGGAGACCAAAGAATCGCATCACTATTCTAACAATAACTGCATTTATAAAGTAATTATTACTACCCATTGCGAATATTTTGGATCTTCAGTAAAATCTCTTGCACCGGTCACAGGTGACCCCCACGGCAGCCAACGTGTTAATATATAAATATAAATATAAAATAAAGGTAAAACTATTGCAATTCGACTATAATTCGGTAAACGGCAAGAAAACGCATCTATACTGGACTGAACTGAACTGAACCTGACTGAACTAAAAACTGAGTAAACTCTGATCTAAGACTGAGCGTCGCAAACCGGGCCGGCTTTTATTCGGACCTCTACCGCCTTATCTTAATCCGGTAGGGCCCGATGGCCCCAACGACAGTTTTATGCAACGCATCTACGTTTTCCTGATGCTACAGTACTGTCTCGCAGGAACGCTCGACGTCGTTCGTCGCAAAGCGATTGGCCGAGGAGGCAGTGTTTTAGATCTCGTGCGTTAGAACGGTCTGAACGACGTGAATGGTACGTCAAGGGCGAAATAAGGAGGATCAGTAAGCAGTTCAATAGGGGGGCACAGAAAGCGACATGGAAATAGTAAACGATCTGCTTCGGTGATATTCTTCTTTTCCGCAGCATTTAAGTCAACGGCGGAAGGCAACGTCTTGGGACACGTTGCTGTCGCGACCAGATACTTTCGAGTGATCGGCTCTTTCGACACGCTTTCACTGGCTCCCAGCACCTCGTTTGCAATGTTTCGCGCGACGCCGTTGACAACGACGTCCTCGTCGGGAAATCGTGTCGAACCTTTACGCGCACATCTGAAATTTCGCGTGTCAAAGCGCCGACTGTCTTCGCCGTTTGACGAAAAAGAAATCCCTCCGCCGAGTGGCATGATTCTCAGACTGATGTAAGGTGAAGGACCAGTAGTTGACCGGCTAAGAGAAATTTTCGACGGAAACAATGGTAACCGCTTGATCTACTCATTAAGTGGCGAGACTCGATGCTTCGAGACATTCTTTAAGCCTTCTATTGGGTTGGAGGGAAAGTTCTGTCGTATTTTTAACCCTTTGCACTCGGACATGTTTCTTCACGAACTAGCGAATAGCGCAACATTTCGTTTAAAATGGTATAGTTTTTGAAAAAAATACTCTATTCAAATCATGTTTTGCATACAACTTTGCTAATATATTTATGTTGAAACAGAATCGAAATTTTATAATTTATTCTTTTCGAATGCGTCATAGTTCATTCACCAATGTGCATTGCGGGTTTATTCAAACACATATCGCAGTAATAACTTGTTTATGATCTCTCACTTGTGATTTTTTCTTCCAAGCATATACAATGTTTATACGATAACTTGCAGCTTATCATTCAGCCTATTGCAGGGATATATAGAAGGTTGTTCTTGCAGTCCCTAGAATTCTCCTCTCAGTTTATCGACCACGAATTTACTAAATATTAAATAGCACACAGATAATTAATTCTATCTCATTCCCGTAACTTGTAACTCCCCGGAAAAATCTTAAGGAAACAAATATTTGAAGAAATGTTTTTGTACATACATTTTCCTCAGTAATAACAAGAAGTATCTTCGTGTCCCCTCAGAGGGGACAGTCGAGTGCAAAGGGTTAATAGGCAGGTAATTTTTCTTATAAATAAAAAAAACATCTGGCTAGTGAGTCATTCGGATTTTTTTTTGTTTTTTATAGTCGCTGTATAATATAAATGAGTCCTTTTTTACCGTTCATCATTTACTTGTGACATTTAAAGTGAAAAACATGTTAGTAGATAAAGTGCATTTACGACAGTGCATTTTGTATGAATTCGAAAAAGGAAGCAATGCATCGGTTGCATGTAAAAATTTATGCGCGGTATTTGCAAAAGATATTGTAAATGATCGTACTTGTCAAAGATGGTTTAGCAAATTTCGTTCCGGGGATCTGAGCCTCCAAGAAAGTGATCGATCTGGACGACCATCCAAGATCGATAATGATGTTTTGCGATCCATGTTGGAAAATAATCCACATTTAGCAAGTCGAGAAATTGCAGAAGAGTTTGGCATTCATCATACAACACATTAAATGTATTATGATTAATATTAAACACATATTTTTATCAATTAATTCAAATATTTTCTTTAAAATACGACAGAACTTTCCCTCCAACCCAATAGATCATGTAACACGACCACTTAAAAAAAAAATTAAGTTATACAAATTTTAAAAATGTATTTAAAAATTCGGTAAATGCTTCAGAAAATTGACCACTCTTAAAAATGAAAAAATTAGTAATTGACCCTCAGTTCCTCAGTGGTTGACCACTGTAAAGAGGGTTAAAATACTAATATTGGGAATTATTTTATTATCGGTTGGTTTTAATAAGTATCAGTGCAAATTATACAGACAAATTACTCACACAAATTATGAAAGAATACAAGAAGAAATAAAACAAATCAATTCCATATGAAGACCAATTCGGGAACAGAGTAAACGTTACGAATTCTACTTGATTTCCTGGGTTCATTGATATGGGAAAGTACAGCTTTCCATTCGTAATCCATCACATCAGGCTTCTCTGGCCACTTCCATAACCGCCCGAACATTTCCATGGATGAAATAGTTGCTTTATTTTTGTTTACCTGAAGAATTTCTCCAGGAAAATATTGTCCTTCTTATAAAAATATTATGTGTTCATTCCCGACTTTTTCAACAGGCAGCCAGGCAGGACATTCATTGTTGTTTAATAGTTCGTTTTCTTCATTGATCTCTTCATTCCCTTCACTTTCCACAACAAAATCGACCATCTCACAACAGGAGTTTGAACTCTCGGAAGAATATTCTAAGACTTTTTTAGCTCTTTGTATGTTTGCTGATATGCATCTGTTGATGAATAATAACATCGGACGCTGGTGAATAATTGACCGCGGTTGCAATCAATAGTTGACCACGTGGTCATCTACTAGAACGCAATATATTACAATGTTTAGAATTATATTTTGTATTTCTTACAGAGTTAGATGTAAAACGGATATATTATAAATCATACACACATTTAAATGAATCACGTCAGTAATTGACCACGCCTGTCAATTTCTCAGAATTGTTAGAATAACAAGATTCAGAAGTTGACCCCTAACTAAAAACTATTGGTTCGTGAGATTAGAATAAAAAAAAAAATGCATTTATCACTTATAAGACGCTGTGAGGACTTAAACAGTAAAATATTCATTCGAGAAATGTTCTTAATGTATACATTTTTTCATCTGAACCGTACAGCCATTCTTAACAGATACGTTAAGGAAATAGTAATATAACGGGATATTACTTACCTTAATGAATTGAGACGTTGGTTTCTCATGAACATATGTCACTTCACATACAATTGTTTAAAAATTAAACTAAAATATATTGTGGCATTTGGTGCCATCTTCAGTTAAAATGGATAACCTACAAAGAGCTTATTTTTTTACATTTTGTAAAAAATGGTCAACTACTGGTACATGGTCAACTACTGGTCCTTTACCTTAAACATCTTTCCGCCCGTCGCTGCAGACTTTTTTTTCCAACTTATCGTCGCGGGCACATTTATCTCGGCGCTTTTGCGACGACTTCGTTTGATTGACTCGCACGGCGCGAATTTCATACGACAACATCGGAGGTTTGACCAGAAATTTCTAATAGCCCACTACGTCTATAGAGGCTTTAGAGGTTAACCGTTCACCGCATACACGAAACGGGCGTTTGGCATCGTGTTATCGACTGGCGTTGTCTCTCGCAACGCCCACGATCCGCATACGAATGCGTGGAGCGAAGCAAGGGGTGCAGTAGGTACTATTGTTTCACAGATACACTTTGGATTTTTCTTTTTGTTTGATTGTTTGCGCGACCAGTCTGCTGGAATCGGATAAAGTACGCTTCGTCTGACGAGTAACGTCATTCAATCACTTTCGGCCTCTTTATGTGGAAACGAAAACGACGTATACAAGGGACAGGTTTCGTACAAACACAAACAGCTGCATATAAATGTTGGACGCGTCATACTGTAACGTTATATACACTAGCGAAGAAAGATTCTGTAGGGGAATGATCAGGTATCTTCAACTTTGAGGCTGCGAATCTGACCGATTTCCAGTTCCATGTGTGCGAATGTTTCATCGTCAGAAGGTTTCGTACTTTCGCCGAGTGTGACTCGTCTCAAAACTTCTGGTAGCAAAATCTGAATTAGAGGGAAATAATGTCCGTGTTAGTCATGATTTAATAAGGTACTTTGATTAAATATTTAGTTTTGATGAACAGATGTGAAATTGTGCATTATGCATTTACTTTCGATTCTTCTCGGAATGATTGTACAAAGCCTTTTACGCTTTCTAAATGCGTGATGCCTTTCCAAACGGCCTCCATCGTCTCCAAATCTTGCGGAACGTGCTTACATTCCAACCAGGTCTCGCGAATACGATTGTTTGGTGGGATAAACTGTAGTTTATGAGGAAGGGATGTGCCAAACGCTACAGTTTTCCTGGGTTTGCTTTCTGCTTCGGCATCTTTGATCAGTTCTCTTTTCGTCATAGCTAGTTCTGCTGCTCCAGGGCAACGACGAGCAAGTGCTACATCATCCGGGACCGTCGGCATTTCCTTATATGATACCTGAGTAAAATATATAGACTCTTATTCGTATTAATGAATTAGAGTTCCATGCTGTAGTAATCTTTTAGTCCCTTTTAGAACATTTCCGGTTTTAAGCAATTAAATACGACTTTGATTATACAATGACCTGCATTGCTTTTACAGCTTCAGCTGAAAAGTCGATCTCAAACATATCCTTAAGCGTTTCTTCGTCGATGACTCCGTCCGAACCACCTAAACTCCTAACCCATTCACAAAATTCCCGACATATCTTGTCGGTGACGTTTTTGGCCCTCATACTGAGCGTAGCATTTGGGTCATAGCCTTCCAAATCTTTTTCGGTCAGTGGTCGCCAAGTGATGGCCTGTGGAAGTATAGAGAATTATACATGTAATCCTATAAGAGACAACGAAGGTCGCGGGATAGATTTAGCACGATCATATTGTTTGTTAATGATGTACCTTGCGCCTTGGTTTTTTCACAAAGAGAGCATAAGGATTCAGACGTCGTCGTGTGGGTTTGTCGTGACCAATAGATGATACATCTTTCGTACTCGGCGGATGTACCTTTCAAACGTTTTAGCATTTAACATAAAATTACTTGAGCTATTAATTTATGATATATATTGTATGATTGTTTCAGCGCACCACTAAATCGTCTGCCGAATCCTCATCCGATTCGTCAACCTTATCAGTGGATCGAATGCGTTTTACATTGACGGCGGTAACTCTACCCATCGATGGAGTCGAAAGCTTTGGATGCCACTCCGGCATTCCCAATATAGGTGCGACCATATTGTACACGTTCAAGGGGAGGACTCGTCTCAGTTGGCGGGAATTAAAGAGGGGTGGCTGTTTGGTAGAAAATAACAGATTGGACGGGTATTTATCAGGATTCAGGTAACGTTTTGAGTCTACTAACAGTTTGACTAACTGCTTAACGAGCTCGTCGCGTTTCGCATCTGCCGAATCGCGGGCATCGCCGAGACTCTCGAGAACGCGTTTCAAAAATTCGTCGCACAACTTTTCGAGCGCCTCTACCGTATTCACGTCGCGCGCAAGGTACTCTTTCGCGAATTCCACGAAGTTCTCGATCGAAAATCGCGGCAAGTCGGCCACGAGTCTGAGCATATTTCCGTGAAACAAATATTTCCTGAGAACGTCCTCGATGAGAGCATCCGTCGACGCCGGCGTTTGTTCCAATTTACTTTTCGGCCCGCCAGCTTCCGCCGCCATCGTCAAGTCCAAACAACTCGAGCCTCTCCTCAGCGCTGCATCCCGCACCGACAAAGTATCGCCGCTCATTTTCTCCATAACGGACTTCATTTTCGCTAAAACTTTACGCGGCTCGTCCCTTTTTCTCTCGACCTTCGGTTCTCCCGGCGACGCTTCGGACATTTTCCCTCTCCGTCGATCGTGCGGCGTTCCCCCCACACGACTCTCCTCATCTTCATCAACGCTCGTGTCCGTCGTTAAACGACCGGCTTCGTCGGATTTCGCTTGCTTCGCGCTCGCAGTCTTTTTAAACCTTAAAGCTCTTAGGTGCTCCAGGCTCGGCTTCAGGATAGTCGGCGCATGACACGGTGCGAGATATTTCGAGTTGGTCGAGTCTTCCCCCGCTAGAATGACGGGAGATTCCGTTTCATCCGTGCTCTGCGCTCCGGGCGACGAGGAGTGCATCGATTTTTCTGACGACACCGACGTCGATTTCGCTGCCGTCCTCGTCGCACCGCTCGAATCCTTTGACAGTAAACTTAAATCGGCCGCTCGCTGCGTCGTCGCGTCCACGTTACTTGCCGCTTCTTTTTTAATCGACTCTTCAACGTCGCCACCGCATTTTTCTTCCTTTATTTCATCCTGAGAACTTACCTCCGTCGACATCTTGTCTATCGTTTCTTGATAATCGGCCGGCTCGACGTCGGCGCGGAAATTTTCATCGAATTTCGCCGTGAAGTCGGGCAGAGTTATGGAGCTTGAGTGGCTGTCGGTCGATTCTCCGGATGTGATCGTCCCTTGCTTTGTTTCGCGGTCATATTTGTGTTCTGATATCACGTACTTGCATTTAGTGACAATTTTTGGCTTGTCCGGCGGTTTAAGCGATTGGCACAGGCAGGATAAGCATCTGTCGTGAGTTTTTCTCGGATACGACATCGGGGGTAGTTTGTCTAAAACAGCTGCGGAAAGACTACGGGATGTTTCTTGGAAAGCAAATTTCTTACTCGTCCCGGAAGTCGAGCGTGACCTCGTTGGAATTATTATGGATTTCGTTGTTGCCGTGGACGAATCCTCATATTCGGCCTTCGTCGGCTGCATACTTCTCTTCCATTTCTTCCTTAATCTTTTCTGAACATCACGATGAAACGCGGAGTCCTCGGGTTTCAATCCCTCTCTGGCTTCGTCCTCTTTCATTTCAAACGATTTAAAATTTTCATGCGACCGTGCTTCGTCGCTTGAACTGGCTGATGATTTTTCCAACAATTTCTCACATTTTGGCTCGAAGTCTAATTTCTTGTTAGCCGTAATAAATTTCAGTGCTCTGTACGCACACCTAACGGAGTACCTCAAAGAGTGCCTATTTTTGGACGACCGTCTTCTCTCATTTACCTCTTCACCTTTATCCGACAAAGTGGTACCTTCAGCGACAGATTCTTCGAACTTTACTTTCGAGCCGTTCTCGTGGATTTTTTTGTCCGCCACAATCGCCGTGAGTTCTGATTCTTTTGTCACCTCGGGCTTTGGCTCCTTTATCCCGCCGTTAGCCTTTGACTCGGTTTTGGGCGTTTTAACAAGACCGTGCTTCTGTCTACACGATAAGACGTCTGGAACTTTTAGTAAGTCCCGTGCAGTTGTCGATTCGTTATCAACTTCCCTTTTTGACGGTCGTTCAATATCGGGCAATTCAATTAACTTCGGAAAGGAAATTTCGAGGGGCGCATCATGGACTAATTCATCGCCGTTTACTGCACTAATTTGATGTTCGATGTCGAGTGTGTTGCAAGATTCGCTTGAACTTTCGGATACGGTTCGAGCGAAACTTGGCAACAGACTCGCACTTTTTAGTTTTGGAATTCGCTTTTGTGTCGGAGGCCTAGCCTCGAATATTTCATCGGGCGCTTCGCTTGATGGTAGCGATTCAGGAAAATGCACCTCTTTAAAGTCGTCTACTTCGTCTGTGACTAGTACTTCTTCTATTGCCTCATTTTGTTTTATGTGACACTCAGAATATGATGACCTGCTCCGTTGCTTCTTTATGCATACGTGTTTGCTCTCTGTTTCTTCCTTTCCAGATGGCAATTTGAATGAATCTGCTTTAATACTAAATGGCGGTTTGTCAATTTGTATCAAATAGCGATCGATCTCATCGTCAAAGATTTTTACAGGTGGTTCATTTCTGTGCACTGGGCAACTGCCTTTTGGATATACTTTTCTGTCAGTTACCCTTTTACTCGGTGCAATAGATAGCGTGGGATATGTTTTATGAATTGCCTCTCGTTTCGCCGAAACGTTTCGATTTTCCGTTGAAACACCATCAGTATCCGAAATAATTTCAACATTTTCATTTATACCGATATGTTTTGAAGATTTCTTTAACGGGGTAGGCGGAGATATTTTAAGTATCGGTTCTTGTGGAACTGTGGATTCGATGCAAGTATTACTTTTTAACGCGGATTTTAATGGCGCGCGAGATAAAGTATGAGGAACGAAACCGGAGCAAACTGTATTTTTATCAAAAGGGGAGTAACGAGTAAACGTGGAATTGGATAAATTCGGGATTGAACGTCTTACTTTGATTATTTTTCTCTCTTCATCGTCGCAGAATTTTCGCCAGTAGTCGCGCGCTTTCGGAGTCGGATATTCCCACCTGGAAAAATATTTTAGTTTAAAAATTGGACAGTGTTTTGCGTAGAAAGTATGAATGCACTGTGCGATCAAAGTACTTCGATGTCGAGACAAGTCTCGGGTTTTGGAATATGCAAGCGCAGCTTGATCCCTCTTGTCGCAAATGAGCCATTGTGATGAAACGATGCACTCCACACCATAGATTTGCGAAAACGACGCATTATATGCTCGGATGATTTCTCCAATGTCGATATAACCCCGTCATGTTGACAGAAACTGAAGTCAACACTTTGACCCAAATTTCGGAAGCGATTATCGATCAAACGACCCCGGCGCCTCTTAATCCGTTTCCATAGAGCGCAAATTCTGTTTTGCCTCGAATGAACAAGATGGCAGCATCTCGTGCGTATCTCCTATCAAACTTATCCTGCACAGGGTTTCTTTCAAATCAACCACTGTTCTGTCAAATAGTTGCTCCCCAAAGTAAGCCTTGAAAAGTAGTATACCATTAATTTGGTCAGGCGAAGCTCAGAACGAAAGTGTATGAAGCGCATGACAATATTTGAACAAACAGTCATGAAAATAAGTTACTTGGTTTTGAAAATGAAGGAATGTTGAGAACTACAGTCGGTATGTTGTCAGATGTTCAGCTGTGCTTTCCTTGTTTGAACAGAGAAAATGTGGGAAGCTTTAGGAAAAAGTTCCTTGGGGTCACATTCTTATGGGTTGTTGACTGATAATACCCTGCACAGTTAGTGACCAACAATTACACATGGGGACCTGTATGTACAGCAGGCAAGAACCATACCGACGGGTCCGTTTTGACCTCAGCACAGGGTAGTCACGATCCATTTCGAGGTACAGGAGAATTCTGTGCAACTCAATAATCGGGCGGAAGATGTCGCTAGGTTCATGTTACGTCTACCATAGCACGGTCTGTTTCTACTGCAGCCTTTCAAATTCAGATAACTTGTTCAAATAGACAGTGCGCCTATGATGGTCATATTTCGTAGATATTTCGTTCGGTTAAATCAATAAAATTATTTGGCGTGTATTTCTATGTCAAACAGGGTAATTAAGGTTGCAATGACATTGCATGAGTTGGCAGAAAACAGTTGATTTTAAATTATGCTAACTGTCGTATATAACATTATAGCGCAAGTTATGTGGAATTTCTATTGATACTATATAAAACAAGATTAAGTCAATTATTATTTCAAAATAGAACTTGGACAACAGTTGATTCCAAATTATGCTAACTGGCGTGTGTAACATTATAGTGCAAATTACGTGGGATTTCTATTGATACTATATAACACAGGAACAAGTCAATTATTATTTCAAAAAGAACTTGGACGGTGTAATTCAAATAGTTTCTTCCACATGACAAGTGCCGATTTTTGTTGTTATATACACGTCTCCAAGTAAACTATACAAATTTGTACGGTTGCTTTAAAATGTTTCTTCAAATGACAGTTTTCGGCTGCTGATCCTTATCCGAAAACAAGCGTCGCATAGAATTACATACCACAAATCATAGGTTAGGTAAGATTGATCGATGCTCATTCTTACTAGCCATCTTCGTACTATTTTATTTATCAGTCGTTATCGAGTAATAATTTCGTTATACAAAGCGTATTTCCCGTGGGCCGCGGGTAAAATATACCCACAGTTCCCTGCTCGCCAAACAAGACAACTAATAGAGACTTCGGCTAGGTGAAACAGGATTAGCACAGATTGTACGAAGAGTACTCCTCAAAGCGCGATATCCCCATTGTCTTATATGCCTCGAAACTTAACAACTCGCTGCTCGCACCAGGAAAACCAGTTTGCCCAGATGAACGATACACGTTTTGACAGACGGTCGCACATCACCCTGTTGTTGCGCGACACATAAAGATAGCGATAATACGTGTTTTCCCCCGACGTCTAAAACATAACGTGTTATACCTCAGAGTCTCGCTTCCGCGACTTACATACACATGTATCGCGCAGATAGTAAAGCAGAGTTCGTACCCAGCGGACCGTGCTCATCGCGAAGTTCGAAGCTTGCGCCGCGGCGACGGTTGGACGCGTGCCCATCGCAGATCGGTGGCGAAATTAATGTGAAACGCATGTGTCGAGGTGCCGCTAATAAGTTCCGAGCTCTCGCAGGGTGTTCGATTCGCCGTGCGCGGCGAGAAAATCCGTCTAACGTCTAAGCGCGGAATTTGTAACGGCTGAGACGGATGCCTGGGAATGGGAGAGTCGGGGCGAGGTGCCCGTGTAGTCGCCATCTTACTTCCGGCATCTCAGCTGCCGCCACTTCCGGCCCGGCGTTGGACTGCGCACTCTGCGCGTCCCCTGCATTCGACGAGAGAGACAATGAGACAAAAATAATTACGCGCTGAAAAGGTCTGCATTGAAACTGCTTCGGACGCCATGGCGTCGTCGCCGTTCGACGTTCGTGAAAAGAAACCCCCGATCCTACGAATGGAATCGACGCACGCTAACCCCCTCCGACGACGGAGACTCTATTTTATTTTCCAAGCGTCGTCACTTTTTTATTCGTCCGTCCTTTGTCTCGCTCACTTCTTCTCAGGCTCCTTGGTGGCTACCATTTTGTCTTTGCTTCAGCCCTTCGTTTTACGTTACGTTAATTATTCACTTGCCGCAGACCGACGGTTATATGTCGGGAATATACTGACGGCTGCGAGTTTAGGACTACCCTGCGGGAGAAGAAAGCGAAGAATTCTATGGAAACTTTGCACCGAATGCAGGATACGTAAAAATGTAGTATTGTCTGAAAACAATAGGCGGGATGTTCTAGAAGACAGTTATTATAAAAGCGTTGTTCGTTCTTTTACATTAGAAAATATAGATCTATTGATCTTAGTTATGCAAGCACTAGGGTGCAGCTCTTGGTAGAAATTGGTGTCTTATATTGCTGTAGAATAATACGATACACTTTTGGTATTATCCATTTATCAGAAAACAATAGGCGGAATGCCCTAGAAGACAGTTATCATAAAAGCGTTGTTCGTTCTTTTACATTAGAAAATATAGATCTATTGATCTTAGTTATGCAACCGCAAGGGTGCAGCTCTTGATAGAAATCGGTGTCTTATATTGCTGTAGAATAATACGATACATTTTTGGTATTATCCGTTTGTCAGAAAACAATAGGCGGAATGGCCTAGAAGACAGTTATTATAAAAGCGTTGTTCGTTCTTTTACATTAGAAAATATAGATCTATTGATCTTAGTTATGCAACCGCTAGGGTGCAGCTCTTGGTAGAAATTGGTGTCTTATATTGCTGTAGAATAATACGATACATTTTTGGTATTATCCGTTTGTCAGAAAACAATAGGCGGAATGGTTTAGAAGACAGTTATTATAAAAGCGTTGTTCGTTCTTTTACATTAGAAAATATAGATCTATTGATCTTAGTTATGCAACCGCTAGGGTGCAGCTCTTGATAGAAATTGGTGTCTTATATTGCTGTAGAATAATACGATACAATTTTGGTATTATCCGTTTGTTTTGGTATTATAAAAGCGTTGTTCGTCTTTTACATTAGAAAATAGATCAATAGGCGGAATGCTGTAGAATAATACGATACATTTTTGGTATTATCCGTTTGTCAGAAATCAATAGGCGGAATGGCCTAGAAGACAGTTATTATAAAAGCGTTGTTCGTTCTTTTACATTAGAAAATATAGATCTATTGATCTTAGTTATGCCACCGCTAGGGTGCAGCTCTTGGTAGAAATTGGTGTCTTATATTGCTGTAGAATAATACGATACATTTTTGGTATTATCCGTTTCAGAAAACAATCAATGGAGAAGACAGTTATTATAAAAGCGTTGTTCGTTCTTTTCCATTAGAAAATATAGATCTTTTGATCTTAGGAATGGTGGAGCTCTTGGTAGAAATTGGTGTCTTATATTGCTTATACATTTTTGGTATAAAAGCAATAAGCGTTGAAGACAGTTATTATAAAAGCGTTGTTCGTTCTTTTACATTAGAAAATATAGATCTATTGATCTTAGTTATGCAACCGCTAGGGTGCAGCTCTTGATAGAAATTGGTGTCTTATATTGCTGTAGAGTAATACGATACATTTTTGGTATTATCCGTTTGTCAGAAAACAATAGGCGGGATGTTCTAGAAGACAGTTATTATAAAAGCGTTGTTCGTTCTTTTACATTAGAAAATATAGATCTATTGATCTTAGTTATGCAAGAAATCGTAGAATAATACTACATTTTTGGTATTATCCGTGCAGCTCTTGCGTTGTTCGTTCTTTTAGAAATCTTAGGTTTCTTATATTGCTGTAGAATAATACGATACACTTTTTGTATTATCCGTTTGTCAGAAAACAATAGGCGGAATGGTTTAGAAGACAGAAAACAATAGTTATTATAAAAGCGTTGTTCGTTCTTTTACATTAGAAAATATAGATCTTTTGATCTTAGTTATGCAAGCGCTAGGGTGCAGCTCTTGGTAGAAATTGGTGTCTTATATTGCTGTAGAATAATACGATACATTTTTGGTATTATCCGTTTGTCAGAAAACAATAGGCGGAATGGCCTAGAAGACAGTTATTATAAAAGCGTTGTTTGTTCTTTTACATTAGAAAATATAGATCTATTGATCTTAGTTATGCAACCGCTAGGATGCAGCTCTTGATAGAAATCGGTGTCTTATATTGTTGTAGGATAATACGATACATTTTTGGTATTATCCGTTTGTATTTGATGTGTTTCTTATCCGGCGTCGTCACTTAAGATAACAACGTCAGATAGAGGGTGTTCGAGTAAATAAGATAACGGAGGATGCTTCTCCGCCCGAGGATTTCTTTGTAAAACAGCTTTCAGTCGTCTTAAACTCTACTCGCATTGACGTCCCAACGTCGATCTGTCCGTCAGTCGATCAATCTAGCACATCCGTTTCTACGCTCTGTCGGTTCCAGAAACGTGTCAGCATACGCGTTCGAGATCGATATTTCCCGAATTCTCGTCGGTGAGATCTCCGGTCTTTGATCCACATTGCACTCGGCAGGGGCATACTGGAGGTACGTGTTGGAATGAGTAATTCGTGGCTCGGCAGAGTTTGACAGTTCGCTAAAAAGCTCTCTGTACCCATAGGAGGTGGTTGACAGTCAAGGGAATGCGTATGCACATCTCTCTCTCTCTCTCTCCCACTCTCCCTATTTCTCTCGTCTCTTCCTCATTCCAGTACGATTCTCCTCATTCTCCCTTCCTCTTTACGCCTCTCTCTCTCTCTTTCTCCACCCTGTACATGTGTACCACTCTTACTCCATCTCCTTCTAGCCACTTTCATCACCATGCCTCTCTCGTCTCTTCTATCTACATCTCTTTGCGCACACAGAGTTTATCCGTGTGTACTCCGAACACCCGTTAACAGGTTCAGGACTTACAGCTTATGTACCGCGCACACGTGGTTACGTTGTACAACGTTTGAATGCGCATGTGTGTGCGCTTACATGCCGCGTCGTAGATGTGTGCAGGGCAAATGTATGCATGCACCGTACATTTACGCGCTTAATGCGAGAGTATGTCGTACGTGAGCGCGTGGTCGAGTAAACGTACGCGGTACACGTATGGACACGCGCGCGAAAGCTTGTCTGCGTTTTGCGTACTTCACCGATCCGTGTTCATTGTACGCGTGCATTCCCGTGTGTGTATACGTATATGTGTGGGGGAGGCAGAAAGCGCGCGGGTGAGCGGTCCAAACACTGCCGGGATCCCGGGAATATTTGAGTAGCGAATGTCTAAGCAGCATTGGATATCAGGGTGCTGCTACGTTATTCCGACAGGAAGTGCCGACGTACCTAAAGTTAGTCGCGATGCCGATGACAATGATAGCGCCCGCGTCCGTTCGTGCAAAGTCATTTGTTCCGCTTCCCCGGGCAATGTGAACAAATGTCAGCTGGAGCCATACACACATCCGTGAATGTGTAATGCGTCGGAAAACTCGGGGATAATTTGAAATCCGCTCCTGGACACCGGCCATCAAACTTTTCTGATCGAAAATAACTTTTCAAATAAGGCGAGTCGTCGACGTACGCGCGTTAGTTCCGAATCCACATTGGCCACTGGGCTAATTGGAGTGACCGCAAGAAACTGTGAGTGCACTTACATAAGGAAATCGATTTTTATCTCGCGAAATGCTCGTTGGGGATCGTAAATTGTTTAATGATAGTCAGAGGCACTAGTTGCGGTGAAAATGGGAACTGATGGTAAAACTGTGTGGGGCTCAGGTCGGGGAAAAGGAGGGATTGGTATGCGAAATTACTATAGGGGCCTGACTAACGTACGCTCCTGAGACAAGGGAGGGGTGGCGTCAAGCTTTAATTTAACCGGCGCATACGTCAGACATATTAAAGATACTAACTCTCGGACTAGCATAGACCCGTCCCCGTTAACTAAACTGATATTTTCACCGAACCAGGTGCTTCCATGCATTCTTTCAAGCCCCTTACAAACGCATGCGCGACTGCTAATTACAGAAACATATTTTTCGTCCCCAAGTGATATCCTAAAAATATGTGACAGCAAGACTTGCTTGTCAGACGTTCCTTCGATGAGATACTTTCTCATTATAACGTGGAATTTGAAACTTCCGACATAGACAGACTGAAACGAAATATTTGATAGTAGTCGAGAATTGTTTCGCTTAGTTCCGACTTGATGTGACATTAATTTGCCCTAACATCGCGTCAGTCGAAGGACGCCATGGACGAACTATGCATTAACAAGTCCGGCCACAAACGCCAGACCCGAAATGAAAATAATGTCACGTATTCTAACGAATTATGCAAATTCACACGCACCGGGCGCGCTGATATATATCCCCATAAGCTCCCCATTTTGGCCCTGTTCGTTCTTATCAGCGCGTAAGCAGGTCGGGGTCATTGAGAGAGCGGAGAAATTTTTAAGCATACCCGAACTAATGGTTATTCGCTGCACACCAAGTAATTAGAACTTTTTCGCGTTAATGCTGAACCGATTGGGAAACGCGGTCTGGATACACCGCCACCGTGCTACGCAAACTGGCGTAGTGAATTTGGAAAGCCGGAGAGCTTCCGCAGTAGGGATGGCTCGAAAACGAGATTAGGGGGTCGTAACTTTGTTTGCCACGGCCAATCGGCGAGGCCAAGAATTTCAACTTGGCCGCGAGTAGACTCTCCTTGGATTTCGGGTGACGTTCTTGGCGCTCTTAGCGCTGTTCCTCTCAGGCGAGACAATTCGATACCGAGGCGGCGGCCTCGATGTGTACCGAGAGTACGTATCGACTCTACGTGACTTCCGTCGACGTCTACTTTTATTCCCGCTAATCTACCGCGCCCGACTGAGAAAGCCTGTTACTCCGCACTGCGCTTCACCGGCGCAAGGCCGCGACGAGTGGATTTTTCCGTTGCGAAACTTTCCTCGTCGCCGTACTCTTGCTACTCCGGGCAGGTACCCTTACCCGCGGCAACTTTTACTCACTCCGTATGACGCTATTAGCTTATTTCGAATTTTAGTGACGCCGTTCTAGCCTCGTGAAACGCGCTGCGCCGCGTAAACACCGTTACCTGTTGTTCGCGCTGTCAGATCGCCACACCATAAGAGCGTTCGAACGAGCCATAATTCGCATGCGTTACGGAAGATGGTGGAACACTTCGACTTGAGAGACGGCTAGTTCGAGAGGTCATTCGGTGCTCGTGAAACGATAGAGTGCAGCGCAGTAGGGCATAACCCGACAAGGGCGCGGTATGCTTCTCGACTATGGAAAATCCCTCGATGGAGTCGACCGCCTCGTTCCCCTGAAAATTTCTCTCACCTATACACGGGGCGGAAGTATCGGACGACCGGACGTCTTGGGAGAGTCGCGAGTGTCTCAGCTTTCGGGAGAGTACGGGTTGGTTAGGTTGCAAGGGGAACAGCTCATGAGGGGTTCGCGGGGCTGAACGGGAAACGACGAAGGAGGCGGAGAAGGGTGAAGAGCGCGAGGGGGTCGAATCAGAGGAGAATGGACCACCCCCTGTTATCAGCTTGGAGCCAGCCGCCTTCCCAAGCCGACAAATTACTACGTCCCCACCATCGCCGTCCCACCGGTACCAAATCAAGCCGCCTTCTCGCCTGTGTCTCTCTGTCCCTCCGTGTCCTCTTTTCTCGAGAAGCTCTTTTCTCGCCGTCGATCTCGTCTATCGTTGTCCTCGATTCTTTCCATTCACGTCGGCAGGATACGCTCCGTGTTCAAGGTCGGGCAACGATTTCTGCGTATAAATAGGATCTAGGTAAACATATTGAGTGTCTGGATGCGATTAAATATCTAAGGTGTACGGCAAATATTAACACTAAACGTACCGGTACTTTACACCTACCTATTCTTATCATGAGAGATCATTTGACTCCTTATGAAATAAGCGTTGATTTTCAGAAAGAAATTCCGAATTTTTTACATCAAGAAATTAAATAATCAGATGATATAAGAATTTATAACATGTCAAATGAGCGGTAGAAATATGAATGAACGTACGAAATTTTGCAGGGGGTGAATTGACCCCGCCTGGTACGTTTAGTGTTAAATCATTCTTTGAAAACCTAGGCGTATGTAAAAGTTTTTGCGATGTTTAAAATAGGGTGCATTGACCTATACGTCCGCGAGGTATTTTTTTAAGATGTAATCAGAAACAGAAAGGAAATACGGAGGCTGTAATTAGAAGTACCGTTACGAGACGTGATATAACTGAGATGAATTTGTTTCATTGGAACTCGGACAAAACGTTGGCGAAATAAGAGGCTACAGAGAGGACTTAACGCGCTGATCGTAATACCAACGCAGACGGCGACCGAACCTCGTTCCGGATTCCTGGGGCGAGGGTACTTGAGAAAAAGAAACATCGTCGTCGGAGATACGGGCGGTGCGCGCGGAAGGCGAAGGGGGCTCGAATAAAATTTTATTAGCAGTTACAGCGGCACGCCGTATTACTTCTGAATCGCGCCGAGGCAGAAGCGAGTAAACTTGTTTCCTGGTAACAATGGGCGCGACTATTGCTACCAGTCCCTCTCACTGCCGACTTCCCATCCCCGTCCAACCTTTCCAGCTTCGGTTCCTTTTACCATCTGTGCGGATTACCACGGAAGAGGGAATCGTATTATCCGCGACAGACTAGCAATTTCTTGCGGGACTCGGCAGAATTTTTCAACCGATACGGTATTGTTAATAAACCTTAACCGGGACTGTGGCGTTTTCACTCTCTTCTCATCTCTCTCTCTCTCTCTCTCTCTTTTCTCTCTCTCTGCCCTTCATCCACTCACATCCATCGTAATGTTCCGCGACGTCGTGGCGCAGGGACGGAAAAGGTCGGCGGAGCGGGACACGAGGAAAGAAAGCGTGCGGAGATGGGGTGGGTCGACGTCGAAACGTATTGCAACTGATTTATAAAAGGAAATAATTTCGCCGGGGCAATTCCTTATGTCGGTTATAACGCGGTACACGGGAGAGAGAGCCCGTGCAAGCACTCGCGCTCGTATCCCGTTAAAATTCATTATCCGAGCTAAAAGGGGCATTTAATATCAGGCAGCCGGATGAACGTGTTTTGAGTCGACGGTCGGCCATAACCGACCATCGGTCTGTGCGCTCGTTGCCTTCAGCCGATCTTCTCAGGGTGGATTTCACCGCTCTCTCTCACTGTCCTACGCGCAGTCGCCGGCGTGGTGAACGTTTTAAGAACGTCGGCGTACCTCGCTGGATGGCTATTTATGTCGAAAGTACTGGGATTACATGGGGAATTTTTTCCACCCCGCGCTGCGATTTCGTGATTCAACGTTAGCCGAGCGGGCGCCTTGCGCTTTTATGCGCTAACTCGGTGAATTAGAACGCAAACGTTCTTATCTCCAGCGACGAACTTAACTCGGGCGTGGCGAACGGTAAGGGAATAATAATAAATTCTTCGTTACGCTTTTTCAGTTAGCCGCTATCCCGCAACTTGTTTCAAGAATTTAACTATCCGCGGCAATTGCCGCGTTAATAATTCCAGACTATACGGCGCGGTCAGTTATTTTTCACGCCTGCGCCTTGGGACAGTCCGCTATGTTCTTTTCCGCGCGATTATTTTCCGCGGCATCCCGAGATTCGTATAACTCATTCCGCGACACGTTCCGTTTGTTTGCCCGGGCCGTTCCGCGGCAGAATGTGTCCGGTAAAATCAGGCGGAGTGTGGAGCGTGGAAGCGGTCGTCCGCATAGGGCGTAGAGACTCAACGCTCGTACTATCTCGTGAATTGTTCGTGAGGGAAATAGCTTGAAGTGGGACGGGGTGATCTGATGGAAACGGAATAAAGAGGCAGTACAGCGCGGAGGGTGGGAATTTTCTTACTGGGGATGGACTCCGGCGAAGTACGTAGACACGGGTCGCGCATCACTGGGCCTGGGATCGTTCTGTTTTCATCGGGATCGAAATGGGATAGGCGGGGTCGAGGGTACCGAGAGTGCGAGCAGGACGGTCCAGAAAGAGCGAAAGGAGGGGTCCAGAGAGATAGGCAGCACTGGACTCGACGACGACGACGACGACGACGGAGGCGACGGAAAAGAAGGAATAAGAAAGTTGATGAAATATTGGAGAGCGGCTTAGGCGGGACAATATTCTGTTGTAAACCGGTCCTCTCCCGCGCCAATAGATACGCGGTATATAGACCCGCGTATACTTGCGTACATCCCCTCCCTTTGCCCACCACCGAGTCTTGCCCATTGTCTCTGTTTATCTGCCTGTCCTCACCCTCCGAGCACCAACCCTGCCGCTTGCTGCACACCGACGTAGAGGCTGCAGGTGGAATGAGACATTCGACCGACACACCAGTAATGTGGATTACAAGTTTACGGGGTGCGTACGAAAAAATCTACTTCCGAAGAGAGCATTGTTCGTTGCGGGGAATAATTTTTTTCCTCCGAAAAAGTTCCCCGATACGCAAAGGTTTCTAGAATCGGTCGGGTATTATTTAGTGCGGCGCGCAGGATGGGTACGCAGTGAATTAAACTGTTGTACATTTTGCTTCGCATTACCCGCTCGCAGCGGAGTACTTCATTTGTAGTCAAACACATTATTGGTTTGCCAACGGTGTACGGTTGTATTCGATGTAGTCACCGAGCGACCAATCAATATTTAGTCTTATGCGAGTAGTTTAACGGGCAGCTTGCCCCTTCATCAATATCGTCCGCAGTTTCTCGAGTGCCGCTCGTCCGTACAACCATCTTCCTTCGATTTCTAATAAACGACTCTCCTTGCCTCGCTCCCGCGCGCTCGTTCGCGACGATTCCTTTCTCCGCAATTAAATCGGCGGGGAAAAATCTTGGGTGGGACAAAAGGCGTTCGGCAATCGCTCAGCTTCAGCCTTCTTCTCGAGTCTTCAGCTTCCTTTTACACCCTTGTCCTCTTACCCTTTGTCGATTTCGTTCCGTCGCTTTCTATCTCGTCGGTTATCTCCCTTTATACGCTTTATTTCTCCTTCACTGGAACAGAACGATCGACGCCCACTCAAGATGCTCGAAGAAAGAATGCGCCCGCCGTTCGGAACGTCTTAATATTTATGCCTGTGTATCGGAATCGTACGCTTGAAAATATCGGCGCGGAGCTATCGGATAATTCGCGAGCGACTTTTCCGAGGAATTCGACGTCGCGTATGAATTCGTCGTCCTGAGATTCTCTCCGCTCGCGTTTGGCCAGCGTTGTCACTCAATGTCCCGTCGATATCTCGAACTCGGACACGGATGATCGTCGCGTAAATTCCGCTGCGAACGAGGTGTGATTTGGTCGAGTTCTACGTAGCAAACGCAGGCGTTAGAGAGTGCAAATGTGTACGTTACCAGTCGTCCGAATGTCCGACGTACTTGTAGAACAGCTCGTAAACAGGGCCCTTGTTGTAGCGAGATGGGGGGACGGAAAGTTATCGACGCTTATCGTGAAATTCGAGAATAGCCAAGATGACTACTATGAGGGAAGTTTCACAGTCGGCGCTCGTTATTTGTCGTCCGGGTGGATAACCGAAATTCCGTCCCGTCACGGTCGTCGTCGTCGGCGAAAGTAAAAAAGAAATAACGTACGACTTAGCCGAGGGTGGCGTGACGTTTATTAGACATTAAGTAGTAATACCCGCGAATGGGACGGACGGGAGACTAGCCGGGTAATAAGGGAGGACTAGGAGAACCGTCATACTAATTGTAGTAATTCCAGCATCCACTTTGGATATTTAATTAAGTTTCCGCTGACAAGCATCTACTTAGTGGGGAGAGTCGAGGGTGGTCCTTACATAGTGCCACGCTTAGTACTCTCCTCCACCCTGTCTCTTCCGTCCTATCTATTCCATTCCGCCATCCTTCTCCTTCTACCGCGATCTCTCCTCGTCACGTTAGATCCTCTCTTTCGTAGACCGTACTGCTTAGCTGGTGTCTGTATAACGTACCAACCTGCTT
Source organism: Cryptocheilus praepositus (assembly GCA_033815515.1). Taxonomy (NCBI): domain Eukaryota; kingdom Metazoa; phylum Arthropoda; class Insecta; order Hymenoptera; family Pompilidae; genus Cryptocheilus; species Cryptocheilus praepositus. Next base: position 12,721,785 of record JAWWQZ010000035.1, on the reverse strand, counting down.
AACTGTCGGTTCGAAACCTACACGATTCACTAATTATTTAGTATCTCGTCGCTCGGATCTCAATGTCCCGATGCCGGAAAAAAGAAGCGGTGTCTCCCGGAGCATTTGTCGGGCTCGCGAACCACGCATGTCATCGCGACAATTTGTCGTCTATGGATCACGCAATGCACTCGTTACGACGCAGGCAATGAAAAATACTAGAAGGCCCTTTACGACCTTTGAAACATAAAACTAGGCCTTTGTCGACGTGTCCTACGTGCCCGTGAGAATTGCTTGTGCTATTTTACTTCCTGCAGAGCGAAACTCCTGCGAGTACTGCGGACTTTTATACGGTGTCAATGACATTTGAACGTACATACGTTCTAAAATCTTTCATAGAAGTGCTTTATGCATGGCAGAAAATATGTGAGCGCGTTCAACCATTTTTTTACGCCTTATGTGCACTATACGATACAGGCATCAAAGATGGCTCGCAAATTAATGTATAGTTTCAGAGTTCGCTCGTCTAAGTGTATAATGACTGCGAAGATACGGTTAAAAACAGGTATAAAAAATGCCGACATTTTTGTTGTCCTACAAATTTCACTTGCCGTACTACATTTTTTTCGAGTTGCGTTATTGGCATTTATTCGACGTGAAAGAGCGTTAAAAATCCTTCAAAAATGTTTCCTTTATAAACGTTATAGTCCAGCATCAATACTTTGCCCGTCAAGCGCGATTGAAAGATTTCAAATAATCTCCTGCCATACGCACTATTATTGGGTTACCAGATTTGCCCATTCTCGGCCCTACGCAAGCGTAGAATATCGAGTGGGTGCAAACTAAAAATTTGCCCGCGACCGAAAAATGTGAGAATGTTCGGCGTGTTATGTCGGAATGATAAAAGCTCGCCGACAGAACGTAACTACACCCGCAGGTAATCGCTGACATTCAGCGGTCGTACGATTTTTTCTTTCTCAAATAACGAACGAAACTGGTCATCGAAAGGTGGTCTCAGGCCGTTTAATCGTAACTTATGGAGGGCAGATGTTCGGTAGCAGAAGGTACGCGAGCGACCACGAAGAGCCAGTACGTGAAAGCGTGTTCACCGCCTAAATATCACGGCAGACGATCCTTCTCCCCGGTGGTCGAGAGGGTATTCCTTCTATTATCTATTGTCGGGGCCAAGATTTTAGTGGAGCAGTATATAAGAGGAGCCAGACACGAATGCGGTCTCCCATTCGATTCCGTAAAGTATGAAGCTATCAAAAGCAATGGTCCGAGAAGGTCGGCGCAATTACCAATAACTCTTTGACATGCCCCGTCTACGTTTTTCTTTCCGCTCGAAACATTTCGCTACCCCCGCGCCCTGTCTCACATCACTGCGGTCGATATACATGACACGGTCAGAACAAAAAATGTCGAGCACATCGGAATACCATTTTAGTGCATTCAATGCCCCACGGTTCATCGATCATAAGAAATCGCAGGCAACGCTGGGAACGTGTGATTGAATAGGTAATATGAGGAATTTATTAATCCGCAGGCTCTGTACGCTACGCTCCGCCATTCGACCAATTTCATACGTTTTCGTGTAGTGCGCTATTAACACGAGTGTTTCCAATGACGATTTAAATACGTTCGCTGTCAGTAACGTTTTTCGCTAACGAACCATGCAAGGCAGCGTTTCCCTATTGTACCGCGCATACGTCAGAGGGAATTTTGTTTCGTTGATCGGTTTACGTGCGGCTAGCAATGAGCTAAGCCCTGCCGCGATCTCTCTGCTCTCGCTCGAATGAATTTCCTCAGTTAAATAATCCCGCTCGCGGATTTGAAATGGAAACAGCACGAGCGTCAGGATAAGAGGTATAAGGATTCTCGCTACTCCGGCGTCGTGGATGTTCCTTCGTTGCGACCCATTCTCCTGTTCCTCATTCTGTCCCGTCGGGGTATAGAATGGGCAGAGAAGTCGTACTTAGTGGTCGGGCGTCGAATCTGCCGCTATTGTTTACCGAATATCGAAATCCCATCGGCACGGTGACAGGGAATGGACGCTATATCGCCCCCGATCTCTGTTTGGCTTTGATTGCTCTCCCCAGCCGCGTTATGCATATTTTAATTCCGAAGATGGGCTGCCGCGTACATGTCGGCATTGCCGATGCAATTTTCGGCTTAGACGAAAATTATATTCCTGCGTTTACAATAATAATACGCGATTTAGATGCACTCCCGCGTCCACAGTCATTAACACTAGGTGTACGGGACCCGTCAATTTGACGGATTTCAAACTTTGAAATGAAACGCGCAAAAAACCATAGCAATAATCTTAACTACTTTGCATCGTAAATTCATAATTTCATTAAAAAAGTTTATATTCACAATTATTATTTCCTTATTAATATTTTATTTTTACGTGAAGCCTTATATTGTTCAACTCAGACTTAGTTTGAATAAATTTATTTTTTAATGTAAATACGTATTTTCACCTACCCGTCAACTGGACGGGTGCTCGTAGAGATAGGTATATAAGAAACGCCCGTAAACCTAGTGTTAATTTATAATCACACGTCAATCAAACGCGTAATTGTGTAATTCGACGAACGGTTAAAGTTTTCTTTGGTTCACATTCTTTGTTTGTTGCATCGCGTGACTACATTCTACCCCACGTTCCTCTCGGAGTCGTACCAGGGTAGACGTTAATTAGAAAGATATATTAAATGCATCCGATAGACGTTCAGTGCTCGTGCTATAATTTATTCGGAACGTTTAGTGGGGAGCCTTCGAAAGGTATTATCGGGTTGAAGACATTTTGCGTTATTGATTTCATCACCCCCGCGGTTAACGAGAATCGTCGAGCTCTGTACGCCCGTACGTTCATCGACGGAGAAGCGACTTGCGTGACTCCGATTGCGAACGCGTCGCATAGGAAAACACGTCATCGTCGATCAGGTGGACGTTAGAAAAATTGCCCGAGTGCCTGCTTGCAACGACCTAACAATGTACTTATACTAACCCCAATACCATCGCTTTACTTCAAGAAGTTCCGCGTAATTATGCCTCTACTCTGTTCTTATTAATGGAAAAATCGCATTTCCGGGAACGAACCAATTTTATATGGCCCGTATACGAACAAACACATATTACAACAGTACGCACTCACCTACCAGGTAACACCTTTATGCCATTATACCGGTGACATCCCTATCCGTTTCAAATAAACATGACATCAACTGATCGGGGTCAATTTCGAATCGGAAAATGTTCTCTCGTATCGTTGCAAATTTAGACTAGCGTGTTCATTGTTGACATGAATATTCAATCGTCGCATCCTGTTAAGTAGATAGCGAGAGTAGAAGTGTGACGAGACACAATTTTAATTATGTAGAATCGTTTTCAACGGTCATAATAAAAGAAAGATATCTGCGTCGGTCTTCCACGTTCACCGGCGGCACTACGTTATTTAGAGACGAGTGTACAGATGCAGAGCGTTTACTGGCCTGCCGTTCGGTCTTTCCTTAGACGCGAACAGACGTCATCGTAGCGCTCGTCCTAGTGCCATAGTCATGCTAAACATCGTTCCGTTGCGATGTGCGAGTGGGACGGTGGACGTGCATGAATAATTAATTCGTTCGTTTCGTGCCGTTCCTACCCAGCCACCTGCGACTTACATCATCCATTGCCGATTGTTCGGCGTTCGAACTTGCATTCCACCGTCCTGCGGGTTCACCAAACATGAGATCTCGACAGACCATCCGCAGTGTTCGCGAGACGATTGCGCTCGTGGGTCTGGAAAATTTTCTCCTACGTCTTCATTCGCGCACGATTGCCCTTTCGGCGTTTTGCTTTTTCGTTCCTCCGCGCGTTCTACGGCACTGTCGATTGTCCACCCACAGATCGTGTGCACGTACGAGAATGGTTGCTTGCCGGTTGTTGGGATTTCTCAAGTGGTCAGTATCTACGTGGCTTGCGAGGATATCGACGCGACTCTCAGAGGATTTTCAAGTGTACCGGTGAACGTCGGAAGCCCTGCTCCTAGTGTCTGTTCGCACACCTGAAGAGAGTAATAACATATTGTAATGGCGCGGTAGCATAGTCCCAACGGAGGAAGGGACAATAATTTATAACAGCTGCGAACGTACGCTGGACATTGTTTCCCGGTAATTATATCGTCGATAAATTCATTTTCAGACGGTTATCTGAAATTTCATCGTACATACGAGATGCAGAACGGAAAATCGGTCGAATATGGAACAACGCGTGTCGGAAAAAAGCGATGTCACGCGAATGGGCGTGCATAGTTCGATCCGAATAAATCTCGCCCGACGAAAGTCGCGGCGAAATTTTATTTGGAACGAACAATGTACGTCGCGTCAACAGCAGTTCTTTCACGGTTTATGGTATTGCGGCAATTTATTGCCCGCTGTTCACAATGTATGCTCGTCACAACGAGAGCACCCAAAAATATTCCAATATCCGGTCTTACCCCTAAAATCGAATGTTGCGGTGTGCTTCTATCGTCCAGTTTATTGACATTCTCGGAGGAATTTCTCCGTTCAAGTAGTTGTTGGTATAATTTTTACGAACAACGGTACGTTACCGCCGCGTTTAATATTACGACCGGAAAAATATATTTCTCGAGCTGAGCCATATGTATGTTATGAGAAACAACGAACTCTCCTTTGTCAGCACGAGCGGACTTTCGTAATCGTCGAGATAAAAGTTTTCCCCGGCCGGGCGGGAAGTTAATAGCGGATTTTCCCGAAGAACTGCGCGATCATTACCGTAACGTTTCAATTAGCATTTTCGCGGCGACGGCAAAGAGGCCTGACAAAATTTCAAATCGGGCAGGGACTATTCGGACGAACATTAAGTACTGCCGTATCATGCATAATGCACGGGACATTGCGCGCCGGCTGCTCTTTCGTATATAAGTGCCTCTTGTTTGAGACGCAGCCTCTCCTCGTCTCTCCCTCTCTCGCAGTCTTCAGCCCGGCACCGTCTTTATCTCTTGCTCCCTGAGAAATCCGTCGTCCTGGTGCTAAGTACCTTGGGAGAGCGAGCAGACGGAAGAGGCTGGAACAAGCCGGATTACGGATTAGGATCAATTTCGAGTAGTTTAGGGATATGCAGTGTCTTACCGGTGGCACGAGATCCGGCAGTTCCGAATTCGTTGATGTAAACGCAGCCGCGATGTTAATCGTCGAGCGAAATCGCAGGTGAACGTGTCGGCAGCGCGTGAAGGAGCCGTTCACTCTCTCACGGGCATTCGCATTCCGAAAAATACGGTAAAAGACCGCGCGTCGCCCGTCACGGAGTCAAACCCCGCAAATCGTCTCAGCCGGGGACGATCGCTTAAATCCCCGCGCACTGAAGATAATTAGTAGCGCCAGAGAGGGAAGTTAAACGGTTCGGCCGGGGTGCAGCTGCGTGCCGTTACGAAGCGAACATTTTCCGGCCTGCGCGCGCTTGGCACGGCGTGCCGTTTTTTAAACGAGGGAAAAAGGTGGCACACGGCAGACGTGAAAGGAAAGTTTAATCGTCGCCGGCGGTAGCGTGGGCCGATGGACGTGGCCTCGAGCCCGTGGCCCGACCCCGAACCCCGAAGCCCGCGTGCGTAACGTAACCCGTGCAACGACGGCGTTTAACTGAAATCGAAGTGATTTTCTGGCAGTAGGAGGCCGGACCACCGATATCCAGACGAATAAACTACCGGAATATTGAAACGTCGAGGTGGGCGCGCGCGCGCGCGCACTCTCCAGTATGCAGTAATCGTTCGTGGATATTCGCGCGCGTACTCCAACCCCTGCCACCTCTAATCCCTCGGCGCGCCAATCCTCTCTACAACCCCCTGCCGACTCTCTACAACCGACGCGCTCACGCGTGCAATCGTCACGTTTGTACGGACTTGTCGACGTTTGTTCGCACGCACGTGTTTACGTACGTGTGTTCGTTACACATCGTTCATCTAGCCTGGTGTGGCCTATACGCGCGCAGCTGTTTGTGAGTGTTTGCGCCGTGCATAGAGCAGAAAAGCAATCATCTCGACCGGACGCAATCAGCCGCGGTCATACACGTGCCTTCAACACTGGCGCGTCCTGTTCGTCGTCCTCGTCCTCTCGTCCTTCCGAACTGGCTCCTCAACACATTTATGTGTTTTCCATACACTGTCTTCCGCACACTCTCTCGCCCGCAGTCCAGTCAGAGCACGCGTTTACGTATAACCCCGGTCCCTGCAGTCTATCCTCTCGTCAGACAGTCATACGTAGCTCTTTACTTGCCGAACACCCGTTGCACAACCACCCCGTTTACGCCGATGCTCAAACGTGCGAAGGGTCGAAGGCGTTTGCACGCAAATTCCTGCTTTTTCCCGGCCGCGCGAAAGCCCCGTCGCGCTTTTCGGTTTTTCTGCTTTTCAATTTTTTCCCTCACTTTTTCCGCCGCTCCGTCTCTTTTTAATCTCTTTTATTTTCACCACGGCCCGGAGTGTGGCGCGCGCAAACGGCGAGCCGTCCCGTGTCGGACATTAAAGAGCTAACGAGAAATTATTCGACGTACGGCCGTGGTCTTTCGTACGCGGCCGGGTCCTTGACTGGGGAGAAACAAAAATGGAAGGTGATAGGGGGTGTCGTTGAACGTGGCGCGTGCTCGTTCACGTAAAATCGCTAGTTTCATGAGATCGACGCTCTGCCATGAGATGAAATCTCATTCCGATGTACGGGCGTGCGTGGGTTTCATGATTTTCGCTCGCGATGCGCCGGCGAGCTTAGCAGGAGGGGAAGGAAGAGCCGGCGAACGGGACGGGGAGAGAACGGGAAAGAAGGAAAACGGAAGATAAACGGGGAGAAATTGAAAGAGGAAAGCGATAAAGAAACCGAGAGAAGCGGGCAGAGAGAGGAGAGAGAAGAAGAAGGGAGAGAGAACGCTCGTTTCTCTCCACGGAGAGTTATACGATACGAGAGGTGGATAAAGAGAGGCAGAGCAGTGGGGTTGGTGGCGAGGTTGATGCCTGACGGGAATACAGGGTGGCTCGTTCGCGGCTTGGACGCACCGGGGTAAACTTCGGATGACGGCAGTTAACCGAAATCAGGCCGAATCGATTATAACGGCCGGATCGCTGCCGTGAGATAGCACGAATTGACAAGGGGGAATTTAATGGGAAACTCGTCGTCGTCGTTGTCGTTGTTCATACGGAGGAGAGATTCGACGTTCCCCGGTAAACTCGAAGCCGTCGATGGAGCTTCTCGCCGCGAGCCATCAAGAGCGTGCGGGGTGGGAATGACGACAGGTTTGTTGATAGAATGCGAACGAAAGTGGTTGAGAATGAAAGGAGTTGTGCGACGACATCGACGCATAAGAAGAAGACGACGATGGGAAAAGAAACGGCGGACCGAGAGTGTCTAGAAAGACGCCGGCCTTCTCCCCGTGCCGGTTGACTCGTTAATATGAAATTCCTGGCCAGGACGAAGGCTCCGCCGGATGTCACGTCACAGACTTTCAATTTCCGGGATGCGAGAACGGCGTCGTTCTCGTCCTGCTCGTTCTCCAGGACGAATGAGAGTCACTGTGCGCCACCAAGAACGGCGGTTGGTCGGTGGCTCGCTATACGACCCGAATTGATCGTCACTGCGTCGAAGGTGCAAGATGCAGACCGACCTCTAGCGAATCGATTTCGGTAGTCGCAGAGCTGCGCGGCACCGCTCGAGGAAGTCGATCGCAGGTCAAATGTTACGAGTGTCGTTGCGACGACGTTGTCTCGATCCCAGATGCATCGTCCTCCGGCAGATCGATGCTGACTTCGAATAATAGAAACAAGTTATTGCGGAAGCCGCTACGTCCAAGATATTGTTATAGGATCTTATATTGAAGCTTCAAGATTGCCAAGAGACGCGTATGCTCTTTTATCGTCGGTCATATGCAGATCTGCGCTTGTTTAATCGCGCAGACTGATTGCGGACTATCGAACGTAATGATGTTTTTCGTTTTCCCCTAAACGGGGGGAGATGCTAATCCGATGATGCACCGTCTGTAGACTGGCATAGCCTTCGGCATTTATCGAAACCGGAAATGACCGCTCCTAGCCTAATGCAGCCCCGGGCGGAAAGGTCCAATTCGTCGGCACGGATCACAAATAGAGTCTACTGCGGGACGTGCCACCCGGAAATTTGGAACTTGACATAGCTTTCAGGCACTGGGCGATAGAGAGAAGGCAGGGTACACATCGACGGTGAAAAAGGGATGGGGCGTGTGACTCGTATGAATTGACAGCGCGTGTCGTTGGAGGAGGCGGTGGGGAATTCTCACGGAACGGGGGAAGCGCGCTAAATTATCCTCGACGTGTCTCGCGATCGCCTCGCTAATTGAAAAGAAATACCGGCCGTTAAATTCTCTGCTTCATGCTGCCGGCCTCACCTTATTACTCCGCTTTACTGCCAAACTTTTACTCCCGGCTTCCCGTAATATCTCGGGACGGGCATCGCCAACTTACAAGTCATTCTCGCTAAGGGTCATCGGATGACATCCTGCCTCCCGCCCTCCTAACATTCGCCATAATCGCCGATTTCGAGGGATTATATTGCCCTTGTGCCTTCAAGCTTCTTACGCGAAACTATACGGCGAACGATGGCACATAATCGCGTCTATATGGCGACCCGTTTTTGCGTTGGCACATCGACGCGCCGCAGGATCCGGTTTGCTTTTGTGACCATTTTAATACGGACTTCTTCGGCTATGAGGCCAGTATCGCCAAGACGAAATGGAGCGCCCGGTGAGTGTGCGGGGCAGATATCGTGTAAGTCGGACTTAAACCTCTCCTCGGCACCTACATGGGACAACTCGCACGTTCTCTCACGAGTAAAGAGATCTGCACAAGGGCCTGGTAAGCGGAATGCCGTCGTTCTACGTTCTAAAGGCTACTCGTTGCCTGTGGTCTCACTTCCCAACATCCGAGTATGTGGTAAGATTCGTGAAAACGTCCTCTCGGGCCTAAAGAATTTTTCTTAGCAGCAGCGCCAAAAGTAGTTAGTGTCGCCCCGCAAAAAAGTTGACACGAGCGCGTTGCCCGCGAATGTCGTTCGTCCGCAAGTACCGTTTCATCGCTTGATTTAACGCCATCGCAAAACTGTACGCACAGCCCGTTCATTAATCTGAATGGAAATGCAGTTGATGCGCTTAAACGTACCTACAGATTGGAAGTGAGGAATAATTGAATGACGAGATTTTACGTTATCGGTTTTTAATACTCCGCACCTCGGCGAAAGGAAGCGGCCGTTTGCGAACGTTTTCAAGCGTTTTGTAGATTGCGTTTCCTTTGACAGGTTTTGCCACGAGCGGAATTTAACTGACAGCGGATAATGACGGCACGGATTATTATTGGGACCGTTCATTGAGTTATCATGTCCTCGCCGTATCGCAATTCGATCTTTCGTGTCTGCAGCGCGGTCTATAAACGTAACATAATAATGAAGGGGACGTCGACACAGCTGAGGAGGAGGGCTTCAATGTCCAAACCGTGCCGGTCGATTTACTCGCAACCGCCGCCCAACTCTATAGGATTAATTAGGCCAACGTTCTTGTTTGACGAGAAAGAAACAAATCTGTTTTGTCAGACATCGCTGGCCGGGAAACGAATCGGCACTGCGAGATCGCAATCGACGTTCGCCTCGTTAAATCGTCTCCCGCCTGTTACGTTGCAGCGAACGCTCTTGTAAAATTCATTGACCAAGCCTCGTACGCGACTCACTTTGTCGACGAGAGTCCTTGCTTTGACAAACGAAGTCCTACGCTCCCGTTGGAACAATCGCGCCTAATGTTTACTCCTCATTCGCTGAGTAGGGGAAATACTTCGTTCTGACAATTGTATAATCGCTTCCCGGTGCTTTGAGCGGATGTGCACCAAGGAGTATTTCTAACAAGAAGATCCTTCCGCACTTGTCGCAAGCTCTCGAGGTACGCGGCAAAATGCCGATGTACACCCCCGTCCGTAAATCACGAGACATTTGCTAAGTTCAACTAAAAGTTTAGAGCGTATGAGTTATCATCTTGAATATCAATTAAAACGCTTACCCATTGATTACCTACTATACACGTAGATTTGAACAACAGAACGCTTTGAAAGCTATATTTAATGTCAGAAGAAACGTAAAATATTCTTCTCATGCATTCACTTTAAAAGTTCAACTAAAAGTTTCGAGCGTATGAGTTATCATCTTGAATATCAATTAAAATGCTTACTCATTGATTACCCACTACACACTTAGATTTGAACCACAGAACGCTTTGAAAGCTACAATTAATGTCAAAAGGAACGTACAATATTCTTCTCATGCATTAACGTTAAACGTCGCGAAATAATATGTGGCCCTGCTCATTGCGTCCGTATTTATGGATATATTTCCGCGTTTAGGCATTGCGTGGAAACACTTTCGCCGAGTTCATCCCCGAACTTCTTAACACTAAACGTACCAAGCGGGGTCAAGTGACCCCTTGCAAAATTTACTTTAAAATCGTACATTCATTGTTATTTCTTTCGCTCATTTGACTTTCTGTAAATTCTTATATCGTCTGATTATTCAATTTCTCGCTTTAATAAATTAGGAATTTCTTTTTGAGAATCAAAGGATCTCTCATGGTAGGAATAGATAGGTATAAAGTACCGGTACGTTTGGTGTTGATGGCCTTAACGAATGGCTTTAACGAACAACACATACTTCGATCAAATTTTAGCGTCACTGTTACGCGAGATCATTGAATCAAATGTTCTGTGACTTATGAAAGGAGGTGTACGCATGCAAGTACGTAGCAGTGTATGCGCGTTGGTGCGGGGGTGGTGCACACGGACGGAAGATAAAATAGCGGCGCACGCCGGGTACACGACGGGGTTTCGCACTGTTGTTGAGGCGAGCTTGCTGGTAATGAAAAGAACTCCAAACTCTGTCTCTCTGTGCTCGGTCTCTTTCGCTGTTTCATCGCGCATATTTTCCTCCTTCTCTCAGTTCATCCTGTCTCAGTCTTTGTACTCTTCCTCTCTCTCTCGTTCTGTCCTTATCCCAATCCCGTGCCATTACCGGGAGAGAGGATGGTGCGGCGAGGCGAGGTGTGCCTCCTTCTCGTTCGGCCCGCCCTCTTGTTTTAATCACGACGCCACAAAGTACGCCATTGTCTTCCTAGTATTGGCTTGAGAAAGTATCTCAGGAGCGGGCTGCGGCCTTATGCTCGGTCCGGCGAGAACTGATCGCAGAAAAACGCCGGAGAAGCTGTTCGGAGGAACCGCCGGGGCAGCCTCAATCAAAGTTGACACTGTCGAATATGTGCACGGTCGCCGACGAAGGTACACAGCCGGCAACGGAGCGGGAGGCGTGAAAAAATCGATTGCCATCCAGACGCGGTTGTTTGGTTAATGATCGCTTAACACGTTGACTGCCAAGCGTATTTTACTACATTAGAAAGGCGACGCTATGAAATATTACAGCATTTGATTGAAGTATGCAAAATGTAAATAATGTACAGGTATTGGAGACCAAAGGATTGCATCACTTTTCTAGCAGCAATTGCATTTGTAAAATAATAATTGCTATCCATTGTAAATATTTTGGATCCTCAGTACAATCTCTTGCGCCGGTCACCGGTGACCATCATGGCAGTCAAAGTGTTAACGGCCGTCTTCGGGATTCATCGATACCGCTGCGCTGGCCGAAACAAACAGTGAGCGATCGTGGGAAGCGGGTCATTTAATTTGCGGCGCCGGCCGTCCCGTTGAAATCTTTCCCGCAAATATTACAGCATTTGACTGAAGTATACAAAATGTAAATAATGTACAGGTATTGGAGACCAAAGGATTGCATCACTTTTCTAACAGCAATTGCATTTGCAAAATAATAATTGCTACCCATTGTAAATATTTTGGATCTTCAGTACAATCTCTTGCGCCGGTCACCGGTGACCATCATGGCAGTCAAAGTGTTAACGGCCGTCTTCGGGATTCATCGATACCGCTGCGCTGGCCGAAACAAACAGTGAGCGAGCGTGGGAAGCGGGTCATTTAATTTGCGGCGCCGGCCGTCCCGTTGAAATCTTTCCCGCAAATTCCCCCCCATTCACGGCCGATGTTTGCGCTGATCCGCGTCAATAGAAAAATCGAACTGCCAAGCTGAAAATTCGGACGTCCTCCTCGAACGGAATAGCGAGTGTGGCGCGCGAGACCTGCGAAACTTCCGCTCGTAGAGCGGCGTGTACAAAATCGAGGTACAAATTGAAAACGTACCCGTAAATCGTCCTACAAGCGGTAGGTACCCACGGGCCCGACGATAAGGGGCGAGAGACACGGAGCTGGGGGAGGAGAGGAACACGAGAGAGAAACATCAGGAACGACGGACGGGTTCGGAGCTGAACGTGTTTCGTGGGAACTTGCAAAGCGCTTCGCTTCCACCGCCGCGGACGATACCGGCCGAATTGGTTTGTAATTCTATTTCATCTGGGGGTGGGTACGGGGAATGGGAAGCGAGGGAGCGAGAGAGAGGGCGAGAGCATGGGAGACCGAGAGAGCCATCGATGGAACGTTCGGAGACGCGCACGTGGGGCCGCGAGTAGTGTGCATCCGCACTTTCGCGAAACTGCGAACTATCGGATTTGAGCGTTCGATCTAATCGAACACGTTTAAGAACGGCGATCGGCCATTCGGCATTAATGTAAGCGGAACCGCGTTGCCGTGGCCGCAGAGCGCAACGATTCTGTCCGGCAATCGCGTTTCCGTCCCTTTCGGCCATTTGGATACACATTGTGTTCATAATGATAACTTAATCGTATCTGCTCTAATGCGATTCTATCGCGGAGTCATCGCTCAATCCGAAAGCGTCATTGTATCTGTCGTCGAGTTCTACCTAGTACCTTTGCCAACTCTTCCTTCTTTTCCCGCTCCATTCTTTGGCTCGGTTGCCGCTAAAACGATTCGTTTGATCGTATTTTCTCAATGCCATTATGACGTTGAGCGTATTTGCATCGACGGAACAATGTAATGATGGCGGATGTTTGCGAACTATTCGCCAATAGCATTTCAACGCCACCTCTCTTCTGTGTAGAGGTTTCGAAACCCATCCCCATTCCGGCTGACGCGCGCACAGATACTTCTCTCGGTCGATCGGGACGAGAACGAGGCGGTGACTTTTATTGCCGGGGAAAACGTAAAGCGGTACGTGTCTCCTGAGACTCGCCCTGTTCTCCATTCACGACGCCTGACATTTCTAACTACATCTCTTTTAACCGTCATTAGCTGCCTCCCGAGACCCTCATATTCGCACATCGCTTTTTCTTCCTATTCAGGACTAGGGGAATTTAACAGTTCTTAGATCACCACACGCGGTACAGTGCTTATTACTCTTTTCAGTGAAAACGTATTCTTATTCGTGCAATAGGAAGGAACGTTTTTTAGCGTAAGATTGCATTTTGGATCGTTCTTCTACAATCAATATCGACTATCGACGTTTATTTCATGTGAAACTACGCTCAAAGGCCTTTGAGAAACATTATATGTCCAATAGGTTTGCATCGTCAGTTTGTAGACTAGACCGTAAGCTAGACCGTGACAGATATCGACAAGATCTTAAAGGGTGCTTCTTACCATTTCCGTAAATACATGAAAATCTCCCGAAAGGTTTACCCTTTGCAAGGACCGAAGAAGTTCCCGCAAAAAATCCGAAAAATGCAAAGCCCGCTCCGAGACTCGCAGCAGTTGAAGAGATACGATCAAAAATAGACAAAATGCCCGGCGACGTCGGCGGTAAAGTTTTAAATGCCGCGAGAACCCCTAACGTAATACGGGTCCCGTCAGACATAGCGCAGGACGCCGCGCGAGAAAAATTGTCTGTGGAATGAGAGTGTGTTGAAATTGATGTACGCATTATAGATAAAAGAGCGTCGCGAAGGCGGGAGAGTAATAGAGAAACATATCTAGTCGGTAGGAACCGCATGCGAGCTTTTTTCCCCGGGGCGTCTGAAAGGATTGCAGGAGGGTTATCAGAGCGGGAGTTTTCGGAGACAAACGCCCGTAAGGGAAGCAGTTTCTGTCGCGACGAGGACGGGGGAGGAAGGCGAAAGGGAGGCAAAAGGGTGGTAAAAGGAAGGCAGAAAGGAGCGGCAAGGAGGAAGGAGGACGTAGAAAACGGAGGTGGAGGATCGAGGGGGTACGAACGGAAGGGGGAAGGAGAGGACAAGTAATTTCCTTGGCGGAGGCGTGAGGAGCATGCCGAAGGGGTGGGTAGACCTGCGCGAGGAGGAGGTGGTCCAAACTAAACTAAATAATATTGATGGCCAACGGAAATTGAAAGCCGTTAAGGTCTTCAGCGTTGCGGTGCGAAACGGCGCTGCTGCATAAATAAGACGACGTGCATTAGGATTAGCCCCAGTGCTGCTCAACTTTCGAAACGGCTGGCAGAACACGAAATTCCGGACTCCGACATGCAGCTCGGTCACTCCCACGCGTATTTGCGTTCGAAGACCGTACGTATGGAGCTTTTCGGGTGCCGCCGAATGACGAACCGAATTAAACGCGGCACGGTTATTCGAACGGAGCTGAGTGTCTGAATATTTCGAATGCCTAGGCGCCTCGACGTACGTGGCTTTGAATAATCGTTGGACAGATCGCACGGTTGTGGTTTATCGATTTTTGCGCAAGTTAACTCGCTGTTCAACAACTCCTCTCTTACTCTGTTGCGGGGGCTTTGAAAGGGGAATACGAAGATATATGGAAGAGAAGGACAGAGAGGCCGCTTGGCGTGGATGGTAAAAATGGGATAATATAGCGCGAGGATAAAAAAGGGCAGCGAAAGACGGGAGGGAGTTTGGTCTGTCCAAAAGGACAGTCAATCACCAGTTGTGCCGGAGGAAAGCCCAGGCGACTTTGAAAGCGGCGCCGCAGAGGAACACCGAAAGTTCTGGGGAACAAGGCTCGAATCGTCGGCTCATGCAAATTCGACGTAGACGTATAGCGTAAATGCTGAAAAATGGCCGGCTTAAAATATGCGAGAGTGTACCGCTGGCGATAGGTGAAATTCTGTCCGCAACACGCGTAATAAGCCTTTTCGATGTTTCAACCGCTTCTACCGTGCTTTCGCTCCCCTGCCCCTCCTCGCCGACCTCTTCCCGTTACGTACGCGTGCGTCCGAGTTCTTTCGATAACGTATTATCCGTTTATACCGTTACATAACTTTGCTTTATCTTCAACAACGCATTCCCCGTAGACGGTAGATGATCGCACTAGGAAACTCTAATAGAACAAAGTCTATGACTTATGAAACGTGTATCGTTTTTTCCTCTCTTCCTAGTTCCGCGGTGATAAACGACGAAGTGGCAGATGATTAATGTAAGTGTAGAGCACAGTGGGGTTAAAGGAACGAGGATTATTCGGTTTGCGAGGACGAGTGAATGACTCCCTAATTTTCGACGGTAGAAAGAATCCTCGTCTGTCGGATTTATTACAGCCGATCGGGCGCGTAACAACGTCAGGCATTCCCGGATCGTCGCCAGCGGAGGGTGGATCCGATATTAATAATCGTCAATATCCTTCCTCTCGTGATTTCGTCGACTGAACAAACGACGTGTAACGACGGTTCCGGCGCGAAAGTTTTGGATCGCTTCGCGGAACGTTATTAGAATGAAGCTAACGTAATTACCGTCCCCCAGCAGTTCTCGTCGGTTATGAATCACTGACGTTAAATGAACGAGGGTGACGGCGTCGGATCTCGCGCGTATCGACACTCTTACCTCCCGTTTGTATCACTGCCGTGCGAATTGTTCGCGACGGCTAAGGGCGCTACTTCACTCAGTCATCTGTCAATTAAGACCAAACAATTAACGTTCGGGTTCTAATCCCATCGAGTTAAGACCGGTTCCGTGCATTCTCGTGCGTCGTTAACATTTGAACCTTTTACGCTTGACACAATATCAGCGAAGTACGTCCAGATTAAAATGCAGGATAAAAACACATATATACCGGGGGTTGGAAGAAAATGTAAACTTTCGCGTCGACACATTTACCGTTTATCGTCCCGCCCCGTAACTTCGCAACTTTCGAAGGTCGATACGAAGGAAAAATTGCATGACCACGGTAATAATTTCCGCGGGGGTCATAATCGGAGCATCTCTTTTTTAACGGGTAGTCGCGGTGACCTGGCGAGGAGGAACGGGGACGTGCAGCCCCACGTCTCGAGGGATCTCACAATCAGTCATTCGAGATATCGTTTCGGCGCGCGGCTGAAAAGGGAGAAATCTCGCCTTGGCTTCATTATCCTGACAATGGCCGGGGCCGCGGTCTAAAGCACAACCCCCACGGCTCCCTTCCGTCTCGTCCTTCTCGCCTCTCGCCTCCCACACCCTTTATCCGTCTCCTACTGGCTCGGCCTACCTTCCTATCCTGTCCTCCTTCTCTAGCTCAGCCTACTCCCCTTCCTCGTCCTCCTCCATCGTCTCCACCCCGGGTTTGCTCCCTGAAGCTCCAAAACCATACACACTCGTACGACTGGCATATCCACCCTCCCCCCTCACCGAGCTTCAACGACTGGCCGATGCACGCATAATAGCGGCGAAGCTGTGCCATAAAGCGGTACCCCATCATAAAGGCCTCTTCAATCCGAGAACGCGGAGGAAAAGGAGAATCGGAATGAGAATGCTCCCTCCTGCTCTCGTCCCCTTTCTTTCTCTCCCACCTCCGCCGCCGACTCTCTCTCTGAATCTTTCTCGCTACTCGCATCTCTTTCTCGCCCGACGTTTCCCTTTCTGCCTCCCTTCTCTCTTTCGGTTTTGCGGTGGCACTTCAAGGAGCTCGATGCGGTTGCATCAGACAGAGATAGCGGTCGCGGGCGAAGAAATGAGAAGGAAGGGAAACGCAGAGGCAACGGCCGGGCGTGTGCGGATGAAAAAGGAGGGTATTAAAAACACAAGGGAATTCTTGATCTTTTAGCGAACTGACGCTTTTAATTCACGCGGTGCCTGCGTCTCCCCTTTGAACTGTGCCCCCTGGTCTATCCCACGTTAACCCTGGCGGAACTTCTATATTCCTGTGTTTTGATCATTCTCCCTGTTCCTGCTTCTATCCAGCCAGGCTGACTCATCCCCGTTTAAACGAGACCCACTTTCTCATATTCTTTCGCTGCCACCCTGCACGTCAACGACCGTCTTACTCGCACGCACACACGCTGAGTGGGACTGTATACATCTTCTCATTATTTATGAATTGCGCTCGACTCCTGACGCGGAAGTTTCAGACTTCGTCTGCGGAAACGGCGACTTTCGGCGCTGTTCTGTTTGGCGACGGGCGGCAAATATTTGATGGAGTAAACGAACGCTTTGAGTAAATTAATCTTCACGCACGTGATTATGCCGAGGAACGCGGAAATTTTCTTCGCGTGGTTAATCGCGCGGTCGACGATGGCACGCGGGAAGTGACATCTTTGTTCTTGAAGATTTTATACGCGCCAATAAAGCGGCTGATCTATGGCGCAGATGGGCGGTAGGATGTTGGACGGGACACGGGAAAAGGGAAAGGCGACTCTGTTCGCGAACGCAGATAGGGTCCGACTTACGAGCGGCTTATGTTTCAATTTGTTCGGCCACGAATAAAATCGTGCTTTACGAGGTGTCAGGATATCTCACAGTCCATCCTGACGTCCTCCTTCGCCTGTAATGGTTCGTATTATTTTATTACAACTCGTTAAAACCTAATTTCGTGCAGGATCCCACTTCGACCTTTTTCGTCGCTCGCGTAATTCTCTCAAACGATCCTTTTATTTCTTTTTGGTTGGATGACTCCAGTGCGATGAAATATCGGCACGTTAATGCTTACGCGTGATTCTAATAAAAGGTTAATTGTCAACGCAACTTGTCCCGGACTTCCTGTGTTAATGCATCTCTTCGTCCTTGCTAATCTCTTTGATCCGTGAGCCTATCGATTTTCCTTCTTTATCCTAAGCCGACTGTTGACGCCTACTGTCGTCCGTATGAATACCAGTGATTATCAGCGCTGTCAAGATTCGAATAAATTACCACAGCACATACGATCAGTAACCATTTCGAACTTAGAATTGAGTCTGCAAACAAGAAACGACACATACACACTTTTAAAAAAAAATTCGAAATAATACATTCTCGTTGAATGTAGAAAATTAGATTTTTCCCGGTTACAGAAAACTTTATTTATATATCTAACGTCAAAGCATGCCGAGGAAGGATTCGGTGAAAGGTTAATTGCAATTTGAAATTAGTATGTCCGACGGTGAAAAGTGAGCGACAGTGGGGAATACACGAGGAAATACCGTGCGCCATAAAGGCAATCGCAGTGGGGAAAAGCCGTGCGATATATAGGAGGCGAAATCGTCGAAATTGTCGTCAGCCGACAGACATCCGGTGATCGGTCCAAAGTACTTCCGTCTCCCGAGGCAGCATAGACACCCTCATCCCCTACAAAACGCTCTCACCCTCGCCAAAACTATGGCTCCGCGTCTTCTCATCGTTCTATATCGCCTCCTAAATTCTTTCCAGCCTTTTTCGGGAGACATGCGCGGCGTAGGAGAAACAGCCCCGAGCGAACAGTCTAGCTCCGAGCGAAGTCTCTCTATTACTCTCTCCGCTCCTTACTCCGACAATTTGCCTCCGTTCATTCGCTCTCTCCTTCTGAAACGCAGCCTCCACCTATACGCGTCCAGCCGTCCCACGCTCTTTCCGCGAGAGAAATAAAAGGAAGGAAAAGTGAATCGCAAAGCGGAAACGAGAGAAGACGGATGGACGTAGGAAGAGACTCGGAGGATACGTAGTTGTGTGTACCTATCGATCCTACATTTTGCTATTCCAATCTCTGATGTAGCATTGTCTCGATTCCAGCGAGCGCAGGATCGTTCCGCTGCGAGTCGCACGTTCTTCTTCGTCCTCCGCGTCGTTTTCCACGGGTGTTTCTTCCGCAGCTTCTGATTACGTCCGTACATACGCGGACGCCGCGATCCGATCGCCGGAGGCCGAAAAAGCTCTATCTCCGCGGCGGCGTAATTACACGTATTATATGACATGTGCACACGTTGTCCGCGTGTGGATGTATCCGTGCGTCCCGATGCTCGTGCGTGTTCATACGTCGACATGAGTGACGTCAATTTTGGCAAGCAATTTTCGACCTGTACGTCTGTTACCTCGTACGAGCCGCGACGTCACAATTTTGTATCCAGACACGTGCGAGGGTGGTCGTACGTCCCGTTATGCCGGCGGACGGCGAACGAACAAACGAAGCCCGCTGCAGAGCGAAATGATATTCAACAACAAAACGGGCCAGGTCACACGGAATAATACGGAATAATTCTCGCATAATCTATGCTTTTTTGGATCTTGTAACGTTGAGTGTTTTCCGGTGCCGTGCGCGCCAGCGTTGTTCCGCAATGCCGGGGGATCAGCGACAAGGTGGTGTACGCAGAAACGGAATAATGGGACGGCGGCACATAATAGATATAGGTCGCGAGGCGCGAGCAGAAAGAAATTCGTAAAAATAAGGGAAAATACTCGGTAACTAAGTGAATAATAGTGCAACTCGCGAGGACTTTAACATTCCGCGACACTGGCTCCGGCTAACATCCTATTACGAGCGGCTCGTGCGCGTAATTTAAAGTAATCTCGAAGGTGTCTCGTCCATGTACCGGCTTCAGACACTTCTCGCCTCTGCGGTGCACCGTCTGAAACACAAATCTGAGAGAAGTTAAGCGAATCTGAAAGCGGGACAGCGACCCAGCGCTCGCTCGGTCGAGGTGCACGGAAAATTTGAAGCGTCGCTTGTGGATAGAGAGTTTAATCTGAGAAAGGCGACCGCGGCGAGGCGAAGAAGCGACGCGGCAAGAACTATTTTCAATTCGTTTCGAGAGAGGCGATAATGTACTCGGCCCACAGATTAAATTCTTCTGTACGGACGAACAGAAAAGGGAAACTGAATAAAATTCGTCGACCGTGCTGTTCGACGCAAACAGGTACGCATGGCGCACAATGCTGATTCTTTGCCTTTTGAAAAATTTTACAAAACAGTCAAAGACGCTTTCGGTTTCCTTAACTCGCAAGACGCTCAAAAGACACTCGAACCCGCTGAAAGCCAACGTCGACGCGTTTGCGGTCTGCGGTATTTTTTATTCCGCGAATCTTGCGCTCGAGAGCGCAACGACAAAGACTCGATGAAAGACACTTGTCGCTTCGTGATACAGGATACATCCGCAGGAGCGGGAGAAAGTCGACGAGGGCTGGTGGCGAGGGTGTGTAAAAGGACCTTCGGGGGTGGGAGCGGGAGAGATAAACTGGAGGTTTTGAAAGAGGGATGCAGAGGGAGCCAAAGGACGGGGCAAGAAATAGGACGAGCAGGAGGGAAGAGGAAGCTCGAGTGCGGAAAGAAACGAGAGACACGAGGTGGAGGAAGCGAAGGCAAACGATGAAAGGCGAGAGAAAGAGAGCGCTGGGGAGTGTAGGAGTGAAATTGGGGGAAGGAGAGGGGAAGGGGTGGAAAATGGAAGGGGAGAAGGCGTCGGTGCATGCGCAAGAATTTCACACGTGAGCCCGCGAATCTGCGAGAGGCTCACCTCGGGCGCGAGACTTCCTGGTGCTTCAGTGTCGTGCGCGATTTCGTACGCGGCGCTTGGCAACTCGACGCCCGTCATCGAGTTCCAGAGGACGACTCGATTTCCGTTCGCTTCGATCTGTAGGATCTCCTTGTACAACGGCTAGGAGTCCACTACGACACTTCCGAAACTGACGTAATACAAGAGATGTTCGGAGGGCGAGACAAACTTTGCAAAGTACAGAGTCGATGAAATATCCGAAGGCACTCGAAAAGTCACGAAATCTCGCTGAATGACGATGGCGTGGAATGTCGAGCTTGGTTCTGTTCGCACATCGACCGTCAGGATGAATTACCGGGTGCGTCCAGAGTTGAATTCTGGAGTTGGTCGAAGTACGGGGTGCTAAGAGAATTCCGTGTACCCGATAACCGGCACCGCTGCTAGAAAATAGCGTTACCGCGGCGAGTGCGGTGGAGAGATAAAGGAGGAAAACCAGATCGAGACGGAGCAGGGAAGCAGTACTGGCGTTCTCTGGGGGAATCGGTGGTGAACGGACGCGGGATTGTAATTAAAATCGTTACGCCCCGTCGACGCGAGCAGAAAAATTAATTCTCTGATAGATTAAGCGGTGCGTCGGGCACCCGCGAGAAGGTGACGTTATTCACAGGTGCGGCGCAAACGTTGGATCGGCGCCACGCGCCTGTTTGCTTGTTTCGTTTCAACTCGGAGAGGCGTACGAACGGAGGAGGACGACCGATAGTAAATAAAGCAGGCCATTCATTCTCGCACAGCCTCCCCGCTGAACCTTCTGCAGCGAACGTGATATCCGATGCACTCACGTAAGACGGCGATCAGCTTGAAAATGTTAATCTAAGGGGCCGCGCTTTTGTCGTAAATCTGCGTATTTGCACATCCTCGCGGCAGGATCTGCGAGTGCTCGAAATTTGTGTCATCGATATCGTTGGCCCATTTACCGCTGTCAGCCGCACGAGGGATCAGTAGCGAAATACGGCCTGCTCATTCGTAAATCGGACGACACGCAATAGGACGCAATATTCCGGCCTACCTCCCGGATTCCCCGTGTGTGTACACATATCTGCCGTCTGTCTGCACGTTCCACGGTGGAATCTCCCGCTCGTAATGACTCGTAATTGCGCGGGGGAGGGGCAAACGTCGTGCTGGAACGATTTAAGGGACACCTAGCGCCACCCTTCCTCCCTTACACTATAATGATTAGGTGCACGCGACCACGAGGATTACCCGGTTGAGGTGGAGAATCGCGGCGAGAAGGGCGGCAGGCACATCGAGAGCAGTTGAGAGAACGAAGAGGGTGGCGCACGATTTCGCGGCGAGGAGGGAACGGAGGGGTACAGAAGTCGTTCGGGCATCCGGCTCGCGATCGTAAGAGTGTCGTTAGGTGCGCATTATAGATCGGTGACACATTACCAACACGCGTTACCGCCATCACACCTACTGATCCGTCGGTTCACTTACGTCGGGGGATTTAATTAAGGGGTAAGTGTCGGCTCTGCGATAATCGCGCACGCTCGATAACGGCCGCGCTTTCACGCTTTATCCTCGCATTATTACGGTTTCCCGGCTATCCGTTCGTTTCTTTTCATCCCGTTATTTATCGGCGTCTCGACTCCGTCTGCGCTTCGATTCGCGCGCACGGCCGACGTAGCTTCGTTTGCACGTACTTGACTGGCTATTCGGCTGTAGATATTTTTTTACATTTCCGTCCTCCTTCGCTGCTGCTTTCTCTTCTGTGTCGCGTGTCGGCTCAGGTCGTGGTCGCGCATTCCTCTCCTTAATGCCCGCCGACGACCCGTAAATCCCAGTGGAAAACGTAGTACCGCGCCTGGCCTGCTCCTCGTCTCCTTTTTCTCTTCTTTTCCACCACACTTCTTCCCCCTTTCCTGGCGGTGGCTCGAGGAGCTTTCATCCCTCGACTAACGAGCTCGATTACGCTCGTCGGATTTCTCTAAGACGGCGGTCGCGTCGCTGAGAGTCTGCCGCGGAAATGACGTGATATCGCGGGCAATAATTGCCTTATTGGCGAGAGCGAACAGTCGGATTTCGGCCGGGGCGATGGCGACACCGATAGCTCTCTGTAAATATTGTGGCAGTACGTTGCGTGCACAACGACGCGGGAGGGGTGCAATTGTGTTCCGGGTTTCGCAAAAACAACAGGAATGCAACAGTCGAGCCCGAAATTTTATTCGCTCGGATGTCCACTCACCAATAATGTTAACGCACGCGGTACGTCAACGTCATTGTATCGTGACAAAATGAGCAAAGATTCGACAGGTAATGTAATCCCTTCATCATACGTTGTGTCCGTGAAAAACTTGTGGAATCAATACCTGCTTGTAACATTGGTAACGTGCAATAGGATGATAATTGGCTGAATTCGCCACGTTGTAGGATGTTTGAATATATCCGACGAATACAGCTTCAGGCTCTCGCCGTGTTTCAAGAGCATTCATCGCGAAACTAACGGGCTTCATTAACTTCGTTGAATATCGTCGAAATTCCTTTCTCCGTACGTTCAGAGACCGCTGACCGAAATATGGAAGGAACTTCTGCTTCGTTAAAACTAGAACTCTAGGCTCGAACAAAAGTCAAACTCAGCCAAAAACATCCCCGCTTTTCGTCAATCTTTGAATGAACTCAGCGAGGCGATCGAAGAGAAGCAAATTCCCTCAGAAGGGAGGATGCGCGCGTTGAGTGTGGGAAAAGGCCGGCAGTGTTGTGAACAAATTATGCTAACCAGCTTTCCATTCTTTGAATGTTGCAGGAACGAAATGGACACGTCGCCGACATTGAGTATCGGAGGTTCGAGGGCAAGAGCTGCTCTATTAACCACGAGCGGCACCGTGACCGGAAGTAGCGACAGACGTGTCGTGTTTTTAGCAAGTCAACCAACTGTCGGCACTGGTCACGACACGAAGACCTGGCCCCACCATTGGTCACCGCATGCGGTAAGTCCCTCCACCGACAAACCTAAAGCAAACCCCTAACATCTATTACGGGACTGAGATCCTTCGATAAACACTTTTCTTTCGCCACCCTCCCGAAAAGGTCGCTACATCAGGAGCAGCCCGATTTATTGCCACTTTTCAACGATAAATCTTGCCACGTACATGCGGAGCGACTTTTTAAAAGCTGCCGAGAGCCGCCCGTATTTATGCGCCCTCGATTATTTATTTCATTCGCACATCGCATACAAGGAGTCTCTTTCATATTTGCATTACCCATTTTTTCAGTTGTTTCCAGAAAGGGATGAATAACCGGGTTGTATGTCGAGCCTTTTTTGCTTTGATAAATTGTCGCGCGATTAAAGTACGGCGTCGGATTCGCAAAAGGCGTGAATATATTTATTCTGGTTGAAATAGCGCAACGTCGAACGTGTACCCTCGCCGCGATAACGAGAAATCAATTCTATCCATTTGCCGTTTTCCCCACTATACACACGCATAATTACGGTTCGCTACAGGCGGGTCACTCGATGCGCCCGAAATTAAAACGCTTAACCGAACTTCAAACACGGACTATCATAAGCTATAAGTTGGCAACCGCGTTGTGTGGATTTAGTGTGATTCATTAACACGCTGCTCGCAAATTGATCCTCAAAGCTCTGACGATAGGAACAGAGATTGTCGAACCAAAAAACTAGAGAAAACTCAGCTAAATTTGTAACATGAAAAAACCGAGTGCATTGATGTAAATAACTACAGCATATGTACATATTCTGCATGCGGTATGGCCCATTGACATCCTATAAATGTCCTGTATAAAAATTTCCGCGTAACTACTAAAGCTACGTAAATCTCAAGTTTATTAAAAAGTATCGTAGAATTAACTGAGTTTTCCCTATCCGCCCATTGCTACCCTTAAGAAATTTCCGCGAATAATGAAACAGAGGGTTATTTCAACAGAAAGTATCCACATAGTCGTCCGATACAAGCGAATTATACTTTAACACGTTGACTGCCAAGCGTATTTTGCTATGTTAGAACTGCGATGCGATGAAATACTGCAAAGAGTATTTTTAAATCGTGCAAATTAAAGGCAACGCAGAGTTAGAAGTCAAAGTATTGAAGCACCGTTCCAATATCAATTGCTTTTACAAGATTGCAAATAGTCTTCATGGTGAATTATTTTGCAATTCTAGTAAAATCTTTTGCACCGGTCTCCCGCATATTTTGCTATGCTAGAACTGCGATGCGATGAAATACTGCAAAGAGTATTTTTAAATAGTGCAAATTAAAGGTAACGTAGAGTTAGAAGCCAAAGTATTAAAGCACCGTTCCAATATCGAATTAAATAGTCTTCATGGTGAATTCTTTTGCAATTCTAGTAAAATCTTTTGCACCGGTCTCCCGCATATTTTGCTATGCTAGAACTGCGATGCGATGAAATACTGCAAAGAGTATTTTTAAATAGTGCAAATTAAAGGTAACGTAGAGTTAGAAGCCAAAGTATTAAAGCACCGTTCCAATATCGATTGCTTTTACAAGATTGCAAATAGTCTTCATGGTGAATTCTTTTGCAATTCTAGTAAAATCTTTTGCACCGGTCTCCCGCATATTTTGGTATGCTAGAACCGCAATGCGATAAAATACTGCAGAGTGTAATCAAATCGTACAAATTAAAGGTAACACAGAGTTAGAAGCCAAATGATTAAAGCCCCGTTCCAATATCGATTGCTTTTACAAGATTGCAAATAGTCTACATGGTAAATTTTTTTGCGTTTCTAGTAAAATCTTCTGCGCCGGTCACCGGATATTTTGCTATTTTAGAACCGCGATGCGATAAAATACTGCAGAGTGTAATCAAATCGTACAAATTAAAGATAACACAGGGTTAGAAGCCAAATTATTAAAGCATCGTTCCAATATCAAATGCTTTTACAAGATTGCAGATGGGCTTCATGGCGAATTTTTTGCATTTCCAGTAAAATCTTCTGCGCCGGTCAATTTTGCTATGCTAGACCGTGGCAGTCAAAGTGTTAAAACGCTAATGCTCGGCGCCGCAAAGATCCGATATTTCGGGGTAACCAGTTTTTGACGCACTATTTCGCGCCTCGCCTTTTGTTCGGCGCTGGCTGATCACTAATGGGCTGGCTCTGGGCACCGTATGTGTCAGCACGATCAACGAAACTGAGCGGCGGTCTGACGAGCGGTTGTAACTACTCGGGAATGCAATGCGTGCGGCTGGCGAATTCGAAAAGATCGTCAAATGCGCGCATCGGCTTGACGAAAATGAATCGGCACGAATTCGATTCCGATGTATTTGGCGCATTGACTGTTATCGGTCGTGTCGTCACGGCCCTGACGGCGATAGGGGCTCGCTTTGGCATTGTGATTCCCCTTTGCCAGCTGGACATCGTGTGGTCCGAACACATGGAATACTGAATTCCGCTCGTCACCCGCACGTATTTCGCATGGCGCGTGCACTCCGGACATGTGCGGGATATAGGGTGGCCCGTTAGCGGAGAAGTGCGACAGAGAGAGAGGGTAGAAAGAGAGAGAGAAAGAGAGAGAGAGGAAGGCAGGCGAAGAGAAACGCAAGGGAGAGACAGCAAGAGAGACGAACGCGTAAAGGTACGGTGTTGGTGGCCAGCGGTAGGCGGGGAACGATATTTCGAGAAGTCCGGCAGACGTGGATAGCACGGTTATTAATTTAACCGCGATGGATACGGGCCTGAGAGACTGCCATTTCAATTCTCCCGCGTCGACGGCCGGCCTGTGTGCGCCGGCACATCGGCAGAGATCTCCGGGAGTTCGGCTGTGTCATCGAGATTACGCCATTAGCTTTTGCGTCCTGAGGCCCTTTGTTTCAGCGCTCCCTTCTTTCACCCCGACGACGGCGGCTCAGCGATGGTGCGTCGCAACGCGCGGACAAAGTCCAATTCCTGGTCCGATGCGCTGCTTTCGCGAAATGCCCAGTCAATGTCATTGCCCGTGCTCGGCCCGGCTCACCGGGTTGCAGTTGAATTTGAATTTTGACTTTCCATTTTTTTTTAATCGCCCAATCTGTTCGCCGTTCGAGCTAGACGGCCGGATATGCCGCGGTTCGGTCCACGTGCCGCGTGCGGTTTATAGGCTACTCCCGGCGAATAGATTTCTATAGCGGGGGTACGCTCGGAGTTTTACAAATAAATAATTTCGGAGTGACGCCAGGATGCGCCCCGGGTCGCAAGGCTCGCGCATTTATTTTACATCGGGACGAACGCTCGCGTCCGAATAAAAATGTCATGCATTTCGATGCGGGGGTGATTTTGTATTTAGCGTTCGCGGCCGGTTTTCGTCACGCTCAGTGAATAACGGCGGAATATTTTGCTCTTTGCATAATCTGCTCCGCCGCTAAGCCGGTAGGAATGAGGCTGCCTAACCGAAGGAGAATGCGGCTTTTTAGCTTTTTATTTATCTGTCAGAAGAATTTTCCTCACGTCTCGTCCGAAGTTCTCAAAGGAACGTTATCGTCGGACGAGGTCAGTCTTCCTCGTGCGTGGCTTTATGGGCCCGTTTCCCCTGAGCTGTGTAGGGAGCCATCAGAAATCTCCCTGCTTAGCCTATGGTAGAATTTGCATAGTTATTCACCGTGCCGGATGAGGGTCGTTACCGGCTAGCTTCTAGAATTCCAAACCCAAAATTACTCACCTTAGAACTGCCCTGTCGGCTTGCTCAGGAACGGTGAGTTCTCTCTCACTCTCTCTTTCTTTCTTGCTCTCTCTCTCTCTCTCTCTAGGTTACCTTCGAAGTTGCGTACGCGTTCTCGTACTCGCTATAACCTGCAATACATTTAATGCGGTTGGTTTGCGGGTAAAAAAACTTTTAGCCCGTCGGTTAACAAGGGCGAGGAATATAAATCGCCGTCCCGATGGGATGGCGCGGCGGTAAAAATTCTTTGTCGCAAAATAATAACAGTAACGTATTTTTATTTGCCCGCCCGGTAATGGGTCGGCGACCGAATGAAAAAATATGCCTGATACCGGAGAGGACTCCAAAGAGCGGGTCAGTTTGTTTGGTTTTCTGTAATGGAAAGAACGGTACACGGAGGTATCAGGATAATTGAGACAAATGGGATTATCGGCGGACGGTCCATAGAGTCAAACGAAGAATGAAAGATACGAGCAGAATTTTTTTGACTTGATCCGAGAGTGACCGCAGGAAATGCCAGTGTGTCAGAGGATAGAGTCGACATTACTTATACTTTTGTGCAGACAAGATAATCAAAGACAACGGTCATAATGCAATATCAGAGGAAGACGAGAAACGCTTCGAGGCAAGTTACGAACTTGCCTTTACTAATTGGTAATTAACCGAATAATTCTTAAGGGAGAAGAAGACACGTTTATACGCTTACGGGATTATTCCCGTCGAAGACGTTTAACTTCAAAGCGCTCGCCGGCTCCTCTGTCAATTAATATTTTCACTATCGAATGTCACGCTGGACTCGCCCGCACTCCGCATTCAGACAACACAGAACGCCAGAGTCCATATATTTTTATCGTTGGCAGGCCGTAAACGTCAACGGAACTTCCAATCCACGGGCAAAAATTTCTCGGTTTCCGGCGCAAACTCAAAGTTCACCGTGCCGATTTCCGTGCGCGGTGTAAATCAGGATCGTTCGACAACATTTTTTCCGCAGCACTTTCCCCGCTCGTCCCCTGTGCCATTTTAACCAGCCCTCCGCGCGCGGACATATTTTTTTCCCTGTCCCCTCGCGCCTGCGGCGTGTCTCTTTTTTTCTCCGCCCCCGGCTCGAGACTTTTCCTGAAACTCCCCTTCGGTGCCATCCGCGCTCCCGTACATTTACCCACGTCCATTCGTATTCCCGCGGCCTGCTATATCACGGCATATCAACTGTTTTGTCAGTTTCCGGTGCGAACGCCGGATGAATGGGACTTCTTCCACTTCTTCTTCTTCTTCTGCTGCTGCCTTCTCTCCTTAGTTAAAATAATCGACTTCTGCCCCCCGGCTTATACCCGGAGCACGTATATCGGACCCTCCTGATATAAGAATAATAATCCGTCGGATTTCCTCGCCTTAGCGTCGTTAGAGAAGGCGCGCGCGCGGTCGGTGCGATATGTTTGTCGCGATTTATCGATTCTCTGCATCGGGATAAATTATTCCGCCGCGATACCGTATAATTAACGCGTCGGTGAGATCAACCGGGGCGGGACATACTTTCGTTAGAGGGTGAGTTCTGGCTGGTAGGTAAGCGCCATCACGATTCAATTACAGACCTTGCTTGGCACAGTTGTAGTTCTTCCGCCCACCAACTTATCCCACCCCTGCGTCGCAACTTGCTTCAGTTCGGAGAGCACGTTACCGGCATTAAACAGATAATCGGTCTGTGATGCGATCAACGAGACGCACAATTCTCTGATTCCTCTCGCCGATGGAAAAGGTTCGCACGGCGCGACGGCGTAATTTGACGACTCCCGGGCGTGAGCTACGTGAGAGAAGAGAAAGGGGTCGTACGTGCTTCAGCTTTCGGGTGTAGACAATGTAAGGTGTTCTCAGTTTGATCGGGGTGCGCCGATTTCGGGGGCGTTGATGTATGGACCCCTATTTATTTGGATCCTGGACCGAACGGAAAAGCCTTCCTGTCTTCCGCCGACACGTCATTGCCTAAGAGACGGCGGTACAGGAGGCTCGCTCGAAATCCGACGAGGCGACCGGAGGACATGGGTACTGAATTAGTGCCGTTCGAGTACAACCGGCGAGATTGATGATTACCGAGCGGTAGACGCTCTCTCCGTTTCCTTATCGAAAGGCTCGACGGAAAATCGCAATTCTCCGAGCATCAACGTCTCATCGTCTTTATTGAGCTTTGCGCGCGACGTGTGGAACTGCACTAATGGCATCACGAGAAGAATGCTCGATTAGATTGCAGGAGAATACTTACTGATGTCATGCCGGCATAACACTTACTCAAATGAACCGCGACGTCGGCGAACGGAGTTGTCGAAGTTTTGACAAAGTTTCCGGCATCCAAGCTGCTATAGACAGAACTGCGGTAACGCAGATAGATCTCGTTCGTCAAGCAAACCGATAGACACCTTGCGGAATATGCTACGCGACTTAACGACACGCGATGGAATTAGTAATTCATTTTCGGAAAATGACGTCTTCTCCGTTGACATTTCGCAAAGCGTGTTGAAACTGTAGGAATCGGACGTGTGACGCTGAGTTACACGCTGCCGAAAGGGCAGCTGCGCATTCCAGAAAAATGATTTGAGGACTCATATCGGAGGACGTTCCAGAAAGATTGGTCGGGGTGGGGAGAAGAACGCGCATTACCGAGAGTTATCCTTTGTTAACACTTTGACTGCCATGGTGGTCACCGGTGACCGATACAAGAAATTTTACCGAAGAACCAAAATATTCGCGATAGGTAGTAATTATTATTTTATAAATGCAGTTGTTATTAGAATAGTGATGCGATCCTTTGGTCTCCAATACCTGCACATTGCATAATTCAGTCGAACGCCGTAATATTTCATAGCATCGCCGTGTTAATATAGGAAAATACGCTT
Source organism: Cryptocheilus praepositus (assembly GCA_033815515.1). Lineage (NCBI taxonomy): Eukaryota > Metazoa > Arthropoda > Insecta > Hymenoptera > Pompilidae > Cryptocheilus > Cryptocheilus praepositus. Next base: position 12,691,692 of record JAWWQZ010000035.1, on the reverse strand, counting down.
GGCAGTCAACGTGTTAATTCCTGTTACTTTTCATTATAGTAAAACGTTACAAATAGTTTTTTTCATAACGACGTAACCAGTGTGTATGAGAGACCCCTTTTTTGCTCTCCCCAACGTACAAAACTTTTCCCAGTTAGGCGCATTGACAATTCCCACGGCAGAGACGGAAGAATTCGACAGGCCGCGCGCAACAGTCGACTCCGTCCGAGCGCATGATGAAACGGTGCATAGCTGTAAATGAAGTTACGCGGAACGACGAAACTGGCACATAGAGCACTAATAGGCGCGGGCATATCAATGAACTTGCGTGCACGGATTCGAGGCTGCTGCTCCGCTTCGCATTCGACTCGATCGTAACTTTCGCGGTTGTCGTGACGCAGAAAGTGGCTGAGGGGTTGCGCGCCAAACCTCTGGCATCATGAAACTTAACACGTAATCCGGTCGAGGGACGAGCGGTAATCGTCGGACCATTCCGAGCGTAAGTTCGAGCGATTTGGCCCCTGACTAACGATAGCTAATGAGAGTAGAACGACTGCAACGACTGTAATGAACGTAATGAAGTTGGATTGCCCGACGTGGCGCGAGGGTCTCGAAAATCGTAAGAGCCGTGCGTCGGGACGTCTTCCTGCGGTAGGACACGCCGGGCGTGGAACGGCGAAGTTGTTCGTGCAAACGTTCTTCCCGCCGAGAATGTGAAGCTTTGACAAAGAGACTTGGGACGTGCCAATGAATACGTAAATAGGTGTATGCACGGCTGACAATGAGTTCGGCGCGCTCCGCCGTTTGGACACGAAATTGTGCTGTCGTTATTCTTGACGTTGACGTCACATTTGCACTCGCCACTCCTCAATTTGCACACCGCTTTTACATGACCGACGGTCCGTGCTTCCTAAATATCAATTAACGTACGTGTAAGCCCGGGCAGGGCCATAAAATTCACGGCTATTCCTCCCGTAACATATTACTTTGCGAAACATTTTTCCGCGAAATATGTGTATGAAGATGTATTGCGGTTATTCCCTCGTGTACCGAATAACGGGGATCAGGTCGCGGCACGTGAACCCGCCGGTATGAAATGTCGTTTCACTTATTGTTAGTACACTCTATACTTAGCTATGCGTACGCACTTGTTGACAAGCAATTATTCACGAGCGCAGACCAAACATTGCCGCGGTGGTTTGCATACATTACGCCAGCCGCTCGAAGTCAAATCTACCAATGTCCTTAGAGTCCCATTCAGAGAAACACGGTGTGGAATGCAACTGTGCATGTTGCACCCACTCGACCGGATCAGCGTACACGTCTGCATGGAAGTTTGCAGAAAATTCTTTTCACTCGAGGAGTTTCAAGTTTTCTTAATATTACCATACGCGGTTTACCTCCAACAAACTTCTTTTGTTAAGGAGCCGGTTTACCTCCGGCCACATCATTTGCCAACTTATTCATTTTTAATGGCATAGACGCTCGAAGATGATCATCTCCTTTTATTTGACGCTATAAAATTTATTGCTTGACGACGTCTTTGCGAGCGTTAAGAAGCATTATCAAGGACGTCGTGTTCCCTGGAATTGAAAGAGGACGCGTCTTATTTTCGCGTTTATAAGACGGAAACTCGTCCCGTCCTCGCAAGAAGAAGATGGCCTTTTTTCGAGTGGAGTCGCAACTTCTCGAATGGTTGGGGTGGGGTGGAAACTCTTGGGATGGAATTCTTCGGCGGTCCAGAATACGCGGAACCGGATGCTCGGATGGCAAGAACCTAACCAGTAGAATGGGTTAGCTTTGACCCCCTTCAGCCACCCCGAAGCAAATTGAAAATGGGAATTGGTCCTTTGAAGTTGGCGCATCGACCCGCCCATAATCTCCTTAATAATTCTCTCCCTCCCTGTTCCTCCACTAGTCTGTCTCCTTTCCACCCTGGCTTCTTCTTTCCTCCCTGTCTCTTCCATTTTTCCTTCTTCTATCCACCAATCTCTCACCCCGTATTCGCGCGACCGCATTGCTTTTCTTTCAGCTTTCCAGTCGTGATGGTAACGTTGTGCACTTTCCTGAAAACACGACCGTCCGAATTTTTGCTCTCCAAAAAAAGGCGCGCCTCTGCAGGCTTCGAGCGAAGAATGGCCCGTTGCAGTAATCCGCCTCTTACGTGGTTTGGCAATCGCGTTCAATTATAGGGAATGTTAAATAAAAAATTTAAAAAACTAGGACTCCATAAATTTTAATATGCACATCGTTTTATAATGCTCTCAAATAAGAAGGAGGCCAAAATATTGACGTTATTTTCTTCTAATATATAATGATTTCTGTTATCATTATATATTGATCATATATTGATTATGAAATCTAACTGTGGCGTATTTACACATTTTTCTTTACCGCGGCAAAAGAAATTGCAGTATATAAACTGTTTAATACTATCAATGTTGTCAAAAATGTGCATGTATCCTGAAACGTATCCATGGCCAATAAATGAGCAACAATAGATTGTAAAATACGCATCTAATTTTGCCAATTGATACCCGTTTCAGACGTTATCGTAAATTGCAAATCCCGAAGTCTTTCGACGGACGCCCGGCGGGGTTGAAAGGACGGAAGGGAAACGGTCATTGATTTGCACAGCCCGAAACATTTAGTTTCGGCGACGCGATTGAACTGAAAGCTTGCGGTTCGCCAGAAACGGTCGCGAAGCCACATACGTATTAAATGCCAATGTAAATTCCCGTGTGTTCGTTCGATCGAAGACTAACGTTACCCGCGACAAACGCTTAAACGTGATTTATTAATGGCCGTAACTTGCGCACCGGCCCGGCTACCGGCTACACCTTTGTGCGCATATCCACACGCCGCTTGGCTCTACAGCCTGTAACACAATTTTGTCGAGAAACCGCGCTCGATGTCTACGGCGCATTGTTTCGAAAGAATTACACAGCAGAAAGAAACCTCGTATCTGCCGGCGGGAAATCTTAACACTTTGACTGCCGTGATGGTCACCGGTGACCGCTGCAAGAGATTTTACTGAAGATCCAAAATATTCGCAATGAGCAGCAATAATTATTTTATAAATGCAGTTATTGTTAGAATAGTGATGCGATCCTTTGGCCTTCAGGACCCACACATTATTTACACTTTGCATAATTCAGTTGAAAAAACTGTCATCTTTAATAGTATCGATCCGTTTTAATACATCAAATACGATCGGTCAGCCAGGCCGTGTTAACATTGATCGAAACAAGTGATAGTCGGTGGTCAACGTCGGAGAATACGGCTGGGGTAGAGATTTTTCAACTGAAGATGTCTTGACCACTTTCGCAACATGAGCAGCAATAATTATTTTAAAATCAGTTTATCATGTCTAGAATAGTGATGCGATCCGTTTGTCTTCAGGACCCACACATTATTTACAACGATCGCCTTGATTGTTCAGTCAAACGCTGTAGTATTTAATAGTATCGCCGTTCTAATACATCAAATACGATCGGCAGTCTACGTGTTAACACTTTGGCCGTCGACGTGGGTCAGCGGTGATATCCGCTGCAAGATTTTCTGCGCTGAAGATCTAAAATATTCGTCCCCAATGAGCAGCAATAATTATTTTATAAATGCAGTTATTGTTAGAATACAAATGCCGTTCAACATCTCTCGCGTTCAACTCGACCCACACATTATTTACACTTGTTTCTGAATCATTCAAACGCTGATTTTAACACGTTGACTGCCACGGTGGTCACCGGTGACCGATACTGCCAATTCTTGTTGAGATTGACAAGTCTTGATCAATGAAGCCAATTCTGCATCTTCGTAAAACCAATTCTCTTAAAACGCCTTTCAATCTTCGACGTCAAAATCACCGTTCTTGAACGATTTAATCATACTCTCGTAATATTTCATCGCATCGTGGTTCTACCAAAATAGAGCATTGACAGTCAAAGTGTTAATAGCATCGCTGTTCTTCAACACATCAAAATACGATCGACAGTCCCGTGTTAATGACGAGAATCAGTCGCGGACGTTTAATCGAGAATGACTTTATGAATCAGACACAAATCGACTAATATTTCGATGGCGTTTTTTACAAATGCCTAAGGCATGATTGAATTCCAGCTACGATCGATTTATCTCGCGCCAAAGACCGCTACAGACTCAATTGCAAAACCTTTACCATTTCTCACGGAACAATTTTATAAATGCAGTTATTTTCCTAGTGATCATCCCTCTCCCTTCAGGACCCACACATTATTTACGCTTTGCATAAGTCAGTCAAACGCTGTAGTATTTAATAGTATCGCCGTTCTAATACATCTCTCTTGCGCTCCCAGTTATCGCGAAACATCTCTTCAGCAGCGTGTGTGTGCGCATGCACGTCTCTCGAGGCTGGAAGTTACGAAGATCCAAAATATCCGAAATGTAGCCAGCAATAATTATTTTATAAATGCAGTTATTGTTAGAATAGTGATGCGATCCTTTGGCCTTCAGGACCCACACATTATTTACACTTTGCATAATTCAGTCAAACGCTGTAGTATTTAACACGTTGACTGCCACGGTGGTCACCGGTGACCGCTGCAAAAGATTTTACTAGAGATGCAAAAAATTTGCAATGAAGCCAATTTGCAATCTTGTAAAAGCAATTGATATTAAAACGGTGTTTCAATACTTTGGCTTCTAACAACTCTGCTTTACCTTAATTTTGCACGATTTAATCATACTCCGTAATATTTCATCGCATCGTGGTTCTAATATAGCAAAATACGCTTGACAGTCAAAGTGTTAATAGCATCGCTGTTCTAACACATCAAAATACGATCGACAGTCACCGTGTTAATAACGACTAATCAGTCGCGGGACGCACTGCGAGACGCTTCCATTAATCACGCCGACCGCACCGATAATTCCCCGATTTTTTCCCCCGAATCCCCGGCATGATCTGAATTCCAGCTCGATCGAAATCTCGCGCCAAAGAGGGCCGCCACGACTCAATAGAATCCTTTACCATTTCTCACGGAACAAATCCCACATCGCCTTCCACCCTTTCCTGCTCCGATCATCCCTCTCCCTGGCACCCGCCTTCCCTCGGCACACCTCCACTCCCTTCCGTGCCATTCACTCACCTCGCTCCTTCCTCATCGTCTCTCTTGCGCTCCCGTTATCGCGAAAATCTCTTCAGCAGCGTGTGTGTCGCGCATGCACGTCTCTCGAGGCTGGAAGTAGCGACAATAATAAAGTATCCGGGCGTAGCCAGGCCTGGAAAATAGGCATCGTAAACTGAATTCATCGTCTCGCGAGCGAGGACACGCGCTCGCGCGTTCGCCGCCAAACATACATTCACGTATCTGCCATTACACGCACACATATGTCCGCACACCCCTGCGACCCTCGTCGTAGCACGAGATTACGACTGGCGTGCCTATCCCGTTTGCGTATGTATGCATATCTATACTTGCACGAAACGCCGCAGGCAATTTGAAGCGGTTGACACGCGTTCCGTAACCCAACGGGTGCTGAACGGAGAGGCAGTCATCGTCATTGGTGTCGGGAAGGACGACAAGCGTTCTAGAGTCCTCGCGAGTTAACTGGGGATAATGTACTAGTCTAGATGTCGGAGATGTGCAGATACCGTGACGCTGAGAAAGGCAAACGAAGATCCGGGGTGCGTGTGTGCGCGAAGGAGATAGGGGGTAAGTGGCGAATTGTTGGAGATAATAAGCGCACAAGTAAGGGATGGGAAAGGAAGAGCGAGTGTAGAGAGTGAAAGGCTGTGGCGAAGTGTTTCATTGTTTACCTATATAGTTACTGGGTGGCTTGCAACGAATAAGAGTTATTTTGGCGGTTCTACTTATTTCTGTCGTAAAAATGTAGGCTAAGTTGAAAATGTGTTCAGTACGTATGGAGATATAATCTGTCGAACTTGAGCACTTGGGGAAATTTGTCTTAAAGTACTGAGAAAGTTTGCCAAAATAATGAAGACTCAAGTTAAGTAAAGAATAAAAAAAACTTGACAGCGATCTGATGAGAATGTGTGAAGAAAGGATAAAGAGGAAGGGTTGATGACGGAAGGGCAGGCACATCGACAAGATGCCTTGTCGTTTCGTGGCCTAGCCACGCACGGGCGCATCGTTAATTTCATGACGTACGGCCGCGAATACGATTAACGTCCAGCCCGATGATCAAAATGATCGTCCAGAGACGGTAAGCGGTAACCAAGCCGCCGCATCTACTTCCTGTCCCGAGTGGACGTCAAAAGCGGCTCGATATTTCCGGCGAAACACCCGCACAGCGTCCCTGTCCTTTCACCCAACCTTAATGAACCCATGACAGCGCGACATACACGTTTTTGCGCCGTCGTTAATCTATCATACATTTTAACCAACGCAATAAGCCTGTCCCCTTACACGTATGATATACGATAAGAGGCCGTTATCGTTGACCGGTCCGCGTTATTAGCCAGATATCGTCTCATGCGTAGTACGTGGTGCGTTAGTACCCATTTGTCATCGGGCGTACTCTATCGCGAAAGATTAATTAGTAATACTCGTCCTGTCGATTTATGAGCCTCTATGTCGAGTTTCCATAGACTCGATGTGAGACGTCAATGTAAGAGAATCGACAACTTAAAGACATCGGGTTCTCGGTATTCTTGTTATGTCAAAGAAAAAGTTATTGTAATATGAATTGCAATAATCAAGAGTTTATTCCTTATACACACGAGAAACTGAATCTTCGTATTTTTTATAATGAGGTCAGAAGTGGGTTTATTCGGAAAGTTTCTTGCATGCGAATAAGCTAAAGAGAGTAACGGAAGAATTGTACAGATGGGAGGAAATACCCGAGTATGCACAAAATGTGTGCACGTTCACGGATGTGCACTGTAATGTGTATTCTTGGTGTCGGTTTTAGCATGCATATTATTTTTTTAAAGCACGAGCCGCGTAAATCCACATTTTCTCATTTCATACATTATCTAATGGTAGTAAATATTTTTTTTATGCAAGTTCTATGCTACGGTACTTTTTAATGATATTTCTCTCGTACCGTAATCATTATTGAATAATTATTTGACTGTGTAAAAAATACCCCCATGGTATGCCCTACTTTTCGTAAGAGGCCACTAGTAGGAATCGCTGTTAGGAGAAACTGCATTAGAATAATGAGTTTCCGCTAGTTTTTAGGTTGGATCCATATTCGTGATATTTACAATCGAAATGTTCTATTAACATTGTAATTGGCTTCATCAAAATTTCCAGAAAATCCCCATCAGCATTTTATCATGACCGTCAAGGCTTGAAACCCTGGAACCGAATAAATTTTAAAAACACCGTCGCACCGTCTACACCACTTATATCAAAGCAATAAATAAAGAATCAACAATCGTCCGTACAAGATTTTTTCATCTTCTTGCAATGGATCATGATATCTGCAATCGGAATGTTCTATCAACATTGTAGATGGCTTTACCAAAATTTCCAGAAAACCCCGATCAGCATTTTATAAGGACCGTCATAGCTTGAAGCCCTGAAACCGAATAAATTTTAAAAACACCGTCACAACCGTCTACACCACTTATATCAAAGCAATAAATAAAGAATCAACAATCGTCCGTAGAAGATTTTTTCGTTTCCATGCAATGAATCATGATATCTACAATCGGAATATTCTATTAACATTGTAGTGGGCTTCACCAAAATTTCCAGAAAATCCCGATCAGCATTTTATAATGACCGTCAAAGCTTGAAGCCCTAAAACCGAATAAATGTTAAAAACACCGTCGCACCGTCTATACCACTTATATCAAAGCAATAAATAAAGAATCAACAATCGTCCGTAGAAGATTTTTTCTTTTCCATGCAATGGATCGTAGCTACTTCGACCACTTTCAAAGGAGGCGTGTCGATCGACGTTGTGCTTGACCCCGGAAGACAGCTCGTTAATTTTTTACGCGGCCCGCCAACGAGGGTGCAACGTAAACCGCCGAGTCTCTTTCACCTACCGTGAAGCGGCCTGATTAAAGATGCACACGCGCATACTGCCCGGTGGAAAGTTAGCACGCCGACCTGAGGATCGAGGCAAAGTGACGCGCCTGCCGCATTTTAGATCCCAACCGGACGATGCTTAGCCGATAATCGCACGGAACGCTCCGACATTTGCCCGAGACAATTAAACGATCAGTAATCTTCAGGCCGATGCCTGCGAACGGCCCTCGAATTCACTCCGTAAAATGCGCGACCAGAGTATGAGCGGCTTCCTAGTGAGAGCATGAGCAAATGGAGCGACAGCCTGGGGCGCTGTCATTTTCGAGCCACTTTGAACGTTTTACGCACCTTTCCGTCCGTTCAGGCTCGACGTAACGCGAAGTAGGAAGGCATCGTACAACACGTACGCCGTAATAGTACGTATGATAATTCCATGTCACTCATCCTCGGCATTTCAATATTGTGGCCCAAAAAATCACGGACCGCGCTTGCGATACGGGAAAGGATCGTTCTCGTATAAAAGCGGCGCGCAGCAGTAATGTCTCTGTCCGTCGGGAAACGGAACGCTATGGTTACGCTTTTCAACTCTCACTTCGTACTTTCCTCACTTTTCGGGATTTGCGAGGAACGGAAAATTGGCGGGCATAGAAATTTCCGCGCATCATATGACAACGAGGAGACGAGCGGCGAATTAACCGTAAACAAACTGGCGCCTCTCGACGGTCGCCGAGAAATTCCGCGGAAATTTGTCGTCTGCTTCGTCGCTTACGGACGGTGCCGTGCGGGAGAGCGGTAGTGGGCGACGAAAATAAACTGTAAATTGATTCGTACCGCTCGGTATCCGACGCTCGCTCCAGGGTACGCCGGCCGGCAACGAGAAAAACCGCGATACCACGCGGTTCGCGACGGTAAACCTCAGGACGGGCGGTCGTCGAAATCGGTTCGATTCTCGTTCCGCTCGGCTCGCGATTCCAATTTCGCCTCGTTCCGTCGTACGTAGGTTGCTAGAGCACGTAGGTACGCTCGTTGACTGGTTGGCTGGTTCGTTCGCTCGCTCGTTCGTTGATTCGCCCGCCGAGCGAGGCGAAACTTCATTCAACGTGGGAGCTGCTGCAATTTTGTGCGGCGGATCCTGCAAACAGGAATGCCAGTTCGATCCGGGGCGAGAGAAGCTGAAAGAGAGAGCGGACGGGAGACTGCGGGCGTGTGCATGTGCGGCTATGCGTTGGAGCGAAAGGGAAAGAGAAGGAAGAAGGGGAGGGAACCTCGAGCAAGTAGTTAAGTACGGGCGAAGGGGTAGTCAGGTTTAAGCGCCACCTGTGCTTGTCAATTAAGTTTACGCGTCTCTCGTTCCAACATTGTGCAGCCTGCCACCTCGCTTCTCCCATCACCGTTAGTTATTCTCGCCCTCTGCTTACTCTCGCCCCTCTTTTCCTCTCTCTTCATTTTTCACCTTTCTCTTCTTGCCTTCTCTTCCTTGCGACTCCGCCCGGTGCACCCGCCGCTTCCGACCGACCGTTTTCTCTCCTCCGTTCTTCTTTTTTCTATTCCGCACGTTCCGCGAGACAGCACAATCGCGAAGAGCGTGCCGTCCGTTATGAATTACAAGCCGTAAACGTAAAAACGTTTGCATTCACGGCCGGCTAAATTGGGCGGCCTGTGTCCCGTCTGTCCGACGCTCCTCTTTTATACAACACCGGCCGTGTTCGTAGAAATACGCTTCGCGGGTTTTACGCGCGTGCGTAACAAAACGCGGCGCAAACCGCGGCCCATGCCCGGGGAGGGTGTGTTTACGTAAGCAAACAAAAATATCCGTGTGCTCGCCGGTTAATGGATGCGCTGCCGCGCTTTGACGCAGATCCGTCGCGTTCGACTGCACCGTGTAACGTCACGATAATGAGCCGTTGTTGCGGGGTGTCCGACACGCTCAAGCGCGGAACTTGTTTTAGACGTTATACCGTTAGACGGTGCCATTGATTTGGACGAGATTTCTCGAGGTGCCTTAACACTTTGACGGCTGTGAGGGTCACTGTTGACCAACGCGGGAGATTTTACTGAAGCTCCAAAATATTCGCAATGGACAGCAATAATTATTTTATAAATGCAGTTATTGTTAGAATAGTGATGCGATCCTTTGATCTCCAATACGTGCACATTATGCTGACCGGCGCAAGAGATTATACTGAAGATCCAAAATATTCCCAATGGGCAGCAATAATTATTTTATAAATGCAGTTATTGTTAGAATAGTGATGCGATCTTTTGGTCTCCAATACCTGCACATTATTTACATTTTGCATAATTCGGTCAAACACTGTAGTATGTCACAGCATCGCCGTTCTAATACAGCAAAATACGCACGGCACTCAAGCGCGAAACTTGTTTTAGACGTTATACTGTTAGACGGTACCATTGATTTGGACGAGATTTCTCGAGGTCCCTTAACACTTTGATTGTCGTAATGGTCACTGCTGACTGCCGCGAGAGATTTTACTGAAAATCCAAAATATTCGCAATGGGTACCAAAAACCACACGGCAGTCAACGTGTTAACAGTTGATTTCACCCAAAACATTCTTCTTAATTTACCCTTTTTCCGAAATGTCTCATAAAACGCCTTGTCAGCAGACAGCGACAGCGATGATTACCTCAATGTCTTCTCACCGACGACTCACCACGAGTGAGTGGTGAGAAGCAGTGTCCAAAGTACCCCCTCAAAGACGCGGATCCGATACACGGGAGTCTGAATTTTATTCGAACGTCTGTGTACGTTCCCGCTCGGCAAAAAGTTTAACCCTTTGACGGTAATTCTCATGACATCCGCGCGCGCCTTTCAGCTCTCACCTTTTCGCAGCCGGAGATCCCAGAGTGGCGTCGTGGACCACCGCTGGGTTGACTCTCCGTAGACTTCGCCTGAGACTGGTTCTCGATTTCTGGAGTTGCTTTCAGCGGGAGTGAGCCGCACCGTTCGCCAAGTCCCCGGACACATTCTCTCCTGCTGCGTCCTTCTTCTTCGAACGGCACAGACGCGATTGTAAAACGTGCCATTTCCGCGAGTCACACCGCCAAATCGGAAGATACGAGTCTTTTACGATGTAAGGAGTCTTGTATATCACCCACGACCGACATACCGGGCGAACCGAACACATACGGGAAGACGTGTGCACGCGGACAGGAAGAGATGCGCGGGTTACAGTGCGAGTACTTCACTCTCTGCCTCTGCCACATAATTTTCCGGCGCGCTGTGCACACACGCGCACGGTGACGCTGTTTTCCGAAACGGAATTTTCCGGTCGCCATCGATTGCATACGTGTCTCGGCACGACTTAAGGGAGGGGGCGGTTTCCAGTTCTGCTGAGGAAAAAAATGACGGTGACCCTTTGGGTGTTAACACGTTGATTGCCAGGCGTATTTTACTATATTAGAAGGACGATGCTATGAAATACTACAGCGGTCGACTAAATTATGCAAAATGTATATAATGTGCACAGGGTTAGAAGCAAAAGGTAACACAGGGTTAGAAGCCAAATGATTAAAGCACCGTTCCAATATCAATTGCTTTTACAAGATTGCAGATAGGCTTCACGGCGAATTTTTTGCATTTCTAGTAAAATCTTCTACGCCGGTCACCGCATATTTTACTATATTAGAATGGCGATGCTATGAAATACTACAGCGTTCGACTAAATTATGCAAAATGTAGCACAGGGTTAGAAGCAAAAGGTAACGCAGTGTTAGAAGTCAAATGATTAAAGCACCGTTCCAATATCAATTGCTTTTACAAGATTGCAGATAGGCTTCATGGCGAATTTTTTGCATTTCTAGTAAAATCTTCTGCGCCGGTCACCGCATATTTTACTATATTAGAACGGCGATGCTATGAAATACTACAGCGTTTGACTAAATTATGCAAAATGTAAATAATGTGCACAGGGTTAGAAGCAAAAGGTAACACAGGATTAGAAGCCAAATGATTAAAGCACCGTTCCAATATCAATTGCTTTTACAAGATCGCAGATAGGCTTCATGGCGAATTTTTTGCATTTCTAGTAAAATCTTCTGCGCCGGTCACCGCATATTTTACTATACTAGAACGGCGATGCTATGAAATACTACAGCATTCGACTAAATTATGCAAAATGTAGCACAGGGTTAGAAGCAAAAGGTAACATAGGGTTAGAAGCCAAATGATTAAAGCACCGTTCCAATATCAATTGCTTTTACAAGATTGCAGATAGGCTTCATGGCGAATTTTTTGCATTTCTAGTAAAATCTTCTGCGCCGGTCACCGCATATTTTACTATATTAGAACGACGATGCTATGAAATACTACAGCGTTTGACTAAATTATGCAAAATGTAAATAATGTGCAGGTATTGGACACCAAAGGATCGCATCACTATTCTGATAATAACTGCATTTATAAAATAATTGTTACTACCCATTGCGAAAATTTTGGATCTTCAGTCAAATTTCTTGCGTCGGTCACCGGTGACCATCGTGGCAAAGTATTAAGCGAGCGAGAGCGTTTCTACGCTTTCGTCTTGTCGACAATTCACCTATATCAATGACGGCGTATAGTAGTTTTCATTTTTTCCGCGTCAGCATGTTTATTCATAAATCCCGTGGAAAAGGACGTGGGCGCCGTTTTGACTGGAACACGTAGATTTCTTGTAACGACTTCCCTGTAACGTCGTTTCGTAAAGAAAATTACCCTTAACACGTAACCGGAAGCCGCGCATCATTTCCCCGAGCCCATTTGCTGATACGCTGTATTTAATGCACGCTACATTTACACGATAATTCATCACAGCATAACACTTTAGTAACTGTCCCGCCTGACCCACATAAACGATCTGACTTCGTGAGTGGTGCGCACGGATTCTGCCGAAAGCCGATATTACGCTGAAGCGTAAAACGCGGCGCTTTTGTGCGCCGCGAATAGTCTGTGCGCGTAACGTCGTCGTGCGTATCATGCCTGCCACATAATGGCCGTGAGCGGCGTTTTGCCGTTTTACTCTCGGACAGAGCATGTGGGCCGATTCCGGGAGTAGGACGAGGACGAAAGTGGCACGGGGATGGTTGAGGGAATGGCTGAAGGGTTGGCGCCAGGGTAGGGGGACTAGTCGTTTTGTGTGCACGTTCGAAAAATCGCTGTTCCCCGTTGTACACTCGGCCGAGTGTGTACCTAGCATGGTCTATTCCGTCGCCGTCGCGCGCGTGGTCCGTCCCGATATCCGGAAAAATGCACTCACAGATATTGCGCCGACACGAAAGTAGTGCTGTCGGCCCTCTGCGGCTCCTCCTACACAGCTGAGTGCACCGAATTGTTATTGCCGAACAATCGATTTCTGATTCCGGCAGCCACCGACGAAAGTCTCCTTCGAGGAGCGCTCGTCTTCCTATACCTCTGCCCCCCTCTCTTTCCGCTTTCATTCCCCTCTTCTACCCCTTTCTGTCCTGTCTGTGTTCCCTTTCTATTCCGATTCTCTCCTGCGCGTCCTCTCCTATATACCGCTCTCCTGGCTAATTTCAGGTCGGTATCGCCCCCCTTTATTCCGTCAATTTCGTCCTAGCGAATTGTTGACGCAACGAATGGGGTCGGTTCCTTCAACGATTTCCTCCCGCTCGGTATCCCGAATTAATCATTCTCCAGGCAGTACTTCTCTCCGTTTTCATAGAGCGCTCCTCCGTTTTTGCAAGTCGAAAAATGTGCGCGCGTACGAGTCGCTCTTTTCGGAGCCGTTTGTCGATGTACGGAGAATTGGATTATTCTATTTCGGGCGCAATCTATCCGGCCCGTCCGGATTCATTTCTTAGCGAAACCGATGCCGTGCGCGGACCTCCGTTTTTGCGAGGATCGACTTGCAAAATTTGCGAGCACGTTCGGAAGTGGCCTCGCGTATTTTTGGCACCCCAAGAGCGGCTTAATATTATGGCGAGGCTGTAACTACATTTATCGCTCGATTTCGTCTAATAATACACCGCCGCCGGTGGGGTCTGAAATCTCGCGTCTTTCTTAAACACGCGTGACAGCCTGAGGGATGGCAGACGACACGAACCTGGCACATTACGTTGTTTCGATGCAATCAGCTCGTAGGACTTCCCAGCGATCGCGGTGATAGCTTTGTCACTAATGAGCTCGAACAGCGATACATCGTTTACATACCGTTTAATCGAGCCACGTGTAAACAGCTCCGCAACTTATCTGCCTGGCTGGCGCGTATATCGCACGAAAGATCGAAACACGCGCTCTACCTCTGCGAGTCGTTGGAAAGGCAAAGTGGTTGAGGAAGCGTGCTTCTCTCTTTCACCTCGTCTCCCCTGACCTCTCGCTCCTACCGTTTGCCTCATTCCTATTGTTTTCCATTCTTTTCCTTTTGCGGAACAAGATTTATTTAGGTTTGGAGCAACGGTCGCCTCGCTGCGATCGATATCGTTTTAGTTGTTAAAATAGCGCGCAATATTGCCCCGTGGCTCGATATATCGCATCACGCTGAATGCTTCAAGAGTATAAAATGCATCCTTCAGAGGGGTTCCATTTCGCGTTCCTGTAAGTACCTCTCGCTGCAAAGTGCGCCGGGGATTTTTCGTGACGTTAACTGTACGTTATCAATGTTAACGCAAAGTCATACGCTGCGGCCGTATCAACTGTACACCAGTTAAGTGTTGCGATATACGGTTTATGCGACGGGCGTTATCCGCTGGAGTTTCGAACGTGTAAAGATACACTTGACAAAGCGTCATCGCGGTGGAAGATAATTCATGAGCCCGCGTATACTTGGCCGCAGGTCGTCGGTAATGGATAAAATTTCGCCGATAACAGACTCGCTCTCGTCCAAATACTTCGTGCTCATTTACAATAACCGCACGAGTTGTAATCATCGTTTTGAATATATTATCGACCGCTCCCCCGCTTTCCAAAACATTAGCGCACGTTCTCCGGTCGACTCTAATTCTTCCCCGTGACATCGTATTTCTCCATTTTTCTACAACGTATCGAATTGGCTTATCGGACAGTGTGGATCTGATCAACATCAAACTCGATTCCACTGTAATATAAATCTGGGATACATCGAGACCTCAACAAGGCGTATCGTGCATTTCCAGAAGGTTATAGAGACTCCTCGTGCCCGCTATACGCTGCTGGTTGTGGCGCCGAGACGTCAGGGGTAGCACGGGTAGAGGGTGGTGTCGAGGTTGGAGGACTGGAAAACCGGTGCACGGATATAGATGGCAGGTACGTGTTGTCCTGGGCGACCAACCCCCGACCTGCACTCGACTGATTTACTACCCTCGCCTTTGGCTCTGGGTATCGGATTCGTCGAAGGTCTGGCCGATGATGCCAATCGAAAGTTGTATTAAACCGACGACGCCTCACGGTGCGCCGAACTATTTTCCTATTCATTCGTTAGGAAAAGGCAATATCAAGAACAAACGTAATTAGCAATATGTACGTGTCTTGAAAGTGTGTAACCACTTCACGATCTTTGTGATTTATTACCCCCGTGGTCTGGGTATTGGATGCATCGGTCTAACCGATGATGCCAATCGAAAGTTGTATTAAACCGATGACGCCTGATATGGTGCCCCGAACTATTTTCTTATTCATTTGTTAGGAAAAAGCGATATCAAGAACAAACGTAATTAGCAATATGCACGTCTTTTGAAAATGTGTCATGACTTCGCGATCTTTGCGATTTACTACCCTCGTCCATGGTCTAAGTATTGGATCTGTCGAAGGTCTAGCTGATGATGCCAATCGAAAGTTGTATTAACACTAGATTTACCACACCAGTCAAAATGACTGGTCTTGCAATTTCAATTAAAAATTCCTACTGCATGTAACATTTCCTTTCCGAAATGATATCATGACTTTTGTAGCTATAATTAAAGAATCGGTTTTATGAACTTTATATTATTTTGTATGTATTCGTAACAAATATATTTTTTGTTACTGACACTTATACCAGTACTAGTCAAAATGACTGGTGCATCTTTCAATCTGATGAAATGACCTTAGGGCAGCTACAACAATTGATAAGTACTGCAACCTTTTCTCGGGACAGAATATATGATTCCGAATAGATGATGCCAAAATATGATTTCAAAATATATGATATTCAGAATATCTGATTCCAAAAAATTGAAGGAGGAGCACATGCATCTAAGTAGCGCATTTTTATTACTAATTGACCACCATATTTTAGAACATGTTACAACTTGTACACAATTAGAAGTCTCCCGAGTTTTGTGGACACTTACGCAAGCAAAATTGAAGGCGTTTATTGCAATATTGTATGCACGTGGGGCGTATGCAGGAAATATTTTGAGACTTGAATGTTTATAGAATAACAAATGGGGACCAACATTTTCTTCCACATATAGGAGTACTTTTCGAAAATAAAGTGAGAAAAAATCAGAGGAGTCAACGTTTACAAAGAGACAAATTCGCTGTAGTTTTAACAGTTTGGAACAAATTGATTGAAAACAGCCAAAATTACTTCAAACCAGGAACTTATATTACGGTGGATGAGCAATTCTTTCCAATCAAGGCAATACATGCAAAAAGAGTGTATGCGGAAAGTGTACACTGAGGAAAATCTACATATATGTATAAAAATTGTGACCGATCAACTAAAAACAATTAAGCGTTTGATTAATCGATAATGGCTATAAATCTATTTTTGTATTACAATTAATATTATTCAACTTTTTCGTCATTTTTTAAAAGTAAATAAAGACTGGAAACATCACTAAGCATTTTTTTCTAAAGACCAGTCATTCTGACTGGTCTTGGTAGAAATAGGTATACTTAAATAGCCGGTAAATCTAGTGTTAAACCGACGACGCCTCATATGGTGCGCCGAACTATTTTCCTATTCATTCGTTAGGAAAAAGTAATATCAAGAACAAACGTAATTAGCAATACGCACGTATTTTGAAAATGTGTAACCACTTCGCCATCTTTGCGACTTACTACCCCCGTGGTCTTGGTATCAGATTCATCGAAGGTTTGGCCGATTATGCCAATCGAAAGTTGTATTAAACCGACGACGCCTCATACGGTGCGCCGAACTATTTTCCTATTCATTCGTTAGGAAAAAGCAATATCAAGAACAAACGTAATTAGCAATACGCACGTGTTTTGAAAATGTGTAACCACTTCGCGATCTTTGCGATTTACTATCCCCATGGTCTGGGTATCAGATTCGTCGAAGGTCTGGCCGATGATGTCAATCGACAGTTGTATTAAACTGACGACGCCTCATATGGTGCGCCGAACTATTTTCGTATTCATTTGTTAGGAACGAGCAATATCAAGAACAAACGTAATTAGCAATATGCACGTGTGTTGAAAATGTTTAACCACTTCGCGATCTTTATGATTTACTACCCCCGTGGTCTGGGTATCGGATTCGTCGAAGGTTCGACCGGCGATGCCGACCGGAAGTTATATTTATTTGTTAGAAAAAAGTAATAACAGGAACAAGTCTGATTAGCAAGGTGTTTCGGAAATGCGTAATAGCTTTGCAATCTTTGCGACTTATTACCGTAGCTTATGACTCTGGGTATCGGATACGTCGAAGGTTCGCGCGACGGTGCCAATCAAAAGTTATATTAAAATAACGACGTCTCGCACGGTGCGCCAAACTATCCTTCTATTTACCCGTTAGAAAAAAAGCAATATCAAGAACAAACCTGATCAACAACGTCTACGGGCTCTGAAAATGTATAATCGCGACGGGATATCCGCGACGTTATAGCCGCCTACTTTTTTTGTTCCATTTACGAAGTTATTACCGGTTGCTACGCACAATACCAGTCCTTTTGCTCTTACGCTCGCAATTGAAACAGTAAAAAGTTTCAATTTTCGCTTACTACAATCGCGCAATGCGATCAAACGACGCGTGCACTCAGCAAACAGCGGGAGTTTATTCCGCGAAACTTGAAGAGGGCAAGTCGATTCTATGCGATCGAGGTCAATACGAAAGACATCGTCTGATCGAGTTCGCGGCACTCAGAGATTTATACCGCGGCGACGGGTCTCAATGCTGACCAGGTTCCGTGTAGGTAAACCTCCGGGTGAGTTGTAAGCCAAGCCGAAGGTCGGAAATATTTCGACGAGAGAAGCCAGGCGTCGCGCTTCTGAGCTCGAGGAAAAATATGTGCGCCGAAACGGCGATGCAATATTGTGCGGAATATTGTTTATGTATCGCGGCCGGTATGAGCACACACGGGGCCAGAACAGACGGCGGAGATTTAGGAGAATAATGTCGAGGGTCTGGTTGTCTTGGGATGGTCGATTAAACCGCTCGGCGTATACCTGCCCTGCCAGCTTTAAGAGGGCAAGAACACGCCTGAAACTCGAGATCTCGGGGTGTTCGACAAATTACAGATACCGACTGACGAAAGACTCGAGTAAACTAACGTTGGAAGGGTTCACAGGAAGGCAGAGGAGTGAGACAGCGCGAGTACGGGATTGTAGAAGGGAAAGAAGAGATACATAGGTGTCTCGCTTTAAAAATTCACCCGACTCGCAGGGTAGACGAATGAATTCCGATGGCTATCGCCGGCTGTAGACACCGTCGGTTAACAATCCTCGCGCACGGCAAAACGCCGTGCAACCCGAGATCGAAGAGAAATCACCCCCTTCGTGGCGGCGCGCGATCTTCGTCGTAACTCGACGTGACCGCCATTTGTTTACGGCCGCTCTCGCGTTTGGTGTCGAGTTTCATCGTCCGAAAGGAAACCGTGTGCGGTCGCCACTTTTATCGCGCCACCCCCTCCGCCGCTGCCGTGTATGAGGCTACCGAATACGTTGCGGGGCCTGGGAAGGGTGGAAAACGCGGAGGACCGAAAGCGTAAAGTTTCTCTCGTCGAGGAAAATTCCCCGACCGTATTCCGCACCGAGATTCGATTCCCGGGTATGAAATATATTCTCCCGACGATGGGACGAGATCGAAGACACACCTATGTCGAAACTTTTCGCAGGAGAGTACGGGAGACGCGTTAAGATCTGAGGCTAAGTCTCCACCCCTTTGGGGTTGAGAGCTGACGTGTCGAAGTAAAAGTCGAGAGGGACAGAGAGACAGATCGACGGAGAAAGGCGAAGGGACGAAGAAAGGGTCGTCGTGAATATTATACGCGATTCCATAAATAATATGGGGGCAAGGACGAGCGGCGAGTCGGTCGCGACGCGTCGGAATTGTCCCATAAGGGAGATGCCTCAGTAAAGCGCGATGCTAGATTAGGATTCTGCTGCAGTCGTCTCTTACTCTCGCAGGACCGCGAAAAGAGTCTCCGCTGTTGGATGGAGTAGCAGCAGCGGTAATATTATAAAATTCCCTCGGCCTTCCGCGGTCAGAAAACAGTGGTGTCCTGACGACGGGCTGCTCGTAAATAAAAGCGTGATTTATCTGAACGTCGTGCCGGAAAATTTCGCGGAGGTTCTTTCATCGAAGGAGTCTCCTTTATCGCAGCCACCGCCGCTTCTATCGGAAAGTGACCCAACGGCCTTCCGCCTTCCGATTTTGCGTGCACAATGTAGCGCGAATATTCCCTCGTCCTCGTGACCCGGATTCGTTTCCATTGCTCGGCTGAGTTCAGCTTCGTAGGATGTTTCGGGTCTTCCGATATTATTGATATACCGACTTGCATGTGTGGCGTCAGCGCGTTCTGGGTATCGTTGCAATATTTCCTCGGCCAAAAGATGAAGGTACGTCGTGCATCAGAATATCGCGTGATAGCGTTCCTCCTTGATCAGGAAGGGGGACTCTCGTCATTGTCAGCTTGAGGGAATTCGTTTGTCCGCAGTTGCCGATTATGCGAATAGCGGAGCATCCGCCGTGGTCTTCCACTTTTCTTCCCTCCCTCCGTTTCTTCCGCTTCCTCTTCTTCCCCGTCGCATCTTGTCGTTTCTCTTTCTTTGCCGGATCTTTCTTTACCCATTCTCCTTTTTCCACCTTGTGTCGCGCTTTCGCTCTCGAGGTAATCTCCAGCAACTTCTGGAGATGGATGGTCCCGCGGGATGGAAACCGACGCCCGAGTTTACCCCCGGCATTTACGCAAACAAGCGGAGAAACTACGTTTCCAGCGGCGCGGCGGTGCGACTTCGACCCAGCGTATTCCGACCGCTAGAAATACATAATATCGAGGACAATACGATCGCGATAATAATATGTTCGCTCTGCCGCTTCTCCTGGGCGGTAACTTTAAACAAGTAATTACGGATTACACTTTGACGAATTGTAGTAACGGCCATGTCGATATCGAAGTAATTAACGATAATTAGCAATATACATATTTCCAGTTGAATTGCGCGTATTCTTTCCACTGCAAATTAGCGCGCTGGTAATGGATTTAATTTACTGATAGAATCATGTTTGCGCATGCACTCGAAGCCTGACGTCACTGAGCGCAGATAGGGGATATAACGAGAGGAGAGGGTCACATTATAGCCAGCGTGATAACGTATAATCGAGTGTCTTCAATGACCTTGCACATAGCCTACTGACGCGCTTCAATTACCACTGAGACTGAAGTGATCGACAGGAATAGTGGATATCCAAACATGTTTCGTTTTATCGTATCGCATGTTCCGAGTTGGCTCAATTTAACACAATATAACGGAATACTTTCTTCGGAACAGAGTAAGTGAGGAAATGGTAGATGCATTCGGGACGCGTGAGTTGCGAAAACCGCAGGCAATGCCTTTGAGTATTTTGGTGGAAGGGGTGCCGAGGACGGTGTCAAAGAAAGTCGTGAGGGGTAGACGGGTGCTCCTTGGGTAACTCTTTGGAAGCCTTATGCGCGTGAAAAGTCCGGTCACGTTTGCGGGTCCCAGGGTGAGACACGAGGGTACCTTAACCTTTGCCTTTTCCTTCGGACCCCCTCAAAGCACTCACTTCGTTTCTTCGTTCTTTCGTTACGGCTTGTTCTCGTGCGTTTCTTTGGGATCACCACTTACGAGTTGATGGAGAGAAGCCTTGCAACGTCGAATAATGCGCCAAACAAAAAGCTATGACACTTATGTTCGCCATGGGACCACACTTAAAAATTTCTTTTATAGCAACTTCATACCTATTTTAGGTTGCATCTCATCAATTATTGAATTTATATCGATACCTATCAGGGTCCGCAGCTCTGCAGCTGCTAAAATAACTCTATTACACATGCATAATATTCCTTAAAATATTCTATTTAAAATACCCATTTATTTCCAATAATAGAGGGTTATAAGTAAAAATATTTTTCTCCGCTCGAAATGACCGCTGCTCCAAAACTGTTGAGTATTCAGAACGTAAACAGCAGTCTACTTCCAGCGCACGGTATCCTCCACCGAACAGTAAAGATGCAACGCAAACAAGTTGTTGACTTATCCACCAATTTTCCGTTTACATCCGGCGTATTACCTTTAACTCGTCGCTCCAAGAGACACACGCGGACACAGGAAAAGATTCGTGACCCGCGAATAGTCGTTGAAATCAGACGGGAAAAGTCGAACGCCTAGGTGGGGTGAGCGAGTCAGGGGTTGACAGCAGGGAAGGGGTGGAACAAGGGCGCGCAGCTTGTTCGTGGGGTTATTTAGTGAAGCTGGTCCGACACCGTTATTTGAACAGATACCCTCGGTTTGTTTAGCATTTTACAACCGGCAGCACGGGATCGCCGCAAATGTATGGGACGGGCGGCCGAAAATTTTGGATTCGTCGCTACCGCTGACCCCGTTTACGTCGCTCGTGAAACCGATCACGCGAAACGAGTATCGATAAAGTGCCGCAAGCGGGACGAGACAGCGCGTATATTTAAGTCCATGGGAAAAAAGCCGCGATTTGCTCGACCACCCTTTCGCTCACCGACTGACAGAAGAGCGGGGCTTTTCGCGAAATTCAATTAGGTCGTCGCGAGCGCCGTCGCGAGCGTCGTCGCCCGCCAGGCTAGTCGATATTCCGCCGCGGCATATTTGATTTGCTCGATTGCTTCGTAACGATATATATTTTCCGTCCAGATGAGGCAACGTGATTGGTCGTATTAATTTTACAAATGGAACCCGCGAAATCGTTCGAGGGATCTTGCGATTAGTGGCCCGATTTTCCATAAAGCAGCCCCGAATAGATAAGCGGCTGGACGCGATGGGCAGACATGAGTGTATGTTCCTACCGTACTATGTAATTATTTCCTATGAATCATGTCGATAGCCTCCTGTGACCATCGAGTTCCTGCCCAAATATCTGCAATTGCACACATACGCGTTTCAAACGTGAACTTAATGACTTAAAGGGTTATTTGTTCACAGTGTGACATTGCATGTCATTTGACTGCCGAAAGAAATTTTTTTCATTAGTAATACGACGCACTTCTGCCAATGCGTAGTAGCTACGACATTGTAAGTGTTCCGAATAAGAACTTCAATGTCATCAAGCCTCATATTCATTGCATTCGACCTTAATCTGCCGATGCGAGTGACGCAGAGTAATAACGTTTGACGTACATATTTACCGTACCTATTACAATTCCACTTTTCACTCTTCAAAGCGTAACAATGTTACGATGTAAATTACCAACGCAAATACGAATAATTAAGTCTGTTAAGTCAATAAGTGCTCCGTTCCGATTTGAAAGAGTACCGGCGGGAATACACCTTAGCAGTGTCCATTGTCTTGATCAAATTGACGTATCAACATGAGAAAACGGAGGGATAAAGCGCACGTGACATACGGTGAGCGATTGCGTACTTGATCGAGTAAGCTCAGATACTAAGCGCGTCTGAAGGGCCTGTAGCGCGGAGAGCAAACAAAGCAGAAGCAGTGGCCGCAACTAGCACGTGAGCAATGATTGGCCAGTTCCGAGCAACACCGACGTTGCTGTACGTTTAATCGCTTCTCCGTGCCCGAGGTGTTCGTCTCCGTGAACAAACGTATACATTCATCCCTCTCTGTCTCTCTCCATCCGTCGGGCCGTCTCTCTTCTCCAATTCGTTTCTCTCTTTCCATCCACGTTGCTAATGTTCGCGCGACTTAATGACGTGTAACGAACTGTCGATAACTGGCTCGCCGATCTCTGGACTGCATCGGGAACGGGAATTGGAAATCGACGTTAAATGGACGCACTTTTCATTTACACCGGCGCATTCGTTTTAATCGTTTAATTTCTCGAACGAAGTGGGCGCTAGCTGGACATCGACGTCCGCCTCAAAGGTAAACGGCACGCGATCCCGACACATGATCTATGATATATCGGGGGGCCACGTATCCCACCGTCCACCTTCAAACGGGACGGTCGTATAACAAGAGCGTGCACGCTCGCGTGTTCGATGAAAACATTTAAACGCGGATAGCGAACCAAAGGGAATAGCGTTAAAAGAGGGACAGCGCAACGTACTCCGGTTCCATTCGCTTGGAAAAATCGGCTTTGAGGCCTTCACGATGGAATACGCCGCGACGAGATTTCCTTTGCCATAAAAGAGCGGGGGATATCGTGTAAGGGTGGAGAGGGAGGGAGAGAGAAAGAGAGAGTAAGGCACACGGCCGAGGTTTGATAACGATTTGCGGCAATGTGGAGCGGCAATATAATTTTTACGATCGGACGGGTCAAGATATCTGCTCATCTTTATCCGATACCTTTCACCTAGACGTCCTGCCAGTTACATTTCCGTCAAGGAGATATTTTCGAACTTCATAAACGAGTCAATAATAAACCTTTACCGTATTGGTTTTCTCACATCGGAGCATGTTATCTTGTAATCAATTTCGCTTCAAACAATTCGATCGTTTGCGGTAGCAACGTTTGGATTGCAACCGCGCTAATAAAACGGATTTAAAGATTTATAAGTGACGCGATGTACAGGCAGCGACGAAGATAACCGCGGTCCAGTTTTCGATTCCTGATGCCAGTGGTCGACGCGACGAGGAAAAAGCATTCGAGAAGCGTTCATTGAAAAAAATGAAACGTCCGTCAGAACGGACGCGCGAGTCCGGCCAGACGTAGCGACATTTGCGTTTATTACACCAACGCGGAAAGAAAGGAGAGAGAGCGCCCGTCGACGTTCCGGCCGGATGACCACTCTTCAAAGGCATTAAAGTGATTTATCACCCGGGCACTATCGACGTGCGTAAATACATTCGTCACGAGTCGTATAGGAAAAGCTAATACCTTCGAATTTATATATAGGTACATATTTACTACCGCGAGGGGAGCAGGGGCGCGAGCAAGCGAATAAAACGAGCAAAAGAGAGAGAGAGAGAGATGAAGAGGAGAAGGACGAAAACGAGAAAGAGCGAGGCACCATAGAAGGGTAGCACGAGGGTTTAATCCGGAAGCCGGTGTAACAGCCTGCAACGCGAGTTTCCTACCCCACATGCTTCCCCGCTTTCCTTTCTCTCTCTTCTTCCCCGTCCACGCGGCGTTCTGTTTCCCTTCGGCAATCCCGGGCGAAAAAGGGCTTTACTCGACGCTTCCCAACGAAGGGCAACCATCCAGCGCGAACGATTACGTCCATCGGGAAAATTGGAACAGAAACGCGATCGTCCGCTACTTCGATGGTTACTGGTCGGACGAATGGAGTCGGTGTGAGGTGGTCAGGGAGTGACGGGTCCGATGGCAGGGCAACCCTTTTCGAACCTGGGGAGGGAACGGGACAGGTGGCGGGATAAGTGGAAGTATGGCAAAAGCGCGAGAGGGACAGAGAGAGCGAGACAGCCAGACAGAAAGAAAGAACACATGGAAACGCGTAGAGTGAAAGAGAAGACCGCGTGGCGGCCGGGAGTAGGGCGAAAAAAAAGGAAGCGCGGTAGACGAGGAGATTGGCATTCACGGTTAGTGAAGCTCCGGTGGTCGCAAATGGAGAACGGGGTTTTCGGTCCCGCGGGGTAGCCGCCGAGGGTGGCGGCGTCCGGGAGCAGCGACGCGGAGGGAGTAGCTATCGGGCATGCTCGGTCAATTTAAACCGAAAATACAAAAAGTAAATTAGCCGGACAGAACGACCGTTCGGTGGTTTGTCCCGCCGGCGCGCGGCCCACCCCTCCGACGCCTGCCGAATGCCCGACGCGTCACGTGTGTCGGATCGTGCGGTGCTTGCGGTTCCCGGATTTTACGGACACCCGGTATATTATTACACGAAGCGACGTCGACCGCGGTCGGGAGAGGCAGAGAGAGAGCGGATGGACATGAGGAGGTGGAGCAGGAGGTAGATGAGGAGGAGGAGAGGCAACGGTGAAGGGAGTTGTATTTGCTGCTGGCGTCAGGGTGGTTTCACGAGGGACGCGGGACGAAATTCGTGCACGTGTGCGTCGCCCGATCGAATCGCCATATGTCGGGCGGCTCAGTGCGAGCTAGTATTATGCATAGTAAAACTGAACGAAACTTATTAGCGGCATCGATGCCCCGGAAAAAAGGCCGGGGGAGACACCGTTAGCCGAGAACATGCGGATCCCGAGCGAAGTTCGAGCTTCGATCCCCCGACACGACGATTTTCGTAGTCGAGCGTGCACCGGAAGTTTCGGAATGGGAATTATGTGACCGCGCCCGGGTCGGGCGAGATTGCTGTTTGGACTTCGCCGTACGGAGTTTGCGTCGGGCAATCGTTTTGTTGTTTTCCGCACTTTGCCGCTGGTACGCCGAATCCTCCGCGCGCGCGCGCTCTGTTAATTTATGTCATCGTCGCGAAAGCGCGAGACCGGGCGCCGCTTTTTTTGCCCGTACTCGGTGCCAATTGCGGCGTAACAAATTTCGTTGCGGAGCGACTCGCCGACGGTCCAGTTGTAATTCTTTGCGCCGATCTGCTCGGGAATCGCATTGTCCCGAAACACTCCGACGGTAATTTGTATTCATGATGTTTCCTGGAGCGCGATAAGCCGCCGCTTTTAAGAAAAGAGACGAACGCTAAATACTCCTTTATCTCGATCAGCTCCTTTGTCCCTGTTTTTGCTAGCGTTTTCCGTGTTTTACACTAGCCCTTCCTCCCTCCGTCTGTTTGCGTGCCTATCCGTCCTTTATCCCTGACGAAAGATTCCTCGTAGAAATTTCACTCTGCGCCGTACGGATTAACCAGTCGCGCCGTTCCTCTTCGCCTTCTCCTTACCTCGAAACTTCGATTCGCGCGAACTGCCAACCGACGCCTGCGGATTCCCTTCTTTGTGGCGAGTCGACGAAGCGATACGGTGCGCTTGGGCGAATATAAATTTTTCATCACGAACGAAATGATTCTGACCAGAGCTGGGATTAAAGGCGGGCAAAGTGGACCGGTTGCACTCTGGATCTGCTGGCGTGCCACGTTATTCCCGTTTTCTAATTCCGGTGTTATTTAGAGCGTGTCGACAAGCGGAAAAGGCTTTAGCCCTTTGTGGCCGCTCCATTTCCTTCCAGTACCTATGTTCGCTCTTGACACAAATCCTGACACTAAACCTTACTTCCAGAGTCCTGTAATTACAATATCACATCTTTAAGACGCCGCAACGTAATGTTTCATTGCAGGGCTTAACATCAAGCCGGAAAAAGTGTTTCGCCCATGGACGTCGCACGCGTCACTCGCACGATTTATTTTTATTTTGAAAAGCCTCGGCTATTAATCGCACTCAACGATTGAATTACAGCATTGCGTTCTGCACGCTCGCCAATAATCACTCCCGCGGCACGAACTTCATAATCACGACGGCCAAATTCTGGTCGATTGCGGGGTTCGCTCAAACGAATTTTCCGGTCGAGTAGCCCGCGGAAAAAGCTCGTTCAGTACGGGCCGACTCATTCCAGTGGCACGAGGCGGGGTGCGATGAGCAGTTGTTTTCGCGCTTTGTTTGGCGGCATGACGAGCCTTCTCGGTTGGTTATAACAGGCGGGCAGTAGCGTGTTAAAATGCACGACCGACGGAAACTCGGCCGTAGGAAATGCATGGCGAGCCCGTTCTGCGAGGCAACCTTTGCGCACTGTTGACTCCCAGACGTCAGCGGCAATCTTACAAAAAGTAAGACTCCGAAGAACAGGGTAGGAAGAAGTATTCTTTATCAAGACTCATCTGGGGCTCAGGGAAGCTAGTCCGGATTTTCGCGGTAGTACGGCCTGTAGATCTTCCGTTTAATTGAATTATTTAAGTGACGATCTTACCCTCGGTCTTTTACCTTACTCCGAACTTCTTCGCTCGCTAACTCGTCTCCGTTCCTTCGTACGGGTGGCGTCTCGCGAGTTCTCAGACCGACATGTACGAAAACTTTGCTTTCCGGAAAGTAGATCATAAACGATGCAGCGAGAGAGAAAATTCATTTAATATCGATCATCCTCTTCTCACCCTACGACTTGCCCTCGACACTGAGGTCGCAGAGTTTTGTTCGGAGTTCTCTCGTTACTACCTTAAAGCTCGGTGGTGCCTAAGCTCGCGGCTAAGTGGATCGCCAGTGAGAGGGAATTTCTTTTTGGCGCCCGGGACGTCGTAGCCTCGCCGCCTATTTTTCTCCCTCCCCACCCCTAGCGGCGGGGAGAAAGGTTGTACCTTAATTGCACTTCTGTAATTATTCGCGTTTCGCCTCCGGCCGCTTCGTGTTAATTCGAGTTGAACGATATCTTTAGAGAACGTTAAGTTGTTTACCGGCCGCTCGAACGACCGATCCTTTATCCGCGGATCCATCCGACGTAATTGAGGATTTTATTTATTTTCATCTCCGCGAATCGCACCTTTTAATTACGGTTCCCCGGTTGTTGTCGCTACGGAATAACGGTAAGGTTCGCCTCCGCGACAAAATAATTTAGCCAGCCCCGCGAAGATTTCGCCCCAACCTTTCTCCCATGAGCGAGCCTCTTTGCTTCTCTCGTCTTACATTTGCGGTCAAAGAAAGTTTGCCGAATCGCGAAAAAGTAGAGGTGTAAGCCGAAGTTGGCGGACGCGGCGTAAAAGAAGTGACAGGATAAATCACTTTTTGAGAATTTATTACGAGCCGCTACGTTGACTGGTTAGAACACTGGTATCCGTTAGAGTGGCTCACCGGCGGCGAATATTGCAGACTCGTCGATATCGTAAATAGAAGTTTAATTAATTCGCCGCTCGGTTAACTCGGCTGACAAGTCGACGGAAAGGAGGCGAGGTAGGGATTACGACGTCGGTATAAGGGATGCTTTGAGCTGGCGTAATATAGCCCGTCTCTTACGTCCGGGGGTAGTTACGTTTGGAGGTGGGTGGTTACACGAACCAGCGGAGGTCAGCAGATTGAAACTCCGCCGGATGCGATGGGCTCTCGTTCTGTCTGCGAGTGAAACTTAAAAAGTGTCACCGCAGACCCGACGAACCGTGGCTTGAGCGCGCCCTTAACGGAGGGACCGGTCGACTTTGCCGACTTTCCAACAATGGCAGGCGAGCGGGAGCGAAAATCTCCGCTCGGACGTGCGTGCCGCAGAATCGTAAAGGACCGTGTAAAAATTCCCGATCATGGCGGACTTTTTGTCTTCCGCCGATTTTACCCGGCCCCCCCATATATGCCGCGCGACGGCCGAGTTTCCACACGGATTGATACGTCCAACGTGTCCCGCGTACACGTATCGGGCGCACGTATTAGCGACGTGCAATTAATGGAAAATATAATAATATATAGTCGAGATAACATCGCGGCGAATCCCAACGCCGAAGTGCGCCGTTTGACGCATTTAAACCCCCGACATCGCAGTCACGAATGGCTCGGCGAATTTTTTTTCATCCCGACCGAACTCGCGGCGAAAATTAAAATTAAACATTGGTATGTATTATGCGGCCGGCTAGTACGCTGCGCATTTTGAATAGCCGGCCAGTTGCATTCTATCAATCTGTCACCGGCCCGGGGCCCAATATTGGCGAAGGCGTTTAATTACTTCGACTGCAGAATTTTCCAAGGAATTTGAAGATAATTAAAGTGTATTTGCGTCAGTTTCAAAGAGCACGGTGTATCCTTGCGGATTAAACATTATTATTGTTGCGTACATCGGTCGTTAATGCCGAACGAATTGCTACGCTCGTTGATCATTTTCTTGTTTAATTACTTCGACTGCGGAATTTTCTAAGGAATTTGAAGATAATTAAAGTATATTTGCGTCAATTTAAAAGAACACGGTGTATCCTTGCGGATTAAATATTATTGTTGCGTAGATCGGTCGTTAATGCCGAACGAATTGCTACGCTCGTTGATCATTTTCGCATTTAGTGGCCTGAACGTACTGATGGCCCTTTGATTCGGAACCGACCATTGAACGCCGCGCGGATCTTTTTCCCCCGCTTGAGAAAATTGGACCGGAATAGCAGTAATAATGCGCGTGGTTAATTCGAGATCCGATAATTCGTTTTCTAAGCGTTGCGAGCTCGAACTTTCCCGACAGAGGCATAACCGAATCTTTATCGGAGCTCGAGGGAGCGGAGATCGGACATCGTCCGGTCGAACATCAAGTTCCGGCGGTTGATGTAAGAGGATCGTCATTACTTTTCCGAGATAAACGGTTTATTTTGGAACTAAAGCGGATCCGTCACTTGTCGTTACTACGCCCGTCGATTCGGCGTATCTCGATGAACATATATCGATAGCATCCTTTCTCGGAAATAACTATTGAATTTCTTTATTTATCGCCCAATGCTCTTAACCCGATCCACATTTGACTGGGCAAAGTGAATACGTCACGAAGCTGAAGCCAATCAAATTAGGAAAGTAGTAATTGATAACCGTCGTACGCCTGTCCGATAAGTTTCGATAACAGCGGGAAGGGTGTACATTATCGCCCGCGATTGCCAACAATCCGCTTGATTGAAGTTTCTCGTTCTCCGGTATCGGTTATATCTACGCTCCCTGCACTCAGCGATACTTGTAAGTAAAAGTGGTCATACCGGCGATAATTCACCGCCGACGCAGACGTTTTACCGGGCAACTTTCGATGATATATCGTCGAAGAATTTCACGTTCGCGGCGGGTTCGGCGAAATCGCTTTGTAACGCTGTAATACATATTCGCACGCGCCAGTACATTTTTGCGAATTCGTACTATAGCTTAATGATCGACGGTTCGCGACAATGATTCCGTTCGACCGGCGGGTAACCAAAACGTTTTGAAAACAGTAACAGTTATATGCTCGGGAAAGCGTAAACGCGGACGACCGATCGACCCATCTATCGGACCGTGACGGGCGGAGGTTTGGAAGTCAAGCTGCATGCCGTATTTTATCAAAATTATTTACTTCCCTTCCGATAGCTTACGAGAAGTTTGTCGGAGATTGGCGACAATATTCGGGGACGCGGATGGACAGCGATCCGGAACCGTTGGATTCTTTACGATCTCCGTACGACCCTTCGAATTTACGATACGAAGCTGGCGCCGCACGTAAATCTCCGCGAACGCGATCAGCGGGAAATTGGAAAAGCCGTCCGCGATTGGTGATTCATCCGCTCTGCCGCGTGCGCACACCGCGATGCATATTTTAATGACGAATGGAAAGACGCGTCCAGTGGCTTGCGTGACAAATCAATCGGACTCCGCGCTGTTGTGTACCCTCCTTTTTCCCTTTCGCGCCCACGTTCGACCCTTCCCGTTTCGCGCTTCTGCCCCGTTGATCATCTTTTTTTCCTTTATTGGATCGATCTTGCCACGCGCGGCGGCCAAATTATTCGATGCAATTTTAAGCTCGCAATTCGCTGAATAAAAAGTGTCGCTGTCTCTCCTGACTTTGGTGATGAAATTAACGTCAGGACAGACGTTCCCCGGAGCTATGGAATATTCCCGGCCCTGCAGCGTGTTGCCGATTACATTATCAGGGGGTATAGACGTCCGCAACGAAATGCAATAGGAGAAAAAAATGTCGTGTAATTGTAATTTCACGCGCGACATAGGTGTGCAGAACAAATGCTTTAGATTGACTACGAACGGTGACAAAGCATCGGCGACTATTCATGTGGCGAAATCATGACGATTATCTATGTGAAGGGTGGACGTGCTACACGATTTTCAATATTTTAGGTGTTTATTGATGTCTTAGATACGTGGAAGAATGTGTTGTTATGGATAGAATATGGAATTAATAAGTCTGAACCGGTTGATCAGGATTTTTAATTGATCGCATCGGCGACTATTCATGTGGCGAATTGACGATATCATAAGTGGATTATTTATAGAAAGGGTGGACGTGCTACACGATTTTTAAGATCTTACGTATTTATTGATGTCTTAGATACGTGGAAGAATGTGTTGTTACGTCTTTGATCAGGCGGTTTCCAATTTTTTAGATTGACTCCGAACGGTGACAAAGCATCGGCGACTATTCATGTGGCGAATTGACGATATCATGAGTGGATTATCTATGGGAAGGGTGGACGTGCTACACGATTTTTAAGATCTTAGATATTTCTTGATGTCTTAGATACGTGGAAGAATGTGTTGTTATGGATGGAATATGGAATTAGTAAGTCTGAACAGATTGATCAGGCGGTTTCCAATATCTGCAGAAGCCACAAAGTTGATAGTCGCGGAAAGTACAGAAGCCTTTCTTTTACCACAGATTAAAATATTGTTTAAAATCCACGTACCGCAAGAAAATCGATAAGCCCTCAAACCTCTGCGTTGCGTTGTACTTTATAAGAATCGAGCGTAGGATGTCTTATGTTTTACCTCGCCGTTCTGGTTCCGGCTTATGCCTTTTACGCTGCTCAGTTTTACGTACCTCATACAGTTAACCTATACCAACTTAGCTTCAATTTGCTTTAAATCAGTCACTTTCAGTTCTGACCCACGCGAATTTTTCATCCTTATCTCCACAATACACGTATCATTTTGGACTTAGTGCCTGAAACGCCACAGTTCGCAGCTCTCAACCGAAGAAATATCCTACAGATATTACTAGGAATCGGCGGTCGAGCAAATATCCTTGGCTTTGCTCTCTACGCCGGCTCATTGTCAGTACAGTATGCTCGAGTTAATCGATAACTGCGCAAACCGTGTTCAGAGAGCATCCCTAATGTTCCTATTGTCTTTCAGCAGACGTCTCTCCGTGTCTCGGGCGCACGAGGGCCTCTCTATAGTTAAGAGAAAAGACAAGGCCGCAAGTGGAAGTTGGCATCCACAAAGTTGGTCTCGCCCAATTTCGCCGCTGCGAAATACTGTGTGCGGTGCTCACTCGCTCGCTGTGTATAGCAAAACGCGGGCGCGGGGTGAGCATTTATGCGCCTGTACGTGTATATCTCGACACGCGGTAACTCTAAGGTATACAACTCGATACCACCCCCTGTCGTCTAAGTTCTCTAACCAGGCGGCGCGTTCGCGATTAATCCCATGGATATCTGGGACCGGTCGTGAAATCACGAACGATGCCTCGCTGTCGAAGTTTCGTCCGTATTGGCGGAAAGAACGATACGACTGGAAGGTAGGCGGCGAATGAGATGGAAACGGAGGACGGAGATAGAGAAAGAGAGGTGTGGATGTGACACCGGGGTAAACTTTGTGGTTCCCGCTACGAGGTCGCTCGTCCACGAATCGCTCCGCAAATCGACCGAATTGATGGAAGGAATGTACGGTTTTGCGCTACGTACTGGCGGTCAGTCGCAAAACGAGCAGTTTTCCGTGCATTCCATATCTTTTATTGTTTCGCCTGCGGTCCGTGTCGACGGACGTGAATACTTTATGCGCCGAAAGAATGCCTGTTGCAACGATCCCGTTTTTTTTCACGATCCCGTATGAAGTTGGTCAGATCGACCCGACAGCTATTTTGGGAGTTGTGTCGATGCCGTGTCAGTTAGACGCGGTCGCGTTGTCCGAGTAGCTCTATGTAGGTTAATAGCGGCAACAAATAACTCTCATGGCAGGTCAGGAATCTGTCGAAACCGATGGCCCTTTAATAGCGTACTTTTCAACTCGAAGACACTTTAATTTCCAGTAATCGAAAAAACTCCCTGGGAGCACAGTAAACGAAATGCGAAAGCAATCGTGCAATCTGCCGTTTGTGCGGCTGACACGCAAGATGGAAGCAGGTATTAATTATTCGGCCGCGCTGTCCGAACGTAAAGCACGGGGATATTCGAATAATTTCGACCTCGTGGCGAGTCGAGTGCCACCCACGGTGAAACCCGGAAGAGAGAGACTGTCGACCAGCCTATCGGCGAGAGAGAGACACGGGGGCTGTTCAAGTTTGAAACTTGCGTTTCGAAGCATTCGGCCAAGTTGTCGCGCGTAATCTAGAGATTGCAAAGCAGGCAAGCAGGGGAGCAGAAAAAGGAAGTAAGAGGACGGCGGGAGCGAGCGAGACCGTCAGTCCGCGAGCAGAGGATAGAAAGAAGAAGGCAGGAAGGCAGCGGAAACGACGAGGTAGAAGGAGTCTATCCGTAGGAACGTGCGACTAAATGAAAGGAATGTAAATCATAAAAAGTTACGAGCTTTTAAATCTCCTACAAGGTGGTGCACGTTCGCTTTAATTACCTTACATCTCTCATTCCTCCCCCGGCACCCCAACGACAGGGTTGGCACCACCCCACTCGCCCTTCTGAGAGAACTTCCTTCCTCTTTCCACTGCCTTTCTACCGCCTTTCCACCGCCTTTCCACCGCCTTCCCACCACCTTCCCACCGTCTTCTCGCCGCCACCCGACCCCTTCCTTTCTCTCATTTGCATTCCGCGAAAACGAGTATCTCTCCTTCTCCCCGGCCCTCTTCCACGCTCTCCCACTCTAACCTCCGCCACGCCACGCTCGTGCCCCTTTCCCGACGTCGTCTTTCGCTCGTCTTCCTCCTCTCTCGCTCTCTGTCCCGGAGCTTCTCTCACTCGGAGAAATTCTCTGCCGCGAATAGATCACCTTCAGGGCCGTACGCTCTTGGGGATAATTAGCTACGTGGCCGTGGCGCACTCACGTCCTGATATGCGGTGTGTACCGGAGAGGAAGAGGTAGACTGGAAGGAAGGGAACGAGATGGAAAGACGGAAAACGAGTGGGCAGGATCGAGCGAGCGAAGAAGATGGAAATAGGGAGCGCGGAGGCAGATAAAATAGGGAAGGTGGGACGAACGGTTAGCAGGAACGAAGAGGAGCGAGAGCTGGAAAAACCATACGTACACGTTCCACGCTCGTTATTAACGCCGCCGCCGAGGGATTTGCTCGCAAATGCTGCGCCGCGAAGATATGCAATCTTGCCAGGAAGGGCGGCCGAGCTAGGACGCGGTGGATTGCTTTCTAAGTGATTGTGAGATAAGTGGAACGCTCCTTTTCGCCCCGCTACCTTTTTCGTTTCGCCACCTTTGGCCCGGCGGTCATGCACGCAGCGGAACAACGTCCTGGAAGTATGGGGTCCGCCTCGGAAACAGGCTACTTTTCAAATTAGCACTGCGCAGAGGAGCTCTGCGTATAAGCACGTTTTGACGCAACTTTTAACACGTTAAGCGCCACGCCGGGCCCTAGGGACCGGCGCTAGACTTTTCGTTCGGGCCTCGTCGGTCTGCACGGACCGGTGGCGGACTTTTCGTTCGTATTATCATCGCGCATATGTCTGTCCTTTCGTACTTGTGAGATTGAACATTTAATTTAGGCGGCATGGTTTTTGTTTGGTCAACGGTTTAAGGAAAACAATATAATACATAAAAACATTAATGCGAAATGGTATGAAATGGTATCGAAAATTGGCTTTTGAATTATTATTGAACACCGCTGTTGCAAATTCCTTTTTCATCCACAAAGAAACAACGGGCCAGAAGATGTTTATCACAATGTACCGTCAAAAGTTGATAGACACACTTCTGCAGAAGGAGGAACAAGTGGACACCCATATAAATCCCTAACATAAGTCCCTACGGCCAGACGTGGCGCTTAACGTGTTAAAAGCATTGCGATGAGAAAGGAACGACGTCGCACCCCACCGATGCGTATCTGCTAAAATGCCATCGGGCACATGATCGCAGCTCCCGTCCATCGGCCCAAAGCTGTTTTAAAAGCGGTATGTTCCTCCACCGGACTCTGTACAACCGCCTGTAATTTTTCCCCCGAAAATGCTGTACACATGCCTTGCCGCTGTTCATCATTCATGGGACAACGCGGCTCGCCGAGATGACGGAATTTTGAGTTTGACATTTTCGCGACGTACTGGAAATTAATGGAGGCGCACCGAGCCCGAGGGCTCGCAGGCAAATTTCTTGCTCGCACGCTTAGAATTTAAATGGCGCGAGCTCGTGCATCGTTATTACCCTAATCACCTGCCGGTTAATTGAACGGCGTTTGCATTGCAGGGTTAATTAACGGCCTTTGGAGAGGTCGTTCAGGGTTCCGCGTCCAGTAAATTCTCTGTCACACTCTCCCCCTTCTCGCCCTATCTTCCCTCGTATTCTGCGTCCCTTCCCGTAAACCCACGAGAAACGAGAAGGCAGCCTTGTTTATGTCACGGGGATGTTCCGTGGGGTGGCGTAGTCGGGTGCCTCGAATATCGAGTATGCTCAATATTTCATGATGTTAGTTCGCTGTTGCGCGAGAATTCCAAAGGTAGTCGAACCCCTCCGCCCCCGGCGTTCCTCGCTGTTAAATGAATATGAACAATCCGTCGTTTCAAATGCGACTTTTCGATGTTGCGCTCGGCGATTTATATCCTTTTTTGCCGTCCCGTAATATGACGTCAAACAACGATCGTTGGGCATAGAATGAATGTCGGGCGATGCTTCAATCTCGTCTAGTAACACGTTGTTCCGTGTATGATCACACACGAATTTCAGAGACACAAGCACGGGATATACGGACGTGTAATACATGTAATATATAAAGGGTGGAGCGAACGTCGGACTGGATGGGACATGCGTCATGGCATGACAGGCGGAACAAATGGAATCTGAACCAGCGATCCTCCGGTGTAAACTGCTTATGTATTGGACACCCACTGACGACCACCCCTCGAATGTCACCCGCCGATGATCTAATAATATTTTAAGTAACGGATCACCTGTCTACTCTCGACTTTCTTCTTTGTCTCGAAGACGCCAGGCATTTCGGCTAACACGAAGCATTTTGATTACAAATGGCTCCGCGTCCGCCGTCGGGTAATTTTCAATTATGCGAAGCTGCGTGTGGTTGGAGTAGCGTGGATAAGTAACACGATAGAAGCGTATGTTGGCTGGAAATAACCTCATTCTTGGATCCGTTTCCAGATCCGGGTTATCTAAGACTTCGAAGGTAAGAGCCACAGGCGGCCCGGCGCGTATATTATTCAAGCTCCTCTGCTCGTAATGTCTCTGAGTACATTATATACTCGACCCACTTCACTCTCCACCCTCCCCTCTCTCTCTTTCTCTCCTTCTCTCTGTTTCTCGCCTTTCTCCTTCTCACAACCTCGCTCCTATTTTGCCTCACCGCCACCTTGCCCTTATTTTTGGCCCACAGGATCGCGTTAGTCCAAATCGCACATAGGGCGACAAGAAAAATCACATCTGCGATGACTATCATGATAATCCGGCATTACCACATCCGCGCTGTCTCGCGTGTCGTTTCGTTCTAATCTTATCGCGGCTCATGTCCGGGTTACTTCTGTGAAAGCAACGTACGACGCTAACGATACACTCGTTTGAAAGAGACGGGACTGTCCCACGTCGATGTTGCGAACGGGGCGCGTGTAGGACAACGGAGCCACACTCATAGTCGAACTCGTGCTCGTCTGGCAGCGGCAGCTACGACACCTACACACATACGGGGGTCGCCTGGGGGATCAAACAATCGTCGCGAATTAGCGGCGAGGAAATCGCGGACGAGACAATAGCGGCGGAGGGGGACGTGCTGGGAGCGGACAAAAAGGGAGTCGCGGAATAGAAAAATATGTAACTTGTTGACACGGGTGATCCCGTGGGGCGGGAATGCGATTATGCAGTCAAATGAGATTGTGGCATATGCATGAGCCCAACCCGAGGTCCCCCATCCGTTCTCCCCATCCCTCTGCTACGAACATTGCCGACCCCCGACCAACTCCTGCCCGGACTCACCTTTCCGACCGACCCCCTCGTCGATCCGCCGTCGTTCCCGTTTTCTCTCTTTCGCCTTCGTCGCTTGTCGCGCTCGCCTTACTCTCGCGGTCCCTTCTCGTGGCGGCCCTTTTCCGGGCATAGGTAATACGGCACGGACGTCCCACGCCCTGTCATAACTCGTAACGACGCACCGAGGCGTCGTTTACGAGGACGACGACGATTCAACCTCAGATCGCTTTAGATCCGCCGCGATCTTGGACGTCTGACTTTTGAAGTAACTGCCGTCGCCGAGGTAGCAGCTTTCAGATCCCGAGATTTCATCTGGTTGAACGTCTGTCGTTTCCACTGCCTGTATTTAAGCCGACTTCGTGACTTGACACGTCAGTCTAGAAGGATTTCTCTGATCTCCGGGATTGGTTTCGTATCGCGGAAAGTTTGGAAAACGATCTGTACGGTGGGGAGCGGGATAACATTTTGATACTGCGTCATATTGTCATTGATGTCGTAGAAGTTTGAGGGTGACAGGGCAGTCAAACGAGTTGATATCGTTTATCCCTACGCGTGATGTCAGCGGCGGATAAATGACAAGGAAGATTGTCGTGAAGGCTTAACGTGCTAAAAGGTACCGGTTCGAACTTCGCAGCTTTCCAATAAATCGCGAAGTAGGATCGTCGTGGCGCCGGCATTTAAATCGAGTAGGAATTTTTACGCGGCGCCGGGCAACTTTAGCGTGGCGCACTAGTTTGACCCGCGGTTAACCGCCGACGTGAATGTGACGTTGAAAAACTTTCGGTCGCAAATATGACCGTTGCGGGAATTATTGCGCGCACGCTCGGCGCACAGAACAGCTGACATCTTCTAATTTCCCGAACCAGAGGCACACGCGTCGTAACTTCCGCAACTATCTTGCCGGCGTTGTAGTTGCCGTGTACTTCGGAGCACGACTCCACGGTATAATCTTGCGAGAATAACAATTTTGCCAACGAACGGAATTGCTGGCAACGACTCGAGACTTCGATGTCGACCGATTTACGGCACCGAATTTAGACACAAACGATTAAATCATGAATATTCCGTCACGCTGTACTCAATGAAAGTATCGCGGTCAACTTTGCACACATTCACGTCTGAACACGTATGCCCCCATCGTCGGCAAGACGACGTTCCTTTTTTGCCCCGGCAGACACTTGCCAGCGACTAATATTTTTGCAGCGCAATCAATCACGGTCGATCTAAAAATACGTCCAATCGCCGTCGCAACTATCGACTGCTCCAATCACGTCGGTCAAATCCGACGTCGGGCTGCTCGTCCGCTCGTGCGTTAACGAATTTATTCTCCGTTCGGTTGTTCGGTGACAAGTACGAAGTCGGAGCCGAAGGTGTGCCGTTCGAAGCTAGGGCGGGAGGTCTTGTTTCATCCCGCGGACGGTTCAATTACCGGTGCCAGTCTCGAGATCGCAGAGAATCGGCGGAACAGGAGGTGCGCGAGAGGGTGGAAGTAGACGGCGTCATGGGATGGGGGTATGCATGGGGGAGGTGGAAGGGGTGGTGAAGGAGGATTGCTCGGGGAATAGAACTTCCAGCCGTGTCGGTGGGTATCGGCGAATCCGATTGGCCCGCGCGTATTCCTCCTCGAGGCTCTCCGTTCGCAGGAACAAAGGTAAACCATGATTTATAAGACGTGGCACGAACGTGAACGCTCTCGCAATGGCGCAGGACGACAGGGCTTCGCTGGGGGGGTGGGAGATTGGGCAGACTCGAGAGAGTAAGATTCGGAGGGTGCGCGAGTCTAGGAAGCAGAAGAGAGAAGCGACACGCACGTACTTGCCGAGTGGAGGGTTGTCGCGCACGCGGGCGGTTTCATTACGGTGATGTATCATTACGTCGGACTTACGCCCTTGCCTAACGTCGCCTTACATCGGTACGCCGGCATATATCCAGACCCCGCGCTATTTTATATTTATACGCCCGCGTCTTGGTAATTCATGTGGTTTCGGGCGCGCAGCTTATGACATACGCGACCCCCATAAGCCGCTTCGTCGGTGTGATACACCCACGTACCCGCGTGTAGGTGGCCCGAGCTGGACGAGATTCGGCGCGCTTTTTTTCTTGCCCTCCGGCTATTTTTTCCCTTTTTCATTTTCCACCCAGAATCATCGGGCGCCAAGCGCGGTGATTCGGTATTGAAGCCGAGCGCAACCGGTGTAAAACGGAGTTTTTCCGCCCGAGAATTGAGCTTGATAAATTTCATTAGCGATACAGAGCCGCGAGAAACGCCGTGATTGCGAATCGGTATCCTGGTCTGGCAAAACTGTCTACTGGATTAAGTGCATCCGCGGATGGGAACCTCGTTTGCTGTTTACTTCGTCACAATTTTTATCCGACCTTTTTCTGTGTCGTGTCTGAGCTATTATGAATGTACGCTTAACTATTGTACATATTTGCATTAGATGAAAGCAATATTTCAGAGTTACTGGTTTTAGTAGAAAAGTGAAAGTGAAAGCTATATC
The DNA here is from genome assembly GCA_033815515.1 of Cryptocheilus praepositus. Classification (NCBI taxonomy): domain Eukaryota; kingdom Metazoa; phylum Arthropoda; class Insecta; order Hymenoptera; family Pompilidae; genus Cryptocheilus; species Cryptocheilus praepositus. The sequence goes on along the minus strand of JAWWQZ010000035.1, from coordinate 12,652,318 downwards.
GTTAGACAGGTGTTAATAGAATGTACTATATATCGGTCGAAACAGAGAATAGAGTAGCGTCTTCTGCGCAATCTACTTACGTCATAGATCTTGTTTTGAAGATGACGCCAACTGGGATAAATTTGGGAAAGGTTAAAAGGTCGCGGTGAGTACGGGCTACAACGCAAAACCGTGTCACTTATTGTTAGACGACGCTTCGTCTCTTAAATGATTCCCGCGGAGGTATTTTCTGCCACAGAATCGTTATACTTTTTCGAAAATTTGCACTGTTTGCGGACATAATGTTATTACTGTAGAGTCAACCATACTTTGTTACTATTGTATATCTTTGAAAACTTACAAACTCGCAACTTCGTCCGCTTTTCTATGCAATTTTGAAACTTAATTCGAAGCCGTCGTTTCTTCAATCGCACGCTTCTTAGAATCTGCAATGGCGGCGTCTCGTTATAAATTTTCAACGTTATGGCGGGTCCTTTGATAGATACAGCCAACGCTGTGCTCTTTTAATGCTAATGAAAGTAAGCCGTTGTCCGTTTCAATACTTTTTCGTGCGAGCGAATATTAAACGACAGATTTAATGAAATTGTAAACGCATTAAGCCCTTCCGGTGCGGTGCAGATTTGATGCTGTAAAAAGGTTTTCTCGTGCATTGAAGCGCAGACTATAAAATACGTTTGCAATATCATGAATCGCCACAACATAATTCTACACGGCACTTTCGATTTAATTTGCGGAGCAGCTCAGTTGCTATTCACCGTGCTACAATTGAACGTCGCACGTAGGTCACGTCCGTGGAACTCGTACCATATAGCAAACTTAAAGTTTTACCTACGGCACGATACAGAGAAATTGAATAGACGTAAAACTCTAGACTCCCAGACTTTTGTGCCAATAAGTAGCAAATCGTGTATTTCGGTGCAACTGAGACAAGTTAATTTCTCCCTCTCTAGAAATCGGACCGTCGACATAGCAATTTTTGGCTGCGAATCCGTGTACGATTGTACATTGATTTCGCACGTCTGCTCTCAGGCAAGAAAAATATCAAAGCCGCGAAGGATCGTAATTCAACTGAGACGAGACTTTTCTCGTCATTTCGTGCATATCCGGAGACGCGCCCAATCGATGCAACTTAGAGGCTAACGAATTCTCCACTCCCCTTTTCTTCTGCTCTACCGTCGCGACTGCGTCTTGAAATCGGAACTTCGGATTTCGAGTCTTTGTCTGCCGTAATTCCAGTAATTTTGGGAATTTCCCCCGACCGGGGTATATATACCGTCGGAACAAGAACTTGGTGGGATTCTAACCGGCAGTACCGACAAGCGGCCACATTATCTAACCGAGCGAGTTTCAAGTCTCGCGTAGTCTGGCGAAGAGACGATTCTGGCACTCGATGACTTTGGGATCTCTCAAAGGTGCTTTTAGTATCCATCGGCCAACCAGCCACGAAAGGATTCGTTCGATCGATGACCACACCGACGATCCTCCACTGGGGCCGAGATGAGGTCAAATTTTGCCGATCCTCTTCCATCCGCGACCGTTCCTTCTCTGTCGGCAGCGCGCCGTTGTGTGGATCATGGCACGAGTCTTCCTTTAAACTTTAGTACTCACCAGTTTATAGCGGTCATTTTCGAAATGGATCGTCTGTACATGTGGAAATACCATTTCGCCCTGTATGCAAACTGTGAGTGGATGGCTTGCGTGAACGGACCGTAAACGAAGAGTGAACCGAAATGTGGATACGTGTGCGCGTGGAGAAAGAGTAAGAGAGAGAAAGAGAGAGAAAGAGAAATAGAGGGAGAGAGAGAGAACGCAGAGAAGAAGCTTAACGGTGAGAGCGAGTATAAATGTTCAATTTTGATCGAACTCGATAAAAGGTACTTGCTGATACGTCGGAATCGGCACTCCTCGACGCGTATCGGTCAATCGATGATGTGTCGGATGACGAATAACTCTCGCTCGAATTCGGGGCGAGCGTGTCACCGGTATCACGAGCTTATCTTTTCAGCAACACTTCAGCGAGGCCACGCGTTGTTTCCCAGCAAACAACCATCCAAGTTGCACTACTATGCCCTCTGACACTTAAGTTCCGATCCGTCATAAACAACGGCCCTTACAGCCGAACTACCCTCATTATCTCCGTAGGGTTAATTCTGCAGCACGGCTGACTGTGCGTCAACAAAATCAGTCACGAAGCTGATCTTCCCTTCGGCAGTTAATCAACGTAATTACCCAATATTTATTAACACATTGCGTACGGTATTTTTGTTAACACATTTTTAAACGTCCTAAAAAGTTGAGTATAATACATAGAAGCTTTTTTTAATACTGACTGATACGTTTACACTTTTTCGACATTCTAGCATTTATTTACGTCGCAATTTACTATCAAAATTTGCTCGCAACGCTTCATTAATTTAGCAACGTACCGATCAACATTAAAACGAGATATCTCGTGACCGTACGCAATGTGTTAATTCCAGCAGTTAAGTCATTGCTCCAAAATAAATTCAGCACTAATACCATCGAATATGTCTAAGTCTCTAGAAAGTCAAAGAGTAAAAAATGCGTCTCATACCTTAACCCTTTGAATGCTATGGACGCATATATGCATTCTCCAAATCTATTGGTGTCGACTATATACAATCGTTTCGATTTTTTATCTATTGCAGCCACAATTATCAATGTACGAGATGAATACAGATGCGTTCTTTATCAAATAATTCTCTTGCATTATTTAATTTGGCGTAAATGAAGAATTATCAGTAGAACTTAGTTGCGCCTTACGTAATCCAACAATTGAGTTTACACTAGAGAAAAGTGTTTCGTCCTCAGCGAGTGCTTAGGCCAGACGTATTCAGCAGTCAAAGGGTTAAGAGCACGCATAATGCTAATATTCGGGAAGAAACAAGGGTGGCAAAGGGGTGGACGATGTTGAACTATCATGTGTGCGACCTGCATTTGGAGGGGAGCCAGGCAGGAGGGGGATGGTATCCGAAGAGAATACCAATAGCGGTTAAACCCGTACTAGCGATCCCGCCAGTAAATTTACGGTCAGCGTCCAAGTGTTATTATGTCGAGCGTTCGATTGTGCCGCGCACGAATATAGACCGCGACGAAATTTACGGTGCTCCGCGGCCGTGCGAGCATTGTTTCGTTCGTTCTGCGTGCGCCCCCTCGCACTTTATATCTCTATTTTTATTATATTCCGTGTCCACCGGCAGGAGTCAGCTACGGACAGCGAGGTAGAGTCAGGCGAAGCGTATTCGGCAGTTCCTGCAAATTGTTGCTACGGCATCGGGGAACCGTTTGCGGACGCGTACTTTATAAAGTGTACTTACCTATGGGTCTGAGATATTTTCTACTTAACGAGACGACGCGATGAAGACTGAAATAGGTAGGCATTGAACAAAATGGTGGGCAACATATAAGTTAAATGCTGAAGGGAAATTGTGAATTGGTGGGCAAGAAGAGGTATGCGTAATGATACTAAGGATAGTATAATGAAACACGATATTTATAGTACCGAATAATCCGTGTAATATTGGAAAACTTTTATTATACTGTTTTGCTATTTCTGCGTATAGCGTTATGCACAGCAATATATAGTTTATGAAGACTGCAATCGGTAGGCGTTGAAAAAAAATTGCGTGCAACATATAAGTTAAATGCTGAAGAGAAATTATAAGACTGGTGGGAAGGAAGTACAATGAAACACGATATGCGTAATATATAGCAAGGATTATATAGTATAATGAAACACGATATTTATAGTACAAAATAATCCGTGTAATATCGGAAACCTTTCATTATACTATTTTTACTATTTCTTGGTATAGCGTTATGCACAGCAATATATAGTTTATGAAGACTGCAATCGGTAGGCGTTGAAAAAAAATTGCGTGCAACATATAAGTTAAATGCTGAAGAGAAATTATAGACTGGTGGGCAAGGAAGAGGTATGCGTAATTATAGCAAGGATTGTATAATGAAACACGATATTTATAGTACCAAATAATCCGTGTAATATTGGAAAACTTTTATTATACTGTTTTTACTATTTCTGCGTATAGCGTTATACACAGCAATATATAGCTTATGAAGACTGCAATACGTAGGCGTTGAAAAAAATTGTGTGCAACATATAAGTTAAATGCTGAAGGGAAATTATAGACTGGTGGGCAAGGAAGAGGTATGCGTAATGATAGTAAGGATAGTATAATGAAACACGATATTTATAGTACCAAATAATCCGTGTAATATTGGAAAACTTTTTATTATTATATTGTTTTGCTATAACTCTGCGTATAGCGTTTGAAAAAAATTGCGTGCACAGTTAAATGCAATATATAAGAAAGAGGTATGCGTTATGAAGATAATGAAACACGATATTTATAGTACGTTGAAAAATTTCTGCGTATAGCGTCATACACAGCAATATATAGCTTATGAAGACTGCAATAAGTAGGCGTTGAAGCAAATAGTATGCAACATATAAGTTAAATGCTGAAGAGAAATTATAGACTGGTGGGCAAGGAAGAGGTATGCGTAATTATAGCAAGGATTGTATAATGAAACACGATATTTATAGTACAAAATAATCCGTGTAATATCGGAAACCTTTCATTATACTATTTTTACTATTTCTGCGTATAGCGTTATGCACAGCAATATATACCTATGTTTGGTTACATTGCGTATAATGCTATACTAAGGTTGTATAATGAATGTTTCATTTGTCGTTATAACAACGGCATTCATCTACGAAGGGTCAAAGTTACAACAGCCTGTAATATGCAAAGTTCTCACACATCGGCGCTGTGTATGACGTATGCTCGCAAACATTACATATGCCGTGTTCGCCTTGCATTATTTCCAGCCGTTACCCCTCAATATTTTCATCCGTTCTTCATCGTTTTGGATACACACGTGGGCGGGCCAGTAGAAAAAATTGACTTGACACTGCGGGCATCGCGTAAAACATACTTTTGATGCGGCGAAATTAAAAGAGATACTTTTTACGCGGAAAAAAACGCGCTGTGATGGTGTATTCTCCGATACATTCGCAACATGCGGGATTCGTGTGTTCCTACGGTTCGCGGTAGTAAAGGTTTTTGTTTCCCAGCTCAAAAATACCTATTGGCGAGGATATATCAAGGCTTTGCCGATGTAGATATTTATGGTGAGATACGATTCGGTTATTTTGTAAAGATTCGAGGCGCGAAGTGAATTGTGGCGTAATTTGCAGATGGGGCGGATTAATGATGCCGGGGTTTTAACAGGTTTGAAAGTAGGCAGGTGTGAATTTTAACGACTTGAACTATTTTCAGTAATTTCGTGGAAACGTCTTTGTAGAGTCTGTCAGTAAGTGAATGCTGGTTTGTCTTAATGGGTTACATCATGCAAGATTGTTAGAAAGTTCGCTAGCGAGTTTCTGGAATCAGGCCAACATTCTTTTTTCATCTGCGCACCCGCGAATCATACTGCGGGGCAAATACTTCTTTTTTTTCTCTTCATATATCGCGATATCACGGTACAGAAATGTTAAATATAGATCTGTGCGCGCAAAAGGAAGATATGATTGAACACGCCGCCGCTGACCAAACTCTCGAATGTTTCGATATTCAAAAGCTGAAAAGCGGGGCGCCGGGATTTATTGAAAGTATGAAACGTAAAATTGTGCCAGAGTAGTGCAAAGTGCTGCGTTTACCTCTCTAAAGCAGGACGGTTTATAAACTCACGGCGGCTTGCCTCTATTCTTCATGACGTACGTTCATGACGTAGTTAGGCCAATGGTGACCTGATACCAGCTACGTTGAAGCATCTTTGGGGCTCGATCGCTGGAAAACGTCGATAATGCAAGTACAGAACGTCGGGCAGAATCGATGTTTCCATCGACTCGTCGAATATCCCAATAAAGCTGTCAAAAGGAGTAGTGTAAAATCCGACGGTATCGAGCACACGTCACTGTTTCGTAATTCTCACTCAGCTTTTCACCGGCGACAGGAACGTGCCGGGATTGTGCGCGCGGCCCGAAAAAATGGGGAACCCCGGAGAACAAGCGGGCGCCGATAAATTAGGCGGTTTGAATAATATATGAGCCCTCACCAAAAGTAATAAAGTGGCAGTTCTCACGTATTGGAGGGGCCGTCGCGAGGTCGCCTGACGATTTTACGAAAATCGATTACCGATTTATCAGCTCGACGCCTTTCCCGTTTCTTCTCCATCCCCCATTCTGCGCCCGGCACCTCTCCGGGAGTTTCTCTCTTTCCGTTCCAGCCGGGTTTACCTTTCTCTCTTCTTCCTTCCTCCCTTTCGTTCGCCTGATGGAGGTCGACTTTCGTTCGCCAAGATACTTTCCCATACACGTAGACGGCATACTGTTGCGAGGTATAGTGCCGAGCCGTCGGGCATCTCGCGTCGAAGAAAGTACGCAAAAGTTTACTGCTGATGGAGTGGTGCATTCTTCGATTCCGGCTTTACGGTCAAACGACGACGAAACCCTCCTTTCACCCGCAGCCCATGCCGCCCTCTGGCACTCGCACGATGCCATTTCTTCGCTGCTATCATTCGCCACCGCTTCCTCTCCGTCTTCCTCTCCTTCGATCACACCGCCGCGTCGTCGACGAATCTCGGGTCCGTCTTCCGATATTTTCATGCACGTAACGAACTCCGCGGGATCGCGGGTATTTTCGTCTTGGCGAGATTGATCTCCGCTGTAAGGGTTTCAAGCATCGTGAATGTAATGAGCTGGGAATAAGGTTACCGAGGGTGGCTTGTGAGAGCAAATAGGAAAGTCAATAAACGACGAAAATTGGTTTGCCCGGAGAATGGGTAACAAATGAGAGAATTGGCGAGTGAGCGTGATTATCATCCAGTTAATGTGTACAGAAATTTAGTGATTTAGTCCAAAGGGGGTAAATGGAGGAAAAAATAGTTTCGCATCAATTGGAAGATAAACGCTTTTACGGGACTTGGTTTAAAATCGCGCGGATTAAGCAGTAAAGGAGAAGATAAATGCGGTCAGATAGGTAACACGGATGTTAAACATGTTACGGGATACGGGATGATTTGGGATACGTTGAGCGAATGTCTGGCGCGCGCCGTTTCAAAATTTGCTCGGTATTATCGGGCAGAAAGCTGAAGAGCTCCGGCCGTGTTTCAAACAGCCGCTAAGTCAAGTATTCCACGAGATGCGGACATTATTTCTGAACAGCGCTCGGCCAATAGTTTTTAATCTTAACCGCTCCGTGCTCGTAGAGTCGGCTAGTAACTGCAGCATGGAATCGTTAATTTCGTCGATGTACCCGTGTAATGGGGGCCCACGGTAACGTGCGCCAGCTTGGCAATAATTCGACGATGTAAACCAGGCCACCGTGCCAACGCTTTGGCGCCTTTCCGCAAGTAGAACTTCGATTTTCCATAGAAGCTAAGTCGAAGGGTGAGTGGAACGTATCGTATCGTATCTCTCTTTCGGAGTACATGCTTAAACGTTCATGCAAAGTATCAAGGAGGGATATCATTTTCCGCCTTCGGCATCGCTCATAATTTTGTACTCCCGAGGTAATAACGGCAAAAGGCTGCGCGCTTCCATTCTCCGCATGCGACGACGACGGCGACGTCTCTATCACGAAGAAATCGTTCGAATAGATGGCTTAATTGCTCCGCTGCACTTTGTTTCGTCTCTTTTCGTGTGGAATAAAACTGCAAAGAACGATCCTGCTCGTTACGATCCAATATTCCGTCCCGGCAGGAAGGTAGGCATTCCGGGATTTATTACAATATGCAATAGAGCAAGCGTTCGCTCATAGCTCGCTTCCTTCGTCTGTCGTTTCGTTCGCGTTTATATCGTTTCCGCGAACGGGTCATTTAGCCGAGTCACTCGAGGCTCACGCGGTTGCGCGGCGCAGAATTTTTCCTCGAAACTTATGGTGTCCATTGCCGAGCGGGAGCGTGTATTCTCTTCGAGAGGCGACATTCGGCGGACAAGCGGGTATAACGGGGGGGCAGTGCACACGCGCAGCGTCAACGCACGGACTTAAAAATTTTAACGCGCCCGAGACTCCACCCCTTTACGAGGCGAGTTTAGAATAGCCGAGCGTAAAAAGCTCCTGCTTCTCGAGCTCCCAGGTCAATACTTGTCTGAGCATCAGTGCCGCGCCGCCGATGCCCGACCGCACGACGGCCGGCCAAAGTTTTGTCTCGCTGCGGGGTGATTAACGCGGTTAATTTGTTGCAATTTGACCCGACTACCGGCACCCTCGATCCACTACCACCCCTCGTTACCGCTCCTACCCCTCGCCATTCTACTCCGCACGCCTACCATTCAACCTGCCATTCTCTTCTCTCTCTTTCTCCCTCGTCTAATTCTCGCCGTCCCTTTCTCATCAGCCCTGTCCCTCTCGCGCGAGCTTCTATCTCTCACCTCCACCCGCCCCCGCTCCCTTCTCGCATCCGCGTGCGCCGGGTTCGGCGAACGCATTCGTAAATAATTTACGAGATGTAATTGTAATTCCGTTCCGGTCAGTCGGACGAGTCGTACGCCGGAACGCAGGAAGAGACGGGTCCCGGGGCGACGGATAAGCGAGCCAATTTGAGTTGACGGCTCGATTTTCGGTCAGATGATCGACCTACTCCGCGTCGGTGTCGAATTGAGAGAGCGGAGAAGAGAACAGTAGTTACGCTGGGGGATTGAGGCGGGACGGAGTGAGCAGAGGTCAGCAGACGTGTGTACGGAGTTTCGATTGACCCCGGTCCTGATGATCGATTTTGCGAAATTGACAGTGGCCAACGTCTTCCGTGTGTGCGCTTTGTTAGAAAGGCAAATTCGGTCGACCCGCCATTCGGCCGATTGGAGGGAGCGGGCAAGGGAAACGTTGCGGGCAAGCTCGGAAAATTGTCGGACTGTTAATTTCGTTTGTAGCGCTGCGTCGGTGGAATTGCGGGCGGACGGCGGTCATTTTTACCCCCGTAGAAAGCCGGCGCTCGGCAAAAGACGGCTATTATTTGAAATCGAACTCCCACGGCACTTCGCTACACCCCCAGCCCCCACCCAGTGCCCAACCCACGCCCCCGCCTAGCAAGAGAAGAAATCAAGGGTCGGAAGGTTACTTGTTATCCGTAAAGTTGGATATTCCGAGCGGAGTACGGTTTAAGGAATTTCTTTCTTCCGCTTTCCGCTCTTTGTTTCCGCGTTTTTTTCTCTGCTCGTCGGGCGACGTTCTGTGGCGAAAAGTTGAATATCGATCGCGACAAGAAGCGGGACAATAGGGAAACTTGACAAAGGCGTCCCATGGAAAAATGTCTTGTTACAAGGACACTCGACGAGCCTTCGATGCCGGCACTTTAGAAATAAATCGCGCGACGGTATAAATCTTTTCCCGTTATTGCGGTTGAATTCATGCTCGGCCATTTCAGCCGCGGTTGTACAGCGCGCGAGCAATCGGCGAAGATCGCCCGGAGATTTACGCGTCTATCAGATAAACTTCATTCGTCCCCATTTCACCGCACCCGCCCCTCGCCAATCTACTAAACCCTTCTAGTTCTCCGCGAGTGCAGAATTATTGCTGCGGTTCACGGCAGTCGTCGTGTGCATTAAAGTGACATTTTTCATCGACGACCTTAGCCACGTCCGCCTTCGGGACCTCTAATTGCGCAACATTAATCCCTTGCGTTCTAATTTCCCGAGCTGAGGCGGTTGGAGCGTGAAGATGAGAAAGATGACAGTTTTCCTGAAGGATCCATCGGCCGACGTCGAAATACGGCGCATGAAGAGACCGACGAATGAGAGCGAACGGCCCAAAAACGAAAAAGCTCTCACGTGCCTGCGAAAAAGCAAGAGGGTTATACGTGGAAAACGTTCGTAATAAGAAACCTTTGCTTTTCCTCTCCGACGTTCTTCCTCCATAGAATTAACTATTGCTACGTGCCTGTCTGCGTCACCGTCCCGAACACCGGATAGCTTGTCGATCGCCGGCGCAGGCGAAGTTTCCATGCAATAAAGACGCGGGGGCGCAAGAAACTGCAGCGCGCAAGAAACGGCGCCGGGGTCTTCTTCTTGAATTAATCATAGACCTAAACTACCGTCGAATTGTCTTAGATGCAGTTTGCACGAAGCTGCGCTCGCATCATTCCGACCCACGGCAAATTTGCTCTCGCACGCCCGCAGCGAGGTACCCCAACCTGCGTGGAACACTCGAGCATACGCTTATACGTGACCTCGCGGGTCCACGAAATTTGCCGACAAGAGTTCTCGCCCTAAAATGGCAGGAGATGATCCTTAACGTGTAACTCAAAGCCTCGTGCGTGAGCTTACGATACTACGCGCACGAAGACAGCCGCTTAATCCGCTTAATCCGGCTTACGAGAATGCAGCCCGTTATCGTGAATCCCTCCTCGCATTACTTACACCGCTATCGGCTGTCCCAAAAGTCACGGCCCGAGCGTGTTCTTCCTGTCGGCCTTCCTGACGAGAGCAGGCTGCGCGAGGATATCCGATTCCGTGCTTCGCGCGAACGTGCCACAACCTCGGTAAGAAGGAAGCTTCTTCGTCGTCGGGAGAGCAATAGATTATACGACCGCTAAAGTGCCCCCTCAGATCGGCGAAAGAACGCGGGCGAAGGGTGCGCGGGAAAGTTCAGCTGCGTTAATGATATTACAGGCGTTGATAAAGCCAGTACGAAGACTCTAGAGCTCGCACTCGTGGCACCCCGTACGTGTTAAATCTCACGTGCGCACGCCGAGCGAATCTATATTCAGGTCTTGTCCCACAATTCATCGTGCAGGCTCGCGGCGAATTATTATTTCTGCGAATCAGAGATATTTGCCGAGGAACTCGTGCGAACCGATGATTTCGCCCCGCCGAGCTGCGGCGCGCGAATGAAACTCGTTAAACATTTTAGCATTCCGCGATGACGAACGAACGAGTGCGCTGTAAAATTGATGACCCCAGACGAAACGTTCCTCGGTTTGACGTCGTCGAACTATTCGAGACGTTCAAGGTGATCTGTAATTGTCCCATCTGCCCGAACTGCGCTACGCCACTCGGCATCGTTGAGTACTCGATTAACATCGCACTCCTTCTACTAGCTCGGAAGACCTCTGAACGCAAATTCAAATATCAGTATCACAAGTATGCGCGGGCGCCGAACTTCTGAAGCAATCTGAAACGATCGAGCCGCTCAAAACGTTCGGGTTTTCGGCTCCGTCCGGATAATCGAGTCGAGTTTAGCTCGGTCCCTTATTCGCAAGTACTCGAACAGCTCTGGTTTAGGCCGCGCGGATACTCGTATCACGCGCCGCACGTTAACTCTCCATAGCGGGACACGGACAAGCTTGCTGACCGTCTCGGAAAGTCCGGAGATTGCAAGCCCTGGCGTGAGGGAAGCAGTTCGATCGCCCGCGGACCCGAGATCCACAGGTTCGGGTGTCGTAAAGCTTAGAACTTGCAAGCCCGTAAGATAGGCATTAGCATGCATAGGTTGGCTCGGCGCATTTAGCCGACCCCTCCGCGTCCACCCCTTCGGCGCCAACCCCTCCACTCGCCGAGCTCTTTTCTCCCAGAGGGGTAGCCGAGACTTCTAGGAGTTGGAGAGGTGAGACAACTCGAGGGTGGAGACACTAGCGGAGGGCTGGATTCTATCATACCCTTCCGGCGACGACGACGCGGCCCTATCTTTCTTCACTCTTTGTCTTCGACTCCTCTCACTCTCCTTCCACTCGCTCTCCCTCTCCCTCACGCATTCCCAGCCGTGCGCGCTTCGGTATGCATAAATTTCACGCTCGTACGAGTTCCAACGATGACTGTTTCTCTACCCGGCTTTTGTCACAAATTGTATGATTCTATATTCATAACGCGATATTGCGTTTTATCAGAGCGAAATACACGCGGCCGCGTTCCTTTGATTTATATTAACAGTGCGATTATTGATACTGACGTTTAATTGCGAATTCTTGCCGTGCAATATCGGGCGATTAGAATAAATTAACAGCGAGGTCGGGCGTGCGCGCGTGTCAGTTTTTCGTCGGTGAGCGCGCTGCCAGTGATACGAGTCAACGTTGGCGCGGACTGATGTAACAGAGGACGTGCAGGTGTGTCCAGGTGGCAATACTTGCGAAATTGTTTCGCGTCTGCATTCGGGGCTTTGTTGACGTACGGCTGAGCGGTTGTACTCAAGCGTTTGGCCAATGTAAAAACATATTTTCCGTGACTACGGAAAATCTGGGGACCGTGTTTTCTTTCGTCGAGAGGACGCGATTTTTTCTTCGGCGCAAGAGAAGAGATTGCCTTGCTCGGTTGGGTCTTTACAGAGTTTCTCCGCGTCAGTTCCTGTCACTTCGCTTATTTTCCGCTGTTTTTTTTTTAACAGAGGCAACAATCCGCGAACAGACTCAGATCTTTATGACTAATGATGCCGCTCGTTAGTTTTTGCAAGAATAGTCGCTACTCTTCTTGTAGTGGAAATCGTTCTCATCGCTGGCAAAAAATCAAAGGACGCATTGGGTAGTTGACAAATAAATGTTAGTACTAAAGATTAGCATAAAAAAGTGACTTCCCACTTATTAGGTTTTTTTATTCCGGTTCATATAATTATTGGATTGGATACTGCAAAACGCCTGCGAAGTGTCAGCAAAATGCTGAGAGAAGTCCTGGCAACAATTACAGCCGTGATAATGTCAAATTTATAATCTTATATTCTTGGTTGATTCAAGAGAATTGTTGAGGCTAGACATTTTGGCAATAGATTAAATGAAAGTGAAAGCATGAAAATATACAGGTTCGAAGTAGGGCGAAAACCGTAATCTCTCTCCAAAATCTAGCCCAACCACTCTCAAAAACTTTCATTTGTTAAAACTAAAAATTTGTTAAATCTCAAAAGCATTCAAAGTTCACTGCAAATTTCGAAGCAGCTTAACTCTTTGCTTGCAAAAATGCAAAAAATTCGCAATGAAGCCTATTTGCAATCTTGCATTGATATTGAAATGCTGCTTCAATACTTTAGCTTCTAGTAACTCTGCGTTACCTTCATTTTGCTCGATTTAATCATACTCTGCAGTATTTTATCGCATCCCGGTTCTAACAAGTTCTAAGGTTCTAGCAAAATACGCTTGGCAGTCAACGTGTTAACACGAATAATGAAACCGCAGCGATTAAAGTTAATTAACCTTAACAATATTTGTCATGCGTACCTCGTTAACACAACAACGCCAGCGCCATTTTTCCGAGAAGAAAAGACGTTGCGAGACGCTTGAAACATACAAAACGTTTCTGATGCATTCGTCCTTTTACAACGCCCGTACGTAACGACGCGTCTAATGAGAAGCATATTGCGAGCCATCCCATTCTTACGGGCCATCGCAACCGTATGCTCGAGCACACAACAAAAGTATCCTACGACCATGTCCCCTATCGTCGTACGTGAATCGAAGACAATTTCAGGGCAAATCTTCCGGCCCCTTCTATCGTTCCATAACATCGTCCGCGCGCACTTCAGGCGTTCTTCGAAGTCATTCGCGGCATCGATCGAGCACTCGGATACCAAAAAGCGCCTCTCTAAATGCGCTGAGGAGGGTGAGAACGGAGGATAAGAGAAGCCGGTCGGTGGGTAACATGTGCGTGATAATCCAAAACTGTTCCCAGCGGTGCCGTCTTAACACAATTTCGAGCGTGTCGATCCTCCTCGCCGGACACGGTTATGCACCATTTCGACCTTTTCCACTCCCACAGCCTTCAGGCAGGCTGCTGTCCTCCTTTTCTACTCCCGCTTCATCTATACTCGCAACCTCTCTCTCCTGGTAAGACGGGAGGTATACACACTCGACGTATTTCCAGGTATTCCCAGGTACTCCTCGCCCATCTTGCCATTGCGGCTTCGTCGAGGCTTGGCTTAACGGCCCCATGAATCTTCGATGGTTAGCCACTTAATTACCAAGCGTGTATTTCGCTACTCTTTCAACCTTCCGCCCACAAGAACGCTCCGCGGACACGTTGGCAATTTGGTTGTTCAGCGCGATTAGACGGGCCGTTGTAAACGCCGCGCTATGCCGTATTTTTCCGCCTTGTTACCTTCGTTTTTCCCGTTCTCGATTCGCATGGGCTCGCGTGCGAAACGAGTCCGCGCGTTAGATGTGTCGAGATTCCCGGGTGGTACGTGCGCCAAGGGTCGGCCTTCAAGGTTGGACCCTCCCATGCTCCCGATATCTTTTCGCCCGCTCAACGACCACTTTCCTGTGATAGCCGGGCGAGCGATAGTTTCGCGATATGTGAAAGGCTCTTCATGTGTGGAGGCCGTATGTCTTTAAAGACAACCCATCCGCCGTCCACGATACCATCGCACGCCACGTCGCGTCCCTGAGATTTCTCGTTCATTAAAAATGTCGGCGGAAGTCCTTTCACTTTAGCAATCTTCGCGGGACTTTGCTTTTCCACCGAATAATTTAGCTGAAGCGGTCTTCCGCGGCATTCCTGACGCATCGTACGGAGCCAGCGTTAAAAGGTCCGCTCGATTAAATACACAAACGGTATGCGAAATCCGCGTAGCACAATTCTCCGGGTAGTTTTCGAACTCGAAAGATTCCCGGCCGGAGAAGCCGGGAAGCATCGAAGGGAGTGGGAGGGGTTGCGTGGTTGGAAGGTAGTGAGATAGTTTGCCGCTGGACAAAGTTTCCCTCCGTCGTTACGAGTAAGCGTGATATAAGGAACGAGACGTTATTAGGCAGTTATGGGTCCCCGTAGGTGCATATATGCGCGTGTTCTCGCGCACGTCGGAAGAGGGGTCGAATACGAGGGAATAAGTGAGACAGAAACGGAGGAACGAAAGTGGGCTGGTGCGGGAGAGAAAGGCATCATCCCGCCGGTATGACTGCGAACGCGTACGTGTGCATGCACTGTGCGTAATCATGTATATGTGTGTGTGTCTGAAGGCCGTGTGAATACGGAACGAAGCGAGTATGCTAATAACGGGTCGGATCCAAGTGGGCCCCGTACACAGAATCGCACTCGCATTACGAACTTCAACGCCGAATAATTTCGCTATTAGCGCTTTCGGACCGAGTTGAGCGGATGCCTCCTGCTCTCCTGTCTCTCAGAGTCTTCCCTTATCTCGAATTGCGTCCGCGATCTCTCTTTTGCGGCTCCGCCGTGTGCTTTATAAGGCAAATGTCTTAGATCTGCCGGCAGCGATGGGGTTGGACGTAGTCGCTCTTCGTCGAGATGTAAAGCGACTGAGAATTTCAGACATAAACGCATCGAGCTTTTGAGCAAGCGTCGATACAGGATTTCGTTTGCCAGGGACTGTTCTGACACGCTGAATGGACTTCGTGACTCTCCGCCATCAAATTACGGCCCTCTAGCACAGCTTAGCTAATCACTGTGTATTAGCGCACGTTACAAGAGTCGAGTGTTGTCGCGTGTCGTTCCTCGGTAAAACGGAATTTGTCGCTCGATTTTCACGGAATCTAAAGTCGCGTCGAGGCGCTGCGCGATCGAAACGTTGCTTGATTTCAAACTTTCACTGCAGCTCATATTTCGAGAGCCGACAATCTTTTTTCGGGCTTCACGTGTGAATCTGTCACTCCGCTTTTTCCTGGGATCAGGGTATATCGGTCGATTCTCTTTCCATTTTCCAGCCAAACGGACCTTTCGCCCTTTCACACGTTGTTATTATCTGTGAAATAAAGCTTTCATCGAAACTGGACAATAGCCGTCCGTTAGTAATTAAACTGATATATCAATAGGGTGTAATAAATTTCATATTATCTGTACAGCCTACCCGACGGTCCATCAGTAATTCTTGTCAATTCTATTTACGAGCGACTGTCGCCGCGGGGTCTACCTGCTCTACTTATCTCATAACAAAACATTTGTCAGAGCTCTGCATTCTCGTATTACCTTAGCATCAAGAAGCGTGCAGAAGCAAGAAGCCAAGGGGCCGACTAATGTCGCTGTTCCAAGGCACTCGACTAAGGTCGCAGTAAAATGAAAGATAAGATCAAAAATAGGGTGACAATGCGATTCCATTCTTCGTCGGATATTCGCTCGTACCCTTTCAGCCGAGAAATGTGTAAGGAGAATGATACGGCGGAGACTATTTCGCGGGAATGGCTTCAAGCTCGGCCCCGTAACGCCGGAGCTTGGCGTTGCCGCGTTAACAACGATTAAATGCGTAAGTGCATCCGATTAAATAATGCAGGGTACAGGGAAAACTTCTCTCCGCGAAAGTAGGTCTCATATTCCCCGGGGACGCTTTTCGGACTTGTCACCTCGCCGGAGTGCTCGCTAGTGCCCTTTCTTCAGACTTTTCGAAGTTGCGCGCGAAGTTAGGAAAACATTTTAACCGAGCCGTAAACTGACAGTCGCGGCACTGCGCTTCAACGACGATCGGCGCCCGCTGACTATTCCGCGAGGAATTAGCGACTGAACGAGGAGCGGAGGAAGTGGATGTCGCCGTATTATCACCGGTAATGGCTTATATGCCGTGCGTCGTGCGGACGTCGCGCTTCCTGCCATTTTGAAGTATTCCAGCCCTAAAGAGTCGTCGCGAAAGCCCGCTAGGGAAAAAGTGGGCTTTGACGTTTAGCCAGGCACGTGGAAAGATGATGAACTGACGCAGTGATAAAAGCGGACGTTCGATCAATGGGGACGTTTGCGATCGGAAATTGTGACTTCCGCCAGACTAATGCTCTTCCGACGAAGATAACGCCGGCTGTTACGTCACTTCCGTATGGTCGGCTAGGCACAACAGAGCTGTCAGGTGCAAATGGGCTCTTAATTACTGTCACTAATTTCGCAGTGTCTCCGCTCGTTTAAAGTCTTTCAGCGCTGATGTTTGCAATTAAAACAATTGCAGCTCGAAGCATCCCCATTCGCCTCTCCGCCCTGCGCTCGCCTGTCCTCCGATTCTTTTCCCCTGCGCTGCCGATTTTCCGCCGTTCCTTTGTGCCGAGCGGACTATGCAAAACTTGTTTGCGCTGCCTCGCGACTGTTTTAAATATTTGTTACGACAATTCCGCCGTCGACGATCGAACGGCACAACCCGCTTAGACGCGGAACGGTACAGCGCGGATATAAATACCTTGGGCTGAAATAAAATTATAGCCTTTGTGAGATTAAAGAGCTGTAACGCGCCCGCTTGGGACATACTACCCGTCCTTTTTACGCCGAAATTGTGCTTCCGCCGGATTACCGCGGCGAGTGAAGGCGGAAAAATAAAATTAATTTATGTAGATTAATAGGATTACGCCTGCGGTTAGGAGATTTAATGCCCGCGCCATGGCGATCGCGTTCTTTAATGGCGTCGCGGCCTTCCTCCTTTCGCCGGGCGACGCCGCCCGCGGAAAATAGCGGCGCACATCTCCGCCATTTGTTGTTGGAAAGCGTAACACAGCTTTAACGACATCGGACGTTACGAGTGCCTTCAGCGCCGTCCGGTTTTTGCCGAGCGGCGTCCCGTAAATCTCCCGGCAGAGCTAAAATGTCTCGACGCCAGGCTCCCCGAAGTGGGTTACTGCACACAATATTTGATGGGATCGAATCGAATCCGGCGGGGGCCGGGCACGGGAGATATCTTCCCGCGGCCCGTCCGTGTCATCTTCCACGTTCGCTCGCGGCGGCCAATAGGGCGTTTCATTTCATCGGCGAAACGTTTCGGACTGCGGATCGCCCGGTGACCCGTCATTTTCAGCATTGATCGCCGCCGAGCCCGGCAGCGGGGAAAGACTCGACTGGAAGATTTTTTTGCGGCCACGCTTAAGCGGGCAAGTCGGGCAAGTCGGGCTTGGTCGTAATTAAAGTAATTACCACGCTCTCTCGTCCGCCGGTAAGGCGAGCGCGTCGGTAAGCTTAAGCACTCCTCGTGCGTACCTTGTAGGTACCTTACAATGTTGCAATTATGCGAACAAACCGCAAAAGCCGCGGCTATTAAAACGCCGACGGTTAGCTTGGCAGCGGAAGCGGGAACACGCCGATAAATCGCCCGTGGAAAAAAGTAGCGCGGCAATGGGAGCGCGGCCGTGATCGGAGAGTTCGAGCGAAAACTGAAAATGGCGTAATTACGTCGTGAAAAATCGCGCCCCGCTGAAGCGCGTCGCCCGGCTATTTTGCTACGAATCGGACGCGCGACAGTCGATGTACCTAATGAACGCTAATTTAATTAAAGCCCTGAATGAATGGGCGCGTTGCGGCGCTCCGGTATTTTCCCTGTTTACGTAGCAGGAATCGGTCTCATTATGCCGCTCATCGTGCGTGTGCGTTTTAACTGCGAAACTTTATCTTCCGGCGGGAGAAAAATTAATTACAGCACTTGACGTCCCCGCCCGTCGTTAGTCCCGCGGTGGATATCAGTGCGTATGCACGGAGGAACTGCGCGAGTATGAATTTGTAAAATAAATCGTTATTCGCACCGGCGGTGTATACCAATAACCGTGCACCGCGGCCGCTTATAGTGTACGGGGGCCACCTTGCAACACGGTAATTGCTAAACTTTATCTCGGCGTAGACAGCACAAATTAATTACACCGAGATAACTCGACGTTTACGCTTTAGCGTTCCTTTACTTTGTGCTTTCTTCTTACGAGAGCATTGTAACCGGTAAAACTGCTTAATTCCTTATTACAGTCTGCCTCCTTAAACGCGCAAGGGAGGAAGGTGCGGGTGAAGAGTGCAGGTCGCCGTGCGATTTCCCCGTCGCGCAAAAAGGAAAGAAAAATTAATAACATTGCTCGCGATAACATCGCTCCTACGTCGGATAATTATTCGAACGCGTATGCAAAGAATAGCCGGGCTCATTACTCGGCACAATTCCGCAATTACTTTCACACGCGCGGCCACGCGCACGCACAGCGGTGTGATATTTTACGCTAAACAATGATCGTATTGAAACAATGAAATTCAGCCGTTACGAGCGGAGCCCCGAATTAATGGCATCGCCTTTAATTCTTTGTTTCCACAGAGAGATATTTTCGAAAGCTCGCGATACTTTGTCTAGATAAGGAGGAATCTGTTCTCGCAAACAGCGTACAACGTGTTTTCTCAGTCACGGAGCATGTTACCTGCGTACATGTTTTGTAAAACAGATCCTCCCCGTCTCTATCTCCGACATTTACCTCGCGACACGGACGCCATTTCCCCATAAACGGAAGTTGGCCAAGTTTATCTTCCTACCTGCAGTCGAATGTAACAATAACCGTGCTGCAACAAAAAGACCCCGCCGTCGAATTAATAGCATTGCCTTTAATCCTTTCTTTTCAAAGAGTCACTTTTAAAAGCGAGCGGTGTTTTTCCTCTAAAAAAGGAGAGTAACGTGCGCTCGCAAACAACGTGTTGTAACATTGTTTCCCGGTCACGGCGCATGTCGCCCGCGTACGTGCTTTATAAAACTGTCCTCCTCACCTCTGATATCTCGCACCTCCGCGGCCATTTTCCCGTAAACGGTAATTGACCATCCTCCTACATACAGTCCGAAATTAATTACGTCGAGATAACTCGCCGCTTGAGTTTCATCCTGCCGCTCTCCTTACACACGTTCTTTGTGCGTACGCATTACTTTCGAAACTGCTTCCGCCTCCGACCCTTTCCCGACCCGGCCCCCGCCTCCTCATTTCCCAGTGCCTTTTGTCTTCGGGCTTGCGCGCGAGATGTTCATAATCTTTGTCCTTTTCGCTTGTTCCTCCGTTCCCTATCTCACCCTCGCCGACGCCGCTTTTCTCTCACGCTGCCTTGCGCACTTTTTTCTACCCCGCGCCGCCCTTCACCCGTCTGTCCCGCGCTCTTTGTATTCTTCCGCCGTCGCCGACGCCGACGCCGCGAGCATTATTCCCGTCACTTATCCGCGGTGAAATAACCACGAGAATAACGCGGCCGCGTACACAAGAACGCGGCAAAAAAGGGGATGCGGGGGTGAAAGAATCGGACAGTGGGTCGGAATTGTGGGACTCGATTGCGCGTGACGACGGCCGATTGTTAATTATCGCGGCGGTTCGCCGAAATTTTCCATCGGCGAAGAGCAGCGGCCGAGAGTTATTATCTTGACGCACCTGACGATTTTGCGTGCCGGGGCGGCAGCTGGGATATGGTGAGCGGCAAATATCAGAATTGGCTAGGACAGCGAGGAAAGTGAAACAGCTGGTCGTTGTCGATAATAGCCAAAGTTATGGCCGATTCAATGGAGCCGTATTCCCATTTCTCCGGTCCATTTGTGATTTTTGTCTTTTCAACGGTTGCGTCGGAAAATAATGTCCCCGCGAGGACCCGCGAGCGCGGGCCGCTTGCTTTTCTAGGATATTGTTCCTATATTAAGAGTCATCCGGTATTTTCGCTCATTTTATTGGCGTGCCTCACTCGGGTCCTTCACGTGGGACGCGCGCCGTGCCGAAATATCGTTGATCGCGCGGAAAATTCACACTGTAACGCCGATGAGCGCGAACCTACTCGAGCAATAGCCTCTTGCCGTTTACCGTGCGTTGCGAAAACATTTGGCACGCTGGACCCCGGCTTCACAGAGCTTGCTCTTTATTTCTGCGCAAAACGCAGCGCTGAACATTTGAAAATCAACCTTTCGCCGTAATAAAAGTGTAGGATGTGTGATTTTGTATGAACGAGAAATGAGAAAGTGTGCGATTGAGAGAGAGAAAGCGAGAGTGAGAGAGTGAGAAAGAATGCATGTGTCTATATTTGTTATTAGGAATGTTCTCGAAAGAATTTACTATCCTGGAAACCAAACAGTATAAAAGTGTTGAGCGCGATATTAAAATAAGTGAGTTTTTGCGAATCGTTCAAGAGTAACGGTGTGTGAAGTCTTGTATTTAGAGATTATCATCAAAAATATAGTGTTTAGTAAGTTTTGACGAAATTGTCGTATAGTTGAAGGTTTAAATAATTATAATTTTAAATAATTTTAAACAAGCAACAATCGTGCGCCACCAAATTAAGTAGTTTTCGCATGATATCATCTTTTAGCGACACGCCTCATAGAGAAAATATCATGAAACGACACGCCACCGGCGTGATATTATCTTTTAATAAGTAATAGTCTTTCGCGAATCGTTCAAGAGTAACGGTGTGTGCGTCTTAGTGAATATTTAGAGATTATCAACGAATGTGTTTAGCGAGTTTTGAGCGAACCTTTGTTAGCGTTTAATACGGAGTGCAGTGCGAGAAACATTATAACCATTACTTTTGTGATTAAAATCGTTTAACCTTTATATACGACGCGCCACTATAGTGGCTTTCGCGGATATGATATTTTAGGACGACACGCCACTATAGTGGCTTTCGCGGATATCATATTTTAGGACGACACGCCACTATAGTGGCTTTCGCGGATATCATTTTTTAGGACGACACGCCACTATAGTGGCTTTCGAGGATATCATCTTTTAGGACGACACGCCACTATAGTGGCTTTCGAGGATATCATCTTTTAGGACGACACGCCACTATAGTGGCTTTCGCGGATATCATCTTTTAGGACGACACGCCACTATAGTGACTTTCGAGGATATCATCTTTTAGGACGACACGCCACTATAGTGGCTTTCGCGGATATCATCTTTTAGGACGACACGCCACTATAGTGACTTTCGCGGATATTATCTTTTAGGACGACACGCCACTATAGTGGTTTTCGCGGATATTATCTTTTAGGACGACACGCCACTATAGTGGCTTTCGCGGATATCATCTTTTAGGACGACACGCCACTATAGTGGCTTTCGCGGATATCATCTTTTAGGACGACACGCCACTATAGTGGCTTTCGCGGATATAGTGGCTTTCGCGGATATCATCTTTTAGGACGACACGCCACTATAGTGGCTTTCGCGGATATCATCTTTTAGGACGACACGCCACTATAGTGGCTTTCGCGGATATCATATTTTAGGACGACACGCCACTATAGTGGCTTTCGCGGATATCTTTTAAGACGACACGCCACTATAGTGGCTCTCGCGGATATCATCTTTTAGGACGACACGCCACTATAGTGGCTTTCGCGGATATCATCTTTTAGGACGACACGCCACTATAGTGGCTTTCGCGGATATCATCTTTTAGAACGACACGCCACTATAGTGGCTTTCGCGGATATCATCTTTTAGGACGACACGCCACTATAGTGGCTTTCGCGGATATCATCTTTTAGGACGACACGCCACTATAGTGGCTTTCGCGGATATCATCTTTTAGGACGACACGCCACTATAGTGGCTTTCGCGGATATCATCTTTTAGGACGACACGCCACTATAGTGGCTTTCGCGGATATTATCTTTTAAGACGACACGCCACTATAGTGATTTTCGCGGAAGTCATCTTTCACGTTAGCCGCAGCAAATATATCGTGGATCAGCCGTTTACACTAATCAAAAAACATTTTCAAACGTATTGTAAATCCAAAAAAACTACAATAGCGTTACGAAATTGTATGGTACGTCCAGAAAACGATATAAGACGAAGATCGAGCTATGTGTGCGAAAATTGTGACGTGGGTCTATGTGCCGTACCATGTTTTAAAATATATAATACCCAATTGTATTCTTAATTATTAAAGGGAATTGTTAAAGTTACAGTATGTGCAACACATTTAAAAAAAAAATTGGAATTTAATCATCAAATACTTCTTTCCAATGTACTCGTGTAGAGAACCGCATTGCCCGCAGACATTGCAGTGCTGTGCCGTTCCAAAAAAAAATTTTTTTTTAAACACAGTTCGCGTTAGGCTCTGCCGTCCAGGGAAATAGCCGCACGCAAAATTCAGCCGTACCTAAAAGATTGTAGGATTTTTTGATTGGAATGATATATTAAACGGTTTTAAACACAAAAGTAATGGTTGTAATGTTTCTCGCACTGCACTCTGTATTAAACGCTAATAAAGGTTCACTCAAAACTCACTAAACGCATTCGCTAAGATGCACACACTGTTACGCTTGAAGGTTTCGCAAAGACTCACTTATTTCAATATCGCGCTCAACACTTTTATACTGCTTGGTTTCTAGAACATTCCTAATAACAAATATAGATAGATGCATTCTTACTCATTCTCTCACTCTCGCTTTCTCTTTCTCATACGCACACTTTCTCATTGTTCGTTCATATAAAATCACACATCCTACAAGATTAGTATATCATTCCAATCAAAAATCCTACAAAAGCGTCCCTTTGTAAAAGGCGCATTGCCACGGGATCGGAGAAGGAACGTCTCGGAAACGTTTCTTGACTCCTGACTTCCTTAAGGGTCGACAATTTCGCGAGGGCCCTCGCGCACGCCTGCTACGCGTTTCACCCCGCGAATTTCGACGTATAAACTATTCGTTAGTAGAGGCGGTTCGCTCGTACGCTCATTAGCGACCACCGCGTATAAGCGTGCGGTAACGAATTACCGAGTGCTCGCAGCTGCAATGCAAATTGCATGAAAAGCGCAACTGCGCGAGTGCGCTTTGCGAGAGCGCGGACACTTTGTCTCGCCTGCGAAACACGGGCGTAGCGCGGCTAAACGCAACTACGCGTTAACGACTCGCCAAAAGTTTACACACAAGTTAATCTTTAATGACACCCGGACCGGGGTTATTCGATATTCCGTATCAACCGTATTTGTACGAACTGCTCGTTTTGCATGTGCGCGCGGATAATGAATAACGTATTACTGATAACACGTGGACGAGGAGTCGCTGTTAAATATTTGAGTCCGTTTATTATCACTTTTTCCTTCGACTCCGCATCGACCTGCGCGCGCGGGATTACGGGCCGGAATTTGCCAATCGGATAAATTAAGTCAATTCGATTCGTCGTTAATGCGTTTCGCGTATGCCTGGCGACCATGTACGGATGCATTAACTTTTGCGGAAACATAATGGATGCAAACCTTTTGACGTCGGTTTATTTCTGCAAATTACGCTTTCAGAGCTGAACTTATTAACGTCTGCAAATACTGTTTTATTACGTTTTAGTGGATCCGAGTTTTCGTTTGCTTTTCAGTTTTTAATCCTGTTTGCTGGACTAATGTAAGCCGAGTTTTGCTAGTGGAAGAAATGCTTTTCGATGGTGTCTCAGGGACTGCATAATGTGACGTAACCACTAGTTGATTCTCATTCGTTTAGGACTCTCAGCGATACAATAATACTCATGTTACACAGCTACGTTATTCCCTCGCGACAAGCGTTGAAGTGTATAACACGCGTCTCGTAGAACGTTAAAACATGCGTTCGTGGCGTGGTTTACCATGTAATCATTATTACATACATCTGATTTACGTGTTGTTCTAGTTTACTCTACCGTATAGAAACATCGCGATGACGTAGCAGAGATTATGTACATAGAGACTGTAAACGCCAAACTAGAATAGTAAACCAATACGGCGGAATCAATTAAAATAATACCTGAAATAATTATAACCAATTACTATATCGCTTTGAATCATTGCAAACATTGGATGCTTAATTTCGAGCTATGACACGTCATCAATATTCCAGATTTAATTTTGAGCGAATCGTTCGCTAAATAACTTTAATCGACGCAAAGTATCGATGGAATTACACCAAAAGTAGTGTGACCATTTTTAATTGCAATCTTTATCTTACACCGAGTCCTAAAGAATATCCACATAAATTTTGTTGTGTCGATGGAATCACATCAAAAGTAGTATACCTATTTTTAATTGCAATCCATATCTTACACCGAGTCCTAAAGAATATCCACATAAATTTTGTTGTGTCGATGGAATCACATCAAAAGTAGTATGACTATTTTTAATTGCAATCTATATCTTACACCGAGTCCTAAAGAATATCCCCATAAATTTTGTTGTATCGATGGAATCACACCAAAAGTAGTGTGACTATTTTTAATTGCAATCCATATCTTACACCGAGTCCTAAAGAATATCCACATAAATTTTGTTGTGTCGATGGAATCACACCAAAAGTAGTGTGACTATTTTTAATTGCAATCTATATCTTACACCGAGTCCTAAAGAATATCCACATAAATTTTGTTGTATCGATGGAATCACATCAAAAGTAGTATGACTATTTTTAATTGCAATCCATATCTTACACCGAGTTCTAAAGAATATCAACATAAATTTTGTTGTGTCGATGGAATCACATCAAAAGTAGTATGACTATTTTTAATTGCAATCTATATCTTACACCGAGTCCTAAAGAATATCCACATAAATTTTGTTGTATCGATGGAATTACATCAAAAGTAGTATGACTATTTTTAATTGCAATCCATATCTTACACCGAGTCCTAAAGAATAGCCACATAAATTTTGTTGAGTTCGGTCCCAGAGTTTTATACTTAATAAGAATCATGCAGACACCATTCAGTTTTATGCCTGTATAAACCTACACGATGACCTTTCGCGATACTGAACCTTCACCAACGGCATTCAGCCGATCCAAAGAATGTACGCCCGCAAGATGAGAAAGAGTCAGCACTTGTATAGGAAAAATCATGGCTCTAGAACCTCGACCCTTCTGCGCCTCGCTTCTCCTGAATCTTCCTGCGGTAACCCGTTTAAATTTTCCTTCAGCAAGAGTCGAGGTCCCGCAGGATGGTACGAAAAAGAGAAACCGAAGAGGCAGGGATGGGAGAGAGAACGAACAACATCTTTCGGTCGGGAAGGAGGAAAATAGCTTTCTCTCTCGAGAGAAACCCCCTTCCCAAACCCACTGGCTTATTTGGATCTACCCCGTTGCCCCCAGCCCACTACCACCTTGCTTCTTCCGACTATCTGCGCGGTAGAGTTGCAGTTAATGCTGGAGATTCGAAGCTTTTGCGTATCAAGTGGCGGTATATCGTAGCTCCGCTTCTCCGAGACATACAATACCGTCGACCATATCTTCTGATGCTCGCAATGCCACGTCAGCCATATGCTTTTTCCGCTCTTCATCACACGTGGACGGTCCGATTTGCGCTCGGCTGACGCATGAGCTTTCAGCTTAAGGAGACACACGCGCATCGACCGAATTCGACCCCTTGATCACGGAACAGCGTGCACTGTGCAGGAGAAAATAATGATTGGTAGGTTGGTTTAGCAGCGGAAGCCGGAAGAGATACGGAGTAGAAATGCGGCAGTGTGTCATGGAATGGTTCTGAAGGCAAAGATGGAGTGCGCGTTGAGAGTCGGCTGGTATTGAGACTTGCGGTACGAATGCATCGGTTGCGTATTCACACTCGTCAATGCTCGCGAGAGTCGTCGTCGAATACGAGAAGTAACGATGGGGAGCTGGTTCGCTTTGGTACTGAAACTCTCGCAACACTATCCTCGGATTCCGCGTTTCGACTTGCTTCGCGCTTCCATTTAATCCCTGACCTTAAAACAAGCTCGAGGCGAAGTATTCAGGTTTTACATGGAGAAAGCATCGGGCGACACTAGTACGAAGGTTACAGAGATCGATGTCCGATGTGGTTCGCGAGAGAATGCAGGGTAGTTCTCAAAATGAACTCGGGATGGATCAAAAGTTTCGGTAGCAACGTGTGACTTCCGTTTTAAAGATATTATACGTGTGCCACTTACGTAGTTTGACCCATCCTAAATCGGTATTTCCTATCCATTTCTCAGTATGCCTTCTAGTGAACCGAATTAAGGCTCCGATCTTTCAAAAAAGCGCTGCATCAAATAGTAGTTTCAATTTACACAAAAAGTCCAATTTCCGTTTTCGATTTGCTTCGCGCTTTTATTTAATCCCTGACCTTAAAACAAGCTCGAGGCGAAGTATTCAGGTTTTACATGGAGAAAGCATCGGGTGACACTAGTACGAAGGTTACAGAGATCGATGTTCGATGTGGTTCCGCGAGAGAATGCAGGGTAGTTCTCAAAATTAACTCGGAATAGATCGAGGGTTTCGGTAGTAACGTGTGTTCAGTTTTGAAGACATTATACGTGTGCCACTTACATAGTTTGTCCCATCCTAAATCGGTATTTCCTATCCATTTTTCAGTACACCTTCCAGCCGAATTAAGGCTCCGATCTTTCAAAAAAGCGCCGCATCAAATAGTAGTTTCAATTTACACAAAAAGTCCATTTTCTCTCAAATAGAACTTAAATCGAATTGAGAAAGTTTGTTGGCTCTTGCAACAGTTTATTCCTCAGAACCCCCGATATAACGTTTAGTCAAATCAAATCAGGAACTTCCGATACGCCGAGTCAGGTCGAAGCGGGCGTATTCACCCTTCGTTCAGTTATGGAACAGAGAACCATGGGTCACACACGAGGCAACGTGGTTAGCCGGAAAATATCGTCGTACGCAGGGCCGTGCCAAGTGTCCGGTAGCAACGTGCCAACTTCTGGCTCCGACAGTACACCGAATTTCAGGGACGAGCCAAGGGTATCGCTTGTTTGGTCGCTGGCGTATTAGGTGCCATCTAATGCGTACGTGTGACTCGAGCTTACTGAACATCCTTTCACCCTCACCCGAAGTTCCCTTTTCTTCACCTGCCTCTTCCTGTTAAGCAGGCAAGGTCCTGCTGGGAAAAGCTGGCTTGTTCCAACGATCCCAGGTTAGCCTTGGTGAGTTACAACACCTCTCATAACTAGTAGAAGGTTGGCAGTTCCTGTTTGCAACCTCATACGGGATATACCACGAAAGAATCTGACATCTTGAGTCAAGAAAACAGGCGAATGACCATCCCTTAGGCAGGCCAGAGGGTCGCACCTGTCGAGCGTGGTGTCAGAGAACGATGGTACTATGAGCAGCAGTCTCAATGGTTCCTCTGCCGACAGTATGAGGGGGTGAAATCCCGATGACCGTTAGCATGATCCAAAACGAACTGTGGGAAGGCTGGCTTCGGGCCAGGTCCTCATAATGAGCAGAGGCTTCACGCGCGCCTGGCAGCTTGCTGTCAAAAGTGCGGGTCGATCGCTGTAATGATTTAATTGTTGTGCCGTTGTTGCACATGAAGGATTTGTAGTGGCAGTTGGATTTCACGGAGGCCCACCACCCTTAGAGAAGATGGGGTGCGATCCACCGGGAGCTTTGCTTCGCATTCTAAAGGAGTGTTCTGGATATAAAGATCGGTGATGCCGGATCTGTTTTGTAAGGAAACTTTACTTACACTTTTCACGGATCTTAACCCTTTCGCTACGGAGCGATTTTCCGCCGCGCTACTCCTGCTGAACTTTGAATGAAATTATGGTATTTGCGTAAAATTTCTCTTATCAATTTTAAATGAAAAGCAGCTACAGAAATATTTTTACGTGTTTTGAATTTATATAAGCAATATGACTTCCAAACTATGGTTACTGTGCGTGCGTAGTGATCAGGCGTACGGTGACCATAGTCACCGTTCGTGTGTAGCGAGCGTCAATCGTTCGGTGACTATAGACACCGGCCGAAGCGAAAGGGTTAATATACCTAAGTTGCACTTTGGGGGTCTCGGAGAATACTATGTGTTTCGTCCGTTCGGACTCGCCCTTAAATATCCCACCGATAGGTAAAGAATAGGAGGTTCGGTGGAAAGGGATGGTGTCCGGTAAAAGATTACCACCGGCAGGCCCAGGACAAGCTATATGCATGATATGGCCGCAACATGCGTTTACACCACAGAACGATAAGAAGATTGTTGCGTATACCATTCTTGGCGAAGTCGCCCGTGTGCTCGGTATAGGCCCGGTGTCACTTATAATAGTCTGCCTCTTCCTATCTGCTCGACGTACGTAACCGTTGCTGTGCGTCCGTAACTTGCCGCCTACGCTCACGTGTATTTGCTTGTGTGTTTGCGGCCAATTCGCCCCTCTTTGAGGCTATGTAAGGAGGCGGCAAGCTGGAGGGCAGATTCAGGGTAGGAGAAGGGCAGGAGGTGGAGGACAATCGGTACACCAGCGCACGTGCATCCGTGTGGTCGCAATTTCCCTATCCTTGTGTACAGGCTCGCAGCTTGCAGAGTATGGCTGCAGGGAAGCCGTCCCTATAGGTAGATGTACTAAGGTGCCTAGGTACGACCTGTGCACACCGAACACAGGTACTAGCGTGTCTCCACGCATAGCCACTGTCAGCGGTTAGCCTGTCCCGTGGCGCGTGAATAGAGAGTGCGGCACGAAAGCTATACGACGGCGGACAGTTTCTTGTCTTCTCTTGCCCTCCGGCCACGAAGACGGACAGGAATTGAACGCGGCGATATTAGACGGGCGCTAAGATGACGGCGGTTAGAAGGGGTTGTTAAGTGGCAGCTTCGATCCGTACGCGGTGAGCTGGCTTGTGCCTTCAATCGCGACGCTTTGCCAAGCACGATATTGTAGACGGGCGGAGGTCTCCACTTTCTCGCGAACGAGTGGCGAAAAAACGAAAAAGGGGCTGCGGAGACGAATATTTTTTCCGTGAAAATGGAATTACACCTTCCTGAGGCATTGCTCGCGACTCTTAGACGGTTACACGTAGTTCTTTGTAATCTCGTTTCGCTTCTAACTTTGCAAGTCCACACAACCCTTTGAAGAGCGCTGGGGCGGAGGAAGATTCACATTTTATTTTTGCGCATCGCTGCCCGTTTGAGGAGACCGCGCAAAGGAAGATTCGTTATGAGGAGCGGGCTTTTACCGTGGTCACGCTCGACGACGAGCATCTAAACAGCGGCAGCACCGTGAAAACCGACAAATATCACCGCCGATAATTATCCCTTAGCGACCAGCAGCGTGTGTTCTGGATACTGAATAACCCATTATAATCCTTGCATTACGCCGACGTTTGGACGTTGGTCAACGTTTATGATCCTCTTGAACCCTCAAAGGGTTAATTGCCGAAGTGTTGTCGCTGCCTTAGAAATTCAAGCCGACATACTCGGCAACGGGTTCGTCGGTGATCCGCTCACTCGACGTACCGACTCACTTTGGAGACCGAAGAAGGACCGTTTGAATTAACCACGTTATGAGCGCGCTTGGAAAATTGACGGTGAAATTGCGAATGCTCGAGCGAAAACGCGCGGTACCGAAGTACGAATGGCAGAGACAAATATACGGAAATTTGCGAGATATCTAACAAACTTCCCCAGCTCGCTCAACGAATTACTCTGAACAAGGAAATGCGATGCCGAAATTGAAATAGTTTAAAAGATCTGGCGAATTTCTGATTTCGCCGCGATTTCGGGACGAATTAATCTGTATTTCGATACGGACCTTTAGAATTTGGCACGTAGATCCCGATGTAGGTACACGGGCACGGTGCATAGACAGGTTGTAAAGAAAATGAAAAAACGCGAGAGTACGAGGAGAGAGGGGGAGAGAGTAAGAGCGTAGTAGGACGATACGAGCAGGAGAGATGACTCGATGTAAAAATTCCCACGCGACTCATAAAAGCTGCCCACCGTAAAGCTCTCGTCGGTAGGGAGGCGCGGCCAATTGGAAGAAGACGAAATCCGGACGAGAGTGACCTCTGCTTTATATTCCACGTTGCGAGCGCTGATGCAAGCGTCCTGCCTTCATCCAACCGTCTATATACCTTCCTTCCTTTCCTTCATCCCACTATTCCCGCTGCACCTTCCCTGCCTTCTCTTCTTGCTGCCGTTCCTCTCTCGTCCTTCACCAACCGCAACTGGCCACGATCGCACCGCCCAAACGTAAACCAGCCGTCCCGATCCTCATCACTCTCAGGCATGTGTTCATGGTGTTTTATTCGTATGTTAGTGGAGAAGAGAAGCGTGGAGGCACGGACGGACAGCTGAATCAGACGTTGTTATACATCGCCGTTGTGGCGGGTTGTAAACGTCTTGTTGGGGCTGCAACCGTGGGTAGAGTGGGTAAAATAGAAACGCGAGGCCAGTAACGTTGCCTGTCTGAGGCGCGTATCTGTTTATCCGGCCGCGGGCGTGTTTGCCTTTGAACTTCGGCGACGGCGAGATTCCCTGCACTGTTTTCTCTGCCTACGGGCCGTTTTCCGCCGACCCGTATTAGAATCCCCGATAGACGGGTTAATTCTCGCGCTGACAGACAATAATCCGCCGCTGAGCGGGACGTACGGTTCATAAGAGATCATTTAGTCCGGATCCGATCGAGCTGGAATCGGTAAATACCCGGTAATAAGTGTCACTTGCCTGACAAATTATTCGGACGCTAAAAACTGGAACGAATTCGCGCTGACGATGGGCGGAGCAGAAATAGCAGTCTTCGTTCATCTTACCTCATTTTTTGAAAACTTCTTCCGTTCTTCGCGCTGACGATGGGCGGTGCAGAAATAGCAGACTTCGTTCATCTGCCCTCATTTAAAAAAAATCCTTTCGTTCTTGAATGCTTGGGCGTGTGGATTTAAAATTGTTTAAGATCCCTTTCCCTGTTGACATCGTCGCGAATTCGTCTCGGCCGCGAGGCAGATCGAGTGTAGCACGTCAACGCGCTGCAAATTAATCGTCACGCGCGCCAAAAATCCATTACGCTCTTATAGCCGTGTTTCAGCCCTCTCACAGCGACCCCCTTCGCTCTTTCCACCCCGCCGTTCTCCGCTGTCGTTGTTGTTGTCGTACGCCCGAAGTG
Organism: Cryptocheilus praepositus; assembly: GCA_033815515.1. Lineage (NCBI taxonomy): Eukaryota > Metazoa > Arthropoda > Insecta > Hymenoptera > Pompilidae > Cryptocheilus > Cryptocheilus praepositus. Next base: position 12,620,862 of record JAWWQZ010000035.1, on the reverse strand, counting down.
GTTAACGGAAAAAAAACGAAAAAGAGGGCAGAAAGAGAAGGGCACGAAAAACACTCGCGAATAATGCCGCGATGCGAAATGCACGGTTCACCGCGCATAATTACGAGTGCACGACACGGCAGAACCTGAGTTCTGGAATTATTGCGGGGCCGAAACGAGCACAACCGCCGCGGCATACCTAAACGAGAGAGGTAAAAACGTAGAAGAGTGAGACCGCCGTTGCAGCGGGAGGAAAGAGTGCGGGGGCTGAGAGGAGAAGTAGGAGGTGAGTGAGCGGGAGAAAAATGCGAGAAGAGAGGTAAACGAGTGGGAGGAAGAGGGAAACGGGCAAATAATAATAACCGGGGCTTTTGAATCCCCGAACAATTAGCCGAGGCACTAGAGAGGCCAAACAGTTTAAATCTAATAACAGGCCGGTTTCTTTATCCTCGGCCCATCCTCCTCGCCGACTTTCACGTTCCTTTTCTCATTTCTTTTTTCCACTCTTCTCTCTCGAACCCCCGCGACTGTCGTCCCCATTGCTGTCTTCTTCTCATGTCTCATTCTCTTCGCCCCGTCTCGCCTTCGCTCGAGGAAAAGAGAGTCTGTTCGTCCTTGTCGCACGCCCCTAACCACAGTCGCCAATCCAAACTTGTCCTTGTGCCAGAGCAAGAAATCTTGAAAAGCGTATCTCGGCCTTCGGACTCCACTTCTTCCTCTCACCACCCTCCGTCTCCAACGACCTTCCGCCACCGACGACGGATGATTATTTCATTATTACCGAGAACTTTCCCTCGGAAATAGTGGGGTGGCAGGGTATCATTGCAGATACGATTCCGATGACACTAACAGGTTGTTGTCTGATATCTCCGTTTGTTCGCGATAAGCCACAAGCTCGGAGTTTAAGAACGTAATGTCACGCGACCTTTTCAGCGTCGGAGCGTGTACGTTTAGACCCGGCGCAGAGAAAATGCCCCTTTAATTGCAGGGATAGCTACGCGGCGAGGCAAAAAGGTCACGTGTTAGGAACATTGGAGCTGCATCGAGGGGAGAGAAAGAAGGGAGAAAGAAAAATAAATACATAGAGAAAAAAACGTTCTCGTGTCCCAATGGCGAAAACCACTGGCAATGACAGGTCTTCTGTGGGATTCAGGATTCGATAATCCGCCGGCCACCATTGACCGGCTGTCCCGGGGGAAGCTCAAAATAAATACGCCGAGCTTTTTTTTACAAAAGCTTCTCCCCACCCATTAACTTGTGCTAGCACTGTGCGTATCGGCCGAATATTGAAAACCGGGGATTAAAAGATCCACGGGCGAAAGCCGACTCGCCGGAACCGGCAAAAAGAATTCACCGTTTTCTTCATCTGAAAACGGCGGAAAATCGACTTTGTGCATGTCAAAATCTAACGGGCCAGCGACGCGGCCGGTTGTGGTGAAATATCAGCGCTTGTCGTGTTCCTTTCTCTCAGAATTCACTTTTCCGGTGACTTGCATTATACACACCCGCGCATAGCATTCGTCGCTTTTCCATTCTTTCCCAGCGGATGGGAGGACGTAATTTACTTTTAGTAGGCATTTTTTCGGCCGATCCACGCAAATTTTTTCCTTCTTTTCGCTCTGTGCACGGGGTAATGCGAAAATAAGACTCACTGAACAGCGATCTTCCATCTTCTCGCCCGATGGTCGCTCTTCCCGTTAATTCGACTCTTGACGAAGAACCTGGTCAATGTTGACCCCGGCGCCACGCAGCATTTCCTGAAACACTACTTCCTCGATCGTTCATTTAGAAATGACTTCCCCGGACGTTTCCACTTGCCGTAAGACCTGCAAACAGCTGACAGTTGGTCAAGCGGAGGTGTTGCGGTCAAATCCTTGAAATAAAGGTCGGTTGAAATAAAGAGTAATCAGTCCGGAAACAAACAGTTCCGCGTTAATACCAGAATCGCACAAGAACCTGCACCACGTGCAAACTCCCGCAACGATTTACCGTCACAACAAGATCCTTAACACTAGGTTTACGGGACCCGTCAATTTTTTAGCTGATTACGTAAACAATCCTTATATATTTGCTTCCTTTGTCAAATTTTTCCTTCAATAGTAAATATAAGAGTGAAAGAAAAGTCTAAGATGCCCCCAACTCATTATCTCAATAGCGCCTCGATAATATGACACAAAGCGAATTGTGTGGCCCGGGTGTCATGTTACTTCGTATTGAACGAACTCGCTTACCAGACTGATCCTCGCGTCATTCGAAACTCAAAGCATGCAGCAGACTAAATGTCGCATCGAAAAGATATTCGGAAAAAAAATCTTGACTTATTAATATTTTATTTTTACATGAAGCCTTATATTGTTCAACTCAGACTTAGTTTGAATCAATTGATTTTTCAATATAAATACGTATTTTCACCTACCCGTCAATTGGACGGGTGCTCGTAGAGATAGGTATATAAGAAACGCCCGTAAACCTAGTGTTAAACAATGAAAACGTGTCTCCAATTACTTGCATCTAAACACAGTGACGCGTTTGAATCCGAAGCCCCACATTTCTACTCATCTTTGTAAGTGGCCGGTCGCTCATAGAGGCAAATCCACAAATCCACGGTCGATCGGTCGGTGAGTGATAGCGAGGGTAGCCAACGGTCCCGTCCAGTTTGAAGCCGGTGAATGGTGGCGGTCGGTTTTCTGGGCCGAGGGATGGCATGCGACGGTGGTGTGTGGATCCCTCGTTGTAGGGTGAGAAATTAGGGAGGTTTAACGGTGGCCACAGTGCGGCGCCCCGCGCTCTAAGTGATCATGGATTAGCTGCACGAGGGAATCCGGCACTCGGCAGGAGAAGGTAGAGGAGAGTGGACGGAGAGAGAAGTTCGAGAAAGAGGTAGAGGGTGAGAAGGAGGAGGGAGAAAGACGGCCGTACGAAGAGGAGAAAAAGAGAAAGAGTGAGAGAGTGCTACTTGGCAAAACCGTGTGCCAGCCAACTAATTACCACGCCGTGGGCCGACAGTGTGGATCGTCCTGGCGCTTTCGGTCCACACGGCTTCGGTCATGATCGTTACCGACATCCGGTAGGTAGGTCTCTGACCCTCGTGTTTTCCACCATCCGGACGCACACGCACTTGCCACCCCCTCGCGCAATCATCCCACTGCGAACATGTGTCGCAAGTATATTAAATGGCTGGGAGAAGGTGTCGCGCTTGCTGTTTCCGCGTGAAAATCATTATGGAGTGGAGTTTGATAGGGCCAAGTGAAGCTGGATAGAAGTAGACTATATTTATTGGCTATTGGCGATAGGAATGGTAATGTCTTAACGTGAAAGCTGTATAGGAGATTACCAAAGAGAATGCTAAGCGTATTTTGCTATGTTAGAACCGCGATGCGATCAAATCCTGCAAAGTATGATTAAATCGTGCAAAATGAAGGTAACGCAGAGTTGTTAGAAACCAAAGTATTGAAGCACCGTTGCAATATCAATTCCTTTTACAAGATTGCAAATAGGCTTCATAGCGAATTTTTTGCATTTCTAGTAAAATATTTTACACTGGTCACCGCAAATTTTGCTACGATAGATCTGCGATGCAATGAAATACTGCAGAGTATGATTAAATCGCGCAAAATGATGGTAACGCAGGGTTGTTAGAAGCCAAAGTATTGAAGCACTGTTGCAATACCATCACCGTGGCAGTCAACGTGTTAACGAAACTGACGAAGACGGAATATTTGCATACATAGGTTTTCAATAGGTTAGTCATTCTGAGTATGGATCCTATGCATGGAGGCAAAAATTAGAATGGACATTCCCGGATGCACATTCATATAAACTTGATTTCTTCTTCTGTCGTATAAGACCCATGCCAAAAACTATGACTAACTTTATTGAAACATCGTGTGTATACGAAGAAACAACAAAGCCGCTTTACCTACGCGCATGTACGTCTTCCTTGGAATAGCGAATGGAGAAGAGAGCATAAGTTTGAATGACATCCAAGGAAAATAGATAGATAGATCAAGAGAAAGAGAGAGAGGAGAGAGAGCGGGCGAGAGAGGCGAATATAGAGATTATCGCCGCTTATTTGGAAACCCCAGAAAATGACTGGAATGGCGTTAATTAACCGGCTCTGAGTGCTCTTCGGGCTCTGACACGCGGACCTCCCCTCAAAAGATGTTTACGCCGCTAGAGGATGCTTTAATCGAGTTGAAGAGACGACTCGAGTAACCCAATTAAGTCTCTCTTCCGTTACTCCTACGCTCCCCGGCCTCTTTGCCTCCTACCTCGTTTCATCGTCACTTTCCGACGTTCTCGTCTGTCTCAGTGAATCTGGAAACGTTTGCGGGTAAGGGCGTAAACGTTAGCCGCCACTTTAACGCTGATGGTTTATCGCGAAAAAAGCGTTTACGACCATTCACTGCATGCATCTCAATTATCATGAGAAAGAGGGAGAGAGAAAGAACGGAATAGAGCAAGGGTGGTTACCTTTATCACCGTACTTGTAATACGTTTGACGGTTTGTAAATCAGGACGTGCACTTAACTCGTTGCATGTGTACACGACTCGTTCGCCGTCCCCTATTTTTCCGTGCTTCTCTCTATCTCCCTCGCCTATCTGTAAACGCGACATCGAGTCACGTAGTCGTAAACTTTGTACCCGTTTGTCATCTTTATTCGCGCGGTACCGGTACAATGGGAATCGGTCGTTGCGGGGGGCGATACGAAAATATGAAAATTATCGCAATATCCATAGAGATCGAGGCAGATTGTTGATCAGAGATTGCTCCGCTGACAGAGTACCTTAAGTGGGACGTTGTACGATTTCAGCGTTTTCTTCGCGAATTCATTTTTGCCAGTCGCCATGCGACTTTTTCGATATAAATAGATATGCCTGAGCATTTAGTTCGCAAACCACGACCGCTACCAGGTCGCCGCGAAAAATTCGTCAGTCATTTTTGCGTAGTTGTAAACTTTGTACCCGTTTGTCATCTTTACTCGCGCAGTACCGGTACAATGGGAATCAGTTGATGCAGGGGGCGATACGAAAATGTGAAAATTATCACGATATCCGTGGAGATCGAAGCAGATTGTTGGTCAGAGATTGCTCCGCTGATAGAGTACCGTCGCTGGGACGTTGTACGGTTTTAGCGTTTTCTTCGCGAATTCATTTTCGCCAGTCGCCATCCGACTTTTTCGATATAAATAGATATGCCTGAGCATTTAGTTCGCAAACCACGACCGCTACCAGGTCGCCGCGAAAAATTCGTCAGTCATTTTTGCGTAGTTGTAAACTTTGTACCCGTTTGTCATCTTTACTCGCGCAGTACCGGTACAATGGGAATCAGTTGATGCAGGGGGCGATACGAAAATGTGAAAATTATCACGATATCCGTGGAGATCGAGGCAGATTATTGGTCAGAGAATGCTCCACTGATAGAGTACCGTCGTTGGGACGTTGTACGGTTTTAGCGTTTTCTTCGCGAATTCATTTTCGCCGGCCGCCGTGCGACTCTTTCGATATAAAGAGATAGGCCTGGGCATTTAGTTCGTGGGCCACGACCGCTTCCAAGTCGCCGCGAAAAATTCGTCAGGAATTTTTGCGTAGTCGTAAACTTTATACCCGTTTGTGATCTTATTCTCGCGGTGCCAGTACAATGGGAATCAGTTGTTGCGGGGGGCGATACGAAAATGTAGAAAATTATCGCGATATCCATGGAGATCGAAGCAGATTATTGGTCAGAGAATGCTCCGCTGATAAAGTACCGTCGCTGGGACGTTGTACGGTTTTAGCGTTTTCTTCGCGAATTCATTTTCGCCGGCCGCCATGCGACTCTCTCGATATAAAGAGATATACCTGGGCATTTTGAGATCGAGGCAGATGGTTGGTCAGAGATTGCTCTGCTGATAGAGTACCGTCGTTGGAACGTTGTAAGATTTTAATGTTTTCTTTGCGAATTCATTTTCGCCGGCCGCCATGCCACTCTCTCGATATAAAGAGATATGCCTGGGCATTTAGTTCGCGAGCCACGATCACCTCCAGGTCGCCGCGAAAAATTCGACAAGCATTTTTGCGTAGTCGTAAACTTTGTACCCGCATGTCATCTTTATTCGCGCGGTGCCGATACAATGGGAATCGGTCGTTGCGGGGGGCGATACAAAAAGGTGAAAATTATTGCCATATCCGCGGAGATCGAAGCAGATTGTTGGTCAGAGATTGCTCCGCTGATAGAGCACCGTCGTTGGGACGTTGTACGATTTTAGCGTTTTCTTCGCGAATTCATTTTCGCCGGCCGTCATGCGATTCTCTCGATATAAAGAGATATGCCTGAGCATTTAGTTCGCGAGCGAGCAGGCAGGTCGCCGCGAAAAATTCGTCAGGCATTTTTGCCTGACGCGATGTCGTTAATAAACTCCCGCCATCCCTTTCCGTGTACGCCGTTCTCCCGGGCGAGTTCATGAACGCCGCGTCAATGCACAGGCTCGCATAATTTTAGCCTGCCCACCGGGGCGCAGGTGCGCTCCCGCGAGTCTTTGGCATTCGCTTACACTCACATCCAGTCTCTGCCTGGTACGTACACCTTCCACATGGGCTGTCTACAAGCACCGCCCACGCACACCATCTGCACTCACTCAGAGCTAATGTTCTGCGCCCGTCGACTGCACCGCTTAACGGACCCGGCCTCCCTTTGACTACGAAAATAAATTTTTCAATCTGTGAATTACGCCGTCCAAGTGCGTGCGGAGAAACAGAATGGGGACGGATGAACACGAGCGAAGAAAGACGAAAACGCGGCGGGGCGCGAACGGGGGAGAGAAATACGAGATGAGCCGCGTTTACTTTCGCCCGCCGAATTATTCCGGCGCTTAAGTTACGAAAGCGCGCTGCTTTCGATGGCGGCCGACCATCGCATTTTCGGCGAGTGTCGAAGCCCGAAGTAAATATTGTGCCGTCGCTGGCGGATCGCGGGCCAGGAACACGAGACATTTAATTCTTCGCCGCTCTCAGATTGCAACAGGCGCCCGTTAGCTTTGCGAAAGGCAGCCCCACCGCTGTATTTCACGGTCGGGGGGATTTGGTTGAAAAATGTAACGGGGAAGCAGGAATAGGTTGCGGCTTTCCCTCGGTGCGGCTCTCTCCCTCGAGTGTTTAGCTCTCGATTCCGCCGCTGGCTCTCTGTAAACGCCCGCGCCGGTGCCATCGTTTATTTATTTATTTAATTTCGATCGGCCGCTTCGAGCGACGATACTTCTCCGGGCCGGGCTTTCGCGTTCCCCGTATTCCGTCCGCGCGGAATGATAATGGTGTTGTTGCGGTGTAATTATGGGGATCGGACAGCGCTCCGATGTTGTCGCTCGAGTTTCTTTCCGTGCAAAGTGAAACGAAACTTCGCAGAAGCTGCTTTTTCCACCTAAACAAAGCAAAACGGTAGTTCGTTGTCGCGCGAAACAGAAAGGAATGGCTACACTTACATTCCGCTGCACTATCCTCCCGCCACTCGGAGTTGGAAAAGTTGTCGCGGTGTACGGGTTAGTCACACGCGAAGCATATTCGGTACGAAACTTTTCTTGTGTCGCGAGGTCGACAATGAGCGTCGTCGTTCACACCTCGCATCGCCGACTCTTACGTGTCGCGGCGAATTCTTTCACGCCCAAGGTCCATTCAACTTCGAACGAGGAAAGAGGAACTTCCATCGGATGCTGCCCCAGAATTCGCCGCGATCTTTCCTTCGCTCTCTCGCCCCGTGTTCCAGAAATTCCGCTAAGAGATTTTATTGGTCATAATTCGATCTTCATTCATTTTTCTCGCCTGACCTCGGACCGTTTGCGAGTCTCTCCGCCGGGGCGACACAACCTTGAAACAAAAGCGACAAAACTTTGCTCGCTGCGCGCCGGCGACTTTTTATTTTTCTGTAAACTAGTTACGTCAACCCGTGCCAGGGTTAAGCCCCGCTGGCGGATGAATTTCTTTACCGGGATAATTGCGCGAGTGATAAGGATATTGAAAAACTTTCCGACCCGCGGAATGGAGAGTACGATCGCGCCCTCCTTGTCGTCCGTCCAGCCGTTAATGCACGCTCTTGCACGCCTCGAGCGATCCCCGAATAATTACCGTCACTTACGTGCTACAAACGTTTTTATTATAAAAGTCGCTGCGACGTAACAAGCGAGCGACCGAAAAAATTGCCGGTTCCGCGACGGGAGAGCGCGTCGTGTTTTAATAACCGCGCTTCGCGACAAAAATATGCCGGCGCCCGAGAGGGGCGGGTCGGTGGCTTTGCGAGATATCGGTCGGCGTCGAAAAATTACACCGCGTTCGAAATTCTCCTCGATTCGCCGAACCCTGGTTACGGGCGTTACAAATGCGCAATTAACCGAATTTTTACCGTGTCCCCGATCGCCGCCCGCTAATTCAATTTTTCTCCCGGTGTGTACGAAAAATTAATTACCGAAGAATGCGCGGAAATGGAACGATCGGTGCGAAAGGGTAAGTTTTAAAATGACCGGCGACAAGTAATTTTATCCCAACCTCGCGTAGAGCCGAGCGCTGGACGTGCGCGCGACCGCGTAATCTTTGCATCGGGCAAAATGGGAAAATAATGTCGCTCCTAAGCGCTAGCTAAAGGGTCGCCCAGTCGTAATTACTGTAAAAACGATGTATGATTATAGGAGACCCCCTGCCGCGGGGCAAGATGTAGCCGCATGGCCGTCTCTCTGCGAACGCGCCTCGTGGCACAAGTGCATAATACAGGCGCATAATACAAGCACATAAGCTGACACAGAGAGCTAGTGTAAAAGCACGGATAACGAGAGAACAGAACGTGCCGGAACAGGCGAGCGAGAGAGACGAAATGCGACAATTGCGACGAAGCGTAAGAGAGTGAAATAGCACAAAGAATATTGAAGGGTAGAGCTATTCCGGTACCTGCAAATAATAATGTGATGTAAACGCGAGTTGATTATACGAACTTAGCGTGAACTTAGTACGTGTGAATATTTTCGTTAATGGGGGTATTTTAGTTTAACCAAGAAACTTCGTGTCCTGAATAGTTTCAATGAGAATAATATCCGGATATGTTGACTTCGTATCTTATAATATACTAGTAAGTTAAAAGTGATCTAATATTTAACCGAATTTCGAATAGGTTATTTCAGTGGGAAACGATCGAACATTATAAATGTCTTTGAACGTTATTCATATTAAATTTTTTTCATCCTACCTACATATTCGGGTTGATTCAATTTCTATTCGCGCGATCGCGTATTCCAATTTCTACCCGCGTCAAATTTCGTGTATTCGGATATTATGAATACTCGGACGCTTTCAGTAGGAATTGAAGGAGAGTACAGGGTAAAGGAGAACGGGGGACAATAAGGGAAAGTCTAAGGGAGAATCCCTCTCTCTCTTTCTCCTTCTCTTTCTCTCTACGTGCGAGCATTAAAGCCTAGAGGCGATTTGTAGCCGCGCCGGAGTTATGGCCAATAAACTACGCACGCGAATATAACGGCTCGAGTGTGCGGAGGGTTTGAGGGAGGTAGCAGGGAGTAAGAAGAGACGGCGTATTCGAAAGAGTAAGGGTGGGACGGAAAGAAGAGGGCAGAATGGTTCGCGATGGGGCGCGATGGAAAGAGGGACCACCGGCGGTAGAAGTACCGCAGCGGCCTTGCAATAAATGAATATTTAATCAATCTTCTTGCGTGGATGTACCTAATTTGAAGATATCGCGAGGGCGGCCTGGCTTTTAAGGCCCGCGGTAAATCTCAGCCAGAGCCACCATTGCGGACCCTCTTAAAGCGGCAGGACAACATATTCTTGCTCTTTTTTTGCCGCACCAGCGTCGAAATGGTTGTTGTCGCGCGGCAAGTCTTTTTCTGCCCCTCCTGGACGAAGTACCGGAGGAAAGAGGAAGCGGGCGACAAACGACGCGAGCGGCTAACACTTTGCCGACCGCTATTGACTGAAGATGCCACTCTGTTTTGGATATCGCACAGCAATTGTGTATGCGCCTATTTGTAAAGCTTTATAACCGAAAAATACTGAATGTGTTGTTGAGAATCCTTTGGTTTCAAAGCAGTGTAATTTTATTGTCATTAACACTTTGACTGCAATGATGGTCACCGGTGACCGACGCCACAGATTTTACTGAAGATCCAAAATATTCGCAAGGGGTAGCAATTATTATTTTATAAATGCAGTTGTTATTAGAATAGTGATTCGATCCTTTGGTTTCCAATACCTGCACATTATTTACATTTTACATAATTCAGTCGGACGTTGTAGTATTTCATAGCATCGCCGTTCTAATATAGTAAAATACGCTTGGCAGTCAACGTGTTAATACTTTACCGACCGCTATTGACTGAAGATGTCACTCTGTTTTGGATATCGCACAGCAATTGTGTATGCGCCTATTTGTAAAGCTTTATAACCGAAAAATACTAAATGTGTTGTTGAGAATCCTTTGGTTTCAAAGCAGTGTAATTTTATTGTCATTAACACTTTGACTGCCATGATGGTCACCGGTGACCGACGCCAGAGATTTTACTGAAGATCCAAAATATTCGCAAGGGGCAGCAATTATTATTTTATAAATGCAGTTGTTATTAGAATAGTGATTCGATCCTTTGGTTTCCAATACCTGCACATTATTTACATTTTACATAATTCAGTCGAACAGTGTAGTATTTCATAGCATCGCTGTTCTAATATAGTAAAATACGCTTGGCAGTCAACGTGTTAAGAATTGTCATAATATCATCTGACACTTATTTTATCTAATATAACCGTTGACCACTGAAAAGCCGATTAATCGGCTACCGGTAAATAGCAGTTGGAACCGAAAATCCGATTAATCGGCTAGCGGTCGTTAAAGTGTTAAAGGCACGGCGTACGGCTCCTGTCGTTGCAATCGCCGGTTATTATATTTCGCAAAACCTTCCGGCGCATTAATAATTACAGATACATATCCTTTTGTACGAAAGCGCGGGACTCGTTGCGTCGTACGCCGATGCGATGGAAAAGTGGCGGTCGATTGGCGAACGATAGCGATCTGCGCACGAAGTACGCCCCTTCGCTGTACTTAAACTTTCAACACCGACGCGTGCATGCCTTTGCGAAATGAAACGCGATGAATCAACGCATTCTACGCCATGCCGGCGTCGTGAGTTGGCCCGAGAACTGCAGGTTCTGTTCTTTTTTCCGCGCACTCGTGAGGACGCACGGTGGCCACGATTACCCTCTGATTCGACTCCCTTGCGGAGTAGGGTTCTTTCTCGGGAAGAATGAGAGCACTAAACGCATGCTGAGTTACTGGAGTACAGGAGGAAGCGACCCCCGGTGGTAGGCCGCGATCGTTTGTTACGATTAGCGTAACGCGCTTTTATCGTCGGCGAATTAGCCGCTTCCTTCGTTTCCCGCACTTTGAATAACCGCGCGTTTAACGAGACCTCTTCCGACAAAGCGATACTTTTGTCCGATGCCTTGATGAGTTTTTCATTTTTACTCCTCAACGTTCCGCGGGCAACTATAATTTTTCGCTGCTAAAAGGATCGCCCGGGAGAACGAAGAATTCGCTCTTTGTAAGGCAACATCCAAGCTCGAATGTCGGAACGCGAAGGTATTTGGGTAGTTAAGCGCTTACGTATTGATCCGGTTGAATATTTAACTGCGTGTGTTTGTGACAGTGTGCCTTCCGAAGCGGGACCTATTTTAAGCTATTGTTTTTCTATGACACTTGACACGTTGACAACGATGTAAAAATCAATCCGGATGTCGTTTGCTACCCACACGTAACTACATTTTCGACTAATACCTAAAGGGTGAAAGATGCAAATACCATTTTCAGTTTTAGTCGGGTTGATCCGTAAAGAACAAAAATAAATGTAAAAGTTCGGAATATCATGTCACCTCGGATCTATACCATTCGATGGAGGACAATTTGCGTTGGAAACAGTCCGCCTGCCTGCAGAACTTTCAATAGATAAAGGACCTAATTATGCATGCTGCACAGAATTAATATATCCGTTATAGCGCGGTAAACTACACGTAACATCAGTGCCGTGCGGCTGGCAACATAATAAGCATTGTCAATGCTTCGGACCAAAGCGATTTATCCGGAGCTTGTAGTCGAAACGTTCCACGGAACCTATCGAGTAATTTACTCGACCGAGATCTTGCGCACGCATCACGGAGTTGAGAAAAACTTATTGTCTCGGACCGTCATTAACGACTCCCGTCGCGACTCACGCTTGAACGGCATAACGGGCTTGATGACGGAAAAGGTAAAATAAAATAATGCCCCTGTTAATGGCGCTAAAGTAAAATGCTGGCTGGACGTTCTGTCCCGTAGAAGCGAGTGGCAAATGTTTTGTCGAAACGAGGTTCACCTTCACACCCCCGCATCCTCTCTCTCTCTCTCCTTCTCTCTCGCGCACAGAAGCACACACACCGTTTTTCTCTCCCCGACTCACCTTTCATCCCCGTGGGAAAACTCTCGAGAGATATTTGCTCAGTGCAAAAGTCGTAAATTTAGACGCTCGGACTCGCGTCTCGTCCTGTCGTTAAAAAATTTATCGCGATTAACGGTCTCACGTACAACGAACTTTCGGAGACGGGAACACGACAGCGGAGATAGAACGAGACGCGGGCGCCGTTAACGGTCAAAGACCGGGAAGAGTGTTCGCGTAAGTGTGTCTAATTAAGTGCGAAATGAAGTTCGTAGCCTCTCGCAGTTTCCGCTAACGCTCATCCAGTCCTAATTGTCATGGACCGCGGTCTATTGATTCATGGCATCCTAATGAAGTTTCGGGGCGATAATTATTAAGTCCGCCCTTGATTTGCAAGATCCTTTGAAACTGCACGTTCCCCCCGTCGTTTCGCTCTTTGGCGAGCAGGCAAGGCAAGGTGTTGACCCGTAGGCAAGAGCGAATAGGAAACGAGCTTGGCGGCGGTGGTCGTGAAAACCTTCCTTCCCATTCCACCTTCTCTCTCCCACCCTTCCTTCAACCCAAAACCTCCTCCTGGCTTCCAAGGCGGAACCGCGATATCGCATAATTATTGCGCAGTTTCCGTTAACGAAACTGCGGCTGCGGGTTGTGCGCCTTTGAAGGCCCTCTGGAAGTAATCAAAATCTTGGGCTATGGCCCGTCTAATAACTCTCGCGAGTCAAAAGACACCAACGCTACGGCACTTGATTAAGCACCCGAACATTCGGCGCTTAATTAGCATGAACGCGCCCTTCTGGCTGGCAAACTCGCCAAAGTATCGCACGGTCCTTCCTAAATCGGTAAAGAGAAACATGAAACCGGGCATAGGTGAGGTACTCGGGGATATTCTCGTCCCTTTCGCCCGCTCTCCATCAACTTTCTGTTTCCCCGTCTCTCGGCACGACGTCGCCTCATACAATTTCGGCGAATATTTTATTACGTTTGGATTCTCGGCAGTTTGGATTTCAGCGTGGCGCAATTTACTTCGTTTACTTTGGTTATTCCTACCCCGATTACGGCATTTCGGAGTCCGCACACGGTTTAGTTCGCTCGACAACTAACATATACGATTTTGATCGAATTAAACCAGAATTTAGGATGGCGTCCCACTTAACCGTTCGAATTGCGAGTAATGAGCCACCGATGTTCTTATAAATTGGCCCTCGACTCGGGACGTCGAGCCAGGCGGTCGAGGGTGAATTTGATTACGCGTCGTAGTGCCGTCATAAATAAAATAACGGAAAAGGAGACGCAGAAGGATGTTCTCCGTCGGGGTATCTATTCTTTGTTCCGTCGATTCGTCTATTCGCGAAGGATCGCGTAAGCGAACGAAAAGGGGCGCGAGAGTAAAATTTTATCGACCTGCTGCGAGGCCAAGAAACGGTGTAGTCTGAGGCCAGCGGAAGGGAGGCTTACGCGATTGAAAGCTCGCCGTGAAACGACTCGGGAAGTCTTGATATTATGCATTATGTATGGGCCTATGCAACGGCACCTGCAGTTTGGCACGCGAGCTCCGTACGTACATACGCCCGATCGGCAATTCTACAACACGAACGTGAACTTGCGACCCCTTCGACCCGACGGTCATCGTTTCACGTCCAACTTTGACTCCCGTGTCTCGCATCCGCGACGTTTTCGACGCAGAACAATCGTCAATTGATTTTTCACTGAGCCGGACAATGGCGTAGCGCGTCAATTGATGAAAATCTTCAACACGATTGTTGGATGGAAACAAACGATCACGTGGAGCTGTCACTTTTCAATAAAAAATGCAGGTTAAATCCCAAGCGGTATATCGCATTGAAGTTGAGCGCATCGCGACTGAAGAGTCGGAAGTCTTTCGATATCGCGCGGACTAACGACGCAAAAAAGTATCAAAAAGTCCGGCCACGGAGTCTCGGAAGGGAAAAATATGAGATTCAGGAATTTTTGTGTAACATGCATGCCAGTACCGTATACGCGGATAACAACCAGAGCGCTCACTTAGCAGGGGAGTCATAAGCAGACGCTACTGTTTCTCAATGGCGACGCTTGAATTTTGCCGGAAGAAGGTGGCGGCGGCAGCGGACATTCATTTTTCGTTATTTATGGCGTGAGATACGTGCTTTGAAGAAAATTGAGTTATTTAAAATAAACGGCAATGATACTCGAAATTGAGCCCCGGGGTTTTTCCATGGCAAAAATCGAACGTGACGGGAATATTACAAGCGGAGAGATATCGGACCGTCAGGATCGCGCATGAGGGATATCCATTTCGTTCTTCTGCCTTAACCGCTTCGATAACTTGATTATCCGAGTTGCCGCGATCTGGAACACGGCGGAATTACTTTATTGCTTTTCTCGATAGCGCTCCGATATCGCGTCCACTCGGATGCCTCGCAATTTATACGTATACCTGTGTGTTACGCCTTTTTCTCCATTGCTGGGCTTTCAGCCGGCTAACAGGCACGTTAAAGTAAAAGACGATATTTGACACAGTTTTGACTACAGTGAGCCTCGATGATCACGTCCCGCTGTCTCAAATCGATTTCCCTTTTACCGTCGCATTAACTGCGGAATGTTTTTAATACGATGAAATTGCTTTTCCCTTTTTTCCCTCTCTTTTTCCGCTCCCGTGTGGTTGTTCGCCGGCGATAGTCACACTCCATTGTCTATCCGTGTAACGGGTAAAATTGGAGAGTGTGTATCTTGAGAAACAATGGACTTTTCGCGCACTCTCGTATCCTATGAATTCCACGCGAATAAAGTGGAATAAAAGGTGGGAGAGGGACGTGTACCAATCGATTCCCGTCCACTTGACGTTAACTTTCCTTCCTCTTTCCTCCCTCTCTCTTTCTCTCTCCGCTCCTGGTTTCGTCTGCGCTTTCGCTCCAAGACCGCTTAAACATTCATAGAAACCGGTCGTTCGCCACGACACGTGCATTTCGTACGTGATCAATGAGGCTGTCGCTATGCCTTCGTCCTATCCGAAGGCATTACGGTATGGAACAACAATTCCGCCGCGGCGTAAATTGTTACGTTCCGATTGCGAATAGTTGCGCGCGCGCCAATAAATTCCGCGTCGTCACCGGGACATCGCCCGGTCGCGTCTGACTTTGAGCGAGTCTAATTGCCTCTGGACAGAATCATAAGTCAATAGCGCGCCATGTTTGAAAGAGCGAGGAAAAACACGAACGTCCGAGTATGATCGGGAATAGTAACGGCACTGGGCAGGGAGCGTACGTTATATTTCCAGCCGATGTATTGCAGATCCGTGACGTCGTTAGGTGGCCCGATTATTTAGTGGATACCGGCAAAGGGTCGAGAAATATGGCCGACAGGTCTGGGGTCGAACGACTAATAGATAATTTATCCGTAAAGTTCTGACGCGCCTTAATACGGTGCTATGGATAGTTCCTATAGGTGTGCCGCATCGCTATCCACGTTGTCGGAGCAGAAAATTCTCCACGAACGGGATTCCAGCCTTTGCGCTTTCGTGCAAGTTTATTTTCGATCGGTTCCTCTCGCTTCCTTCCTCTCCGTCTGCGAGTCCGTCGTAACTCGGAGCCTTAATGAGATACAGGGAATCAATCTATGTCTGACATAGTAAATTATCAATTGCGTGTAAGTAATTGACTCGGAAAGGCGTGAAATTTTGTAATAGAATGCTGCCGATTATCGCATAATTATGCTAATACGCTATAGTGCGCTCGTCCCATGGACATAGCGTCTCTATGAACTGGCCCAAAACCAGTGAAACTCTGTAAAACAGGAATTTAATTAAAAGGTCACGGCATTTTCCCTGTTTAAAGAACATTCCGCTTGTGCACCTCCTGCCGACTGTTGTGTGCCGATAAATGCTGGGGAAAAAAATTTATAACGTTAATTCAATGCGAGGAGGTATTAAAATAATGAACTCGACTAGTTTCGCGCTATGAAATGCGGAGAACGTTAACTAGCGACTCGTACGTTGTTCGTTCCTTTACCCAGCGAGGCGTGCAATTTCCTTGCCGGGGACAAACTTTAATTACGATCTTTTTAACGCTCGTTGCACCAGCAAATTCGCGATGACCAGGAGAGCGCGGTCTATTACCCAAGCACGACTAAATTGAGGAAGGCTTTCGCGAGTGCAAATTTACATCCACTAACGACGCCGAACACCGTCGGTCGCGGCCGGCAACGACGCTTTCCTTGCATTTTCTCACTTTCCCTAACGCTCCGCGTCTTTTCAAACCGCGCTCCTCACGTACGCGCGATCGACAGCGGAGAAGAACTGACGTCAGTAGACAGACGGCGAGTGGGAGAGAGGAAGCGGATGATAGCGACGGAAAATCATCCCGGTTCCGTCTAAAGGAAAGCTGGAGATTCGCGCAAGCAGGTTAATTACCATCGAGATTGACTCGAGACAACTGTAATTAAGAGGAACCTCGAGCTTTGAGCTCTCAAGATGCCGAGAGAGAAAGGTAGATGAAGAGACCCGGGGCTGAGGGGTGGAAGACGACGAGTGGGCGGATGACGGAGAGTGGGCGGATGACGGAGAGTGAGAAACTGGAAAGAGGCTGGCTAACCATACAGCGCGACCGCTGACTTATTTGCATGTAATGACTCGAGTCTGACTCGATAACGAGCTCGACTACTGATCATTCGGCAGAGTGTGGGACTGCGCGCAGAGCGTATTCCGACGATTAATCCGCATCTCGACGATTAACCGCACGCATCTGCAGACTATTTCGGCATACTGACGAAACCGGCGTGAAATGAGTTCGGTCGGAAACGTATGTAGGATAAGATGTTAGGTGTCGTCGAAGCGGGATGCGGAATTATATTAAGTTGAATACATTTATTTAAAGATAAATGAAAGCATTAACATGTTGACTGCCGTGCGTATTTTGCCGTATTAGAACGGCGATGCTATAAAATACTACAGCGTTTGACAGAATTATGAAAAATGTAAATAATGTGCAGGTATTGAAGACGAAAGGATCGCATCGCTATTCTGACAGTAACTGCATTTATAAAATAATTATTGCTATCCACTGCGAATATTTTGGATCTTCAGTAAAATCTAAAATACTACAGCATTTGACTGAATTATGCAAAATGTAAATAATGTGCAGGTATTGAAGACCAAAGGATCGCATCGCTATTCTGACAGTAACTGCATTTATAAAATAATTATTGCTACCCACGGCGAATATTTTGACTGAATTATGCAAAATGTAAATAATGTGCAGGTATTGAAGACCAAAGAATCGCATCACTATTCTAACAATAACTGCATTTATAAAATAATTATTACTACCCATTGCGAATATTTTGGATCTTCAGGAAAATCTCTTGCGCCGGTCACCGGTGACCCCGACGGCAGCCAACGCGTTAGTATATAAATATAAATATAAAATAAATGTAAAACTATTGCAATTCGACTATAATTCGGTAAACGGCAAGAAAACGCATCCATACTGGACTGAACTGAACTGAGCTTGACTGAACTAAAAACTGAGTAAACTCTGATCTAAGACTGACCGTCGCAAATCGGGCTTTTATACGGACCTCTATCGCCTTATCTTAATTCGGTAGGGCCCGATGGGCCCGCGACAGTCTTATGCGACGGCCGTTTTCCTGATACTGCACCTATTTTTCGGGATAGTCAGCCGTCGGTGGCGCGTGTTTGACCAGTGCCACTGGCCGGCCGTGTTGCCCTGCTAAAGTGGCGTCGAGTCTTTGCGCTTTTTTCCCGCAAACCGGGCGCAGTCGAGCGTCTAATCCGATTAAGCTTTTTGCGACTTTCACACCCGCCGCGCGAAATGAGAGAAACGTGGAGTGACAAGACGGACGAGGAAGATTGAGTATGACCGGGATACTGTTGCGTCGATCTCTGTTCCGGAGCGGCTCCTAGGAGAGAATTTATCGACGGCGTCGAGGGGAGGCCGAAATCATAGAAAATCCTCGTCCATCGGGCACGTAAAAGCGGTCAGAGCTTTGGGCTTTTTGATTCACGGCCCACGGCGCTTTCGTCCCTGTTTTTGTTCGAACGTTTTAGTTGTTCATTTTTCCGCTTACTTTCCCGTCGCTCTTTTGCGCCGTCTGCGTTTGCCGCGAATCGACTCGCCTGTCTTTGACTCTTGCCCGAAGTGCGCGCTCTCGGAGGTATTTCCGCTCTCTGTTTGCTTTCCGAGCACTTTAACGATGTTTATAATATTTATTTCCAATTCTGTAATTGGAAGCCGTAACTTGATTTTCCCGGCCGCTGCACGGGCAATATTCGCTTATCGCGATTGCCTTTACAATACGCTCGCTGACTTACGGTAACTGTTACGATCCGGGTAAACTTGAAGAACGCGAATGTGACTGCGAGTCTTATGCGGTACTTAAATTGAACGTAATCGTCGCGGTTACCTTCCTTCCCGAGCCACAATCGTTGCACTCTCTTCCAGAGCGCTCCACGAGTCGCTCGGCCCAGATATACGCGCGACTCGAGATGTATCGTTTTCCGTTTCCACGGCGCAAAATGTATTCGCGCGGGAACGCGGGTGGCCCTTTAGAAATTCCCGATAAACCGGAATCGAGTGCGACGCGACCGGCACGTAATGGATGCTCTGAAGTCTAAGTACCGCGTTATAGATACGCTCGGTTATCGATACAACGCATGTACACGACGCCAGAATCGGAGCGCTGTTTTTTTCCCCGGCGTGAAGAATTAGCCGGCACTGTTCCGTAGCGAAAACATTGAAAATTTCGACGTTTCCTTCCGCGCCACTCGGTATAGGCTTCGCCGACGAGTCGCCGGATATTTCTCTAATTTCTCCTCGCATCAACGGGTACAATTTGATAATCCTCGCTACCGCCGGACAGAATTCAGTTACAGCCGAGGATCGGTTACCGATATCAATTTTTGCCGTATTAGCAGCGCGCTGAAATTTTCCGCTCAAAATATCGTCCCGCGTTTGTCTGCGGCGGCACCTTTCAGCGAATGTAAATGTGCGCGAACGTACGTACCCGGAGGACACGCTCTATGTCGTTGTCATTTTTCCTCGCGATCGCGGGCGTAGATTAATCAAGGCCCACGGGCGCTAATATTTTATGATACAAAAGTCGCCGAGCGAGGAGGTTGAAAAAGCGACTCCGAATACGGTCGAGTCGTGCGTCGATACTGTGATTAAGAGCCCGCCTCGCTGCTCGTTAAGAGAGACGCCGCCACATGAAATTCCCCCGAGATCTGCGCGAATAAAAACGGCGGAAATGGAGGGAAAATAGAGAAGAGAAGCTTTTGAAGAGGCGGGTCGCGAAACACCGCGCCCGATCTAAAGGGAACTGACAAATATCGAGGAGGTAATAAACATCAGGGGGCGAACGGGGTAATTGGAATTTATCGAGGTCGCCATCGTGACTTGGATATTCGCGAGGCTCGCCTTCTCGTAACTTCTCCCTTTCGCTTTCAGTCCTGCCGGTGACCGTTACAAATTCTACGCTTTCCGCAAATGTCGAAATGCGCAGCGCGGAACTGCGAACGCATATAACTGTGCGGTTAAAACCGGTTAATGGTATTGAGTACATTTCATTGGTAAACGAGCGTTTACGCAGTTCGGTAGACTGGTCGGGCTCTTAATTATGTATAATTGCTTTCATGCTTACGGACCGTTAGGCTCTTAGAAAACCGCCGCTCGCGTTTCGCGTTTCGGCTTTATGCAATAGGCCGCCGAATAACGCGATTTTCTATCCGGGAACGCGGAAAATATTTCCGCGACGAGCTTTTTTCGTACAACGTAATTTCTCATACAACGCATCAAATAATAGGACGTGGGAATACATAATTTACATTAGTCGAACACGGCATAGCTTGTTATCTCCGTCACTACCGAGTTCTTCTGTTTCGTAATTTCCTAGAATGCGATTTCATACAATGCGCAACCATTCAACGCGTTACGCGGGATTCTATTGTATATTCCTCTTACACAGCCGTGATTTTTATCCGTATAATGTTCTACGTATAACTTTTACGAGGTAGCTTCATTAGCGTTTGCCGGATAGAAATTTGTAAATTTATTCTTCGTATCGCCGAAGTCTCGTGGTTTAGGAAAATCATTAAAGTACTGTTATCCCGTGGTTGCGTGCGACACTTCGCGCTCTCGGGATAGAAAGTGCATCGTCATCCGCGCAACTCGTAAACGAACGCTATCAGCACGATATCGGGAGCCTTGCCGCCATGACGCTTCGGATGCATCCGAAATGGGGATCGATCGTCGGGGCGCGCGAGGCAAATTTCGTCGTCATTAGTAGTAACATGTATATTCATTATACCGGGCCGAACGTCGTAATTCATCAGCGTACAGCCGAAAGGCCTCATTATCGGCCATATTTCATTCCTATCTTCTGAATATACTCGCTTAATCATGTTCTGCGACGTGCCGCATATTTGCGCATCCGTCGAAGGACGGTCGCCGATGAAAGAATGTGGAAGGGAACGCTTCTTGAGTAAGTAGCCAAACAAGTGGGGTTTGTTCGCAAATCCAACAACTGGTGACCATTTCTCAAACGCTACCGCCAGGATCTTTAACCGTTTGCGATCGAGTGTCGGCAAATAGACACCCAAACGTAGTGTCGGCATATAGCCGCCCAATTCAGTTTACAGCTACAGAAACGAATTATGAAGCGGGTCGTGTACATCTATCTTTGCGAACGATAACATAAGTGTAGGAATTTAATACGTGAAACTAGATAGTATAATATTTTTAAACAATAACAACGCAATGAAGACACTTTTGTTTTTTTTCCTAATCTTTCGTGGTTTCGGCGTTTCGCACTTTCGTCGTTTCGCCCTTTCGTCTTTACGTCGTATCGTCTTCACGTCTTATCATCTAAGTCTAGTAACTAAGCAACCAAAATAACACGATTCAACAAACTCGTCACCTATGATACATCAATATAATAATTGAGGATCATAGGTGACCTTTCCTCGCCAACTAGAGGACCCTGTATTTGAGATCCCACATAAGCATGGGTATAGTAGAGTAAAGAGTCGATCTTATCTATTTATCTATCTATTATATCTTTCGTATAATGTAAATTTGCGATATAAGATGATGGCCGAGTCAGAATGAATTTCAGTCTCTCGAATCAGTCTTTCAGTGTCATTGCCAAAGAAACCAGCAAGCTTTTTATACATTTTATATATTATAACATTCTATACACGATGGCTAAAAGATTCACAGACGATACGTCCGATTGTGATAGTATTGATAATGGATACTATTTGGACCTGACGACATTGCTTCATCCAGTGGAAATGAAATCGGTAGAACAAGAAATTTGCTCAGGCATTACAACATTGGCAGTGATAGTAGCAGAAGTGGTTTACTTTTTATAAGGCAAACGTTCAGCGTGTACATTTTCTTTGCTACGCGCATCAATACCTCTCGTTCACATCGACGCTCGCTCTCAAAGGGTTAATATTTTTATAAATACATATATGTGGGCAAACTTAAACACTGCTATACTAGTAAACATATTCAACGACTACAAACCATTTTCTCAAATTAATTACTATTTTGAAGTATGTTAATTTATAAGTTACCGCATTAAGTGGCACTATTGCAAATTCCAATTTAACAATTACGTTTCGCAGTGTACATTTTATTTGCCTCCGCCGACCCGTCAAAGCGTTGGGACAATTATAAGTAACACCGCATACCTCCAGGGTAGCGCATACTTGCGACGAACAGAAGTGTAGAAATACTTTGAACAAAAACACAGGGACGAACTCCGGTTAGTTGGATGCAATCAGTCTTAGCGAGTGTAACCCGACGGACGACTACATCCGTCTTTAACAGAGAAAGGATTAATGTCGATTGCGTCTTCCGGGCGCACATTCCCCTAATCTCGTCGAACATTCGGCGAATTGGCGCCGGGCGTACTCGTCTCCACTGCACGGTGGCGCGAGAGTTATCAAAGATAAATTCATTTGTAACCATGAGCTTGATTAGAAGGGCGGACTCGAAACGCGTACGAACGAGACTCACAATGTGAGCGATCCCTCTACCTCCCCTTTTCCAACTCCGAGTGTACGTGCTGGCACGATAATCTAACGATTCCGCAGTCGGTCTCTGTCACATTTTCCTTCCACTGTTGTCTCCCCGCTTCGGTCCTCGCTCAGAGGCCGTGTCGTTATTCGCGAAAATGGCACCGGGCAGACATCTGAATTCGATTCGTCCGCCGATTGTACCGATGTAACAGCTCGTCAATTACCGTCGTCCACGCTCGTACGCGTACCAATCGCTGTTCCGGCTAATTATGATATCCGTTCCGGCCGACCATCGGAATCGCCTGATAATACTCGTCCGCGAGGCGTGACGAATTAAGCCGCTCGCGCGTGTGGATACGCGGCCGGGAAAAAAGGCCCGCGCGCACCGTGATTTGTTTCCTTCCCCGCGGCTGCAGCGAATTTTCGGGCCGAGCAGAATTTGTACGTTCGCGGGACCCGCGTAAATGCGGGAGAGGTACGGTGTGCGTGCACGGGCCGGCGGACGAGATTAACGCGGCAATTTTGTCTCTGTGTGTGGCATAGAAAATTTCAATTATCGCCGTTGATAAATCACCGCCCTTGCCGGCGGGGTGCGAACGGCCACGGACGATTATCTTCGCTGGGAGCGTTTCTTTCCGAGCGAAAGTCCGGCGAGAAGTGGCGGGCGTTTAATGGAAATACGCGAAAATATGAATGCCGACGGTAACCTGAAGGAAGGAGTTTCCCGTGTGAAACCAATAATAACTTGCCGAGGGTCGCGATGAAAGAACGCTGCTTTAAAGTTCAGCCGTCTTTTGTGGGTTTCGCGAATCGTTTAATTTTATGGAAAACTTGATGCAATACTACGAATATTACGGAAAAATAAGAATTAAATTAATTACTAACGTGTAAGCAAAAGTATACAATACTTGTCCTAAATATACATCGACAGTTTGAATTCTACGAACTGTAACAAAACTTGCGATATACTTAAAAGCATCCCTTGCCACGTACTTAAATAATTTGGGCATATAAAGTAAGGAAGCCAGTTAGAAGAAACGTATAATATTAATAATATTACGAATATTACCGGAAAATAAGAATTAAATTACTAACGTGTAAGTAAAAATATGCAATACTTGTCCTAAATGTACATCGACAGTTTGAATTCTACGAACTGTAACAAAACTTGCGATAATCTTAAAAGCATCCCTTGCCATGTACTTACATTTTTTAGTCATATAAAGTAAGGAATCCAGTTAGAAGAAACGAATACCTGCAAAATCGATAGTAATTGCGAAAATACATCCAGAAATAGCCGACAAAGATGAACTTTCTGAATTGGGTTGCAAAAACACAAGCTTTCCAACCGACTTACCCTCTTAGAAACCGAAACAGCGTTGAAAGTGGCGCAGTGAATATAAAACCGCAATCGCGAAGTTTCTAGTAGTTCCGCAATATGCTCTAAAATCCGGCCGAAATGAATGGAATCCTCAGCACAGGTGTTTCTGGGTAAAACCACGTCTGTCGCCCGGCTTTGGGTAAGGCGATGCTCAATTTGTTAATACGTTTAACAGGCGCATCGTGTAAAGGGAGAACGAACGCCCTTCATAGAGAGCCGATTCTCCCTCTGTGTGTCACGTAGTCAATAGCCCCTGGGGCGCGGGTGGCACGTGACAGCGTCAACGTGTCAACCCCCTTTATGCTATATTGCGCGGCATTATGCTACTGTATTATCGAACCTTCCTACAACGCCGGCCCACCACCGTATTTCGACTTGGTTTATAGGCGAGTGAACCAATGCACTCCTGTACGTGTATAGGTTCGCGCGATGTGTGTCTCCGCCTGTATACGTATCGAAGCACGTACACACACGTCCGATGTCGGATTGGTCGGATCGAAAACGGAAACGCGTCAGTAGCAGATGTAGCAACACGTATTTGAGCGAGAGCGAGAGAGAGACGGGCTGAATCGAGAAGTTCGGAGATAGTGAGTTAAAACGGTCCATTTGAAATTGTTTTGTTCAACGAGCATTCTTGACCCGAAACGATACGCCTCGGTGCCTATTGAAAAAAATTCACCGTTGAGCGTCGGGATGACGGTGACATTTCAGTGCGCACTCGCGGTCGGTGGAGGAGCAAGATGTCAGTCACCGCGGGCACCTTGTCATGCGAAGCGTTGCGACCGTTCGCCTGCCATACTCCAAACGCCGATGGTCTTTATCCCGTTACCGTTCAACGCAATCGCGCGCCGTACGGACGCGATATCGAAGTTTATTCCCCTGAAATAAAACGCGCGCGTTTAGATGTATATTTTAGCAGGCGCGTCGTCCGGCATTTTAATCTCGGCGGCTAGAACGTTTTGTCCGGAGCCCGACCTTGGCGCGCGGAAATATTTTCAAAGGCATTCCCTCCGCGATTCCCATTGCCGATTTGTCAATAAATCACCCGCGTTGTTTTACGTCCGCGCTCACGCTTTATCTCTGTCCGCCTTTCTTTCCGCGAGCCCGTAAACGCGCATCGTTAATGAACGAACGCTGCGCCCGTTGAAAAGTTCGCGAATTATCCACACCATCGACTGTAATGAGGCGCGGACCTTTAGCGAGATTAGGTCGCGTCCCCACTTTCCTTCAATAATTAACGACGCCATTGCGTTAGCCTGTTTAGCGCGGGTGTGATCCGTACGTGCGAAGCGCGATAAAATATTTAGGGGTCGCGTAATGAAGGTATGTTTAATAAATGGCCATCCGGAATCGTGGCCCGCTCTCACGCGCTGCCTCGCTTTTCATGTATATGCACCGTTCACATATGCCGCCCACATGTTCGACCCTCCATTCCCCCCGCACCCCCGTGGCGGCGCATACGCGTGCATTTATATGCACGCACGTTTCCGCATAAATGTTGGCGCTAGCCGCGTTTGCGAACATACGCGAACGCGTCCCAATCCACGTACATACGTATACGTCCGGGCACGCGCACGTGCTTTCGTACACGTGCTCGTTGTGCAAAAAGTTACAACTCCGACGAGATACCCCTGTAACGGGCGCGACCGGACGGAGAGAATCGAAATCGACCTCTCCCGCGTTAAATTATTCGTTTCGATCTCGTCTTCCGGGCAAACCGGCGGCCGCGCTGAATACGAATTCGTCGAACGAATTTGCCGCTCCCTTGGGCCCTGCCGCGCGTCTGAGATTTTAATTTTCACGCGCCGTTGCCCTTTTATCGCGCGTCGCCCCCCCGGCCCTTCGCCTGCAATTTCGAACGCGGCACTCTCGTTACGGATACGCCGTAACGTAGTGCGCCGTATAATTATCGCGCCACGTAACGCAGACCCCGATTGTTTCGCGCTTACCGAGACATCGACGTTTTAACGAAATTCGGAAGGCATTAATTGCGACACTGCGCGGAGAAATTCGGTAGAAACGGTCGCAGTGAAATGAGGCGGCGGAACTTTTTTCTGAGGCATTTTTGCGTATCAACGAAAAAAAGGAAGCTACTCAATAATTATTACCGTCTCAAATATCTTTGTTATTCTTGACAATGTCAAAGTGAGCGTCAAGAACCAATTCCTGTGTCGAATATCTCATATTTTGATTAAGTGATGCTTTGATTGAGCGTCACAAATCTATCGAGCAAAGCGCGGCATGGAAAATGCTTATCGGCGTTTTAACTCTGACTCAAAATTACATTTATTTGAAACGTTCGTAGCAAAATATTTGCTCTCTCGACGCGGGCGGCTTTTTTTCTGAGGCATTTTTGCGTATCAACGAAAAGAAGGAAGCTACTCGGGCTTCTAACTGTTGTCGGTCACGTTATAACTATATGGAGGCGGAGTCGGTCCGTCTTCATTTTTGCTGGCGCCGATATAAACGCAGGACCAGCCAATAATTATTACCGTCTCAAATATCTTCGTTATTCTTGTCGATGTCAAAGTGAGCGTCGAGAACCGACTTCCTGCGCCGTATAATTAACGCAGACCCTGATTGTTTCGCGCTTACCGAGACATCGGCGTTTTAACGAAATTCAGAAGTCATTAATTGCGACACTGCGCGGAGAGTTTCGGTAGAAACGGCCGCTTCGAAACGAGGCGGCGGAGCGCGCGCCGTGTCTCACGGACCTATAGAAAATCCAATATATTGTTTTGTATGCGGGGCGCGCGTAATAAACCAGGTATTAACGTCAATGGCACGGGCGTGAGAATTCGAAGGTACCGGGGCCGGCGATTATGGCTGGCTGCTAGTGGACGGTTACCCAACGTAACGGGGCACCAACATTATTGTAAGCGGCGTTACGAGAGTGGCCGATAAAAATATCGACTCGAATTTAATCCGCGGGAAGGCTATGCTCGGCAGAGCGGAAAATCGGGAAACGTTTTGCCCCTACCCTTTGTCCGCTACTCCTTTCCCACTGCACTCGACCCTTTCACCCCTACCTCTCTACGGAGAAGTAGCCTGAATGCGGACCTTTTGACTTCTCCTTGAATCGCGATCGCTCGTCGATATTCCTTCACTTTTATTCCGCATCAGGGAGCCGCGTCCAAAGTCAAGAGTATTCGTGTTCTCGTGTTTTTCCACCCGGTATGCAAAATAGTCTTTCGAAATACGTTCATAGAGTTTCAACGAGAAGCGCAGAATTCCCCGAAAGACTCTCGATGAAAGGGTACAAACGTGGAAGTTTCGCTCCGGTCTCGCGTGGCAATAATCGATCAACCGTCGACAGAGAAATTACAATTTACGTTTCCCTTCGGAAACATTGTTTCCTTCACTATCAATTGATTCCCCGGAACGTACCCGTCTCGACTACCCGCAGCCCGCCACTTCGATAAACCCGTTTCCACCGAACTGTATTCTCTCGTTGAGAACTGAGTAAAAACAGCCCGCCGCGTGAATTGTCGGCGGCGAAACCTTTTGTCAGTGCGATTGAGCATGGCAGCTACTTGTGGAATTTCCGCAGGTAGAAGTTGCTCTGATCCTCCCAACAGGTGAACGTGCCCTCGCTTCCAATCACGACTCGCCGCACTTCTTTCTTTTCTCCCACGTCGTTCCGTGCTTCGCGAAACAGCACTGTCGGAAGGTGAATGATTTTTTTTCCTCCTCTGACCCTCTCGCTCCCTCCCTCTCGGCCGCGGGCGAAGGCCAATCCTGTCTGACAAAAAGGTCGGCGAACTCCCGCGGGGCTAGACGAGGAATCGCGGGGAAAAATCTGTGTGGGCGAGAAAGGAGACCCCGCGGCTTCTGGCATCGGGTATGTATGACATCGCGCTACCGATACGTTTCGGATTCAGGGGCGTCGATGTATCGGATCGCAGGCGCACCCGTGCGTGATCGCCCGAATCCCTCGAGGCTTCCCTTATATGCATGTATATCCCCCTCGATTCGCTGCGCAACTTCGACCTCCTGCCATCGGAAGGCAATCACTTCTGTTTCTTCGTCCTCCCACGCTCACGCTTTGCCCCGCGTTTAATGAAACGATTTACGGACTGGCGTACGTCCCAGCGCGAGCACCACCGCAAATCGATTTCACCTAAGAACCGGCTGGTTATGTTTTAATCCTTGCTGTCGAAGCACCGACGCTTGCGACGGTGTTATACGCAGTCTTCGCTCGGTCGTGGTATATTCTTGGTGCTACTCCGCGAACGCTCTTCTCGGGAAGGAAAATAATGTAGAGATGTGCCGTAACTGTACTCATTATGCGATATTTTGAAGAGGCGGAAGTTAGTACGATATTTTCGCTGGCGCAGTGTCGCGTCCGTGTCAGTGTCTAGTGCGATCCCGTGTGTAGTCATTTGAAACGTAATGCCTCTGTGTCGACAATTACGATCCGCAGTAACTTCTGCCGTGAGAGTGTGATGCTTCGTGAAATATTCATTCGCGAGACTCAGCGTGCGCCACGTCGCGAAGAGCAAAGGCATTCCGCGAAACAACCGTTGTCTTCATATTTCCCAGACTTTCTGAGGCGTATTGCCGCTCGTTGCTCGGGACCCGAGCGAGCCGAGGGTAGTGAATTCAGCGTAAAAAGACACGTTAATCTTCGTTTCGAAGGAGAACGCTCGTAAGAAATAGCCAACTTTTTCACGCAGATAGACATGACAGCGACCAGACTGTCTCGGACTTCAGAAAGCAGTACAACGAAACACTCTCGGGGGTTACCGTCTATCCAATTTCTTTCCACGGTCACAAGCAATTTCATTTCCAGTCAAATAAAGAGGCGCATTTATCGGCAACCAGTCCGCTCCCATAAAAGACTCAATGCCTATGCAAGCCATTTTAAACGAAGCGTATAAACGCCCTGATAATAAAAGCTCATTGAGAAAAAACGGCCGCGGAAATTTCTGCCCTCTACTTCACTACCTTTTCGGAAAAAACTGCCCTCTCAAAATTCCGCTCAAAAGACCTCCGAACGGTACGGTTCTAGCGTTATGTCGATCGCATCGTACGTTTGCCCATCGATTTACCGCGTTATAGAAAGCGTATAATACGTATGCCTTTGCGCTGTCTGCATAAAGTGTCGTTCACGCATCTCGCAGAACACGAAGAAGACGAGTGAACGCGAAGAGAAAGACAGGCGAGCGTGTAACGAAACACTTCGTAGTGGGAACTGACAGCGTTCAAGCCGGACACCGTATACGAAGGCTGACAAACGGCGGCCCCATCCTGAAGGGCCATCGGAAGGGGTTGCAAGCTGAAGGCGTTGCGGGGTCGGCGGCTGAGGGCAGTGTGGCCAGGAGGTTAGGTTGACGGGCAAGGTGCGTGCCAGAGAGACATGAACTCTGACGGGGGGTGAATAATGGGCCGGCACTTTGACACCACGAGCTGCCGGCTCGACTCTGCCCCGGCAAGGTGGCGAAAGTGGAAGAAGCGAGTAACGGAGGGCTCGGCTCCTTGAAAAAGAGAAGAGGACGGCGCGCTCGGGAAAAGAGGAAAAAGAGGCAGACGGACTGGCGAAGAGAGACACAAAAGAGCGAGGGTGCGATTGCGAGCCTGCAAGGGGTGAGAGGGTGCGACGAGCTACCAAAGAACGGAAAACGAGCGGCCCGTGATTTATATTCATAACTTTAATACGAACCAACCTCCAGTCACGTCCCCAGAACCCGCCGGCACCCACATAATTTATGTATTTCGCCTGCGTCGTCCTTCGAAATTGTCGGCCCCGCTGTACACGGGGATCGCTGCGAAGTCGGAGGACCAGACCATCCGAGCACGGCTCCAGGATCATACGGGAATCGGCAACTGACAGGTTTGTTACATCGACGCAACGCCGCGCATCGTCGCCTCGGGATTTATGGCTTACGCGTGAGACTGGACGGATGTGGAAATTGAGAATTCACAGGGGACGAAACTCGCGAGCGACGCGGGCCGAGCTCGGGACACGGAAGGGTGCGGGAAGAAATTGTCTTTTGCACTTACCGCCCCCGCGTCAGATCGTTCGTTTCCTTTCGTTCGCGACACCTGGCCAGAAAGATGCAAAATGGAGGCGGAGTCCGTCTTCATTTTCCCTGGCGCCGATATAAACGCAAGGCCAGCCAATAATTATTACCGTCTCAAATATATTCGTTATTCTTGACGATGTCAATGTGAGCGCCAAGAACCAACTCCCTGCGTTGAGGAGCTCATGTTTTTATTACGCTGACGCTTTGATTGAGGTCACAATTTATGAGCAAAGTACCATGGAAAACGTTAACTCTGACTCAAAATTTGCTTTCTCGACGCGGGCAACTTTTTTCTGAGGCATTTTTGCGTATCAACGAAAACAAGGAAGCTACTCAGGCTGCTAACTGTTGTCAGTCACGTTATAACTATATGGAGGCGGCGTCGGTCCGTCTTCATTTTCGCTGGCGCCGATATAAACGCAGGGCCAGCCAATAATTATTACGGTCCCAAATATCTTCGTTATTCTTGACGATGTCAATGTGACAGTTGAAAACTAGCTACTTGCGTTGAGGAGCTAATGTTGGATTACGCTGATGCTTTGATTGAAGTCACAATTTATAAGCAAAGTGCCATGGAAAATGTTAACTCTGACTCAAAATGAGATTTATTTGAAACGTCCGTGGCAAAATATTTGCTCTCTCGACGCGGGCAACTTTTTTCTGAAGCATTTTTGCGTATCAACGAAAACAAGGAAGCTACTCAGGCTGCTAACTGTTGTCAGTCACGTTATAACTATTTGGAGGCGAAGTCGGTCCGTCTTCATTTTCGCTGGCGCCGATATAGATGCAGGGCCAGCCAATAATTATTACCGGTTCAAATATCTTCGTTATTCTTGACGATTTCAAAGTGAGCGTCAAGAACTAATTCCCTGCGTTGAGGAGCTAATATTTTGATTACGCTGATGCTTTGATCGAAGTCACAATTTATGAGCAAAGTGCCATGGAAAATGTTAACTCTGACTCAAAATGAGATTTATTTGAAACGTCCGTGGCAAAATATTTGCTCTCTCGACGCGGGCAACTTTTTTCTGAGGCATTTTTGCGTATCAACGAAAACAAGGAAGCTACTCAGGCTGCTAACTGTTGTCGGTCACGTTATAACTATATTACTCGGAAAATATGCACGCACGTGCGTTTCGCGCTCGACGATCTCTCAACGTGGAGAGACAAGCTGAGTTCGCGCCAAGAGGCAGCGGTCCAACTTTGAAATACCGCTGTCCGGTTACCGGGTAGAGTTTACACAGAGGCCCGGCCTGCCTATGTATGCACGAGGTGAAACGAAGTAGCGGAGAGGGTGAGAAAGTCGAGAGCGAGATGAGCGACAGTGGCAAACAAAGACGGGAAACCGGGAAGAGAGATGCTGCCTCTGTACCAGTGGGTCGGACATAAAACCTTTATGCTCGAGAGCCTCTGTACTCCGTCGGCGGTGACTCAAGTCGTCCCGTTTAATTACGTATTCTAAAGCCCTCTCCGCCTACCCGCCAAACAGAGGCGCATTCGGTTGTTCGAGCGGTATTGCCACTTTTACGGCCTCTCCTTTCGGTAACGTCGCCGCGAAGAAATCTATTTTCCAGAATCTGCAGTCCCTTCGACGCATCTCTCGCGACAGAGGCACATTGCGCGGGATGTTACGCGTATCGATCTGCCCGGCCGGAAGAACTTTTCTAATTAAACGCTCGCTCACTCGCCGATAATAATTTGCACGGCCAAACAATAGTTATTCCGCGGCACGTACGAATTCGCGATGAAGTTAAACCCGGCCGAATGACCGTGGCGGATCGTAAGCCGAGGGCATCGCGAGTGGGAGGGCGTTCGGTCTAATTATATTTCCGTCGGGACGATAAGTGCACGGAGCCGACGGGAACGCACTGCGAGCGGATGACTTTCGACGCAGTCGATGTTTTCGCGCCGTGGCGTAGAGTAAGGTGGGAAACGACTTTTCATTAGGGGTGAATTCGCGTTTCGCGCGCTTAAAACGCGGACGAAATGTTTAATTTACCCGTCTTACTGCCTGGAGCCCCGGGCTTCCTGCTCGGACGGCGGGCTGGAGTCGTGAATATTCTCGCGAAACTCGGCACTCGTTAAACAGCCGAGCGTGATCGGCGATTTGTATAACCTTAATGACGACCCACCCTTTCCCGGCCAACATTTCCACGCCAGTTTTCTTCGATCGAACGAACGACCGAGAATCGAGCTTACGGAGCTACTTCATTTTATAATAACGTAGTTGCCAGTTTGCTCAAAAAGCTTGTAACGAATTTTCGCCTTCTCACATGCTCGCGTTCTGTCGGAACAAAATAAGGTCGACGCGGGGTGGGAAAAAAGTAATCGCGCCGTAATTATCGCCTCGCCTCGTATCCGTCCTCCCGCCCGTAGCGGCACCGACTTCTTTTAGATAATGTCGACCGTTTCCATTAACAGCGCGGTCTGATTAATTGAAAGGGGGAATGTGCATAATTAACGACGCGCGTTCACGTGAGGAGTAACGAGTTGAAAAATCCCTTTTCGCCTCCGTCGATTGACCGGCGAGAGTTACTGTTCATAATGAACCTCGCACGTACGCGGTGACGCCAGCCGCCAGATATAAAAACTCATACCTGACGTATGGAAATCCCCTGGAAAATGACACCTTCGACGTGCCTGGCCAGGAGAGAAATGAAATAATACGGTATGCATGTCGACGCTCCGAAAATATTTTCTTGCCGTGCGCAGAAGTATAGACAACGTGCGCGTACATATATCTTGCTTAAAAATCGAACCTCATGTAATTCCGTGATACCTTTAAACCCATCTTTCCCATAAAGTTCATGCACGTTAGTATTGTTGCATCAGCATGATAATCAGCTACGTCAACTACAAAGTCTTAACATCTTTCCTTTCAGTTGTTTCTCTCGACACGTTTCGCATGCGGCGCGACAGAAATAATCAAAGCTTCCCTTCCGCGTGTAATTACTTGATACTTTTAAACCCATCTTTCTCATAAATTTCACGCACGTTAGTATTGTTGCATCAGCATGATAATCAGCTACGTCAACTACAAAATCTTAACATGCTTTCCTTTCAGTTATTTCTCTCGACACGTTTCGCATCCGGCGCGACAGAAATAATCGAAGCTTCCCTTCCGCGTGTAATTACATGATACTTTTAAACCCATCTTTCTCATAAAGTTCACGCACGTTAGTATTGTTGCATCAGCATGATAATCAGCTACGTCAGCTACAAAGTCTTAACATGCTTTGCTTTCAGTTGTTTCTCTCGACACGTTTCGCATCCGGCGCGACAGAAATAATCGAAGCTTCCCTTCCGCGTGTAATTTCATGCTTCTTTTAAACCCATCTTTATCATAAATTTCACGCACGTTAATATAAACCCATCTTTATCATAAATTTCACGCACGTTAGTATTGTTGCATCAGCATGATAATCAGCTGCGTCAACTACAAAGTCTTAACATGCTTTCCTTTCAGTTGTTTCTCTCGACACGTTTCGCATCCGGCGCGGCAGAAATAATCGAAGGTTCCCTTCCGCGTGTAATTACATGATACTTTTAAACCCATCTTTCTCATAAAGTTCACGCACATTAGTATTGTTGCATCGGCATGATAATCAACTAAGTCAACTACAAAGTCTTAACATACTTTCCTTTCAGTTGTTTCTCTCGACACATTTTGCATCCGGCGCGACAGAAATAATCGAAGCTTCCCTTCCGCGCGCCGCCTTCTACTCGTTTGCGTCCGTTCAAACCGGTTTCCTTCTTTTTTTCTAGCTCCATCCCTTCTTCGTTTTTCTCTCCACCCGACTCCTCTTGACCCTCTTCGCGCAGCGGTGAAACGCAAATACGAGAGTGAACTTGACTGAAGTTCAATATACCGTTACTATGTGGCAGGTCAGGTGGTGCGGGGGAGGGGGCTGTAGGCGGTAGATACTCTTAAGGTTACAAACTCAGTCGAACTCGGCCGACAGTTGGATTGATTTTAATATCGACTTTGTTCCCAAACTCGACTAGCATCCTGCACGACGGCACCCGCCGACTTCGCGGCGTACTTTCGCAGCTTCTTTCCAGGCAGTTCGCCGACGCGAACGGCGAGTGGGAAGGAACTGCTCTTTATTCCATTTCGGGGCAAGATGCGTGTACGCTATCGGTTATTTTCCTTGCTTTTCTCTGCGCCGCGCGGCAACATCCGCCCGGCAATCTGGCCTCGCGATAACAATAATCATAATCGTTCGGGTCCCGCTATCGATCCGAACCATTTTTATTCGGGGCTCACTCCTGCTGGCCGCGCTGCTATAATCTCCCCGCCGAAATTCGATGACGCGCTGGAAAATAGAATCGAAAGGGGGAAAAACGGCTAGAGTTATTGTTGGCGGCGCCCAATAAATCATTATTAATTAATCAGAAGCCCGACTAAACGCGATGCGCGCGGTATTCTTGTTCTACCGTCATTTTCGCGGATGAAAATTTATTACGCGTACCGATCGCGGTTACTGCCCCGCAATCCCGTTTACAGCGCTCGAACTTTTCCGCATCCAGTCCCCGTTCACCGCGTTTTAGTAACACAATGGAGTGCGCTTGTTATTGTACGCGGCCGCGTAGTTAAATATTTTTACCCACCTCTCCCCCCCTGCCCCTTTTGTACGCGGCGTCCACAAACAATTCCCGCGATTTTTATGGGGCACGTGATCTCGTTTAGAGGATCGCCGAACCGATGACCCGCGGATGCGGTATTAATCTGCGCGAGAAGAAAGGCCACGCGTCGCTTCATTTGATTCATCGACGGCCGATGCTTTTCGCCTGCGAACGCATTTCAGCGATAATTCTGCGGTCACCCGACCGCTGATTTATCACGAAAGAGAGCGTCAGGTTAAACTTCATGCGATCGACATGTCAAAATTTGACTGTCACCGTTAATGATGGGGGTGTCGAACACGCTCGGCCGATCGAAAAGTGAAGCGCAACATTAAGCGGAGCCTGGCGGAAGTTCTGATTAGTTGTGGGATGAAATTGACGAGCGAGCGCTTGCCGTGGCACCCCCGAATGTTGGATAGTTAGTTGAGCGTGAAAGTCGCTCGTCAGGCTGGCGCCGAAATGTGCTTACTTCCGGCTTTTCCCTGCAATCTTAAAGCAACGGGCGAAGACCGTCTGTTCCGTGTTATCATTCGCTAACCAACTCACGTATCGTGGGGTAATGTACCTCCGGCAATTAGGAGATTACCACCCAAGTAAAATGACAGTTATTATGACTGTTACACAGACGATAAAGTTGACTGTCATTCCCGGAGGGCTCATTTACTCTGGCAAGCTGTTGCACAACACACTCTGTTTTTACTTTAACACTTTGACCGCCATGATGGTCACCACTGACCGGCGCAAGACATTTGTCTGAAGATCCAAAATATTCACAGTGGGTAGCAATAATTATTTTATAAACGCAGTTATTGTTAGAATACTGATGTGATCGTTTAGTGTTCAATATCTGCAGATTATTTATATTTTGCATAATTCAATCAAATGCTGTAGTATTTCATAGCATCGCCGTTCTAATACATCAAAATACGCATGGCAGTGAAAGTGTTAACCTGCACGGCGTCAAAGTGTTTCAGGATTGCAAAGTCTGTAGGGTGGATGCGTAGCGCGATGAAGGTACAGCTGGCAGTGTTACTAATTAACGAATATATATTTTTTAAAACACACAGACACAAATAGGGTATCATATAAAAGGATTAATCATAATATACAAAAAACATGTCAGTTAAAGTAATATTTTGTATGACCTTAAAGGAAGCAACGCATCGGTTGCATGTAAAAATTTGTGTGCGGTATTTGGAAAAGATATTGTAAATGTTCGTATTTGTCAAAGGTGGTTTAGCAAATTTCGTTCATCTGATAAAAAGTGATCGATCTGCCAAGATCGATAATGATGTTTTACGATCCATGTTGGAAAATAATCCAAACAAGTCGAGAAATTGCAGAAAGTTTGGCATTCATCATACAACACATTAAATGTATTATGATTAATATTAAACACATATTTTTATAAATTAATTCAAATATTTTCTTTAAAATACGACAGAACTTTCCCTCCAACCCAATAATTAACGAATGTATACTGTTTAAAACACACAAACACAAAAGGGTTCACACGGATTAAATAAATACAAAGAAAGCTTATAATAAACCTTAGCCTAGTCGAGGCTCTGAGGCACTATAAAAAGCCTAGCACAGAGGCAAAGAAAGAAATAGCGAAAGGGTCGCGTGCCGTAGCAAGACGAACTTTACAGTAAGAGAGCTGCTGGAAGACTCTAGAATAAGTTGGTTGCTAGGGAAGTAAATAAGATGAGCGACCGATGGCGTGATCCGCGTTTCATTTGTTTATAAGAAGAAAAGGCCGAGAGCTTCGCTTGTGGGTGCTGTCGCAGGGAAGGAAAACTGAGAATCAGAAAAGGATAGAAAGGGGGTGCAAAGGTTGTTGCTAACGGCGCAGAAAGATAAGGCATGTGAGAGAGCGAAGAAAAGATCCAGGTAGACTATTGCGTAGTTAAGGCGGAAGAACGGTTGAAAGAAAGAGAGAGAGAGAGAGAGAGAAAACGAAAGAAAGCGACAGAATCAGTAACACAAAGAATAGGTTATGCGACGCGGCACGCAGTTTTAAAACAAATAACGGCATCATTTTTGACAGCTATAGGCGCAAATACTAAACACACTCTTATATGGCATTTCACCATTGCGCAATATACATTGTCTCCCCTTTTCGACTTTTAAAGTGTGCAACTGCCGGCAGACCAGATAGTTCGTGGCAACATTGTCGACCATTTTGAAATCACAGAAGGACAGATGACATGTATGTGTGCCCTGGTAACTGGAACTTCTACGTGAGATAAGCTCATAATGGTCAATGTGTGGATTCATGTTTGTTTATGAGCAGATTGCAGGTCAATATTGGATGTATGCCACCGAGGATGTCTGACGATTTTACGTTTACCGATAATCGTTACTTATGAAAAGTTCAAACTTCCAACGATTATTAGCAACCTCACTTTTGAGATGACAGATTATTATTTGCGGCCCTCATTTATCGCTATATAGTCACGACCAGCTGCGATTGTTGTTAACACGTTCGGAACAAAGCGATTAACGATGCGACTTATGAAAAATGAAATTGCGACCATTTGCATTGCGACAGGACAAATTTTCTTTCGACGTATATATATATATATATCTGTCTTTCTGTCTCGGATAAGTTATGGGTAATGCTGGTCCACGACGTACACCACGAAGAGAAAGGCGGATGACGCGATGTAAGCTCACCGGGAAACTCCGTAAGACAAATTGCTGTTTCGAACTATTTTAACCTCATTTAAATATCAAATTATGCTGTTGCTTCAGTATTATCGCGCCGTGTCTCATCCGCGACAAGCCACGGCAAAATGTCCCTGTTCGTTCGCAAGACGAACGAAAACCGGACTCTTCACCTCCAGCTCATCGACCACCGTTAATGTTGATTGACGAAGAAATGCGTAACTAAATCTTCGATGACCTTTAGGGTCCGCGATATGACGAATGGCGAATAATTGCGCATTCATAAGTTCAACGACTGTGTTTATTGAATTATCCTAACTAACACGTCGTAGATAGTGTTGTGTTTTTATACAGAGTGTGTTGAATGACGAAGAAATGCGTAAATAAATCTTCGATGACAGAGACCGCGATTGACGAATACTGTGCGCATTCGTAAGTTCAACGATTGTGTTTTATTGAACTATTCTAATTTACACGTCGTAGATAGTGTTGCGTTTTATACAGTACAAAGGATTGTGTATGGTAGGTAGTTTTGTCGGCGTACGGAGTAGAAATTTGAATAATTGTGTGTTTCGCGAATGTCTTTCTTATATACGCTTGAGGAGACGAACGGACCAATCACCGGCAACTAAATATCACCCGAGCAGACAAGTGAATCGTATAATTTTAAAACACTATATTTCTTACAAGAGTGCGTATTTTAGGTAGCGTTTTGTCGTGTACGGAGTAGAATAATTGTGTGTTTCGGACGAATGTCTTTCTTATATACGTCTTGAGGAGACGAACTGACCAATCACCGGGTAACTAAATATCACCCGTAAGGTGGTGGGGTGAATCGGCTTGACCAGGTTCATTTATACCCGAGCGCCCTTATGGTTTGCGCAGCAACAGTTAGCCAACACCGTTTAGTCTCCCATTGTCCTCCGCATTTCAATAGACCCCGAAAAAGTAATCACCGTTTACGCTCAATCTTATCTCTCAATCAAATATCGCCTAATCCTTCCTGTCCTTTCTGGTCATGCCCCTTTTTCTTCACGCATGCCGAACCTGCAGTTCCTTGTTTCGATCGTGATACCTACCCGATCCCATACACACGACACCAATCTACGCATATCCCCTGCAGCATCAGAAAAACGGCCGTAGATGCGTCGCGTAAAACTGTCGTTGGGCCATCGGGCCCTATCGGATTAACACTTTGCCGGCCGCTGTCACGCTGACGTGACTTTTGCTCGCCAACAGTAATCGGCCGGGATCACGTACGCGTGACACCGGCTTACCGCAGCGACAATGTTTCCACTATGCTTCTAATTTGAGGACATAAAAATATGCATTGAAATCTATGTAGCACTAATTTTAGTGCCATTTTAATAATAACCATACCCTATGTACGACGGATAGCGTAAATATAGTAGCAGTAAATAGGTAGCAATAGAATCTACGCGAAATTCGCCGGCGGCAGTGTAAAGATGATGCGAGAAATAAGCGGCCGGCAAAGTGTTAAGATAAGGCAGTAGAGGTCCGTATAAAAGGCGGACCGATTTGCGACGCGAGCTCAGTTTGAGTTCAGTAATAGATCAGAGTTTTAAGTTGTCGTTCAGTTTAAGTTGAGTTGTCAGTCAGATATAGTTCGAAGTTTAGATCAGTCAAGTTGAGTGTAATTCAGTCCACTATAGATACGTTTTCTTGCCGTTTACCGAATCGTAGTCGAATTGCCATAGTTTTACTTTCATTTTGTATTTGTATGTATATATTAGTTCTTCTGTTTATCTTTAAATAAATTATTCAACTCAATATAATTCCGCATCACGCTTCGACGACACGTAATAGCTTATATCCCTACATTCCCACTTCCTTTCCGAATTTCGGAAAATCCACAAATTAACGCACGGGGAAAAAGATGGGCTGGAAGGGAGAAAGACATTTTCGCATACGGAAACAAGGATCTTGGGCGTCATTTGCTCGAGCACCTTCACCCAAGTTACAACAACGCAGCACTAACTTTTTCCATAAACTCACCACGAGTACAACATATTTTCTGTTTGTGTGAACCTTATTAATCTTGTGAACCTTATTAAGTTTGTGAGAGAATATATATCATTTGTTATTCCGTTGAACACTTTCGTCGTACAATTTACACCCTTCACCTCCGTAAAAAGTCGTGAAGCAGATCGCGTCAACATAAAACGCGACTAGAAAAAATTCAGTCCCCTCGATCCGCGTCCAGAAATAATTTCCCACGCCGCCAAAGAATCAAACCTAAACGAGACGCGATATTCTTGATTACGAAAGTTTCGCACGCAACACTTTTCGGCGAGCTCTCCCTCCTTGTTGTACTTGCGAATTCGTGAAATCTCGGGTCGTAAATTTCGAGCGAGATCGACGGTCGGGCTAACGACTGCGAATTCGTCGAAGCGTAACAGGTTATCGAAACGGAGGCGCGATAATCGATGGGGGTCGATGTGAACGGTGCCTAATGTCGTTCGAACGAAGTAACGAGTGGCTTCTTTAACCGTTTCCGTCGTCGGCTTATCCGGCATTCGAGGCACGCGTCGCTAACTGGATGTATTCAAATCACAACCGGCGCGCCGGAGAAGCAAGAGAAATAGTTTTACCCCCGCCCACCGTTTTCTCAAATCGTACCGTGGACTGTTTAGCCAACTCCTCTGCTTTCTGTCCCCCTCCTTCGCTGGCAACCCCCTGTCTTCTCTCTGTTTCCAACACTGCACCCCCATCCGTCTCTGTACCGTCGATCCCGCGTCTCTGTTGCACATTCAGTGCCTTCCTTCCCTCTCCACTTTTACTTCCTGCTTCTTTCTCCCTCTGTCTCTCTGTCCTG
The DNA here is from genome assembly GCA_033815515.1 of Cryptocheilus praepositus. Classification (NCBI taxonomy): domain Eukaryota; kingdom Metazoa; phylum Arthropoda; class Insecta; order Hymenoptera; family Pompilidae; genus Cryptocheilus; species Cryptocheilus praepositus. The sequence goes on along the minus strand of JAWWQZ010000035.1, from coordinate 12,580,874 downwards.
CTCGCGACCCACGGCTTCTGAGACATGCAGCCAAGCCTCCGGGGGTGGAAATCTAATAACCGCGGGATTTCGTTTCGCGACGCGACAATCTCAACGCCAAATGGGTAAACTCGATTTTTACTCGTAATTAAACCTGCCTCCGTCAGCTATTCTGCGAGTCGAACCGCGTGTCTAGTCCGCACTTTCAATTGTGCCACGCGAAAAGATGTGCCTATAGCTTACAGTCCACTGAATTCGGTGAACTTGCATTCATACGGTCTCCGATATCGACGATATGCAGGTCAATTTGCGGTACGTTATTCGACGGTGAGCGTTTTGAAGCGTTGCACTGTAAGGATCTACTGCGGTTCTTTTGTGGATCATGGTAGAAAGGTGGCTGATTGCGGGATACTAACGAAACAGGCGTTGCAAGAATGAAGAATGAAATGTGCATGTATCTTGTACTTCAGTATCTGTATCTAACAGTTAATTTCCACAAAGTTATATGATTACGCACATATTACGTTAATGCGACAGTTATTTCGAGAATGTGAAGATTATCTAGGAGTTTGCAGAGGAAAAAAGAATGGACTGTAATGCGCTGCCAACTGTAACGAGCGTGAGAGCTGTTAGCCTTCTTAGAACCGAGGTACTCATTATAATTGCCTCACTCGGGTCAGCTTTTTCGTATGCGTGATTCTTCTTTCCCGCCGTGATAAAACATTTCTAACCGCAGCCGCAAGAGTTGAGTGCTGTAACGCCGAAAGACGATCCTTACACGAAAGTTGCGACATTTGTCATTAACAAAAATTTAGAGGCGCGACGGGCCATGCGATTCTTTAACACGTTGACTGCCAAGCATATTTTGCTGTCAGAATCGCAATGTATTGAAGCACCGTTCTAATATCAATTGCTTTTACAAGATTGCAAATAGGCTTCATGACGAATTTTGTTGAATTTATAGTAAAATCTTTTACGCTAGTCACCGCATATTTTGCTATGCTAGAATCGCGATGCGATAAAATACTGCAGAGTATGATTAAATCGTACAAATTAAAGGTACCGCAGAGTTAGAAGCCAAAGTATTGAAGCACCGTTCCAATATCAATTACTTTTACAAGATTGCAAATAGGGTTCATGGCAAATTTTTTTGCGTTTCGAGTAAAATCTTCTGCGGCGGTTACCGCATATTTTGCTATGCTAGAACTACGATGCGATGAAATACTGCAAAGTGTAATTAATTCGTGCAAATTAAAGGTAACGCAGAGTTAGAAGCCAAAGTATTAAAGCACCGTTCCAATATCAATTGCTTTTACAAGATTGCAAATAGGCTTCATTGCAAATTTTTTGCATTTTTAGTAAAAGCAATATTTTGCTTTTACAAGGAATACTGCAGAGTATAATTAAATCATGCAAAATAAAGGTAACGCCGAAAATATCAATTGCTTTTACAAGATTGCAAATAGGCTTCGTTGCCAATTTTTTGCATTTCTAATCAAATCTTTTGCATCGGTCACCGCGTATTTTGCTACGTTAGAACCGCGATAAAATACCGCAGCGTATAATTAAATTATCCAAAATAAATGTAACTCCGAGTTGTAAGAAATCAAAGTATTGAAGCACCGTTTTATCAATTGCGTCTACAAGATTGCAAATTTGATTGCACCGTAAAATCTTTTGTCACCGCGTATTTTGCTATGTTAGATCTGCGATGCGATGGAATACTGCAGAGTATAATTAAATCATGCAAAATAAAGGTAACGCCGAGTTGTAAGAAGTCAAAGTATTGAAGCACCGTTTCAATATCAATTGCGTCTACAAGATTGCAAATAGGCTTCGTTGCCAATTTTTTGCATTTCTAATCAAATCTTTTGCATCGGTCACCGCGTATTTTGCTACGTTAGAACCGCGATGCGATAAAATACCGCAGCGTATAATTAAATTATGCAAAATAAAGGTAACGCCGAGTTGTAAGAAGTCAAAGTATTGAAGCACCGTTTCAATATCAATTGCGTCTACAAGATTGCAAATAGGCTTGATTGCGAATTTTTTGCATTTCTAGTAAAATCTTTTGCACCGGTCACCGCGTATTTTGCTACGTTAGAACCGCGATGCGATAAAATACCGCAGCGTATAATTAAATCATGCAAAATAAAGGTAACGCCGAGTTGTAAGAAGTCAAAGTGTTGAAACACCGTTTCAATATCAATTGCGTCTACAAGATTGCAAGTAGGCTTCGTTGCCAATTTTTTGCATTTCTAATAAAATCTTTTGCATCGGTCACCGCGTATTTTGCTACGTTAGAACCGTGATGCGATGAAATACTGCAGAGTAAATTAAATCATGCAAAATAAAGATAACGCAGAGTTTTTAAAAGCCAAAGTATTGAAGCACGATTCCAATATCAATTACTTTTACAAGATTGCAAATAGGGTTCATGGCGAATTTTTTTGCGTTCCTAGTAAAATCTTCTCCGGCAGTCACCGCATATTTTGCTATGCTAGAACCGCGATGCGATGAAATACTGCAAAGTGTAATTAATTCGTGCAAATTAAAGGTAACGCAGAGTAAGAAGTCAAAGTATTGAAGCACCGTTTCAATATCAATTGCGTCTACAAGATTGCAAATAGGCTTGATTGCGAATTTTTTGCATTTCTAGTAAAATCCTCTGCACCGGTCACCGCATATTTTGCTATGTTAGAACTGCGGTGCGATGAAATGCTGCAGAGTATGATTCAATCGTGCAAAATGAAGGTAACGCAGGGATGTTAGAAGCCAAAGTACTGGAGCACCGTTCCAATATCAATTACTTTTACAAGATTGCAAATAGGCTTCATTGCGAATTTTTTGCATTTTTAGTAAAAGCTTTGGCACCGGTCAGCGGTGACCACTGTGGCAGCCAATATGATAAAGAATACGGTGTGGTACATTTGGAAATGTAATGCGATGAAATACTGCAGAGTAACGCAGAATTGTTAGAAGCTAAAGTACTGGAGCACCGTTCCAATATCAATTGGTTTTACAAGATAGCAAATAGGCTTTATTATTGCGAATTTTTTGCATCTTTAGTAAAAGCTTTTGCACCGGTCACCGGTGACCACCATAGCAGTCAACGTGTTAATTCCGCGAGAATATTCGTTGCTCTCGATACGACTTCCGGCAGGCGGTCTTCTCGCATTCGCGTATGCATTCGGGCGCAGTCATGAAAAAGACAAATAATCCATGCTCCTCCGTCTCGCTCGCCGTCCTGGAATTTAGCGCCGTCGAGAATACGAAGTCGCGCTGACAAACGACGAGGGTAATCGCGCAGCCGGTTTGACCCGATCTCTGACAAAAGAAGTGGAAAAAAAGAGCGGAGAGCAGCAAAGGGAAGAATGAAAATGAGCGAGGAACGGAAAGTTGGCCACGGTAAAACGAACTTTTCCACGTGGTTCTATCCGCTCCTACGGAAGCGGAATCGCATTATTCGCTGTACGTTTCGCTCTCTTTTTTTATCCACCCTCACCCCCCGACTCTTTCCCACTTGCCCCCGCCGGGCATTTCTACGTCGCATCTTCTGTCTCGCAGTCTTTCCCGTAATTCAGCAACTGGAACCCATTTCTCTCTCCGGCCTCCTCTCTATTTTTTCTCATTTTCTCCCTCTTTATTTACTTTGACCGACGCGCGGTAGCATTACTTTTCGTAATGTTTCCTCGGTAACGCTGCACGCGCTGCTTGTATGAGGAATGTAAATTAGTTAGTACGAGTGTGAAGTGTCCTCAAATCGCCTTAACGTTATCTAGAGTACCCTTGCGGGTTGCGAAATTATAAATTAAACGGATGGTAACTGAAACGCCATAATGTAGCGCGTTGCATATTCTAAGCTGTGGGACGAACGTATTCAGAGCTGCCGCGACACGGTACACACGAGCGCCTGATTAGGCAAATTATGGATCGTAATAGTTTAATGGTAATTAGAGTGGCGGCTCTCTAACGTCTTCCTCCAGTGCACGCTTCCGCATACTTAGTCTCTCTTTCCCGCAACCCCGTGCCTCCGCGTGGCCGCTATAGCTACTCGCCGATCTCTCAGTTACACTTCCACCGACAATTACGGACCATTAATAAAGCGACAGAACGCAGTACCTATAGTCTATACGTTTGCCAGCGCCGCTTCCGTCGGTATGAATCTAGACGCGCAGAATGCAAATCTAAGCCACGCGCCGGTGCAAGTCGGGAAACAGCGGGTGTGTGGGATTTGCATATAGAAATCTTAAGAGAACAAATTTTTCTTCCCACCCGCCCCGTCTCCCTTTCATTCCGATCCCTTCCTCGCCGTCCACCCTCCTTCTCTCTCCCGCCCCTCTTCGTTCCTCTTGTCTTTCTCTTATTTGCATGCCCTCCTTCTGTCTTACGCTCCTGCTTTCGGCTTGATTTGCATACGAGATTGCGCATGATGCTCTTCGGCACGGTACGTTTCCCCTAACTCTGCGCCTTTTTTTTCGTTTTTCCACTCGGTCGTTCCGTTCTCCCTCATTCCGCGTCTCACTTTCACCCGCTTCGAGCTTGCGCCCGTCGCGACGCCCTTACCTGCCTTGCCCTCCTGACCCCGCACCCTCGCCACACCGTCGTCAAGAAAAATGCCCAATGGTATCGGGTAACGTGACGAGGATTTTTAAGCCGCCGCGCGATAGCTCCGTTTCTGCTGCACTGCCGCTCGGTCGTTGCTGAAAAAAAGACGAATGCCAGCGATTACGAGAAGTCTCGGATAGATTGTCGGCTGTGTGTGTTCGACGTGCGGCGAAGGAGAATTGAAAATTAGCGTTTTAATTGCGACGATGTGTGTTTCCGCGGAGCGAAGTAATGCCGGTTTGATGTAGACAGGCTGTAGATTTTTTATGTCTGGCAGATTTCTACTGTGATGGCATAAGCGTGTCTTCGCAAACTTGTGCTGGTGTATCGGATTGGAACTGAACGCGAATGTATTCTTATTCCTTAACCGGCTACTCCGCTGTTGGAGTAGAATGCCTAATTAAATAAAAGTTAACACTATAACGATCGCTAGCCGATTAATCGACTTTGCGGTTCCAACCGCTATTTACTGGTAGCCGATTAATAGGCTTTCCAGTGGTCAACGGTTATATAAGATAAAATAAATATCAGATGATATTATGACAATTCTAAATGACAGTAAAGTTACACTGCTTTGAAACCAAAGGATTCTCAACAACACATTCAGTATTTTTCAGTTATAAAGCTTTACAAATAGGCACATACACACTTCCTGCACGATATTTAAAACAGAGTCGGTCGTTAGTGAGTGGCATCTTCAGTCGATAGCGGTCGGTAAAGTATTAAGTTTGAGCGTGAGCATCATGAGTCTCGGATAGATTGTCGGCTGTGTGTGTTCGACGTGCGGCGAAGGAGAATTGAAAATTAGCGTTTTAATTGCGACGATGTGTGTTTCCGCGGAGCGAAGTAATGCCGGTTTGATGTAGACAGGCTGTAGATTTTTTATGTCTGGCAGATTTCTAGTGTGCTGGCATAAGCGTGGCTTCGCAAAATTGCGCTGGTGTATCGGATTGGAACTGAACGCGAATGTATTCTTATTCCTTAACCGGCTACTCCGCTGTTGGAGTAGAATGCCTAATTAAATAAAAGTTAACACTATAACGATCGCTAGCCGATTAATCGACTTTGCGGTTCCAACCGCTATTTACCGGTAGCCGATTAATAGGCTTTCCTGTGGTCAACGGTTATATTAGATAAAATAAATATCAGATGATATTATGACAATTCTAAATGAGAATAAAATTACCCTGCTTTGGAAGTATTCAGCATTCAAAGTGGTAATGTAGACAAGCTGTAGATTTTTTATGTCTTGCAGATTTCTAGTGTGCTGGCATAAGCGTGTCTTCGCAAACTTGCGTTGGTGTATCCGGTTGGAACTGAACACGAATGTATTCTTATTTCTTAACGTCGGCTGTGTTTGTTCGACGTGCGGCAAAGGAGAATTGAAAATTAGCGTTTTAATTGCGACGATGTGTGTTTCCGCGGAGCGAAGTAATGCCGGTTTAACCTTGTCATTCTCCGGATCTTACTCTTTTTAAAGTTTTACACAACGTCAAATTCGGAGATTTTGCAATTGTTATGAATAAAAATACAATTTAGGATTATTAATATGTCAAATCAAAATTCTGAGTAATTCCATTCGGAATGATAAATTTTAAAATAAGGGTTGACACACAAACCCACATTTCAGTTTCCACATTCATAATTAGATTCGCGTTTTTAGTCGTTTGCACTTAAAACGACGCACCTTCTACTTCGGCTTTTTCCTATCGATTTATAAACCGAAGGAAAATGTCATTCTGTGAATATTAGCTACTGAGAGCTTGAAGAAGATTGGAGCGTGATTCTTGTCCCGATTGCTTCTAAACCAGTGCATATTTTATTTCTGGAATAAAACAAATTAAAAACGAACCGAGGAATAACAAAAGAAAGAAGAATGTCGCAGGACCGGTAATCAAGCGGTATCATACTCTTTATCGCGTGGATGGCGTCTATAGTCGGCGCTCGAACACACAGATCATCGAGTTAATGCCGTCTAGATCCGGCGCTCGAAACGAAAGGGTTAATGTAGACAGGTTGTACGAGATTTTTTATGTGTGGCAGATTTCTAGTGCTCTCGCATAATCGTGTCTTCGCAAACTTGTGCCTATCGGGTTGGAACTGAACGCGAATGTATTCTTATTCCTTAACCGTCTACCCCGTTGTCGGAGTAGAATGCCTAATTAAATAAAAGTTAAGTCAGAGCGTGAGGATCATGAGTATTCATCCATTCACTACTGATATAATACGGGCGTACTTGCGGATACTTAGGGGCGATTAACAAGTTTGGACTTTAAGGAACAGAGTCGAATGGTACCGGCTTCAAAGAACAATCTCAATCGTCGAAACGACACTTTTCGCGCGGCACGCCGGCGACCACCGTCAAACTTTCTCGCGCGGCGAGAAAGAGGCGAAAAAGAACTTCAAATATTTCCGCCGCGGATCTTTTCGCGAGGAATTTTTTCTTCAATTATGAGAAATTGCTTTGGCTCGCCCGTCACTGCCGAAGGAATTTAATTCTCGTAATCGCTTTTCAAATAGTTTCTGCGAATAGAGCATTCTTCCAAGACGGAGCGATTTTAGTCATTTAACAGCCGTCGAACTCCTCGTGTACAAGGAGAATTGAAATACTCCCGCCCGGTTTTGACGACGAAATTTTCTCTTTCAATTATGCGAAACTGCTTTAAATTAACTGGGTTTCGCGTTTAACTCTTCGGTTCCTTCGCTCCGCTCGTTAGGCGATCTCTGTCGCGCACCGCCTCGAGGCGCCTGTCGATATCTTAATCAACGATCCCGCCCCGCTTCTTATTACAGACTTTTCGAATAATTCTAAATAGGTACGGTCCCGCCGCAGGGCTGAAATCGCGGGCTGCATACGAAATTCGATATTCCGGAATGTATGGCGAATGAGTATGGTCGCCGCGATCGAGCACGTGTAAGCCGCTATAACATCGGTTCCCGGTTAGCGAGGCAAAAGCTTTCGGGGGATTAGATTTGATTATCGCGTTTAGAATTGCCGCCGCAACTGGTCCATGGCCAATAAACTATTGCCGCTCGATCGCCGGGCCTTTCTTGCCTGCGAACGATTCCCACCGTTTCCAGACCCACTCTCGCGACCGATCGTATGGATTTCCGCGGACGGGAAGCCTCGACCTACCTCAAGGGAAATGTTTTCAGATGAGGTAGACGAGGGCGCGCCGCGAAAGTGTTTCTCCTCGATCAAGAATCCACGATCGACGGCGGTATTTCGATGAATAATCAAACGCGCGAAAAACCTATCTGTAATCAATTCGGCGACTCTTAGCTCGCGCGAGCCAGCGACGTCGAATATTCTCACGGACAATGAATCGTTTCATTTCGCAGATATCCGGAGCATGTCTCCGCCCGCGAAACTTTCCGCCGCGGAATTCGCGAGCGTAGACGAGCGTTTTCGCGAACGTCTTACCCGGCGAGACGTTTATACGTTGGACTCCGTGGAAATACGTTTCTCTCTCGTATTCAGATTTATACGGTTATCGCAGAACAACGGATCTCTCTCCTTTCCTGTGCGGGGGTGCGCAGGATGTGATACACGCGTGTATATACAGTACGGCGTGTACCTGTGTAGTTTGTAGCGTATACACGCAGGGCGTTATACGCGCATGTATATGTATGCAGGCAGGTATCTAGGCAGAACGAGCGGGGCCTGACAAACAAAGTATCGTATATCGGATACCTTGGTGGCAGATGCCGCGGGCATAACAGCTCCCTTCCTTCCACTCTCTCCCCCGACGTGTGCTTCCTTCCGCCGAACCCTCGTCCGACACCGCCACCGCAAACTCACGGTCTTATTTCGTAGAGAGGTAGAGGCGCCGTCGCCTTTATGAAAGCGGTCGAGGCCTCGCTTTCGGTATTAGCATAGGAAGTAAGAGCACCCCCGCACGGCAACCCCACCTCTTTTTAAACCTCCGCGGGTCGACCTCCCCAACATCAGCGGCGAAGACATCCACACTTTCCTGCTCCCTCTTCAAACTCCTACCCTGCGTTCCTCGTTCCTCGTCCTTCTGCGCTCTTTCACTTTGTCTACCTGTGTCCATCTGCCCTTCTTTGTCCCACGCGTGCTTCCTATCTCCGTTATGCTTCTTGCCACCCGTCGCACGAACGGCGCCGCTGAAAATTGCCGGCTGCTTAAATTGAGCTCGATTCACGCGGCGAAAGTTCGCGCAAGCCGGCGCTGTGATTACAGGATTAGGCCCTCGGGCAATTTTGCCGGTTTCTGCTTCTGGGACCCCCCGCGCTCGTGTCGCTGTGTCTGCCGTTCTGTTTTTCTCTTTCCGGATCAGCCAGTGACGCGCCAGCCGTGGCTTGGCTATTCATTTGCAGAGTGTCGGGATATTATTTTGGATTTAAATACCACGCTTGGAACGGGGTGTATTAATGAAATGGATCAAACCCCCATAGTTCGGCATTAGGATGCGCGGCAGGGATCCGGTGTGGCGTACTTTTAATTTTGATTATTCGGTGAGTGTATTTATAGTCGGCCGGTTGGCGCACAATTACATTAACTCCGATGATGTTTAAGCTTCGCTCGCGGACATCGGTAGCGCAGCGGTGTAATTTTGATCATTCATCGGACATATTTATTCGTCAGAATTGTTCGGCAGTAAGTCGGTTAGTTCGCCCAACGGTGGAATGGTGGACGTAGAGAGCGAACTGTTCTGACAAATGGCAGACTACCGCCTCTCCAATAACAACAAAGCGTCCTTGTCATTTCGATTATTCAACGCATCTATTTCGAATCGAATTCATCCCGTTCCTTCTCACGGCTGCACTACATGCGTGAGCATATTAACGCAACAGAACCGGATCACGGCTACAGTCAGATCATTCATTTTTCGACTAACATCATCGGCACGTTCAAACAGCGGTGCTACCACAGAATTCGAGAGATTCAAGATAAACCCACAAAGAGCCCCGACCGCGGTCCCGGTAACGTTACAGAAAATAGGCAAGGTAATCGTCAAACGGAGAGTGGGCTGATATTTAAAATGTAAACTAACGAATGGGTCACTTGGACTTCTCTCTTCGTTTCGAGCGGTTCGTCTCATGTTCGCTTTATGCGTCGCTCCGTCGTATGGTTTGCCCGCGTCTGGCTCGCTTATAAAGTCAAGAGACCCCGAACTACGAGCTTCACTAGCTCTCTTCAACATGCTCTACGCAAGCCTCGCCTTGCACGCGCTTGACTTTCTATTGAGTATAAAGCGATTCCTCGGTGTGTACACGTCTCACACCGTGAAAGGACATGTCCTATGGCGAGCGTAAAGGTGCACGTAATGACGCGAAGAAGATTGCTGACCTGAAAATGAAAATTCTGCGGCTTCTCTGCTCCACTCCCGCTGCTTCTGCCACTCGTTAAGGCTAAACAACACCGTCGGCGAACGTAGTATAAGACGACGCATAAGCAGTAAAGTATTCTGTCATAACGTATGAGGAGCGAGAAACTTCGGATAACGCATTAACCCATTCGAGACGACGATTTTTTTCGAACACGGTCCCCAGGAGCGAAATTTTTTTTTCTTTATTTTGTTCATTTTTAATAAAAAAAAACATGTTTACTATGGGAATCACCCAATTCGTAAGTGAATTCACATAAATAAGATCATTGCACACCAGGTGTGCAGCTTGCTCCTCGGAAAATTTTTATTGCGAGGAACGGATTGAACACCATGTGTGCAATGTAAGGTAATACATTAGTTGGTTGATGGTAGCGCTTGAAACATTCTCCCAAACATACGAGGGCAGTCCGATAAGTACTTAGCCTACAAAAGAAAAACGAAAATTTTGGAAAATTGACGATTTATTTTTCAACATAGTCTCGTTTTAACTCGATACACTTGATCCAGCGATGCTCCAACTTCTCCAACCCGTCTGAAAAATACGTTTTCTGGAGATCTGCAAAGTAGGCCTTCGTGGCGGCGATAACCTCCTCATTCGACTCAAATTTCTGCCCAGCGAGTGACTTTTTCAAGTTTGGGAACAAAATGAAGTCACACGGGGCCAAATCTGGAGAATCCGGTGAATGGGGCAGCTATTCATAGCCTAATTCAACCAATTTGGTTGTAGCAACGGCAGAGGTGTGAGCCGGTGCGTTATCGTGGTGAAAGAGTACTTTTTTCTTCGCCAAATGGGGCTATTTTTTCCTTAATTCGGCGTCAAATCGACTCAATAATTCGGCATAGTACAGCCCTGTGACTGTTTTGCCCTTCTCCAGGTAATCTATACAGATCACACCTTGTGAATCCCAAAAAACGGTGGCCATCACCTTTCCGGCCGATAGGACAGTCTTCGGCTTCTTCGGAGCACATTCGCCTGGCACAGTCCACTGTTTCGACTGTTTTTTGGTCTGTGGTGTGTACCAGTGGATCCACGTTTCGTGGATAGTCACTGTACGACGTAGAAACTCTTTCGGATTGCGCTTAAACAGTGTCAAACACTGTTCTGAAGTGGTCTCACGGATGCGCTTGTTATCCGGAGTGAGCAAACGCGGCACCCATCGAGCAGAAAGCTTTCTCATGCCCAATATTTCATGCAGGATATGCCCAGATTTCATCGCTGGATCAAGAGTATCGAGTTAAAAGGAGATTATGTTGAAAAATAAATCGTCAATTTTCCAAAATTTTCGTTTTTCTTTTGTAGGCTAAGTACTTATCGGACTGCCCTCGTAATCCAGGATTACCGACACAAGCAGGACAAGAGTAATTATTACGTTTATATTTTCCTTCTTTGTAGGACTGTCGGCAATTCATAGTATTTTACATGTAAGAAAGGCTTCAAATAATTTTTAGATTTTTGGTACACAGTAAAATCAATGCCAAATTTTGTTTTCCTGTATCTTGCAGATTTCATTAGTTCAAGGAAAATCTTATTTCGACGACTAGTTTACTCAGAACAACTGATAATTGCACATTACTGTTATTGCACACACGGTGTGGAAGCCGTCTTATAGCCTCGGAAATCAATTGCACACACGGTGTGCAATCGGTCTCGAATGGGTTAAACAGGATCGCATAATAATGTCGCGTGACAGTTTACGTGCGTATCTACTGTCACTTTTAATCTGCCACGTGAATAGCGCGGTTTTTTGTAGACGTTAATGGACACGAGAAGATCCTCGAGCGGAATCGCGTCATCGATGTTCATTGTCCCGAAAATAGGTCGAAAATTCGTATGAATAGAACACTTATCGGGACCATGTAAATTCGGGCGATATTTTAGACGGTAATATTCTTTTTATATCCACACCGATCAATGTGGAACAGAATCGATGTTCCTTAAAAGCCGTACGAAACTGGGGCATGAATGCGGACGAAAGCATCCATTTTCCTTCTCTCACTAAAATTCCGCCTCCTCGCCAAAGGTCAGAGGAGGGAGAAGCTGCTCTTTCAGTTTCATTTTCGCATTTAAGCGCTCTTAAATGAATTCATAACAGGCGAACTTGACATTAATGAAAAAGAAAGGTCAGACGCGCGAACGATTCCGGGGTCATAATTTTTTTTAATTTTTATAATTTTAATTACTTCGCCGAAGAACGGGTGGCCCGATGAAATAGCCGCGTTCTTATTAATGCCTTCAATTTATTTCCATCAAAAGTTCGTTCCCTTCCCGCCGAGCAATTGCGATCCCTTCAGGAATTCTTTTACGACGAGACCCCGGAGAGCTTTCTCCAACTTAAAGCCGCATTCTTAGGCGGGAAAGATCTCCTTAACATTTATTACTGCATTTGTTTCCTTAATACTTATTGCGGAATGCTGGAAGGGAGGAAAAAACAGTTTCACGCGGCGAGAAAACTCCGTGCGAATCTCAAATTGCTTCTTCACTCGAGGCCCGTAAGTGTTACCGACCGCACTTAAATTGCGCTTATGCAAATAACGAAAATCGTATTATCGCCTTGTTGCATTTATCGCATCTAATGAATAAGTATCGAGCGAGAATCGGACTTGACAACTACATCGGAGCGTATTATTACCATCCACGCTTAATATCGATCCCACTATTAAGAATTTACGTCTTCCGCAGTCATTTATATAACAGACACTGTGAACGTGGGTCGATAAAAACCAAGAACATCGCCCGCACAAAGTCTCACGAAAAATTCAAAAAATGCCCAATCGGCAGCATTTATAATTTGATAAATGCAATTAATGACAAATAGTGATTCAATCCTTCGGTCTCCGATACCTTCGCATTATCTTCATTTTACACAATTCAATTATATTCGGTAGTACTTGCTCACGTTGCGGTTTTAACACTTTGACTGCCATGATGGTCACCGGTGACCGACGCACGAAATTTTACTGAAGATCCAAAATATTCGCAATGGGTAGCAATTATTATTTTATAAATGCAGTTGTTATTAGAATAGTGATTCGATCCTTTGGTCTGCAATACCTGCACATTATTTACATTTTCCATAATTTAGTCGAAATGGGTAGCAATGCTTAGCATGGGTACCAATTATTATTTTAAAAATGCAGTTGTTCTTAGAATATTGATTCGATCCTTTGTTCTGCAATACCTGCACATTATTTACATTTTGCATAATTTAGTCGAAATGGGTAGCAATGCTTAGCATGGGTACCAATTATTATTTTATAAATGCAGTTGTTCTTAGAATAGTGATTCGATTCTTTGGTCTGCAATACCTGCACATTATTTACATTTTGCATAATTCAATCGAACGCTGTAGTATTTCATAGCATCGCCGTTCTAACATAGCAAAATACGCTTGGCAGTCAAAGTGTTAATATAGTAAAACACGCACGGCAGTCAAAGTGTTAATGCGATGGAATAGGAAACGCGAAATATTTCGGGATCCCTCCGCAAGGTGCTAAGGAGCTAACACTCTCCCGCCTAACTGAGACATCAAGGTAATCAAGCTGAGTAATCGCATCTTAACAGTTCGATGAGTCGAGAGTCGTGAAAGCTCCGTTTATCCGCCTCGTTGACGCGCGAAATCAATCGAGATCCTCAGAGTCCGCGCTATCTCTGGCTCCACCCCCGCTCGAATTCCTGATATCGATGTCGCATCGCCATTGTCACGCTCGCAACACAGCTGCCGGGCCACATCGAATTATTGCGTAGACGGCAAACGGGGGCGCCATCAGAGGTGTCACGTCGGCCGATCAAGAGGACGTCGAGCGAACTATGGAAAATCCTTGACTAAGCGCGCGCGCGAACGTTTTCGATAAGCAGCCTCGGTCGTTAATGCGAAATTGATCGAGGGAAACGAATTTTCAGGGTGACGCTACAAGGCGACGGGGGTCGCTTGGTATTTTCCGGCGAGTTCACCCCATTAAACATTTTTGCTATCTCGCTGGGATCAGCTAGGCGTGGTGGGGACGGAGAGAAAGACGTGGAAACAGTCGGGATAGGGAAGGACGATGGGGAACAGAGAGAAAAACGGCGATAGAGAGGAATGAGCGGGGATGGGGAGTAGAGAAAGAGAGTCGGAAAGAGAGAAGAGGAGGGGAACGGTGGAAACGAGGGTCGACGGGGGTGGAAGGTATAGGCGTTACTTGCTAGCTAGACGTCGGCACCTGTTGCTTTTCCAGTCGTCCCTACCTTCTCTCAGCCCCTTTTCTCTCTTTCTTCCGCAGGGACGCTGCTTCTCTTTTCTTCCCGAAACTCCCTCCCTCCGTCCTCATCACTTACCCCTTTCTCTTTCTTTTCGTTCGGTTCTTATGAATCTTCCTCTTCGCTTATCCTGCTGGATTCCTCTCACGACGGAGGCAGACGCCTTGAGAGGATAAAACGCGTCACTCAAGGCCGCTTACGCAATTCAGACTGAATGGGGCGAATTGTCTTTACTTGAATCTGCCACGTGAAGGACATCAGTCGTTGATCTCACCGCGAGAACCATGGCAGCTTTCATTCAGATCCCCGACGCTTAAACTCTCAGCTTTATTCCAATTTGTCTCCTCATATTTTTACCATCCTCCGGCTTCCCGGGTTCCATTTCAAGTTCTCTGCCCGCAGGAAACTCAAGTGCTTCTCATCTAATGCCTTACTGCTGACTATATAACGGCTAATTTATCGTTAAAATGATCCAGAGATAGTCACAGCTACACGCAACGATGCTGTATATACACGTGGATCCTTGATAAAGAATATAGAGCGTCCTGCTTTTGTTTTGTATTAATTATTTATTATTGCAGTATGCATATTGCAATATATCATTAAGTTTTGCATAAATTATGCAGACATGTACCATTCGGTACAAACGATGCCTTCCATTATTCAATAACCATTACGTACGTAAAATTTACCATCCCAATAACCGGAACATGAACATCTTGAAAGCAAAACGTACCTGTAGGAAATTTAGGAAAAAGCGCATGGCAACAGAGACACTTTTACCTGTGTTACGCATGTTACAACGCGTTGTACGATAGGACCTAAGCGTCTTGCGCCTCCTTTGTACACGGTACAAAGGAGATGACGTAGTTCTCGACCGATAAGGGATATTCTGCGGCCCGCGAAGGCCCAAACGCTGCGCCCGAGCATTCATTCTGGCGTTAGCAAGCGAACCGAGCGGACAACGAGTAAATCGTATAATTTTAAAACACTATATTTCTTACACAACCAAACTTTACGTTCAAACTATCGGTAGTTCCAAACTTTTAACCGAGAACGTTAGTCTGTAAACATGTTGTCTATACGCGTTACATTTTCAGTCTCCCAGCCCCGCCATACATCGTCCGTGCATACAGTAGGTCGATCGAACGACGAGCAAGGCTGATTTGCTGAAAGAGAAAATCGCGGATATACCTTAGGCCTTGTTCGCGTGGCAGATAATATCGTGTCGCTCGGATGAGGGAATGTAGATCGGCGTGGTCGGTGTTTCTCGGTACAGGAGGTGGCAATAATCAGCTGCCGCTGGCCTCTCCGTCGTATAGGTCTCCCATATCCTGGCTTGCCGCGGTAGGCTACCTTCCCATTCAGTGACACGATGCTCCAATACAGAGGACGTCTCGTACGTATAAGGGAAATGCTATTGTAACGTGTGGGGGCTTGATTATGTGACCCTTACCACTATCCGTCGACCCACCCCTCGACCTCCGTATCTCATTGATCCCTCCTTCACCTCAATCTGCTCGTACGCCTCTGATGTGTTTTGCGAGGAGCGTATTCCCTGTGAATCCGGCGTGAGGATATAACCTGCGTCAGTATACCTCTCCAACGTAAACGTCGATTATTAACCTGCAACAACAAGAGGATCGATCCGCCCTGCTGCTTTAAGGAAATTAGCGATACCAGTGTCTCAAAGCGGAAGAAAGCCCGGCTCTCGATGGCATTGTGTGCACGGAAATGGATCTGAGATACGGGACAGTCGTGGCTTTTGATAACAACGTCGGCTGGAAAGGATTTTCCGATCAGGCGCCGCATGAAAATTCATTCGTTCCGAACAATGACTGCTTGTCAGTCGCATTGAGGGAAAGTAAAATGTTGCGATGTATTGTGCGTTGCCTTGACATATATTGACAGGCTGCGTGATTATGGAACAGCAGCTTATGGGATGCAAGTGACGCATCCGGCATGACGGCTGTGTACAATAGCGGAATGGTACGGGCGTATAATGGCCGCCACGGAATCTCGTCGTCGAAGGATTAGACGGTCACGATTCGATATCAATTGCCTAATATCCGCAGGTATCGGAGTCTCACGGCCGCCGCCCGTGTACACAAACAACCCACAAGGAGAGAGGATTACAGTAGTTACTAGAACCTGCATACATCCTGACACCACGTCACAAATCACATTTGCGTCGTGAGTCCACGGAAGACCACGTGCAAGGGAGTGGAACGGCGCCACGTTTGTTCGTGTCTCAATTAGGACTGATGACGTAAGGAAACTGAGTTATGTCGGGTGACTACGTTGCGAACTCTGAATTTCGAGCTAATACATGTGCAGTACCGTTACTTGGTCCTTCGTTGCGTTGAGAGATGCATCCCTTAAAAATGAATCACACTTGCCTCTCTTACCAAATTTTATCGCGCAATAATGACTAACAGAGACTCTAGGGCGCAGAATGTTCTGGTCGAATCGGATAGAGTGTAATCAGGTTTCCAATTATCTACGCTTCGTTTTTGCGCCATTGTCCAGTGAGCCATTTTGGATTCCACACTCCCATTTATGATTATTTTTTATGCCTTTTGGTATATTCAAACTTTTAATACGAGCGGAGACATTAGTTTCAACAGGTATTCCGTATGGGTAGCAAAGTCGGGCAAAAAATCAAATGAATGACGTATAATTTTTCGGCACAGTTCTATTGAGAAAGTTCTAAATGTACCCGTTCCGGACCAGGTTCCATTTACGACGCCAGTGTTGGCCCTTTAATTATTCTATAATTTCCTAACTGCGGACGCAGTATGCGCGACGCTCGGATTTTACACGAGATTTTCCGCATAAACGTGTACCTGTTTATATTTACTCATTTACGAACATGTTTTTGCGCCCGATACACTCTGCGAAAGTGCATTGATTGTGAATTCAGTGCGAAGCGGTCTCGTGGGACCAATGCTGTTACGGTGAATCGTCGATCATTGCCCTTTAACGACCCGTTCGGATGCGTCGCCCAAAAGGGGACGATAGCCATTATATATGTACTCAGAGAAATTTGTTTACGAGCCCGTCTACATTACGAACGCTTGAAATCGCCGCTAAGTGTTTCCGGGCGATACAACGTTGTTCAGAATTCATACGCGCACCGGATCTGTTAAATCGGCGATGCACTCGTTCGAATTCAGCGTGCGACTTTTCCGTGTGCCGCCTTACTTAACCCTTTCGTTACGGAAGTGCGGTCCGCGGGAAGTGACGCCACTGAACGGGGCACCATGCCGCAAAGTGTGCATATTGCGCGTCGGTAAACTGGTGTTCAGACTTGTGTCTTTTACCGTTACCTTGTCATTCTCCGGATCGTACCCTTCTTTGTATTACACAACGACAAATTTGGAGATTTTGCAATTGTTATGAATAAAAATACAATTTAGGATAATTTATATGTCAAATTAAAATTCTGAGTAATTCCATTCAGAATGATAGATTTTAAAACAAGGATCGACACACAAACCCACATTTCAGTTTCTATATTCATAATTAGATTCGCATCTTTAGACGTTTGCACTGAAAACGACGCACCTTCGACTTCGGCTTTTTCCGATCGATTTATAAACCGAAGGAAAATGTCATTCTGTGAATATTAACACGTTGGCTGCCAAGCGTATTTTACTACGTTAGAACCGCGATGCGATAAAATACTGTAGAGTATGACTAAATCATGCAAATTGAAGGCAACGCAGAGTTGTTGGAAGCCAAAGTATTGAAGCACCGTTTCAATATCCATTGCTTCTATAACATTGCAAATTGGCTTCATTGCGAATTTTTTGCATTTTTAGTAAAATCTTTTGCTCCGGTCACCGGTGACCACCATGGCAGTCAACGTGTTAACCACTGAGAGCTTAAAGAAGATTTGAGCGTGATTTTTGTCCCGATTCCTTCTAAACCAGTGCATATTTTATTTTTGGAGTAAAACAAATTAAAAACGAACCGACAAATGACACGTGCTATCAATGTGCAACATGCATACAAACAAAAGAAGCAAAAATGTCGCAGAACCGGTGGTCAAGCGGTGTCATACTCTTCATCGCGTGGATGCCGTCTATAGTCGGCGCTTGTACGCACAGATCGTCACGTGGATTCCGTCTAGATCCGTCGGTCGTAACGAAAGGGTTAAACTCGCACAATTCGGACTCACTTGGAGTAAAATAAATTCAAAACGAACCGAAGAATGACACGTGCAATCGATGTGCAACATGCATACAAACAAAAGAAACAAAAATATCGCAGGACCGGTGGTCAACTATCACACATCATTGAGTGGATGCGGAGTTTGGCGCTCACACAGATCATCGCGTAGATGCCGTCTAGAAACGAAAGGGTTAAACTCGCACACTCAAAAAAATAAATTAAAAACGAACCGAAGAATGACACGTGCCATCGATGTGCAACATGCATACAAACAAAAGAAACAAAAATATCGCAGGACCGGTGGTCAAGCGGTATCACACTCATCATTGAGTGGATGCCGTCTATAGTTTGGCGCTTGTACACACAGATCATCGCGTAGATGCCGTCTAGATCCGGCGCTCGTAACGAAAGGGTTAAACTCGCACACTTCGGACTCACTTGGAGTAAAATAAATTAAAAACGAACCGAAGAATGACACGTGCAATCGATGTGCAACATGCATACAAACAAAAGAAACAAGAATGTCGCAGGACCGGTAATCAAACGGTATCATACTCATCATCGCATCGATGCCGTCTATAGTCGGCGCTCGTACACACAGATCGTCGAGTGGATGCCGTCTAAATCCGGCGCTCGTAACGAGAGGGTTAAACTCGCACACTTCGAACTCGATCATTGAATAATCCGAGCAAGGGACGGTCTGCGAGCGGTCGACGTTTTCCAGCAGTGCGTGACGCATATTTACCGTGCCAACGGGGCGCAACATGAAAGCCGAACGCGTGAGAGAGCATTACCGTCGGCTGCCGCGGGCCGAGTACATTTTTACGTTACAAACGGACAGCAGGACTTTGGAAAATTCATTACCCGCGGATCCGTTGGCGTTGCGCAGAATGGATGACGTATAAGTGCCGCTCGTCGTTGGGAATCATCGATCATCGTCGCTTAATGGCTCGACCTATATGCTGTCCAGAAAGTGTCGCGTTCCAGTATACACGACGAGAGAGAAAGACGAAGAGAGAGAGCGAGAGAGAGAGAGCAACAGCGGGGACGTCTGAGAAAAATCGCCTTCACCCGAGAACCTTAACGTCAGCGTGTCCATTCGCTATATTGAGCGACCTTTTCTACTTGACTTTCGGACCTACGACGATCTCACGGGACTTAAAAATACCCGGCCGGATTTGTCGATCGACCCTGTCCCCCACTACGCCGCCGCAACCCAAGTTGAAATTATTCATTCCGCGAAATATCGTCGGGCCATGAAAGGTAAATGATCGTCCGATGTTGCGGATCGAACTTGTATCCACGCTGGGCTTTTAATATTTTAGGACAATCTCGGCCACCGCTTGTGACCGTTCGGCACTTTGCTATCGATATCGAAACTTGGGTGCCGTGAATTTTTGTCGGCCCACCAGTACGGATGTTTTCGAAAGCAGATCACGGTCATGATGAATCGTCAAAGCGGCAAAAACATTGTTCCGTCCGCGTACAATAATTCAACCCCGATCGTAAACGCTCTCGCCGGCGGGTCCGCAGATCGCGTGAATCTTATCACAGGGAATCAAGTTTTAAAGCCACCGGACCCGGGGCTGAGAAAAGAGGGAAACGTGTCCCGAGCGCCTGCGAGTAATTACGAGTTTCTCGGTATTGAAACAAAGTGAAAAGACGCCGAAGACCCCCGCGCCCCCGGCGGACGTAGCCCCGAAAGAAAAAGGACAAGAACAGGACAGCGAACAGGGGCCGCGAGGAGGGGAAGGACAACGGGGCAAATCGAAGAATACCTAAGAGGTGTTACGTCGAGCGCGAACGGGGGGAGAAGATTAGAAAGACGGAATGACAAGAGCGAGGAGGTGCGACGAGGAACCCCGTCGCGGAAGAACAGGGCGAAGCTAGACAAGGAAAAGCGCCGGGCGAGAGCTAGAGATCACAGAGAGGAGATAGTGGCAGCGCGAAGCAAACGAGTTTCGTCGAGTTCGGACAAGACTTTAACCGTTTAAACCGTGGTGTGTACACGTCGTTTCAGCGCTGGGCTGAAAGTGACTGCCGGTGTAGTCACAAGGGCGTTCATTGGAGCCCGTTATCTGATGCCGTCAGGGCATGCCGTTGGCGAAAGTATTGACCCTACCCGTCGCCTTTAACCTCCGGGCCCCTTACACTTTCCTACGTCCTATCTGCCTCGTGAACCCCCTCGCACACGGAGTAAATACGTGAGCGTCGTTAAGCGCCGACCCGTGATATATACCACTTGTAACGCGACGCGATTATTACGGCGTGATAGTTCTGCACGAATTTTACGGAGAGATTTAGGGTTCGGGACAAGTTCAAATGTCCCCGACCTGCTTGTCGACGTCGTCGGCGGCGTCTTTTGTCTGACACGCGTCGAGGCCCTCGTATGCGCGCGAGCTTTTATGGGTCGGTTTATATGGCGCGCCGCGTCGTGTAACGAGGCGGGGTGGCAATTTAAAAAAATTGCGCACAATCCGCTGGAGCGACGTAGTGATTCCGGCGTCGCGGCGCAGTGTAAATTTCGATGCGATGATGGTCGAATGAGAATTCGCGGAAAGGACCGGTTCCGGGGGGTGTCGCAAAAATTTGAATAAATGGTCGCAATAGCGGTGATGGAGTAGCGGTAGTTTTTCCAAATAGTGCGGTTGCGTTCGGGGAAATTTATGGGCGATACAGGCCCGGCGAGAGTTGCCATATGCGTATTGATCATCTAAGTTGTATCCCATCAGTTTCTATTCCGTTACTGTGTATCACTGATATCCGTGATAAACGGGTGACATAAATTATAAATGAGAAATGTAATGTCGGTTCATGTTTTTGTATTACTATAAAGAGGGATTCGTTATGGTAAAATGTTTGACCTGCTAGGTGGCTTAAATATGAAACTGCAGCTTTCTGTTTTAACTTTCATAGCGAAAAACATCTTATGTAGCACAGTTATGGTAACTGTCCCCTAACCACCAAATACACTTTCACCCCGAAGCATACGCTCGTTCATCTCTTTTTCCTCGCCCTTTCCCCCATTGACACCTCTCATCTATCTTTCTCCCGTTTCAGCTCTATTCTTAGCATCCACCCCTTCTCCCACGCTAATCGGTTTACCCCTTTGCCGAGTAGATACAGTGAGCTTACCATAAATTATTACACCAATATCTTCCTGAACCGGTCTCTTTTACATCGGGCATTGCGGTTCGCTGCGTTCGACGTACTTACCGAAGTAGGTCTGCACACATTTGTATAATTGTCCTCATACGTCATGCCCCGATGAGGACGAGGTCTTTGATAAGGGCGTCGCCGACGCTTTTCTTTCACCGATATTTCCGCCGTCTGACTTTCCTCCGCGCTCGTCTTTTCTGCAATCTCTCCAAGATCCACGGATTATCCTCTTCAAACCGGGAAAAACGTTCACCTCAAGCTCCTCGGGGCTAAACTGATTTGGCGGCTGCGTTCTTGTCTGTCCGCCCTTCGCCCTTTGTCTTCCCGTGCTCTCTGCCCATGCCAGCTAGTTTGGCATCACTGGGCAGACTCCAGCAAAGCGTGTGAGGGCCCGAGAAGAGAGGAGCGGAGCGCTGAAAACGGGACAAACAGAGAGCGGGTGGGTCGGGCGGAGGAAAAGGGCCGAAGAAGGGAAAGGGGAAGGGCAGGGCGGGCAAGAGAGAACGTGAGAGAGACGGCCGAAGGGTGGAACGTTGTTGGCGAAGAGGAAGAGGAGTCACGACGTGGCTATAAATACCCTGCGCCACCTGCACCTAACGTCCACCGACGTACCGACCAGACTGAACCGAACCGTGCCTCGTTGCCAGACCGGTAACGGGAACGAAACACGAAACCCCCTTCGCGCATCCCGACATTTGAACGTCGTGTTGATCCGAAACAACGCGCGCTGGATCAGAGTGGAAACAGCGTACTCCATCCTTGTCTGCCCGCTGCGTCCCTATTTCAATTCCTCTGTGTCTCCGTATTCCCTATGCTAAACCCATTTTCTAGTACCCACTTCCGATTCTTTGGCTCGTCCTCCCGTCCACTCTGTGCGCTCTTTTTTTTGTTTCACGTCGCGTCGAGACAAAGCTGCAATCAAGATGAAGCATGCTTAATGCATGCACTCGGGACGCTTTTGTTCACTGCAGGCATTTTACTTGAAAGATGTAATTCATGCAAACGGATGTTGGTTGAAATGTTAATTTGGTAACTCAAATCATTTTTCCATTCAAATTCGTGCCAAATTTAATCCGCGGAAGATACGGTCGTTTGCTTTCTAGTCGTTTAAGTGTCCGTCGTGCAGATGAGACGCTCGTTCGTTCGCCGATGCGACAAACGTCGCTAACGGCACATTTGTCGACTCGCGAGTCTCGACGTAGAACGTTCACAGGGCCAACGTAGGAATTACTGGCCCGGGGAATATCGCCCGCAATTAACACTAAACGTACCAGTACTTTAGACCTACCTATTATGATATCATGAAAGAAACGTTGTTTTCAGAAAGAAATTCCTAATTTATTAAAGCGAGAAATTCAGTAATCAGATGATATGCGAATTTACAAAAAATCAAATGAGCGAAAGAAATAACAATGAGTATACGATTTTAAAGTAAATTGTGAAAGGGTTCATTTGACCCCGCTTGGTATGTTTAGTGTTAACACGTTGGCTGCCGTGGGGGTCACCAGTGACCGGCGCAAGAGATTTTACTGAAGTATCCAAAATATTCGCAATGGGTAGTAATAATTATTTTATAAATGCAGTTATTGTTAGAATAGTGATGCGATTCTTTGGTCTCCAATATTTGCACATTATTTACATTTTGCATAATTCAGTCAAACGCTGTACTATTTCATAGCATCGCCGTTCTAATACGGCAAAATACGCACGGCAGTCAACGTGTTAAGCACGATCACGACAAGTACGATTCGCGCGGCGATATCTTCGCGTCGGAGCGAAAAGGATAAAAGGGGAGGAAGGATTCGCAAAGGGCGAGGCGACGGTAAACGTAACGAAGAACGATATCAAAAGCTCGCGGTGTGTTCGTCGAGAGATGCATTGGCGTTAAAAAACGTTGCCGAGAGTTTGCTCGTGTTTCCTGTGTGCCCGCCCATTTTCACCCTGATTTCTTCCACCATCCCTCTCCCCTTCGCCGCGCACCATCCAATCGCGCGGGAACGCGGCCTTTTAAATCTGACACCCTTGAGCGAGAGTTTCAAGCAAACTAATACCTATGGTGTGTATCACGCCCCGATGAAAGGATTGTTAGGTTGGCCTGCGTAAGGGTACGCTCAAGGGGTGAAAAAGGACGAGAACAGACAAGGGGTGGAGAGAAAAAATACGTAAAACACTCGCACGCCGAGATGTTAGCCGCGTGTGCGGGCGTGCAGGGGTACTTTATTGCGAGCGTGTTAATTAAACAAAAAGCCACCCCGTATACCACGCTAATTAGAGAGCTGCACTCTTACTCAGCTCTCGCGTTCTTCGCTTCAAAAATATTTTCCTCGTGCTCGTCCGCTTTGCGTCTACCACCCCTTCGCCATTCCCGCCGCCTTTCTTCGACCTGCGTCGACTACGTTACGTCCTTTTTCCTTGCCTACTTTTTGCCCTCCACTTCTCTGCCTACCCTACGTGTCCACGTATTTTCGGCTCTTCGTTCGCTTTAAACTTTCCCTCCCCAGCGTCCGCGGCCCCGTACGATAAATCTGATTCAAGACCTTTCGTTCGAAGCGTATATATTCGAACTTCGCGTCACTTTCCGTGCCCGCAGAATTTACAGCCTTCGGTGCTGGCTGCGTCGTTTTGCGGCGGCAAATAATTCCAAGCCGTGGACATCAGTTTCCCTGCTGTTTGTTCGCCGGGACAAAAACAAGCGTCTTCGCGGCCCGGTGTATTACGATATTAGAAATTTCACGGTTCAAAAAAATTCTCCACCCGCGTCGGGCGAGCGGCGGGCGCGCGTTAAGAACGCCGAGTAAATGCACGTTTTTAATCATAATCCTTTCTATGGTGCCAGCTTTCTTTCGCTCGCCCGAGTAAACCGCACGGCGTGTTGCGTTACAGAGTGCGGCAGGCCGCGTATACGTTTTATTCGATTCCGTTTGCGACCTCTGGCTATAGTTGATTCGGGACGAAAGTGGACTAACCGCGATTAGGATCACCCAGCGGAGCCACAAACAAACATTGCGGATTGGAGAGAGACAGAGGGAGGCAGCGATAGCGGGTCACGCAGAGAGAGAAAGATCGAATTGTGCGGCAAAGGGAGAGCGAACAATGGGGGGTGGCAGAAGGGTGTTACGGACTGAGAGTGGGACAGAGAGAAACATCTGCGGATCGGATTAGTGGTGGACAGTGGCGACACTTCCGGGTGATTAGGCTGATTCCAGATTTGACCCTAAGCCCCCGCTTACAATGGCGCCACGCGATGGAATACTGAAGCACCCACCATACTGTTCGCATTAAATCCGGAATCACAGCGGGCGAGCGAAACGTTTACAGGTAATTTGGCCCGTCCACGCGACTTTTTCCCCCTAATCGAAAATCCAGCCCCGTGATACGCAATTCGCTTGCAAACTTGTAACCGTCCGCAATTCCCCGGAACACCGAAGCACGTGTTACGTCGTACCATACGCGTCCTCCGAAAGTTCATGTTACCCCGACAACCCGCTAGAAGTTTCCTCGTAGGCGTAAACAACAATTTCCAGTCAGTTTTACCGCATGCCTAAACGTATTCTCACGACGAGTTACGCGAACCCGGCGGTGAGACGCAGGATATCATCCTTCCAAGTTACTCTTATATGCGACCGACGCACACACGGGGACAAATCGAATTAGGAGGTGACCTAACAAAAAAAGATGTCCGCGAACAAATTTGCACAATAACACTGGGACCGTCCGTCTACGGTAAATACGGTGCAGGAGTAACCGAGGAACAAAGGCCGGAGAGTGAGAGGGAGAGTGAAAGAGAGTGAAAGAGAGCGAAATAGAGCGAGAGGGACAAGCAACAGTGGACACAAAAGCAGTTTTCCCGCGCCGTAGAACAGTACTCTGTCGCAGTGCCGTATATTCTAGCGGCACTGCTCGTACACGCGACGCCACTCGGAGTCCCTTCTCTCCGTCTGTCGCGCGTAAACTATAGCCATGGACCGACAGACCGGCGTATTTCGGTACGTAGTAGACGGCGATGGTGTTTTCCTCTTCATCCTCGTCCTTCCCCGTTTCTTCCTCGTTTCTTCCTCCTTCTCTCACGCCCCCGCAATACCTCGCGTCTCCTCCTCCCACCCACCCCCGCCTTCCCCCATTTCCACCCCGGAGCTGCCTCCCACTCTCTTGTTCTTCCTCTTCATTCCCGTCTCAAGCTTCTCCCTGGAAGCCGGAGGAACGGATGATAGTGATTTTCGTGCCAAGAGCTACTCGCTCGAGCCAAGCACAACTTGGCCCGGGCACAATCGAGTGAAAGTCGACAGCCGCGGAGGGAGGAAAACACTTAACTCGAGACTCGAGTGAAAGTCTGGCTACCGGGGCGGGAAAGATAGATAGAGAGGAAGAGAGAAAGAAAGAAAGCGCGGAGGCGAGAAAGACGGAAGGAGAGAGGGACAAGCGAGATAGAGAGAATAGGAGGTCGGGAAGGAGGACGTACAGAGAAAATAAAGGACAAATTGACTGCCGGCGGATGGATGGGACGGGGCGAATTCGCGTGTGCCTCTCAGTGCAGAAAAGGTGGAGAACGACGGTGACCGAGTGCTGATTTTAGATTGTAGTCGCACGGTTAAGGTCCGCCGATGTGCCGCCGATGGGACGACAGAGCTCGCCGCGTGTCGGAAAACAATCGGGACTGCTCTATGGGTGAGTCGGTAAATTTGATAAGACGCGCGTGCCACGTGCTCGGCGAAAGAAAACGTTCCCTTACTGTCCTTGCCACCTCGAACATTTCACGTACTCTCCGGATGCACTGTCCGCGCTGCTGCACTTTACACGACAACGTTTTAACCCTTTGGGTGCTGAGTACTTCCGGCCGAAACGCTCGATGAGGACGAAATACTTTTCACTGCTGTGAATTCTGTTGATTGATTACGTAAGGCGCGACTAAGTTATAATGGTAATTCTTCATTTATGCCAAATTAACACGTTGGCTGCCGTGGGGGTCATCGGTGACCGGCGCAAGAGATTTTACTGAAGATCCAAAATATTCGCAATGGGTAGTAATAATTATTTTATAAATGCAGTTATTGTTAGAATAGTGATGCGATGCTTGGGTCTCCAATACTTGAGCATTATTTACGTTTTGCATAATTCAGTCAAATGCTATAGTATTTCATAGCATCGCCGTTCTAATACGGCAAAATACGCACGTATATATAGTCAACGTGTTAAATGGTGCAAGAAAATTATTTGATGAAGAACGCATCTGTATTAATCTCGCAAATTGATAATTGTGGCTGCAATAGGTAAGAAATCCAAACGATTGGGAAACGCATATATGTAGGAATTTAATACATTAACTTTAAACTAGATAGTATAATATTTATAAACAATAACAATACAATGAAGACACTTTCGTCGTTTTTCCTACTTTTTCGTCGATTCGTCGTTTCGCCTTTTCGTCTTTACGTCGTATCGTCTTCACATCTTATCGTCAACTGCCTCCTAAGCAACCAAAATACTACAATTCAACAAACTCGTCACCTATGATACATCAATATAATTGAGGATCATAGGTGATCTTTCCTCGCCAACTAGAGGACCCTGTATTTGCGATCCCACATATATGCGTCCATAGTCTACACGGATACATTTCTGCGGACGCATATATGCGTCCATAGGAGTCAAAGGGATAAGGCTGCACGTACACTCGCGCGGCCGTCATCGATTTAGCTTGACAGCAAATTCGCTGACTAATTCATCGGCTACGATGGACTTCCTCCGTCTCCCAATTATCAAACTCGTTAACGCTGCGGTAATGATTATTTTCGGCCAGACCAGCGGACATGCAATGGTACGTCGCGCTGGCAGTAGTTTACAACAAATCTGTCTCTCCGCCGTTCCGGTGTCCTTTCTCGGGTGGTTTTTAACAACAAACTCCGGAGCACGCGTACGAACGAAGGGCAGGGGGGTCGGTGGGAAGGAGATGGCAAAACGTGGCCGGGCGGAAACTAATCATTACGTGAAATAATTGTATCGTTCGAGTAATAACGGGGCGTTGTGGCACGGCCGATCGGGAATATAATTGCATCGCCGATAACGCGTACCCAGCTTGCCTCGGCACTTTAACGTTTGCTTTCGACTGGAACGAAGTGGTACCAGGGCAGGCGAGTCGCCGCTAACGAACAGATTTATGATGCGAATTGCTCGATGAAAATGCATTACTGACCTTAGTCGACCCACTCCCCGCACACTTCCGGCCACCCTATTTCATCCCGCGCGGGGGTGGGGATCTGGTGGTCGCCCACGCGTTACTCTCTTTCTTCCGTTCCTTGCCGACGAGAGTTACGGCCATCGACCTATCGCTAATCGACATAAATTCTTGTTATATTTCAATAATCCCCGTTTTCACGTTTCTACGGGGTGTCGGTTATGTTTATGGACTCCGTAGGTGCGACGCTAATTCTGCAATTTTCCACCGAGCGAGGGGTGGGCGTGTATCGAGAAATAATAAAGCCAATTATTCGGCACGCGAGAAAACCGTAATTTACACTGGATATATATTGGGGGCGGTGACTTGTCAATGATTCACGGGCGCCACGCGACTGCTACTTTATTGGAATCGAGGGCTCATTTGTTAGTCATAGAGAACGCTGCCGATACAGTACGGTCATACAGAATTTCCAAAAACGACCCGATCATCGAGTACCGCCCGCTACAAAGTACTATCTCATGGGCCGCGCAACGAACCGTCACAGTTTTACAGGCAAACAGAGTTCCATTTTCTATACAATTACTGATGTCACTTCGCCGGGGCGCATGAATATTTCATCGGATTTTGCGAAATCGTTCACAATGCGTGCATTTCGAAAATGCAGATAAACACGACCCACTTCCAATTATACCGTGCACACGACATAGCGCGCCGGTATATGTAACACATGAAAACGCATCGATCGTTACAATGAAACGAGAACGTATCTAGTTGGGTCACACGCTTGTTGCTGGTCCGCAACATCGAATCCCGGTCAATTCTGCTTACGGTCTGGACCGGGGCGAGACAAGTCCGAGAAGGGAAGCGAGGATAGAGTGTTGCGAGAAAGAGCCTCGCCGCATAGGTATTTCGCTTCCGAGAATGTTACTCCGCAAATAACACTCACCGACGTCGGTGACCGCCTTCCGTCGTTTCATTAAGCGTCACGTTTACTACCGTCCTGACGACGACCGTTTGGCAGTCCAATGACGCCGGCATGTCCGTCCACCGATATCACGCTCTATCGCGTTTAATGAACCGATATCGCGCGACGATCGCGATAAGAAAGCTCGAAAAATATCTACGCTAATGTGACGCAACGGACATTACGATGATTCATTGATAATTAAAACCGTAATAATGCGATTAACACGATAATCGATCGGAAATAAATGCGCGCGGGCAACTATTTGAAATTTAATTAAATTCAATTTTTATCACGGGTAATCGAATGAAGCGGTATTAAATTCGGAAATAAAATAAAGGATTTATTCCCGGAATAGCGCAGATAGCGCGAAAAAGTGTAATCGACAATATGCGGGAATCGTTACGCAGTTAATATGTATTCCGCTGAAATTCCTTCCTTCGAAAATACCCGTAATTGGTAATAATGGGTAAAATTAGAATGGCCGAGCGGATAGAAAGATGTCGTACAAGATAGCTTACGTAGTCTCTTTTTATTGGAGAATGTTATGAGCGCGAGTAACGTTCGACGTGAATTTTTCGCAGTGCCTGACGGTATTGCGCGAACCGTTTATTGTCGTCGCGACGGCGACGTCAGCAGGCGTCGGTCCACGCCTCGAGACGTCGGACGTACCCCGATTAATCGAATCCCGCCATCAAAGATCGCTTCTTCTGGCCGAAATGGAACGCGGCGACCCGGATTTGCTGATAATTATCCGAGAATTTCGCAGAAAATCGTCGGAAATTCGCAAACCGTCCGACGGGCAGGGAAATCGCGTGGGCGCGTTACACGCGGCCGCAAATTTCGCGGGAGTTTATTTCGGCGAATAATTAAACTCAATTTAGGAATAATGGAGTAATCAAGATTTTCCGTATTAATCGATCTCACCCGATTGGAAAGCGTTACGGTGCTCGAATATGCAAACGTAATCAGCGTTCCGTCGACGTCGGGTCGACTTTATGAAAATTGCGCGTTGACGTCCAACCGTTCGCCTTTTTAATCGTTCCAGGCTGAGCGGCTTGCAGCTTGGACTACGTTTCAGTTTCGTTTAGCGAGCGATCCGCTTCTTACCGGCGCCCGTCGTTCGTTTTTCTTCTCGCTCATGACTCCTCCCGTTACGTAATACGTTTATTAACGTTCGTGCTCTTTATTGCAGGCTGGGAACAGCTATAAATCGCCGGAGGATTCTCCGCACTCGGAGCACAGCAGGCTGAGGTGAGTCGAGAGTTTGCCGAACTGGCTTCTACCGTAGCAAATCTCGCAGTTTCTTTCTGACCAAGCATGAGCGCGCGTTTAAAACGCATGCCCGAAAATCTTTCGCCGAGAGCTACGGGGTAGGAAACAAAAGAGTGTATCCCATACCCCCTGATTCCCGGCGTTGTTCAAATCGACGCTACAGCGAAATCCTCGGCAAAGATGAAAGGAACTCACTTCCTTTATACCCATTCACGTCGCAGACTTGGAATAATGGAATATGATGCGGACCTATCAATATTCGAAATGTGCCGAGTGAAGCACGACCAATATTCCGCGAGATTTTCCGCGTCTCCGTAGTTTTTGCATGGAAAATCTCGCAAACGCGTAACGTCGGCGCCAGATATGTACATCGGAAATGTCGGATATTTCGCGCTGTTGGCATCCGTTACATAAAAATATGTCATGCCGTCGTTTCTTTTCGATCAATTATGTTTTACCTGTAATTCGCTCCGCGCCGAGGTATTTGCCGTTGACGTTTGACAAGCCGGGAAAGGTAATATTGTGGCGAACACGCGGATAAATGCAATAGCTTAGCATAACCTAGTGACGTTAACGGGTTTCGAATGAAAATTGAGTAGACAATGGCCGGCGGAAAGAGTTCCCTTGTTTCCCGAATGTTTCGACGCAGAGCCGCGTTGCGCAGCGGACGCCAGCGCGCGTTCGATATAAAATTAAAACCCTTCATTTAAGAGCAACCCGGATTTTTTGCATCGCACTCATTCACACGCGCTTACGCTCCGAAGCGGAATATCGCGCCACTCCGCGCGCGCTCCCGCGGTATTAGCCGGAGTGCAAATTTTCGTCAAAATTTACCCGGCCGTTCGGGATTCATTGTCGAATATGCGCAAATGGAAGCTCCGAGTCTGCGGGACGTGAAATCGCCGAACTATTAGCTAGCGGTACACTTGCGTCCGGTCTGTTTTGCGAAGAGCGAAAGAGTGCATCGCTCGTTCGATTAATGCCTTTTAATGCGGCGAGACGATGAGTCAGAGGTGAACATCGTGGCTGATGTTGCGCACACACTCTCGCTCCTACGCTCCGGCTTCTACCGCTGTCTTATGAATACTAAAATTACGGTGAAAATTCTTGCGGAACTTGAATGGTTGCCAGGTCGAAGTCGTCCCGTCCCGTCCCGTACCGTCCCGGTGTCGGGAACTTAACGTAACTGCATCCCAGACGACGGTCTGACGGTTTAGGCGCGGAATAACAGTTACGACAGTTGTTAATTCGGAGCCCTTGCCTGCGTTGCTTGCATCATACAAACAGTGGTTCTTATGATGTAGTCGCTGGGCGACAAAATAGACGGCTTTCCGAGTTCCAGATTTGCATTCTTGCATATATCTCGGAATGGGACATTATGAAATCGCGAACTCGTGCGGTCTTGGTTGGGTAAAACGGCGGATGTCTGCGTTTTGGTAAAGATAGCTGAACTCACGGCATCCATTCGACGCGCGATAGTTATATTTCGGCGGCGCGATCGGCTTTTTTATTTAATTACGATCTGGCTCATGTTTTTCTGATAGCTTTCGCAGGTGGTCGGTACCGACTGCGGAAATCGCAGTGGCAAAGGTATCTCATACGATCGTTCAGAATTGAAATTCATGGGGTGAATTTTTTAGCGCTTCGGGAAAAGCGAGAGGCGGCCATAAAGGAAAAAAAGGAAATATCCTCACTCTCGAGTTCTTCGGGAAGATGGAAGGATTCGGTCGGAGCAAGGAAATCTGATCCACTGTGCGCTCTATATCGGTTTCCCGTGATGGCGAGTATCCTCTCGTCTCGTAACCGTGATATCCATTCGGCAGCCGTTTTCAAAATGTAGTGTCCGACGCAGAACTTTGCGGTGCAGGTATGATGAATATGCAGATCAGTTACTGTTTCACATTTACAGGGTAGCCGCGAGGAAAGGGTGGGAAATCAAAGAGATACGAATAGTACTATTACGGGCGATAATGGAAGTCATCTCAATTTCAGGGTAAAGCAAATTGTCCATTAACGCTCCGTGTCCACCGACTCACGTTTTGTAGAGACAAACATTTGAATAACAGAGGATTGTTATACTTCAGGAAGGAGCAAACAATGATACATGGCTAATGAAAAGCGTATCAAATTACGGCGTACAGTAATATACTTCAGGTGGACGTTATACTTGTTCTTCAATCTAGTTTGCGCGCGGATATCTGCAGTTAATGTAGGACGCTATGGATATGTATGCCGGTAAATTATTTGCCGTACCGCCATTGCGAGCTCGATCGCGATCCTTTTAATAGGGAATCGGCAGTTTCGTGTCGGCGGTAATGTAACTTCGACGGAAGGGCGAGCAGACGAGAACGATTATCTTCCATTACACCTGCGATTCCCAGGTACAATGTGTTCCAATTAATTGCCGCGAGCAGTTGTAGTCGATGTTAACGGAGCGTGGGTAAAGTGAGGCGGGCAGAAACTGCGAAAGGTGGAGAAAATCGAAGCGAAACGGCAGAAGTGAGACAGCGGAAATGAAAAAAAAAGGAGCAAGACACGGTATGGAGGAGAAAATAGTCGGCGCGAACGTAGGGGGAGAGAGTAGGAATACGGGTCAGCGGAGGACAGCGAGAAGTTAAGAATTCTCAAAAGTGGCCCACTTCGGGGCGGGAAACGTGGAACGGTTTAAAAATGTAACGTCCGCTCAAAATTGACGCTCCGCTCTCTCGGCAGCTGCCTTTATTACTCGGCCGCCTACTCGTGATTGACACAAGCCGTTACCGACGTCACCGTTCTTTCGCGGAATCAATATTATCAGAGTCCGCCATATTGCGGTAATAAAAGTTTACGGAAGGAGTGAGAGCACCGTATGAAACGCGCGAATGGGATGAGACGTCGTTGCCTCGACCTTTCGTCCACCTACCGCGCCGTGTCGCACGCTGGGTGATAAATGGACCGTTGAAAAAATATTACACAACTTTGCAATTCTTTCCGTTCGCTTTTTCTCACCGGCACCTTCCCGCTCCTTTTTGTCGGGCGAGCGCCCGACGTTTTCCATTCGCGTAAAGGTCGGAAGAAGAAATTATTCCTCGGTCGCGCCGTTGCATCCTCGTGCGTTGTCCCCGCTATTGTTTTCGAATAAATCGCCGTCCCGGGCGGACCTCCTCTCGAATATTCAACGACCGGCGCCCGTGCATTGAACAATTTTAAAACGCGAGATCAGCTTGTTAAAATTCAAAACGACCCACCCTATGTCTTGCTCGCCCGCGAACCGTGCGCTCAACCGCGGAACACACAAAATTGTAATTTCTTCGGTACTCGGTTCAGCTACATGAACGCCTGCCGCGCGAGCCTTCGAACATGTAAATCCGGCCGAATTATCCGCGCTCCCGAAAGCGCTTTTGGAAGGGGCGAAAGTCTGCTTTTCCATCAACTCGTTTTTCAGCTATCCTGGCGACGCGAACAGACGTCGCATCGATCGCGCATGAAACTCGTAAGCATCAATCTCGGAACACACAAAATTGTAATTTCTTCGGTACGCGGTTCAGCAACACGGACGCCTACCGCGCGAGCCTTTGAACATGTAAATCCGGCCGAATTATCCGCGCTTTTGGAATAGGGGCGAAAGTCTGCTTTTCCATCAACTCGTTTTTCAGCTATCCTGGCGACGCGAACAGACGTCGCATCGATCGCGCATGAAACTCGTAAGCATCAATCTCGGAACACACAAAATTGTAATTTCTTCGGTACTCGGTTCAGCTACATGAACGCCCGCCGCGCAAGCCTTCGAACATGTAAATCCGGCCGAATTATCCGCTCCCAAAAGCGCTTTTGGAATAAGGGCGAAAGTCTGCTTTTCCATGAACTCGTTTTTCAGCTATCCTGGCGACGCGAACAGATGTCGCATCGATTGCGCATTAAACTCGTAAGCGTCAACCGCGGAACACACAAAATTGTAATTTCTTCGGTACGCGGTTCAGCAACACGGACGCCTACCGCGCGAGCCTTCGAACATGTAAATCCGGCCGAATTATCCGCGCTTTTGGAATAGGGGCGAAAGTCTGCTTTTCCATCAACTCGTTTTTCAGCTATCCTGGCGACGCGAACAGACGTCGCCTCGATCGCGCATGAAACTCGTAAGCATCAACCGCGGAACACACAAAATTGTAATTTCTTCGGTACTCGGTTCAGCAACACGGACGCCTGCCGCGCGAGCCTTCGAACATCTAAATCCGCCGAATTATCCGCGCTCCTGAAAGCGCTTTTGGAATAGGGGCGAAAGTCTGCTTTTCCATCAACTCATTTTTCAGCTATCCTGGCGACGCGAACAGTCGTCGCATCGATCGCGCATGAAACTCGTAAGCATCAACCGCGGAACACACAAAATTGTAATTTCTTCGGTACTCGGTTCAGCAATACGGACGCCTGCCGTGCGAGCCTTCGAACATGTAAATCCGGCCGAATTATCCGCGCTTTTGGAATAGGGGCGAAAGTCTGCTTTTCCATCAACTCGTTTTTCAGCTATCCTGGCGACGCGAACAGACGTCGCATCGATTGGGCATGAAACTCGTAAGCATCAACCGCGGAACACACAAAATTGTAATTTCTTCGGTACTCGGTTCAGCTACATGAACGCCTGCCGCGCGAGCCTTCGAACATGTAAATCCGGCCGAATTATCCGCGCTCTCGATAGCGCTTTTGGAATAGGGGCGAAAGTCTGCTTTTCCATCAACTCGTTTTTCAGCTATCCTGGCGACGCGAACAGACGTCGCATCGATCGCGCATGAAACTCGTAAGCATCAACCGCGGAACACACAAAATTGTAATTTCTTCGGTACTCGGTTCAGCTACATGAACGCCTGCCGCGCGAGCCTTCGAACATGTAAATCCGGCCGAATTATCCGCGCTCCCTATAGCGCTTTTTTAAGGGGCGAAAGTCTGCTTTTCCATCAACTCGTTTTTCAGCTATCCTGGCGACGCGAACAGACGTCGCATCGATCCCGCATGAAACTCGTAAGCATCAACCGCGGAACACACAAAATTGTAATTTCTTCGGCACTCGGTTCAGCAACACGGACGCCTGCCGCGCGAGCCTTCGAACATGTAAATCCGGCCGAATTATCCGCGCTTTTGGAATAGGGGCGAAAGTCTGCTTTTCCATCAACTCGTTTTTCAGCTATCCTGGCGACGCGAACAGACGTCGCATCGATCGCGCATGAAACTCGTAAGCATCAACCGCGGAACACACAAAATTGTAATTTCTTCGGTACTCGGTTCAGCTACATGAACGCCTGCCGCGCGAGCCTTCGAACATGTAAATCCGGCCGAATTATCCGCGCTCTCGATAGCGCTTTTGGAATAGGGGCGAAAGTCTGCTTTTCCATCAACTCGTTTTTCAGCTATCCTGGCGACGCGAACAGACGTCGCATCGATCGCGCATGAAACTCGTAAGCATGTTCACCCACACCGTGCGTCTGTCTCGGTCTCTCTCCGTCTCTTTCCCTCGGCAGCGACACACATGCACGCCATTGCAACGTATCGCCAGGAAACGCGCCAGTTGATCCGTTGACTCTACACAACCGCCAGGCGACTGGCACAAGGTGTAAGCGTGTCAAATTCGCGGTACGCTTTGTGGCATTGTACGCAAAGGCAGCCGGAGACGACGGCAGGGGCGGCTGTTTCGCTGATTTTCGGTGCGAGCGTATGCTAGCATGTTCCGTGCGCGTATGTGGCACGGAGCGTTTGCCTGCGGCCTCGAAATGGCAGAGGAATTTCTCCCTCTCCATCTTGCCCACATCCTTGTACCGGGTTTCCTTCTCCGCGCCTTCTACTTTTCACCCTCTCTCCGTCGCTCCCTGGCGTTCTCTCATTTTACGTTGGGTACACACCCTCTGTATATGTTGGCGCCTGCCTATCACCCTGCCCTCTCAGGCTCCCCGAGTCGCTTTTACTATCTGCCTATCTATCTCCGTCTCGCGCTCCTCATCAAGCGAGGGCATTTTGTGAGCGGGTTCGTGCGAAAAGACGCACCAACGGAGTAAACGTCCTTCGGCGGGTATAGCCGCTCCATGCCAATGTAGGTAATTGGCTCTGGCGCCCGCGAACTTTTAATTGGTTCCAGCCGTACCGCCGTTTGGCCGGCTCCGGTCCGATGATTTTTCACTTTCGGTCGGCCGGGAATCACCGTCGAAAATAATAAGCGGTACACGGGATCGTGTGCGGGGGTGGCATGTGTGACGGGTGCGCGTTAAAGCCGCTGGCTAAAGTGGGAAAGAAACACGAGAGAGAGTGGGCCGGGCTCGTCATAAAATCGCGTAATCAGATTTTCGAAGAAGCACGCGCGCATCATCGGGTTAATTATCGTGGCAGTGCCAATTATACGATTATTGTCGTCGTGCCGATTAATAACAAAGTACCGATGACACTGAGATAAAATGAAAAAAGCGATCGCCCCGGCGCACACGGTACGTCGTTCGATACCGCTAACGAGTTAGCCGTAATTAATGATGAGCGCAAATAACGACAGCGCGCGCCGAGTTTATTCTCATTTGCGTATTCTTTGATGTGGCCCTTTCGCCGTTTATTCGACTGCGTCCGGTCACGCGTTTTCTGTTTGCTCGCCCAGCGGCGATCGGCGGATTTTTTAATTATTAACGCGGCGCGACATGGCGGAAAGTCAATTGCATAAACAGTAGTAATGTCAGGAGGATTATGCCGACGACGTTCGAAAGTTAAGAGGATTTGGTGCACCAGTTTGTCGTTGCACTTATACCGTTTTTGCCATGTCGACGATTGTTTAACACTTTGACTGTCATGATGGTCACCAGTGACCGACGCAAGAGATTTTACTGAAGACCCAAAATATTCGCAATGGGTAGCAATTATTATTTTATAAATGCAGTTGTTATTAGAATAGTGATGAGATCCTTTGATCTGCTATACCTGCACATTATTTACATTTTGCATAATGCAGTCGAACGCTGTAGTACTTCATAGCATCGCCGTTCTAATATGGCAAAATACGCATGGCACTCAAGCGCGGAACTTGTTTTAGACTTTCTACCGTTAGACGGTACCATTGATTTGGACGAGATTTCTCGAGATGCCGTAACACTTTGACTGCCGCAATAGTCATTGCTGACCAATGCGAGAGATTTTACTGAAGGTTCAAAGCATTCGCAATGGGTAGCAATTATTATTTTATAAATGCAGTTGTTGTTAGAATAGTAATCCAATGTTTGGTCTCCAATACCTGCACATTATTTACATTTTGCATAATTCAGTCGAACGCTGTAGTACTTCATAGCATCGCCGTTCTAATATAGTAAAATACGCTTGGCAGTCAACGTGTTAATAATGAAAAGGCAACGAATTTTAAGATACAGTGTAATTATTTCTAAACCGATATATTTTGGCGACTTCAAGAATAGGATCAACTTACTCACTGTTATTTTTCACGATGCGATAAACCAAAAATGGTTTCTGCAAGAATCTCCTTCAACAGTATATTCTTCAATTCATACGATAAATCTTTCATAAATAATTACCAGTCCGTATGGTTCGTTGAATTTCGATACTGTCTCCCTCGCAATATGCAGTAAAACCTCGCACTGTGTAGCGCTTTTCAATCTCTTGAGCGTCGCGCGATAATTCTGTGGGAAATTCACGGTGGTGTTCGAAATCCATGATCCACCGGTTTCATTTCTTATCAGCGTCCTTGCGTCGATTCAGGTATCCGAGAATCGGCTCTTCGTTTCTGAGACTCCGCCATCTACACCCACGCCTTAAATCCCTATCTTCGCCCCGGTCAGATTGAAAGAAAATACCGTCGAGTTATATCGAGCGTCCCTCTGTATCGTCGTTCCCTAAAATTCCCACCTCTTCCACCATCTACATTCTACCCTCCGTACTGTTCCCCGCCCTAATTCGATTCGTTAAAAACAAACAGTTCCCCGGCATTATTTCTCGACGTCTGCACTCGAAATTGAAAAATAACATACGCAAACGGGCGAATTAATGTGTAGTGCCGGTTCAAGAATCAAGTGCTTATATTACCATAATACTAAGAAACCAAAGGCAACAAAGTTACACTAAGGAATACGTAATAATTTTGCGTTTCACGCAATCGACCGTTAAAAAAGTGTATCAGTACGTCTGTCTTATAAATACCCTATCTCCGTGTCCAGGTTCGCGACTGGTGTTACTTTGCATATCAGGTGTTTATTTTGTACGGGCCCGGAATTGGACGTGTAACAGAATTAGCCGGGATCCCCCTATGTTTAAACTCGCTAATAGTCGCTGTCCTTTTTTACGGCGACTATGCCGTTCAGGCCCGTTGCTCGTTAAACGACGTTTCTTTTTTCGGCAGCCGTATGCCGGACGATTAAAACGGCCGAGGAACCCGGCCAGTAATCTGCCGACTTTAAGCAAATACGATCCGGCAGTGCGTACACGTCCGCGCATAAGTATACACTGAACAATAAATGTGGAGCGCGTTTACCCGGATTTACCCCTCGATACGACTCTCGTGGCTTGTTTCCAAGTTAAACTCGGAGACTTTCGCGTGAGTACGTTCGTGCAATGGTACCCGCGTCGGAGCTACAGACGGGAGGATAAACAAAACGTAAGCTCGGCCCGGGCCGAGTGGCGTCGTTCGACTCGATGCGTGTGCACGCCGCCGTTCAAGTTCGATCATGAAAATGAAGCGTCGCGGTTTGACACAATTGAGACGTCGATTAATGCGTGCGCACGATCTCGCCGATTCGATAAGTGAGCAGCGGCGAAATGGCGACAGCAGTCCGCAAAGACAATTTGTGTCAGACAGTTGGCGCATTGACTGTGTAGCGACACACGGTCGTCACTAACAATTCGTTTTGCAATCATGCGCTTGCATCGATCGAGGATTAAGAAACCTGTTTCCTCGACAAATGCAAGATAATTACTGTAGGAATTTATTACGTGAAACTAGAGAGTATAATATTTATAAACAATAACAACACAATCAAAACACTTTCGTCTTATTTCTTAATCTTTCGTCGTTTCGTTGTTTCGCCTTTACGCCGTTTCTTCTTTACGTCTTATCGTTTTTACGTCTTATCGTCAACTGATTAGTAAGCAACCAAATAACACAACAAGTCTTGAGATAAATAAAGCATTTCAACATCGCAATGATCCCGAAGTACTTTACCATGGCACCAACCCCAAAACTGGAACCAGATCTAGCGTAAAATGACATTAACACGTTGACTGCCACGCCGAAATCACATTGTCACACAGAACGCCACGAAAATATTTTTACTATTCTATGCATGCAATGGCAAAATAATAATTCATTTCGTTATTTATGAGAATACGGCATGAATTGCAAAAGAAGGAGGGGCCAACGTATTTGGTACGTAAATTTTGCAAGCAGTATTACCAATAAAATGTTGCAAGCTTCGGAACATGAAGTGCAAGAAATCGGACCAAAAAGGTCTGTAAATACTTCCAAAGTTACATTAACGAGCCACCCTTATGTTTAAAATGCTTCAATACAATGCACCGGTACATAAAAGATTCCATAAAAATTCATTTTTGATTTAATCAAAACTTT
Source organism: Cryptocheilus praepositus (assembly GCA_033815515.1). Classification (NCBI taxonomy): domain Eukaryota; kingdom Metazoa; phylum Arthropoda; class Insecta; order Hymenoptera; family Pompilidae; genus Cryptocheilus; species Cryptocheilus praepositus. Next base: position 12,541,376 of record JAWWQZ010000035.1, on the reverse strand, counting down.
CAATTTTTCAATACTGCAGATTTGATTACAAAGCATTCTCTACTTAGCGAATTTTCATTCAATTTTTACAATTATAAGTATTCGATGCACTCCGATCACTGATGACCCCCATGGCGCTGTAGGAAAAAAAAAGTTGCGGTCACATATGGCGTTCAATGTGTTAATACTGACATAGTACCTATATCACTATAGAATGGAAAACATCGAGTCAGTTGGTGGTAGTGGTAAAAGACCTCCAAGCACAGACAGTAGATCCGGAACGCGTAGATGCAAAGCGTCGGAACATGATCGTGTATTACTACTTCTACTCTTAGCTCAAGCGGATGTTCAATTAGACGCAGCCAACGTGAACGGACCAGTCAAGAAGGTTCAGCGCTAATGGGATTCCGATTAACCGCATTCCCCAATTCGCGTGACTCGTCGCTTTCAGAGAGAGTGTTTCAAAATGCCGCTTTTCCGCCAGCGGACAATATGTTTCTGTAAGCCAAGAATATCCATAAGGCTTTCGAGGTCCGAAGTAGACTCTTAAGACCGCGTGCCCTCTCGCCTTTGGTACGCGACGAACGCCGAGACTCTGGCGAACTTTGGGAATAAACTTTCCGCACGCGAGATGGCGCGTGAAAAGCGACGAAAAGAGGAACGTGGAATGGGGGACGGGGAGAAGAAGTAGTAGAAGAAGAAGAAGAAGATATCTGGCCTCGCCGACGAGGCGGTATCATCTTGACGTAAAATATGGATTATTCCGGATATTTGCATTCGGAAAATAAGCCGACAAGTTCGTTCGACGGGGAACAGTGGAACGGTCCCGGAAGTTCTCGAAACTTGTCGCGAAACTTTCACGGCTGGCCGTCGTAATTATCGAATCGTTCGACGATTCATCGCTGATCGTCAATGTCTATTTTTCTCGCCAGCGAAGCCGCTCGGTCATTATATTAACCCTTTGACTGCCGAAATCTATCGGTGTCGACTATGGACGCATATATGCGTTTCCCAATCGTTCCGATTTCTTACCTACTGCAGCCATAATTATCAACGTATGAAATAAATACAGATGCGTTCTTTATCAAATAATTTTCTTGCATTATTTAATGTGGCGTAAACGACGAATTATCACTAGAATTTAGTTGCGCCTTACATAATCAATCAATAGAGTTCACATTAGCGAAAAGTATCTCGTCCTCAGCAAATGCTTCGACCGGGTGGATTTAGCAGTCAAAGGGTTAAGACGCACGTGTTAGTGGAAAAGAAACTGCGGCAAAATTCAAAGGGGTCTTAGGTGATGTCCGGCGCTGAAATAGTCATTGTTGTATAGATTGCAATGAGTCATAATCCAAATACCTATGATGTCACCTGTTACCTTCGCTACGGATTTTTGTTTCGGAAAGGGAAGGGAAATGAAGGGGTGGTAGATTATTGCATTTTTTGGCACCTCTGCATTCGACCGGAGAATTGTAAAGAGTTGAGACTGATTATTGTAAAATAAAGACTTCGCACTTTATCTCTTCTCTTGATTTTAACACGCGTGTGTTAGCGGAAAATAAATTTGCAGCGAATTTCAAAGGGATCTTAGGTGATGTCCGGCACTAAAGTAAACATTGTTGTACGAAATGCGAATAGTCATCATCGAAATACCTGTTATGCACACCTGTCGCGAGAGACCTTCTTCGCTACGGATTTTTGTTTGGAAAAGGAAAGGGGTGGTAGATTATCGCATTTTTTGGCACCTCGGCATTCCACCGGAGAATTGTAAAGAGTTCGGCCTGATTATTGTAAAATAAAGATTCCGCAATTTATCTCTTCTCTTCATTCTAACGCGCACTTAGGGTCCGTGCACAGCGACGGATCGCTGCAATCTGTAATGGACACACGTAACGTGTCGCACGTGTGTGCAGACACGCGCCCTGCCTACAGTAAATCACTAGTCGGCTTTCGCCGCACGTCTATGAGGTCATTGATGCCTGTTCCTCGACCGTGCTGTTTTATGATTATTCGTTATGCCGACGCAATGTGTCGCGGACGAAACATGGGCTGGCGACTGAACTTTTATATATGCCCGTTCATCTCATTACCGCTGACGTGACGTTCATCTCAGCGAACGTCATTACTTGATCGTCGCTTCGCGGCGTTAGGTGATCGATACGGATTGATGTTTCAATGTCACCTGCGGTACGGGCGTGAAATTTATATGGTCGAGCATATTGCCCAACAGCGCAGCGACACGCAAACCGGCAGTTGCGCGGTCTAGAACCACGAAAATAATCGTTATTACCGGTGACAAGCGTGAGCAACGATAACGAGATTGTATTACCTGCATCCAGTCCATCGTTTACGCCCCCTTTCGATCCTCTCTTTCGCACTCGCGCTGCCGAACTCTCGACCCCATGCGTCTCTCTCCGATTTCTGTCTCTATCAGAGCCGAAGCTTTGATCGCTATTATTTTTGAAATTTCAACCCACGCCCCCGGAGTCGCTGTAATCTCGCTGCGTAGTTTCGCTCCGCTTTTTATTCATATTTGCAACAATTTTCGACCGCGAAGTCTTTATCAGCACAAAGCCCGGGCAGCGTGCGAAACAATCAAAGTCGCTTCGACGCGCTGCCGAACGAAATGTTTTATCGCGGATCCGTATACGACCTTAAAATGCCGGCAGTCCGGCGTCGGACAATTTCTAGTATATTTTTACCGTAGCCAATGTGCCACGAATGCTCTGATATTCATACATCAATCACCTTTGTCGTCCGTTCGCGATTAATTTAATCCAGGCTTCATTGTGGAACATTGTACCGCGCGCGGGAGTTGGATGGATTGCAATATTCGCTCGCATCAACGCTAGAGTCGGGAGCCATATCTATGGCCCGTCGAGTATCGTAAGTGAATTTCGTTAACTAGTCGTTATTACACTCGTGTAGCGCTGTTTGCAATTTGATTATAGAGTGGTCATGCATTTGCGGCGCGCAACTTATGCAACTGTAGGGGAGCGGGGGGCCTGTATCAGCGGAGGATTTTCCGAAGTTCCGGCAATTTATTCCGCCGTCAGCCGGCTATGCAATTAATTCTGGCCGCACTCGGCGTACTTTCGCGTGTCATGATATATTAACCCCCGCGGAATAAACTAATAAAAAGAAAAACAGGAGGAATTAAAAGCCGGAATTAATATCGCATAAATCGATTGTCGCGCGCCGCTTGTGTACCCATTACAGTGGGCAAACCACCGAATCGTGCCACGCAATGGATGCGCATTTTAATACCCGCGAAAAAAGGTATAATCTGGCGGTATGCGACGCGATACGGTCATCGCGCTGCTTTTTCATTCGTGCACCGCGCTCCCTCCCTCTCTCGCTCTCTTTCTCTCGCTCCCCCCTGTACATGAAACCTGAATACCGCGGACACTTATCGTTCCGACGATAAACAGAACAATCTCCAATTTTTCCCCACTTACCTTTTTACAGCAATGCGGAAATACCTCTTGCGCGACGAAACCGCGCGTATTCACGAATGCGCGAGGTCGCAACGGCAAAATTATGACTGACATTTTAAGCTGAGTTTGCCCACGAGATCTATCGGGACTTCCGACGGCGATGTCGAAGTATCGGCTTACATCGAATACGACAAAGGACGCTCTTTACATCGATTTCCTCGAGCGACGGGCGGCGGGAAGGAACTGTAGCTACCTTAGGATCACAATTCCGATGTCGAACCAATCATAAGATGATGGAGAAGGAGTTCTTTGCGGGTATGACTCTTCTTTACCGCACGTTCGCTCTCCTATCCCGAGCTCTTTCCCCCGGTCGTTTCGCCTTCCTCACCCTCGTCGTCGTATCTGTCCACATCCACTCAATTGTCTCGTCCGCTTTCCCTCTCGTACGTACTCTCTCTTCGCCCCCTGCGAACCAAAACGGGCTCCTCCCGTCGGAGATTGCAAATTTTTTCACCCTGACCTCCTCCTACCCCACCGACCACCCTGCTCAATGGCATTCCTACTACCTGGCTCTTTCTCAGTGGGAGATATTGGCAGCGCGGGAAGCGGCGCAGGGGAAAAGAAGAAAAGCGAGGCAAACGAACGACGGAGAGGAGAATGCGCACGTCGGCGCTTCGAAAAGAGACGGACGGCGGGAAGGAGTGAGAGAAGTTCCTTCTCTCCACTCGTAGATGGACCCGGATGGGCGCATTGTGCGAAAATGAAAAAGTCACGATGCCGGAAGGCGTGCGTGTATATATGATATATACGATATACGTAGGTGTGCATGACGTATAGGTGTATCTACACGTACTCGTGAGAGATCGGTGACGCGAGGGGGTGCCAGGGGGTGCGATGCGAAGAGGCGATGTGACGCACATATCCACGACGAGTGGGGAGCGAGAGAGAAATAAATTCTTTGCACCCCGAGGACCGATATGATACGCCAAGAAAATGTGTTTCGAGGTCCGAAATCGATGGCAGTCTCAACTTTTTCGTGTCACCGGCGTGGAATTTGCTGCTACGATACGCGAGGAAACAAGTTTGAAACATTATTTCGCGTCGGCGAACTTACGGCGAAGTACATTTTTCCCCTCCCAGCCCCGAAGCGCGCCCGTCAGGCTTGTTTTTTATGCGGAATGTAATTAATGCGATAGCGACGGCGAAAAGTTTAATCGAGCCTTGGCGTGAGTCTCTTCAATAATAAAAAGTCCGTGGCTGTGCCCGACTTAAAATCTTTTCCAAATGGGAGAAACCCTCTTTCCCACGCAAATCCCTGCCGTTCCGACTAATTCCGCTGCGCGTTAAGATTCCCCGTTTCGTCGGGGCGCGCTCGGCAAACATACATTCGTCATTATGACGGAGTCCGCAAAATTATGTTCCGCATTTAAACGCTAATTACGTTAAATCGTCATGAAAGCGAAATCGACACGTTGCCGATTCGAGTGTCGCGCTCGGCAAGAAATATGGATGAATTGTCATTTATTCAAACCAACATTCCCCGAGTGGTGCCCGTCCGTCGAAAGCCTGCGATATGGAATCGTTGTTTCGGCACAGATCCATGCATCGAGGGAGGTCGCTGCTATATGAATATGTAATGTTTGTCTACTTTCGAGTTCAATGTTCTGCGCTCCACGTGTGCGTGTTTTCATACATATGCTTGGGCTGGACTGAATAAACTACGCGGTCATCCCCCGCTATATGAACATCTTCTATGTACATGTCAAGTCTACCTCATACTTACACCCCCGTTTACGGGTTATGGGGCAGTTTATCTTTCCCGCCCTTGCCGGCACTTTGCAGTCCACGTTCGAAAGTTTCTACTGATTATGGTCTTCGATTTTAACACTTTGACTGCCACGGTGGTCACCGGTGACCGGTGCAAAAGATTTGACTAAGAATGCGAAAAATTCGGAATGTAGCCAATTTGCAATCTTGTAAACGCAATTGATATTAGAACCGTGCTTCAATACTTCGGCTTCTAATACCTCTGCGTCGTCTTCCTTTTTGCCCGATTTAATCATACTCTGCAGTATTTCATCGCATCGCAGTTCTAATATAGCAAAATACGCTTGGCAGTCAACATGTTAATCAAAAGATTCTTTGGAAATGACTACTTAAGAATATCGATTTTTGACTTTACGTTGTGAAATGTTATTTATTCAAATGCACCTTTAGCCAGACTTAGGGAAAGTCCCATGACTTGTGAATGAAGACCTGTATGCTTGCTCATACATCTCGGCACACAAAACAATTTGTACCGCCACGCGAAGAAAAAGCGACACGATTTTTTGTCGCGACATCTTGTCTTGAAGCACCTCGACTGATTCTCTCAATTTGCGCACCACCCAGTAACGCGCCAGTAATTATGTAAACCTGTAAACACTTAATATGCAGCTGACTCGCGCTCCGGGGACGGAATTAACAAATTCGTAAATCAATTTCGCATTAACGAAAATATTCAGTGCGGTCGGGTGTAAAATCGACATCGGGTCGAGCGCGCAGTGGTTTATTGACGTTCACGAGGGAGGGAAAATGGTGTCGTTAACATCGACATTAACGAGACTTTGTTGCGGGCTCTGAGTGTCAATGGTGCGCCGTAACGAGAAAGCGTAGGCGCCTCCTTATCCATTCCGGCGTAGGCATTTCTCTCGATTCAAGGATTCCTGAGGTAGGACGTACCAGGTGTCTGTCTCTTCTTTCCCGGAACCACGACGGCGTGTCGCGCTGAAGATGGAACACACTCATCTTCCGTTTCCGTCTCGATGCACGGGCCATGCTCCTCGAAGCGTTCTCGTTTGATCAGCTTCGGCTTTTTTATGTGCGCAGGGATGCACAAAGAAACGGTTCTCTATTTGCCTGCGCCTCTCCTTTCCCGCCGTCCCACTTTCAGCCCCTTTCGCTTTTTCACTCGAACCTCTTGCCTCCCCCGTTTCGTCGTCTTCCCTCCTCGTCCTCCCTGTCATATGCACCCTCTCGCTCTGATTCTCAGCTGCCACCACCCCGAGTCTGCTCCCTCTTTTGCCTTTCCTCGTTCTTGCTGTCTGCCGTCGAGCGCGCGTCGGAAATAAAGGGACTCGCGAGGCAGGAAAATCTCAATCAGGGAACACACTGCAGGGACGTCGTGAATATCGGAAAATTGGAAATCGGTTAGCCCCCGGGATTCGACGACCCTGGGCTCGACGACTGCTGGATCCGTCGAGAGGACTCTCTCCCTCCTTCGGTCTCGGTCTGTCTATCCGTCCGTCTTCTCATCCCGCGCTTTCCTTCTCGGCCCCTCTCGCTATCTCACTCCGCAGCTGCGGCAAAGCTTTCTTTGGATATCGCCCCGAATCCTGCGGAAATCCTGGCTAGATGCCCCACAGAGTCTTCGAAATTAACGTCCATCTTCTATCCCCGTTACAATCTCCTACGCTCGGCACTGAAAAATGTTGCAGTCCACCTGCTTTTCGCTTATTTCGCTTAAATATCAGCGTCCCTCGTGTGTTGCCGTGGGCAGTTTTTTCCGAAATGATCATCGTGCGCATTTGACCGGAACCCCGTGCCAATTAATAGCCGCAAAGCGGTCTGCGCGGCCGAATGAATGGAGACGATCATAAATTGCTCGTCAGCGCGAATTTGAATGCCCCCGACAATTTAGCGCGGAGATATCTGTAAATCCGCGGTTTATAATAAAAATTAATGGACGCATCCTGCTCGATAGTAAAAACGGGTAAGGATCAGCGGTTAATAACGCTAATAAGGGATAACTTTGATATCGCGCGTCTGCGATAGGTATGTATTCGTCATTCCTACTTTCGGTTTACTGCCGAATTTTACGCTGTCCCCATTGCTTTTTATATGTTCATTAAATTTCTTACGGCTGCCAGGATTGTATCCTTCGCCCAGCCCGATGCAGCGATTTTTTGTAGACGCGGATGTTTATTTCTTTCATGTTTTATCGACGGCACATCCTTACTTACCTCTTTTTCGTCTTTACATGTGCTCGAACATACGTATCCATTCGCGTGTCTCTTTCAGTGAGAAAAGAGGATGTGCCATAGCAGTGAGAGTAAAATAAATGGCGCACGCTTTGTGGCACAGTGCCGCAGGATCGTAGCGAGCCCGAAGCAGAAAAGGTCATGCACGGGAATGCACAGAATCATAGCCGCGAAGAACAGGCTCTCCCAGATTTATTCCCCGTTTATATTGAGACGCGATCGTTTATATTCGCTGGAAATAGAAACTCGCGTCGAACTCCATCCCCAGTCGTACTTTTCAAATGTCCGCTCACCTTACGTCATGATCTGTGAGTACAGGGACGCGTAGGAAGACGCGAGGCAAACGTCGACATCTACAGGACTGCATGTTAACGCGTGTCAACACCGATACCTACTGCCTGCTCGTGACGTTCGAACAACACTGACACAGCACAACATTAAAAAAACTTGTATTCCTTCCTTTGTCACTCGGTCCGTCTCAATAATTTCGTCAACACTCCCCAGACACATCGAATCCAATTGATCGACGTAAACAAACAAACATCTCCCGGTCAAACGAAACAAAACACGAAAGTAACGTTAAGTCAGGTTTCACGTCAATCTCGAAACAAATACAGCTGTGAGAACGACAGGACTTAATTCCCCAATAAAACCACCGAAGACCCAATACGAGCCAATACGTTACGATCGATATAATCGAAATGCACGGTACTCACCGGGATATAAACTGTCGGTCCCAAGGCAGAACCACGAGTTCTGCTCGGTGCTCCAGATTCGGGGCCAAGAAGCAAGCTGGCTGAGGCCACAGGAGTCACGGTACATAACTGGGAGAAACGATGGCATAGGGTCGATCTCTCACGGGTGAGAGCAAGGTCCCTTATTTCTGACGTTGCGCATGGACGCGGTTGAGAAGCTGTAGGGTATATCAGCTGCTATCCTGGCGAACAAAGAGGGTGGGAGGGGGGAAGTGGGGAGAAACAGACGGATGGTAAGAGATTAAGAGAGACAGAGAGAGAATTGGAGTTGGAGAAAGAACGAGGTGGAGAGAGACAGAGAGAGGGAGATGCATGTATGCAGCAGTCGTGCGGCACGAGACGGAAAGGCTCCCGTGGGTCTGCATTATCATCCTCCAGCATTAGGTACCTTGTTCAAGCCCGCACAGTCCGCCGGATATATCGCATACGCGTACCAACATCCAACCGTACACGTGTATACGAGGTGCATAACGTGCGATTTCTATGGGAATGCGGCCAGCAGGACCGGGTTTGCATCCGAAAGATAACCCCGACACCCATACTCGAGTCGTGTGCCTGTTGCCACGAACGAGAGTTGCTGTGTGCACGTCGGAGGCCTCTAACGTGCCAAAGGACCTCGCTGAAACCAGAAGGTGGGCATCTTTTACAAAAGCAGCTACAGTTACAGATTTTCATGCGGACGTAAATCGGACCGGCGCGGGCACGTTCTGAATTTTACGCAACGTGTCTCTTTGTGCCGTGCCTCAGCCCAAACGTGTTGCGGGTCGAAAAAAATATCGGGCGCAGTCGCATAGGGAAGACATTTTGAAGCGGTTTGTCAATTGAAAGGAATATTGAATTTGATGCACGCTTCCCGTTTTGCGTCAAATACTGCGGACGGCAAGGGAAATGGGTCCTGGAATTATGTAGCGGGTTTTGGCAAATGTCCTGGAATCTACTGAAACATTCAATACCCCACCGGTACTGAGCCGGGTTATTTTATTTTATTCGCTTCCATATTTCAAACCCACGATCGACAGAAAGACAGATTTTTTAGTAAAAGTAAACTTTATCTCATATGCAAGCAGCGTTTGATTTTTAATGTTTCTAATCGGTTCTGATATGTCCTCTGTTTGACGCACCTTGCTTCTTCTGTAACGCGCGTCAAAAATTGAGACTGCTTAATTTACCGCAAACGACAATGCCCACTGGCAGGAATATTCGCCGACATATCGCTCCTAAAAGTAATTCTGGCCGCAACCTGTGCAGTTATCTATCACAAACCCGGTTTCCAGATCGCAATGCCAGTTGAACGACACCTCTGTGTCCGTCGTTACGAGTTTTACGTAACGATCCGTTGCCTGAAAAGACCGCGTAAAGACACGCAGCGCAAATTTCAACTGCACCCCTTTTCCATTTATTCCCCCGCGCGCGGAACACACACTCTGACAAATTACCGGAACACACGTGGATAATTTTCCGGGAGACGGGAGTGCTCGATGTAACGTGGAAATTTAAGTTCGGAAGTGATTCTTCGGCGTATCCCCGGTAAATTGCTTCGTAAGGGAAACACGCATCCACGAATCAGAAACCAGTTTCTCGCTGCATCAGCCAATCTGCCGACTGGAGGTCCTGCGAGAGTATAAATAAACGGTGAACGTCTCGGAGGCCCGATGAGGATTTTTCAGAGTGCTACGTGAAGAGCGGAACGATACACGTCTGGCATCTTCCCACTGAGCGAAGGACGGAAAAATTGAGTCCGTGCGTCGCGACGCCATGCTTTCAAATGGACATCATTAAGAACGGTGTTGATACAGGCGAGGCTTACGTGGCTCCCATAAACTCGAGACAAATGGCGTTTAAGAGTTCATCGTTCCGAGATAGGAGTAAACGTAGGAGGTGCAGATGGTGTGAGGAAAGTTACAGAGAGAGGCGGAAGCAAAAAAGCGGCTAATAGAGAGAAGGACGGAGGTCCCGTATAAGGTGTGCTCGTGTGCGCGGACGAAGAAGAGGGACCGGGAGAAAACTAGCGTAGACAGCGAATAGTTGGCGGGGGCACGAGGGAAAAGTGAGAAGAAACACGCGGTATATGAGAGATAAGAGGAGCAAAGGAGAGACGGTTTGAAGCGGTGTGCGGAGGGGCGTCGGGGGAGAAAAAGTGAGAGGTCTAACGAGGCAGAGAGAGGAAGAATGAAACCTAAAGGGAAACGTCGGTGGATTATAGAGAGGAAGAGTATTTCAGCTGAGTTCCGTGCCATACGTATTTCTCGCTCGTTCCGCGAACATTTCCGCGCACACATCGGCAATACACGTACGCGGAACGCTGCGCCATTAACATTTTTACGAGATCACGTAACTTCGCCACCGGGGCGTGTAGAGCCAGCGATTTCTTGCGTAGAATCGCGAGGAGCGTGAGATTTAATAGACGAGCCTCGGCGGGATACTAATTTCGTGGTTCCTAAACGGGGATTTGGAGTTAACGACGAGCGTCTCTCGCAGGATGACTAACGGCCGCTCATATTGTACGTCACGGTAACAACGAAGTGATTTATGGAATGCGCAAACGTATATTTACGGCCGAACGTGATGACGATCATTTTTCGAAGGCGACGGAAGCCGTTGACGAAAAACTTACCCCGTGCAAACGGGTGTAACGTAATGTGGAAATAGTTATTTAGACCGACGTAAATTTCATGGAAAAGTTTTGCGAGCGTCTTTTGTGTGTCCATCGATGTATTTTGTTGCTATGTATTTTCTGTTTTCGTCGCTATGTATTGTTTCGTATGCGTCGGCAGTCGCACTCAAGCATTCATACGTGTGTTAAGATTTTTTCTGTAATTATTCTTTTCACAAAATATTCACTTTATACTCTGTTAATTTTTCTAATAAAAATACCAAAACGTAAACACGCTAACGAGTTTAACCCTTTGCACTCCGAACCATTGCGGAGGTGAGCTACCAGCTACTCAGCGCCACTTTTTGGCAGAAACGTGCATTTACGGACCCTCATATTATTTAGTATAGTTTTGGAACCAAATAACGTATTATAATTATATTGAACTCATATGAATTGGTTGACATCAAGAAGTATTATATATATCTGCAAAAAAATCAGTATTCTATTTTTTATAATTTTATACAGTGTGATTAACTTTAAAACACTCCCCAATATTCATTGCAGGCTGATTTATGCACCTTGACAATAATAAATCCTTTGACGTCTACCATCAGGTGTTTTTCTGTCAGAACAAACAATGCAATCCCGTTTTCTTTGTCCCACATCGGTTTTATGGCCTATGGAGATTAACATTTTCAAGGTCCGGTGGTTGGTGAGTTGTAAGAAAACCGGCTGATATTTTTTTTATATATTTTAGTAATTTTACTATACTTTTATTTGATTTCTTGTGCCATTTCAAGAGAAAACTTCAGGCAAACGCGCACGTCTCAAAAAGTTGCGCTGGAATAAGTTAATTCCCTGTAATCCCTAATAAATTTTAACACTTTGACTGTCGTGATGGTCACCGGTGACCGACGCAAGAGATTTTACTGAAGATTCAAAATATTCGCAATGGGTAGCAATTATTGTTTTATAAATGCAGTTGTTGCTAGAATAGTAATGCGATCCTTTGGTCTCCAATGCCTCCATATTATTTACATTTCGCATAATTTATTCAAACGCTGTAATATTTCATAGCATCGCCGTTATAATATAGGGTTAACACGTTCACTACCGTGTATTTTTTTCACTGTGTGTATTTTGCTGTATTAGAACGACGATGCTATGAAATACTATAGCGTTTGACTGAATTATGCAAAATGTCAATAAGGTGCAAGTATTGGAGACCAAAGGATCGCATCACTATTCTAACAATAACTGCATTTATAAAATAATTATTGCTACCCATTGCGAATATTCTGGATCTTCAGTAAAATCTCTTGTGCCGGTCACCTGTGACCATGATGGCAGTCACAGTGTTAAAAGATCTGACAATTTCGTCTGCCTTCAAGATCTGCTTTTACAGTAAACACACCGGATGCCCGCATTTCATTATAGCCCCGATGGCGCAACAGAATCGCATCGGCGGTGATAAAAATTCGCGAGAGCGCGAAGGTGTGTTCCGCGAAGTGAAACGCGTCGAAGGCGAGGCGAAACACTCGCGCTAAGGGCGCGCACCGTTCTCCCTTGTAAGATTTCGCATCCGGTCTCTGCGAATAATCCTTCGGATTTCCTGGCGTCTGCAACGAGTTAAGTGACGTCCCAGGAACGCCGCGCCTGTTCTTAACGCGCGACGACGTATCCAGAATTCGGTGGCAGGCGACGGGCGCAAGGATGGATGCCAGACTGGCATCTAGGAGTAAAACTTTTAGAATCTCCGGAGAACGAGGACGAGTACACGTCTGTACGCCTCGCATTTCTTATTCCCCGGAGTCTCGCCCTACCTACTCTCCGAACCTGTATCTGTCTTTCTCCTTTCCCTACCCTCGGTTTGCGCCCCTCTTCCCTCGCCACTTTCCTCTCCTCTTTCGCCCGGTCTCTCCCGACGCTACTCTGTTAGAGAAGTAGGGGTTCGAGAGACGTGTCGGTAGTTTCGTTTGGGGGTCGTAGCTGGCTGGTGCCGATGTTGATGCCGCTGCCGGCGCATGCTGGTTTGCTGGATCTTGACGCGGGGAGAGAAGATAAAGTTCCCGGCAGCAGTATGCTGATACATCAGGCTCGCACGGCAGGTGCGGTGCATGACTTATACATTGTGGCTTTCTCTTTGAATCGCCTCCCTTTTCCTCTCGCCGTCTCCCTTCTCCCCCTTGACCGCCTATGTTCTTTTCGCTCGCCGGCTTCCCCGCTTCTCTCCTCGTCGCTCGCGCGGCGAAACTTTTACAACTAAATAAACTAGAGTTTGAAACCTTCGGTCCGACGACGCCTGGAAGCTTCGTTAATAATCCAACGCGTGCGCCTCGACCGGACAACGTCCGACGAGATTCGTATTTCTCACACGCCGCCAACGTATTCGTAGCCCGCGGATACGGAGTGCGAAACGTACGGCATATCGGTTTCCTGCTATTCTTAGACGGGCGAAGATCTGTGGGGTCGCGCAGATATTCCAATTTGAAAGGATGCTGACGTCGTTAATATATTTTTCGCGTCGTCCGCGTTGGCAATTTAGCGCGATCTTTCTTTAAACACTCCTGCGAGAACGGTCTATTTATACGAGGCAAATAAATATTATCAGCGTGACTGGGCACGGAAAAGCAAATACGTAAAAGGATAATGCGAAAGGGCAAAGGGGAAACAGAAGAACATATTCACGACGCGCAGTGAACAAATTGGTCGACAGCCACCGCCCGCCAGTCGGGCAGAGAACATTTGCCTCTGGCAGTCTTCTCTCGCTTCACCGTCGCCGACCTTTCAATTACCGAGGGCCATGCTTTTATTTTCCCGTGAGAACACGGCGCGGGGCCAGTAATTAGGTGGCATATATAAATACGCTAAGTCTTTAAAAGGTTAATGCCATACTCGGCCAGACCGCCAAACCGCCTCTCTCCACGGCTACGTTTTGCTTCGTCATCCTCAATTATTCGCGAACCTGCGGAATCGACGTTGCGTACTACATGCATGATTAACGCCGTCGAACCGGCGTCGTTTCGCAACGCGGATCGTCATCGTCCCCGGCTGAATGGAGAAACCCACCTGGACGATGAATGATTCGCAGGTACAGATTTGCTTGGAGAGCGCAGGCGGAAAGCTCAGCCGTCGCAAATTAAAACCTCTCGGACCATTTGGTACCCTTAATGCCCCGCACTGTACAGTTGGCAGGAAGCCACGTGGAATTCCTGTGGAAGCGGTTTGCCACTTTGGAACGGCGACTGGATGAACTAAACTAAATGAGGATACCGTATTAGGCAGAAGTTCGTTATCACCGGGCGACAATATAGCGATCTTACAAAGCACCGGTTGTCGCCGAGTTTGTCGCCGTAATGGAGACCGCGCGCGCGCGTGCTCCCGGTAAGTACTAGTTCGATGCATGGGAATTAGGGAGCGGCGAAATTATCGCGTTAGGCCACGCGAGCGTGAATGCGCTGCCGCGACATCGCGAAACCGGCGAGTATATACGCCGACGTGATAAATGCGGTTCGATGCATCGGAGCCGCCTGATCGGTCGCCCCGGCTGTTCCGATCCGCCGGCTTCTCTCGCCGACCTCGTCGAATCTATTTTCGAAAGTATCGAATTCTCAAGGTGCGCTCGACGGGAAAGAAAGACGGACGCCCGCCGATATCGGATAAACGGAAAGGTAAGGAGAGCGGAGGCGTGTTTAAAATTGACGGTCAAAGGGGAGAGGTGGCATCGTTTAAATAGGAGTGCACGCTAAGGTTCAGCGGTCAACGGGTAGAAAATGGCAAGGCACGGCCCGTACAAAGCACAGAGAATTTCTTTGGCGTTCCTGCGGCGACTGCCCGTTACCTTCTCCGTTATCCGCTTTATCGTTTCGCTTGCCTCTTTTCAATCCCTTCTCACCCCTGGGCCGACGGACTCCGTGCACTAACGCCCGACTTCGGGGAGAGAGGGAGAGAGGCACGGTCCACCTTTCTGGACGCATTTTATTAAATAAATACCTGGACCCTCGGGGTGTAGTCTTCGTGCGCAGGCGCTGGGCGCTTTGCTAATAGGAAAATGCTCTTTCGCGGAACTGCTCTGTATTGCGAGGGGAAACGCGGTGAACTTCTTTCACTTTGCGCATGCGACTTCCCGCTCGCGTGCCGTGTTGGGGAAATGGAATTTGAAGGAAAAAATCCGGTGTCGACGCGTGCGCTGCGAGATCGGAGCGGCGATCGGCAATTTAAAGCTCGACATGCACGCGCTCGTATCGCCCGTTTGTTCGGTTTATTGCTGCTTTTCAACTCGGCGATAACACTAAAATATCGTGAAAAATAGCACCCAATCGATGCCCTTTTGACAAGCTAAATATCACGGAACTTTATAATAGACCGTGGTTACAGAGAGAAAGAGCGCCCGTCGAAAGCCACGTTTAACCCTTTGCGGACGATTGACGCACGTATGCCACAGGCGTCACCCAAAAGCGTAGCCGATAGATTCGTGCATTCCATCGGCGTAAACATTTGACACAAGCAAAATATTGAATATGTCTGAGAATAGTGCGAATCGAAACCTTTGGTTATATAACAATATAACCAAATATAATCTTATTTATAATACAATCTTATTGATTATAATATCGCTAAATTAGTATAGAATATTCCACAATTCTTTGGAAGTGTTTGAAATTGTCCAAATCACAGAGAAGAGACTGACATTTTCGACACATGGCAAAAATGAGTGAGGAATTTTAAAAATGTATTTTACCTCGAACGTGTACCATTCGATAGAGGCTATTTTTAAAGTGACACAAGTTATCGACTACAACCACTAGTTTAGGTGCGAGAAGACCATGAGAAAATCCAAAATTTCTTAAAGTATGCCCTTTGCCATTTTCCTGATAAAAAGGTTTTCCGATTTGATTTCCATTTCAATATATCAAAAAGGATTGGCAATAACCAAAAATGATAGAAAAGGGAAAGCGAAATGTTGAATGTTTTCGAAAAAAGAGTAAACATGACCTTTAAAGCGAGACAAATATTTGTAACCAACTCACCCTTTGACATTTAAAATAGAGTGCAAATTGATTCAAAAAAGGGCAATCCCCACTTCCAACATTCTAAATACTTTCAGAGACGTGGCGAAAAATGAATGAAAGAAGCGAGAAAAGCACGTATTTTTCTATCTCAAAAATTATGACTGTAATGTATGTCTTCCACCTCTGAGAAATGAAAGTGGATTTAAAGAGTGCCAGGAACACACCAACTGCACCATGAATTTCGCAATAATTCCTAAGATGCAGCTGAAGTAGGTGGAATATAAATAAAAACTACTCATAAAGTAGTAAGTTGCTTTAGGAAAGTTACCCTGGCTGTCAACCAAGTGCACATTTCTTAGCTGTGATTCTGAGTATAAATATTAGATATGCAAATAAATAATCCAAATTATTTTGAGCGGTTATGAAATCAATTTTAAATTGAATAGATTTTCACACTCTTTTGTGGTTATGCAGTGTTGACAAATAGCTATTAAAAATAACAAATAGTTTTACAAAAAGTCCAACATAACATTTAATATTATTTAGTTCAGTAGAGTCGAAAATGGCAACAGATAAGGTGCATATTCGACATTGCATTCTTTACGAATTCCAACAAGGAAAAAATGCTGCAAGAGCATGCGAATCGATTTCTTCCTTAACGCCAATTAATCTGCTTGAGTCAGAAATTGAAACGAAAACGCCCGTATACCGGCAAAGGAGAACGTCCAATGAAATTATTGCATGACAACGCTAGGCCACACATTGCTTCCGATACAAAAGACATCATAATGAACCTTGGTTGGGACGTCTTGCAGCACCCGACGTATTCACCAGGCCTTGCTCCAACCGATTACCACTTGTTTCGCTCGATGCAAAACACCTTGTCCGATATGCATTTCCAATCAATCGATGAGATCCGAAAATGGCTTGACGATTTTATCGTATCCAAAGACATAACATTTTTTCAAGATGGAATTCATCAGCTGCCTGAAAGATGGTTTAAAGTCATAGAAAGCAACGGCGAGTACTTTGATTAAAAAATTTGATTTACTTTGTTTTAAAATAAACCTTGAATTTAGCTGAAAAAAATGGATTATTCCTTTGTACACCTAATAAAATACATTCCTGTACTGTATTCGTTGACAATTTGAAATGACTACTGGAGCGACCGGCATAGTCGAGTGTTCAGTTTCACACCGCCCCGTCCGCAAAGGGTTCATCGAGTACGGTACATCGGATCGTTGGTGGTGACACTGATAAATAGGTGCAAATCAGGCAATCTGCGCGTTGATTGTTGATTAACCCGACCGATGCGCTTTCGCTTTACGTTATCTAGTGCGAACGATCGCGGTTCGCAATGACAGAGTCGAAGAATCAAAAAGTGGGACAAATGGAGCGTAGCGCGGGAAACGTCGAGCGCGTAAGAGTGGATCGATTTGAAGGAGGAAAATTGAAGACCGCGCGAACGCGAAAGAAGAGTCGTTTTCCCGAAAATCGTCGAATAGCGAACAATTCGCTTATCTTTTGTGCTCGCGGGACAACAAGTTCACTTTCCCCTGCCCACCACACCAGCCGAGCGACTTCGATCCAGTCCTGGGCCGAGGGGGCGGGGGGTCGCGGACATCGGATATCGCCGGAAGAATTTCATCCATTTCATTTAACACGAGATATTTGCGGCCGGCCAGTCAATTGCTCGGAGAGCGGCCCTCTCGTACAAATTGAAGTTGTATCGCATTTATTGCGAAATGAAGTTCGTCCGTTGGTCACTGTCGGTCCTCTCCTTCCCATTCTGTTGTAAACTGACCGTTTATACCGCTGTCGATGCCGGAAAATGAACTCCTCTGGTCGAGTTCTTCTCGCCCGTGCAGTTTTTCCTTCTCATTCGCCGTCGCGCTCGCTCCCGCGCACTTTTCCACCCGCCAACGGACCCCCCACACGCCTTCACCCCCTAACTAAGCCATCCCTTTCGCGTTCTACACTACTGCATCGTCATTGTTGAGATTTTCATTGTGCATTGCCGGACTGACAAAGGAATGGGATGAGTAGGTTCGGAGTTTTTAACGAATTGGTCGTCCGGAAACTGTCCCTCGCCGGGAGCAACCTGGCCCGGGAGCAACCCGTTAAATAGAAGGCCTTCTGTCGCTCGGGCAGGATGAATTTTCTGCTCCTCTCCTCATCGCGCTCCTCTCTCGAACTTTCTTTGTTTTGTTTTTTACCCGCGTCCCATGTTCTGCCTCCATATCCCTTTCTCTCTCCCGCCGTGTCGCCTCTGTCTCCTCGTCTCGACGTCGGAAAGTTGGAGAAACGGACCACTTGCAACTTTTCGCGGCTGCACTAACCACCGGACCGGATTATTAAGTGCAAAATCCTATCAGCGGGAAGTTATGTACGCCGCGGCGTAAATCAAATTTCACGTTTCGTTATCTTTATGAAGTCAGCGACTTTACCCTTAACTTCCGCGCTCTTTCTCTTTTCGAACTGCAGCGGCGGAACCTCCGGCCGAAACATCGGGCAAAATCGATTACTTGAGAGTAATCTGTTCGCGCGCCATTCTTCCCCGCGGTACTCTGCTCGTCCTCTAAGCTCCCCCGACGGAGGCACTTTTCACACGGCAGCTCAAAATCGCGGCCAAGAGACTGCAGATTTAATAGCTTCGATTCTTCTCTTCCGCGACCGTGCAACGACGTTGTTGTTCGCTTGACACTTAGTCGCTTACCGCCAGCTCCGGCGTCCTCTTTGGGGAGCACCGATGGGCCGAGGAAAGTTTCTAAAGCGCGAATATTAGTTCAGCATCGGCGGTGCCGAGGGCAGAAGTGTGAGGAAGGATCGAAGCAGGTGGACGACGGCGAAAATTGAAACGTCGTATATCGACTCCTCGGCTTTTCCTTTCCCGACAGACTGAGATCCTCGGTGTAGATTGCGCTGGGTGTATCCACTCACCTCTTTTTCTCCTCTTTCCTGTCATCCCCCTTCCTCCTTTATCCCATCTACCGGCGCACGATGCTGCGAGAAGCGGGTATTTTGTCGCCGGTGAGTAGTCTTAGTCCTATCTCGGCCCGCCACTCCTCCGCCGCCGTGTGTATAGCTTCAACGTGTTTCTTTCGCATTATCAGCGCCATCGATATCGACCCGAACATTCCGGCTTTGGCGAATCAATGTTTTTCCGTGCACCCGCCGAATTCATCCGCCGAAAGCTTAACCCTTTGCTGTCCCTCTCAGTGGATATCGTAATTGTACCATATGATTTATTCCAGCGCAACTTTTTGAGACGTGCATGTTTGCCTGAAGTTTTCTCTTGAACTGATACAAGGAATCAAATCGAAATATAGTAAAATTAATAAGGTATACAAAGAAAACAGGATTGCATTCTTTGTTTTGATAGAAAAACCACCTGATGGTACCGTCACAATTTTAATCTCCATATTTTGGAGTGTTTTAAAGTTTATTACACTGTACAAAATTATAAAAAATAAAATATCGATTTTCTTGCAAATATATATTTCTCGATGTCAACCGATACATATAATTACACTAAATCATATGATGGTCCGTAAAATTACGTTTCTGCCACAAAGTGGCGCTGAGTATAAGGTAGCCAACGTCCAGAATGGTTCAGAATGCAAAAGGGTAATACCGTCAACTGGCATCGCGTGTGCTAGAATCAAGAGAAGAGACAAATTGCGAAATCTTTATTTTAGAATAACCAGTCCGAACTCTTTACAATTTTCCGGTGAAATGCCGAGGTGCCAAAGAATGCGACAAGCTTCCACCCCTTCATTCCCCTTTCCTTTTCCAAACAAAAATCCGTAGCGAAGAAGACCTCTCACGACAGGCGCGCGTCACAGATATTTCGATTATGACTATTCGCATTCCGTATAACAATGACTACTTCAGTGCCGGACATCACCTAAGACCCCTTTGAATTTTGCCGTAAATTTATTTTCCGCTAACACGCGCGAACCCAATTAATTTTTCTCATTTTTCCGTCGTTCCGCGTGTCACACATTCGCTTCTCGGCTGGGAACATCGAATGAGAAACGGAGGACAACGAGATGACGCGGCGAATAGGCGAATCGCAAATTTCGTTAGAGAGAGCATCGAGCCGGTTGACGCAGGAGGTCCGACTGCGTTTCGTGAGGCAGAACATTACGAGTCGTGGAAATGAAGCGGACGTAGTTGACTGAGGTGAGAGTAGGAGACGTTTAACGTCATGTCCCTCTGTCTAGGCGAGTTTACGTGAACGAACAAAGTCCGGGTGTGCACACCGTTAGGCGAGCGGCGCATGTCGGTGTACATAGACGCACGCTTGCCTGCATACGTGTACCGGAAAGTGGATGTGCACGCCACGAGTTGTCTGTAAAGTCTCGCGCGTGCAGTATTCCACGGGGTACCTCAAGACGTCATCTTGACGATAATGGAATCACTGTGCGCAGACTGGCGAAGAGCGGCAGGTTAAAGGTAGAG